>OX637898.1:0-1259000 GCA_951802675.2 Boloria euphrosyne | reverse complement strand
TTTAATTACTCATTATGTTTCTTTTTTAGTATGAGACGCAAATAAAAATATAAAAGTGTAATAAAATTTTGGCTTCATTAAATTTAAAATATAGTCCGAAATTATGCAAAGCATAATGTTCTCCGACCGATTCCGGCGATAGCGGCCAATCTCATTGAGACTAGCCAACTGCGTAGGAGATATTATAGTGCACAAGTGTACGCGCAAACACAAGTGCACTCTCTATTCCCAACACTCTCATACTCCGGTGCGACGACACGAGACACGACCAGTGAGAGCTAAGGCGCAGGACTGACAGCTTGACGTGCTCTTCGAGGTACGGGGTAAAACACCGCCAACTTCCCAACACGGGCTGTTACCGAGGCTCAATAAACAGCAAGACTCAATAATTACACTTGGCCCGACCCGGGACTCGAACCCAGGACCTTTCGATGTGAGGCCGTACATGCTAGCCACTACACCACCGGGGCAGCACCGAGCATGCAAAGCATAAGAAAACAATATATTACCCATTTGAATTTGTTTTGTTATATTATTTCCGACACATGCCACATTATTATTAAGTAAATTTATACTGAAAGCATACTCTTCATCATCAAAAAAATCAAATGGCTTATCTAATGGTTCAGTTTGTTTCGCATCCGACGATAAGTTTGATTTCGATTTGATTAACTCAATATAGTTGTTGAATATTGCTTCACCAATTCTGCTAGGAGGAGACGATGAGCGAGACCTTGTCAACGGAGATTTAGCAGATTTTTCTGATAATACAGAAGTTTTTGTTTTTGATTCTTTTATATCGGATATCCAAAGATTATAAACACTCATTATAAAATTCAATTTGTATTTATTTTATTTCACAATAATTTCAATATTTTCCAAAAATATATATTCTCTATAAAAAATTGTCTGACGTCTAATGTTATTCTAGCAGCAAAAAATATAATATTAATATATTTTCAAATAATATTCAAAATATGCATATTTTAAATAATCATTAACTTTTGTAATTTATTTGCCTTCAATATAAATTATTAAGTTCGATTAAATATCTCATCAGTTTCTAAAAGCAATAATTTTAAAAAGTGTCTTAGGTACTTTCTATATTTTTATTAATCTATGTTGATACTTGATTTCAATTTGTGAATTGTGCGTGTCAATAATGTCAAACATAAACGCTTTTTAACGCACTAAATACTAATAATTGTTTTACTTTTAAATATAAAAAGAAATAAGAATCTTTTACAAGTTTAGAAAAGTATAATTTAAAGTTTACATTTTAGTTTGATTCTGTAATATGGCTGATGTACTAGATATTGAAAATTCAGAAGAATTTGAAGTTGACGAAGATGGTGAACGTAAGTAAAACAAATCAGTTTTCTAATCAGTTTTGATCATTATCGTAGATATAATTCAAGAATAAAGACGAATTATAAATTACTGTTAACTATTAAATACTAAAAGTTTACAGGTTTAAACAATATAATTAAAGATGAAAATTCATTAGTAGGTTATGTTTAAAATTAATGACTTAAAACACCACCAACTTTCGAAGTGTATAATTCATTAGCATTTTAAACAGAACAAATAATAAACTTGCATATATATTAATTTTAGAGGGAATTGCTCGTCTCAAAGAGAAGGCGCGAAAACGCAAAGGACGTGGTTTTGGTACAGAAACTGGTGGTGGAGGTGCAGAAAGGGGAAATAGGGGAAGGTATGAAAATATATTGAAAAACATTAACACCTAAATGTTAAAATCTAAATAGTTGTATTTGTATTGTTTCTAATTTAAAATTTACCAACAAAACAATTACAAACATAATATTTTAGTGAATAAATGGTACTAACCCAACTTACTACTTAGTTTATATTAGTTATTTATATCAAGATTTTTCTCACTCAGCTCCTCACAGCAGCGGTAATATTTTTTTCTTCTCAAGTACAAAAAATTGTTTTTTTAGATATGACAGCTTAGCACCAGAAGGCGATGGTAACACTCCCGGTCCACAGAGATCGGTGGAAGGTTGGATTTTGTTTGTGAGCAATGTACATGAGGAAGCTCAAGAAGAAGATATACAGGTAATTAAATATTGATAGCATTAAAATATTTATCGAAACCTCCAATAATTTTGTAATAAAATTGTGTAATATATAAGTGCATCATAATGGCGTAAAGTGGTTTGAACTGAACTATAATAGTTATAAATATGGCATTTTAAAGATTTAAAATCCATAACACCGACAATGCTTACTAATATAAATGTGAATGTAAGTTAGTTTGTTACACTTTCACGTGAAAACTACTTAACATATCATCATAAAACTTTGTACACATATTCTTGGAAGTATTAGAAGTAACATAGTATGTTTTTTTTTTTTTTTTTTTTTTTAAATAATTATTTGTCAAAAAATGTCTAAATCTAGCTACTTCGACACCATCTAGCATTCCAATAATGAAGTTTCAATGGAGTATTGTAATACCATTGTACTGTATTACCGATATTAGAATGAATGTGTGTAACTGTCATGTTATTACAACTGAAGGCATTCATTTCTATTGTAATGATCTCTGATACTTAATGGTTTCAAAGCGAGTGAAGCCTGGGTAAAAGCTAGTCTATCTAAAGTGAAAATTAGGCATAACACCTTCATCCATTCACATCTTCAATTATTTATGTTGCAATTTGGAGGTTGTATTAAGAAAGAACATTATTTAGAATGAACTGTGGCTTTTTAGGTAGAAATTTGAATTTTTGTGTGTTCTTTCCAGAATCAATTCTCCGAGTTTGGTGAAATAAAGAACATACACTTGAACTTAGATCGGCGCACTGGTTTCTTGAAAGGCTATGCCTTAGTAGAATATGAAACTTACAAACAAGCAGCGGTAAGTACAATCTATATTTGTATTCAGCCTTTTTTAACGTCCCACTGCTGGGGGTGAGCCTCCCTTTAATACGAGGGGAATCAGGCTATAGTCCACCAAGTTGGCCTTGTGCGAGCGGACTTCAAGTCTTTGGAAAACTTGCTAGGTTTTCTCAGACATGCAGGTTTCCTCGAGCTTTTCCTTTACCATAAGACAAGTGGTAATTAAGTTAGAAATGATTCGCGCATGAAAATATCAAGAGGTGTGAGACCCACATTTGAATCTGTTTCACTCCCTCTCTTATGCGAAGGCGTTACCACTGAGCTACTACTTATCATGTCAATCAGTTATCACAATGATATTATAAGTAAAAAGGTGTAGATACGTTACCTAAACGACATTCTACCTTCAAAAACGGCACACTAACGCACACATGAATAACTAAAAATATTGCAATAACACTGAACATACTACATTACGATTAGTCGTCAAAATAGGATGGCATGATTCAAGTATCGCCAGTGAAAAAGAGACAAATATAATTCGCGACAGTGCGTCGTCAACGCGTGACTATGTTCAGGTGGGCCAATTAGCCTAGTTTTGGTGTGCCGCTTTTTGAGCGCGTATGACTTATCTACACCTTTTTTCCTAGTATATCAATGAGTTATCATTACTAAAGTATAAGTCTTTTTATATACAATATCTAATTTTATTGTTGCAGAGTGCTCGAGAAGCCCTAGACGGTGCTGATATCTTGGGACAAGCAATCTCGGTAGACTGGTGCTTCGTGAAAGGTCCTACAAAAAGCCACAAGAAACGTCGATAGTCCACAATATATTATTAATGTTATGTACAGCACTTTGATACTTGATGATTTTTGAGAACAAATTATAGTATATCATCGAGATGTTTGGCTCAGTTGGTAGTGACCCGGCGGTCGCGGGTTCGAGTCCCGCTGGGGGCATTCATTTGTTGAGACGAATGTTTGTACTCCAGTCATGGGTGTTTATATTTATAATATGTGTGTATTTAAAGTTATATATGTGTAATATATCAACTATCTGGTATCCGTAACACAAGCCTCGTAGCTTACCGCGCAACTAGATGGCGCTGTTGTAATAACGTCCCAACATATTTATATGTGCGAATGTGTGTGAACAAATTATATATAAATGTGCTTAGATTTTACAAGACAAGAAAAATCTTTTAAAATTATATTATTAACAGAGACGAATCTTAAAATTATTATGTCATTATTATGGATACACTTTCTATAGTAATCTATAGTTTCTAGAATTTTAGAATTTTGATTAAACACAAGTCTCTAGTACTGCTATAAAATTTTGTTAAGACTCGTGTTATAAATAAGAAATGTCATAAAAATTTACGTTTAGTTTGTTTTTAATACTTTACAAATTTCAAATTCAAGAGAAAAGATGTAGAATGTATCGTTTTTTGCTTCAAATTATTATTTTTTATGGTAATTTAAGTTAGTTAAATAAAGTGCTGTACATAATAATATAGTAAGTACATTGTTAATGATAATGTATGTAATATAAGAAGTTTCTAATAAAACGTGTTTTATTTATAACCTAATATTAATTAGCCTAACCTAATATAATGTAATATTTTCAAGTGGTAGTGCCATGCTTGTTACCTTCGGGTAGCAGCCGAATGTGCCGGCACGCCCCGTATAGTACCACTCTCTCACAGGAGACCGGCGTGAAGTGGCAGCTATGCTGTCGCGTTTCGTCCGGTAAGTGAGAGTCCGGGAGGCCCACTCCCCATCCCTCCTCCCGTCCTTCTCTCTCCTCCCTCCCTCCCTTTCCTGAAAGGCCGGCAACGCATCTGCAAGCCCTGTGGTGTTGCAGATGTCCATGGGCGGAGGTGATCACTTACCATCAGGTGAGCCTCCTGCCCGTTTGCCCCCTTTGTCCCATAAAAAAAAAATAACCATCCTGTGTATTTTGTTTGTTTAAAATGATTCATCAAGTTCTATGATAAGCAACGCCAAAGCAAATTGTCTGTTGGTGGAAAGTGACGTTCACCCCCCAAACCGATTTCAATATTCCAACTTCGATCTAGAGATTGCGACAATCCAAGTTAGAATTCTATCTCTCGATCGATCTTCGATCTATGTTTTGTATCGCAAACTATCTCAGATTATTAAAAACTAGCGGTGCCCGCGGCTTCGCTCGCGCTAAGAGTGAATAAAATAAACATTTTTGCTTATATACTGTTACTTATAATGTACCAAGGACTGATTCCCCATTTAAAGTTCTGGCCCTCTTTGCTGAAAACTACTGTGTAGCATCCTGCCGTGCCGCCACTGCTGCGCTTTCTAAAACTTATTTCCTATTTTAACCAATTTTGCTACTATGTGTATCAATTATCATAATTTCTTTGTGTGTTTTTCGTTGGACTTATGGTAAAAATTACTGTTAAATATTTCTCCTACGCAAATTGTGCCACCCCCGTTAACCCCCATAGGGGTTGATTTTCAAAAAACGCTTAGATATGTATCTCATAATTTGTATTGCAGAGCATTATTTCAGTGTAACGCAAAATATTTCAATAGAATTAAATTTCCCATACAAACTTAGCCACCCCCTTTAACGCCCAATGGGGGTGAATTTCGAAAAACCCTGAAATACGTGTTTCATCATTTGTACTAAAAAGCATTAATTCAAAGTTTCATGCAAAAATGTGCAATAAAAATATTTTTCTCATACAAACTTTGCCACCCCTTTTAACCCTTTTAGGGGTTGAATTTAAAAAATAATATGCCTATTTTCTTCTCATGAATGCAAACTATCTACATACCAAATTTCAGCAAAATCGGTTGGGTGGTTTAGGCGTGAAAAGGTAACAGACAGACAGAAAGACAGAGTTAATTTCGCATTTATAATATTAGTATGGATTGAGATCGTATATTGAAATAGGCCATTCATCTCCGATGCCTGAAGGGTCCTGGAAGGTCCCAGAGCCGCGCCCATATTTGTGGGCGGCGGAAGAACCTACGGCCAGAGGGCGCAGCCTTGAAGCAGGGATTGTGACAGACCGTGGTTGGTTTGCAATTCATTCCTGTGTAACAATTGAAATAAGCAGCCAACTCTGCCACTTTGTATAGAATTACTAAAAATAATATTCTACATCTACATAATGCATATATAGTGAATACGTATTTTTCTTACCGCTGCGTTGTAAGTCTATATTATTTCCTAACTTTCGTACAATAAATTAAAACAAATTTCGTATATCGTTGCTCAGTATGCCTTAAGCTTTGGCCTCTAATGCCTTATGCTTTCGGTCGGTTCTTACCACTTTTTATTTTTCGTCATCGGCTCCTTTAACCATCCCTTTGGTACCAAAAAGTTACTTCCATTTTTCCGATTTATTACGACACTACAAATTTAGTTCAAACTAGCAAACCCGGCCTTCGTTGGGCGGTTTTATAATCTATACATATTAGCCTTTGCCGCGGCTTCGCTCGCGTTCTAAAGGCTGGAAACCTAATTACGTCCTTCCGCCAGTCTTGCACGCGGTGAACATTATTTTGTTGTGAAGTTATTTTAAAACTGATATCTCTTAAGATATTCATTGAAATCAAATGATGCCAAGAGCAATTTTGTTCAAAATTAAATACTTGTGATGAATAACTTATTTATTTGGATAAGGATTAATATCATATTTATTAACCACCTTCGCAAATCATGTATTATCTTAAAACAAAGGTGATTACCATAAAAAAGGTTAAGGCGAGTCAACCTTAAAAGATAGACATATGCTATCGCGGACTTTTTTTAGAACTTTTAAAGTGGAACAATTCCGTCATGCATGATTTTTGTATAACTTTAACCGTTCACGCAGCGCACGTAACGAAAGCTCTCAAAAGGGACATTTTTCTCCCGTTTTGCAACATTTTTCATTGTTGCTCCGCTTCTATTGATCGTAGCGGGATGTTATATTATAGCCTATAGCCTTCCTCGATAAACGGACTATCCAACACAAAAAGAATTTTTCAAATCGAACCAGTAGTTCCTGAGATAAGCGCGTTGAAACAAACTCTTCAGCTTTATAAAAAATAGTATAGATAAGTAAAATTGAAGTGTGTTTTCAATTTCATATAAATAGCTTTCCACTAAATGCATATTAAAAGTATATTCAATACCGACAGCAAAAAGCAATTTTGAAAATGTTTTGTGTTCCGGGTAATCTCTTACAAGACATGTGGATTATTTCCATCTATGCAGTTGGATAACAATGAAATGACAATAAAACTAATTGTATATTACATGGAGATTAGAAACCAGGAGGACCATCGCTTCATACTAAAACATTACCCGCCTGTCTCTGAAAATGTGTAGAATTTACAACGCGCTGCCGGCGGTAAGTAGTATTTGTGAAGTTAGCTGTTTATGAGTATTGTCATTATTGTGACAACGTGAAGTTAGGCATTGAGACAACATAGCGATCGCAGCGCCTCCTTGGTTTGACAATATTTCTGAGACACTACATTGTAGGGCCTTGGTTCTCCTGGTTTCTAATCTCCATGGTATATTAGTTGTATAGATTAAAAATCAAGGAAAGGTCAAAAAATATTTTGCAATGAAATGATATCAATTTCAATCACAATTTCTAATTTACATAAGACTTTTCAAAAAATATTAGATTTTTATTATACGCAGCCACAAAATATGCTTCTATATTATGGTGCTTCATTTAAAAAAATCCTTATCCTTCGGTGGGATTTTTTTTCTATGTTCAGAACAATATTTCGTCGTGTGTGAAGTGAGAAAAAATTAGTCGTCCCAAATGACGTTTGGCTCAGTTGGTAGTGACCCTACTTTCTGCGCCAGCGGTCGCGGGTTCGAGTCCCGCTGGGGGCATTCATTTGTTGAGCACGAATGTTTGTACTCCAGTCATGGGTGTTCATATTTATAATATATATATTGTATTTAAAATTTATATGTGTAGTATATCAACTATCTTGTATCCGTAACACAAGCCTCGTAGCTTACCACGGAACTAGATGGCGCTTTTGTAATAATGTCCCAACATATGAAAAAAAGCACCTATTCCTTATAGATGAACTATCGTTGGCATTATTATGCAAAGTTATACTTAAAAAGCCTTAGCGTTTAAAGGGTTCAAATGAAACACAATCATATCCTTAATCGTCTATTAACCTCAAGCTATAGAACTAGCGTTTGATGCAATACGAGGCCAAAGGTCTGCGCACTCCTTCGCCACCGGTCCTGTGATAGCCGAGCCCTTCATTTCACCCTTGTTGTTCACTATCACTCCTGCGTTATCCTCAAAGTATATGAACACCCCGTCCCTCCTTCTGAACGGTTTCCGCTGCCTGATCACTACCGCTGGCATTACCTGAGAAATAAGAGTTACTTACTTCAGAAAAGATCAAAAATTTTTAGACATATTTTTGCTTTGTTGTTAATTTAATTATAGTTATAATATGTATTTAAAGTTATTATATGTGTAGTGTATCAACTATCTGGTATCCGTAACACAAGCCTCGTAGCTTACCACGCAACTAGATGGCACTGTTGTAATAATGTCCTAACATATTTAGTTAATTGAACATCTATTGTAATGAAGTTATGCAAACACTTTGAGGGACTATTCTAATGCATAGACCTTTAAAAGCAAATAATAAGTCTCCAGGTCGTAATCAAAAACAACAGATACAAGCTGTACAAAATACATTGATTATTTAATTTTTTCACAAGAACTGAAGGATGCAAGAGTCAGTAATATAAGAATATAAAAAAGTTCCAAACAGACAATTTATAAATTTTAATTTCAAAAATAACATGCCCCAGTCTTTTTACTTTCTACCCTCGGACCATAATAATTCTCATTCTTCTAATATAATAGATGTGAATATTTGAGAGCATGGACATTGTTACTAAATCACGCAAGAGCTAAGCTAAGTTCAATGACGCCAGTCGTTTACGCTCGGATAGAATTTAGGGAGAAATGAACAGTACCCTAGCAAAGTTTTATTTTTAATTCAACAGCAATACCTGTGGCTTCGCCTGCTTTCTATTGTCTATTAAAAAATAAGGATTGGTCGTAGAAGGATAAAAATTTAGGGTTATAAGTATTTTTTGATTCCAAATCATACAAAAAAAAAATTGATCTAAAAATAAAAAATCAGGAGAGAGCTGCATTTATCACATAGGGGAATAAATAAAAATAGCCTACGTCCTATTCTCAGATCCACCAAATATACACAAAAAATTCATAAGAATCCATCAAGCCATTTTGGAGTCCGATAACAAACACTGTGACACGAGATTTTTATATATTAGACGAAGGAACCTGAAGAAAACAATGATGGACCTCTAGTAATATATAAAAGCTAAACTAACTTATAATAAGTTGGTATGAATCAAACTCATTCTAAACTAATAATTAAAATTTATTAAATAAACTAACTGATCTGGCAGACTTCGTACTGCTGCTAATACCTAAACTTTTTTTTTCATATTTATTCACCTTTTTTTAAACTTTCTCTGGACTTACACAAATAATTCAAGACCAAAATTAGCCAAATCGGTCCAGCCGTTCTTGAGTTTTAGCGAGACGAACAAACAGCAATTAATTTTTACATATATGTATAAGATATTTTTATGTTCAGTATAGTTTTTGTATATTTCAGTCGGTGTCCCATTTAATTTGAAGCAATAACTCCATACAAACAAAATTAGTGATAAGATAATTGCAGGCACTTGGATAATTGAATGGATGAAGGTGATAAGTAGCAAAATTCAAATTTCTAGAAAATCGACTTCAAAGTTGTGTTGGCTACAAAGTGAACTAAACATGGCTATTCTGAAGATATGATTTTATACACCCATAACACTGATAAAATAACAAAAATTTGAAAATACACGCATAAGTTTCATCCATTAACAATTTTAATTGTAGATAGTACCTTAGAAAGTATATCTTAAGATTTATCTCAAGGATAAAATGAGCTCTCGTATTGAAGAGGCCTGTGATGTTATATAGGGCTGAATACAGTAAATAAAATCAAAATATTATTTATTCAAATAGACTTTTACAAGCACTTTTGAATCATCACTTTTACATTATAATATAGAATTTAAATTAACTATCTGTCTGTAAGTCTGTGAGTAAGCTACCACCACCTCGCAATGCTGTTCTGCTGAGAAGAGCCGGCAAGAAACTCAACAGTTGCTATGTGTGAATATTATATGTGAATTTGCTCAGTCAGCCAAGGTGTAACAACACATTGTAGTATACAATTCAGTTAAATTTTAGCGAAACCATGGCATATCATCATCGCAATTATCACAACACATTATTCTTTATATAATTATAAATAAATACAATAGTTCCATACCTTTTTCCTGAGTTCTGGTTTGCCTTTCTTTACAGTAGCGACAATCATGTCACCTGATCCGGCTGCTGGCAGTCTGTTCAGGCGACCCTTGATTCCCTGCACAGCGATGACATACAGGTTCTTTGCCCCTTAAAATGAATAATGACAATGTATGATATACTTACTTATATGTCAATCATAGCAAGATACTTCCAAGTGTTTTTTTTGCAATCTTTTTAATACAACATTAGTTTCATAAAAGATTTAGTATATAAGTATAAAAAGTGATGATACTGAAATTGATTTAGAGATGATTTTTTTATATCAGCACTACCAGATATATCATAAAGCTGAACCTAGTGAGCAAACACGATGCACTTGTTTTTGTTGAACTAGAAATGACAGGATCTAATTATACTGGATGATATCAGACACAGCCAAGGAAAATATCATTATGTATCAAAACACAATGTGTTTAGAAAATATCATCATCACATCCAGTTTACTGTTAACTTACAAAGTAAGGTTATGATATTATTCTATAGTTTTACCTGTGTTATCTGCGCAATTTATAACGGCTCCCACCGGGAGACCCAGTGAGATGCGGAATTTCGCTCCCGCGGAACCACCACGTCCTTAAAAATAATAAAAACACACTTTTATACATCTTTCACTTAACCATAACACATGACAATTTTTGGGGATACGGTAAAAATATACATGCATTCACAATATGTACATTATTAAATCATATTCTCACATGATTATACAATGATTTTGATAAAGTTTAACGAGATTCAAACGGATATTTTATAATCACGAACCTCTCTTAGACATTTTGTTGTGTCAATTTTTTGAAGAGGAAATTGAAAGAACCTCACTGTGAACTTGTCAGTGGATTGCGGTTTGTTTTCGTTCAGAAATCAGAAATACCGAATACGTCAGATCTGAAGTTAGCTGAGTTTTGTAAACATGTAATAATTTATTTTATTCATTTACTGTTTTAAAATGAGCCAAATTTGAAAAATATTTGAAGTTTAAGATTAATAAAGGTATTAATATTTAATCCTAATATAAAACTTGTATATTTAAAATTTTACTGCTACTTACTTATAATTATATAAATGAAGTAAACATGATTGAAACATATTTAATTCTTATTTTAGTTTACCTATTAAGCTTTATTTTAAATATTAAATTTTAATTCTTATTATAAAATTCCAAATAAGTTATACTCGAAATTTAAATTTTAGAACGAGTCATCCATTCCATTTAACAAATGGCGTAATACATAAATACAATATAATAATTATTTTTTATTTTAAATTGTAGATTTATACGACTATAGTTTATTTTCAATTTGTAATGTTATTTGACAATTCATTCGATTGTTAAACATACATGATACAATTCCAATGCAGTTATTGTTGCTTATATTATTTAATGATAAAGCTTACACGAAAATATTAATACGTCTTTGCGTGAAATGAAAATGAATTAAAAAGTGTTTGTCATTTTCGATGCCGCTTGTCATTCTCTAAATTACAGACAGTTTTTGTTCGAAACGTTTATATTTGTTTATTAGAAAAGTAATATTAGCATATAATGGCTTTTATGGGTGACATGATGAATCCTGCTCCTTTATGGCATAATGGACCAGCACCAGGAGCGTTTTATAATTTCCCAGCGAATTCAACATCTTTCGGGCCTTCTAATCACACAGTTCAAGATTTTCGAGCTCAGTAAGTTCACAAATGTGTTTATTCTGGAATACTTAAAATTACAAACTTATTTATTATGACTTTATAGTAAATGTACCATATTGATAGTTTTTATACTTGCCATTTATATTTTCACAAAAATTTTAACAGTCAAATGAATTTTCTTTACAGTTCTGCCACTCCAATTACCACTACCACTACTGTAATTGGGGTTAAGTTCGACAAAGGCTGTGTGATTGCTGCTGACACACTTGGATCTTATGGCTCTTTGGCACGGTTCCGAGACTGTCCCAGAGTTTTGAAGGTTAATGATTTTATCTTACTGGGATCTGGAGGAGATTATGCTGATTATCAGTACTTGAAAGATGTTATTGAGCAGAAAATGTAAGTATCCTGTTTATTTATAATTTATTAATCCTTTATTACACTAAATGACACAAACAATACATTATAGAAAAATAGGCATTATAATGTGGGGGTGGCCTTATCACTTAAAGTGATCTCTTCCAGGCAACTACTTGTGGGATTGGGTTTCCTTGGTATATGATGGGTGCTTGAGTTTTAAATGTATTTAAAAAAAAATGGTTGGTGTATCAAAATAAATAACTACAATATTCATACTAAAAAGTATAATATTACTATAAATAACATACAAGTTTATGTTGTAGAATTAAAAAAAAGTGTGTGTACTTATGTACACGCTTTAGAAGTTATACTTCTTTGGTGTAACAAGATAAAAACCTTTTCAAAAATTTTATCTTTCACCTTATTCTATGTTTGTAGAAAAAACTAAAATGTTGACTATAGCTAACTTCAGAGTGTCGGTTTTTTGTGACGGTATGCGCGCGCATCGTGAAAATTTACTCTCATCATTTTTCCCTAACGCATCAAAAGAAGTATAACTTCAATAAGAAACATTACATTTAATAGACCTAGTCTTTGATTCACATATGATTTTTTACCCTAGAATTGACGAGCAATGTATTGGCGATGGTCTACAATTGAAACCTAAATCGCTCCACTGCTGGTTGACAAGAGTGCTGTATAACAAACGCAGCAAGATGGATCCCCTGTGGAACAATTATGTAGTAGCAGGAATACAAGTATGTGGAGCTAGTATGGAGTTCAGTCCTATATCTTTCTCTTTAAAGATTTTGTACCAATAAATAATGGCCAACATTTGGCTCAGTTGGTAGTGACCCTACTTTCTGCGCCAGCCATTGCGGGTTCGAGTCCTGCTGGGGGCATTCATTTGCTGAGCACAAATGTTTGTACTCCAGGGTGTTTATAATATGTATGTATTTAAAATTTGTATGTGTAGTATATCAACTACCTGGTATCCGTAACACAAGCCTCGTATGCTTACCATGGAACTAGATGGCGCTGTTGTAATAATGTCCCAATATATTTATTTATAATAAAATAATGAGGACTGAATAATGTACTGAATTAATATCTGCTATAGTTCATTAAATATTGTATGAAAAAAGAAAATTAACAGTTTTCATGTAAATTAAACGCAACAACAAATTGATGCAATAATTATAATTTTGGTCACTTTATTGCCTAATTTTTAAGGTGTTATTTTAAAGTTTGTATCACAAAAAATTAGGAGAAAAAGAAATGAATGACATACATACAAACTTGCGAGAGTCTCTCCTCCTTAATGGCTGGACCTGTCGTAAAATCCCTTCTTAGCAGACATGCTTGTTACCTTCGGGTAGCAGCCGAATGGGCCGGCACGCCCCGTATAGTACCACTCTCTCACAGGAGACCGGCGTGAAGTGGCAGCTATGCTGTCGCGTTTCGTCCGGTAAGTGAGAGTCCGGGAGGCCCACTCCCCATCCCTCCTCCCTCCCTCCCTTTCCTGAAAGGCCGGCAACGCATCTGCAAGCCCTGTGGTGTTGCAGATGTCCATGGGCGGAGGTGATCACTTACCATCAGGTGAGCCTCCTGCCCGTTCGCCCCCTTTGTCCCATAAAAAAAAAATCTCCTAACTATAAAATACCTACCTGAAAAATGTCATTCATAATAACGTTTTGTTTATATACTTAGATTTCTTTTTCTAAATCTTATTACATTACATAGGATGGAGAACCATTCTTAGGGGCAGTGGACAAACTGGGCACAGCATATGAAGATGCAACTATAGCAACTGGTCTCGGAGCGTACATGGCAACCCCACTGCTCAGAGATGCCTTGGACAAGGGTCCTCTTGATGAAGAATCTGCAAAGTATGAATTGTTGTATTTTTGTCATTTTTTTTAATTACTGGGATAAATTGTAAAAAATTATAACCTGACTACTTAATAGTTATTAAAAATTTTAAAATGGTTATAAAAATGTTCTGTTTGGTTCTGCTATCTCAATTCGATTAGATTTATTAGTTTTTATAGTGTGTCTATCCATTCTAATCATAAAAATCACTTTTCGTTCAAATACAAAATTTTTCATATAAAATTCAAATTACGTAAATTTATAAAATTTTTTCAAATTGATATCAAATTTCATCTTAAATTCATTGAATATACTCCTGCAACACCGCCCCATACTTTGTTTCCCGATTTTCTAGCGGGAAATCGAAAAAAAGGACCTCCCACCCTCCCTTTCTTCATTGACTATATAGATTTCTGGTGACCTTGGGATTATAAATCCTTTTTAAAGCGCTTAAATTTAGTATTTGGTATAATTTTATTGTGGAATTATAATTTTAGTTATTTAATAAGTAGATTAGGTTAATATATAATACAAAAATTTAACTTAGATTAATATAAATATTTTATTTTATAAAACTAAAAATTTAAATTTAAAATTATAAATTGTAAAAATGATACGTACACCTACTAAACAGTCACTCTGCCCCCGACGTCTCTTTGAAGAGTCGGAGGTCTCCAGTGGCCTCGCCGCTGGACACAGTGCTTCACAAGGGTCTCAGACAATGAACCGAGATCCTTCATCGAGTCTTCCAGTAACAGAGGCCGCTGGCGCTGTTAAGACGGTCGGCCAGGAGAACTCTCTGAACTTAAGAAAGAAAATACCTGTAAATAATATAGATAAGAAAACTGTAAATAACATAGATAAGAAAACTGTAAATAATATAGATAAGAAATCACCCCGTCCCCAACGCCTCTTTGGGGAGTCTGACGCTTCTAGTGGCGCTATCGCTGAGGTCAGTGCTTCTCAGGAGACGCAATTAAATAAAAATAAAACTCCTCCGACTTCTCCGACTCCCGTAACTAAAGTAGCTCCTGCTGCTGGCCCCGTTAAGTCTGTCAGCACAAAGACCAAGACGAAAAGTAGGGCCTCAACAGAGAGTGAACAGACATCTCAATCTCAACTTGTAAAGCCGAAATATATTAGCGCGAAGACAGAGGCAAAGGCCTGTGTCATCCGGATTAAGACGCTTCTGGGTGAAGCTCGGAACCTCAAAACTGAAATTAAAATAGGAGTCACCAAAGCAGCTGAGAGGCTGTATGAATTAACAAAGGAGGACGGAGGGAACGAGGAGAATCGAGCAGTGGAACCGGTAGGGAGTCAATCCGAAGAAGTGACATCACAGATTGAGGTTATGAAAGAACTTATAGAAGACATTAAAACGCACAAAGAGGCACTCAAAGAATTCAAGCAACACACCACAGCTCTGACTGAGGAGATCAAACAAATACCGAAGATTCCCGAATGTGACCAGGGATTAACTTACGCTGAGGTAGCTAAGCTTTCAAAAAGCATCGCAGAATTAAAAAATGACCTTAGCAGCTACGCTTTGTCCCAGCCTACCATTCCGTACGTAGAAAGGTCTGCGACGCAAAAACCGGCGACGACATACTCTCAACCTCGGCCTGTTCACTCAATTGTAGTGTCTTCTGCAAACGCTAAGGATACAAGTGATGATGTTATCAATCAAATTAGATCGGCTGTAAACGCGAAGACTACTGGCATTAGGGTGGATTGTTTGAGGAAAGCGAAGGATCAAAAGGTGGTGTTGGGTTGCCAGTCGCGAGAGGAACTCGCTAAAGTGGCGGAGAAGCTCAAGTCTGGTAGCTCATCACTGAATACTCAGGAGGTAGAGAATAGGGACCCACTGATTATACTTCTTAACGTTTTTAATATTAATACCGATGACGACATACTGGGAGCCCTAAAACGACAAAATGAGAATATGTTGGGGGCGATACCTGATAAGGACTACAGGGTGAGTGTGAAATTCCGTAGAAGGGCTAGGAATCCGCTTCAGAGCCATGTGGTCTTACAGGTGTCGCCGGCGGTATGGCAGCGCGTCACTGAAGTGGGAAAAGTGCATATCGATCTACAGCGCGTTTTGGCTAAAGATCAATCTCCATTGGTAACATGTTCCAGATGTCTGGGCTACGGACATGGCCGAAAGGCTTGCACGGAGTCCGTAGACACCTGCAGTCACTGTTCGGGTCCACATTTGCGCAGTGAATGTCCCGTGTATAAGTCTGGTGAAAAACCTACGTGTCGCAATTGTCAGAGTGCTAGACTGGAGAGGACGGATCATAGCAGCTTTGATGGAGGTTGTCCAATCCGGAAAAAATGGGACACTTTAGCAAGGGCGAGAGTGGCGTATTGCTAAGGGCACCCTAGTGAATAATAGAGCTGATCAAAAGCCGTACATAATTTTCCAGGCGAACCTCCAAAGGAAAGAATTGGCTACTTACGAACTGATGATCGAGGCGAAAAAGAGGAACGTAGCAATAGCCTTGATCCAAGAGCCCTATGTGGGTGGAATAGGTAGAATGAAAGACTACGCGGGTGTTAGAATCTTTCAGAACGCAAACAGGGGAGACGGCACAATCAAGGCAGCTATAGCCGTCTTCGACAAAGACCTGATCGTGACCCTGAATACGAAACTTACCACGAACAACTTCTTAGTAGTAAGGATAAAAACCAGTGCATGGGAAATAGACGCGGTCTCATTCTACTTAGAACCCAACCAACCCATAGAGCCATACCTAGATCAGATGAGGAAGATAGTGGAGGAACTCGGACATTACACTCTAGTAGGAGGTGACGCGAACTCCAAGAACACCTGGTGGGGAAGTGTAATTACGGACCGACGTGGAGAGGAGATGGCAAGGGCCTTGGACGAACTGGACCTGCAGATACTAAATCACGGAAATACCCCGACATTCGATACGATTCGGGGGAACAAAACGTTCGCAAGTTGTGTCGATATAACGACGTGCTCGTCGGGAATGTTGACGCTAGTGGATGACGAAGGTTGATGATAGCGTGACGAGCTCTGATCACAACACCCTAACATATAAAATCCGTCTAACGAAAGCCAAAGGTGAAATGATTAAAAGTACAACAAGAATATTTAACACTAAAAGGGCAAATTGGAACGAATTTCAAGAAAAGTTAATGCAGTTAATGTCTGAAAAACAAATTAGTAAATTAGAAATAGAAAAAATTAAAGATAAAACAGAATTAGATCAAATTACAGAAAAATATACTAACCTTATTATAGAAGTGTGTCAAGAAACCATACCTAGAAAGAAAAATAACAATAATAAAATGAACTTACCTTGGTGGAACGAAGAGCTCGCCACGCTGAAGCAGGAGGTTGTCACGAAGAGGCGTCGCATCCGATGCGCTGCACCGGCTCGGAGAGCGTATGTTGTCGAGGAGTACCTGAAAAGTAAAGAGGAATATGAAATATTAGCTAAGAAAGCACAAATTGCCAGCTGGAAGGAATTTTGTGGAACGCAGGACAGGGAAGGACTCTGGGATGGAATTTATAGGGTTTTGAATAGAACAGCCAGAAGACAGGAGGATTTGCCGCTAACTAAGGATGGTAAAACCTATGATCCCCAGGAGTCGGCAGCAATGTTGGCGGATACGTTTTTCCCGGAGGATGATGGGAAAGAAGATAATGCAGACCATCGGCAAATGAGAGAAGCAGCTGAGCATGTAAACGAATGGGTGCAGGATGAAATTTTGGACCCACCGTTCACCTCTGCAGAATTACATAGCGCAATTATGAGCTTTAATCCCAAAAAGGCCCCGGGGTCGGACAGGCTTGCGCCAGATATCTGCCAACATGCGATCGTCCGAGAACCGGATGCGTTCCTCGCCCTGGCGAACAAGTGTCTGGAATTGAGCCACTTTCCGACCACCTGGAAAGAGGCGACTGTAATAATGCTGCGGAAGCCGGCTAAGGAGGACTACACTAACCCTAAAGCCTACCGACCGATTGGGCTTTTGCCCGTCCTGGGTAAAACCCTAGAGAAAATGGTTGTGAATAGAATTAAATACCACATATTACCCAGAATTAGCGCCCATCAATATGGATTTATGCCGCAGCGAAGCACAGAAGACGCCCTCTATGATCTGATGCAACATATAAAGGGAAAACTGGAACAGAAGAAAATTATAACAATGATCTCGCTCGACATAGAGGGTGCCTTTGATAGTGCGTGGTGGCCGACTATCAAGCTTCGTCTTGCTGAAGAGAGGTGTCCTGTGAATGTACGACGACTCATCGACAGTTATCTCCGGGATCGTAAAGTCAGGGTGAGATACGCGGGAGTCGAACACGTTAAAAATGCAACCAAAGGATGTGTTCAGGGTTCCATAGGGGGGCCAATTCTTTGGAATCTTCTTCTGGATCCATTATTAAGCGGCTTGGAGAAGCGAGGCGACTATTGTCAGGCTTTTGCCGACGATGTCGTCCTTGTTTTTGATGGAAACACCGGGCAAGAGGTAGCTGAAATGGCCAACGCGGCGCTCGCCTATGTTCAGGAGTGGGGTGTCAGAAACAGGCTGAAATTTGCACCTCACAAAACGAAAGCTATGGTTATAACCAAAAGATTGAAGTACGACCCTCCCCTCCTGACCATGGGGGGTATTCCCATAGAGCTCACAGGGGAGATAAAAATTTTAGGACTGACTATCGATAAAGGACTGACATTCAACGCGCACGCGACCAATACATGCAAAAAAGTTCAGAACATCTATAAACAACTGTGCAGGGCTGCCAAAGTGAGCTGGGGTCTCCACCCTCAAGTTATAAAAACTATTTACATGGCGGTGGTGGAACCAATAGTTTTATATGCAGCTAGCGCGTGGGCGCCAGCGACAAATAAATTAGGAGTCAGAAAACAGTTGAACACCATACAGAGAGGATTTGCCCAAAAAATAATAAAAGCTTATAGAACTGTCTCCCTAAACTCTGCATTGATATTGGCTGGAATACTACCCCTTGATCTGAGGATTAAAGAAGCAGCCGCTCTCTATGAAGCGAGAAGGGGAATATTCCAGCAGATACCAGATGATAGGGAGATAGAAACAAGATTAGACTATAATTCACAAAAATTAGAGCATCCCGCTCTCAATACCCGGACTGACTACACTCTTCTAGATGATCTTCCAAATGATTACGACACTGGAAATGAAAGAATATATATATACACAGACGGGAGTAGGATAGAGGATAAGGTGGGTGCAGCTGTTTCAGTCTGGAAGAACGGAGAGGAAATTGAATCCATAAAATTGAAGCTTGATTCGTGTTGCACAGTGTTTCAGGCTGAGCTGTACGCTACATTAAAAAGTAAAGAAAGAGAAATTTGGATCCTTAGTGACTCTAGGTCCGCTTTGGATCTAATGAAAAGCGGTAGAGTATCTCATCCATTGGCGAACAGTATAAGTAAAAATCTAAAAGCAGTATGTGATCAAGGACGGTCTGTTCGGTTGAATTGGGTTAAAGCGCATGTTGGTAATGCTGGTAACGAGCGAGCTGATAGCCTCGCCAAGCAAGCAGCGTTATACAGCAAAAAATCTGCTGACTACTGCGCTTACCCAATTGCGACTATTAAGAGAATGATAAGAGAGGAGTCTCAAGAGATATGGCAGAAACGTTACGATGAAGAGACCACGGCAAGTACGACCAAAGTGTTTTTCCCGGACGTCCGCCTGGCGCATAAAATAATAAGTGAAATGGATAAAAATTCGACTATGACACCAATGCTTGTGCAGGTATTGACAGGTCATGGAGGTTTTGCTGAGTACCTGCACAAGTATAAACGCAAAGAAAGCCCGGAATGTGATTGCGAACCAGGAAAGGAGGAATCAGTCATTCATTTATTAGTGGAATGCCCAAAATTTGTTAAGGAACGATCGGAGCTTGAAGAGTTAACTGGGAAAATAGTAACTAAAGATAGTTTGCAGTCATTTATGACAGAAAAAATTGATCACAGGTATTTTATTGAATTTTGTGAAACAGTGGCAAGGAGGGCATTGGAAAGGAATAAGACATGAATGATGATTGTAAATAAATAAAATTATAAATTGGGTGATTGATGATTCTTAACCTAAGATATGATGTAAATAAGTATAATAATTTTAATATGTAAATAATGATTCAGTACATGTGGAAAAAAAAATAAAAAAAAAAAAAAAAAATAATAATAATAATAATAATAAAAAAAATAAACAAAAATAAATAATTATAATTTTATATTACGGTGAGCAATAAATGTGTAAATATTAGATGTAAGTTACTAGCTAGTAATATTAGATTAATAGTATTAGATGTAAGTTCCTAGTTTATAGGATTCTATGATAAAATAATCTTGTTTAAAAATTTTGTATAAGCTGAAAAATGTTTCTGATTCATATCAGAAGGTGTTAGACTTTCAATAAAAAAAAAAAAAAAAAAAAACCTGACTACTTAAAAAGGGGTTAAAAATGTATGAGAGAAGAAAATAATTGAAGTAGAAATGCTTAAGTATAGGTATAAAAATGGTGGCCCTCTCCAGATATTTTATTTTACGATTTGACATCTAAAAATACTTATAACCCTAAATTTTCATCCCTCTACAACCAATCCCTTTTTTTAGTAGTTAAACTAAATAAATTTTCTAAAATGTAATCTCCTCCTTTTTTGAAGTCGGTTAAAATGTAGCCTAAGTTACTCCTTACATCATTAGCTATCTGCCAGTGAAAGTCCCATCAAAATCAGTCCGGTCCAGCCGGTTCAGAGATTACCCGGAACAAACAGACAAACAGACAAAAAATTAATTTTTTTTTTTGTTTTTAGAATCGTATATACTTTCATATGCATTTAGTGAAAAGCTGTTAACTTGATATTAAAAACAGACACTTCAAATTTTATTTACATGTATCCTACTAATATTATAAATGCGAATGTTTGTGAGTTTGGATGTTTGTTACTCTTTCACGCAAATACTGCTGAACCGATTACGATGAAATTTGGTATGTAGGTAGCTGAAGACCCAGAATAACATATAGGCTACTTTTTATCCCGGAGTTCCCGCGGGATTGACTCCTAATATTTAAAAAATTAAAAAATTAACGCGGGCGAAGCCGCGGGTACTGCTAGTATAGAATAGAAGTATAGATAATCACCAATATTTTTATTTTACAGAGCATTAGTGCGAAAATGCATGGAAGTTTTGTTCTACCGTGATGCCCGTTCGTTCCCAAGATATCAACTTGGAGTGGTCACAGCGGCTGGTGTTACTGTGGATGAGCCGGTGGAACTCAAACATGACTGGTCACTCGCTCACATGATTCAAATGAAGTGAATGAATGTATAAATACTGTGTTTAACTGGTTTTTCATAATAAAAATTTAAATTTATTTTTGTTTTATTATTTTATTTTGTATCAGACTATTGGATTTTGTATCAGATTTAGTTAGTTTTGACATTTTAATTTTTTTTTTTTTGTAAATTGTGGGTAGGTATCTGTAACAAGTATATAAACCTCTGAGACGTCAAATACCTTAGTCTCTCCCGTGACCATGATTGCTGTAAAGCATTCGAAACGTCGGAACTAAAAATCTAAATAAATCCGCCACAAAATCCGAAAAGATACTTTCATTGAATGTTAAATATTCGCGTTAACTTAAAGATGTATTAAGTCTTCTTCCTATTTTTAATGATAGTAATAAAATAAACCATTTTGTTGGAAATACCCTTGATAAAACAATTTTGATTAGGCTTTAAAAAATTTGAACATATTCAGGAACTAAACCGAGCGAAACTTGTATGTAATAGTGAGTCGCTTGTATAGTACGATTCAAACTTAATGGCGGTTCGGAAGTTAGCTGCGAGTGCAGGTACGCGCATGTACAGTCAATTCGACGTCCCGCCGATTGGCTGATACGTAAAAATTGCGATCTGCGCATCGGAACGTACGATGTTCGGAGCCGCCATTAAGTTTGAATCGTACCTACTATATGAAATAACTAATAATGTTCTCCGACTGATTCTGGCCAGGGCTGCAAATCTCAGTGAGACTGGCCGAATACGCAGGAGATATCATAGTGCAGACACAAGTGCACTCTCTGTTCCTGTCACTCATACTCCGGTGGGACGACACGAGACACGACCAGTGAGGGTTAAGGCGCAGGACCGACGCGACACGTGCTGCCTCGGCACGGGGGTGACACACCACCAACTTCCCAACTCCGGGCTGTTACTGAGGCTTATGAAACAGAAAGACTCAATAACTAAATTTGGCCCGACCCGGGACTCGAACCCAGGACCGCCCAGTGTGTGACCGTACATGCAAGCCACTACACCATATGAAATGCAAGACGTATAAAATTATAATCTATCTATACTAATATAAAGAGGAAAGATTTGATTGCTTGTTTGTTTGGATTGCATATAGGCTCCGAAACTACTGAACCGATTTAAAAAATTCTTTCACTGTTGGGATACACTATCCACGGGTGACATGAGCTATCAGCTAAGTAGAAGTAGGTATATTATATTTTTAAAAAACTAGGGATCCCTACTAAAACTCCAATAATAAAAGAAATCACCTGCAATATTCTTTACATCGCGTGCGCTGCGAACTGATGATAGAATAAAATAATGTAACTACTACGGTTTTGCCGTTTTTAGAAATTGGTCAAGCCGTTTCGGAGCTTCAATAACAAACAATGTGACACGAGATTTCTACACATATTATAAAACAAAGTCCTCCGCCGCGTCTGTCTGTCTGTCTATTTTAATTTATTTATTAATTTATCTTAGGAGTAATCGCAAAAAAATACGGACGCGAGAATAAAATTCAAGCGTTCGCTTCGCTTGATGCAATCGCCGACCCTACTCCGCACCGTCTTGCCTACTGTTTAGCTATAAACTTTGATTTGGCATCATAAAATACTTATTAAATTTTCAACTTTCTACCACCAATTCCTATATTTTTAACCGACTTCAAAAAAAGGAGGAGGTTCTCAATTCGTCGGGGACTTTCTTTTTTTTTTTTTTTTTTTTTCTATGTATGTTCCCCGATTACTCGACGATGGCTGGACCGATTTGGAAAATTC
Source organism: Boloria euphrosyne (assembly GCA_951802675.2). Lineage (NCBI taxonomy): Eukaryota > Metazoa > Arthropoda > Insecta > Lepidoptera > Nymphalidae > Boloria > Boloria euphrosyne. The sequence continues at coordinate 1,235,716 of OX637898.1, read as the reverse complement.
TTTTTTTGTTTGAAAGGGTATAGTTTCTAGTTGGTCCCATAGTCACCAAGTTACGATCTGATGATGGGATCCCAGGGAAATCGAAGGCAACTCTCAAATTTTATAGGCACTATATCTATATATCACGTTTTTCATATATTTCCTAAAGCTGTTTAAGTATTTGCGTCTGATTATCATCATCTCCTGTGGTTGAGCTAATGATGGAAGGTACAACTCCTCAACGGTTAGGAGTTAAAAGAAAATTCTTTCAATATTATACGTAATTATAGACCGATAGTTAAATTCTTTCAGGCTCTTATTAACCGACTTTAAAAAAAGGAGGAGGTTCTCAATTCGTTGGGGACTTTTTTTTATGTATGTTCCCCATTACTCGAAAGTGGCTGGACCGATTTGGAAAATTCTTGTACATAAACAAAATAAGTATCTACTTTCCGCTAAAAATTTGAAAATAAATTATTTTTAACAAAAAACAAAAACCGACTTCAAAACTAAACAAATCTAAACTAAAAAGTAGAAAATAATACTTTTAAGAACTTCGTTAATTTAGAAGTCGGTGCCAGCCAAAGCAAAATAACCTTAAATAGACACATTCGATTAATCTATATCTATAATATTTGTAAACATAATCAAAATACCGTTCGAAAGTTCCTTGCAAAGGCAAGATAGGTCTATCCGTCTTGGCTGGCACCGACTTCGAAATTAACGAAGTTCTTAAAAGTATTATTTTCTACTTTTTAGTTTAGATTTGTTTAGTTTTGAAGTCGGTTTTTGTTTTTTGTTAAAAATAATTAATAGTGATTAGAACGCGGGCGAAGCCGCGGGACAAAATATCTGTTTTTACATTAACATGTAAAACTAATTTGTCAAAAAAATGTGGAACGCTTCACGATTTTGCGTGTCATCCTTGCGCAGGGGCCATGCTAATCTTCTCTGTATCGTTCCAATTTTAGTATATGTACTGCCGAAGCGAGTACACTTGTAACTGCTCCACTGCCGTATATATACGTAAGGACGCTTACAAACTTCGATAGCGCGATTCAGGACACCATACCTGTTGCTAGAATCGCGTTAATGGATGGCGCTGTAGGTTTGATACATTATACATATCCCTATAGATGGCGTTATACTTGAAATAATTTAAATATTAATGTAGTTGAATCTGTTATTTATACTGTAAACCAATATAATTAAACTTAAGTAAAATTTATTATTAACGATGCGGAGGTTTAATCTATAATCTAAGCCACTGGACAAATTCTGAAAAATCGCATTTCAGGACAGTAAGCTCGATGCTAAAATTGCGTCAATAGATGGCGATGTATGTTTGATACATTATATATACCTCAATAGATGGCGTTATACTTTAAATAATTTTTATATAATATTCATCTTGATATCTAAACATATTATGAATAAAATTGAATAAACTAAATGCATATTATGAAAGTGTACAAGATATTTACATCAAAAAGTCGATTTTTAATTTGTTTATCTGTCTGTCTGTTTGTTCCGGCTAATCTCTGAAATGGCTGGACCGATTCTGACGGGACTTCCACTCGTAGATAGCTAATGCTTACTAGGAGTCACTTATGCTGTTTTTATTTCAAAAAAATATTTATTTTAATTACGGGACGGATTTTTATTCGATTCTACTTTTGGCAGGTAGCAGCTAGGGAAAAAAAAGAAAAAAAATACAAAACTGGCAACTATTTAGTTTCTGTAATAATTTTACATAACGGCAATATTGTTTATCAAATGTCTTAACTCTTATGTCAATTGTCAAATAATAAAAATATTAAATAATTATTATTATCAGGCATCAGTTATCCAGTATCCTTATCAGTTATCACTAACAGTTATTAGAAGTGTTCTGTGATTATTACTAACTTGTTGAATTGAGTAGGTTCTACAGGTTTTTCCATACCTAATTTCAGATTTTATTTAAGTCAATAATAAAATAGAATTTAAATTCAAATGCAAGAAATAAACGTTACATCAAAATAACCTAAAAACCTGTTTATAAACAATTTGAATTGGTTTTAAGTAAGTAAAAAGAATTTTAAGTTATAGCTGTTGTATATTATAATGTGTGGAAATAAAGTTGGTTAGTAACTTATCATTTTTGTAGTAAGTACTTCCGTTTTACTCATGCATTGTTTCTAGAATATATTAAATGGTAAGTAAACTGCAAAGTGATATTATAATTAATAAAATATATAATATTTGTTAATTTAGGTAGGTATAAATTAAAACGTGATATATTTGGTTTTAATTGTATTTTTTATATTATATATATTTTTAACTATTCTATAAAAATTTTGAAATTTTAAATTATAACACTGCTTGTAATGTAATTGAAATTGAGTGGCGTCGTAAGCGATCCTGACACGCTCTGAGATGATGTACTCCCTATCACCATTTTTTTACTGGAGAAACCCATCATTCACCATACCAAAGCAAAATCCATAAATGCCACCTACTCCTCCAGGGGATGCCTCTGACTGCAGCCCTAATAAGTCGTCGTAAGCGATCCTGACACGCTCTGAGATGATGTACTCCCTATCACCATTTTTTTACTGGAGAAACCCATCATTCACCATACCAAAGCAAAATCCATAAATGCCACCTACTCCTCCAGGGGATGCCTCTGACTGCAGCCCTAATAAGTTCACAAAAGTTATTTCTGCCTGCATGTACATAAAACTTACAAGTCTGGTGACTTCTTTCACTGTGACCAGAATCCAATTCTTCAAAATTTGTCCAGTAGCACACCAATACAGTGAACATTTTATAAATTGATATATTGATATTCAATTTGTTGTTTCAGATCATGCCTAATGGTTTCTTATGTTTGTGAACATCGACTTAAAAGAAGGCCTGAAAATTTGGGAAGTTCCCAAACAGAAATATCTTTTTTAAATGATTTTTTATAAACTCAAAGATTATTAAAATAATTAAAATTCAGACATGAAGGTTGTCTAGTTTAAAGCAGATGTTTATTTTTAATAAATGAATTATTGTTAGTAATAATAATTAGTACATTCTGACAAAAAAAAGGTTTTAATATTCTGATAAGAAGAAGAACAAACTAAAGGAGTGTGAGAAGACTGTGTTTGAAGCTAAAATGGTATTATAATTAGCCATTTTTATGATACCATCGTAAATTTCAAAATTATCCACCTAGATTTTGGTCCATTCCAGTATATAGTAGAAATTAGTTTTTATTTTAAATGATAATGTTAATATTTATCATTTTTCATCCATCATTTTACACTACATACTTATTATTTGTCAACGGTTAAGTTTAAAACATTGATATACTAGGAAAAAAGGTGTAGATAAGTCATACGCGCTTAAAAAGTGGCACACTAAAACTAGGCTATTGGCCTACCAACGCGTTGACGACGCACTGTCGAGAATTATATTTGTCTCTTTTTCACTGGCGATACTTGAATCATGCCATCCTATTTTGACGACTAATCGTAATGTAGTGTGTTATTGCAATATTTTTAGTTATTCTGTATTCATGTGTGCGTTAGTGTGCCATTTTTGAAGATAGAATGTCGTTTAGGTAACGTATCTACACCTTTTTACTTTTAATATCATTGGTTAAAAACAATTAAAATATAAGTGAATTCTCACTATGTTAAATCATTATATAACTGTGTTTTAGGATCCAAATAAATCATATTTGGGTGAAGAAATAGAAAAAGTAAAGTTATTAGTGCAACTGGTAGGGCCTATGGTTGATGTTTTCGCTAACATGCCTTGTGACACACTGAGACAGTTACCAGGTTTTACTAAGGAGACATATGACCTACTTAAGTTAATGAAAAACAAATTAAAACCATTAAAACAGGGAAACATTGATGAAATTGAAACACCTGAGTCAAACCATATTGAAAATGGTCAATCTACCATTGAAAATAATATGAATATGACTAGTAATAATGAAAGAATTAGAGTGAGAGATAATAATGATGATATATCCAAAAATCACCTACCGAATAATGAAATTAATAACAAAGTACAGGATAGAGATGCAGATAATGATTTAGCCGATCATAGCGTGCCATTAGATGTAGTTTATATTGATAATGATATCAACTTACAAAATAATGACATCAGTAATGTTACAGAGACCATACAAGGAGGTAATAATAATGATCTAGCAGCAGAATCCGAAATGGAAGTTTGTGATGATCACAATAATGAATGTGTGACAGGAAATAAAAATTATTCTAAACAAGATGAATGTGTAATAGAAATTGATAGTGAAAGCTCGGTGGCTCATGGTTCCAATGATAAAATGGAATTCACAAACGAACCAGCTAATGTAAGCGATAATAATGATAATGTTGAAGAAATGGACATTGATGACACAAGACATAGTCCATTGCCAACATTTGATGATGATAAGGATAAAAAGTGGCATGATCTTCTCCGTGAACTGAGACGATACGAAGATTATCTTAACGAAGATGTAACAGGAATTACAGAACATACAAACATTAATAGTAATTTTAAATATTTACTAATGCTTAACCGCTTTCATTTCTGCCTTTCATCATTTAAGTTCAATTTTTACATATTAAAAATCATCCATCATGTCTTCATTTGCTAAATAACAGCACTTGCCTTATTGTCGTTCTAACCAACTTCGGAATAAGAGGTTAACAACTGATGTGCCATATCAGCTTACCTGTAAGTTGTGATATTTTTAGTGGGATGTATGCGAAATTGTTTTTTTTAATACATGGAGTTCCGTCTTTATCTCTATTTAAGGGCATCTGTGGCACGTGTCAATGGCCTTGGCCTCACAAGGGGTCTCATAGAAAGTACTCAGTTCAAGTTAATCATATCAGCCGTCAAAAAATGACAATGTGATGACACGTTCCGCTCAGTTGGTAGTGACCCTACTTTCTGCGTCAGCGGTCGCGGGTTCGAGTCCCGCTGGGGGCATTCATTTGTTGAGCACGAATGTTTGTACTCGAGTCATGGGTGTTTGTATTTATAATATGTATGTATTTAAAATTTATATGTGTAGTATATCTGGAATCCGTAACACAAGCTTAGCTTAGCACGGAACTAGATGGCGCTGTGTGTAATAATGTCCCAATATATTAAAAAAAATGTTTTAGTCTATAATACATCCTCATTCACCATTTTATTCTTATCTTATCATATCTTATTTTTCGTTTTTAATTAGCCATTTTTTTACTATTCAAGTTTTTTTGTACGTAAGGTTTCAAATTCTTGCAGAAAAAAGCACGTCATCACGTTCTACCATTGATGCAGTCTCAGGCACAGTTTCGCGCGATAGTAATTCTACTCCACCATGTGACCTTCCACTGATTAGTCCCATTGAAGTATCTACCGCTGATATAGCAGAACCCACCGATGTATCTACAGAGGTTCCAGTCCATCCAAACTCATCACTATCACCCAGTCCTGGTAAGTCATGACTCACGAGATGCACGAAAAGGTGTCAATTCTATTCTATAGACGACTCGTTTGGCTCAGTTGGTAGTGACACTACTTTCTGCGCCAGCGGTCGCGGGTTCGAGTCCCGCTGGGGGCATTCATTTGTAGAGCACGAATGTTCGTACTTCACTCATGGGTGTTAATATTTATAATATGTATGTATTTAAAATTTAAACGTGTAGTATATGAACTACCTGGAATCCGTAACACAAGCTTAGCTTAGCACGGAACTAGATGGCGCTGTTGTAATAACTTCCCAACATATTTATATTTATTTATTAATATTTTTTCATACTAAGTAATTGTTATACGATTTCGGTTTTAACCCTCTTTTGTATACTGTCCATAAAAAGGCATAAGTCCCATTTGTAGGGTTCGGTAAGTAACAAAAAACCCTTATATCATTTCTGCCCGTCTGTCTGTATGAATGCTGTAATTGTATGTATTAACGTGGTAAAATAAAATTATATTAAAAAAAGCAGGGCAAATGTTTTTTTCGTCTACTTCTTTAAAACGCGTTTTCTATTCATTTTTTATCTATTTTTCTAGATGTCCGTAGCAATAACTATCCCCAATATGTACTTCAAAAAGACTTCAACTTCAAGAAGTTCAAAGAAGGTCAGGAAAAAGTAATACGGGATGTCGTGAATGATAATGATAACTGTCTCATAATTATGCCAGCAAGAAGTGGTGAGTGTTTTTTTTTTAATTTGGGATGTTTTTTTTTTTTTGGGAAAACTTTTTTATAATTATGGCAACTGGAAGTGGTAAGTTTTTTGGATTTAGGGAGAAACCTGTCTCTTATTACGTTGACAGGAAGTGGTAACTTTTTTTTACTTTTAAGTTTGTTTGTTTTTTTTTATCTTGCAAATATCCATTTTATAATTATGGCAACTGATGATGGCAAGTTTTTTTTTTATTTTAGAAAATCTGTCTCAAATTACATTGTCAGGAAGTGATAATTTTTTTAAAATGCAAAAGTTGTTTTTTTTTGGATGTAGGGAAAATTTTCTGTACTAGGAGATGATGGGTTATTCCTGAAAATTATCTCATAGCATCCATGGTTCTTGTGGTTTGGCACTGGCAACACTTCGAAGACAATGGTTACCCATTGACAACTATTGACAACTATCTCGCTCGGAAAACCGTCTGAAGCAGGTTCAAATCCCGGGTAATTTAGTGTTCAAAAACATTTTCAACACGATTGCCTCTTACCGCGAAGGAAAGTTTCGAAAGATATACTAGTTATTAGTCTTATGGCTAAGCGAAATATCGTGAGAAAACTTACACTGAGCGAAGCTATAATCACTACATATTAAAAAACAAAGTTCTTCGCTTCGTTTGTCTGTCTGTCTGTTCGCGTTAAACTCAAAAACTACTGAACCGATTTTCATGCAGCTTTTACCAGTGCATAGATTGGTTCTCGAGGAAAGTTTTAGTATATAATTTGTCAAGTTTTTGAGCGAAGACTTTTGAAGTCCGCTAACTCGCATTTGGTTATCATGTTGGACTATGGCCTGAACTCTCTGATCCAAAATATTTCATCTTCAGCCCTTTTTAACATCCCACTGCTGGGCACGGGCCTCCCTCAGTACGAGGGGAATCAGGTCATAGTCCACCGCGCTGGCCTAGTGCGTGTTGGCGGACCTAACATCTCTTTCGAAAACTTGCTAGGTTCTCTCAGACATGCAGGTTTCCTCACGATGTTTTCCTTCACCGTAAGACAAGTGGTGATCATGATAGAAATGATTCGCACATGACAATATAAGAGGTGCGAGACCCGGATTTGAACCCGCGTCACTCGGTTATCCAAGCGAGCGCGTTACCGTTGGGCTACCACTGCCTATCCAAAATATTTATCTATGTTTAATTTTTTAGGTAAGTCTTTATGCTACCAACTACCAGCCAAGATGTCGGATGGAGTGACTGTTGTCATTTGTCAATCGAAATTGTTGATACATGACCAACTCGAAATGCTGAAATCGATTGATGTAAGTATGTGATACCACTACATATTATAAAACAAAGTCCTCCGCCGCGTCTGTCTGTTTGCTCGCGATAAACTCAAAAACTACTGCACCGATTTTTATGCTGTTTTCACCAATGGATAGAGTGGTTCTTGAGGAAGGTTTTAGTATATAACTAGTGGAAGCTGCCTCGTTTGCGCTAAATCTTAGGACGGCAAAGCGAGGGTGAGTTACTAGTCTAATTATAAAAGACGTGAGTGGATGTCGCAATTTCGAATTATCACTGTTTTATACATAGATGCAATTTTTTAAAAAATGTGAAAGAACGTTTGTGGTCTACAGGATATTAAATAAATAAATTAATATGTTGGGACATTATTACAACAGCGCCATCTAGTTCCGTGGTAAGCTACGAGGCTTGTGTTAAATTTTAAATACATATTATAACTAATGACCCATGACTGGAGTACAATCATTCGTGATTAGTAAATGAATGCCCCCAGCGGGACTCGAACCCGCGACCGCTGGCGCAGAAAGTAGGGTCACTACCAACTGAGCCAAACGTGTCGTCGAATATTATTCGATTAATGATTTTTAAAAGTACGCCTTATGAATGATGTGACCGCCTCCAGGCTATTTCAACCCAATAGATAAAACTATTGTTAACTAGCAGTACCCGCGGCTTCGCCCGCGTTAATTTTTTAAATATTAGGAGTCAATCCCGCGGGAACTCCGGGATAAAAAGTAGCCTATATGTTATTCTGGGTCTTCAGCTACCTACATACCAAATTTCATCGTAATCGGTTCAGTAGTATTTGCGTGAAAGAGTAACAAACATCCATACTCACAAACTTTCGCATTTATAATATTAATAGGATTTCAATTGAATTTAAAAAAATAGTTACAGACAAAAAATATTATTGTTCCCGTTGAGTTTCTTTCGCCAGTTCTTCTCAGGTCATCGGCTTCTTTCCGAACTGGTAGTAGACTCATGACGTTCAGTAAAAAATTGGAGATTTTTATGCTGAATTAAGAATTTTGATTTTTAAATTTTACACATACATTCATAGTATTTGTAGTGTGATTAAACCATATAATTGATTAGATGAAAGTGGAACACCTCGTCATCAGAACCGAAAATGTGTCGGAAACGGAAAACTTCCGGATATATACACACCTAGAGTCGGATCGACCGGAAATTAAACTGCTGTACATGGAACCGGAAAAACTGCAAAACAACAAATGTATAAGTATCCTGATGTCTCTACACGATAGGAATAAAATCAGTCGGTGAGTTCTTTCTTAGGTTTACGCGAATATTCGACATTATAAATGAAACTACCTTTTCGGATTTTGTCACGGATTGGGCGAGACTCGCCCGTGACCATGATTGCTGTAGAGCATTCGAAACGTCGGGAACTAAAAATCGAAATAAATCCGCGACAAAATCTGAAAATATAGTTTCATTTATAGTCGGTGAGTATTATTATTAGGCTTTTTCTGTGTGTTCAGACATTTTTTAAGTCCCACTGCTGGGGGTGGGCCTCCCTCAGTACGAGGGGGATCAGGCCATAGTCCACCGCGCTGGCCTAGTGCGTGTTGGCGGACTGAGCATGTCTTACGAAAACTTGCTAGGTTCTCTCAGACATGCAGGTTTCCTCACGATGTTTTCCTTCACCGTAAGACAAGTAATGTCAGAAATGATTCTATTTGACTAAATAGATATTAAAATTAAAAATGACGGATACTAGGCGCCAATTTGTTTTTTAAATAAGTTTTTTTCGTTAGTAGGATAGATACAGGGTTTCAAGAGACAATTTGTTTCATTGTGGGTATCTACTCAGGATGGCTCTTTAGCTGGGTATATTGGAGTCTACGTTTTCGCCCATAGTTTATGCAAACTTAAGAGCCTATTACACTATGTAGTATCAAGACCAGTGTTATTAGAACAATCTTAAAGTGTAATTAGACATGCTCGCTATTACATCGCTCGAAATACCGCATACAAACTCATTTGCAAGGCGTACGTTATACGTAGCCTGTGACGTTGTCAGCTGTCACGGTGTCATGGCAACACTTTCGAAGGACCGGAAAATCACTCGGACAGACTTGCTTAATCGTATTACACTACGCTAAATCTAAATAAGGCCTAATCCTATGAAACATAGTCGGCCAACGGACGTGACAGCCCAGGCTGCCATACACTAATGTCCCAAGCGAGTGTATGGCAGCTTGGGCTGTCACGTCCGTTGGCCGACTATATGTTTCATAGGCTTTGGTAAGACCGTCTTGATACTGAGTGTAATACGCTACTTATTTACCCGATATTGACTGATACCAGGTTTGTGATCGACGATGCCCAATGCATATCGGCTTGGTTCGTGGATCGGCCCGCGTACAAGAAATTGGGCGAAACGCTGCGGAAATTTCACAATGTGCCAATCACCGTGCTAGCTTCAAACATCAGCACCAGCGTACGCGCAGATATCATGAAGAAGCTAAAAGTGAGACATGTTATATTTTTTTTTATTGTATTCTAAATTATGGGATTACGGATGAAAGGTGGTCCAAAACAACAACCAACTGGTACCCAATTAGCCGGAAGCGCAAATCGGGGCGTCCCCACAAAAGATGGTGCGACGACTTAGTAAAACTAATCGGTGCTACGTGGTCTAGAGAAGCTAGAGATAGGTCTAGATGGCGTCAATTGGAGGAGGCTTTTACCGCACGAGCGGTGCTTAAAATAAATACGACTATATATATAAATAGAATGATTAAAAAATATATATAAATAAAAAAAAAATTAGAAAAATAATAATAAAAAAAAAGTCACAAAAAAAAAAAAAAAAATAAAATAAAAAATAAAAAAAATAAAAAAAAAACAAATAGTTAAGTAAATAAATATAAAACTCTGTAAACTCTGTCATTAAGGCGCAAGAAATAAAAGCTTATTTATTATTATTTATTATTCTAAATTAGTGCTTGACTATGTTCCACCTGTGCCTCAAGTCTGCTATCTTACATGAATTGTCATTGTGGAACAATGCAATTTTAATTCAATTACCATTGGTCCAAAATTTCGTTGTTCTATTAAATTTACAATGGTCGATCAATGGTCTTGTCATTGGATTGAATTGAATTGTACTAAAAAGGGCATCGGTATTGCCAGTAGCTCAAAAGCGTCCGCCGAAATGAGTTTAAGGCTAGTTTGGATAGTATATGTTATCAATTTATGTTTTAAAGTCTAAGCATTATGTAAAATGATCATAAAAATCCAAAAAGATAATTTTTAAATGCAATCTAAAAAATAAAACACAAAAATAAATATTAACAGACTACGCAATTCATTCGATCATTGACTTGTCATTATGTTGGAGATTAGAGACCAGGAGAACCAAGGCCCTACAATGTAGTGTCTCAGAAATATTGTCAAACCAAGGAGGCGCTGCGATCGCTATGTTGTCTCAATGCCTAACTTCACGTTGTCATAATAGTGACAGTACTCATAAATAGCTAACTTCACAGATACTACTTACCGCCGGCAGCGCGTTGTAAATTCTACACATTTTCAGAGACAGGCGGGTAATGCTTTAGTATGAAGCGATGGTCCTCCTGGTCTTTAATCTCCATGTCCGGAACTACCAATTATTTGCAACTTTGTCATTGAAGTGTCAGTGACACACCATCGGAAAACCATTGAATTAGTAGACTATCAAAATTGCAAAAAGTAGCAATTACGATGTCATTGAAAGACAACTGTGACACAATTGCAATAGCAGACTTGAGCCCCTGATGGTAAGTGGTAACGCAGTCGTAGATGGTAAGTCGCACTAATTCAGTGCCACCTATCCACTCTTGCCTTGAAGACACCCATATTGTAATCGGACGGAAACAGACGCAGGCAGATTGTTCCAATCCTTATTGTTCCATTGTATTTGACAGCGGAACTCTAATAAGTTTTTTCTTGTCTCTGTCTTCCTTGTTCTTGTTGGTAGTGAACCTACTTTCTGCGCCAGCGGTCGCGGGTTCGAGTCCCGCTGGGGGCATTCATTTGTTGAGCACAAATGATTCTACTCCAGTAATGGGTGTTAATATTTATAGTATGTATGTATTTAAAATGTATATGTGTAGTATATCAACGATCTGGTATCCGTAACACAAGCCTCGTAGCTAATCCACGGAACTGGATGGTGCTGTTGTAATAATGTCTTATTAGCTCAGACTCTTAGTACTAGTAATTTTGCTCGTCACGTTATTATAAAAACGTAATAAACGTCATTATAAATGAAACTACCTTTTCGGATTTTGTTGCGGATTTATTGAGATTTTTAGTTCCCGACGTTTCGAATGCTTTACAGCAATCATATATATATATATATATATATATATACTCCCGTGACCATGATTGCTGTAAAGCATTCGAAACGTCGGGAACTAAAAATCAAAATAAATCCGCGACAAAATCTGAAAAGGTAGTTTCATTTATAATGTCGAATATTCGCGTAAACCTAAGAAAGTATTATACATACGTCGGCAAATTAAACTGTTAAAAAAAATCTTTTAGAGTATATTTAAAGTGGGGGTAGTTTCTTTTTTTCGTCCGTCCCATGGTATGTGGTGTTGTTAGAATCTTTTCCAGATATAAATAAATATGTTGGGACGTTATTACAACAGCGCCATCTAGTTCCGTGGTAAGCTACGAGGCTTGTGTTACGGATACCAGATAGTTGATACACTACACATATATAACTTTAAATACTTATTTTAAATAATAATTATTTATTATTATTAGATACCTGATGGCTGGAAGGAGTATTGCACAAGTTTGGATGTACCGAATCTCTCATACAATGTGGTGGAAAAAACTGAACATTGTTTTGAAAATGTGGCTGAAATGATAAGCACTGATTATATGGGGTTTGTAAATTAATCATTTATATTATTTTTACCATGGAATCGTTCCTCAGTAGGTATTAAGTTTTTTTGATTGAGGGCTGTCCATTATTCACGTGAGGCTCGAGAGGGGGGGGAGGTGTCTATAAGGGGGGAGGGGGGAGTGTAGTAATATATCACGTGTATTTTCTCTAATAAAAATTAGATGATATATATACCAGTATTTTATAAATATTAAAAAAATTAAGAGCTACTAAAAATACACGTGATAGGGGGGGGGGGTGTAGTCTATGTAGTCTAAAACCTCACCATGTATCACCAAGGGAGAGGGGGGGTTAAAAAATTCCAAAAAAACATTACACATTACATACATTTGTGTTCAAATTGAAGGTAAAACTTTTGTTGAGAATTGGTTCAGAGTTCGAGTCCCGTTGGGGACAATTATTTTTGTGTTGAGTACAAATGTTGTTATATATTGTTTTTGAAATTATACATGTGCACTGTATCCATAACACAAGCCTCGTGGCTTACCATGGAAGTAGATGGCGCTGTGTGTTAACATATTTACATTATTACACAGCGTTATCTAGTTCCGTGGTAAGCTGCGAGTGATACAGCACACAACTATACTATATAACTTTAAATACATACATATTATTATAAATATAAACACCCATGACTGAAGTACAAACATTCGTCTCAACAAATGAACGCCCCCAGCGGGACTAGAACCCGCGACCGCTGGCGCAGCGAGTACATTCACTACAAACTGAGCCAAAGATGCCATCATGTGATTACTGTTTTAGGCAATCATGCATCGTATATTGCCTTAGTGTAAACGAAACTATCGAAATGGCGAAAATTCTGAAGGAAAAGGGCGTCACAGCTAAGACATATCACGCCAAAATGGACCCCAATTCTCGTAAAGAAGTGTATGATGAATGGCATTCGGATAGACATTTTGTGGTATGTATCTTAAATTTCGTGTTTAAACTTGTTCAGTCATTTTGAATTAGATATGTGTCATCAGCCCTCTTTAACGTCCCACAGCTGGGGGTGGGCTTCCCTCAGTACGAGGGGATCAGGCCATAGTCCACCGCGCTGGCCTAGTGCGTGTTGGCGGACTGAGCATGTCTTACGAAAACTTGCTAGGTTCTCTCAGACATGCAGGTTTCCTCACGATGTTTTCCTTCACCGTAAGACAAGTGGTAATCATGATAGAAATGATTCGCACATGACAATATCAGAGGTGCGAGACCCGGATTTGAACCCGCATCACTCAGTTATACAAGCGAGCGCGTTACCGCTGGGCTACCACTGCCTTATGAATTAAAAATAAATTGGAATTAAATCTAAAATATTATTAAATATACAAATTTGTATATGCATGAACTATCATTTAACGTATTCTATGAGTTTTTATCTATACCTCGTTCGCGTTAAGAATGCAGTGAGTGACACATTGTTTACCGGCCTAGCAACGCTCCTTAACCAGTGACGTCTCAAATTAGAAAGTCGCGTCCACAGTGAAAAGTTGAAGGCATAGACATTTCGAGCGCAACGTTGTGCCTGTCCTTTGATTGTTAGTAAAATAAATTTTTAAAATGTATACCTCACCGTTTCGTCGAAATAAAAGTGGTTCGGTAATTCATAGCGAAGAAAGAAAACTAATTTACAATGTTTTTAAGTACTTTAAATTTAAGTTTAATTCTACTATGGATAGTAAAGTAGTAATAATTTTGAGACCACTGTGAATACACTACAGGGTAGTTGCACTGACGACTCACTGCACTCTTAACGCGAACGGACAATAGTATACATATTTTTGCACTTGTAATATTGGTTGAGTTTTGGATTTATAATAAGTATATCGACAATAATAGACAGTTTCTTGGCCTATACATATATTCGAAATGACGAAAACTATAATACAAAATAAATCCGCTATAAAATCCAAGGAGTTTCATATATAATTCTTGACCTATGTAGAATAATTGACAAACATTCTTGACCTATAACAAGTTACCGACAAATTTTGGCCTTTAATCAGTGAGCGACAGATTCTTGATTTATAATGGTCGACAATTTCAGCGGCTCACTCTCGCTTCGCTCGGGTTCGTCCCTAGGTGCTCCCTGGCAAAGTTAGTTGTAAAAAAATGAAGGATTTCTATAAGAGACCTCCTTCATTCGACCCTGCAAAAAATCTGTTCTTAGCGGACGTTTTCTAACTATAAACTACCTCTTTGCCACATCTTTATACGTCAAGCGGTTTTCGATATGTAATGAGTGAGAGAATGAGTGATATTTCGCTTTTAAATATTTAAATTAGATAATCGACAATTTCTTGACTCATACTGAATGACCGACAATTTCTCGACTTACAATGAATGACCTACAATTTCTTGATCGAACTTGACAAATTGATCAATGATGTATGATCGAGAACAGATATGTGCGATGAACATGTTCGGGCTGGGTAAAGTCAAGGCAGGAGTGAGGCTGGTGGTCCACCTCAGTCTGCCAGACTCGCTGGAGACCTACAGCCAACAGGTGGGCCGCGCGGGCGGCGACACCGTCCGCTGCGTACTGTACTATTGGGATCACGATTTGAAGATATATTTCCGAAAACTCACGAAGGACAAGGAAAACCAAAAGATGAACCATTCAGATGTCACTGGTACGACGATAACAGTAATAAATTATTTTTAACAAAACTAAACAAATCTAAATTAAAAAGTAGAAAATAATACTTTTAAGAACTTAGTTAATTTTGGAATCGGTGCCAACAAAGAAAAATCATCAAAGTCCGTTCAAACGGTCGAAAGTTCTGAGGTAACAAACTTAAAAAATATATAGACGAATTCTAGGTCTCCTCCTTTTTGGAAGTCGGTTGAAAAAAATCAAATTGTTGGTAGGTATATCAGAATAAAAATAAATCATTTTTTTTATCCTAAGTACCAATCATAGAATCGATGGTAATAATAATAATAATTAAATAATTATCTCTCTCTGTAATATTTAATTTTACAAGAATTTCGTAAGATACTGTTATTTGGCACCTTCAATTTGTAAGTGATATTTAAATAGATTTGTATTAGAAAGACAAAAAATAATAAAAAAAAAATATTTTTCACAGGTTATCATAAAAAATATATAAATAACTTCACAGATAACCAAAAGCAAATATAATTGTTTCACAGATAAGCAAATACAAGTATACCATATGGATGCGTTCTGCAAAAACAAAACAAAATGTCGCCGGCTTCAAATACTCGAATACTTCGATGATTTACAGAAAGTAAAATGCGGTGACACTCGGGCCCTTTGCGATATTTGTAGACAAACTCAAAAATAGCGGGTAATATATATTTTTTCAGATGTTTAATTTCTAATACATGTGTATGTACTGACTGTGCCAGTGGTCGCGGGTTCGAGTCCCGCTGGAGGCGTTCATTTGTGATATGAGCACGAATGTTCTGTCTTTGAAATCGTCAATATTAACGATACAAAGGCTGAATGTATAGTTTTTAGAATGTCTGTCCGTCTGCATCAAGAGAAAACCGTTGAACAGATTTTGATGAAATTTTGTAGGACGATAGCCGGTTATCCGAACTCAACTGAGATATAATCCTGCCGTAAGAAGTAACCTATGTATTGACGTACAAACATTTAATTAACGACACGTTTGGCTCAGTTGGTAGTGAACCTACTTTCTGCGCCAGCGGTCGCGGGTTCGAGTCCCGCTGGGGGCATTCATTTGCTAATCACGAATGTTTGTACTCCAGTCATGGGTGTTTATATTCATAATATGTATGTATTTAAAATGTATATGTGTAGTATATCAACTATCTGGTATCCGTAACACAAGCCTCGTAGCTTACCACGGAACTAGATGGCGCTGTTGTAATAAAGTCCCAACATATTTATAATTCGTTCGGGTATTCAATGTACTATTATAATTTAATTATTTTTTATTACAGTATGTTCAAAGGAGTTTAATACAAGGATTTTGCAAAAGAACAGAAGACCATGAGAAGAATGACAAGACTTCCTCCCTTAACCTTTTTTTAAGAAGAAAAAAACTTTCTTTGTGTTCCGTATATAACAATGAATATGAAAATATTTACATTCTAGCTTAAATACCTTGCCTTTTAAGTTGGTAGCACAAAAATTGAAGGATTCTTATTCAAATTTGCGAGCTTCACAGCTCCTTAATCCGGCCCTGTCGAAAAATCCGTTCTTAGCGGATGTCTACTAACTATAAAGAGAGGTAGCTCCGCCAAATTACATCTTACGTCAAGCGTGATGAGTGTGTGAATGATTGAGTGAGTGTATGATTGAGTGAGTGTACGAATGAGTGAGTGAGTGAATAAGTGAGTGATCTTTCGCTTTTATATAGTATTTAGATTTAGTTAATTTTTTTTGTACTTCTACAAAATATTAGATCTTATAATCAATATTTTTTTATTTGATTATAGTTATCCTTTAGGTAAAAGGCTTATATTTCTATTGTAAAAATTATGGGCTCAATAGTATTAGAATAGAATAGGTTACAAATATCTTCTATTTTCGTAATATCAATATATAATCAATATTTAAGTCTTATATATGTCACCGTAAAATTATGAATCCTCATCTTCAACCCTTATTAACGTCCCACTGCTGGGGGTGGGCCTGCCTCAGTACGAGGGGGATCAGGCCATAGTCCACCGCGCTGGCCTTGTGCGTGTTGGCGGACTGAGCATGTCTTACGAAAACTTGCTAGGTTTTCTCAGACATGTAGGTTTCCTCACGATGTTTTCCTTCACCGTAAGACAAGTGGTAATCATGATAGAAATGATTCGCACATGAAAATATCAGAGATGCGAGATTCGGATTTGAATCCGCATCACTCGTAAATACCTTTATATTATAATTTCGTTTACAATCTCGCTAGATTAAACAACTAGAACTTTAAAACAACCAATCAAAACACGAGGTGCGTTCCGTCAAATGCCATTTCACAATGTGACGTTTTCACGTAGTTAGATTATAATCGACCGGAACTGAATTAATACGTTACATTGTAAGTAGTATGTTATAGTTTACAATCTTTCATTTACAATCTAACTAGTTAGATTATAATCTAACGGTATGCAAGTTAGGGAGAACCTAGCAAGTTTTCGAAAGACTGGCCTGATCGTCTCCTATTGAAGGGAGGCCCACACCCAGCAGTGGGACGTTAAAGTGGGCTGAATTTGTAAAAGAAATAGTGTTATTACGTATATTTACCAAAGATTTAGTTACATTTCTAGATAAAGACAATAAACGCCCCCAGCGGGACTCGAACCCGCGACCACGAGCAGTATAGAGTAAAAAAGAACATATTTTGTGCTCTTTTTGTAGGTATATTGGTTGTATATTTCTTTAGTTCGTGTCTTCCAAACGGCTGGATATAATTCGTCAGTTGAGACCGTTACATGTTTAAAAAAAATCAAAATGGCGAATTATTGTTCATAAAAAAAAAATAAACCTTAGCATAAAAGAAATTACAAAAATATATGCAATTTATATGTTTTTTAATTAGTAATAATGTATTAGATTAAAAAAGTTCTTAAATTCATATGGAGAAGTATTATATACGTATTATGTAAGTGCCTTACCACCGTGTTTGTTCATAAAAGTGCTGCCCACAATTTTTTTTAAATATAATAAATAATTAAATATATGATAAAAATAAATAAAAAACGGGTTATAGGGCTGCAAAAACGACAATTTAAAAGTAATGCCCGAAAATAACCGAAACAGGATAGATAATAGAAAATGAAAATAGAAAATAAATTAAAATTAGAAAAAAAAATCGCTTACTACTAAATGCGGTTATTTAACGAATAGGCGTTCAGCTAATAATATATAAACTCTACGTTTTTTAGCAACTGTTGAGTTTCTCGCCGGCTCTTCTAAGCAGAACAGTTACATCAATCTGAGTCGGTGCTAGCTTCCTCACAGACTTACAGACTGACAGTTAATTTAAATTCTATTATAATGTAAAAGTGACGATTTAAAAGTGCTTATAAAAGTCTATTTGAATATAGTATATTTTGATTTGATTTTAGTTTTTACTTTTTTTAGATTTAGCGCGAGCGAAGCCGCGGGTTCCGCTAGTAAATGTATACATAACTTGACAAATTACGTACTAAAACCTTCCTCGAGAACCACTCTATCTATTAGTGAAAACAGCATGAAAATCGGTGCAGTAGTTTTTGAGTTTATCGCGAACAGACAGACAGGCGCGGCGGAGGACTTTGTTTTATAATATGTAGTGATTTTGTTTTCTCAATCTCGTTTCGGTCTTTTTAGTGCGCTACTTTTTAACTGTCGTTTTGGCAGTCGTTTTTTTAATTATTTTATAGAATACCATTTTTTTAATGGTTATTTTTTTATAATAATTGCTTAGATTAAATTATGTATTTTTACTTATTAATAAATTTGTATTTTTGTATGTATTGTTTTTTTAGTATCTACGAAACCTGTAACTAAAATATTTTGATTCACGCTATATTAAGTTTCTTGAACTACCCTCATTTTATTCGGGAACATGTTGGGACATTATTATTATTACACAATACACACAGCGCCATCTAGTTTCGTGGTAAGCTACGAGGCTTGTGTTACAGATGCCAGATAGTTGATACACTACATATATATATAACATGAAATATACACTTATATATATTATAAATATAAACAACCATGACTGGAGAACAATTATTCGTGCTCGACAAATGAATGTCTCGAACTCGAACCCGCGATCTCTGGCGCAGCGAGCAGGGTCACTACAAACCGAGCAAAACGTGTCCCATGTCTTTTTTTTTCATCTGTACAGTACATATTTTTTGAGAAATATTTTTGAAATAATCATTATTATCATAATTATTGTCTATCTGTTATTATATCACGAAAAACCCCTAGAAAGTTTTGATAAAATTTTGTTTAATTTTTTCACTGTGAAATATGATATGATTGCAGAAAAATGTCTTGTTAACGTTAAAATGTATGAAACGGAGTGATTATATACTCTTTGAATGTATGTAGGAACGAACCCAAGCATAGCGAGGGTGAGTCACTAGTCATAATATAATAATTGAAATTAATTTATTAATTTTTAATTCGATAAATGAGTAAATTAATAAGATTTTTAAATATATTATTTAATATAACAGATCCGACTTGCAAATTAAAACATTTTAAGTACAGCGCCATCTATTGACGACTTAGACAGTAAATTTAGTGGAATTTTAGCACAATTTACTGTTTGAAACGCGATGAACTATAATAATTAATTGTAATATAAATAAAAATAATAAATATTTTTTTTATATTACTAGTCCCTAGTCGTTTCAGTTTCAACGGTTAGTGTAGATTTCTTTGAGATTTGAAATTTTCCCGCAATAAAAAGTATCCTATAAATTGATCCTGGTAAACAGCTATTGTCATCAGCCCTTTTTTTTAACGTCCCACTGCTGGGCACGGGCCTCCCTCAGAACGAGGGGGATCAGGCCATAGTCCACCGCGCTGGCCTAGTGCGTGTTGGCGGACTGAGCATGTCTTACGAATACTTGCTAAGTTTCTCAGACATGCAGGTTTCCTCACGATGTTTTTCTTCACCGTAAGACAAGTGGTAATCAGGTTAGAAATGATTCGCACATGAAAATATCAGAGGTGCGAGACCCGGATTTGAACCCGCAACACTGGGCTACCACTGCCTATAAAACAGCTATTACCATACTGAAATTCATCACAATTTGTCCTGTGGTCTTCTTGTGATAAAGTCAAGACAGACGAAAAATATCTAAAAATATTAAAAACTAGCAACTTACCCTCGTTCAAGTTGGTCCCTGGATACATTTTAACTGTTATTACATATTTTTTAGAAATTACATTTTTTCCCGCAGTAAAAAGTATCTTAATATTGACCGAGATCATACCAAATTTCATCAAAATAAGTCCAGTGGCTTAGATTATAGATTAAACCTCCGCATCGTTAATAATAAATTTTACCTAAGTTTAATAATATTGGTTTACAGTATAAATAACAGATTCGACTTCATTATTATTTAAATTATTTCAAGTATAACGCCATCTATTGGGATGTGTATAATATATCAAACCTACAGCGCCATCTACTAACGCGATTCTAGTATCAAGTATGGTGTCCTGAATCGCGCTATCGAAGTTTGTAAGCGTCCTTACGTATATATACGGCAGTGGAGCTCCAACAAGTGTACTCGCTTCGGCAGTACATATACTAAAATTGGAACGATACAGAGAAGATTAGCATGGCCCCTGCGCAAGGATGACACGCAAAATCGTGAAGCGTTCCACATTTTTTTGACAAATTTGTTTTATAAATAAATGTAGTATAAATAATTATTCGTATAATTTTATTTTTAACGGATCTCGGTTATAAATTAGTATGTGATGATGGGATCATAAGAAAATCTAGGGAAATCGTTAATTTCATGAGCGTAATGTGTTTTAAATATATTTTCTAAAGTTCTGTTCTAAAGTTGCTTCTTTCTTTCTTTGTGACTGATAATAACACGGAAGAGAAAAAACGTGAAAAAAATATATATAGTTTGACTTCAGATTACAAAAAGTCGTAAATACTTTCTGCACTAAAGCAAAATAAATTTTATCTAAGTATATTATTTTCAATCTATTTCCAGATTTAGGATTTGTAACTTATACTAGTTACGACTAAAATTAAAACGACAAATCAAATTAATAATTTGTTTGTAGTGCATAATAATAATATTATGATTATTGGTTTATTTGCACCGACTTATAGTTTGGTGTTTATTTGTGTTAGTTTAGCGACACCGGTTCCTATACAAATTTTGTTGTATTTCATTTAACTTTTGATAATCATCATCTCATATGGATGAACTGATGATGGAAGGTACAGCTCCTCAAGAGTTAGGAGTTAAAAGAAATTTCTTTCAATAAATAATATTATACTAATAATATTGTCCTCCCGGCCGATTACGGCCACAGCGGCCAATCTCATTGAGACTAGCCAACGGCGCGGGACATATTATAGTGCACAAGTGTACGCGGAAACACAAGTGCACTCTCTGTTCCTTATCACTCTCATATTCCGGTGAGACGAATGCTCGACACGACCAGTGAGAGTTAAGGCGCAGGACCGACGGCTTTACGTGCTCTCCGAGGCACAGGGGTGAACCACCGCCAACTTCCCAACTCCGGACTGTTACTGAGGCTTATGAAACAGAAAGACTCAATAACTAAACTTGGCCCGACCCGAGACTCGAACCCAGGACCTCCCGGTGTGCGACCATACATGCTAGCCACTACACCACCGAGGCTGTTAAAAGATAGACATATGCTATCGCGGACTTTCTTTTAGAACTTTTTAAGGGAAGCAATTCCGTTATATATGATTTTTGTATAACTTTAACCGTTTACGCAGCGCACGCAACGGAAGCTCTCAAAAGGAATATTTTTCTCCTATTTTTGCAACATTTTTCATTGGTGCTCTGCTCCTATTGATCATAGCGGGATGTAATATAGCCTATAGCCTTCCTCGAGAAACGGACTATCCAATACAAAAAGAATTTTTCAATTCGGACCAGTAGTTCCTGAGATTAGCGCGTTCAACCAAACAAACAAACAAACTCTTCAGCTTTATAAATAGTATTTAGATTAGATAATTGGAAAGCTATTTACACAAATACGATATTAATACTTATAATTTTAAATAAGTTACATGCTTTAAGCATTTCATGCACATTATTTTACTCTTTTACACCATATAATTTAAACGAATGTCTTAAGAGAAATTGCAAAAAAATTACGGACGTGAGAATGAAATTCAAGCGCACCGTCTTGTGTATTATTTAGCTAATACTAGCAGAACCCGCGGCTTCGCTCGCGCTAGATCGAGCCCGAGAAAAGTGAGGGCGAGTCGCTAGTGCAAATAATAACGTGATCCGAAGTAAGGCTCAGGTAGATGTTAAATAAAAGCAATATGTTTAAAAAAGTAAAAATTTATTAATTTATAAAAATTATATAGATAAGTTTTATTTGGCATATTGCATAAAATGACAACGTTTACAAAATCTCTATATTAAAAATTTATTATTATCTGTCTGTACATATAATAGAATTGTATTCAGAACTTGCTGGGGGTTGGCCTTCTTACAATACGATGAAGATCAGGCCACACCAGCCACTGAGGCAGCATGTTCTTTTCTCCATACCTCAGATCAATCAAATATTTAGTTGATAATTCTTGACGAACATCGCTAACATTTTAGTTAGATTTTGCACTCTTTACCTTACCTTTTTCTGCACCAACGGTCGCGGGTTCGAGTCCCGCTGGGGGAATTCATTTGTTGAGCACCAATGTTTGTACTCCAGTCATGGGTGTTTACTGTTTATATTTATAATAACAATAACACGAGCCTCGTAGCTTACCACGGAACTAGATGGCGCTGTTGTAATAATGTCCGAACATATTTATTATATTTATTGTTTATTAATTAGCAACTCTCCCTGGCTCCGCTCGAGTTCGTCGCTACGTTCGATAGTATAGAGGTATTTCTCAAAGATGTCCCGGATGCCATCTCATTAAATTTCATCGAAATCTCTCCAGTACTTTTCTTGTTATGCAGACACAGACAGATAAAAAAATTTAATACATAAGTACGAATTATATTTGTCCATGTGGAGCTCTTGTGGGCCGGGCATCCCAAGAGGACTCCTGGAAATAGTATAAAATTTATTTATTTATTCATTTTAATTCGTAATCACAAAAAGATACAAACCTACTCTTAAAACTAATAACAATTATAATGTAACAAAACATAGGCAAATGGAGTGCTGAGACGCACGCACTAGGATAATACCCTGTGTCGCGTACGTCTAACCTTCTTATAATAAAAATGTATATAATAATTAAATTGATATTATTAAATTGTATATTATTATTATTATTAATTAAAGGACCATCCAAAAATATGATAAATTAAAAGTTGTTCACTTTCGTCTTTCACTTTTCACTCGAAGTGACACATCTGATAATAAAGTGAAACATTATTCCCAAATGAATTCATTAGTGAACCGATCCAACAGTGTTGGATATTTTCTTTTGGTATCTTTCATTCACACTCCGAATGAACAGTCTGAACACTGAGAGAACGTTCATTCGGGTTTAGCCATTTTATCTTAATTCCTGCAGCCGGATGTCAAAATAGCTTCACATACTTCTTGAAAAAAGTAGGTTAATTTATTTCGAGTTACTCTGTATAAAAATTCTAAGCTTCCAAAACTATTGCCTGTATCCAGGTATCTCAGTACAAATTGAAGTTTTATTCGGTAGAGATGTATTTTTTTTTCATCATTAACTGAGCAACAAAAATTATTTTTGACGTCATTCCGTTCAAGCCGTCTGAACATGGAATGAAAGAAAAATAAAGCATTCACCCGAGTGTTGATGGCACTAATGTTTCATTTTATGATCAGATTTGTCACTTCGAGTGAAAAATGAAAAGTGAAAGACGAATGTGAACAAAAAATAAACCGTCTGATATCAGCTTAACTGACTTACATCATTTTATTGGTTGTTAATTGCAAAATATTAACTATTAAGATGTCGATTGATTTTAAATTATATTAAAATAATGTGAATTATAATGTTTTCATCCCTATTTAACGTCCGACTGTGGGGGGTGGGCCTCCTTTCATTACGAGGAGGATCAGGCCATAGTCCACCGCGATGGACAATTAGATGTTTATCTTCCTTTACCAAGACAAGTGGTAATCATGATTGAAAATTCTCGCACATGAAAATATCAGAGGTTTGAGACCTAGATTTGAACTCGCATCACTCAGTTATATTGTAGATAAATAATATTATACACATATTAATATAATATTTACTCAAAAATCATCTTCAAATCGGCGTGGCGTTACGTTACGTTACTGGTAGCTTTTTTTGGGCCGGTTTCTTCTTCTGGCCGGTTTGCTTGCTCTTCGTCCTCGTAGGTCTCTCGGGGCTAGGTTCGGGGGGACTCTCGAACATTACACGACTAGCGCCTGATATTAAACTGGAAATATTACACATTATATAATTAAATAATACAAGCAATTCCCGCGGCTTCGTCCGCGTTCGAGTCACTATTAAAAATAGGAATCGGTCATAGAAGAATGAAAATTTAGTATTTTTATTTATTTTTATTTTTATATTATTTAGTATTAGATATAAGTATTTTTTGGTGCCAAATCATTAAAAAAAAATAAAAATTTGGTCCTAAAATAAAAAATCTGGAGAGAAACACTCCTATCAACTATAAAGGGAATAAAAAATAGTTTCCACGTAATGCAGTCGCGGATAGACAGTCAAAAATTCTAAACATAAATAAGTTCGGTATCTGTATCGTTAATATTATAACTACTAGCGAGTCACCTCGCTTTGCTCGAGTTCGTCCCTAGGTGCTGTTCGACCCTAAGAACTCAAAGTTTGTAGCGCAAAAAATGAAGAAATTTCGTACAAACTTACGAGACCTTCATCCGACCCTGTCGCAAAATCTGTTCTTAGCGGGCTTCTACTAACTATAATCTACCTCCTTGCTAAATTTTTTCTCGATACGTCAAGCGATTTAAAAAGAAGCGTTTCAAAACTCACTCATTATATTTTTGCCCAATTTTCAAATCCTTGAAAACTGCTCTCGTCCCTCTAACTTCATACTCTTCCAGGTACTCAAGGACCACCATTTTCCTTAACAGTTTCTCCACATATTCTTTGGGCCACTCTTTCCATCTGTGGAGATTATAATTTAATTATTTCTGAAGTTATCCTTAGCGATTCGACCGATTTTAATGAAATTTATGCCATGTTTATGTCATAACTAGCGAACCCAGCCCGCTTCGTTGGGCGTAAGTTAAAATAAAGTGAACGGTTAAAATAATTTTCTAATTCAATAAAAAGTAGCCTAAGTTATTCCTTATAACATTGGCTATCTTCGAGTGAAAGTCCCGTTAAAATTGGTTCAGCCGTTTCAGAGATTAGAAATTAGTCGGAACAAACAGATAGACAAAAATTTAAAAAAAATATTTTTTGACGTAAGTACGGTAAATTATACTTTCATATGTATATTTTGAAAAGCTACTAATTTGAAATTCGAAACAGAGACATTAATTTTATTTATATATCGGCTCTCTCGCGTTCATGTTTTTAATCGCTACTAAGCTTTACAAGATCATTAGCTGATGATGATGATGATTTCATGATGATGAAATTATCACCACTTGTCTTACTGTAAAGAAAAGCATTGAAAAAAAGCAAAATTTCGAAAGTCATGTTGATGGTAGCCCACGCCCATCAGTGAGATAAAAGTGAAGTATACATACAGTCCAAATATATTCATGTCTTTTAGCGTGACGACGCGCTCAGATTTGCCCTCGTATCCGCGCAGGCATGTCCCGAGCTGTATCAGCGTGAAATTCAATCCACAGGTGCTTACGAAGCGGGCTACTTCTATACACTTCTCCGTTACATCTACGGACTGACATACATACACACATGTGTGGCTACAAAAAATGTCTCGTAATATCTATATATCTATAACGCCTTAGTAAAAACTAGAATTGATTGGAACAAAATTCTTGTACAATTATTTTAGTAAATACTTAAAATCTCAGTTACTTTAAGTTGATGATGTAACAGAGACAAATTTACTACCTACTATATAATTAAATCGACAATTACATTTTTGCTCCAATCTTCTAATCAATTCTAGGATTTACTAAGGCGTTTCGTCTAAACTAGTCTTGACTAGTTAAAACACATTATAACTGAAAAGGGGTTGTAACTGTAACATATATACGACTACATATCGTAATATTTAAAAATAAATTTACAGTGAAAAAATTATGTTCTTTGACCTATTCCGGCCAATCTCATTGAGGCTGGCCAACTGCGCAAGAGTTATAATAGTACATAAGTGTCCGCGCAGACACAAATGCACTCTCTGTTCTTTGTCACTCTCATACTCCTGTGGGACGACATGAAACACTCGTAGTAAGAGCTGCGGTGCAGGACCGACGCGACACGTGCTCTGCCTGGGCACGGGGGTGACGCACCACCAACTTACCAAAGGGCTGTTACTAAGGCTTAACAGAAAGTCTCAATAACTAAACTCGGTCTGACCCGGGACTCGAACCCAGGACCTCTCGATGTATGACCGTACATGCTAGCCACTACACCACCAGGCAGTTGCAAATTTTAAATAAGTATCTCAATTAATATAAAAGCTATCACGTTTTTTCCTTTATAAACATCTCCTGTACACTTTTGTGAGTTAGTTAAGTATAAATTGCTAGTCCCCCCCAACGTGGTAGGGGAGGGGGGGCACAGAAGCGTCTGGCAAGCCAGCCGGGCGCGAAGCCAAGAACGTCCACTTCGGTGGGCGGTATCTCATGCGGGTTGCTCCTGGTACTTCTCTGGAGAGCAGAGTGGATTAAGGAGCAACCTTCTTGGCTATGTGGTCTACCTTAGCAATACGCAAGCGATCCTGCGACACCCCATTGAGACGGATGAAGGGTATTTGGGTTTTAGTGGGTAGTTCTGGCTTGCCGGTGAGTTCCACATAATCACATGTTCCTACAGGTGGTATGCGTAAATTTCCCAAGGAATAAAAAAATAAAAATTTAAATTGCTAGTGTCGATACTTACTTCATATTCGATGGTATTAGCACAATTATCACAGGGGATGTCACCTTCACCACACTTTTCCTTCTGCACCTTTTCACCTAAATACTCCAGAAGTTTAACTCTTCGACACTCAGTGTTGTTTTCACAATGAGCCACCATATGCTGAACATTTTCTTTCTCGATATTTTGAGCTGCTTTTTCTTCCTCGGTTTCAGGGATATTTTCTGTAAACAGTTCACACTTCATCAAACTGAATTTCAAAAAGTACAAACAGAATGGATGAAACTTGAATGGCGCTGGACAGGACATATGTTAAGACACAGGAAAAAGAAATGGACAAAAATAATTACAGAGTAGTACCCCAGGGAAAGTAGGAGAAGAAAGTTTAAGCAGTGGGAAGATGATATCAAGAAAGTTGCAAGCCTAGACTATACTAACGTATAGCTAAGGAGGCAGGAGGAGAGAGGCATTTGTCAAAAGACAAGCGGTTCTGAGGGAAGACCGAGTGCCTACAGTTCCCCAGTGTAGCTTTTATTAAATATTACATACACATCATTAAAGGCTTATTTTATTTTTAATTTTATTTTAATCACTAGATGTCGCCATTTCTTTATATGAAATAAGATATTTTATTTTTAAATGTACAGATAGGACCTTTTTATGAGTTAATTAGAAAGTCAGAAGCATTAGAACACTTATTTAGCTTTACACGTAATAGTTGACGGTTGGCCAATATTATCTATTTGTTATGAAATTAAGTTTGCGGTTACTGAACTGGTTATCAAATAGTTGCATCGTTTGACGTCACTATTGTTGTAGTAAAGCAGGCAATCAGCGCGCGCGCCATCGCGGCCGGCGCGCCCCGTCTCCTGGTAGTAACCCTCCACCGACTTGGGCATGCTGTGGTGGATCACGAAGCGCACGTCCTCTTTGTCGATGCCCATGCCGAACGCGATCGTTGAGCAGATCTGTCATAAGTACACCATAATATAAAAAATAACAATAATAGCATATATTCAGACATGAATGGTACATTGTATTCTTTATTCTTTTCAATGATTTGTCTTATTACACGAATGTACACGATCGAATGGTGAATTCCCTGCTCTAAGCCCGGCGAATATTTTGTATATATTGGACATTAGACTGATAGGTCTGTAATTGTTTATTTCACTCTTACCGCCTTTTATACAATAGTGTTATATTATCTCCTCCAGTAGTGGTGATATGTTTCTCAAGGATTCCAATTCTACAGCGCTCTCAGTCTTTTCTGATTTGTGTGTATGTGTGTGTGTATTTCTTTACTTAATTTGCCTATTTCTTCAGTTATATTTTTTGTTTTATTTGAAATTTTTAAGCCTTTTATGTTAAAGTACACTAGTCTTCTTGGATTTTTGCTTTTTATATTTTCACTGTCGCTCTCTGATATATTTGTTAGAATATAGTCTATTTCGTTTCTGTATCGCCCGTCTGGTAATACCCGAGTCCATCTCATCGATGCTCTTTTTTTGAACTGACCGTTCAGTATGTATGTTGTGTAGTGGCTAGCATGTACAGTCGCACACCGGGAGGTCCTGGGTTCGAGTCCCAGGGTTCGAGGCCAAGGGCCGTCGTCGGGCCACTTTTAGTTATTGAGTCTTTCCGTTTCAAACACCTCAGTTGGGACAGCCCGGAGTTGGGAGGTTGGCGGTGTTTCACCCCCGTGCCTAGGAAAACACGTAAAGCCTGTGGTCTGGTCCTGCGCTTTAACTCTCACTGGTCGTGTCGAGCATTCGTCCCACCGGAATATGAGAGTGATAAAGAACAGAATGTGCACTTGCTTGTTACCTTCGGGTAGCAGCCGAATGGGCCGGCACGCCCCGTATAGTACCACTCTCTCACAGAAGACTGGCGTGAAGTGACAGCTATGCGGTCGCGTGTCGTTCGGTGAGTGAGAGTCCGGGAGGCCCACTCCCCATCCCTCATCCCGTCCTTCTCCCTCCTCCCTCCCTCCCTTTCCTGAAAGGCCGGCAACGCATCTGCAAACCCTGCAGTGTTGCTGATGTCCATGGGCGGAGGTGATCACTTACCATCAGGTGAGCCTCCCGCCCGTTTGCCCCCTTTGTACCATAAAAAAAAACTTGTGTTTGCGCGTATATTTATGCACTATAATATGTCCCGCGCCGTTCGCTAGTCTCAATGAGATTGGCCGCCGTGGCCGTAATCGGCCGGGAGGACATTATGTTGCAACTTGGGCGTTACAATCTCTCATTACTATACAATTTTTGTGGGTATGTTTTTTGATATCGGTATTTAAGAACGAGTAGAAGGGCACAATTTCTAAAGCTGCAGATTGCTCTGTTGGGGAGTATATTTGGACAATAGACCATCTTTATTTCTTAGGGGGTCTCGTTAAAAAAAATATTATATTCTTCAATGGCCTCGCCAAGTCTTCTTACTTGGCATAAGCCGATAATGTCCCATTTAATGTGTTAGATAGCGTGTGTTAATTCTTGTAGGCTCTCTTCTAATCTCAATGACAGTGTATTATAGGTTGTTATATGTAGTAATCTTTTTGAATTTGAGTTTTACTTTTCCAAAAGTGTTTATTGTGGGTGTGGAATTTTGGAGGGTAATGGTCGATTTTCCCCGCATTGACCGGCCGTTTTGGGGTGAATGCTTTGATGGTTCATTTGGTTAGATAGGTGTCGTTAGTTTGTGTTTTGTTTCGGTCGATGTCTTTTAGCAGTTTTTTGATGTTGGTGGCAGTGATAGCGACGAGCATCTTCTTCTCGACACATAGTCCAGTATGTTTGTTTTGTTAACCTTCACTCAGGTTACATGCCGTGCTTCGTTCAGTGACCGCATTCATGACTATCTCCGACATATAGATAGATGGATAGTTAGATAGAGATATGGATGAATAGAAGTAGATGAATAGATAGATGGATTTATAGATGGATAGACAGATGAATAGATGGATGTATATACTTATATTTAGAAAGGTTGGTTGCTTCCAAGATTTCATTTTTCCACTTCGAAGTTTGATTTTCTTTTGAAGTAATAAACTGTAAAATTGTATATCCTACGTACCACTTGACACTTGTTGGCTATCCACTTCCTCTGCACTTCTTTTCGATCGTCATCTGAGACGTCGCTGTGATAAGCAGAAGCCGTCACTTCTGTATCTTTAAAGGTTTGCGCCATTTTGGTACAGTCATTTTTTGACAGGCAATACACTATCCCCGACTTTCTGTAACGATTACAAAAATAATAATTAGCACCTGGGGGACCTTATGCAGGTGACGTTATTTCGTCAGATTGGTAGAGAATTAATTAAATAACTCAAATGTTCTCATATCGAGTAAACCGCAATTTTTTCTCCAATCCAATTAAGTAACATTGAGTCGAAAAAAATTGAACTACTTATTTTATGTTTGAATTATTAATCACTTAACTAATTACAAATCATTGTTATTGATGTATTAATATATTTTTATGTAAACATCTGTGCGTGTGTATGTAATAAAACTCCTCCTAAACGGCTGGACTGTTCGAGTCGATTCGAGAATGATTTAGATTTACAATACGGTCCAAAACAAAATTTATTTTTTGAATTAATTAGTTATTTAGACAACAAATGTTTTACATTGTAATAAACAAATATATTTTTATATAACGCCTATAGATTATTTTTACTGCGACAGTATCTGAGGAATCTATAAGCGTCAGGGAACAAATCCTAGTAGAGCGGAGGAGAGTTACTGGTTAATTTAATTTTTAGGTACAGTTGTGTGAAAAAATAAAAAAGTCATTACATACCCCTCATATTTATTGCATATAAGATTTTTAATGTCTTGAATGACAGTTGGCTTCTTGTCTAATACCGCATAAAGTGTGCAAATTTTCAAGTGGTAGTGCCATGCTTGTTACCTTCGGGTAGCAGCCGAATGGGCCGGCACGCCCCGTATAGTACCACTCTCTCACAGGAGACCGGCGTGAAGTGGCAGCTATGCTGTCGCGTTTCGTCCGGTAAGTGAGAGTCCGGGAGGCCCACTCCCCATCCCTACTTCCGTCCTTCTCCCTTCTCCCTCCCTCCCTCTCCTGAAAGGCCGGCAACGCATCTGCAAGCCCTGTGGTGTTGCAGATGTCCATGGGCGGAGGTGATCACTTACCATCTGGTGAGCCTCCTGCCCGTTTGCCCCCTTTGTCCCATAAAAAAAAAAAAAAAAAAAAAAATAATACAGGTTCGGCCGGTTGAAGCTAGATATAAACCACTTGCAGTTTGTCATCTGTGTAAAATAGATTTTAAATAATACATCAAAACTAAGTTACAAGCCGACTTCAATTAAGGAATCATTTTGTTTTTAGGTGTGTAGTATTTTTATTAAATGCAAATATAATATCACTAACTCACTGTAATCACTTTATATTAATGAAAACCGCATTAAGTCCGTTGCGTAGTTTAAACTTTAAAAGAACTAAGTGTACAGACTAGACATGCGCAAAACAGTGCTTTATGAAGTAATGTAATATGGCATTACTTTTCGTACCGCGTAATATTACATTACATCATTACTCTAAACATCTCCTGTCATGCGTGATGCGACGATGTGATATTACCTACCGCCGCGTGCTGAATTTTCCACCCTAAATATTTTGCTGACCCTTTTTTTATATTTTTTTATCATTAATTTAATATAATAATAAAATATATATAAATAAATAAGGCAAACAAAAACAAAAACATTGGCACTAAGAATTTGTATTTTTTTTTACAAACAGCTCCCTCTAGTATTGTAAACAGATAACATATTGTATTCAATAGATGGCGCTTTTAAACAAATTTTTGAATTAACTCTAAAACTTTAAGTTTTCCTGTTCCTTATAATTTATATATATATATGTTTATTATTATATTAAATTAATTGCAATGTTATAATAAAAAAATGGTCAGCAGAAAATTCAAGGGTGGAATAGTATTGTCAGCCAAATATTACATTTGATTGCTTTTCGTTTCGTGAATTTTCAACTACACGATTT
The DNA here is from genome assembly GCA_951802675.2 of Boloria euphrosyne. Classification (NCBI taxonomy): domain Eukaryota; kingdom Metazoa; phylum Arthropoda; class Insecta; order Lepidoptera; family Nymphalidae; genus Boloria; species Boloria euphrosyne. The sequence goes on along the minus strand of OX637898.1, from coordinate 1,203,634 downwards.
AAAATCTTTATTTTATTAAGGATAAAGTTTATTACGACGATAGCGTTATTAGAAGTAAAAAGTGGAGTAGTGCGACATCTATAGTTTATCTTTTAGTTTACTTGTGTACTGGTGTTGTTTAAGTCTGACGTTATCCATAATTAATATAGATGGCGCTGAAGATTAATAAATTGATTTTAGATCGACAATTTTTAATAAAATAATTTAATAATACGTAGAACAGAAATTAATTTCTTATCAAGGAAGTATAAGATAAGAAAATAAAAAACGACAGTAATTATTTTTTATGTATCTAAATAAAAATAGTAATATGTTCCGTAGCGAGATTCGAACTTAGTTGCGGCCACAGGGATGAAATAGCACGTTCGCGAGTCGCGTCATGTTTAAACTTTAAGGTGATATACGTAATGCATTCCGTCGAGTAATGTGTAATGCTTTATGCTACCATTACTCTAAACATCACTGCCATGCGTGATGCGGCTATGCAATATTACGCCGCGTGCTGTATTATAAACATGGCATTACCATTACGGATCTATCTCATGCAATGTAATGAATATAATACGCGTTATAATTGTATTTTAAAATTTAAAATATGCAATTTTTATTCGATACGATTAAGATTTTTATTAGGTATTGACTTTTTTAATACAATATTTAAATTTATAGCATTTTCGTAACTCAATATAAATTGTTCTTTGTTTTATTTTTAAATAAGGTATTATGCGAGTTAGTATGTGCGAGTTACGCTTAGTACGTTTTTGCGTATAGCCATTTGTATTGATATTTACAATACTTTTTTTATTAATTGTTGCTTATTAAAATACGTACTTTTCGAAATGCTTGCTATTTCAAAATTCGTAAAACGGAGTGATGCCGAGGTAACCCGAACGGATGGAATAGCACGCTCGCGTAATGTTTGAAGTGATATGTAATGCTTAGTTTGGTCGAGTAATGTGTGATGCTACAGTACTCGGTCGGGTAATATTACGCGTAATGCATTACTCGCATTACTTACACATGTCTAGTACAGACTACAGACTGCAGACACGACTGTTTATTCAAATTCAAAATATTTTATTTTGCATAAAATTATTACATTTTTACTGAACATCACAAGTCTACTACCATTTCGTAAAGAAGAAGCCGCTGACCTGAGAAGAACTGGTAAAAGAAACTCAGCGGGTAACTAATATATTACTTTTTGTCTTAGTCTGTTTTTTTTTTTATTAAATTGAAATGAACAATAATTCTACTTATAGGTTGAAACAGCCTGGAGGCGATTACATCATTCCCAAGGCGTACTGTCTTCTAAAATATCGTTAATCGAATAATATCCTTTAGTACACAAACGTTCTTTCACATTTTTTTTAATTTGGCAATTGGACCTTTTCGAACGTTTTCTCGGATCCTGTTGTATAAGCGTATACATTGTCCATAAAAAGAATTACTGACTCGGCGTAAACAAGGCATTACAAGTTTATGTTTACTCCTAGTATTAAATATAAATGCTATGCACATCGCAATTCCTGGGAAATGCGTGTATATTTTTATGAACATACATCACTTTTTCGTACACGTATTGAGAAGCAACAATCAATATTTTTTCTTTCTTAAAACTTATCTTTTAAGGCCTTATTACACCTTCCTAAATTTAGTCGTCCTAATTAGGATTTAGGAAAGGAAAGCAAAATGATGTTTCTGATTACACTATCCTAAATTTAGTAACCATAGACGAATTTACAGATTAAGTATAAGTTTGTACGAGTGCAACCATAGAGTATATTACTATATTATATAACGTTTTCATTAACTATAATAATAATTTTTATCGATTTTATTCCAAAGATATGTTTTTATCGTTTTTATTCAAAAGATATGGCATATCTTTATATAATTGAATAATATTAATTAGGATCTCTCTTTCCTTTGCCATTAAACTCGTTGCACTTTAACAAAATAACATTTAATTTTTAAAAAAATTTAATAACATGTGCACACGCACTACGCGGTCGTCACGTTTATTATAACAATAATAAATGTACTCTCTTTGGAGTCCAGAACAAAAATCATAGAAATAATAAACCAAAAATACTTGCTGTCCACAGATTATTAAGGTCGACGGAATTTAGCAACCATACTTCTTCCTAATTAGGTCTAACTTGCTAAATGCGATTACACTTTCCTGAATTTAGTAACTAAATCATTTAGAACACTAAATTTAGGAAGGTGTAATAAGCCCTTTAATGATACTCTAGGGCCTAAACCAATGATATTCTAATAGACAGATATGTTATACGCTCACTAAACAACCGAAAAAAGTGTTCCGCGCAGCACACATACACACTTTTCATTCAATGTACAATGTCAAAATGACAGAAAGGGGATAGTCGATAAAATCAATAAGAAAAAAAGAGACAGCTAGTGTTGTCAATTGCGCGTCAATGTAAACAAAGACAAACATTAGTCTAGCGACCGATGACATATCAGAATATTAGGCAAATAATTGAAATATATTAATAAATCGAAGTATACTGCGTTCTTACATGTGGTATGAGATCCCTTGTGTTTTATTAACTTTGGTATCATAATTGGTGCATTTCCTAAATACACAGGATGGCATTTTTTTAAATTTTGTAGCAGCGTACCACTCGTTGCCATGCGTGACACAGACTAAAGGCGAGTTTTCGAGTCTTCACGATTGCGCGCTCACAACATATCTATTGTTAGAATATCATTGGCCTAAACTATAAATTGCACAGATAGCGCTTTTCTGCAGGACAAAAATTGTATTAACGGTAGCTGCATTTCCCCATAATAAGATTCTATATGACATAATACTATAAAAATAACTAAAGTATACTATGCGAGCTGTATCTACGTCAATAATAAGTCTATTTTTTTTAACCGCGAAGGCTGCAGAGGTAAGTCTATTTGCTATCTCCTCAATATGGAGATCCCACTGCAATTTCGAATCTATGATAACACCTAGGAATTTAGTAGACTCTACCGGTTTTACCATTTTCCCGCCTAATACTACACCATTATCAACAAGTTTAACATTAGGTGTTGTGAATTTTATTAATTTTGTTTTTTTTTTGTTATCTGATAATAAATTATTCGAATCAAACCAATATACAATCTTTGAGAGAAACGTTTACATCGTCATACATAAGTAAATAACATTTTACCTTAAAAATAAGTGAAGTGTCATCAGCGAATAATTTACATTAACATTTACATCAACCCTTTGTATTCTATTACTCAAATAGGAATTCAGGAGGTTGAGTCCCTTATTTCTAATCTCATAATGATCAACGTCACGTGATGCACACAATCAAAGGCTTTGGATAAGTCACAGAATATCCCAAGAGCATCCTGCGACCTCTCCCATGCCTTAAAAATATTTTTAACTAGCTCAACACTAGCATCTGCTGTGGAGCGACCTTTTGTGATGCCAAACTGTTGGCTCAACTGTACAAAGCGTGACGTCGATTTGAAACTTCAAATATTTATCATAAATAGATATCACTATAATAAGTCTGTATATAATATTTCACAACTCGGAATCAAATAGTTTTTAAAATAAAAAAATATTAAAATTTCACCTTACTACGTAATTTTATCATATTTATACACATACTTTTTGATGTTTTCCACTAAGATTGATGCAATATTCTGTATTAAAAGTTGTTTTCAAACACTATTATACTTAAAATGTTTATTTTAATATCAAAAATCTTGATTTATTCGTTTCTAATAACAATTATATCATTAAAATTGGTACATAGTAATTAGTATATCAGTTATGACAATGTCAAACTGACTACTTTTGACATAAAAACGACGCCATTTACGATATCAGTTTAGAAATTTTAAATATTAATTTTATATTAAGAATTATTTTAAATTACTTTTGTATTTTAAATATTTTATTTAAAATTAAAAATACTTATCCTGCACAATTTCAGCTCGGTAGGTTAGGGTTATTTTTTTTTTATATTTCGCATATATCCTGCAAAATTTCAGCTCGGTAGGTTAGGGTTATTTTTTTTTTATATTTCGCATATATCCTGCAAAATTTCAGCTCGGTAGGTTAGGGTTATTTTTTTTTTATATTTCGCATATATCCTGCAAAATTTCAGCTCGGTAGGTTAGGGTTATTTTTTTTTTATATTTTGCATATAACACTTAATATTGATTTTTAATCTGTAGCGAGTGACTTTAAATATTGATTTTTAATCTGTGGCAACTTATTCCAGTTCATATTTTGACACATTAAACTTCATTTCATGTAAACATAACATCAAAAGGTAACAATTTTTAAAATTAAATATTTCGAAAACTATTAACCTCCGAGCATTCCCCTTTTAGGGGGGGGGGTATTTACTACTCCCCCCTCCCCCTCCACCCCCAATTTTATCAAAAAACGACGGCACGCTTTGTACATCCCTACCAAACTGTTTCTTATGAAGTAGATTGTGTACATTAAAATGCGATAACATTTGCCCGAGTATGATTTTTTTTTTAATTTTACTAAATGTTGGGAGTACTGAAATTGGTCTATAATTATTAGTGTCTAGGGTACTACCTGATTTAAAAATTGGAATAAATTTAATATGTTTAATTAGATCAGGAAACACACCATGTTCTATACAGCCATTAAATATCGTAGCTAAATGAGGTGCAATAACATCAATTACCGAACAAACTACTTTTACAGATATACCCCATAGAGCAGCTGTTTTTTTAGGTTTATGGGCTTAAATATAATTAGTCTAGTCGATTATTATTCGATTCAGAAGGACATGTACATGATTTTCAAAAAAAATAACAAGTTCCTCTTTCAAAATTAAAATAAATATTTAAAAAGAGGGGGAAGATTCTTAAGGAAACGTCTTGACTCTTGGAATTGTGGGATCAATCACCAATCACTAATTGGTATATATTTCTCAGTAAGTCTATAAATATTAAATATGTTGGGACATTATTACAACAGCGCCATCTAGTTCCGTGGTAAGCTACGAGGCTTGTGTTACGGATACCACGTAGTTGATATACTACACATAATAGAAATTTTCGTTTACGTTTACATCGTTTACGAGATCCTACAAATGCATGTGTATGTACCGACACCTCAGCTACATGTTTATCTATACTATTCTTCTATACTATTTATAAAGCTGAAGAGTTTGTTTGTTTGTTTGTTTGTTTGTTTGTTTGTTTGTTTGTTTGTTTGTTTGTTTGTTTGTTTGTTTGTTTGTTTGTTTGTTTGTTTGTTTGAACGCGCTAATCTCAGAAACTACTGGTTTGATTTGAAAAATTCTTTTTGTGTTGGATAGTCCGTTTATCGAGAAAGGCTATAGGCTCTTTAACATCCCGCTACGATCAATAGGAGCGAAGCCAAAAAAATTTTGCGAAGACGGGAGAAAAATATTCCTTTTGAGAGCTTTCGTAAACAATCAAAGTTATGGAAAAATTATGTATGACAGAATCGTTCCCTTTTAAAAGTTTTAAAAAAAATCTGCGGTAGCATATGCCATCTCTTAAGGTTGACTCGCCTTAACCTTTTTTATAGCAATCAAATTTGTTTTAAGATAATGCATTATTTGCGAAGGTATTAAATAAATATGATTTGATTGTGTGGAACATGAAACACTTTTGCTTAAATTAGCTCATTACGGGGTTCATGGTGTTGCTCTTGATCTCATTGCATCGTATCTTAGTGGTAGGGTTCAGAAGGTCGCGGTAAATAATGTCAATTCTTCTGGGTCTCCTCTTAGAATGGGTGTTCCACAGGGATCTAACCTGGGTCCATTTTTGTTTTTAGTTTATATTAATGATCTTCCATTTTATGCCGACAAGTTTTGTGATATTGTACTCTTTGCGGATGACACCTCCTTAATTTTTAAAGTTGATAGAAAGTCAAATAATTACGACGAAGTGAATAGTGCATTATCGCATATACTTCATTGGTTTAACATTAATAATCTGGCTTTAAATGCCAATAAGACAAAATGTATGCAGTTTTCATTACCTAATGTAAAAAGACAGAATTTTAACTTGTTTCTTAATAAAGACATATTAAATATGGTAGATTCCACGGTTTTCTTGGGATTTGCATTAGATTCAGGTCTGCAATGGGGTCCTCATCTCTCGTCTCTTGCGAGTAGACTGAGCTCCGCTGTTTTCGCTGTTAGAAAAGTCAGGCAGTTAACTGACGTCGATACTGCCAGACTTGTCTATTTTAGCTACTTATATTACTATTATAGCTACGTATTTTGTTGTGGGGTAATGCTGCGGACATTAAATCCATATTTATAATCCAAAAAAGGGCCATTCGGGCTATTTATAACATTAGCGCTCGGAATACTCTTCCCGAACTTTTTAAAGAAATAGGTATACTTACGGTTCCTTCGCAATATATATTGTAATATTGTATTCGTTCGACAAAACATTAATTGCTACTCAAGACACAGCGACAAACACGGTATAAATACAAGAAATAAGGATAAACTTGTAACACCCAGTTTTCGCCTTCAAAAAGTAAATAGATTTTTTATGGGGCAAGGTGTACGCAAGTATAATAAAATTCCACAGTCCGTATTGAGCTTGCCTTTAAAACAATTCAAATCTAAAATTAAAAATACATTATTGAATAAGGCTTATTATACTATCGCGGAATACTTAGAAGATGTAAATGTGTGGGATTAATGTCGTGTTGTGTCTCACGTAGGATAAATTGAAAAACATTGTAATGCAATAAATATTGTAATCAAATATTTTTTGAAAAGAGCAACTGCTGAGTTTCTCGCCGGCTCTTCTCGGCAGAACAGCATTCCGAGTCGGTGGTAGCTTATTCCCAAGTCCCAGACTTACAGACTGACATTTAATTTAAAATTTAAAGTTTAATCATGTAAAAATGACGCTTCAAAAGAACTTGTAAAAGTCTATTTGATTAAAGAATATTTTGATTTTGATATTAATCTTTATCCAAATAAAATAAATTATTTATCACATGTCAATGATATTTTAACTATAGATATGTTATGAGCGCGCAATCGTGAAAACTTGTAAACGTCCTAATTAGGACGTATTGCCTTTAGTCTGTGTCACCGCATGGCGACGAGTGGTACGCTGCTACAAAATTTAAAAAAATGCCATCCTGTGTATTTAGGAAATGCACCAATTATGATACCAAAGTTAATAAAACACAAGGGATCTCATACCACATGTAAGAACGCAGTATACTTCGATTTATTAATATATTTCAATTATTTGCCTAATATTCTGATATGTCATCGGTCGCTAGACTAATGTTTGTTTACATTGACGCGCAATTGACAACATTAGCTGTCTCTTTTTTTTTATTGATTTTATCGACTATCCCCTTTCTATCATTTTGACATGTACCTTGAATGAAAAGTGTGTATGTGTGCAGCGCGGAACACTTTTTTCGGTTGTTTAGTGAGCGTATAACATATCTGTAGTTAAAATATCATTGTCACATGTATTTAATTTTAAACAAAATTGCTTTTGGCATCATTTGTTTTCAATGAATATCTTACGAGATATCATAGTTTTAACATAACTCCACAAAAAAATAATGATCACAGCGGACTAGACGGGCGAAAGAATTTGGGTTCCAGCCTTTAGAACGCGAGCGAAGCCGCGGGAATGGTGTAGTATGTATATATGTACACAAAGCTACAAATAAGTGTGTGTGTCACGTGCATGCGTGCGTGTGTGTGTGTATGAACTCCAGTGTGCGTATGTGCGTGTGTACTGACCCCAAGCTGGCGCACGATGTCGTCGCGCACGCGCAGCGTCGCGGTGGCAGTGAGTGCCAACAGTGGCACACTAGGGTACGTCTCCCGCAGCGTGTTCAGTTTTCTGTAGTCAGGGCGGAAGTTGTGGCCCCACTGCGAAACGCAATGCGCCTCGTCCACCACAAACCTTGCGAATTCAAAGAAAAAAAAATCTTTTTTAAAATGGACCAGGATGTTAATTCAAAAACACAATCTATACGATTTTTAGCAAATATAAGCTTACAAATATATGCCTATATAAATTAAAAAATATATTTAAAAATAAAATAAAACCAACTTAAAAATTATACAAGGAGGAAACCACATTCATTATGAAATATTTCAGTGACGTTAACGATTTTAATAATTCATAAATAGCTATAGATAGATAGATTGCCGATTTTACGCAGCAGCATGCTGTCATTTTTAACCCCCTACGCAATAAGAACGGGGTGTTAAAAGTTTGACGTGTCTGTGTGTGTGTGTATTTCTATCTGTGGCATCGTATCGGATGAACCGATTTTGATTTTGTTCTTTTTTTTTGTCTGAAAGGAGAAATAGTCGGTAGTGTTCTTAGCTGTGTTTGATGAAAATCGGTCCAACGTGGCTGCCGCTGCTAAATGGCCGATTATATATTTTTCCCTCAATATGGGTATTTAGGGACTTGACTAGCAGAATATTTTTTTATTATTTTGCGATTTTTTTAATTTTAATTAATATTATTAATCCAATATGGCAGACGTTATTCAATTACCATTGACCATTTTCAAAGAAGCCATATGTTCAAAAGAAATGGCTATGTTAAAAAGAAAGGGCCAGCGAAGCGAGGTCGAACAGCTAGTAGTTTCATAAAGTGTAGTTATAACTCACCTGCTGATCATTTTGCGTTCATAAAGCGAATCCAAAATGTCACTCAATTTGCCCGAACCCATTAACTTTTCAGGTGTAACGAATAACAATTTGATCTCCACATTGGATAGCTTCGTATAAACGTCATTCGCTTCCACGTCTGTTAAGTTACCGCATAGATGTGCTGCTGGAATCTACATAAAGATTCAATTAAAATTAATAAAAAACGGTTGCAAGTTCGTTTAACGCTGGAGACATTCGCTTTTGTGATGAACACGAATGGATACTTACGTTTAGTTTGGACAATTTGTTAACTTGGTCTAATATCAGCGATATTAGAGGCGATACGACGACAGTGATGCCTGGGGTCAACATGGCCGGTAGCTGGTAGCATAAGGATTTACCTAAAATAAAATAAATGGACATTTAAAAAGCATTAACACAATATTCTGTTCATTGGAACTATTCCAATGAGTCTAAACACGACATATCTCAGTACTTTAGTAAGGAGTTAAGTATCTTGCAGATTTTAGGAGTCGCTTCAGCATCAGCCCAAGATTGAGGGAACAGGACACCAAGTCGGATCTGCAGAAGTGGCTCATGACCTCTTACCCATCTTAAAAAGATTTTTTTCTGATTTATAGTTCAACATTGATTAAGTTAAGGTGACAAACAAGAAAATTAAAATTGGTTCACCAGTTTGGATGCTGCGATGTCTGTGGCAGACAGACGAAGATGTAATACACGTTAAACTTATAACACACAGAGAGGTTTTATTATTTTAACAAGGTAACAAACTGAATACCTATAAGCTATCGTAGATTTCCATATACCACTCTTATTTCTAGTCTGCTGAGAGATTCATCATAATTTAACATAGTTTTAACTTAAATTCTCATCTTAGTTTCATCTGAATGGTGCACAACTTAGACCAGCTTGGCAACTGGCTTCCCTCAAGGCAGCTGATCCCAAGGGATCAAGGTGGTCAGGTTATAGCCTTGGTGCCTCTCCATGAGGTGGTTACGAAGCTTACGCTTAAAGTGATTATTATTATCTCCTGCACTGGCTAATCTCAGTGAGATAAACTTTGGACGACGAAATTGAAGCACTTTAATGAAAGTCTACTTGTAAGTTGTAACATCAACATAACAGCAGTTTACTAAATGCATAATATGTATTTAATTATGTATATACGATACGCTTATCAGAAAAAATACGCTTATCTGTCTTGTTGTTCGCGCTAATCTGTGAATCGGCTGGATATATTGAAGGGACTTTCACTGGCAGATAACTAGTGTTATAAGGAGTAATTTAAGCAGTTTTTTTTAGAAAAATAATTAAAATCAGCTTTAAAAAATTAAAACGTACCGTACAAGAGCCCTAGTAATATAAATAGTACACAGACTCACCGCCGCCCGTAGGCATGAGGGCGAAGCAGTCGTGTTGCAGCAGAGTGGCGTTGATGACGCCCAGTTGATTTAGCCTAAATTCTGTCAACTCAAAAGTATCTCTGAGAGTTTTCCTCAAAGTTTCCGAATGTGGATAATTTTCGTTGTTGAATTGATCTAAATGGATATATCATGTAGATCATTAAATTATAGACATTGATTAACATAATAGATAACTCAAGAGATAAAGATGCATCGGAGAGAAGCCAGAGTAAGATTAGTATTTAAGTAAGCCTAGTATTCTGTATTTATAATACGATCTTGGTCTTCTTAGATTTTGCAAATTTTACATTTTTAATATAAAACTGTCTTTCACGAACTTATTTTAATTTGTTGGCCAGCACGTATCGGGTGAGATTAGTAGTGAGCAGTCCACTCAGTCTGGGTCTAACGAGAGAAACTTTTTGAACCAAAACTCGAAATAAATCCGCGAAAGATCCAAAACAGTCGTTTTATATACTGTAATCATTAAAACGTATTTTTTAATATCTGTGGTAAAAAAAATCAAACTTAAATAAATAGGTACAAAAATAAAAACTTACCGATATCATTCCTTTCATTGGCGGTACTCTCATCTCTTCCGTCTTGCTCTTTAGAGATCTCGAGCGAACCGGCTTCATCTAATGGTGTGTTATCAAAATTAGAATCAGTTAATTTATTTATTTAATTTTTAAATAAATTTTTATTATTATTTATATGTTTAGCTCTCAAGCCAGTGTACAAAATAAATGTATAAAAGTAAAAAAAATAAAATTATAGACTTACATATACACATAAAAATAAATAAACCGAAACTTTACATAGATACATAATATTTGTACCGAGCAGAGGATTACACCCCGGCAGGAGAGACCAAACGGCGGGAGTCAGGGCGACAGGTTGCAAAAATTATGATTATTATTTTAAATAAATTATAATCATTTTATTATTCTCTTTTTTCGTGATTTACGAGTATCGTGTATTATCCAAACCACTTCCCTCTTACAGTTTTCCATAATACCTTAAATGTTAAAACCCTAAAGTGTAATGGAAAACTGCATTGTTGTCACTTGTGCCGGGAAGAGATTACTGCTTTAGCCATAAGGTTGTCTCGCGTACGTAATCCTTCTTTCGTACTTTTGCTTATTTTTCTTCTAACTTATTGTGGTGTACAATAAATAGTATTATTATCACATGAATACTTTCTTAGATTCATATATTTTGATATTTTAAATAAAATGTTTTCGGATTTTTTCACGAATTTATTTCGATTGTTGGTCCCGCCTCCCGACGTTTCGTTGAGAAGCAAAACTCGATGTTTTGCTTCTCAACGAAACGTCAAAAAGGAAAACGAAAATTTTAAATGACATTTAGAACTGTGGTAAAAATAAAAAGCAGAACTTGAAGAAATTAAAAAAACTAACCGTCCTCATTACTTTGATTGGTGTCTCTCTTATTTTTACTGATATGCTCTTTTATCTTCTTGAGCCACACATCAACATCTACATCTGGTGTGAGTTCAGAATCAGTTGAAACTAGATCTTTATCACTCCATTCTGATTCCGATCCCTCTGTCCATGTTACTTCACTGTTTTCAGGTGCGGTTTCAGGTGCGGGAGAAAGCTTACGTAGCTTTTCTGGCGCAGCCTCAACTCTGTCCAAAGCATTTGACGTGGACGGTTCATCGTCGGAACTGTCAACACTTATAGTTTTTCTCCTTTCCGAAACCGTACGTATCTTTTCTGGTACAGCCTCAACTCTGTCCAAAGCGCTTGACGTGGACGGTTCATCGTCGGAATTGTCAACACTTGTAGTTTTTCTCCTTTCCGAAACCGTACGTATCTTTTCTGGTACAGCCTCAACTCTGTCCAAAGCGCTTGACGTGGACGGTTCATCGTCGGAATTGTCAACACTCATACTTTCTCTCGTTTCGGCAACAAAACTGCTTTTAGTTTTGTAGCTTAGAGTACTATCATTAGAAAGTTCGTTCATAGATTCACTACTTACACTATAAATACTGCTTGAGCTGGAAGGGGGTGCATTATATTGGGTACTTCGTTTTATAGTACGATAATTCCATATTATACTCAATTTCTCCACCATCGCTTTACTTTTTTTGTATATCGAATCACTGAACCCTGACAGTTTTGCTATTGGATGGTGTGGTGTCTTCATTGCTTCAAAAGTAATGTCGGCCAGAGTCTTTAATAAGTGCACGTACCTTCTTTCACACTCTTCAATTTCATTATTTGACAGTTGAGTTATGTCCTACAAATAAGAAAAGTGAAGAGTGTTAAGCGAATGAAAGTATTAAATTTTAAATACCTACTTTTAAATTTGAACCTGACTTATAATAAAGATCTAAATCGAATCTGTACCTAAAACATATTTTGTTACTATCGATACGGAGACACAACTGGACAGGTTTTGATCAATTTGGTATGAAGTTAGCTTGTTAAAATAAAATTCAAATCAAAGTATTCTTTATTCAAATAGACTTTTAGAAGCTCTTTTTAATAGTCATTTTTACATTATTTAAATATAGACTTTAAATTAAATGTCAGTCTGTAAGTCTGTGAGTAAGCTACCACCGGCTCGGAAGGCTGTACGATGTTGTTATCGGGGAAAACATAATATAACGTGCTTACTCACGATAGGCGTGTTCGAGTATTTCAAAGACATTTAATCGAGAATTTTTTGAGAGTTAAAACTTTTGTCGGTGTATCAGTCTGACTGCGAACACATCTCACACAAAAACACTAAACAGATTTTGATTAAATTTTGCAAACCAATAGAATTCTTTTTACTGCAGGAAAATATCAAATTTCTGAAAAATCCACATTAATTAACCCTTATAACGTACGTAGTTAAAACAAACCCAAACGGACCGAGGGTGAGTAACTAGTATAAAATAAAATTTAAAAATAAACATACCAAATTCTCTTTTATCGCTCGAAGCTCAGATATTTTTAAAATTTCCGCCGAAAGAAGATTAAAACCCCTTAGATTTTCTTCAATGGCATTATCTGCATTAGCTTCAGTATCATCGATCATGCATTCCTCGCTATCAATTATCTAAAATATTTTTTTTTAATATAAATAATGATTTTCCGACTAGTTTTGGCAATGGCGGCCAATTTCATTGAGACTAAACATCTGCGCAAATGTTAACATACAGCAATTTAAACCGCATATTTTGAAACTTGCAACTACTCGCAAGGGAATTAAAACCCAAAGGATACTTCCAGTCGACCTAGAATCTTGAAATTTGGCAAAAAGCAAGGCCTTACTTTAAAATTAACGTGTGTATATACTTTATTGGGGATACATACATAATTGACGCCAGTTAAGATGTCCTCTGAGTTGTATGGACGCTCCTACAATCTAGAGGACTAGCTTAATTGTTATAGATAATGGTACGGAACTCTTCGTGCGCGAGTCCGACTCGCACTTGACGAGGATTTTTTATTGAGTTAATTATTATTTATCCTTCTGTTCAGTTCTATATATATATATATATATATAACTATAGGTACATACCATTTTGGATGTCATTTCACTTGTCCACGAAAATGGCGATGAAACTGAAAAAATATATATTTCATTTTTGAATATGAATATAATTTATTTTTGAAAATCTCTATGGATTTTTAATCGGAATCAGATCTGTTATAAATGTGATGACTCATATTTTAATTATATTGTTTTGGGGTCTACATTCAATACACAATACGTTACAGTCATTGTTTTTAAAAGATTTATGTACCTACAGATTTTTTAAAAGTTTTTATAATATTAATATATGGTAGTTTTATCATCTAAACAAAATACTAATAAAGAAATAAACGCGGCGAGTGAAGGGTTTTGAAGTGCAGGAGACGGGAATGCACATTTATGACATACGAAGCCGAAGCCGTAAACGACTAGAAGGATTTTGATGAAATTTTCAGGCCATAGATTAGCTCAGAGAGTGATCTTGTAATGTTTCGTCGTTTCGTGGAAGTAGCGATTGAAAACGTTAACGCTGGCGATGTATTATGGTAGGGGAGCCCATGATGCTAAATATGGATTTACTCGAGCGTCGCGGAAACCTATAAGATATTGTAGATTAAATAATTGGAAGAATAAATGCTCCTATAATATTTCCACTTTCTGCGGTGGAGGAAGCGTCTGCAGACTTCAAAATTGTAAATAAACAATGACATGGACATACTCAAGCATGCCAGATATTGATATTTTTCATACTCCAACATGTCTCTGATATTAAATATATATATTAATCTGCCGGTTTTTGAGTTTATTCGTCACCAACATACAAAAACAGAAATCTTAACTCTTGATAGTATTAGGTATGTATATATGTACAGATATAAAACTTTATGAAATTATATATATATATATATATATATATATATATATATATATATATATATATATATATATATATATATATATATATATATATATATATATATATATATATATATATATATGTCTACCAATTACCATATATATATATATATATGTTTTTCAAAAAAATATTTAATGTACAGATTCGACAAAAAAATGCATTATATGTAAATATGGATAGATAATAATACAAAACTTTAAACGAATCAATATCAAATTTCCTGTCACACAAAACAGAACAATATAAAAATAATATATTATAATAATTTAATTTATATCCGACTATGACGAAGCTAAAAGGAAGGGTAATCATTTTGGCAGTCTATGCATGTATGTTTGTAAGTTCTACCATAGCGCCTTAACGACTAAACCGATTTTAATGAAAACCGATGTCAAAAAAAATCGTAGTAATGACTAACAAGAAACAAGAAAATAATTCAAATTGAAATCTAGAAATACATGGGCACAAAAATGGTGAAGGTCCTTTATGGACCCTTTTTAACATAGTCGGGTTTTACTTTTTTTTTAATTTTATTTTTTATTGCGACATAACTTACAAAGTTACAAACTATGTTCGATAAAATATTTATACGCGATATTCTAAACGTACCTCTCTCCAATCAATGTGTACACTGTACGTGCGGTTACCGTAATATCTTATCAATTGTCAGTGACCTTGACTCCTACACTAATTCACATATTTAATAGTTAAACTCATTCTATTAAAACTTATTACTCACACATTAACTAACAATTTAATATTATTTATATTAACAAAACACACATTTAGAATTATAGTTAAAATTTAGAAAGAGTGGTCCTTCCCAATCCGGCACTCGCGGCACTCTAACAGATTACAGATGAGTCATAAGGATCGCCCTACGGTGGCCACCTCTGGGCCTCCCGTCCCGAACTGCGAAGCAACATTTATTTATTTATTAAGGAAACAAACGGTGTAACATAACAGATGTAGCATAACAAACAATTAATAGTACAGAACCAATAAAAGTTTCCATGTTAAAATACACTTATAGCAAAGAAATAGTTACAGATGCAAAATATTAAAAATAAAAATAAAAAACAGACTAACAAATTAAAAATATAGACAGAGAGACACTCAATAATTAATAATTACCATGCAATTATAAAATCCATACTATATAAATTCATTAAATAAAATATTTAAAAATTAATAATGTAAAAATGTAAAATAATAAAATCAATAACAGCTTACATTAATCAAATTATGCATAATACAAATTTTAAATTTATTAACAGAGAGAGATGAAATATGTCATTACTAATAAAGAGTTTTTTTTTTTTTTTATGGGACAAAGGGGGCAAACGGGCAGGAGGCTCACCTGATGGTAAGTGATCACCTCCGCCCATGGACATCTGCAACATCACAGGGCTTGCAGATGCGTTGCCGGCCTTTCAGGAAAGGGAGGGAGGGAGGAGGGAGAAGGACGGGAGTAGGGATGGGGAGTGGGCCTCCCGGACTCTCACTCACCTGACGAAACGCGACAGCATAGCTGCCACTTCACGCCGGTCTCCTGTGAGAGAGTGGTACTATACGGGGCGTGCCGGCCCATTCGGCTGCTACCCGAAGGTAACAAGCATGGCACTACCACTTGAAAATTATTTATTATACTGATTTATTATACTGATCACAACTTCTAATGATGAATGAATTATTTGCAAATTTAGTTCTGGTAGCAGGGACATAAAAAGTGGATTTTTGTCTGGGAATAGTATGACGTGGGCATTTAAAATAGAATTAAGACAGTAAATACGGCGAATCGATTTCGTGATTCAATATCTTGATGAAGGACTTGATCTCGCTGAGCACGACGATCAACCGCTGACATAAGATTAGGAAATTTCTTATTGTTAATAGAAAAGTTAACTGGGAGGTTCTTAATAAATCGATCATGTATACTACAAATATGATTCTTATACTGAGGATTCCAAACAGAAGAAGCATACTCCAAGACAGATCTTACAAAGGTGTTGTACAAAAGAATGCGTGTTGACGGTTGCTTAAACTTCTTGGATATCCTCAGTACAAAACCCAACATACGATAAGCTTTGTTGGCGGTATAGGCGACGTGCTTATCAAAGAGTAGCTTGGAGTCGATTATAACTCCAAGATCTTTAACCACTTTAGTTTTGGGAATAGTTTCTTTATTTAATGTATACTGGTAATTAATAGTTGAACGTTTTCGAGAAAAGGTAATAATATTGCACTTTTTAATTTTCAAAAACAAAGAATTCATAGAACAATAATTACCAAATCGATTTAAATCATTCTGGAAGTCAATACAATCATTTATACCCCCAATAATTTTAAATATTTTATTATCATCAGCGTATAATAAAAATTTGGAGTGTTCGAAGACTAGGTTAACTAGGTTCTGTTCTAGGTATGACTAGATTAATGTCATTTAAATATAAATTAATCATTTAAATATAAATTAAAAAACAAGGGACCTAGATGCGATCCTTGCGGTACCCCGGATGGGACTGGGATAAAAGATGAACAGTAACCTTTTATAGTTACTGCTTGACTACGATTACTTAGGTACGATTCGATTCAACGTAGAAGGTCGCCGTGTACACCAATGTATCTTAATTTTTCCAGAAGAATATGGTGAGATATTTTATCAAAAGCTTTAGAAAAATCTGTGTACACGGCGTTCACCTGATACCCATTATCCATTGCACACGTAATAAAATCTGTAAATTTGCAAAGATTAGTCTCTGTAGATTTCCTGTTAATAAAACCATGCTGTTGATCAATAATTATAGGTCTAATAACGGGTAACATTGTATCATAAACCATCTTTTCAAACATCTTCGGGATACAACTTAATTTCGAAATACGACGGTAATTTTTTATATCGTGCTTGTCACCGCTTTTAAAGATAGGTACTACATAAGACCTTTTCCATTGAGAAGGCATAGTGTACGTCCGCAAAGATAGATTAAAAAGAATAAACAAAGGAAATCTAAGGCTCACATTACATTTCTTCAAAAATATAGCAGGTACACCGTCTGGACCACAGCCCTTGTTTATGTTTAATGATTTCAAGTATTTATCTACAGTCAACATTGAAATATCAACAGAAGAAAGATCAATGGTATTACTGCAACCAAGACCGTCCACATTAATATTATTGGTATACTTAATGGGAGTCTGTTCAAAAGAAGAATAAAAATAGTTGTTAAAAAGATCGCTAATCTCTTGTCCATTATTTGTAGAAAAAATATTTAGGTAAAACATATCGGGTAAGTCAACACTTTGCTTTTTAGATTTTACAAACGTCCAAAAGTATTTAGAGTCCTTAGCAATTGTGTTTTGAGCGTATTTCAGGTAATTATTGTAACATTCGTTATCAACTACTTTTCGTCTCTTTCTCAGTATTCTAAAAGTACTATAGTCACTATAATTATTATAAGTTTTCCATTTTTTTAATAAGGCTTAGGGTGACTCTTACTGAGCATAAAATCACAAAATGCTGACAGATCGAGGTGATCGACACATTGAAGCTTTTCAAGCGCCATCTTGAAAAAAGTGTTTAGCCGATATCTCGGAAACTATGCACTTTAGAGCACCAGTTATTGAAACTATTATTGTAGAAAATAAAATTTCGCATCATTTATTTCCTGTAAACTTTTTTGTAAAACTTACCATTTATGATTTATGGCCCATTTAATGAACCAGTTTTTCTGTCTCCGCCGACAGCACTCAAAATATTGGATTGATTATAAAAATGCATCTTTCCTTTTTCAACCGACTTCCAAAAGTAGGAGATTATCAATTCGTCTGTATTTTTTTTTGTTTTTTTTTTTATGTTTGTTAGCTCATAACTTTGAACTGGGTGAACCGATTTTTGATGATTCTTTTTTTATTTGAAAGGTAGTGCTTCCCATGTGGTCCCATTTTGATATTTTCCAGTTCTGACTGTGGCATCCATGAGAAAACCATAAAAGTCTTAAATTTGCATTAAGTATTTGCGCGACAAATGGACGATTAACTCAATATCACGCCAACCGATTTCGATGATTCTTTTTTTAATGGAAAGGATATACTTCAAGGGTAGTTTGATGAGAGTTTGGTAAGGCTCTGATGATGGGATCCATGACAAAGTATCGGAACTCTTCAATTCTTAGGAGCAAATTAACGATGCTCGGCCGATTCTTTTATAGGCTATATGGATATTTGAGTCACGTACCGTAACTGATGATGGAAGGTACAGCTCCTCAACGGTTAGCAGTTTAAAGAAAATTCTTTCAATATAATTCGCAATTATGGACCGATAGTTGTATACTTTCAGGCTATTAGGTTAACCTCATAATAGAAGGTAACTTTTTATAGTAATTAACACAATACGTATCTACTTTCCGCTAAAAATTTAAAAATAAATTATTTTTAACAAAAAAAACAAAAACCGACTTCCAAACGAAATAAATCTCAACTAAAAAGTAGTAGGTACATATTCGATTAATCTATCAATTTGTAAACATAATCAAAATACCTGGCTGGCACCGACTCCAAAATTAACAAAGTTCTTAAAAGTATTATTTTCTACTTTTTAGTTTAGATTTATTAAAGATCAGTTTATTCTCTACAACTTTTGTTTAAAACTTTTTTTTTTAATGTCCATATTTTTACCCTATAATGTTGTCGCTTGCGTTAAAAATTCATAACATCTATTGTTATTTTAGATATTTACCGCGGCTCCTCTCGCGTTTTAAAGAAACTAAATTCTTAGATTTCACATACCGATGTTTTACAGCCAGTTTTTAAAGGTTAATTGAGATTTCTCTCAGCAATAAGATATTTTACAGCAGTAAAAAGTATCCTATATCCTGATCCGGATAACCAGCTATCATCGTACCAAATTTGATCAAAACCTGTCCAGTAGTTTTCTTGTGATGCCGTCACAGACTGACAAAAGTTCCAAAATAATATAGATTCGGTTTCTGTATCGACAATAATTAATATTCCAATAACAGGTAAGACGATAGTAAAAAAAAAAATGGTTTTATTTCTTAATCATCTTTCAATAATTATGTTCGAGTCTTCCCAGTAAGTAATCCGAGGATACTTGTGTTGGGAATGGCCCGCTTCTTTCCATATGCATATTCTATGATTAAGAGTTATTTTATAATGTTAGGCAATTACTATTTTTAACAGTAAATACATGTGAGTGTAACACCTGAATATAAACAAATTTGTCTTAGTAAACTAGTTTTCACTAACAGTTAGATTTAATTTAAACATCAAAATGAGCTTATCTATAATAATACACATTTTTAGTTAAGAATACAAGTTGTAGGTAATATTTTATTTTAGATATGTACATTAAAAGTGAAGTGAAATTAATATTAACCTATTTAGTATTAAGAATTATTTGCTTTTAAATATTATCAGGCGCTTCACTATATTGTACCCTTTCGTTATTTATTCTCACTTAGCATTACCTCTGGACCGAACAGTTTACCTTTTATTTTCCCATCACCACATGATCACACGTGATTTAAGCTATAATTCTGAGACCTCTAATTCCTCTTCAATGTCTGTACTCTTTATCGTAAAAATGATCATGTTTTTAATAAAAATATATAAAGTTTTAAAAATGATAACTTAAATTTGTTAACTTCAATTACGCTCTGTTCTGTCAAATCTGGCTAATCTCTAAAACGGCTGGACCGATTTTGACGTAATGTTATATGGACTATGGAGTAACTTAAGCTACTTTTATTTGAAGTATTAGATAATTATAAAAACCGTTTAATTTATTTTAACTTACGGCCAGCGAAGCGGGTAGGACTTACTAGTCTATATATATAATGAAATAGTGATTTGCATCTGTACGTTGAGTATTTTTTCCTGAATTCCTGTATGTCTGTCTCTTAGTCTGCGACCGTATGACAAAAAAACTAGTATGATAAAAATTTGGTATGATGACAGCTGAGAATCCGGGTTAACATACACGTGTAACTTTTTACTGAAGAAAATGTCTTTATTTCTGTGAAAAAAGCAAACGCATCTAGGGATGAACCCAAATAACGCAAGGGTAGTAGGCAAGGTAGTAAGCAAGTAGCTAGTATGTATTTTTATAATTATACGAGCGAGTTACCCTCGCTTCGCTCGGGTTCCGCTACTTTATATAGATAAAATTTCTAAAATATGACCACCTCTTTTGAAGTCGGTTAAAAATAGCCTAAGTTACTCCTTACATTATTAGCTATCAGCCATTAAAAGTCCAGTCAAAATCGGTCCAGCCGTTTCAGAGGTTACCCGGAACAAACAGACAGACAAAAATAAAAAAATGTTTTTTTGTTGTTGTTATTATCGTTTTTTTTGTTGTTGTTAGTATCGTACATATATTCATATGCATTTAGTGAAAAGCTATTAAGATATTATAGTGCGGCGCGTGTATGCACTGACACAAGTGCACTCCTATCACTCTCATACTCCGGTGGGAGGACTGCTCGACACGACCAGTGAGAGTTAAGGCGCAGGACCGACGACTTTACGTGCTCTCCGTGGCATGGGGGTGACACACCATCAACTTCCCAACTCCGGGCTGTTACTAAGGCTAGTATAAACAGAAAGATTCAATAACTAAACTTGGCCAGACTCGGAACTCGAACCCAGGACCTCTCGAAGTGTGGCCGTACATGCTAGCCACTACACCACCGGAGTAGTCAAAAAAAACCTAGTACCAAGAATCATAAAAGAAGATCAGATATTTGCCAACTTAGAATATTATTCTAAGTTTGCCAAAAAATAATAGAATAAATTATTTTGGGAAAAATATTTATTTATTTATAAATAATAATTTGTAAAACAATTCGATTTACTTACAACTATGGGTATTTTATAAATATTACTAATAAATGCAGTAAAATGAACTATTTACATTATATTAAAATTGGACGGAAGCTATTAATATTACATCTATTGTATCTATAAGAGAAAAAAATAACATAAATTCGGCAGTTTTGTTAAACATAGGTATTATTTAATCTTACATTCTAAATTATCTAATACTCAAAATAAATACCTTTTTTACAAAAATATAAAAATATATCGTCGCAATCGATTGAAAATCGTAAGTCACTGTCCGTTAGTCATGCTCAAATACTGGACATACTTGATTATATGGAAAACCCAAAAAAGAGGGGGGAGCGAAGCAAGGTTGATTAACTAGTTCAATATTTCTCTATGCTTGAGTTATAAACAGATTTATGTCTTTACAATTAATTTTAAACTCACAAAAAATACGCCCAATACATTTATAATCCAGACCAGGCAGAGAACAAAGTTATAACCCAATTTGAACTTTAATTACGTGAACCCGCGATCCACCAGTGTTCTAAAGAAACCAAATTCTCACACTTTACATATTATACCATGTGATGTTATATGCCTACAGCCTTCCTCGATAAATGCGCTATCCAAAGGTAAAAGAATTTTTCTATTTAAACCAGAAGTTCCTGATATTTGAGCGGATATGGATATCCTCATTCTTAGTTTACAGACCAAAAAGCCAATATTAGATCCGCCCCTATATTAGTTAGGCTTGTAATGATAAAAATATCAACAGTCTTCATTTCATAAACACTTTTCCGACTTCAAAAACAAAATTTTCACTTATTTATTTTTCAAAATATATTATTCACTTTTAAAGTCGTTTAAATTTTCACTGCAAAGTTCTCAAAACTCCACAAAACATAATTAAAATGATATGTTTTAGTATATTTCTTTGAATTTCCTCTAGAACTGGAGTATTTGATTTATCCAGTCCCTAAATTCTGATATGCGAGTGTACACGCCCGGCTGGTTGGGTTCCGCACAGCCGATACCCCACGAGATGATGCCGCTGAGCACGAACCGGTTATCTCTGGCCCTTTGTACCACCATTGGACCTCCGCTATCACCTGAGATAGAGAAATTAGATAGAATGTAGTGCTAATTCTAAAAGATGAAAATGTAATTTAATGTTTAGTTTACAAATAATTTATTCCGTTGAATCACATATACACACACGCACGCAAACACGCACGCACGCAAATCTGTGTGACACAAACAGAAACATCAATAATGATACCTAAATAAGTTGAAAAAATATATTATAAACATTTTACGAACGTGAACGACATAAATATTATTTTTTTTTCTTGCTCAGAGATATTGAAATTTATTAAAATCTGGCGTCACAGCCAAACAGAAAAAAAATTAAAAACTATAGATTCGGCCTCTGAATCGATAATAATGACACATCCAGTACACAGACGTAATTTAAATACATAAATATTATAAATATAAACACCCATGACTGGAGTACAAACATTCGTGCTCAACAAATGAATGCCCCCAGCGGGACTCGAACCCGCGACTGTCTGCCTTGTACAATCTTTGTTAATTTACTGTATCTATCTACAATTGGGCTTGTTTACCTTCACAACTATCTGAGCCGCCCTTGGTCCATCCAGCGCATATAAATATATGCGGTATATGCTCATTGTACCCGGCCTCGAGATACATGGACTCGCACGCGGTGTTGTTTATCACTGGCACTTCCACCTCTTGAAGGACGCTAGGAAGAGGTCCCTCTGAAAAATACACATGTCGAATTAATATTTTCAATTATAAAATTGATTGGTCATCGTAATTAGTTATATAACTTGAGAATAAAAAAATGGAGACATCTCATGGGAGAACTTACACTCGTACTTTTTTGGACAGTGGTAGCATATTGGTAACGCACTCGCTTTGTTATCAGTATCGAGTTCAAATCTCGGGTCTCGCGATTCTGATATTTTAATGTTCCAATAATTATTTTATATGTACGAATCGTTTCCAATATGATTACCACTTGTCTTAAGTTAAAAGCAAACATCGTGAGGAAACCTGCATGTCTGAGAGAACCTAGCAAGTTTTCATAAGACATGCTCAGTCCACCAACGCGCACTTGACCAGCGTGGTGAACTGGTCTGATCCTACTCTTAAAAAAGGACTACTAAGACCTACTCGTAAAGAAGGGGGATCCGTGCCCAGCAACGACTTTAAAAAGGGCTGGATACAACTAACTTAGATCACTAACTTCAGACTAACTGACTGAATCTATAATCAGTCTTCAGACTGACTTACTGAATCTATAGTCAGTCTTCAGAGTGACTGACTGAATCTTTAATCAGTCTTCAGACTGACTGACTGAATCTATAATCAGTCTTCAGACTGACTGACTGAATCTAAGTGACTAACCGTCGTAAAGCCGCCCCCACCCGGTGACATGTGCGGTCCTGCCGACGTAGTCGTCATCATCATCAGGCACGCAAACTGGTAATATGTTTGGTTGGAACGTCACTGGTTCGTAGAACCTACAACATAATAAGAATATGTTAAGAATTTTTAATACAAAAGGCAAAATTGTAGCTTAGTATTATATATACTAAACTTTAAAATTCAAATCGTACCTTCATCTAATATATAATAATCTCGTGTCACAGTGTATGTTACACACACTGTGTATGTTTATGACCGATTTTTAAGTTTTTTTGTGTCTATTTGGTATGTCTGAGAATAGGTCGTAGGCTATATATTACTTATATCCAGATTTTTATTTTTAGATCAAATTTTTATTTCTTATGTTGGTATCTCTGTCTAAATCGGTCAAGCCGTTTCGGAGGAGTTCGATAACAAATACTGTGACACGAGACTTTTATATATTAGATAAAGTTATAATTAAAATATTAATATATATACATATTTAATTAAAGTCATGATTCGAGCATAAATATTTGATTTGCATCAGAAAATTGTCAAATCAATTTGAACAAATATCGATGAATCAAAGATTCGATCATCTTATAAAAACCAAAGAAGCAAGACGAACAAAAAACTACTGATCGTATCGATGGTTGAAATACAAAATTATAATTATAATACGAGGTGGAGTCAATAACCTATCGACTATATTTATGTTAACTGTCTTGCTGTTGTGGTAGCTGGCATACGGCTTTTTTGGTTTGGGTTTGACTCCCGGATCAGGCCAAGTTTAGTTATTAAATTGTAATCGAAGTTCCCGCAACAGCATGGAGTTAGCTGTGTTAAACCATCGTGTCTCTAGGAGAACTTATGTTGTCGCTTGCTTGTCCGATCCTAACTCTCACTGGTCGTCTAGAATGTCCTCCCACCAGAGCGTGAGAGTGACAGGGATGGAGAGTGCACTTGTCTCACATACACTAAATCTATATTTATACATGTAATAAAAAAATTTAACCGACTTCTTTAAAATACCTACTGATAAAAATTGACATTATTATCGATATCCGAATCTATAGTTTTTAGAACATTTGTTTGTCCGTCTATATGTCAGTCTGTGTGTTACGGCATCATGAGTAAACCACGAAGAGGTTTGAATGACATTTGTAATGACATTTGATAGTAGATAGGTCAAGACATAGGCCGACTTTTTACTGCTGGAAAATATCTCATCATATCCGAGAAATGCATATTAACGAACGAACCCGAGCAAAGCGAAATTGTTGTACCAATTAACATAGTAAATGGTTACTTCAAGCAAATTATTTATTTTACACATAATCAAGCCGTTTTGTAGTTTTTGCAGTTAGAGCGAACAACACACGTTTGGCTCAGTTTGTAGTGACCCTACTTGTTGCGCCAGCGGTCATTTGTTTAAAACGGATGTTTGTACTCCAGTCTTTGTTTTCAGCATTCATTTGTTAAGCACGGGTGTTTATATTTATAATATGTATTTAAAGTTTTATACAAGTAGTGTATCAACTACCTGGTATCCGTAACACAAGCCTCGTAGCTTACCACTTAAATAGATGGCGCTGTTTGTAATAAAACATTAATTTTATATAAGCTATCTTACCTGAGTAAAGCCAAGTCATACTCAAAAGTAGCAGGATCGAAGTGAGGGTGGCTGGCAACTATTTGAACTCGTCGTTCGGTAAACCCATATGGCTCTTCTTCATGGGCTAAGTCGTATTCACCAAGACGCACCAACAGGTCGGATGGTGGAACCCTAGAATGAAAAATAAATCCCTCAAATATATTCAACCATCAGTTTTTAGTGACCCTACTTGCTGCGCCAGGGGTTGCAGGTTCAAGCCCCGCTGGAGGCAGAGCACGAAAGTTTGTACTCCAGTCATGGATGTTTTTAACGTTATATAATATGTGTAGTGTATCAACTATCTGGTATCCGTAACACAAGCCTCGTAGCTTACCATAGAATGAGTTAATGTCCCAATTTGTATTGTTCCAGTCGTTAAATGTAAAACAGTATAAACGTTCATACAAACCTTATACTGATTCTATACGTATATTATAACTATGTTTATAATATCAGTTATATTATATTGATATATAATTGCGGGAAACACTAGTAATCTAGCAATTCCCTCGACTTTGCCCGCGTTCTAATGAATATTAAGAATAGGCTTAGAAGTATTTTATCATGTCAAATCATAAAAAAATAAAAAATAAAAATTTGGCCTAAAAATAAAAAATAAAAAATCTAGAGAATGCTACCCTTACCACCTAGTGAAATAAAAAATAGCCTACGACCTATTCTCAGACCGACCAAATGTACACAAAAAAAATCATAGAAATCGGTCAAGCCATTTCGAAGGAGCTCAATAACGGACATTGTGACGCGTGATTTAAAAAGAATAACTATAACTTTCTTCCAAAATACAGACAGTTCTTAAAAACGTTGCTTTAAATAAAGTTACAAAAGTACGCTCACATTTACCTTTCAAACCAGTTGATTAGCAGTTTTTGTTTGAATATTTGGTGGTAACGCAAAAAATATGGCGATAAAATCTATAGTCTATACATTTATCTAATAAACATATAACTTAGTCAAATCTGTACATTGAATATTTCTTGGAAAATATTTTTGAACCATCAATTTTTGTATGTCTATCTGTTTATTTGTCTGTCTGTCTTTGACCATAACTCCATAACTAAGTACTGAACAAATTTTGATGTAATTTGGTATGATGATAGGTGATTATCCGGGCCATTATCGGAAAATATGTTAATTCAGAGACTGCTATAATAATAATTGAAGGGTACAAGGGCAAAGCAAGGAATGTCACAATTTTTTTTTTTTAATTAACATTGCAATCTATAATACGTGGCAAAGTCTTAATGTTCCCATACTTTCCAACTTTTTTTAATTTTATGTGACATTCTTTGTTTTGCCCCTGTACCCTTCAATTGTTAAAGTGGATCCAGCGACAAACGCGAGCGAAGCGAGGCTGAGTCGTTAGTATGTAATACAGTAGCCACATACAATATTTCTGAGTATTATATCGTACTTGAATAAGACTATCGTCAAAGCCTATGAAACATAGTAGCGCAAAGGACGTGACAGCGAGCCCAAGCTGCCATACACTCGCTTGGGACTTTAGTGTACAGCTTTGGCTGTCACGTCCGTTGGCCGACTATATGTTGCATAGACTTTGCTATCGTGATGTGGCAATTGAACACGTATTTTCCTTACAGATTGTTAACTCAAAACTCTTCATTATTCGCTTAGGAAGTAAATTGTTTAAGGTTATACTTTAAATCAAGGGCTTATGTTAATAGTTAGATTGTGTTTATTGTAATAATAACCCGCCTCGCTTCGCTGGGCGTAAGTTAAAATAAATTAAACGGTATTTATAATTTTCTAATGAAATAAAAGTAGCCTCCGCCGCACTCATAGTTACCTAAAGAACCATTAAGTCAAGAATCTCTATACTAAAGAACGACTCCATACGAAAGTGCGACGGGAATTAATTACTGCTTATAAGATTAGCTATCTGCGAGTGAAAGTCTCCTCAATATTAGAAGTTTACGACGCCCCGACAGTAGGTCTGCCGAAGCAGGCCGCAGCCAAGGGGTTGCTTAACAGGCTACTACATAAAATCCCCCATCCCTTAACATTAACCCTTAACTTAAAAAGATTTCAAACCACTCACCTTTCAACACAGTGAGCAGCAGTGATAGCCCAGTTCTCGTTCAACAAGGCGGCACCGCACTTGTGTAAGTATGAAGATGATCTGTATTGCCTCAAGGAGATTTGCCACGGCCATTGTCCGAATTCAGATTTCGAGCCACCAACGATCCTCGCCTGTGGCCACATGCGACGTCCACACACTGCCAACAGCATCAGTGTCGAATTTATAATCATTCTTAGTCCTACTAACTGGGTATATGATTTAAAAAACATTTGTCTTTTTTCCTCCACTTTACACTAATATTTCACTAACATATTATATAACAAAGTGTCTGTCTTTCTATTTGTTCGCGATAAACTCAACAACTAAAACTCAAAAACAACTGCACCGATTTTTATGCTGTTTACACCAATGGATATAGTGATTCTCGAAAAAGGTTTTAGTATAAAAATAGTCAAGTTTTTGTACACATTTACTAGCGGAACCCGCGGCTTTGCTCGCGCTAACGAACAGCGAAGGTGAACCGCTTGTTATAATATAAAGTAATAGGCTTAAAAGTTAAAATTTTAACGATTCTGTGTCGCAAGGCTCCATCTGATATTTAGAATTTTTCGGTTGGTTTTCAACGAACACTTAAATGTGATTTGTATTGCAATGTTTATGACACATTTGTGGATTCACATTCCAATTCACTTCACACACTTTAAACTTTTAACAGTTTTTATTTCCACTAATTTTTTTAACATTTGATTGACAAACTAACGAAATGTCTAGTTTCTTATTAAAATATGCTGGTTATACTGATTTAAATAAGATTTTTAAATACAAGAGCACGTTCCAGCGTACTCTGATAGGATCACGCGTCTGACAAGTCTTTGTTTATACAACGAATGAGTTCTTTTTTGTTTTTTATCGCAGTTTATACGGTCTGAGGCTGTATGTACAGCCAGGTAGTTCTTTGACCTGCTGTTTGACTTTAGCGGTGATTTTATTACATATGCAATTCAAAGGTTTAATGGATGCCTTACACGCAATTTACTTGAATTTATAAGTTAGTTAACGATTCAGCCTTCGTTTGGGTTCGTTTGTAGATACTTTATAACGTATAAGATTTTACTGATTTTAGATATTATCTCACAGTTATAATTAACTTTTGTTTTAACCCGAATAAGGAGCTAAATCAAAATCATGAAAGTCCACCCAATATTTATGCTCCAGAAAGTAACGATAATCTGGCACGGGAGGAAGGAAACAGCGTACACACAGTAGTACTCGAGTACCAGCCATTTTATTGAACAACTAAAAATGTACTACTCGGAGTGGAATTTTTCGGCATTGTTACTAGAGTTTTCAATGTTTGTAGGTTTTGTTGCTGTTGCGTTGCTTGACGCATCATAAGAGGGCCTTGCTCCCGTGCCAGGTTATCGTTACCTTCTGGGACACCCTGTATATTGGGTACATAAATCTTGAACTCAGACTTGATCGACCGAAAGAAGTCTCCTAATAATTTCTTCAGTACAATGAAAATAAATAAATATAAATATGTCATTGACACCATCTAGTTCCACGGTAAGTATCTACTTACTGTACAAACATTCGAGAAACACAAATGAATACCCAAGCAGGACTCAAACCCACGACCGCTAGCAAAGCAAGTAGGTTCAAATATTATGTTTGAATAATTATTACATGACAAGCCTTCAACATAATAACACAGACAGAGCAATATCAGTTCATAATTCTCATATTTAATATTCTCTTGCAAACTTTTAATTATTTTTCCACTTAGATTTACATAATATTACTTTGCGGCCTTCTTCCTTTACTATGGATAATGTACGAATAACTACAAGTATTCAATCATTAAAACAATAAAATGCATATGAACTAGCTTTTTTCTCCGGTTTTGTCCTTACATTGTTCACAAGTTTTTTGCTTTTCAACGAGAATTTTTTTTCAAGGATTAGCATTACTCAACGATGATTATGAGATATCATAAATAATTGGTTGTTACATACAATAATTACGGTTATATTATTTTAAATGTTTTCTGAACTTGCAACTTCCCGCGGTTTTTTCATTTTAAGTAAAAAATTAAAAATAAAAAACTTTTTTTTTAATATAAGATTTTATTTAAATGCGCTAAATACATGAAATAAACTTTTCCTTTTAAAATTTTACTACCAATTTATCTACACAAGTTATTACCATATTGTAGGAAAGCGTAAAAAACTTAGTCTCCCACCCTTAATTTTTGATGTTACCCATATTAGATGTAGAGCGACGTCAATTTACTTTTCGGGTTATACTCAGCAAGCCCTTTCATTTGATACCCATATTATAGAAGGGCATTAAAAATAACTAGTTAGCCATTTTAAGTGTTCCGACATGTTGGATTTAGAATGACGTCACACTGGTAACCATGTATTGTCATCAAAACTAAGCGTTTATATAAAATTTTAGTTCAATCGATTCCAAGATATCTGCTTCAAAATTGAGTTGCAAGATTGCAGATTGCGAACAAACAGTTACATTCATACGAGTACTATGTACATACATTGAAATTTAAATAAAACCTCAGTACATAGTATAAAGCAAAGTCGTTTCCCGCTGTCTGTCTGTCCCTATGTATGCTTAGATCTTTAAAACTATGCAACGGACTTAGGTGCGTTTTTTTTTATATAGAGTATTTCTCGAGGTAGGTTTACGTATATAATTTGTCAAATTTGTTTACATTTACCGCCACTTCGCTCGCGCTAAGTCTCTAGTGTATGCATATATGTATACATAGATGTATACGTTGCTACTTAGAAATATCGTCAATTCTCAATTTAAAAAATTAAATTAAATGTCAGTGAAGTCAGCCATGAGGTAGCCACCGCCAAGAAGGCAATTCTCATAAGAAGACCGTTGCTCTTTCTATACAATACATGACGAAGCGTGTCGCTCAGTTGTAGTGACTGTTCCTGTGCCAGCGATTGCAAGCTCGAGCCCGTTGATGTCATTTGTTTAAGTGATAAGCACGAATGTTTGTACTCCAGCCATAGGCTTATATTTATATAATGTATAAATTTTAAAATTATATATGTGGTAGTGTGAGGCAGTGGTAGCCCAGCGGTAACGCGTCGCTTGTATAACCGAGTGATGCGGGTTCAAATCCGGGTCTCGCACCTCTGATATTTTCATGTGCGAATCATTTATATCATGATTACCACTTGTCTTACGGTGAAGGAAAACATCGTGAGGAAACCTGCATGTCTGAGAAAACCAAGTTTCCAAGCAAGTTTTCGTAAGACATGTGAAGTCCGCCAACACACACTGGGCCAGCGCGGTGGACTATGGCCTGGTCCCCCTCGTACTGAGGGAGGCCCGTGCCGAGCAGTGGGACGTTAAAAAGGGCTGATGATGATGATGATGATGATATGTGGTAGTGTATCAACTATTTGGTATCCATAACTCAAGCCTCGCAGCTTACCATGGAGCTGGATGGTGCTGTGTTTTAATGTCTCAACATATTCAAATTATTTTTTTTATGTGCAACTATCAATTATTATTAGTAACTTAAGTCATATTACGTAATGAAATAATATGCTTTATGGTAAGGAAACTTACCTTCTTTATAGTTTGACATATTATACGACTCCGTAGTTGTGCTGACTGTAGTGCTAGGCAGTGTAGTCGTGTCTGTGGGCACGGTTGTTTCTGAAAATAATTTACAAAAATATACATTATACTCTTTTCTTTCGATTTATTTAACCGATCGCGTAGAAAGTGTCTAATTTGTGTGATAAATTTAATTTAAGAAGACACTCTCCCCTCATACATTTTAACTGTTAGTATATTTTTTCTCAGAAACAAGATTTTTCCATGGTAAAAAATACCTTATAAAATGTCATGGATGACCCACTTATCATCATACCAAATTTCGTGTAAATCTATCCAGTGGCTTCCTCATGATGAGGTCACAGACAGACAGACAAAAATTAAATATTATATATTCAACAGATTTGATCCAGAATTTTTATACCTATATATGAAGGGCTAACATAGCAAAGAAACAATAATACTTTTGTACTACAGTAGTAGTAAACATTTTTCTTACCAGTTTCACTTGACTCTGATGACACCTCAGTTTGATTAACTGATAATGTAACGTTTTCTGATGAAACCGAACTGAAAGTGGTCAAACCGATGCTTGATGTAGATGATATCGTAGGAATTGTTTGGCTTATTCCTTCGGTGGTATTAAATGTAATATCCAATAATGGCGGAGAAACTGTAGAAACTGAACTTTGTGTTGAAGTCGAAGGAAATCGTGTAATATTAACCGTGAATTCATACACTGGTGCTTGAGTAACTGTTGGCGCTGAAGTCGCTGAATCTACTGAAGTCACTGAAGGTTGGGCGGATGAAGGGTCTGTAGCTATTGGGACTTCAGGTTTGGTTGTGACTTCTGTTATTATGGCTGGTGAAGTTTCAATTGTCGTTGGTTCAGGTGTAGTTGGTGATGCTGTAGATGTAGATGTTGATGTTGTTATGATTGTTGTCGTAGTGATCTTTTCAGGTTTTGGTGGTACTGTTGAAATTAATACCCATCCTTCTGGTGGCGTTATTGGAGACCAACCTTCTGCAACGTAAATATTTTATTAAGCATGCGTGTTTTTAACTTAAAGTAATAATATTTCTATAGACACAGTTAATGTATGCAAAATAAACTGATGTATTAAATATGTCTGTAGCTGGTTGAGCTCTCTATTCTACGAGGTGAAAAGCCGATAATAGTTATGCTTATTGGATAATGGTTATAATGGTTATATAGCTCAAAAAAAGTAGACTAAGTTGCTGACAGTGATTAACTCAATCTGTAACTAAACCTAGATAAATTGCTTAATACTTTCTAAAACTATTGCAAATATTTGACATTTTAAAATTGTAAGTATTTTGGGTTCCGTATCCCTTACCTTCTAAATTATTGAATAACTTTGTGTCCTTAGTTTCTATCGTGATTATGATTGCTGCAAAGTTTTCAAAATGTCGGGAACAAAAATTTTACTAATATATTCTCGGGTCAAAAATGTGAAAGATTAAATGTTTGTTATTGAATCATGGCAGAACAATGAAAATTATCAGGAACAGAAATATCGAATTTAGTGTAGAACATTACATTGGCATCTTTTTATTCCGGAAAAAGTACGGTTCCTATATTTTTTTATTGTTACTACCACTAGTGCAAAATAAAACGATGGAAAAATCCGAAAACATTTATTTAAAGGGCTTACTGTGGCTTCATCTTCATTTAGGTAAAGTGCTAACTATTAGTGCGTCCTACTCTCGAATGTAGAACGTACTGGTCACGTTGATCGTGATCTGCAACTTTACCGTTCATCACGTTTCGTATTAAATTTGCTTTGTATTTAGGCTTTGTTGCTATGGCTGCATGATTTTAAGAAAGAGTACTACTCCAGAGACTAGTAGCTTCTTATACGCACGAAGTTACCGTATTTAACCTTTTAAGTATCTGGGTGGTCATAAGTTAGAAGATTTTCTCGTTCTGTCTCGATCATCGTCATTACTTTTGTGGGCAAAATATACAATTTATAATAATTATTATTATTTGTAATTAAGTGTTACCATAAATGTATATTTTTTGTACGAGGTTTTAATTGCGGTTTGTATCACTCGAAATTTTGTTTTGTCAATATTAATCAACTTCTACTTATCGTATAGATTTATTTTTACTATACAATATCCATATAGTGAAACAGCATATAAAACTTTTTTTATCGGCTACATTTCATTCTAGATTGACTTTAAAAACTGTAATTAAATTACTTTAATCATCGTCTTAGTTCAAAATTTTGCAAGCTGAGGTGCATTAGCATATGAGCTACTGTGATTTTGTTAAAACGAACGGAATGCGATTGGTAAGTAAAAACAAAAAAAATATAGTAACTTGAATTCAAACTGCTGACCGACTCGCACATGACAGTAACTGCCATGATGGTGCAAGTCGCTGCACTGCAGTAACTCGTCTCACCAGCTCGCGTAGCTCGCACTGTGTGGCCAGGCCTTTATGGGACTACTGTCCCTGCTTGATATTAACATATAAGAAAGCTGTATCATTAAATCTGTATTATATTTCTAGACAATCTGACGACATGATTAGTTCAGTTTGTAGTGATCCTACTTGCTTGCATACCAGAGATCACTGGTTCGAGCTCGCTTGGGGCATTCATTTATTCATTTGTTGAGCACAAATGATTATACTCATTGATGTTTATATTTATATATGTATAAATTAATAGTTATATAAGTGTAGTGTGGCAACTATCTGGTATCCATAACACAAGCCTCGTAGCTTACAATTGAAACTTGATGTCCCAAAATAGATATTTATTTATTTCATTTAATTAATTACTCTACTACTTGACAGGAGAAAGTTAGCGAAGGTAAAAGACTGCTAACAGATATTTAACACATTTTATATTTTCATAACAATAGAATGCCGCCCATTAGAATTAGATATAGACGATTTTGGCACGCAATACAAATGTTACTATAGGTGAAGAAAGTGAGATGCAATTTCACTTAAACAATACAGTGGGTCTGACCCGACTACACTCGTGTTTGACCTACATACGTGACTTGACTTAGTGTTTTGTTGCAAAGAATTTACTGGCAGCTTTGAGAATTAAAAATTATAGTACTTGATAGGTATTACGCTAGAAGTGAAGGTATCTATTTGTATTTATCCCTTTTTAACGTCCCACAGCTAGGCACTTAAAGCCTAAAAGCTTAAAGCTAGGCCTTAATTAAATAGGCCAAATCAGGCGATAGACTTTCACGCTGGCCAAGTGCGGGTTGGTGGACTTCACATGTCTTTCGATATCTTGCTAGATTTTCTCAGACGCAGGTTTCCTCACGATGTTTTCCTTCACCGTAAGACAAGTGTCATGTTAAAAATGATTCGCTCATGAAAATATCAAAGGTGCGAGACCTGAGATTTGAATCTCCTCTTGATTCGCAAGCGGGCATGTCACAGTCACTGGGATACTGCCTTTAATGTTATAGTACTCGTACATACAAAATTTTCACACGACCGATTTTGATGAAAGTTGGTATGATGATAGCTGGTCATCCGGATCACATATAGGATATTTTTTACTGTGAGAAATATAATAGTTCTGAGAAATCTATGTTAATCGTTTCTATTCTATGAAACAGCTGGTCAAAAGTGTATTTTTAAGTTGAATTCAATTCTCTTGTTGTAAATTCTTAGTTTCAAATAGATTAAGTAAAAGTTTTAGAACTAGTATTCGACTTTAACGGGTTTTAAAATGGAGACCAAGCTTTTACTGACTTTGAAACAAGTAACAACGTTATACAATTGCTAGTGGATGAAACTTTGATAATTATTATTATTGAGCCTATACAATATGTATGTATTGAACATTGAAGCGATGCCATAAATGCTAGCGTTCGAACAAATTTTAATAATAATTATGTGCGAATGAATCATACGTTTAAATCAGAATACGAAATGTAGTACTAGTGAATCACCCCCGATTCGCTCGAGTTCGTCCCTAGATATGTTTTGACTATTAGTAAACATTATTTAGAAATGTGTTTTTTCCTGCAGTAAAACATATCCTGTATGTCCAGTGGTTTTCTCGTGATATGGTCACAGACAGACAGACTGACAAAAATTCTATTTTCAACCGACTTCCAAAAGGAGGAGGTTATCAATTCGTCTGTATTTTTTTATTTTTTTTTATGTTTATTACCTCAGAACTTTGAACTGGGTGAACCGATTTTGATGATTCTTTTTTTATTTGAAATGTAGTGCTTCCCATGTAGCGACGACGACTCCAAAATTAACAAAGTCCTTAAAAGCATTATTATCTACTTTTTAGTTTAGATTTATTAAGTTTGGAAGTCGGTTTTTGTTTTTTTGTTAAAAATAATTTTATAAAAAGAGATTATGTAAGATTTTATAAAAAGAGTAGTCAATAAGATTTAATAAAAAATATTATCTAATGTACAGATTCAACTTAGTTAGAATTTTGTTATATGTAATATGTATAAGATGATGAATCACTTAAGTGATTGTTGTTACATTGAGAGTCACTTTTGTGTGGGCGCAGAAAATATGCGGTCAAGTGTTATTTTATCTGTAACTGATTAAATTGTTACTGGCAATAGACAAAAACATATTTTATTGCTCTTCTAAGTATAACGTATATTAATAATAGCTATAAAATTACCTTTCTATATGAATATTGTCGCTCTATTCACCAATTAATTTAAAAAAATTATGTAGAGAAAAGAAAGATAAAAGATTAGACTAATAAGTTATGTGAAGTTTGGGTAAAGAATTTTTAAGGCTTTACCTTTATGTGAAATGTTATTGAAATACCTAGTCTCTCCTAGAGTCCAAAAGTATATTTTTAGATTTTTTTTTGTCTGTTTATCTGTCATTCTGTGACCGTATCACGAGAAAAAATACTGGAAAGATTACGATTAAATTTGGCATGATGATAGCTGGTCCGGGATAGATGGATAGTATGGATAGATGATCCGGGTCAACATATAGGATATTTCGAACAGCGAGTTACTAGTAAAGGACATAATAATCTATATATATAAAAGAAAGTCGTGTTAGTTACACTAATTATAACTATACTTTTTAAGGCGAAAAAGGGCTTTAAAGGGCTGAAATAGGGGATGAAAGTTTGTATGGAAATTACGTCGATTTTAAAGCTAGAAGCTTGATTTGACGTATCAATTATAACCGTTGCCATGGTGCGTGCAATGGTAATTAAATCAGCAAATATATACCGGGTGGTGCGAAGTAAATATATACAACACGTACCTAGGGACGAGCCCGAGCGAAGCGAGTGTGAGCCCCTAGTATGTTTATAAAATTAACTAGTTGATTTTCAAGAAAAAACGTTTGACATTGATTGACACCAAAGTAAAAAAAGATTTTTTGGTATGCTTTACATATACAATGTATTCGACCTGACGCTTGTCGTGATGAATTTTAATGCAAATATTCTATACCAGAACAACTATCGCATACTAAATTTAATGAAAACTTTAAAATTATTGTGTAATACTTAGCAAGTTTTTGGGAGAAAAAATTATTATTAAATTTAATGAATTCGTGTCTATTCCATGAGGATATGACTTGTATAGTAATACTTAAGTGTACATTTGCTTTGCGTATTAGTACATATGAAGAGGCAAAACAAGGAATGACACATAAAATTAAAAAAGTTGAAAAGTATGGGAACATTAAGATTTTGCCACTTATCATGGATTGCAATGTTAATTTAAAAAAATGTGACATTCCTTGTTTTGCCCCTGTACCCTTCATATGGTACAATCCTAAATCAAATCTGTATCAATATTTATAGATAATCTTGTTCAAAAAGCTCTAATTATCGATATGGAGACCAAAATAGTTTTTAGAATTTTGTTAATAATGGTTAGTTATCCTGATCAACAACATAGGATACTTTTTATTTTGGGACAATATCTCATTTCTGAAAAATTTATATTAACCGTACAATAGTGAATGAGAAACGAACGAATCACTTTTTCTTAATAAATTATTATATAATGGTTCAACTTAATGTATAATTAATTAAATGTAAAATATATTATATAATAATTAATTAAATGTAAAATCTTCTATCTTCTATATATATAAAAATGAATTGCTGTTCGTTAGTCTCGCTAAAACTCGAGAACGGCTGGACCGATTTGGCTAATTTTGGTCTTGAATTATTTGTGGAAGTCCAGAGAAGGTTTAATAGGTGAAGTACCTAGGGACGAATCCGAAAGAAGCGAGGGTTAGTCGCTAGTTAGTAATGAAAAAAATACCGTTCACTTTAATCAATAAGACACCTAACGGCAAGGAAGATATATTTAACTCCTAATATTTTCCAAAATAAAAAAAAACACCTAATTCTAACAGTGGAGTATAAAACTACCTATATATTTAATATTTTCTTTTTGTGATATTTTCGCAGATTTATTTTGATTTTGGTTCCCGTCTTTTACAACACTTTGCAGCGTAAAACTAGCAAAGTATTATGTAAACTATTATAAAGTAATAGTAACAAATTGGCTGACAAATATTTTTGCTTTGAATGCGTTAGTAAAGAAAATATAACTCACCATCCAAATCAGGAGTAGTAGTCTCAGGTGTCTTAGAACTGGAAATGCCATAATCTGACCAAGTCACGAATGGTGGAAATTCTGTCGATGAAAATTGCGTTGATATATATAGATCAGTAGTTGGTTTAAGCGTTTCTGCTTCTGTTATCTCATCTTGTATCTTTTCTGAATCTTGTGTTATATCTTTTTGTGTTGTAACTTCTTTGGGTGATTCTGTTGTAACAGGTTCTAGTGTTTGCGTGACAGGTGCTTTTTCTGTCTGTTTATCTGTGACTTCAATGACTGATGGAGTTTCTGTTGCAATATTTTCTGTTGTTTCTGCGACACGTTCTGTTGTTTTCAAAACTTGCGTCGTTGTAGTTATTGGTGTAGTTGTTGTGGTAATTGGTGTAGTTGTTGTAGTTATTGGTGTAGTTGTTGTAGTCATTGGTGTCGTTGATGTGGTTGGTGGTGGTATTGTCGTTGTTGTTGTTGTAGTTGTAGTGGTAGTAGTCGTAGTCGTTGAAGTAGTTGTAGGTTTTTCTTCGACTTTAGATACTGTAGTATTGATATAGGTTATGATCGGCGATGATGGTCTAGTAAACACTGGTCTGGAACTTGTAGGTTGTGGAATAATAGTAATGTTTAATCTTGGTGGAGATGGTAATGGCTTTTTCGTTGATGGTCTCTTAGATGATACCTTATATGGAGGCTTTCTTGTAATAGGTATGACAGGTCTAGTTGGTTTAGGTTTCAGGCTAATATGTGGTGGTCTATATGATGGTCTAGGTTTATATGTAGGTCTAGCTGGTTTCACAGATGTTTTCACAGGTTTTTCGGTGGTTACTTGTTCGCTTGTTGGTTTAACAGCTTCTGTAGTATCTGCCTTTGTTGGTTTAAATTCTTCTAACTTTTCAGTGACTACATTATCTCCAGATACGCTTTGGAATGTTGATAATTTCGCTGGAATTTCTGTAGTTTCGATTATTTGGGAGGTTAATTTTATAGATTGAGTTGTAGGCATCTCTTTTGCTGTAGTAACTGTATTGGATGATTTATTGTCATCGTTCTTTGTGTTATCGTCTGTAATTAGTTCATCTGATTTAGTTTCCACCTTACCTGGCTCTGTATGATCTAGTAATGAAACTGTAGTTTGTGACTTTTCCGTTGATGTCTTATCTTTTATTTGATTTTTATCAATGTTTATTGAAGGTGGCTTATCAAGATCACCATCCTGTTTATCAGGGAATAGACCTGGTATTTTATGTATTGTACTATGTATATTGTTTTCTGTTAAAGGATGTACAAAGTGCGAACTATCTATTGAATTGTCTTCAATATTTATACCAGTTATCTGTGGTAATGCGTCTTTGTCTGGCATTTGGCAGCACGAGCCGAAGTAAAACCTGTCTATACATGTTCCTAAATGCGTGCCGTTCACTTTGAGGCAATCTATCGCAAACATGCAAAGCCCTTCGCTGCCTGTACTTCTCGAAATACATGGCAAGTGTCTAATATTTCTAGCTAAGGGTACTGGACCTGAAACAAAAATAAATGAAATTTTATTTTTTCACTCGAATTACATTCGTACTTATTACTTATATTCATGTTCATAATATATTAAAAAGATTATTATCTAGTAATATTACAAGCAAAAATACTTTCTTGCATTTCGATTATTACCTAAAATATTAATATCCATAAGCTAAAAAAAACACTTTTTGCCTAGATTATTGTTATTTTATTATAGTAATAAACATTTATTAGTAAGGAAGCGATTTCTCTTGGATCGCTCAAACTGACTATCGTCCGCACTCATAGTCATTTAATGAACCATTAAGTCGTTCTTTAGTGAGGAGATTCTCGACATAATGGTTCTTTAATTGACTTTGAGTGCTACGGTAAGTCTTTCCTTATTATTAAATTTAATGAAAAAAGTCATTAGCGAGCTGTACTTATATGCTTCTATACTTGAAAAATCAAAAAAGTGATGTAACTATTAACAAGGTTACAAAAAGCCTTTTCATTAAATTTAAAATACCTTGAAAATGTTTATCACACGTCACAATTTTATTTTGCAACGACATCTATTTAACTTACGATGAACGACTCGTATATTTCATTTCAACATTGGAATCATAGATGGCGTTATTCTTATTATAGAATGTGTATTACACATAACATTTTGTAGAGTTTGTATTATTTACACAAAATTTTAAAAAATCATAATTTTTACTAATACTAATGGAGAACTAAAAAATTCGCACTTTAATAAAAATTTATATCAAATATTCACAACATATACTTAAGCATCTATATACTACTAATTTAAACAGAGACAGCGGTAGGCTACCACTACCTACTAAGGATCGCACCCGAGTCAAGCAAGGGTGAATTGCTAGTATAATGAATCGTACGGCCTCAAAAATTAATATTAGGAAGCGACGTCACTAATTATACGATAACAGGACAAGATAAGTCAGTTTTTTCTTCCTAGAAATATAAAGCAATGCCATATAAATAAAAAATAGTGTATTATTTCCTAATAGTTATCGAGATCGTCTCAGAATGCGGATTACTTTGGTTTCCTTTTTGATTATCATTAATTATATGCTAGTGCTTTATTTTATACATTTTTAGCGACTTGCCCTCGCTTCGCTCGGGATCGTACCTGGATTTAGCGCGAGCGAAGCCGCGGGTTCCGCTAGTAAATGTATACAAAAACTTGGCAAATTATATACTAAAGCATTCCTCGCGAACCATTCTATATCTATTTGTGAAAAAGCATGAAAATCGGCGCAGTAGTTTTTGAGTTTATCGCGAACAAACAGACAGACACGGCAGAGGACTTTGTTTTATAATATGTAGTAATTTAATTTAATTTTATATTTGAAATATAATGTAATAATTATAAACTAACCAAGTCATAATTATCGATACAGAGGCCAAATCAATAGTTTTTAGAATTGTCGTCTGTTTGTTACCGAGTCACGAGAACACTGGACAGATATTGATGAAATTCGATATGACGTTAGATTTTTATTTAGCTTTATAAACTAAGCCAAACGTATCTCCAACGTGATTAATAATTACTATTGTCAAATTTAGACCACTGCCTCAGGATCGCTTAAGCTTTCAACCACGACGCCCTGACGGCTATATTCTTTATTGCACCAAAAGAACAATAATACATGGTTATTAGATAAATTGTGGGTCTTTCAAAGTAGACTACCACCAATGGGTTGCTCGGTACACTCTGCTATCAGAGAAGTATCAGGAGTAACCCGCATGACACACCGCCCACTGAAGTGTCCCCCCCTGCTCGTTTCTTAGCTTCGCGTCCAGGCGGATTGCCAGACGCTACTCAGCCCTCCCACCATGACAAGGTGAACGCACATCAAACGAACACCTACTTACAAGTCCTATGTAACGGACATAAAAAAGCTTTTAGCGCGTTGATGTCTTTTATAGGTCTTTGTATAATCTAGATTTTTCTTTACCTTTAAAACTAAATGTACATAACATATTATTATTAGCTTTATATAAATACCTTTCTAACTAATTTCTAATTAAACGTTTGGCTCAGTTGGTAGTGACCCTACTTTCTGCGCCAGCGGTCGCGGGTTCGAGTCCCGCTGGGGGCATTCATTTGCTAATCACGAATGTTTGTTCTCCAGTCATGTGTGTTTATATTTATAATATGTATGTATTTAAAATTTATATGTGTAGTACATTAACTATCTGGTATCCGCAACACAAGCACGTTAATTAGCTTACCACAGAACTAGATGGCACTGTTGTAATAATGTCCCAACATATTATATTTATTATAATTATGATGTGTGGTAAAATACTCTTGTCTCATTTTTGCTAGTAAATTCCACTATACTAATGCTAATACTAGCAACTCCACTAATTCCGTGCAGGTTCGTCTCTACCTTGAAATATTTTCCGCAGTAAAAAGTACCCTATATGTTGTTACCCGCGGATAACCAGTTATCGTGATAACAAATTTCACCAAAATTCGTCAAGCGGTTTTCTTGCTCTTGCTTGATGCGGGAGACGGTAAAAATAATAACAAATTTAGACTCGGCTCCTGTATTGTTAAAAAAAAGGCAGTGGTAGCCCAGCCGTAACGCGTCGCTCGTATAACCGAGTGATGCGGGTTCAAATCCGGGTCTCACACCTCTGATATTTTTATGTGCGAATCATTTATATCATGATTACCACTTGTCTTACGGTGAAGGAAAACATCGTGAGGAAACCTGCATGTCTGAGAAAACCTAGCAAGTTTTCGTAAGACATGAGAAGTCTGCCAACCCGCACTAGGTCAGCGCTGTGGACTATGACCTGATCCCCCTCGTACTGAGGGAGGCCCGTGCCCAGCAGTGGGACGTTAAAAATGGCTGATGATGATGATGATTGTTAATAATGACAATTTCAGTAAGATTTTCTAAAGCAATATTCATGTAGATTTTCAACTTTCGACTAAGTTAGAATTTTATATATAGCAGTTCCCGCGGCTCCGCTCGCGTTCTAATCACAAGGGAATAAAAAATAGCCTACGACCTATTCTCAGAACTTCCAAATATTTACAAAAATTTCATTAAAATCGGTCAAGCCGTTTCGGAGGAGTTCGATAACAAACACTGTGACACGAGATTTCTATATATATGTATAGATAAATAAATAATAAATAAATAAAAATGTTGGGACATTATTACAACAGCGCCATCTAGTTCCGCAGTAAGCTACGTAACGTGCTTGTGTTACGGATACCAGATAGTTGATATACTACACATATACATTTTAAATACATACATATTATAAATATAAACACCCATGACTGGAGTACAAACATTCGTGATTAGCAAATGAATGCCCCCAGCGGGACTCGAACCCGCGACCGCTGGCGCAGAAAGTAGGGGTAGGGTAAACTACCAATTGAGCCAAACGAGTCGTCAAACTATATATAGATAACTTACTATAGGACATTTAGAAGAGGCAAAGCTATTAATTACAGCGAACGCTTGTTGTTTTTTATTTGAATGCCATAAATTGTTTTAAATAATCGCCGCAGCTCGGTGGCATTGAGATTTTTTTGTTTTATTCTGTGCTAAAGATCCGCTGTAGCTATTGCGTCCAAACCTACTCAAAGAATATTCTTATGATATTTTTTTTCATTTGCGTATCTTAGATATTATCAATTGATATATTAATTATTGATATATATGTAATAATAATGTCACGTTTGGGTCAGCTTGTAATAACTCTACTTGATGTGCCAGCGGTCGCGGGTTCGAGTCCCGCAGGGAGCATTCATATATAGAAACTATCCTAAACTAACTATCTTTATAAATAGGATAGAAAACATGTCAGTATAATTTGTAATATATCTTATATCTTTAAACGAGTAATTCTTGTATATAAATATATAAATAATCTGAATCTCGGAAATGTAATTCGTACTTAAATATAATTTCTAATAAACACAATTTATCAAAAAAAAAAATACCGAGCAAATCGGAAACGGTTCCAACGACAAACAGGTTTTTAATCCTTAGTCTAGATTTGTATTATTCCGCTGTAAAAAAATTGCCCGAATGATAAGCAATCATCGTGTCAATTTATATCACAATTTATGCAAATAATTGACAGACACAAAATTTTTAAAAATTATTGATTCAGCCTCTGTAACGACCATTTTCACGTCACGATTTTATAAAAATATTCAATGTATAGATTCGACACAGATTTTATGATACTTATAGAAAACATTTACCCCTGTCCTAAATCAAACCTGTAACCTCCAATGATAAATCTGAATTGACTTTGACTACAGTGCACATTTATTTAAACATATTCAATGCATATATTATAATTATTCTTAAGTGTCTTGCATTTTATTGAAAAACCTGTTCAACATAACCTGTAACGGTATTAAGGACCTTAAAAT
Source organism: Boloria euphrosyne (assembly GCA_951802675.2). Classification (NCBI taxonomy): domain Eukaryota; kingdom Metazoa; phylum Arthropoda; class Insecta; order Lepidoptera; family Nymphalidae; genus Boloria; species Boloria euphrosyne. Next base: position 1,160,027 of record OX637898.1, on the reverse strand, counting down.
TTACATTATATTATATTGGAATCGAATTTAACATCAAGCAAAAACAGATATTGCTGTAAGGTTTATTTAAACTTTAAAAAAATAACTTTTTTACTATAACAGTTAAAAAATTGTATCCATTCTACTCTACAGTCATACTAATCTCTACATGGCATAAAATTCTGAGTCGAATCTGTACTTAAGTATCTTATTCAAGTAGTCTTAACTCGTTACTCGTTGGTGTAAAAAAAAAAGTGGCTAGCATGTATGGTCGCACACCTGGGAGGTCCTGGGTTCGAGTCCTGGGTCGGGCCAAGTTTAGTTATTGAGTCTTTCTGTTTCGTAAGCCTCAGTAACAGCCCGGAGTTGGGAAGTTGACGGTATTTCACCCCCGTGCCTCGGAGAACACGTGAAGCTGTCGGTCCTGCGCCTTAACTCTCACTGGTCGTGTCGAGCATTCGTCCCACCGGAATATGAGAGTGATAAGGAATAGAGAGTGCACTTGTGTCTGCGCTCTCCCTCACACTCGTGCACTATAATATCTCCCGTGCAGATGGCTAGTCTCAATGAAATTGGCCGCCGTGGCCAGAATCGGTCAGGAGGACATCATCATATATACTATCAATACACAGGCCGAATGTATACTTTTTAGAATTTTTGCCTGTTTGTCAGTGATCGCATCACGAGAAACCCACTGTATAGATTTTGATGAAATTTGGTACGATGATAGATGGTTATCCGGGTTAATATTTAGGATACTTTTTATTGTGAAAAAAATCTACGTAGCGAGGGAGAGTAGGGAGAGAGTAATTAGCAATTCTCGCGGCTCCACCCGAAGGATGAAAATTTAGGGTTGTAAGAATTTTTTAATGAATTCATAAAAAAAGTGAAAAGTAAAAATTTGATCTAAAAATAAAAAATAAAATATCTAGAGAGGGCCACCCTTAACACCTAGGGGAATAAAAATTAGCCTATAAAAATAGTCACCTAGAAACGATCCCGAGCGAAGCAGATTAAATTATTAGTGTTAAAGTTAAAATTAGTTTGTATTGATCCTTGGAACTGCCAAAATGTTTAAATTCTTTCACTAGTAGTAAGCTACAGTATATTGAATTACATAATATAGCTGACATGCTTTTTTCTCAATGCTGGGCACAGACAAGGTGGGTTGGTGGGCACTGTATATTACTATCGAAAACTTGCCAGGTTCCCTCAGACATGCAAGTTTCCTCACGATGTTTTTCTTCACCGTAAGACAAGTGGTAATCATGATAGAAATGATTCGCACATGAAAATATCAGAGTTGCGAGACCGGTATTTAAACACGGTTTTCTAACCCAACTAGTTACCACTGGGTTTTTGCTTGCCTACTTAATTCTTAAACAGATACTAGGAATTCCCGCGGTTCGGCCCGCGTTCTCAAAAAAACCAAATTCTCTAACATATTAATAAATTACTTCATTATCTATACTTCTATACTAATATTATAAAGAGGAAAGATGTGTATTTTTGTATGTAACGAATAAACTCAAAAACTACTGGACCGATTTTAATGAAATTTGGTACACAGATAGTCTAGAGCCTGAGAAAGGACTTGGCTAGATTAGGTTTTCAAGATGAGAAAAGGACTGTAAAGAGTTGAAATATGTCATGAAAGTTTGTATGGAAATTACGTCATTTTTAGAGCTTGAAACTTATTCTTTAGGCTTTTGAGTTTTGACTAGATATAAATAAGTAAGACATTCAAAGTTTGTAGAAATTTTATGCTAAAGGGGGTACATAGGGAGGACCCCGAGCGAAATAAGGGTGAATCGATAGTTAATAATTAATTTCACTGGTCACTGCAATATTTTAAAAAATGGCAGTACCCAAATTCCAATGCCTCTCTTATCACATAGGGGAATAAAAAATAGCCTACAACCTATTCTCAAAGATTCTGAGGAGTTCGATAACAAACACTGTGACATATTATAATAGATCACCAAAATTGCGGATAAATTAACTATTCAAAATCAACATTTTGACGACTCGTTTGGCTCAGTTGGTAGTGACCCTACTTTCTGCGCCAGCGGTTGCGGGTTCGAGTCCCACTGGGGGCATTCATTTGCTAATCACGAATGTTTGTACTCCAGTCATGGGTGTTGATATTTATAATATGTATTGTATGTATTTAAAATTTATATGTGTAGTATGTCAACTATCTGGTATCCGCAACACAAGCACGTTACGTAGCTTACTGCGGAACTAGATGGCGCTGTTGTAATAATATCCCAACATATCCCAACATATAACAATATTTATTAGGCAAGCAGCCATAATCATACATGGTATCCTACTTTCTATACTTTACTTAAACATGACGAAGACCCAAACGAGATTAATTTACATAATAACTGTGCGTCAGGACATCGGCATACATCTGACTCATGCAGATTGCAAAGTTGGTATTTAAAATTGTTTTTTTAAACCAAAAGTGAAGTGGAGGAGGCTGTGGAATGCAGGTAGCTTGGGTTTGGTCATGTTTCTATGCATTTGCACTATGTTTAGTTAATATTTTGAGTAACTTAAAAAGGTTATTAGATTTTTTTCCGAAAAGTATTATAAACAATTTGCATTACTATAGAATGTAAAGCTAAATATGTGCTCGATTTTCCTTTGTCTCTTAAGATCTATCAAAGTTACTAAATAACAGGATTAACAAGCAATAAGTATATTAAGTGGTTATTTTTTCAGCCTTTACTGTCCCACTGTTGGGAAAAGGCCTCTCTCTTCTCCTTCCACTGTGTCCTATTTTTTACGATATGTTGCCAGTTTCTATAAGCTCTGAATGCTTCATCTTTCATTGAGTGGTTTTGTTTTTTGAATAAACTTAGGCACTACTAATATACCACCAAGAACGGCAGTCATGTGTCATAGTTAACCTCTTTTTTAATGTATTTACATTGTCTTGATGGGGGGCAATTAGCAACTGGCAATTTAGCCAGGCGTGAAGCCGAGAGACACTTAATTACCTCTAGAAGGTAGCAATACGTGACGGTATGTTTTGAAAACTTGCTAGGTTCTCTCAGAAATGCTGGTTTCCTCACGAATTACGATGTTTTCCTTCACCGTAAGACAAGTGGCCATCATGTTGGAAATTATTCGCATATGAATATTAGAGACGCGAGACATGGAGTTGAACTCGTTTCTTATACTCTTGTATTGCATTTTTTTTAAAGAAAAATTATAATGAAATATAAAATAAATAATGAATTATATTAATTTTAACCAATGAAAAATACTAAAACTAGGTCTATCAAGTTTGTTAAGATTACAAAATAAAATAAGTACTTAACCAAGCCGCTTGAAATTTAGTATTACTAGAACGATAAATATGTTATTTCTATAAGTTATTTAATTTATTTTTACTATTCCATTTAAATTTATAAAACAGTTCATTAAAAATTTTAACTTTTTCTTTTGGAGTCTGCGATTTTTCGAACAAGCAACATTTTTTTAAATGGGCGCCACTTAATAAGATGACACACTCGGACTCGACCCAGATGCGAAAGGAAGTGAAAGTTGGTAAAACCGACAGACAGATCGTAAATTGGTTTTAATGACGGATTCTAGAAAATCTCGTTAACCCTACAACGTATATCCATTACAATATTAAAAATAAAAAAAAATGTTTCGCCTCTGGATACAGATTTACGAATGTTTGTACTCCAGTCATGGGTGTTTATATTTATAATATGTATGTATTTAAAACTTATATGTGTAGTATATCAACTATCTGGTATCCGCAACACAAGCACGTTACGTAGCTTACTGCGGAACTAGATGGCGCTGTTATAATAATGTCCCAACATATTTATTAATTTATTTATACGCTTTAACTGTTAGTATGAATTTCATAGAAAAAAGATATTTTCCTGCAGTAAAAAATATATTTTCAAAATCTGTCCACTGATTTTCTCGAGAGACAAACAAAAATTCTAAAACATAGATTCGGTCTCTGTATCTTTAATAATTACTATTTCAATTAATCCAAAAAATATTCAATGTACAGATTCGAATCGGAATTGAATTATATGTATATATTAGCAATTCCCGCGGCTTCGCCCGTGCCCGGAGAATGAAAATTTTGAGTTGTAAGAATTTTTTGATGCCAAATCAAAAAAAAGGAAAAATAAAAAAAATTGCCATAAAAATAACTGGAGGGCCATCCTTATCACCTAGACTCTAGAGGAATAAAAAATAGCTTACGACCTATTCTCAGACCTAACTAGGGTTGCCAACTTTTTTTGACAAAAAAAACGTATAAACTAGTTTGGATAGGAAAAAAATAAAGTATTAGGTCACCTAACATATACCCCAAAAAATCTAGTTTTAGGGTTCCAGTAGGCAGAGAAAAAACGGAACCCTTATAGGATCACTTTATTGTGCATCTGTCTGTCATGACCCTTTTTCTCAGGAGTGCGTGTAGGTATCAAGCTGAAATTCATATCAAATACTCAAGCTTACTGTCAACACAATCAAAGGATATAGCCGTTAATGCTGCAAATTTAGAGAACTAGCTTAATTGTTATAGATAATGGTACGGAACCCTTGGTGCGCGAGTCCGACTCGCACTTGACGAGATTTTTTTTAGTTTAATTACAAATTTTAAGCGACAACCACAGCCGTACAAACGAAGCAAAGTAAATGAAAACTTGTAAAAAGTGTAAGTTGCTTTAAAGATTGTACTACAATGTCGGTCTTCGTGGAACGAATCTTCTATTATTATGAACGTATTGAAATACTATTTGAGAAAAGTGAAAATATTTTGACACAATATATGACTTGCGTCATTTTACTTTCGTAAGCATTTCAATTTCTTCTACAAAGATATACTTGCTTGTTGACGTTTGGTGCTGCTCTCTAGTAATAGGTCTTGAAGTGTCTGTTTTTAATTTTAAATTAACAGCGTTTGACTTAAAAAAATAAATATGTTGGGACATCATTACAACAGCGCCATCTAGTTCCACAGTAAGCTACGTAACGTGCTTGTGTTGCGGATACCAGATAGTTGATATACTACACATATAAATTTTAAATACATACATATTATAAATATAAACACTCATGACTGAAGTACAAACATTCGTGATTAGCAAATGAATGCCCCCAGCGGGACTCGAACCCGCGACCGCTGGCGCAGAAAGTAGGGTCATTACCAACTGAGCCAAATGAGTCGTCAGACTCGAGATGAGTCGACTTAATGCATACGAAAGTATATAAGGTACTAACATCACAAAATCAATTTTTAAAATTTTTGTCTGTCTGTCTGTTTGTTCCGCCTAATCTCTGAAACGACTGTACTGATTTTGACGGAACTTTCACTTAAAGAAAGATAATGTTATACATCGTAGCTTAGGCTACTTTTTAACCGACTTAAAAAAATGAGGAGGTTATATTTTAGAAATTTTGTTTATTTTAACGAGCGGAACCCGTGGCTTCGCTGACGCTAGTCTCTACGTATAATAAAATACTAAGTCGAATCTGTAAATTGAATATTTTTTGTAAGAATCATATCGAAATATGCATTATTATCGATTAAACATATCGGGAACTTAACTCACAGCTCTATTAAATTAGATAGTAGGCGTGGCTTGTGTTCGCATCCGAGCGAAATGAGGAAAAGTCCGTAGTATTTTAAAATTAAGTATATGTAAATAGTTAATGCGCTCGCTTGTATAACCGAGTGACGCGGGTTCAAATCCGGGTCTCGCACCTCTGATATTTTCATGTGCGAATCATTTCTATCCTGATTACAATTTGCCTTACGGCGAAGGAAAACATCGTGAGGTAACCTGCATGTCTGAGAGAACCTAGCAAGTTTTCGACAGACATGTGAAGTCCGCCAACACGCACTAGGCCAGCACGGTATACTATGACATGATGTGTTGAAGGGAAGCCCACGCCCAGCAGTGGGACGTCAAAAACGGTTGAATACAACATAAGTATAATATGTACTTTATATTTGGCCAACTCACCTTGCATATAATCGAAGCTTAGCACAACAGGGCCAGCGGTCACTGAACCCAAATTTAGTAACACATGTAAAAATATAAAGCTAAATGTGAAATTTAGACCTATAGTGCGCAAATTGTCTAGAAAATGAAACAAACACTTTGAGTCACTGGTCACTTTTGGGTGGCTATAAGGCCACGCGGTTATTGGCGGACCCATGGCGTTGTTATCTTCGCATTATTTTATTCTGAAACAAAAAAAAAATATGATATATTTTATATTTCTAGTGATTATTATATAAATAAATAAATAAATATGTTTGGACATTATTACAACAGTGCCATCTAGTTCCATGGTAAGCTACGAGGCTTGTGTTACGAATTTACGAATATACTTCACATTAAAATTTACTTTACTACAAATTTATTTTTATAATTTACTACAAATTTAAATATTTACTACAAATTTAAATATATTATAAATATTACAAATATGAACATTGAACACCCATGACTGGACTAAAAACATTCGTGCTCAACAAATGAATGCCGCCAGCGGGACTCGAACCCGCGATCGTTGGCGCAGAAAGTAGGGTCACTACAGATATATGCATAGATAAAATTTTCACCGAGTTAAAATAATACATTAAATATTTTCGAATAATCTTATTGAAATAGTTATTTTATCGATTCACTGTCCAAAACTATAGCTTTTAGAATTTTTGTCTGTGGCTGTTAAAATCGACCTCATTACGCAAAAATGGGCATTTTGCGGTACACTTTACTAAAAAACTATCACGCCTATAGATTTGTGCTGTATCATAGTAATTTAACTTCATATTATGTAGATGTGTTATCTATCAAAAAAAAAAATTGTATAACCATTAAAAAAAATAACAAAATTTTGTATTCATTGGATAGAATGTCATTGTACTACTAACGCCATCTGTTAGAAAACCAAAGAGTTAACATCGCTGTAACATTATTACCCGTTAGAAAAACTACGCGAGCTTCACAAAGCTCAGTTTTTGCTAGTGATAGCGGGTTATTCGGGCATCATGTAGGATTCTTTTTACAGTGGAAAAATAACTCATTTCTGAGATATCTTCATTAACCATTTAAACGTATCTAGGATGAACCCAAATGAAACGGAGGTGTTGCTAGTTCTATATAAAAATAATATATTATAGTCTAAGTATTTGTCATGTCATGTCATCAGCCCTTTTTAACGTCCCACTTCTGGGCACGGGCCTCCTTCAGTACGAGGGGGATCAGGCCATAGTCCACCGCGCTGGCCTAGTGCGAGTTGGCGGACTACACATGTCTTACGAAAACTTGCTAGATTTTCTCAGACACGCAGGTTTCTTCACGATGTTTTCCTTCACCGTAAGACAAGTGGTAATCATGATATAAATGATTTGCACATGAAAATATCAGAGGTGCGAGACCCGGATTTGAACCCGCATCACTCGGTTATACAAGCGAGTGCGTTACCGCTGGGCTACCACTGCCTCATAGTCTAATTATTAAATCCAACTAGGCGTTAAAAATGAAATAAATGAAATGAAACAAAAAATTTTACTACCAATTTCGACCAAGCGTAACTAATAATTATTTTAATAAACAAACAATTTATAACGTGTTGCTTCTGAGATAACTTTAGATACAATCAGGCAAGGCTTCGTAACGGTCGACTCATTTTCCTAGCGGTACTATAAGATGCATAGAGTCTGCCAACAGAGTTGATGGTTTAAAGATTTACTTCCGCGGAAAATTTTATAATATAAGCGAGACTACTGTTTGTTTTAGTTTTTATGGATCGAATTCGAAAATCGAAAATTAATAGATTTTAACAAAAGGTATAATACGTATACGGTTTCGTCTAGACCGATTTCGGTCATTGCGGTAAATCTTATTGAGGATCTGTATATCTTATTGGGGGTAGACTATTCTTGTGAATTTAGACCATAAGTGAGCTTTTCTTAAAAAAACAAGCTTACTAAATCGACCTCAATTTATTTTAAGAATCTGAAAACGCTAAAACACAATTAAACTAACCAAAATGACAACTAATCTACCATGATATTTTAAAAAATAAACCAACAGAGTAATGACCTAACAACGCTACCACGACAAGTGTCAAGACACAACTACCCCCCGATGCCGGTTATGCATCGACTTTTATAGTTTTCTCCCCACTCCAACATCCTCTTTCCTGTTCATCTTCCACACTATAATATATTATTTTTATATAGAACTAGCAACACCTCCATTCCATTTGGGTTCTTCCTAGATACGTTTAAATGGTTAATGAAGATATCTCAGAAATGAGATATTTTTCCACAGCAAAACGCATCCTATATGACCTGGATGAAAAGCTATCACAAGCAAAAAGCTCAGCTTTGTGAGGGCGTTGTTTTTCTAACGGGTAATAATGTTACAGCGAAATTAACTCTTTGGTTTTCTAACAGATGGCGTTAGTAGTACAATCTGCAGGAGATATTACAGTGTAGACACAAGTGCACTCTCTATTCCTGCCACTCTCATACTCTGGTGGGACGACACTCGACACAACCAATGAGAGTTAAGACACTTCGAGACACATGGGTGAAACTCCACCAACTTCTCAATGTCGGGTTGTTATTAAGCTTACGATACTAAAGAAAATAACTAAATTCCCGAGCAGACGCTCGAACCCAGGACCGTTGGACGAGCATCTTAGACTATAGCCACTACACCACTGAGGCAGTGGTAATAAAATGTATCAGTTTTAAGTTATTTATAAATTTGTGTTATACTTTTATATACTCTAAAAACAAGTATATTTTTAAGAGCCCTAAAAGTCAACTAGGCAAAGTCATAGCGCTCGGCAGCTTAAAAATAATTAATTAATTATATAAAAGAGGCCTTATACTGTTTTATTAATCTAATAACCCCAATGATATTTTAACTATAGATATGTTATACGCTCACTAAACAACCGAAAAAAGTGTTCCGCGCTGCACACATACACACTTTTCATTCAAGGTACATGTCAAAATGATAGAAAGGGGATAGTCGATAAAATCAATAAGAAAAAAAGAGACAGCTAGTGTTGTCAATTGCGCGTCAATGTAAACAAACATTAGTCTAGCGACCGATGACATATCAGAATATTAGGCAAATAATTGAAATATATTAATAAATCGAAGTATACTGCGTTCTAACATGTGGTATGAGATCCCTTGTGTTTTATTAACTTTGGTATCATAATTGGTGCATTTCCTAAATACACAGGATGGCATTTTTTTAATTTTGTAGCAGCGTACCACTCGTCGCCATGCGGTGACACAGACTAAAGGCAATACGTCCTAATTAGGATGTTTTCGAGTTTTCACGATTGCGCGCTCATAACATATCTATAGTTAAAATATCATTGAATAACCCCAAAGAACTTAACTAAAATGCGCTAAAACTCAGAATATGTTTTATTACCATTGCATAAAATTACATTTTATGACGCATTTTTAAAATGGCAAGCCTTACTTTCTTTTTTAAAACATTTTTTATCTTAATGGCTCTTCTAACTAAACGTAGGTTTTATTTAAAATACTTCTCAGTGCCAAAAAAGCTTATACTTGTAAAGATAAAGAACATTTTCATGTATTTTTGGAAACGGTCAATTTAAAAAACGTGTTTCTAAATTGTTTCTGAACTTTTGTTTTTACAACTAATTCTAGGATAAGAAAGAAAACAAAATCATATCATCCCTTAATATGATAAAAGCGAAAGTTTGGATGGATGTTTGTTACACAATGACGTCACATCGGCTGAACGCATTGGGATGAAACTTGGCAAAGAGATAAATAGTGTGGTACTTATATCATAAATTACTTTTTGTCCCGAAAAAATGTGGTTCCCGCAGGATAAATCATTTTTAATTTTACTATGGACGAACTCGAGCAAAAGCGAGTGCGAGCGGCTATTCTTTTATACGTCTGATATCCAATAAATGTCGTGGACCTTTTTCATATGACTTTGTATGCATTTAATTTATTTTTTTTAATAAAATCTCAAAAATCGACTAAAAATTAAAATTATTTTAAACGAGCATAATCGAAACTTTTGTTCAATCTATAATTTTTAGAATTCTTGTCTGTCTGTCTATTTGTACCGTTTTACGAGAAAACTAGTGAACAGACTTTTATGAAATTTGTTATGACGATACGATACTTTTTACTGCAAGAGAATCTCGTCTCCAAAAATTATTACCGTTAAAATTATAACTAATGTCGAATATTTGCGTAAATCTAAGAAAGTATTAACCGTTAAAATTAATGTAGAGACGAATCCAAGCGAAGCAAGGTATGTGTCTAGTATTAATTATAATCAATTAAATTAAAATTAAATATAAAATAATGCAGCGGACAATAAATCCATATTTATATTACAAAAAGGGCCATTCGGGCCATTTATAACATAAAGAAATTGGTATACTTACAGTTGCTTCGCAATATATATATTGTAACATTATATTTGTTCGACAAAATATTAATTTCTACTTAAAACACAGCGACAAACACGGTATAAATACTAGAAATAAGGATAAACTTATAACACCCAGTGTTCGCCTTCAAAAAGTAAATAGATCGTTTATGGGGCAAGGTGTACGCATGTATAATAAAATTCCACAGTCCATATTGAGCTTGCCTTTAAAAGAATTTAAATCTAAAATTAAAAATACATTATTGAATAAAGCTTATTACACCATCACGGAATACTTAGAGTAGGATAAATAGATAAATATTGTAATGCAATAAATATTGTAATCAAATATTTTTTTGAAAAGAGCAACTGTTAGAATAGCATTCCGAGTCGGTGGTAGCTTACTCCCAAGTCCCAGACTTACAGACTGACATTTAATTTAAATTCTTTAAAATAATGTAAAAGTGACGATTCAAAAGTGCTTGTAAAAGTCTATTTGAATAAAGTATATTTTGATTTGATTTGATTTGAATCTAATATCACGACTGTAGTCTAGTCGAGTGACGATAGAACGCGTAATCAGGTATAATTTAGTCAAAGATGTGTGTCGCACCGTTAGCCGCGTATGTGTGAAAGTTGTGCTGACCCTACATAACAACATACTCGTATGTAATATATATGTATATCGATACTGTAATTCGCAAATTGTCTAATTTCATTTTTAGTCGATTTTTTAAGCACTATACGTAAATAATACGTTCCTTTCTTTATAACGAGAAAAAAATATATGTATGTTTGTGTTATATATACATGTAAGATTAATCCCATGAGTGTTAAAAATTCTTTAGTTATTAAAGGTCAATGTCAAAATTTTAGAATTTTTTGGGTTCTCCTCATCAACCTCAACCATCACTGATGGTTAATGTGGTTTCACCAGAAATGTGGAACACTACCTTTAAAATTTTAGAATCGCGATATCTTAGAAATGGTGATTGTTAGGAAAAAATAATAATACCATTATATTATAAACTACAATTTTTGTCTGAATATGCATGTGTAGCCAGGTTTTTGGTAGCATTTACCGTTTTGGAGTATAGCCTATCATGGTGCTAAATGTATACATATAATAAAATTCTAGATTATCGACAAAGAGGCCAAATCTATAGGTTTTTGAATTTTTGTCTGTCTGTCTGTGACCGCATCACGAGAAAACCAATGGTTTATATCGACGTACATAAAACTATTACTAAATGTACATGTAGATTTGACTTGTAACTTTATTATTAGTATAGATTATAACATTTTTCCATAATGATATAGTATTTACCGAAACCGTGTCAAAGTCGGTCACGTTTGCTTGCCACGTTAATGTCTTATATTATACTACGCATAAGTTTATTTTAACTTGAAAATAAATATGAAAAATATTTTTGTATGTAGGTATGTAGGAACGAAAAAATGCAAAATTAAAGCACAGGAGCAAACACTATCTGTTTATTGTATTTAATATTACAAAATATAACAATCTTCACACGTTACGTCGTGCCGCCATTATATCCAACATAACATCCTTCATTTCTTTATTACATGCATACTCATTGCACACAAGTGCACTCTCTATTCCAATCACTCTCATACTCCGGTGGGACGACGCGAGACACGACCAGTGAGAGTTAAGGCGCAGGACCGACGGCTTTACGTGCTCTCCGAGGCACGGGGGTGGCACACCGCCAACTTCCCAACTCCGGGCTGTTACTGAACCTTCCTAAACAGAAAGACTATACTTCGCCCGACCTGGGACTCGAACCCAGGACCCCTCGATGTATGACCTACATGTACATGCTAGCCACTACACCACTGAGGCAGTTGACTTTTTGTTATTGAGTACTGTTGATAAACATTTCTCAGAAAGGAGATACTTTCCCGCAGTGAAAAGTATATTGATTTGGGTATATACTTATATACTTCAGCCCTTTTTAAACATCCCACTGCTGGGGGTGGGCCTCCCTCAGTACGAGGGGGATCAGGCCATAGTCCACCGCGCTGGCCTAGGCGTGTTGGCGAACTTCACATGTCTTTCGAAAACTTGCTAGGTTCTCTCAGACATGCAGGTTTCCTCACGATGTTTTCCTTCACCGTAAGACAAGTGGTAATCGGAATAGAAATGAATTTGGGTAACCACCTATCATTATATTAAATTTCATCAAAATTTCGAAAAACAGAGAAACAGAAACTATAAATTAAGCCTTTGACTGTAGAGTGCAGTTAAAATGTAGTTTAGTAGCCTCTTCATTTAGAAAAAAAAAATCCAGCCAGTAGACCTTTCAAACCTGAGAAAGTGAGCTTTTGCTTGTAGGTATATTATTAAAATAAATTTCCAACGCGAATTATAAATGACATGAACGAACTTCATTTATATACTTTTTACGTGTATCTACTTAATAATAATAATTAGAAAAAATTATAGTGGTAGCCCAGCGGTAACGCGTTGCTTGTTTAACCGAGTGATGCGGGTTCAAATCCAGGTCTCGCACCTCTGATATTTTCATGTGCGAATCATTTCTATCCTGATTACCACTTGTCTTACGGTGAAGGAAAACATCGTGAGGAAACCTGCATGTCTGAGAAAACCTAGCAAGTTTTCGTAAGACATGCTCAGTCCGTCAACACGCACTAGGCCAGCGCGGTGGACTATGGTCTGATCCCCCTCGTAATGAGGGAGGCCCGTGCCCTGCAGTGGGACGTTAAAAAGGGCTGATGATGAAATAATTTTATTTTAATATTTGATATAGTCATTTGAAATTTCATATTCGATATGAAGAGATTTGTTTCTTTTAGAATCTTCTGTACAACTATACATGTATACATATAAATCAAATTACCTGTTTTTTACAAGTGCCTGTTTTTAATTTCTAATTCACAGCTTTTCACTAAATGCATATAAAAGTATATACGATACTATGAACAAAAGACTAATTTTTAAATTTTTTTGGAAAATCTTACTGAGTCATAACTATCTAATATCAAAATGTGTTTTTAGAATTTTTTCTATCTGTTTCTAACCGCAACACGAGAAAACCACTTTTAGATAAAAACCATAGATTTAGATGCAATTTTAATGATTATTATATTAATTTATTATATTATTATTATTATATTATTACATTACTATTATATTAATTTAGTATGATGCTCGCTACATATCGGATACTTTTTACTGACATTCTACGTGACACTGGAGAAGTAATCTATGCTCAACTGGCACGCTTCGAAGCCATTAACAAGAGAATTGAATTGAATTGAAAAATATCTCTTTCCTGAGAAATCTACACAAACCGTTAAAAATATGTAAGATCTAAGTATTTGGTTTTTCGGTTTTAGAACGCAGGAGGAGCCGCGAGAAATGCTAGTCACCAAATAAAATTATAAGGCCTACTTAGTAATTTAATTATCTGTGCCTTGACATTTATAATCTGTGACGTTCTAAACAACTTGAATCCGTTACGACCGCTAATTGTAAACAAACTGTTAATATCTAACTGTATTTTAGATATTAGAGCAATTGATTTTATAATTTTATGGTCATTTAAATTAATATAGAACTTCTAGGTTATATTTAGTCTCAGTTTTGTTTTATATTTTTTGTAAATGTATACAAAAACTTGACAAATTACATATTTAAACCTTTCACGAGAACCGCTCTATCCATTAGTGAAAACAGCATGAAAATCGGTGCAGTAGTTTGTGAGTTTATCGCGAACAACAACGGACGCGGCGGAGAACTTTGTTTTATAATTTGCACTGCGCTTGGGTTCGCCCATATATATACGTCCGCCAAGAACGAACTTTGCGACACGGATTAAGGAGGTCTAAGGACTCTCCTAAGTTTGTATGGAAGTCCTTATTTTTTGTGCTACAAACTAAACAAAATACTAATAGCAAAATAAAGCGCAGCACAACGGGCAATTAGGAGAGGAAGGGGGTTCCAAAAACGGGAGAGGGGGTGCACAAATTATATGAAATAGATAGCCGCGCGACTCAGGAGTATAAATTAACGATGGGTTCTGAAATAGCTGGAGTAATTTTGGAGAAATTTTCAGGCAATGTACAGATCAACCTAGCGAGTGATCGAATGAAGTTCAGTAGCGATAAAAAAAATTAACGCGGGCGAAGCCGCGGGTACAGCTAGTATAATTATATATATTAATCCGGATAATAATTCGAAAAACTATATACATAGTTTCAACCTCTGTATCGATAGTATTGGCTATTTCCTTAATATTTCCCAAAAACGCAGATTCAGAATTTTATTATAAACACATTATTAAAAAATAATAAATGTGTCATGTTCATTTTTATACCAAACTAGCGACTCACCCTCGCTTCGCTCGGGTTCGTCCCTAGGTACGTGTTGTATATATTTATTTCGTACCGCCCGGTATATATTTGACTTGATTATAATATGAATTACCATTACACGCACCATGGCAACGGTCATAACTGATACGTCAAACGCTGTTCATTTGATAAAGTTTTTTTTAAATTTTCTAATCTTCCGCACAACTTTCTTATTTTTTTCTTTCATAAGAACCTTCTCCTAACAATAACAAACATAACAAAAAAAGAATTGGCCAAATTGGTCCAGGCGTTGTTGAGTGATGCGCTTACCAACACATTTTGCGATTCATTTTTATATTATAGATTATAAAGGTTCTGCAAGGATTTGCGTATGAGGAAATCACACGATTAGGAAATGACGCATCCACTCTTTAGTTTTTTCTGAGTTATCAAGTCGCTATAATAACAAGTAGGTACAATTAACTGTTATTATTTTATTCAAAATTTTCATTTTTACGTATTGAATTGTTTATAAGAAATGATTGCCCCGATCATGTGATTTATGGCAATTGGATTTTTTTAATTAGACTTGTCTTGTTGCTTTATTGAAGTTATACTTTTTTGGCGCGTTAGGAAAAAATTATGAAAGTAAATTTTTACGATGCGCGCGCACACCGTCACGAAAAACCGACACCCTGAAGTTAGCTATAATCAACATTTTAGTTTTTGTAATATTTAAATAAACTTTATTTAACTAGATAACGCGTTATAATAAAACGATCAATGTATTAAATACCTCTTTTCTATTATTAGTGTCGTGTTTTCTACAAACGTAGAATAAGGCGAAAGATAAAATTTTTAAAAAGATTTTGATCTTATCACGCCAAAGAAGTATAACTTCTGACGCGTGTACATAAGTACACACACACTTTTTTTTAAATCCAAGGCTTATGCCAATAGATCCATGACATCCCACAGCTTAAACAATAAAAAAAATCTTCGAGAATAACTTGCATGTTTAACATATGTATAAAAAAATCTAACTTAGTCGAACTTTTAATATTTTTCCTTTCGGATTTATTCCGTTAACGATTAGTAGTAGACTTTTCCTAGAGGGAAAAGTCTTTACTGACTACAAAAAGGACGATGAACAATAATTTAGGTACAGGTTATTTTTACAAACTGTGATTTTTATAATTATTGGTTACTTATAACTTTATACTCAAGTTAATCATTTTATTTTTAAGACAACCTTTGTTTTTTTTAACTTTACGACCTAGTGTAAAGAGTGGAGTTCCTGTGCCAGAGGTCGTTGCTTGAGGTTCGATTTTGGATTATAGTTCCTAAAGCTAGTAAAATTTTGTATGTTTCATAGTATTTTATTAATATAATATTAAATTAGCATTATAAGCATTCAGTTGTACATTTCAGCTCCAACACAATTTATAGGAAAGGCGCCGTACAACATTCTCAAACTAGTCAAGTTCCTTCGTGCCATATACGTCTATTATCCTAACGGTATACTCGATAAATGAGTTTATTTATTTAATCTAATTTATAATTACCATTTGAATAATTGCCTATGAATTGGCTTTAATTTACTAAATGAAATTAAGATTTATTTCAAAAGTAGTGACTTCGTCCTAGATACGTTATAATTATTTTTTTTTGGGACATTATTACAACAGCGCCATCTAGTTCCGAAGTAAGCAACGTAACGTGCTTGTGTTGCGGATACCAGATAGTTGATATACTACATATATTAATTTTAAATATATACATATTATAAATATAAATATAAACACCCATGACTGGAGTACAAACATTCGTGCTCAACAAATGAATGCCCCCAGCGGGACTCGAACCCGCGACCGCTGGCGCAGAAAGTAGGGTCACTACCAACTGAGCCAAACGAGTCGTCAAATAATTGGATGTAGTTTTCTCAGAAATGTAAAAAGTATCCTGTTTGTTGACCTGGATAACAGTTGTCGTCATACCAAATTTCATCAAAATCTGTCCACTGGTTTTCTCGTGTCACAGACAGACAGACAGACAAAAATTCTAAAAACTATATATTCGGCCTCTGTATCGATAATAATGACTATTACAATGAGATTCCGTTAAATTTTGATTGCCTAGGCTTATTAAAGATCAAGGAAAATGTCACAGGATTTTGGACGAAAAATATTTAAGTTTTAACCCTTAAAATTATTAATAAAATGCAGTGACTTAAAATCATTTGCGAAGTAAGTGTTCCACCTTAAGTGTTTCTTTTAGACATTTGAAGTTCTCATAAACTTTTAAAATTTCAATGCAATAAAAAAGAAATCCCTGTAAGTGATTAGAAATTAGTATGTATCCAGCCATCATTACTGTCCCACTGCTGGGCATTTCTCCCTTCAATATGAAAGATATCAGGTGATAGTTTACCACGCTGGGCAAATGCTTTGCGGACTGCAGTATGTCTATCGAAAACTTGCTAGGTTCTCTAAGACTTGCAGGTTTCCTCACGATGTTATCCTTCACCGTAAGACAAGTGGTAATCATGATAGAAATGATTCGCACATGAAAATATCAGAGGTGCGAGACCCGGATTTGAACCCGGTTCACTCAGTTTACCAAGCACGCTACCACTGGGCTACTACTACCTTCCACTAAATAAGTAAAAATCATTAAACGAATATTGATGATAATCATCGATATTTGTTTCAATCATCGATGGTTTTTAAAACTTTTCTGCCAAACACCTAACTTTCCGTATCCGATATCGCATTACACCGTGATAGGAATCTATATAAGTTGATACATTGTATGTTAATTTGTTACACGCATAAGTTCACTCAACAGTTATCAGTCTCAACTCGAAACACGCTATTACTTTTAAATTCTTACTCCACAGATTATAAAATCGAAAAAGAAAAGTGTTTATCCTTACTAGTATTATAAATGCGAAACTAACTTTGTCTGTCTGTCGCGCTTTCACGCCAAAACTACTGAACCTATTTAAATGTTTGATTGTTTAATTTAAAAGTTTGTATGGAAATTAGGTCATTTTTAAAGTTAGAAGCTTAAAACTTACATTTTAGGCTTTTGAATAGATATAAATAAGTAACACATTCAAGGTTTGTTAAAACTTTATGGTAAAGGGAGTACCTAGGGATAGACCCGAGCGAAGCGAGGGTGATTTCTAATACTTTATAGTTCTAAATTGATTTATTAAATATATTAGGTACTAGCGAATCATCCCCGTTGCGATCATTTTCTTTTGTTCGTCCTATGCATTAGTATACATTTCTTAGAGATAAGATGTTTTCTTGCAGTAAAAAGTATTTTATATGTTGACCCGGAAAACACACTAACATCATACCAAATTTCATCGAAATCTGTCCAGTGCAGTGGTTTTCTCGTAATACGGTGACAAACAGACAGACAGATAAAAATTCGACTCAGAATTTAATTATATAAGTGAATTAAATTTGTATATTTAATTTTGTTATCAATTACTGAATTAGTTAGTCAATTTACACTTGTACAGTAATTTTTCAATATGTTCACAGCACAATGCGGGTAAGTGTTGCAACACTAAAATTTTGCATTATAATCTTTGTTCATGGGAACACTTTCACATTACTTTTGAAACAGTTTTTGCAACTTTTAAATGCTTTAATTAAATAAATATGCAGTATTTTTGGTAGAGCAATCCACCCAAGTTCAAGAATCCTGGTCCATGGAAATGATGTCTAATAACTAACTAATCTGTGGTCAGATTTTAATTTAGTCCAGTTCTGACAGTGGAATCCATGAGAAATCCGTAAAAGTCTTAAATTTGCATTAAGTATGTGCGCGACGAATGACTCAATATCACGATTTTGATGATTCTTTATTATTGGAAAGCATGTACTTCAAGAAGAGTTTAATGAGAGTATGGTAAGTCCGAAAGTTCATAGCAAGGTCAAGATAAATCTGTCCGTCCTGGCTGGCACCGACTCCAAAATTAACTAAGTTCTTAAAAGTATTATTTTTTGTATGAGTATCGATAATTCAAAGTCCAAGAAACAAAATATTTAGGACTTTGTCATGTTATGAATAATTTCTAATGTAACAGTATTCTTAACCTTTAGTGAAATACAATTTAACGCCACCTGCTTAGCCATTAACATAGTGCAGTTGCTTTCAATTATAGTAAAACAGGAAAACGGTGAGCTTTAGAAAATAATTATTTAAAATGTAACTAACCTACCTACCTACTACCTACAATGTTTATAGAAACCAGTTTTACATTTAAAAAAGTGATGAGTAATTTGTTCGTTAGTCATATTAAAAATTAAAAAAAAAGTTAATCGCTGGACGTAAGTTCAAACATCAAACCGTTTTAAAATTTTCCAATAAAATAAAAGTAGCTTAAGTTACTCCTTATAACATTAGCTATATGAGTGAAAGTCCTGTCAAAATCGAACCAGCAGTTTCAGAGATTAGCCGGAACAAACAGACATACGTGTTTTTGATGTAAGTACCGTATATACTTTCATATGCATTTAGTAAAAAGCTGTTAATTAGAAATTAAGAACAGACACTTCAATTTTATTTATATGTACCTACTGATGGGTTTCTACTGACCCAGTATATTGCTATAAAAAAAAGTTGCCAGTCTAATAAAAAATAAGGACACTATGTCAAAGATATACCAAAGTTAGTCATTAAATGGCGATATATAACGGCCGAGATGAACTTTCCGTTTCCGAGCGAGCAAAGCCTCTGCGATGTTAATGACCCCGACAGAACCTGCTTATCTTACGCTTATCTCAAAAGTAAGTCAATTGAGACGTAAATACTCCTTTGTATTTGAAATCTTATCGTGAAAAGGATGAATAATTTTTAAGAATGGTGTTAAAAAGTTTGACATTTTTTGTGGCGCCAAAAGTAAATATTTTAAAAGTTTTTTATCGTACCTACCATAAAAATTTATATGGTTTTTGTTCGAAGATAATAAAATATGTCAATATTATTGTCAATAAAAATAATTACCCTTTAAACCATTTTTTTTATTTTACGACTTTTTATTTCTGTGCCAAATGAGAGTAAAAAAAAATTAAAAAGGCTGTAATCAAGGAGGATATATTTTACATAAGCAATGAAAAATGTAAAGAATTGCAAAAATAAATTTGAATTGTGGAAGAATAATAAAAGAATGTCGGTCAGTGTCGGTGACAACAAATCGGCCGCGGTCCGGGTCGGATTCCATACGGGACCGTGTTTCGATCATTTCACTGACCTACATTCACACAACGGAACACAAACTCACGACGACGGCGGACTTTTTACAACAAGTTCTTAGCGCAAATTGAATTATTAAGCGGCGGTCGAAATTTGTATTGTCTTTGTGTATTGTAGGTAAAAAGAAAGTTTTATAAGTCAGCCGCTTTAAAATAACTAGATAGGTCTAAAGATGCCTTTCCTTATTTAGTTTTATTTCTCAAGTACGGCCAGTAGGAAGAGCAACAACCTATGATTGCAGGGCCGTTATTCCCGATCGTCTCGGCTGAGCACTGATAAAGCTATGAAAAAACGTACTCTTTCAACCATTACTTTTGAATTTATAGTGGTTTTAATTAATACTTGATTGATAAATTTTGTGATTATTTTATATTTTGTCTCATTTATAAATAGGCTTTAAATTAAAAAAAAATCATTATTTTTTAAATAAAATAATTTTAAAAATATTTATAATTAAAAAATATATAAAAATTATCATTAAATATTAAATATACCTGATAAACGGATCCCAAGTCACAATCACGAATGCATTATCCAGCACAGTTAACAGTTAAACATAATACATTAAGTCTTTGCGTTTAAAAAAAAAAGAATATTTTTACTGTCAACTAATGACATTGACAGTTACGCGCGCTTTATTCAGCTTAAGCCCGACGCGAAGCCTTGACCGCTAGGCGACTGCGGTCTTACTGAACAAGGTGGCGGTTGTGGACTCGTATACTTTCAAACAGTTAGTTCGCTTCGTTGCACTGATTACGGTGTTTTTTAAACTTGCAAAAGGAGGAAATTGCTTATCGGTTGACGCCAACGAGCTTTTAGTTTATTCGAACTTTTTAATATTTAAACATGGAAAAATGTTGTGTCAACGTTTTTTTAATGGAGGTGAGATTTTATTACCCGACTACGGCGACAAAAGGAAGGAGGAGGACAAAGGGTGTTAATGACAAATGATTTTGGCAGTCTATGTATGTAAGTTCCACTGTAGCGCCTAAACTTTTTAAAGCAATTTTAATGAATGAGTTGTCAATAGATTCGTAATAATGGTCCGGGTTACACAGCTTATCAAAATTTTATATGACGGAATTAAAACTTAAAAGATCCTCGAAAAAATAAAAAAACTATTAAATAAAAAATAAAGTTGAAAAGAGATCTAAAAAGGGCGAAACAGAAAAATTATTCAAATAGATTAAACTAGATTATAAAAATACCCGTTTTTTAGGTATTCGGGTTAATTTAATTATACTTTACAGGGAATAAAATTAAAGTGCAAAAATTAACTACACTTCGTACATATTTGAACTAATTATAGGTATGTTTACTACGAAGTTCTTTGTTCTCGTTTTGTATGGGTGGTTTTTGTTTACCTCATGAACATTTATTATTACTTTCTTAGCTTTAATGAAAATATCTTTGCCGATTTTTACGAGGATTCTTTTTGATTTCTAAATCCTAAAAACCGAAAATATAAATTAATCCGCGACAAAATCCGAAAAGAGATAGTTTCATTCGTAATGAAAATTTATTATTTTAAAGACCATTATACTTTTAATAACTTAAAGCTTTTAAGATAGAAAGTACAATAATAGACAGCTTTGCAATTAAATTTCATACAATTACCATATTAATAGTCAAAACAATGGAGTTTCCGGAAATGAATGACGCGCGAGGAATAATAAAACATCACGATTATTTAAACTAAACTAGAAATTAAAAAAAAGTTTTAAACTTAATCGAATCTGTACATAATACTTTCTTAGATTTACGCGAATATTCAACATTATAAATGAAACTACCTTTTCGGATTTTGTCGCGGATTTATTTTGATTTTTAATTTATAAATTAATTTTAAATTATTTAAATTTAAATATATTTATTTAAACATTTGTTTAGAATTAAAATTTTATAAGGTAATCTGATGCCATTTTCAAAATTTTTTGTAAATTGTGTCAAATACCTTAGTCTCTCCCGTGACCATGACTGCTGTAAAGCATGTCGGGAACTAAAAATCAAAATAAATCCGCGACAAAATCCGAAAAGGTAGTTTCATTTATAATGACGAATCTGTACAGTAAATATTTTTTGTAATGTTATTGAAATAGCCATTATCGATAGCGAACCACTAGACCGATTTTGATAAAATTTTGTATGATCATAGCTGGTCATTCGGGTCGACATACAGGATACTTTTTATTGTGAAAAAATCACATCTCTGGGAAATGTTACATAGTAACCGTTAATATGTACCTAGAGAACGAACTTAGAAGAGCGAGGGTCAGTCACCAGGTTCTGTAAATTCAAATTTAAAATATTTTATTCAGCATGAAATTATTACAATTTTTTACTGAACGTCATGAGTATACTACCAGTTCTGAAAGAAGCCTCTGACCTGAGAAGAACTGGCGAAAGAATAATAAATAATGGCTGTATAAAGTTATTTTACTCCTAGCATCACATTACGTTCGCCGTAGTCGCCATATTTAATCAAAATAAAAGGTGCAAATAAAATCTTGAAGCATTATGCCCTCGGTCATAGAAATGCGATTAAACTTATTTTACCTCACGTTCCATCTTAAAATAGAATATTGAAGTACCTGCATTAAGTAGAAAGGAATTTTCTTGAGCTTAACTGCCACGTTTCTCTAGTGGCTAGCATGTACGGCATTCGTAGGTCCTGGGTTCAAGTCTGGGTTGGGCCAATTATGTTTATTGAGGTTTTGTTTAGTAAGCTTCAGTAACAGCCTGGAATAGGAAAGTTAGTGGTGTTCCACCTCCACGCCTCTTGAGCATGTATCACGTTGGTGCTGCGCTTTAACTCTCACTGGTCGAGTCGAGTGTCGTTCCACCGGAGTATGAGAGTAGACAGGTATAGAGAGTGCACTTATGTCTGCACTATAATATCTCGGGTTGGGTTTACAATCGTTTGGCAGGAGTTGGTGAGTGAAACTAATATATATACAGTAGGGTTTATTCGCTGATCATAATAATAGCACTCACAACACAAGGTAATTCATATTTTTGGAGACAATTAATAAAAACTTAACGTGAGAGAGCAGGATAACAAATAGGATTTTGTATATGTCAGACAAAGACGTAAGATCATTATGTCAAAAATGTGTCGAATTGCTGAAATGTCATTGTCAATTAACGCCGCCATATTTAGTTCCGCGTTTCTATGGATATGTATGAATAATGAAAGTGCTTTTATTATAAATTACTAATGTGCGAGTGCTACGTTTAAAGTCTATTTTCTCAAGAACTATGTGTAATGTGTTACCTTGTAATGGGAGTAATATAGGGATAAAAGGGAGTATCTCTCCTTCTCATTGCCATCGTTCTGCCAAACGATTGTAAACTGCGACATCATATCTCTTGCAGATGGCTAGTCTCAATGAGATTGGCCGCTGTGACTAAAATCTTTATTAACTAATCAATAAAATTGTTTATAAAAGTTTATAGATATATTTTAAGTGGGTTGGCGGACTACACATGTTTTTCGAAAACTTGCTAAGCCTTCTCAGGCATGCAGGTTTCCTCACGATGTTTTCCTTCACCGTAAGACAAGTGGTAATCATGATAGAAATGATTCACAAATGAAAATATCAGAGGTGCGAGACCCGGATTTGAACCCGCTTCACTCAGTTTTCCAAACTAGTGTGTCATTTGGTTAGAAATTATTTGTTTTTTTTTTCAAATTCAAATTAAAAAAAAATATTTTATTCAGCATAAAATTATGACAAATTATTACTGAACGTCACGAGTGTACTACTAGTTCGGAAAGAAGAAGCCGCTGACCTGAGAAGAACTAGCGAAAGAAACTCAGCGGGACTAATATTCTTTTTTTGTCTGTTTTAATTTTTTTTTTTAATTAAAATTATAATGAACAATAATACTATGGGTTGAAATAGCCTGGAGGCGATCACATCATTCCCAAGGCGTACTGTCTTCTAAAAAATCGTTAATCGAAAAATATCCTTTACTACACAAACGTTCTTTTACAATTTTATTATTTTCTTTCACAATTTTATATTTTTTTAATTACGAACGCTGCAGAACTAAGCCTATTCGCTAACCCCTCAATATGGAGATCCCACTACAATTTCGAATCTATAATAATACCTAGGAAATTAGTAGATGTTGATGCTTCATCTCATTAAATTATTGTAACGAGTAAAGTGAAGTTAGGAGCGGGTGTTGGAGAGGAGGCGCTAGTGTGGCGGTGTGAAGTGTGAGGCGAGTAGAGGAGAGTTGACGGGGATGGCGGATATTATATAAATGTTTTGCTCGAGTTTGAATCTCTCTCTATTTTTCTGCAGTGTTAATGTTAAAGCGTTGTTAAATATTTACAATAACAAGTGTGTTGATTTAATAGAAAGTTAACAGTGATAATTGTAAAATCTATGATATAAAGTAATTTGTGAAAATAGTGTTTTATATTCTCTGACTGCTTATCAGTTTATCAATTTAAGTTAAAAGTTATTTTTATCAACATAATGATGTATTGCCGTTTATTTCCGTCAGGCGTAATATATTTGTCAAATGTGGCACTGACGGTGATTTAAAAATTATCTTTTGTACTTCTTTCCTATAGAATAAGCCATGAGACTGCGCGCTGCTTGGTCGTTATATCATCTTTTATTTAAATCCCAGTCTTTAAGTACGATACGAACTACCCTATACGAACAGTAGACTCTACCGGTTAACATTTCCCCACCCAAATTAGCCTTTTTCCTGGGAAGATTAAAAAAAGATCCGCTAGGGGCAGCACCGGTGGGGGGGGGGTACATATGTTTTGATTTCTCTGACAACAACGTTAAATGTACGTCTTATTAATATTAAAATAAATAAATATTGTGATCAAAAAAATAAAAATAAAATTATCATGCCTACAAAACATTGTGCATTCGCTAATTCGCTTAAGTCCCTGACAAGATGATCTTGTACTTTTGCAAATTTCAATTTCACCCCAGGTACATCATCTTCTGTTAATTCCATAATAATTCTATATGTTTAACGTTTTTGTCAATAGAAAATTCAAAACATATGTACCCCCCCCACCGGTGCTGCCCCTAGCGGATCTTTTTTTAATCTTCCCAGGAAAAAGGCTAATACTACACCATTATCAACAAGTTTAACATTAGGTGTTCAGGCACGGGCGCTTAACGCCTACGCCTGTGGATGAGATCATTAAAAAAAACATTAGGTGTTCTGAGTTTTATTAATTTTGTTTTTTTTTTGTTATTTAGTAATAAATTATTCGAATCTAACCAATAGACAACCTTTGAGAGAGCATCTAAGCTCGTATTATTAGTCTTGCAATCTAGCGAGTCACCATCGCTCCGTACGGATTCGTCCTTAAGTACTTTTTAATGGCTAGAGAAGATTTTTCAAATACTTGACTTTTTCCCGCAGTAAAAAGTATCCTATATGTTAATCCAGATAACTAACTATCATACTCAATGTCATCAAAATATGTCCAGTGTTTTTTCCGAGATGCGGTCATAGACAAACAGACAGACAGACAATATAAAGATTCAGCATGCGTGGAGCATAACTGGTGGTTATATCAATAAGATTATCAAAAAATACACTTACCAGATTTCTTACATTTATAAATATCACTTCTTTTTAATATTTGTTTTTAATATTCGTGCTGATATTTGGCAAATACGAATATTCATATTAAATAATAAGGCTGTTGCTAGTCGTCCGCTAATCAGATGAATAAAGAAAATATTATTCGTCCGACAACTGTCGGTTTATACGAATATCTATCACTTTTTTGCTTTCTAATAAAAAATAAGTGAGTTAAAACTCACTTATTTTGCAAGAGTATAGTGCAAGATATATGCAAAATATAAAAAAAAATAAATTTAACCAACCGAGCTGAAAATTTATTATATAAATTCCACCGACTTTTAACATAACATAAAATAAAATAAAATAAAAATAGCCTTTATTTTCTACTACAATTCAAAAAAAAAACTTAATCTAAGGTTTATCTAGTTTATTATACAATTTTCACTTGTGATTAATATCTATGTATATATTTTTATTTTCTATGCTTATATAAAATAATTTACATTGTAATAGTCGCCTCTGCGGCGTAGGCCTCTCCTAAACCTTTCCAAACTTTTCGTTCCCGTGCCCTTCTCATCCATAGGGGTCCACATCTCTGGTTGAAAATGTCTCTCCACCTTTTGCTTGGCCTCCCTGATTTTCTTTTTCTATCTCTTGGTACCCACTCTGTTAAACGTTTTGTCCATTTATTATTATTCATTCTACAAATATGTCCTGCCCACTGCCACTTCAGTAACCTGGTTCTTTTCTTTACATCTATTATTTTTGTTTTTTTCCTGATGTCTATGTTTCTAACTTTATCTGATAGTTTTAAACCAAGTATGCTTCTTTCCATTTTTCTTTGGCAGATAGCAATCCTTTCTTCGTCATCTTTCTTCAGTGACCACGTCTGGCAACCATACGTCAGGCATGGCAATATCACTACCTCGTAAAGTTTTTTCTTTATATTTATATCAGAATTTTTCATTATTTCTTTCAGTTCCCAGTATTTCCTCCAAGCTAGAGTTATCCTTCTATCTATCTCTTTCCCTGTATTATTTCCGAATGTTACTAGCTGCCTTAAATATATATATTCTTTTACATATTTGTAGGTGACTTATACGTAATATATTTAGTTTATCATATTTATATATTAAACTTTCCAAAACAAAATATTTATAATTTATTTAATATTTAATTTACGTATTAATATCATATATACACTCACCTACATACATACAACACTTATATTTAATTATTTATATTTATAAATTAATATTTAATCATATTTATTTTTATTCATAAGCATAGCCGCGCGAAACCCGTAGTATACGGCGGGACGCATTTATTTTTCTCCTACCGGCTACTTATGATTTTTGTTACATACGCCAGTCGACGCCTTACCAGCTGATGCTACTTACTTGTTTTACATTATTTAATCGTTTTCGTTAATTTATTATATGTTACTTCTACTATCCTTGTGCTTGCGTTCTTTCTGTCGTGTGAACTGTATGTACTATCTATTTCCTTGCTCTCTCTCCTTCTATATTTTTGTGGGTGTAAAAAATAGTGTAATAAAGACTGTGTTACGTATATAGACTTTTAATTAATATCTCTCGCAACAAAACATCATTACACACCAGCACAAACCCCCACAGTGGTCCAATCTTTTCGTTTGCTATTATAATATCTTGAGGTACTCCATTGGTTAAAATCTTGGTTTTCGACATATTCATTAAAAGTCCCACTTTTTGACTTTCCATTGCTATTTCAATCACCATACTCTCTAGTTCCGTGGCGCTTTCTGCGAAGATCACAATATCATCCGCGAATCGCAAGTGATTTAGTAGTTCTCCGTCTACCTGTATTCCCTTCATTTCCCAATCTAGTCGTCTAAAAATGGATTCGAGCACCGCTGAAAACAATTTCGGAGAGAGAGGATCTCCCTGTCTTACTCCTTTTTGTATAGGAAATTCTGACCCTTCACGCTCTAGACTTATTTTTGCGTGACATTTTGTATATATACATTTAATTAAGTTTATGTATTTCTGGTTGACGCCTTGTTGTGTTAATGCTGCCCATATAGATTCGAAGTATATCGAATCGAATGCTTTTGTGTAGTCTATAAAACACATATATAAAGTCTTTCCATACTCCTTTGTTTTTTCGATTAGTTGTGTTATAACTTGTCAATCAATCAATTCATCAAAATCAATCAATCAATCTTTATCAATAGTCGAGTAACTTTTGCGAAAACCCGCTTGTTCCCGCGGTTGGTTGTCATCGAGAATCTTTGTTATCCTATTTAATATGACCTTTGAAAAAATTTTATATAAGTTTGTCAAAAGACTGATTGGTCTATAGTTTCCTAGATCGCTTCTATCCCCTTTTTTGAACAGTAGAATGATTGTTGATTTCGACCATTGATGTGGTGTGGTTTCGGTTCTTAATATGTTGTTAAATAATACTTGAAGAGGTTTTGAAAGTGTAGTAGATAGCGATTTAAGAACTTCGTTGGCAATGTTGTCGTCTCCGGGAGTCTTGTCATTTTTCTGGGATTTTATAGCGTATTCGAATTCTGATCTTAAAATGAGTGGAACTTCTGTGTTTGTATCCTCTACGTAATTGTTCGTGTTTGCACTTGAGAAAGAAAATGCGGCATCTGTGACAGTGTAGAGCTTTTTATAGAATTTTGTGGCTTCGTTTATGATATCAGGACGTCTTGATTGTAAAAATCCTTGTTTATTTTTTAGTTTTCCTGTCCATTCTGATTTATCTCTTAACTCTTTATAGGCTTTACGTAGAGCTCCCGCTTTTCCTATGAATTTTTCGAAGGTATGTTGTCGTAATTTTCGTTTCTGTTGAGTAATATTTTTATTAATTTTTTTGCTTATTCTTGTTATTTCGCATTTTATTTTTTTTGTTCTCTTTTTCTTATATAACACTTTCCTCTGATCTAAGAGATCCTTTGTTTCTTCGCTTATATATTTATTAGTATGTTTCATTTTTTGTGGTAGCTGTTTCAAAAACTTTTGTAACTCTATTTCTAGCTTGTCGTATTGGTTCTGTACATCTACATGTGAACTCACAACTTGCATAAATTTTTCCTCCCAGTATCTAGCATCGTCTTCTGAAACAATAGGTGGTTCTCGAGTATATTTGGTAGATTTAATTTTCCTTCTTTTTGATTTTAAAGCCAATGATAGTTCACATCTAATCATCCTGTGGTCAGAATTGAAGTTCAGGTTCTTTATAATATCGAAATTCTTTATATTGATTGGTTTATTTGTTAATATATAGTCAATCTCGTTAAGATGTTGACTATTTGGAGATCGCCATGTCCATTTTTTGTGTGGTTTGCATGGAAACATGCTATTCATGAAGTAGTATCCATTTTCAACTGCAAATTCCACTAGTCTCTGTCCATGAGGGCTTCTTTTCCCGTATGCGTATTGACCTATATTCTTTCCTTCGTTTTTTTGAGCTTTTCCTATTCTTGCATTGAAGTCTCCAAGTATAATTATATTTTTTGTGTGAATAGAGTCGATAGCGATTTGTAATGTAGTATAAAAATTTTCTATGTCATCTTTAGTGTATTTTTCTGTGGGTGCATATGATTGGATAAGTGACCATATAGAGTTGTCTGATGTTTGTATTTCTAGTATTGCCACGCGGTCTGAAACGCTTTTTATATTAATTATGTTATTCTTTAAATGTTTTTTAATTAGGAATCCAAACACAAACAAACAATATTTAACATAACATAACACCCTCAAATTATTTTTATCCTTTATCACACGTTAATAAAACTATTTCAACAAAATATAAGAAACAACAAAAGTCTCAGTCGCAAAAAATCAAACACCAACAGTCGGCTGTCGGACGAATAAAATTTTTTTATTCATCCGATTAGCGGACGACTAAGCACTTCGAAATAATAAATACCCACTATTCGGTTTCAATTTTAAAAAACGTTGTTTTATCTGCGTTTTCAGGCAGTGAAAAACTGCTACAATATCATTAGAATGCGAAGGTAAGTTTAGCTACAATCTACAAGTTTTTAATAGTTTAGGTAGGAAATCGGGCGGTACTGAAACCAGCAGACCCCGGTTTGAGTCCAGATGTGGAAACATCAGTTCGATTATTTTTTTCCTTTTTTTTTATTTTTTTCCTAAAAACCGAGCAAAGACCGATCGCCCATGTACTAAAATATATACGAGTAATTCAACGTGATCCGGAGTAAGGGTCAGGTAGATGTTAAAC
The DNA here is from genome assembly GCA_951802675.2 of Boloria euphrosyne. Taxonomy (NCBI): domain Eukaryota; kingdom Metazoa; phylum Arthropoda; class Insecta; order Lepidoptera; family Nymphalidae; genus Boloria; species Boloria euphrosyne. The sequence goes on along the minus strand of OX637898.1, from coordinate 1,130,160 downwards.
TGTTAAATTATTAAAATTGTAACATAAAAATTTAATATAATATGGTGTTTGTGTTGTCTGTGGAATCTTATAATGTTATATCTGGCAACACCTTTTTTCTCTCTTTTTGCCTAGACGTCGGTCGAACTTAATGCGCGTGCGCTCTTGTAAGAAAATAAAATTAATATATATAAAAGTGTTTTTTTATGGTTTCCCGTAGCATAAACGAAAGCAATGTTTTAAAAAAAGAAAATTTTTATTAACGCATTAAAAATTAGATGAGGTTTTTTTACTTTTAAACTTTTTCAAAATCTCTATATAAAATCTATTATTTATCTGTTTGTACATAATATATTGAAATTGTATTCAGAACTTTTTCAAGTCTCACTGCTGGGGATGAGATTTTTTACGATACGAGGAGGATTAGGCCATGCCAACCACTGTAGAAGCATGTTCTTTCCTCCATACCTCAGACCAATCCATATTAGTTGATTGTTCTTGATCAAAAATGAATGAATGTTGTTTTGAAACGCAGATCGAAGACCGATGGAAAGACAGAATTCTAACTTGGATTACCGCGATCTCTATATCAAAGTTTGAATATTGAAACCGGCCGTAAGTTACTTCTTATAACATTACGTCAAAATCGGTCGAACCGTTTCAGAGATTAGCCGGAACTGACAGAACAGAGCGTAATTGAAGTAAACAAATTCTATTATTTATTTTTAATACTTTTATATATATTTCTAATACAAAAAAACATGTACATTTTTAATATAAAAAGTAGGACCATTGAAGAGGGATTAGAGGTATCAGATTTATAGCTTGAATCACGTGTGATCATATCATCACAGCGACAAACACGGTATAAATACTAGAAATAAGGATAAACTTATAACACAGGCACCGACTTCAAAATTAAAAAAGTCCTTAAAAGTATTATTTTCTACTTTTTAGTTTAGATTTATTAAGTTTGGAAGTCGGTTTTTGTTTTTTTGTTAAAAATAATTTATTTTTAAATTTTTAGCGAAAAGTAGATACATATTGTGTTAATGACTATAAAAATTTACCTTCTATTATAAGGTAAACCTAATAGCCTGAAAGTATACAACTATCGGTCCATAATTGCGTATTATATTGAAAGAATTTTCTTTAAACTACTAACCGTTGAGGAGTTGTACCTTCCATCATCAGCTGCGATACGTGACTCAAATATCCATATAGCCTATAAAAAATTCGGCCGAGCATCGTTAATTTGCTCCTAAGAATTGAAGAGTTCCGATACTTTGTCATGGATCCCATCATCAGAACCTTACCAAGCTCTCATCAAACTACCCTTGAAGTATATCCTTTCCAATAAAAAAAGAATCATCGAAATCGGTTGACGTGATATTGAGTTATTCGTCCATTTGTCGTGCAAATACTTAATGCAAATTTAAGACTTTTATGGTTTTCTCATGGATGCCAATGTCAGAACTGGAAAATATTAAAATGGGACCACATGGGAAGCACTACCTTTCAAATAAAAAAAGAATCATCAAAATCGGTTCACCCAGTTCAAAGTTATGAGCTAACAAACATAAAAAAAAATAATAAAAAAAAATACAGACGAATTGATAACCTCCTCCTTTTGGAAGTCGGTTGAAAATACAAGGTAAACTCGGTCCAGAGGTAATCGTAAGTAAGTAATAACGAAGAGTACAATATAGTGAAGCGCCTGATAGTTTTTAAAAGCAAATAATTTTTATCAAATAGATTAATAATTAACTAAATTGATTGAAGCGTAAGGGCCCTTGTAAACGCTAAGAAAACTCACCGTGTCTAAACAAGAATCTTTTCGGATGTAGCCATAAAAGATGTCTCATCTGCTTCACAAAAGAAAAATAGATACGTGTACACGATAAGAATATTTTCGCGAGTCGTGCATAGGGTTTTGTAGGGGGCACATGTTATTTTGTTTGTAAGACTGGGCGGATTTTATTGCGCGGTATGCTTACCTTAGATAATAGTAAAAGTAGTTAGATTTTTTTGCATTTTAAACAAAGGTTTCTCGCATAATTTTTTTTAAAGTATATGTAGGTATGTTATGTTTTTCGAACACCTAACAATTTTTCGAACACTTTCTAGCGGTTAAGTTTATACGTAGTTTTTTAGAAAGTAGTTAAATTAAGTTTGGTTCGTTAGTATATAAGCCTATAAACCGGATAGAAAATGAATGTAACAAATAAAAAACAAATGTAATATAAGTTGTACTATTATTTTCTCTCCCGATTTTTATATGAAGATTTTTATTTTTCACTTTTACAACACAAGTATAAGTGTTAATTGTAATTTTTCGTCAAACTAACTAGTAACACTCATCATACCAAACTCACAGACCACAGTCAGTCAGTCTGTTCGTGTCTAAGAAACTATAGATAACTAATAAACTAATAATTCATGAAAGTGCCAAGGCTATACTTCATCGGTCATGTTGCTACGCAGTTCGGGACGCGAGGCCCAGAGGTGGCCACCGTAGGGCGATCCTCATCTGTTAGAGTGCCGCGAGTGCCGGATTGGGAAGGACCACCCTTTCTAAATTTTAACTATAAAGTGTGTGTTTTGTTAATATAAATAGTATTAAATTGTTAGATATTGTGTAAATAATAAGTTTTAATAGAATGAGTTTAATTATTAAATATGTGAATTAGTGTAAGAGTCAAGGTCAATGACAATTGATAAAATATTAACATTTATCGCTGTGTAACCGCTGTATACGTGGATTAGAAGAGGTACGTATATATCGCGATATAAATATTTTAACGAACATAGTTGAAACTTTTGTAATTATAAAAAAAATGTAAAAAAGGGTCTATAAACCTTCACCAGTATTGTACCTATGTATTTTTAGATTTCAGTTTGAATAATTTTCTTGTTTCGTCCATTTTAGTCATTACTACGATTTTTTTCATCGGTTTTCATTAAAATCGGTTCAGTCGTTTAGGCGATATCGTGGAACTTACAAACATACATACATTCATGCATAGAGTGCCAAAATAATAACCTTTTCTTTGCGCTTCGCCGTGATCGGGTAAAAATTAAATTAATACGTTAACGCAATTACGTCACGGACTTCAACGTCGGTAGCAATATGTGATTATAAAATAATTTATACTTCTGTTTAGTTTTGTGTCACATGAAATATAGTGATGTAGATTTGTTGGTTTGTTTAACGTTTTATCCAAGTTTTGTATTATTATCTATCTATATTTACATATACTTAATATATTTTTGACGAATCTCTACATTAAATATAATCCTATCGAAATTATCATTATCTTATATCTTTAAACGAGCAATTCTTGTATATATATATATATATATATATATATATATATATCTCGGAAACGGCTCCAACTATGATTAAGTTGTCTAAGTGTACAGGGGATTTCGGGGACGAAAAATCGATCTAGCTAGGATTAATTTTTAGAAAATGTTGTTTTATTCGTGTTTTCAATAATCAACTTTATCGATAATAAACTTAAATATAAACTCTTTTTTTATTGAAAGAAAATAACAAAAAGGTGGCGTTTGGGTAGCCAAATATTGCCACTTAAACAGAAAAATATGACTCTTCCCGACATCTATTGACGAATAATAATAACATTTTTCTTAAAAATACCGAGCAAAGCTCGTTCATCCAGGTACTTAATATAAAGAGGCCATCTCTGTAGTTTCTAGAATTTTTGTTTGTCTGTCGATCGTGATCGCATACGGGAAAACCGCTGGACAGATTTGATGTTATTTTTCCGTATGTAATAACAATTATATTAAAAATTAGTTTAAAATTAGTTTTGACGCTACATACGAAAAGTTGACGCTATTTTGAGATGTCAATTGTCAGTCAGAAAAGCTTTATCGAAGTAGGTTTAGGTATTTTTTTGCCGAAACCTTTATTTCTTACTAGGTTTGTTAGGTTAGGTTAGAACATGAACAATCTCCCCCTTGCTCCTGGTACTTCTCTGAATAGCAGAGTGGACTGTGGAGCAATCCTTGTGGCTGTGTGGTCTGCTACGGCAGACCTGCTGGGTCGTCGCGCGTCGGGGCAGAGTAAGGAGCAGGCAGACAGAGAAAGGTTTTGCAGGGCTTAGTGGATAGTACTGGCTTATTTTAAGCTGGGCGAGACATGTCATGAGCAGCTAGAACTTTTAGAAATATAACACGAAATATTTAAAATTAAATTTCTCGAAAACTACAAGCCCCCGCGCCTTCCCTTTTTAAAAAGGGCTTCGACCTCGCCCTCCGAGTCATTGTGTCACCGACATCTTTTACTTTTTTTATTTTTATTTTAATATTTCTACCATTATAGTTTATTAGAATTTTATAAAGTTATATATCTGTACCTATATACTCCTAATATTATCAAGAGGAAAGATTTGTGTTTTTATATGTTGGTGACGTATAAACTCAAAAACCGGCAGACTAATATATATTTCATATCAGTGACATGTTGGAGCATTAAAAATATTAATATCTGACACGCTTGAGCCTAGACCATATTATCATTGTTTTTTTTACAATTTTGAAATTCTGTACACGCTGCTCCCATTGCTGGAAGTGGGAATATTATAGGAGCATTTATTCTTCCAATTATATAATCTACAATAACTTATAGGTTTCCGCGACGCTCGAGTAAATCCATGTTTAGCATCATGGGCTCCCTTACCATAATACATCGCCAGCGTTAACGTTTTCAATCGCTACTTCCACGAAACGACGAAACATTACAAGATCACTCTCTGAGCTAATCTATGGCCTGAAAATTGCATCAAAATCCTTCTAGTCGTTTTAGAACACGTCAGAAATATAATAAGCCATGCGGCTACGTATTTCATAGTGCATTCCCGTCTCCAAATCAAATCAAATCAAAATATACTTTATTCAAACAGACTTTTACAAGCATTTTTGAATCGTCACTTTTACATTATTATATAGAATTTAAATTAATTGTCAGTCTGTAAGTCTGGGACTTGGGAGTAAGTTACCACCAGCTCGGAATGCTGTTCTGCTGAGAAGAGCCGGCGAGCCTGCACTTCAAACCCCTCCCTCGCTGCGTTTATTTTTTTATTAGTATTTTGTTTAGATGATAAAACTATCATATACTAATATTATAAAACTTTAAACTAAAAAAAGTCTGTACATAAAATCTTTTTTTAAAAACAATGACTGTAACGTATTGAATATAAAAGAATATACCTAATTAATATATGAGACATGTATATACCCATAGACTATCACATTTATAACAGATCTGATTCCGATTGAAAATCCATAGAGAATTTCAAAAATAAATTCAAAAATGTTTTTTTTTTCAGTTTCATCGCCACTTTCGAGGACAAGAGAAATGAAATTCAAAATGGTATGTACCTATAGCTATAAATATAGAACTGAACAGAAGGATAAATAATAATTAAAATAAAAAATCCTCGTCAAGTGCGAGTCGGACTCGCGCACGAATGGTTCCGTACCATTATCTATAACAATTAAGCTAGTCCTCTAGATTGTATAAGCGCCCATAAAACTCAGATGACATCTTAATTGGCGTCAACTATGTATGAATCCCATACACACGTTAATTTTCAACTTTTTTTATTTTTTTGGAACTTTGCTGTTAGACCATACTTTTTGTCAAATTTCAAGATTCTAGGTCAATTGGAAGTATCCTTTGGGTTTTGATTCCCTTGCGAGTAGTTGCGAGTGTCAAAATATGCGGTTTAAATCGCTGTCTGTACTATATTATTAACCTTTGCGCAGATTTAGTCTCAATGAAAACCATTGCCAAAACTAGTCGGAAATTCATCTGTACTAATACTAATACTGATACTGGTACTCATACTGATACTGATACTGATACTGATACTGATACTGATACTGATACTGATACTGATACTGATACTGATACTGATACTGATACTGATACTGATACTGATACTGATACTGATACTGATACTGATACTGATACTGATACTGATACTGATACTGATACTGATACTGATACTGATACTGATACTGATACTGTTACTAATACTGATACTGATACTATTACGAATACTAATAATATTATAAAGAGGACAAATTTGTATTTTTGTATGTAACAAATAAACTCAAAAACTACTGGACCAATTTTAAAAACTCTTTCATCATTAGAAAGCTATATCTTTCCTGAGTAACATAGGCATATTATATTTTCAAAAAAATTAGAGATCCCAACTTAAAATTAAACAATGTAACCCAAGGTATTAAAATGTTGCCCATAAAAGTCATTATTCTGCGTGCGCTGCGAAAGCTATTGATAATATATAAAATAATGTTCTATATATTAATAGTACTATATATATTAATAGTAGATTGCTCACAAAAAAGTCCACAGTGGCATATGCCTTACTATTGCAGTGTGAATATTGATAGTTCAAGATATATTATTTATTTACAATAAAGGAAATTACAAGTAAACTTAACTATATATACAAAGCAAATGTACACTTAATTATTACTGTACAAGTCGTGTCCGCGTGGAATAGTGGCAAGAATGCTAGCTGCACTGCGGGGGAACCGTTGAATGGCAATGCCGATTCTTTGGGCGAAAAATGAGCCAGCTCTCCTGTCACCAGTGGAGGCGATAAGACGAGGTGTTATGTCTTTTAAAAAGTGCTTAGCACTTTGACTCCATGGGCCAAGGGTTTCTACAGCAAAGGGTACAAAAATATAATTTTGAATAAGGGAGGCATATTTACGTATCTTGAGAAGTTCAGCCTTCTCCGCCGCAGCCCCCACTTTAGACGCCGTCTCCTTGACATGGGACGGGGCCAATGTGTCAACACATGTAGCGTCCCATATTAACGCCCGTCCCCTTTCCCAAGGAACCAGTGACAGACAATCAGGTCTCTTGCCATCATCTCGACTTATTCCAGACGGCTCAATGAGAGCAGAAATGTCAATGGTGGCAAGAGCCCTTTTGATGGTATCATTTAGGGAACCGTGACGAAAAAGTCTACCTGAACTTCTACGGCAAGAGAGTCCATGGAGTCCATTAAAGTCGACTTCTTTTCCACACGGGCACCTGTGCTGAGTGCACAGCGGTGTTCCCAGCCGGAGACCTAGAGCGATACGAAAATAATATTACAGTTAAGCCACAATGACAGTTTTTCTTTAAATTACGGGTGAAATCGAATAGTGGTGATATTGGTAACATGATAGTTATCCTTATCCATTAAATGGTTTGATAATTAAGGTTGATTATGTACGTGTAAATTCCACTTTAAATTAGGCGGATCGGACTTTTCGTTTAGAAGTTATGACGGTTTAGTCCATTGAAATGTTACATTTGCTTTACATTTTTTAGAGGGCGCAATTTTATTTTTGGGATATGTAAAAAAAAGTCGCAGCTTGAACAAACTGTCCAGTGTTTAGAATAAACTCAAAAACTACTGGACCGATTTCAAAAATTCTTTTACTAATTCAAAATTACATTGTTAGCGAATAACGTAACCTACATCTTATCCTCGTATTCTCCCGGGAACTTGAACTACGCGGGTGAAACCGCGGTGCGTTGCTACAGTAACTTAACAAAATTACATTTACATGATACGAAATTATAGAACATATCTGAAAACAACCTTGCGAGACCATATGCTCAACTATTGTAGTTATGTCACTATAACTACTTTTTAAAAAATAAAAATGCCAAACAAAATCAGACCATAAAGTACATTTTTCAACTAAGTTAGAACATTATTATCTCCAATCTCTAATATATAAAAATCACAGTTTTTGTTATCGAGTTCGTCCAAAACGGCTTGACCGATTTTTATGAAATTTATTGTGCATGTTTGGTACGTCTGAGAATAGATCGTAGGCTATATTTTATTCCCCTAAGTGATATTAATCATTTATATTTAAAAAAACTTGATTTTAGATAATTGATAGCAAGGACTGCGAGATAATTGAGAATACTGAAGCTAATGCAGATAATGCCAACGAAGAAAATCTAAGGGGTTTTAATCTTCTTTCGGCGGAAATTTCAAAAATATCTGAGCTTCGAGCGATAAAAGAAAATTTGGTATGTTTATTTTTAAATTTTATTTTATACTAGTTACTTACCTTCTGACCGTTCGGGTTTGTCCTAAGTACGTACGTTATAAGAGTTAATGTAGATTTTTCAGAAACCTGATATTTTCCTGCAGTAAAAAGTCGGTATATATTGGTTGTCTAACCAGCTGATATTATCATGCAAAATTCAATCAAAATCTGTTTAGTGTTTTTGTGTGAGATGTGTTCGCAGTCAGACTGATACACCGACAAAAATTTTAACTCTCAAAAAATTCTCGATTAAATGTCTTTGAAATACTCGAACACGCTTATCGTGAGCAAGCACGTTATATTATGTTTTCCCCGATAACTGCATCGTACAGCCTTCCGAGCCGGTGGTAGCTTACTCACAGACTTACAGACTGACATTTAATTAATAGTCTATATTTTAATAATGTAAAAATGACTATTAAAAAGAGCTTCTAAAAGTCTATTTGAATAGAGAATACTTTGATTTGAATTTTATTTGAACAAGCTAACTTCATACCAAATTGATCAAAACCTGTCCAGTTGTGTCCGCGTGATGTTGTCACTGGCAGACAGACACACAAAAAATCTAAGAACTATTCGGATTTTCGGAAAAGTTTCGGCCTCCGTATCGATAGTAACAAAATATGTTTTATGTAAAGATTCGATTTAGATTTTTATTATAAGTCAGGTTCAAATTTAAAAGTAGGTATTTAAAATTTTATACTTTCATTCGCTTAACACTCTTCACTTTTCTTATTTGTAGGACATAACTCAACTATCAAATAATGAAATTGAAGAGTGTGAAAGAAGGTACGTGCACTTATTAAAGACTCTGGTCGACATTACTTTCGAAGCAATGAAGACACCACACCATCCAATAGCAAAACTGTCCGGGTTCAGTGATTCGATATACAAAAAAAGTAAAGCGATGGTGGAGAAATTGAGTATAATATGGAATAATCGTACTATAAAACGAAGTACCCAATATAATGAACCACCTTCCAGCTCAAGCAGTATCTATAGTGTAAGTAGTGAATCTATGAACGAACTTTCTAATGATAGTACTCAAAGCAACGAAACTAAAAGCAGTTTTGTTGCTGAAACGAGAGAAAGTATGAGTGTTGACAATTCTGACGATGAACCGCCCACTTCGAGCGCTTTGGAAACAGTTGAGGCTGCACCAGAAAAGATACGTACGGTTTCGAAAAGGAGAAAAACTACAAGTGTTGACAATTCCGACGATGAACCGTCCACGTCAAGCACTTTGGACAGAGTTGAGGCTGCGCCAGAAAAGCTACGTAAGCTTTCTCCCGCACCTGAAAACAGTAAAGTACCATGGACAGAGGGATCGGAATCAGAATGGAATGAAAAAGATCTAGTTTCAACTGATTCTGAACTCATACCAGATGTAGATGTTGATGTGTGGCTCAAGAAGATAAAAGAGCATATCAGTAAAAATAAGAAAGACGCCAATCAAAGTAATGAGGACGGTTAGTTTTTTTTAATTTCTACAAGTTCTGCTTTTTATTTTTACCACAGTTCTAATTGTCGTTTAAAATTTTCGGGGATTTGTTTCGATTTTTGCTTCTCAACGTTTCTCCCGTCGACTCAGAACGACTGTCTCACATGACCATAGTTTCTGTAAAGCATTCGAAACGTCGGGACCAAGAATCGAAATAAATCCGTGAAAAAATCCGTAAACATAGTTTTATTTAAAATATCAAATATTCGCGTGAATCTAAGAAAGTATTCATGTAATAATAATACTATTTGTTGTATACCACAATAAGTAAGAAAAATAAGCAAAAGTACGAAAGAAGGATTATGTATGCAAGACGACCTTATCGCTTAAGCAGTGAAAACTGCACTGTGTGCCTGGAAGACCAAGCACACAGTGCAGTTTTCCACACCTTAGGGTTTTAACATTGTGGAAAACTGTAAGAGGGAAGTGATGTAGATAATATACGATACTCGTAAATCACGAAAAAAGAATAATAAAATATTTTTTTTTGATGTCTCTGCTTCAAGGCAATCTGTTCTGGAAACAATAAGCCATAATTGGCTGATAATTATCTGATTATTGTGATCTACGAGAGCCATAAACTTGTGGAAAGTTAATATCCATCAAACACTCTCTTTTTGTCTTTGTTTGATAATGAGTAGCTAATAATATCTTTTGAATAAATTAGGGATGTCGTGTCTTTGTAGCCGAGTATGTTGGAGTCCACCTTGTCCGCTCAGAGCCTGGGCAAGCTCATTCACATGGGTTCTTAGCTTCTTTTGATACTTTAGGCTGTTTTGGCTAATTTCTTGCCGGACAGATTTTATGCCGAGGTCTAGATACACGTATTTATTGCTAACGCATACCGAAAATTGATCTTAGTGTTTTGCTCTGGAATCTTTCTAGTATGTCGATGTTGCTGTTGGTGGCTTGCTTCCCCACAGCTGTATGCCGTAATAAAATAATAATAATTTATTTTAAATAATAATCATAATTTTCTCTCAACCTGTCGTCCTGACTCCCGCCGTTTGGTCTCTCCTGCCGGGATCTAATCCTCCGCCCGGTACAAATGTGTATCTATGCAAGGTTTCAGTTTATTTATTTTTATGTGTATAATATGTAACTTTATAATATTTATTTTTTGACTATTATATATTTATTTTGTACACGGGTTTGAGAACTAAACATATAAATAATAATAATAATTTATTTAAAAATTAGATAAATTAATAAACTGATTCTAATTTTGATCACACACCATTAGATGAAGCCGGTTCGCTCGAGATCTCAGAAGAGCAAGATGGAAGAGATGAGAGTACCACCAATGAAAGGAATGATATCGGTTAGTTTTTATTTTTGTATTTATTTAAGTTTGATTTTTTATTTTTACCACAGATATCAAAAAATACGTTTAAATGGTTACAGTATATAAAACGATTGTTTTGGATCTTTCGCGGATTAATTTCGAGTTTTGGTTCTCAAAGATTCTCTCGTGAGACTCAGACTGAGTGGACTGCTCACTACTACTACTACTAAAATTTGCAAAATCTAAGAAGACCAAGAACGTATTATAAATACAGAATACTAGGCTTATTTTAATACTAATCTTACTCTGGCTTCTCTCCGATGCATCTTTATCTCTTGACTTATATATTATGTTAATCAGTTTCTATAATATAATGATTTACATGATATATTCATTTTAGATCAATTCAACAACGAAAATTATCCACATTCGGAGACTTTGAGGGAAACTCTCAGAGATACTTTTAGATTGACAGAATTTAGGCTAAATCAACTGGGCGTCATCAACGCCACTCTGCTGCAACACGACTGCTTCGCCCTCATGCCTACGGGCGGCGGTGAGTCTTTGTACTACTTTTATATTACTAGGGCTCTTATACGGTACGTTTTGTTTTTTAAAGCTGATATTAATTATTTTTCTAAAAAAAAATTGCTAAGTTACTCCTTATAACACCAGTTATTTGCCAGTGAAAGTCCTTTTAATATGTCCAGCCGATTTATAGATTAGCTCAAACAAATAGACAGACAAAAATAATGAAATATTATGTTTTCTTTTTTGTTCTCATACTATGCCTTTGGTAAACTGCTGTTATGTTACAAGCAGACCTTCATTATAGTGCTCAATTTCATCGTCCTCCTGACAGGTTAGTTACGACCAAAGTTTATCTCACTGAGATTGGCCAATGCTGGAGATAATAATAAACACTTTAAGCGTAAGCTTCGTAGTAACTAACAACCTCAAGGAGAGGCATCAAGGCCATAACCTGGCCACCTTGATCATTTGGAATCAGCTGCCTTGAGAGAAACCAGTTGCCAAAACTGTGTTAAAACATGATAAATCTCTAGTGATCAACGTTGATAACTATAAATCATAAAAATCTATTCCGCAGCTTGTAAATCAGCTCTTTTTAATATGGTAAGAGGCAATGAGCCACTTCTGCAAATCTAATAAATCCAACTTGGTGTCTTGTTCCTTCAATGACATTGGTATTATATGGTAATCTTGGGCTGATGCTGTAGCGACTCCTGGAATCTGCTAGATATTTAACTCGTAAGCAGTTAAAGTACTGAGATATATGACGAATCGTTTTGCTCAGTTGGTAGGTACCCTACTTTCTGCGCCAGCGGTCGCGGGTTCGAGTCCCGCTGGGGGCATTCATTTGCTAATCACGAATGTTTGTACTCCAGTCATGGGTGTTTATATTTATAATATGTATGTATTTAAAAATTATATGTGTAGTATATCAACTTACCACGGATCCAGATGGCGCTGTTGCAATAATGTTCCAACATATTTATTTAGATATATTTATTTAGGAATGAGAACAAATTATACATAGCAACTCTAAATACCAGAACTTTACGAACACCAGAATCTTTATCGGAACTCGAAGAAGCATTGAAGGACCTAAAATGGGACATTTTGGGAATCAGTGAAATGAGAAGAACAGGAGAATGTATTGAAGAGCACCAGGACTTCGTGTTATTTAACAAAGGAGACACCGAAGGACAAGGAGGGGTCGGATTCATAGTTAAAAAGCACCTAAAAGAATACATAATAGAATTCATTGGAATTAATGACCGAACTGCTATACTCAACATCAAATTACCTAGCTTCAAAAAAACATGGACAATTATCCAAGCCTATGCTCCCACGGAACAAGCAAAAGAATTTGAACATGAATCTTTTTACAATGAACTATCCCAAGCTATTATAAGTAACTACTCAAAAAACATAATTATACTAATGGGAGATTTTAATGCTCAAGTGGGAATAAAACAATGTAAAGAAGAATATGTGTTAGGAAACTTTGGCTACGGCAAAAGAAGCAAAAATGGACAAAGGCTGGTTGAATTCTTATTAGAACACAATCTAACCCTCCTAAATAGCATTTTTAAGAAAAACAAAAACAACAAGTGGACTTGGATCTCTCCAGGCGGGAATCATAGAAACGAAATAGACTATATTATAAGCAGCCACCCAAATCTATTTACGGACACAGCAGTTATATCAAAATTAAACTTTAATACCGACCACCGCATGGTAAGGGCGTCATTCAAGACTATACCACCCAAACAATCCAGAAAGTTTACTATACATGACACATTCCCGACATGCAACACAGAACCCAACAAAAGAATGGAGAATTCCTTGTCATCACTCAGCAGAGAACTATCAGAAACAGATGCAATAGATGTAAAAACAAGTTACAACAAATTACAAAACAACATTACATGCCAAAAAGAACAAAAACGACCACAACATAAATATAATTTAAGTAACTCAACACTACAACTTATAAATGATAGAAAAAGTTTACTTGACTGCAAAGTAAGGAAACAGAACATTCAAAAAATAACTGACTTAAGCAAAAAAATCAAAGAAGGTATAAAAAAGGACAGGAAAGTTAAAAGGTTACAAACTCTAGAAAAACATATAGCAAGGACAGGAGGAACTAGGAAAGCTTTAAAGGAACTCCGAGAATCAAACCAATGGATCCCGAAATTGAAAAACAACCAAAAAAATGTAACAGACCGAAAAAACATAAATAGAATAGCTACAAAATTCTACTGCGATCTTTATTCTAACCAAGACCCCAATACACATGTAAGTCAAGAAACCCTAAATTACAATCTGCCCTTAATGAACCCAGAACCTGACATATTACCCAGTGAAACTAGGAAAGCCATACTAAGCCAAAAGTTAGACAAAGCACCAGGTCCTGATAAAATCACAAACGAACTACTGAAAGGAACCATAGAAGAACTGGTCCCCATTCTAACTAAAATCTTCAACGGCATCCTGAGATCGGGACAGGTTCCAGAACAATGGGAGACATCCCATATCATTCTCATACATAAGAAAGGAGAAAGAGATGACATAGGGAACTACAGACCGATAAGTCTGATGTCTAACATATATAAAATCTTTTCCAAAATAATTTTGAACCGAATAAACAACACACTTGATGAAAACCAACCGAAGGAACAAGCTGGCTTTAGAAAAAACTTCTCCACAATAGATCACATTCACACAGTCAAGCAAATTATGGAAAAATACAATGAGCACAACAAACCGCTATATATGGCTTTTATCGATTATTCTAAGGCATTTGACAGCATTAGCCACACAGCCATATGGGAAAGCTTACAGAACCAAGGAATCCCGACAGTGTACATAAACACCATTAAAAACATTTACTCTAACAGTAAGGCAAGAGTACAAATGGAAACCTTGGGTGAAACATTCCAAGTAAAAAGAGGCGTCAGACAGGGCGACCCGATGTCTCCAAAGCTATTCTCCGCGGTGCTGGAAAACATATTTCGAAAGCTAATATGGGACCAACATGGATTAAATATAGACGGTAAAAAACTAAATCATCTTAGATTCGCTGACGATATTGTTTTATTTGAAGAACAACCAGGGAACCTAGAAAAAATGATACAAGAACTAAATACAGAGAGCAAAAAAGTGGGCTTATCTATGAATATAAACAAAACGAAGCTATTAACGAATTCAAACAAATATGAAATAAAAATTAACAACCAACCCGTTGAATATGTAGATGAATATATCTATTTAGGACAAATCATCTCACATACAGACACAACTACAAAAGAAATAAAGAGACGAATAGCTAACGGATGGAAGAGATATTGGTCACTGAAAGAGATCATGAAATCCACAGATCTGAGTACTGGTATCAAAAGGAAGGTCTTCAATACCTGCATTCTCCCATGTATTACATATGGGTGTGAAACTTGGGCTCTCACAAAACATCACAGAAACATGCTGGAACACTGCCAAAGAGCTATGGAACGAAGTATGATAGGTATTAAGAAACAAGATAAGATAAGAAACACTGTCATAAGAAGTAAGACAAAAGTCACAGACATACTCACTAGAATAGATAGTTTGAAGTGGAGATGGACTGGGCACATGATACGTGATAAACAAGAAAAGTGGAGCAACATCATAACTGACTGATACCCTAGAGATGGGAAAAGGAACAGAGGAAGACAAGGCAAGAGATGGGAAGACGAACTAAAATTAACAGCAGGCCCAAATTGGAGAAGGGTTGCAAGAGACAGAGTACAATGGAAGTTGTTAGAGGAGGCCTTTGCCAAGAGGCACACTGAACTCAGAGATATTTTATAACTTAAAGATAAGAGTTAACCACAAAGTCAAAGAAACAGTTCAGGATAAAAGGCTTATTATTATTATTATTATATTTATTCATATCGTGTATAGACTCATTGGAATAGTTCCAATGAACAGAATATTGTGTTAATGCTTTTTAAATGTCCATTTATTTTATTTTAGGTAAATCCTTATGCTACCAGCTGCCGGCTGCTGCCGACTTGACCCCAGGCATCACTGTCGTCGTATCACCTCTGATATCGCTGATATTAGACCAAGTTGACAAATTAAAGAAACTAAACGTAAGTAAAGATTCATGCTCATCACAAAAGCTATTAGCTCCAGCGTTACACGAACTCGCAACCGTTTTTTATTAATTTTAATAGTATCTATATGTAGATTCCAGCAGCACATCTAAGCGGTGACTTAACAGATGTTGATGAGAACGACGTTTATACGAAGCTATCCAATGTGAAGATCAAATTGTTATACGTTACACCTGAAAAGTTAATGTGTTCGGGACAATTGAGTAACATTTTGGAAACGCTTTATGATCGCAAAATGATCAGCAGGTGAGTTAATCACTACACTTTATGCAACAACTACCTACTCGACCTCGCTTTGTTAAAGTTCGTCCCTAAATTTAGCGCGGGCGAAGCCGATTCCGCTACTTATATATTAAAACCTTTCTCGAGAACCAATCTATCCATTTATGCCTTTGTGAAAACAGCATGAACATCAGTGCAGTGGTTTTTGAATTTATCGCTAACAGACAGACGCGGCAGAGGACTTTTTTTTATAATATTTAGTGATAGTAAAGTACCACGCCACGTTAGTTTATCTGTCTGCTTGTGATAAACTTAGAAACTGTTGAACCATATTCACATGTGGTTTTTAGCAATAGATGGAGGATATGAAAACAATGTATTACAGAATTATTCCTTCTAAAAATCTTATTAAATTGTAGCAATATAATAAGTATGTTTATATATCGTAATATAATGTTTATATATGTATCCAACGATGAATCCTTATGAAGTGAGGGTAATAATATTTTCCTACCCTTCATAAGGGTTATATTTAGTAACTAGCTGTGCCCGCGACTTCGTTCGCGTGGATGTCGGAACTTAACAATGTATTTTTTAGTGCGAAGCGCTGTTGGAGGATACCGATACAAATCATTTTTTTTTTTATTTATGCTAGTGCTTCTTTATAAGCAACATTAGCTGTGGAACCATCAATTCTAATCATTATCAATCAAAATAACTTTTCCATCTTCTTGTACGGGGTATGTGCCATCGCCTATTTGTAACAATAAATTGGAAAACTCCTGTGCATTTTCACAGCCTCCTAACTGTCCTGTGCACGCATATTTACATTCAGGTGTGTAGATGAGTGAGACCAAATTCACATAACCCTAATTTTACTTCTGGAATTTTTCTACTTCTTCACTTTAAACTCAAATATCTTTTGATAGACTGAACCGATTGCAATGAAACAAAAACTAAATGTTACTTCAAGTTACGTTCAATCGTTGTGTATAAAAGTTATCTACATTGCTTTCGTACATTTTACGTGATGCCCGGATAAATAAACAGACAAACCGACAAACCGACAAACAGACAAAAATTCTAAAAATGCTGGAAATGGGTTCTATTGGTTGTCCTGTAACACCCTGGCTATTTTTTTTGTATTTTTTTTGATGTATAAAAACGAATTTTCTACAGTTTTATTATATGTATAGATAATAAAAAAAATGACTATTCTTACATACTTCTTATATTATCATATTATAGTTCTTTGTTTTAAAGCCGTTTGAGATATTGTTATTGATTTTTTTTTGTATTATGCGTAAAAAGACTAAAAGAACAGTCCGCCATATTAATTAACAATGACGTCATATTTGCTCATTAAGCCCTATCTTTTTGACATAGGGCTTCTATGAAAATGGTCGTATAGTAATCGTACTTAGGTAACGTCTAGCTCGGGAGGTAGCGCTATAGTTGAACAAGTCATTTCATACCGGCTGAAAATCATAACAATAATAGTTTACCCCTCATACATAACAGCTCTGAACGTCAGCTGCCCCGATAGCGGTGGAGCTAAAGGAGACAGCATGACAAAGTCATTGGAAAAAAATCTGCTCCGATGAATTTTATACCAAGCGAAACTGTATTAAATTATTGTTTTAATCATATTTTTTCAAAAAATTATCGTCATCTGTATTAACGAGGGGGGGGTACAATGTCAGTCACGTGCATAAACCTCATTTAAAATTTGACAAATAAATTTATTTTATACCTTATAAAATTTATATATCTCAATTTTTGTACTTTTAAAATAATAAAGAAAATTGTCAGCTGCACTTTGGACGGGGGAAACACAGTCAGTCGTCGTGATAAACATGTCGCGCGCTCAACGCATTCGAGCGTCGCATAGTACGAGATCTTTGGAACATAAACTGACGATCTTTACATCCACAAACAATCAGCTGACGACGATTTTTTGTTTCTTTAACATTTAAATTTTCTTATAGTTAAAATTCAATAAGTATAACATCAATTTCATATAAATCACACCACCATTATAGGTATAAAATTCTCTTTCTGTCCCGCTACTTAACACTATCTCCCACGCACATGGGTTGACTGGAAGAGATCTCTTATAGAGATAAGTCCACCTTTGTCCACGTCACTCTCAATGTATGATTTTTAATGTAACTTTATTGTGCAATAAAGAATATATATAAAATTCATCGGAGCAGATTTTTTTCCAATGACTGTCATGCTGTCTCCTTTAGCTCCACCACTAGTGCGGTAACTGACGCTCACTCTACTGATTTCCGAACATTAAACAACTGTAAAATTCATCGGTATACAATTCCTTAAAAAATCACAACGCTACCTCCCGGAATAGTCTGCCATATTGGATTAATAATACAAATAAAAAATTAAAAAAAAACGACAAATTAATAAAAAGTATTCTACTAGCCAAGTCCCTAAACACCCATATTGAGGGAGTCGTGGAAAAATATATAATCGGCCATTTTGCGGCGGCGGCCGTCTTGGACCGATTTCCATCAAACACAGCTAAGAACACTACCGACTAATTCTCCTTTCAAACAAAAAAAAAACAAAATCAAAATCGGTTCATCCGTTCGGGAATTACGATGCCACAGACATACAGACACGTCAGATTTCATTTTATTTTTATTTTATTTTTTTAATTTATAGCACTGGATATATTTTATACATATTATAAAAGTAGGTTTATATATTTACTAAAAGTCGAATAGATTATATTTTTGAATGAACATCCTGATTCCTGTTTCATTTTAAATGTTTTTTTTTTTTTGGCTCAGTTGGTAATGACCCTACTTTCTGCGCCAGCGGTCGCGGGTTTGAGTCCCGCTAGGGGCATTTATTTGTTGAGCACGAATGTTTGGACTCTAGTCATGGGTGTTAATATTTATAATATGTATGTATTTAAAATTTTAATGTGTAGTATATCAACTATCTGGTATCAGTAACACAAGCCTCGTAGCTTACCACGGAACTAGATGGTGCTGTTGTAAAAAAAAATGTTCCAATATAAGTAAAAAATAATAATAATTCGCAAGGTTTGTGGTGGACGAGGCACATTGCGTGTCGCAGTGGGGCCACAACTTCCGCCCTGACTACGGAAAGCTGAACACGCTGCGGGAGACGTACCCTAGTGTGCCACTGTTGGCACTCACTGCCACCGCGACGCTGCGCGTGCGCGACGACATCGTGCGCCAGCTTGGGGTCAGTACACACGCACATACGCACACTCGATCATGATTATATCATCATGATCATATCATCGTGATAATGTCGTGATAAATTTTGCTAGGGATAGTAAATAACAAAAATTAAACGTGAGCACACCTCAAACAGCCAGCAACAAAATAAAAATAAAAATCTGCTAGACCTGGAGACCTGTAGACAAGTTCATGCTATCTTAACATGCGGTTTTAAAAAAATCGATAACATGGATTTTGTTGCTGATCGGAAATGATATGAGCTCACCTCAAAGAGCCAGCAACTTATGTCATTTCCGATTAGCAACAAAACCCATGCTATCGAGATCGCGAAAAACCGCATGTTAAGCATGAACATGCCTAGGCATCCAGGTGTAGCAGATTTTTAGTATTTATTTTGTTGCTAGCTTTGCAACTAATTAGCAACTATTTAGCTATAAACAGATTATAATTCACCTATAAACAGTCTGTACACTAAGATCTTTCAAAAAACGCAACGGACTTAATGCGGTTTTCATTAATATACAGTGATTACAGTGAGTTACAGTCCGGCCGCTCAAAGAATGCGTTTCTGACACCTGTCAATTCGTCATGACTAGTGATGTACAATAATTTAGTAACGTTATTTATTGCATTCATTATGCATATTTATTTAATTTAATTTATATGTTGTTGTTATTAATAGTAATTATATTTCAATAAATATTCACAATGTAAATACATTTTTAATGAATCAATTACTTGAATTGAATGTAACGAAGGGGAAAAAAAAATAAAAAAGTGGTAGTGCCATGCTTGTTACCTTCGGGTAGCAGCCGAATGTGCCGGCACGCCCCGTATAGTACCACTCTCTCACAGAAGACCGGCGTGAAGTGGCAGCTACGCTGTCGCGTTTCGTCCGGTGAGTGAGAGTCCGGGAGGCCCACTCCCCATCCCTCCTCCCGTCCTTCTCCCTCCTCCCTCCCTCCCTTTCCTGAAAGGCCGGCAACGCATCTGCAAGCCCTGTGGTGTTGCAGATGTCCATGGGCGGAGGTGATCACTTACCATCAGGTGAGCCTCCTGCCCGTTTGCCCCCTTTGTCCCATAAAAAAAAAAAAATGCTTTATTTATTGGAAAATGTACGTTCTACGAGTTCGGGATAGGAAATTTAAGGCGTTCTTGCACTAAGGATATTTTATTTCACTATGAATACACGCACAGTCTGTACTTCTACAGTACTTCTTCACTAATACTTTAACCAACTCTTCACTTTTCCACTATTTTGTATCGCTTCTTATCTTCACTCAACATCGAATGTCAACTGAACTCTCGACATAGTGCCGGCCTTTTTATATGTATAAATATTAGAACATTCTAATATCGAAAATTGAAAATGTTACTAGTAATTTCGAATCCTTTCTCGGCAATGCTTTAGAAATATAAAGTAGTAAGTAATTTTATTTTTTACGTTTTTTTTTAATTCATCTGACTGATATTATGACACTAATTTTCTTAAGTTTTGTTTGGGCGTTCCTTTAATATATTATTAACTTTATTAAATACTAAGTACATTAAATATTATATTATTTATATCATACCGACAGATTATATTATGATTACAAAAATATTCGAATACAATTATTATTTTATTTTATCACATCACTACAAAAACAAACAGTTGACATAAACTTGAAACAGCGTCGTTTGACGTGGTTTGACTTTTAAAAGCTATTATTTTTATATTTGTTAATTAAGTATTTGTAATAATTTTAGCCCAAAATTAATACATTTATTGTAAGTCGACATAATTATTCGAATTATTACTTAAGTACTTAGTACAAGTACTTATCACTCGTTAATAAGGTAAATGAAAGATATTTAAAAATTTGCCGTAAATTGTACGCCAGTTCCAAGTTACATCGCCCAGTCGATCACGATCTGTCAGAAACGCATTCTCTGAGCGGCCGGACAATAGTGATATTATATTTACATTTAATAAAAATACTACTCACCTAAAAACAAAATGATTCTTTATTTGAAGTCGGCTTGTAACTTAGTTTTGATGTACCTATTATTTAAACTTTATTTTACACAGATGACAAACTGCAAGTGGTTTATATCTAGCTTCAACCGGCCGAACCTGTATTATGCAGTGTTAGACAAGAAGCCAACTTTCATTCAAGACATTGTAGATCTTATATGCAATAAATATGAAGGGTATGTAATGACTTTTTTTTATTTTTTCACACAACTGTACCTAAAAATTCAATTAACCAGTAACTCTCCTCCGCTCTGCTAGGATTTGTTCCCTGACGCTTATAGATTCCTCGTAGATGTATTATTTTTCCGCAGTAAAAATAATGTATAGACCTTATATAAAAATATATTTTGTTTATTATAAAACATTTGTTGTCTAAGTGTATAAATAACTAATTAATTCAAAAAGTAAATTATGTATTGGACCGAATTGTAAATCTAAATCATTTTCGAATCGGCTCGAACAGTCCAGCCGTTTAAGATGAGTTTAATTGCATACACACGCACAGAAGATTTTTACATAAAAAAGATATTAAAACATCAATAACAATAATTTATAAGTAACTAGCGGTGACCGCGGCTTCGCTCGCGCTAAGAGTGAATAAAATAAACATTTTTGCTTATATACTGTTACTTATAATGTACCAAGGACTGATTCCCCATTTAAAGTTCTGGCCCTCTTTTCTGAAAACTACTGTGTAGCATTTTCTATTTCATCTACAGCGCCAGTTATTTTGTAATAACTGGCGCTGTAGATGAAATAGAAAATGATACGATATTTGCTGCTATGTGATACCTATATACGAGTATATTTTACGAGTATATTAAAACTTATTTCCTATTTTTAACAAATTTTGCTACTATGTGTATCATAATTTCTTTGTGTGTTTTTCGTTAATGATAAACTAATGTACGTGGTTCATTGTTATGGCTTATGGTAAAAATTACTGTTAAATATTTTTCCTACGCAAATTGTGCCACCCCCGTTAACCCCCATAGGGGTTGATTTTCAAAAAACGCTTAGATATGTATCTCATAATTTGTATTGCAGAGAAATAATGCTCTGCAGTGTCACGCAAAATATTTCAATAGAATGAAATTTCCCATACAAACTTAGCCACCCCCTTTAACCCCCAATGGGGGTGAATTTCGAAAAATCCTGAAATACGTGTTTCATCATTTGTATTAAAAAGCATTAATTCAAAGTTTCATGCAAAAATGTGCAATAAAAATATTTTTCTCATACAAACTTTGCCACCCCTTTTAACCCTTTTAGGGGTTGAATTTCCAAAAAATAATATGCCTATTTCCTTCTCATAAATGCGAACTATCTACATACCAAATTTCAGCAAAATCGGTTGGGTGGTGTAGGCGTGAAAAGGTAACAGACAGACAGACAGACAGACAGAAAGACAGAGCTACTTTCGCATTTATAATATTAGTATGGATATGGATTAAGTGACTAATAATTAAAACATAAAATAAGTGATTAATTTTTTTCGACTCAATGTTACTTAGTGAGAAGTCTCACTGCGAGTTTTAGCCGTTGGTGGCGCTACAAGCGCATAACGTAAACAACGTCAAGTGTAGCTTGGAGTATGTATGTAGTGTATGTCAAATTATTTTATGTCAATTTTTTTCGTTGGTGACGTTATGCGCTGGTAGCGCCATCTGAGCCGAGCCTGGCGTGAAACTTCCCATTGGATTGGAGAAAAAATTGCGGTTTACTCGATATTAGAACATTTGAGTTATTTAATTAATTCTCTACCAATCTGACGAAGTTACATCGTCTGCATAAATGATTCCGCAGGTGCTAATAATATTTTTTGTAATCATTACAGAAAGTCGGGCATAATATATTGCCTGTCAAGAAATGACTGTTTCCATATGGCGAAGGCCTTTAAAAATACTAAAGTAACAGCGTCCGCCTATAACGCCATCGTCTCACCTGAAAATCGAACGGAAGTGCAGAGGCAGTGGATAAAAAACGAGTGTCAAGTGGTACGTAGGATATACAATTTTACAGTTTATTACTTCAAAAGGAAAATCCCTTATAGAATCAATTCGTCATCCGTCTGTCTGTTTGTCAGGAACGCGTAGGTAGCAATAAAGTCAAACTTCGAAGTGGAAAAATCAAATTCTCAGCAACCAACATCAACCAACCTTTCTACATATCTATCCATCCATCTATTCATCTGTATATCCATCTATAAATCTATCTATTCATCTATATATCCATTCCTCCATCATCATCATCATCATCAGCCCTTTTTAACGTCCCACTGCTGGGCACGGGCCTCCCTCAGTACGAGGGGGATCAATGTGCGTTAAGTTGGCTCCGCAATTTTCGAATTTCCAAAAAATAAAAAATGTGCTGTAATGTGCCCGGTTTGTGCTATTATGTGCCACTAATTAAAAAAAAATTGCCACAAAAAAAAACATTTTTATGATGTGGTCCTTTTTTCAAGTACAGTTGGCCCCGACATTTTGGTGTATCGGAAAAATTAGATTTGTGCTGCGGTGTACTCAAGATGTGCTATCGTACTCAAAACTAGCGGGACTATAACAACAACCATCGCAGAACACCAGCGACCACGTGAGTCCCGACACTGACATAAAGTTAAAAAATAATAATACACTTAGTCTTAATATTATTATTCTAATATAATTCTAATATAACAACTATGTCATCCAAAAGTGATATAACACTCAAACCGCGCAAGGCTACGGACTCCGTCCCATCAGCACCGAGATCGCTGAGGCAAAAGGTCCTGTCAAAAACAGTGGCCCCAGCCGCAAAGCTAACACCTTCAACATCCACAACCAATGAGCAGCCGCCGCCGTTAAAAACACCAAATACGGCGGAGATAATAGTCACCCACATGCCGACAGTGCATACGGAACACTATGCATCAGACTCCGATGACCTGGAGACTTCATCTGTGGGTTCGGGCCTCTCAGGTTGTAGTAGGCGAGTGAGCCTACTCTATACAACGCCAAAGAGAGGCACGGGTGTTGAAATGGACTTGGTCACAGGAGTAGCCAACGAACTCCTGCAGAAGGGCAAAGAGGCACTCGAAATGGCGGGAAAAATGAAAAAAGAGGCTAAGGCCACGTGTCACGATAGCCTGCAAGGGCTATATGAGACAGTGCTATCACTGTCGGACTCCCGAAACCGACATAAGTGCAACCTGGAAAAGGAGCGCTCTCGACACGCACAAGAACTTGTGCGAGTTGAGAGGGCCCACAACCAGGAAATACAGGTGATCAGAAAAACCATGATCGCCGAGATGCAATTGGCCAGGGAGGGCATATCCGGCACACTAAAGGAGGCCCAGGCGATTCGTAGCTGGTTAGGCTACGAAACAACTGAGCCCTTCAGAAAAGTGAAGGAAATCCGAGATGCGCAGGGGGGCATCGAGGCAAAGGTGCGAGAGATTGCCGAAGTGCAAAAATCATCAGGGCAAAGTATAGAAAGCCCGAGATGGGATGCACTTCATCAATCCCTTGCAAACCTCAACAACAACTTGTCCAGCTTGGGTAACCAATTGGATACACTCCGTCGCGAGGTAGGGCACATAAAAACCCTCACGGCAGAGCCACCAAAAACGCCACAAGCTGAACCACCCCAAGCACAAGCGCAGGACACAGACCTAGCCAAGATGTTGGACAAAATCTACCAAACACTTCACACATTACAGGAAACCCAGAACCAAATCACACACTCACACACAACCCTTACACAACAAAAAGACCCGAGTCCGGATCTCGAAAGAATTACAGAGCGCCTCAGTCTGATGCATGCTGACATCCGTGCACTAAAGGACGATACGCCGAAAGTAGCCTCACCACCAAGACCATCCCTGGAAACCGAGCTGGCAGTACAGGAGGTGAAACAGACCCTGGATACAATCAAAAAGGGGGTTAAGGAACTCAGAGAAGGCGAAAGACCCCCCGTGGGTCCATCAACATATGCCCAAATGGCTTCCAAGCCAAAGCAACAACTCCAACCCCCCAATCATACCCTGATCATCTCCTCGAAGGACTCTAAAGAGACCAGTGAGAACGTTATCACCAAGATCAGGACCGCCCTGGACATCAAAAAAACCGGGGCAAGAGTAGACAGGGTTCGAAAGGCTAGAGACCAAAAAGTCGTCCTTAGTTGCGCGACCAAAGAGGACATGCACCTGATTAAGACCAAAGTTGAACAAAACCGGGAGCTTTCGGTAAAGGAACCAGCGAACCAAAACCCATTGGTATGCGTGCACAACGTCATGCAAGTCTACACCAATGATGAAATAATTGACTATATAAAAGCGCAGAATAAACACCTTCTGCACGGTATAGACGAGGCAAGACTAAGGATGAGGGTACGCTACCGAAAGCGAGCCCGAAATCCGCACCAGTGCCACCTTGTCTTGGAGTTGTCCCCGGAGGTCTGGAAAAGCTTTACTAGCGCAGAAAAGATCTACCTGGGATTTGGCAGATGCCTGGTAGAGGACCAGTCCCCTCTAGTGCAATGCACAAAATGCCTGGGCTACGGCCACACAAAGGTAGTGTGCAAGGCACAAGTGGATACCTGCAGCTACTGCTGCGGTGAACACACTGGGGTAAAGTGTCCGGCCAGAATAAACCAAAAACCCCCACGCTGTGTAAACTGTGTGAGGGCCAAAAGGGACAGCTCCGAACTGGTACACACAGCATATAGCGATGAGTGCCAGGAAAGACAGAAGTGGGACTTCATAGCACGCTCAAAGGTTCAATATTGCTGAGGGCGCCCAGGAGAATCAACCATCGGCCCCCACTCAAAGTATGGACGGAACAGTGGACAGGATATTGTTCATACAGGCAAACCTGCAACGCTCAAAGCTGGCCACAATAGAACTACTACAGGTGGCTCAGAAAAAGGGGATCACAATCGCACTAGTCCAAGAACCTTATGTGGGAAGGACGGGCGAAATGAAGCAATACCCTGGTGCACACATCATCCAGTGTACCTTGAATCGCCAAAAGCCTGTGAAAGCAGCTATCATAGTTCTGGGAAACGAATTGGAGGTCATCCATGACCCACAAATCGTTACCGAGAATGTAGCGGCAGTTTTCATTAAGGCCGGCCAGCTTAAGCTAGGACTACTGTCCGTCTACTTTGAGGGTGACCAAGAAATGGGTTCATATCTTACGCAAATAAGGGCAGCCACGTCCAAAATCCCAACTAACAACTTGTTGGTGGCAGGAGACGTGAATGCTTGGAGCCACTGGTGGGGCAGCAATTCTGAAAACCGCCGCGGAGCAGAATACCACGCCTTCATCACAGAGATGGACTTCCACATCCTCAACACCAGCCAAATACCAACCTTCGAGACCTACAGAGGAGATAGACTGTACAGCAGCTGTGTAGACGTGACGGTTTCTAGTCACTCACTAATCGGCAAAATGGAGAACTGGAAAGTGGATAGAAGTCTTATAACATCGGACCACAATGCCATCACCTTTGCACTGCGCATAGAGAAAGCTCTAGAACCACTAAAGCCCATCTCAACACGCATGTACAACACAAAGAAGGCTAAATGGTCAGACTTCACCACAAACTTTAGCACCAAACTCGCCGATCACAGCATCACGCTGAGCAGAATATTAAACCTCTCAAGGCCAGAGGAATTGGAAGAGATGTTAAACATCTATACGTCAGCCATCCATGAATCGTGCGAAAGCGCGATTCCTAAAAAGAAGGCATGGAAAGGCAATCCTAGACCACCTTGGTGGTCAGCCGTCCTAGAAGATTTAAAAAGGGACGTGCTCAGAAAGAAACGCCGAATCCGCAACGCTGCACCCAGTCGGAGACAACATACCGTCGACGAATATATACTGGCAAGGGAAACCTACCAACTTAGAGCAAACGAAGCAGCCACTCAGAGCTGGAAAGAGTTTTGTAGCACCCAAGATCGCGAGAGTCTCTGGGACGGGATCTACAGAGTCATCAGGAAAACCACAAAGAGGCAGAACGATATGCTACTAAGGAGTTCGGCAGGCGAAACACTGTCACCGGAACAGTCAGCCGAATTGCTAGCAAAAACGTTCTATCCTGATGACTCTGCGGCATCTGAAACAGAGCAGCAAAGGCGCATAAGAGAAGCCACAGAGCACAAAACACCGGAGGAAATCCAAGGCCTGTCGAATGACGACCCACCCTTCACGACCGCGGAGCTGGAAACGGTCCTTGCTGGCCTACATCCAAAGAAAGCTCCAGGTCCGGATGGGCTCTCATCAGACATATGCACCGCGGCCATAAACTGTGACAGGGAGGTGTTTCTGGCGATAGCAAATAAATGCCTATCGCTGTCGCACTTCCCCAAGCAGTGGAAGGTCGCACACGTGTGCATCCTCCGAAAACCAGCCAAAAAAGACTACACCCACCCGAAGTCCTACAGACCGATTGGATTACTATCGATCTTAGGAAAGATAGTAGAAAAACTCCTAGTGGGCAGGCTTCAGTGGCGCTTCTTGCCAACTCTACATCCCAGCCAGTATGGATTCATGCCACAACGCGGGACTGAGGACGCCCTCTTCGATCTAGTCGAGCACATAAGAAGTGAGATCAGAGCTAAAAAGCTAGTACTCCTGGTCTCGCTCGACATTGAGGGCGCCTTCGACAACGCATGGTGGCCAGCCCTAAAAAAGCAGATGGTAAACAAACAATGTCCAAAAAATCTATACGCCCTAGTAGCATCTTACCTAAAGGACCGAAAGGTCATCGTCAACTACGCCAGAGCGACCAGTGAAAAAGGAACCACGAAAGGTTGTGTCCAAGGCTCCATCGGAGGACCAACCTTCTGGAACCTAATCCTGGACTCCCTACTCCACAAAATGGCAGAAATGGGGGTGTATTGTCAAGCCTTCGCGGATGACGTGGTCCTCATATTCTCAAGTCATCTCACCAGCAACTTACAAACTTCAGCCGAATCCACCTTAGCTGTCGTACAAGAATGGGGTGCTACTAACAAATTGAGCTTTGCAGCGCACAAGACCAATGCGATGCTAATAACTAAAAAGTACAAATATGACACCCCGACAATTCACATGTCCGGCACTCGGCTAAATCTGGTAACAGAAATTAAGTTGCTGGGTCTCATAATAGACTCCAAACTAACCTTTAACGCACACGTATCTGCAACATGTAAAAAGGCAGCAGATATCTATAAACAATTAGCGTGTGCAGCAAAGGTGAACTGGGGTCTCAACAGAGAAACAGTGAGGACTATCTACGTGGCGGTGGTAGAGCCTATCGTCCTGTATGCCGCAAGCGTATGGTCTCCGGCAGTAGAGAAGTTGATGATAAAAAAACAACTAAACTCTCTGCAAAGAGGCTTTGCTCAAAAAATCTGCAAGGCTTACAGGACGGTGTCTCTGACATCGGCACTCATCCTATCGGGCCTACTACCCCTTGACCTTCGCGTGCAAGAGGCGGCGATGCTTTACAAAACCAAAAAAGGGCACTGCGAGGACCTCTTACCACCAGGTCGTGAATTAGAGCGCAGGGTGGGACCTCTACAAAATCCCCACCCCTCACAACTCATAACAACCGAGTATGAGTGCTTAGAAAACCTGGACCCTAAAACCCTAGAAGA
Organism: Boloria euphrosyne; assembly: GCA_951802675.2. Lineage (NCBI taxonomy): Eukaryota > Metazoa > Arthropoda > Insecta > Lepidoptera > Nymphalidae > Boloria > Boloria euphrosyne. The sequence continues at coordinate 1,101,496 of OX637898.1, read as the reverse complement.
CCACCAGATAGTCGGTCCCCTAATCTTTACCGACGGCAGCAAAATAGAAGGGAAAGTCGGAGCTGCCCTGACGTGGTGGAACGAGGGAAGGGAGACTAGGTACTCAACATTCCGACTAGAACAACACAACACTGTCTTCCAATCGGAAATGTATGCACTTCTCAGGGCAGTCAAGATGGCGAGGAAATCGAAAGCCGGTTCAATTAACATCCTGAGCGACTCAAGATCTTCGCTCGATCTTCTGAAGAGCCCATCGGTAACTCATTATCTAGCCTTTGAGATGAAGCAGTGCGTACGAGAGATACGAGAGGAAGGCAGAATTGTGAGGTTCTTCTGGTTAAGAGCCCACGTAGGTACCCCAGGCAATGAAAGAGCGGACGAGTTAGCAAAAAAAGCAGCCCTAACCAAAAAGACGGCTCCAGACTACGATAAAGTCCCAATATCGTATGTCAGAAGGCAGATACGTGAGGAATCGGTGAGACGCTGGCAGCTGCGCTACGACACCTCCACAACTGGCTCGGTCACAAAGGCGTTCATCCCTGATGTAAAGATCGCCAAAAAGATCATTAAAAGCACGATACTAACACCAGTCGATGTTCAAATGTTGACCGGCCACGGAGGGTTCGCGGCGTATCTACACCGCTTCAACCTTAAGGACAGCCCCTCTTGTGTCTGCGACCCCGCATGTGAGGAAACAATATTCCACATCCTACTGGAATATCCAAGATTCTGCCAAGAAAGGCTGGAACTAAGAACCAGCCTAAAATTGGAACTGGACCAGCCCTCTCTACCAAATATAATGGAGAATGAGGCTACCAGAACGCCTTTCCTCACATTCGCAAGAAAAGTCGTCCAAGTGGCAGCTATAAGGAATGGCTCAACCGCCATACCATCTGCTACAACCACAACCACTTCCACAACCATAACACAAATGATATCACAAATCACAACCACAACCACTTCCACAACCACTTCTACACAAACAACACCACACACCACACATAACACAAAACCAAGACAAGTCACACAAAACATACACAACACAGACACCACACAGACATCACCATCGGCAAACCCGCCAACATTTTCACAAACCACTCTGAGGCAGCGACTCTGCGCCATTCCAAACACCTTACGGAATCTAGTCACGAGGAGAACCACAACCACCATACCACCACCAACAACTCTCCCCACAACTCTACCTGAGCTACTGCTCGAAAAGGGAGAGACAGGCGATCGGGGCATAAGGTTAAAAGGTGTGGCACTCTTCATGAGCTGCGAACAGGAAAGAGTGGGAATAAGCTTCTACTGCCCAGAGGGCCCAGACAAAGTGACAGTGTCACCGGGGCTTGCCCTACTGATAAAAGGGAGCATAACAAAAACGAGCATAAAGTGCACGAAAATCGACGCACTCACAGTGCAGAGGGAGGACAACCAACCCTACCGGCTAGTGTGGTTGCAAAATAAAGCAATCGCACTCTTCGAATGGGGAAGGGAATCCCCCTTCTCGCGAGCATGCTCAGTGCTCTCAAGACTCAGTGGGCACAGTACCGACACATCCCCACGAAAACTCAGCGTTGACGCCATGAGGGTTGGCTCTGTAAGAGGAGACGTAGCTGATCACTACGGCTGCCTATTGGCCTCATCGAAACACGAGGTCATTGTCTACGAAGACAGAGGGGAAGACCTGACCTTCTTGAAAGGAGAGGTAAAACGAAACCCCCAATCTACGGAGCTACCCCCCATGAGGCCCCCGCGCAGTGGGTCCGAAACCCTTCAAAGGCAGATAGACGCTCAACGTGAAGCCTCAAGCCTAAAGACCTGTCGGGAGGAACGGTCTAGCCGGGACTCCCGACTGCAGGCAGTAGAAAGAACCATCCACCAACTGGTCTCACCAAAACAGCTAACAAACGAAGACAGGCAGGCCGCGGCGATAAAGGAATTCTTCAGAGTTAAACGCTCAGAGAAACCCGAGTCGCCAAACACCAGCCGCACTCGAGCTGACATGGGACAAGTAACACCACCAAAGCTAAAACCAGCATTAAACCCACAAGACCATGCCATTAATGCGTTTGTTGAGTTCCTGGCAATAATCAAAGGTACGCGAGAGGTAAACCTGGCCACCTGCCAAAAGATCATGCAGGACTACCAGCGAGGAAGCGAGAAGATGCTGGAAGTGGAACTTAACAAAGCTGATGCGGCCATATACGACAACGACTCTTCTCAGGTAATACAAGGAGAAATGTCTGGGTCGTATATGACCGCCTATAACACCACTAAAGGCTTCGTGGGACTGGTTGAAGCGGAGGAGTGTGAACACCAACCCCCAAAATTTGAAACACCCCCAGGAGACCCAGTAGTCGTAGTAGCCAAGTGCACGAGGATAATGCTGGACGACAGGATGCTCGAAATGGCTAAAACCATATCGGGCGAAGGTGATGCTGGCGTAATTCTCGCGAACTGGAAACTACCAAAACTAAGGTGGACAAACGGGGTACCCGGATGCGGCAAGACAACTCACATCATCAGGCACTTCGATGAAGACAACGAAGTAGTTGCCACCACCACAGTCGAGGGAGCTAAGGACCTTAGGGAGAAGCTCGTGGAGCGCTTTGGCGAAAAAGCCAAATCCAAAGTGCGTACCATGGCCTCCATACTGGCCAATGGCTTCAAAGAGGGCACTAGGTGCAACCGTTTAACGGTCGATGAAGCCCTCATGAACCACTTTGGAGCCATAGTCATGGCAGCTCGACTGTCAGGAGCAGAAGAAGTGGCACTCATCGGAGACATTAACCAGCTTCCTTATATCGACAGAGAAAATCTGTTCGAGCTAAGGTATTGCTGGCCAACTATGGTGACCAACATCACATGTGAGTTGTCTTGTACGCATAGGAACCCCAAGGACGTTGCATATGCCATCAGCGACGTCTATGGTAACATCTACTCCTCTAGTCATACCATCCACTCCCTGAGCTTGAAAAGGTTTACTGACGCGCAAATACCATCTACCCAACAAGGAACCCTATATTTGGTCCACACTCAGGAAGAAAAGAAGTTCCTGATGAACCAAGGATATGGATCCGGCGAAGGGTCGCGTGTCATGACCATCCATGAAGCACAGGGCCAAACCTACAGAGAGGTCATAATCGTCCGGACAACGAGCAAAAGACTCCGCATTCACGACAGCGTGCCGCACGCTGTTGTAGCGGTGACTAGACACACGAAGACCTGTGTCTGTACACTCTTCGGGATGTACGTCGGAGCGATATGAAATGAAACTGCCAGGACAGCTACAATTTGACTTTAATGAGACAAACTTACATATCGCCCAGGTGGCGGCAAAACGTTTCGACCGTCAGGCTAGCGGATGTTACGGCAGGAAAAAAGAGAGAGTACATTACGTGCATCGACTTATATAGGCTAGCCCTGGCCATAGATATTACAATAGATAATAAATCACACTTTGCTACAGATAATGGTTATGACTTATAGATAATAAATTACACTTTACTACAGATAATTGTTATTACTTATAGATAATAATTTACACTTTACACAGATAATATAAACTAGCAACTAAGGCGCTGTGACGCCTTAACATCCTCCCGCCCGTTGAAAGCTCGCTTTCAACAAGCCTGAAGCTCATCGGCCGTAGGTAACGGACAGATGCGGGTCAATGGCCTCCTGACGCAGCCTCGGATTGTGGTGATGTCTGCAACTCTCGATATGCCGTCAGGACCAGGAAACAGCTGTGACACCCGACCAAGGCGCCAGCTTAAGGGAGGCGCGTTTTCCTCAGACAGGAGGACCAGGTCTCCGATTTTTAGCTGAGCTTTGTTGCTTCGCCATTTTGTTCTTTGCTGCAGCTCGGAGACATATTCTTTCTGCCACCTCTTCCAGAAATGCTGCCGGATGATTTCCAGGCGCTCGTAGCGTTTCCTCTGGCTGTCGCCGCCGTGCGTAGGTGCGGAGTCTGGTAGCGCTGTTAGCGGCCTACCGATGAGGAAGTGCCCTGGAGAGAGGAAGAGAAGGTCGTTAGGAGAGGATGACAAAGGACACAAGGGACGACTATTAAGTATTGCCTCCACTTGTGCAAACAATGTAGATATCTCTTCAAACGTTAAATTAGAATTTCCTATTACTCGGCGCAAGTGATGCTTGGCCGACTTTACCCCGGCCTCCCAGAGGCCGCCGAAGTGAGGAGCGTAAGTTGGTATGAACTTGAACCTAATTCCCTGCTGACTTGCAAAATCAAATATAGGTTCCCTGTTTTGCATTACGAAATTACCTATCTCCTTCGCGGCGGCTACAAAATTGCGACCGTTGTCGCTGAATATTTCCGCTGGCTTGCCCCTACGCGCAATAAATCGTCTGAGCGTCATTATAAAAGCATCTTTAGATAGATCGCTTACCGCCTCAAGATGTACGCACTTATAACGCAAACATACAAAAATGCACAAATAACATTTAATTAAACGGCCTCCACGACCTTTACGGTTGAGAATGAGAAAGGGGCCAGCGAAGTCTAAACCAACAGATATAAATGGGAAACCAGGATTTACTCGCTCCGAAGGTAATTTACCCATCTTCGGACATAATGTTTTACCTCTTAGGCGACGGCACGTCACACAATTGTTGACAGTGCGTCTTGCTAAATTTCTACCACTAATGGGCCATATCACCCCTCTAACAGTAGCTAACAATAACTGGGGACCCGCATGCATAGAAGTGATGTGTTCTCTGTCAAAATATAATTTGGTTAGTCTATGCTTAGAATGAAGTAGTATAGGATGCTTCCTATCGTAAGCGCATAAGGATGCATCTATGCGGCCACCGACACGGATTAGCCCTGCTTCGTCAATAAATGGAGATAGAGACAATATTTTGCTTTTGCTAGGTAACGGTTTATTGTTTACCATTAACTCATACTCTAGACTATTAAACAAAGTGAGTGAAATGAATTACGCAGCTCATCCGAGGATAACCCACCTAAACGTTTACATTTCGGGTTTTTTAAATTAAAAATAAATCTCTGAACATACGCAACGGTTCTTTGCAATCTTGTAAATGATGAGTATTTGTTAAAATCGATTATAGATTCGCGTGTTACACATATATGAGTTTTTATCTCAGGTAAACTATCACATTTAACCCCTTCTAAAGAAGGCCATTCGTCTTCGTCCCTTTCTAAAAACTGTGGACCGGACCACCATAAATTAGTGGAAGCCAAGACTTTTGCGCTTGAACCTCTAGAAATCAAGTCGGCTGGATTCAGATCGGTAGGTACGTATCGCCACGATGACGCGTCGGTTAGCTCTAATATTTCGTTGGTGCGGTTGGCTACGAACACCTTTAGTTTGGCTAAATCGCTATTTATCCAACCTAGTACTACGCTAGAGTCGCACCAGTGTACTATCCTAGATGGCTTATACCGTAATGATCCTAATACAGACTTGCAGAGTCTAGCTGCTAGCAACGCGGCGGACAGCTCAAGGCGCGGAATTGTTACTGGCTTTAACGGAGCCACCTTTGATTTAGCGCACAACAACTTAACGCTACCTTTATTAATAGATTTTAAATAAACACATGCCCCATAGGCAAGCTGAGACGCGTCACTAAACGAGTGTAATTCCACATTACCCGAAACGTCGGACAGAACCCACCGGGGAATTTTTAAATTAGAGATAAAAGTTAAATTATTTGTAAATCTCAACCACTCATCCCTTATTTCTTCTGGGACTGGTTGATCCCAGTCTAACTTTAGCTGCCATAACTTTTGCAACATGACTTTAGGCTGTATTACTACGGGGCTTAGAAGACCCAATGGATCAAAAATCTTAAACGCGTTTGACATAATAAATCTTTTTGTTATAATTGCGTCCTTATCTTTTTCAAAACTTTTCATGGGAAAATGCAATGTGTCAGATGAAGGCATCCAACCAAGACCGAGGGTACTGGATGACTCACTGAATGTTAAACTATCCTGACTATTTGTGTCTAAATGTTTAAAAATTGATGGCTTGTTAGTTTTATACTTTCTTAAATTAAAACAGCTATCCTTAAGAGCCCTAGATACCGCAGATTGGATATGACGTAATTGCTGCTCGTCGTTAGCGCCAGTGATTAAATCATCAACATAAAAATCCCTTTGAATTATTTCCTTAACTAACCGGTCATTTTGCTCCTCGCCTATTTGCCACAAACATCGAGCACTGAGATAACTAGCACTTGCCGTACCGTACGTGAGCGTATTCAATGTAAACGGTTTCACGGGTTGTGATTCATCATCGCGCCACAAGATACATTGCAAATTACGATCTCTTTCGTCTACTAACACTTGCCGGTACATCTTCTCGATATCACCCGTAATAAGAAACTTGTATTGCCTAGCACGTATTAAAATAGAAAAGAGAGAATCCTGTATGTTTGGGCCTACCATTAAAATATCGTTTAATGCAAAACCGGAGCTTGAGGGAGCGGAACCGTCAAATACTACGCGAAGCTTAGTGGATTCGCTATCCCGCTTCAATACAGCATGGTGACACAAATAATATGCGATATCCTGTTCCTGCGCTGCTGGGGAGAGGTGACCTAATTGAGCGTACTCATGAATGAAATTAGAATATTCAGATTTTAATAATAAATCTCTTTTGAATCTTTTTTCTAAGTAATGAAAGCGTCTTTTAGCCAATGGGAAAGTGTCTCCCAAGCAGTCAGGGGTATCCGCTAGAGGCAATCTAACCACAAACCTGCCTAGCTCATTCTTACGCGTGTATTTAATGAAATGGCTCTCACAATATTTGTCCTTTTCACTGGCAATTCGTTTTACTGGAACTTCTTCTAGTTCCCAAAATTTTGACAATAAATTTTCAATGTTGCCCACATCGGCATGGACTATAGCTTGATTACAATTAGTATGCCTTGAAATTTTAGACCTAGGTGAGCTTACACAATGCATAGGACCTGACAATATCCAGCCTAGCTGAGTACTTCTTAACCTTGGGCTATCTGGACCTAAGAATATTTGCTCGTTGCCTAAAATGTCCCAAAATAAATCGGCACCTATCAAAACGTCTATGGGAGCAGGCTGATAAAATTTAGGATCTGCTAACGAAATATTGTTAGGCAAATTCAACTTTTTAATGCTTATTGGGTACTTAGGTAATGTACCTGTTAACTGATTTAATACTAGACACGATAAGTTGGACGTAAAGTTACTATTTAATGACTTTAATTGAACATTACAACTCTCGACTACGTCATTAATTGAATTATTACCTATGCCTATGATCTTTAGCGAGTCTATTAGGTTCGTTTTTAAAGAAATTTTATTTTTTAATGATCTAGATATAAAAGAAGACTGGCTACCGCAATCTAATAAAGCGCGCACCTTCTCCTTTTGCTTTGAAATCGGATTCATGATTTCAATGACAGCTGTTGATAGTATGGTTTGCCTTGAACCTTCTCTAGTGAACGTAACAACGGACTCTAATTGCTCATTGACTACATTAGACCTATCTTTTATGGATGAGACCGGGCGGTGAAGCAAGCCATTGTGGCGCTTGCCGCACTCTCGACACGGACCCACATAACATTTACTAGCCATATGACCTGGCCTCAAACAATTAATACAAAGATTATGCTTGCTCGCTATGCTTAACCTATCATCAACACTCTTCGCTTTGAATGTTGGACAATCATAAATTTTGTGATGTTTGTTACACACGATACACGTAAAATTACTTAATCTATTAACGTTCATACTTGTGGGAAATGCCTTTGTAAAATTACTGGGTTTATGACTACTAGAATTATTATTACGCATTATAGACTGTGAAGCTTTATGAGGAGTGCTCTCGTACTTATTTCGAGCTAAGGACTCGAGAATGTCTGCCCGATTGGATATAAATTTAAAGAAATGATCTAATGTTGGAATCTCGACTTGTAACTGATTACGATGCTCTTCCCATTTAGTTAAGGTAGTGCTATCTAATTTCGAACATAACATAAAAATAAGTAATGTATCCCATTGATCTGTTGGCTGTCCTAGGCTGGCCAACGCTCTCAGGTTTTTTGTTATATAATCAACAAGAAATCGTAGCGACCTTTCTGATTCTCGCGGAAGAGCCTTGAAGCTAAATAGTGCGTTAATGTGCTGATTAACTAAAGTTCTTTTATTGTTATATCGATTACAAATTAATTTCCAAGCTTCATGATAGTTCGCGGAAGAGACCTCTAAATTAGAAACAATGCGAGCGGCGTCGCCTTCTAAGTATGAATTTAAATAGTGAAATTTTTGAATATCTGAAAGTCGACAACTATTATGAATTAAATTCTCGAATGTATCTCTAAATTCTAACCAACGGAAATATTCACCACTAAATTTAGAAATATGGATCTGAGGCAACTTTAAACCAACCTCTTGATGCTCAGCACAAGAATTATCAATAAGTGAGCCACGAGTTTGGCCACATTCCAATAAATTAGTAAACTTTTCTAATAGAATTTTAGCTATGGCTATGTTAGAAATAATATCCCGTTCAATAATCTCACGTTCTTCGATCTCGTCGTTAATACTATCCGGACTCAAAACCTCTATTTCACTCTGCAAGTCGTCTACCTTAACCGAAAATGCTTCAAACTTAGCTAACTTAAGCCGTAATTCGGTTAATTCGATGTTACTTAATTCACGCGCGCTCGATAAATCATTTAAATAATTTTTAAACTTCGTAATTTGTCCCTTCGCTGAAATTCGCCTTGTAATTAATTGCCTTATAGGCTTATCTACTAATTCATTAGGCATGACTATATAGTTAAATAATTAATTTAATTTAATATCGTAAAAAAAAACTGCAACGAGCTTGCTACAAATGCACAAATAATAAGAATTGCCTATGTAATAAGCGAAATGACTCACGAGTATCATAAAACGCACAATTTAAGTAAACAAGTTATGCAACAAAATAAAATGAATAGAAAGGCTCACGCTCCTCGATTCGGCGACCTTCACCCGCGGTGCGGGAGAACCGGTTTGCATACAGCGGATGACAACGGAGCGAACACTACGTCTCGCCGCGCGTTATCGCTGCAGCCGACAGTACAATATTTCACCTGGAATTGTTATGTTTGCTAATGTTAAAATTAAGTTTAAACCCACATAAGTATGTATAGAGATTATATATAGCCTACAACCTTTTAAAGTGCAAATGTTATGCTATGTATAATTAGCAGCTTGATGCTTCGTTATAATTTAAATGGATTAAGTATGAAATATGAATGCTAGTTAACTCAACGTAAGTATCGTGGCTATATTTATGTGAAGTGAACGTAAAGTGTCGTTCGTGTTCGTGCAACCAAATGAATATTAATTATCTTAATGAATTCTCAATCTTCTATTGTGAATATGATAGTATTGCTTGTTGCACTTACACTGTCTATACCTACTGTGGTATGACACCTAGAATCTTTATACTGAAATGTAAGAAGTAAATACTAGCTAAATAATAGTAATCAATTTGAAAATACTAGCTAAATAATAGTAATCAATTTGAATCGTATATAACTGAATATAATACTCGGCTATACCCAACAGTGGTATAACATGTGGAATTTACACGATAAAACTCCAACACTAAATAATAGTAAATTAACTTGACTTGTATGCAACTGAATATAGTATTTGTCTATACCTACTAGTAATATAACACGTGGAATTTACATGAAAAAACTCCAACAATTAAATGCTATCTAGTTTAGCAATTTACTTTACTTTGAATAGAAATAATTATCAAAATTGTCTACACAAGGAAGGCCGTACTCAATAAGGATGGCACGTGGATTTGAATAATAGAATAGGACAGATGAGATCAAGGTTAAGGAAGGGCACTTATCTTTGTCCTTGTAGATTCACGTGCGCTCGCCTACGCACGCCCTTGTAGCTCGAATTCACCCGCCGTCCACGTGCTCCTGCCGCTCCTTGGGATGGCGAGGCGGTGTCGTAGCTGCACCGCTGCTCGCGCTGAAGCCGTGGAAGATGCCGCCGCTCGTGCGTTGCGCCTCGTTGAATGTAGACGCCCGTTAGCTAACGGGCTCCGCTGCTCCCTCGGATGCCGAGGTGGTGTCGCAGCTGCACCACTGCTCGCGCTGCCGATGAGGATGCCTCTGCGCGTGCGCTCCACCGCGCACGTCTTCTTTAATTGATGGCGCCTATCGCCATACGCTTAATGAAATTGAAAATTAGTAAGTTTGCTGCTGCGCGTGCGCTCCACTACGCACGTGTTGTTGAACACGCCCTTCGTACACGTGTTCTGACTCCTTCGAATAGATGGATGGAATGGGGTGCCGTACTGCACCGCTGCTCGCGCTGAAGCCGTGGAAGATGCCGCCGCTCATGCGTTCACCCACGCGCCTCTTCTTTAATTGATGGCGCCTATCGCCATATACTTCGAATAGATGCCGAGGGGTGCCGTACTGCACCGCTGCTCGCGCTGAAGCCGTGGAAGATGCCGCCGCTCGTGCGTTCACCCACGCGCCTCTTCTTTAATTTATGGCGCCTATCGCCATATACTTCGAATAGATGCCGAGGGGTGCCGTACTGCACCGCTGCTCGCGCTGAAGCCGTGGAAGATGCCGCCGCTCGTGCGTTCACCCACGCGCCTCTTCTTTAATTTATGGCGCCTATCGCCATATACTTCGAATAGATGCCGAGGGGTGCCGTACTGCACCGCTGCTCGCGCTGAAGCCGTGGAAGATGCCGCCGCTCGTGCGTTCACCCACGCGCCTCTTCTTTAATTGATGGCGCCTATCGCCATATACTTCGAATAGATGCCGAGGGGTGCCGTACTGCACCGCTGCTCGCGCTGAAGCCGTGGAAGATGCCGCCGCTCGTGCGTTCACCCACGCGCCTCTTCTTTAATTTATGGCGCCTATCGCCATATACTTCGAATAGATGCCGAGGGGTGCCGTACTGCACCGCTGCTCGCGCTGAAGCCGTGGAAGATGCCGCCGCTCGTGCGTTCACCCACGCGCCTCTTCTTTAATTGATGGCGCCTATCGCCATGTGCTTAATAAAATTGAAAATTAGTAATTTTGCCGCACATGCATATTTGCGCCTGCCTCGCTTGATAAAATTGTGATGTTGCCTGCTCTCATGTGCTCGGTCGAAACTGTGATATACTCCTTTAGATATGCATGTGCGTGCCTGCCACGTGCTTGGTCGTAGATTAACTTATGGTTTAATTTTGACTACTGACCTCTTCTTGACCTTGGTTCTTCGTTGGTTCTCGTTGGTTCCCCTCATGGGCCACCATCATGTACACTCTTCGGGATGTACGTCGGAGCGATATGAAATGAAACTGCCAGGACAGCTACAATTTGACTTTAATGAGACAAACTTACATATCGCCCAGGTGGCGATTTACTTATAGATAATAATTTACACTTTACACAGATAATATAAACTAGCAACTAAGGCGCTGTGACGCCTTAACAGTGTCTATTACTCCGATGACGGTGACGACGCGATCGGCAGGTTTATTCGTCGAGCGGAGGGGGCCTCAGCAAAGACCATCCTGGAACACAGCCTCAAAATGTCCATCCAAAAACGCGACACGAAAATCGCGGAGGCTGTGTTTTCCCAACTGCGGAATGGGGCGGGGTCCTAAAGTCCCAATATAGTGTATAATAATTTTTAATTTTACTTTATTAATAATGAATTTTATTAAATTAAACAAATATATATGTCAGTCTCGGACCACGTTTCCTTTAGTATAAGTTCGTAGCATGTATCGCTAGTTTTAAGTCTTTGCAAATGTAATACGCCAAATCAAATTTAAATTTAAAAAAAAAGGCACGGGCGCTTAACGCCTGTGGATGTTTTCATTATAATAATAAAAAAAAAAAAAAAAAAAAAAAAAAAAAAAAAAAAAAAATGAAAAATGTTGCAGGGCCATATTATGATAACCCCTCAATTTTTGAATTCCTAAGAAATTGAACATGTGCTGAAATATGCCCGGTATGAGCTATTATGTGCCACTTAAAAAAAAATTGACACAAAAAATATTTTTTTTGTGAGGAGTCCTTTTTTTGGTCAAGTCCGGTTGGCCCCGACATTTTGGTGTATCGGAAAAATAAGAATTGTGCTGCGGTGTGCTCAAGATGTGCTATCGTGTGCCAATGTTGAAAAATAAAAAAAAATAAAAATGTTGCATGGCCATATTATGATGGCCCCACAATTTTTGAATTTTTATTAAGAAATTGAACATGTGCTGAAATGTGCCCGGTATGTGCTATTATGTGCCACTTAATAAAATAAATTAACACGAAAAATAAAAATTTTATGAGGAGCTCTTTTTTTTCAAGTCCGGTTGGTCCCTACACTTTACTGTATCGGAATTATTAGAATTGTGTCGTGCTGTGCTCAAGATGTGCTATCGTGTGCCAGTGTTGTAAAAGAAAACAAATTAAAAATGTTGGATGGCCATATTATGATGACCCCACAATTTTTGAATTTCTAAAAAATTTAAAATGTGCTGAAATGTGCCCGGTATGCGCTATTATATGCCACTTAAAAAAATAAATTAACACGAAAAATATTTTTTTTATGAGGAGTTCTTTTTTTTCAAGTCCAGTTGGTCCCTACACTTTACTGTATCGGAATCATTAGAATTGTGTCGTGGTGTGCTCAAGATGTGTTATCGTGTGCCAATGTTGAAAAATAAAAAAAATGAAAAATGTTGCATGGCCATATTATGATGATCCCTCAAGTGGCCTATAATAGCAAATACCGGGCACATTTCAGCATATTTTCAATTTCTTAGAAATCCAAAAATTGTGGGGTCATCATAATATGGCCATGCAACATTTTTAATTTTTTTTCTTTTTCAACACTGGCATACGATATCACATCTTGAGCACACCGCAGCACAATTCTAATTTTTCCTATACACCAAAATGTCGGGGTCAACTGTACTTGAAAAAAAGGACCACATCATAAAAATGTTTTTTTTTTGTGCCAATTTTTTTTTTATTAGTGGCACATAATAGCATAAACCGGGCACATTACAGCACATTTTTTATTTTTTGAAAATTCGAAAATTGCGGGGCCAACTTAATGCACATGGGGGATCAGGCCATAGTCCACCGCGCTGTCCCAGTGCGTGTTGGCGGACTTCACATGTCTTACGAAAACTTGCTAGGTTCTTTCAGACATGCAGGTTTCCTCACGATGTTTTCCTTCACCGTAAGACAAGTGGCAATCATGATATAAATGATTCGCACATGAAAATATCAGAGGTGCGAGACCCGGATTTGAACCCGCATCACTCGGTTATACAAGCGACGCGTTACCGCTGGGCTACCACTGCCTCCTTCCTCCATATAATATGTATGTAACTATTCATCTATATATTGGAGATAGTCATGAATACGGTCACTAAACGAAGCACGGCACGTAATCTGAGTAAAGGATAACAAAACAAACATGCTGGACTACGTGTCGAGAAGTAGATGCTCGTCGTTATCACTACTATCAACATCAAAAAACTGCTAAAAGACATCGACCGAAAACAAAAACAAACTAACGACACCTATCTAACCAAAAGAACAATCAAAGCATTCACTCCAAAAAGGCCAGTCAACGCGTGGAAAACCGACCACTACCCTCCAAAATATTCCACACCCACAATAAACACTTTTGGAAACGAAAAACATAGTTCAAAATATAATACACTGTCATTTAGATTAGAAGAGAGCCTACAAGAATTAACACACGCTATCCATCACATTAAATGAGACATTATCGGCTTATACGTTGTAAATAAACTAGGCGAGGCAATCGAAGAATATATTTTTTTTAACGATATCCCCTAAGAAAGAAAGATGGTATATAGTCCAAATATACTCCCCAACAGAGCAATCAACAGTTTTAGAAATTGAGCCCTTCTACTCGTATTTAAATACCGTTATCAAAGAACATACCCACAAAAATTTTACATTAATGGGAGATTTTTACGCCCACGTTGGAACATACATACATACTCAATGGTCAGTTCAAAAAAAACGAGCATTGATGAGACGGACTTGGGTATCATTAGACGAGCGATACAAGAACAAAATAGACAATATTCTAACAAATTCGATGTTTTGATGATTGTCACGCTGTCGCGTTTCGTCCGGTAAGAGTTTGGGAGGCCTGTGTCCGAAATCAGGGAGCAACAGCGAAAATATACGAAAAGCAAAGATCCGAGAAGACTGAGTCTCTTCCGTGACCATGATTGCTGTAAAGCACTCGAAACGTCGGGAACTAAAAATCAAAATAAATCCGTGACAAAATCCGAAAAGGTAGTTTCATTTATAATGTCGAATATTCGCGTAAACCTAGAGAAAACTAGTGAACTTTAATATAAAAAGCTTAAAGAAGAAGAAGAAATAGGCAAATTAAGCAAAGAAAAAAACACACAATTTTTACAAACTTTTAAAGTCTTACTTATTTTTAATTTTTGGATTTTGTACAATTCACACAATATCTTTATAAATTGTAGCCTATGTGTTATTATTTATAGCTTTCGTGCTTTCCCATAACTTCAAAATAATCAGCATGTGCATTATTATTAGTTACAATTTTACATGAATATTGGAACTAATTTAATATTTTAAATTTATCTACATCAAATGTCATGTATTATATCTTTACTAAATTCAGCAATCATCAATTTAATTTCTATCAGCTTATTTATTTCTTTTTCGGACTTTGCAAATAACTTTATATCGTCCATGTACATTAAATGACTAAGATTTATTTTTGATGTCAGTTTGTATCCAGTGTTATGGCTATTAAGAAGATGAGATAATAGATTGAGTGCCAAGCAAAACCATAAGGGGCTAAGTGAGTCTCCCTGAAAGATGCCATAAAATATTGGGATTTCATCAGTTTATTTATTTATTTAAAGGCATACTAACTAAATTTATAAAATAACATACTTATTAGGAACAAAACAAAGATACTTCTCTTTTTTCAATATAATTTTAACTTAAAAGTATGCACATCATTTTATAAAATGTAAGTAAATATGTATATATATATTATAATTAAACAGAACAGAACAGAACAAGTGATTTAAAAAAAAATAATATGAATTAAACTAGATATATAAAAGCCGAGTCCCACGGCGCGTTTTCTCACAGATCAGACCGCGCCGGGCCGGACCGACGGGCCGTGGGAACCGATGCATCCGATGAAGCCTGTGGTGGCCTCTTGTCGCCCGTCCGATCCATCGGGAGTCGGTAAGTTCAAAGGCGTGGCGCGGCGCGGCGCGTCGGCGCCCGTCGCGGCCCGTATGGGCGCGTCTGCATTGCTTGTTAATCGTTCATTTCGCCTGCGGCGGCGCATGCGCGTACACGCACATGATGGAGTGGAGAATGTTAGACAACAGACCGCACCAGGCGGGCACGGGCCGTGGGAATGCTCAAAACGGGCCGCGACGGGCTTACACGGACGGGGAAACGCCTGGCGCGGCCCGTCGCCCGACGCGCCGTGGGACCCCACCGTAAGTATAATTTCTTTTTAAATACAGTCAAACTGTCAGAAAATATATCTATATAAAAGCCGGGTCCCACGGCCCGTTTTCTCACAGATCAGTCCGCGCCGCGCCGGACCGACGGGCCGTGGGAACCGATGCATCCGATGAAGCCCGTGGTGGCCTCTTGTCGTCCGTCCGATCCATCGGGAGTCGGTAAGCTCAAAGGCGCGGCGCGGCGCGGCGCGTCGGCGCCCGTCGCGGCCTGTGTGGGCGCGTCTACGTTGCTTGTTAACCCTTAACTAACATAGTGAAGTAAATTAATACCCCAGTCGTATATTTTTGATTATATTTCCTTAACCTTTTGTATTAGCGACTTCCACGGCCAGGTATTCTCAGTCGAGCAATGCGCTAGGAATAGGAACAGGTAGATGCGCAGCACGCAACGTTGGATGGTTCGTGCTATTAGCCTTTGGGGTAAGTTTTTACCCCACTATGTTATTAGTGTAACATATTTTTTTTGAACAAGTTCTTGTATTTTTAATATTTTTAACATATTTTTGCCACAAAATGTTAAAATATTTAAATGAAGAACAAATAATGACCATGTTCAATGATTCAGAGAAAGATGAGCTTACAAATCTGCCACTAAATCAATTTGAGAGTGATTATGAAGATGGCGTAACTGCTGAAAGTGATCATGACACAGAAAGTGAGATGGAAATTGAAAGCGATGCAGAAGCATCATCAGATGAATATTTCAACAGTAATCAGTTTTCATATTCAGAGCTTGCAAACTTGAATCAAAAATGAAACGGCGAATCTTCATCAAAGATCTTGGTCCTTCTTTGATTAAACTTCATGTTAAAAAGAGAAAACATGATGCTTTCAGGTATCCGAAAGAGCTAAGAGAACAAATTTATAATTTTCTTGGATGTTGATTAACGATGGCGAACCACCAGCAAAGAGAGTGAAATCTGGACACTGTTACCTCTGTACGTTAAGGTGATCGAAAGTAAACAAAAACGAATAAGTAACATTTAGTCCTAAAAAAAAACTAAAACCAAAGTCAAAGTAAAATTGCCCTTTTTTGTATATATTTAAATAAAAATGATGAAATTAACTACAAAAAGTTATCAAGCAATGATATGAATATTATTTTGTAATATATATAGCTCTGAAATTGGGGTGGATTTTTACCCCACGATGTTGGTTATGTAACAAAAAGTCACTATGTTAGTTAGGGGTTAAACGTTCAATTCGCCTGCGGCGGCGCATGCGCGTACACGCACTTGATGGAGTGGAGAATGTCAGACAACAGACCGCACCAGGCGGGCACGGGCCGTGGGAACGCTCAAAACGGGCCGCGACGGGCGTACACGGACGGAGCAACGCCTGGCGCGGCCCGTCGCCCGGCGCGCCGTGGGACCGCACCGTAACATTGCTGGAATATACAATTATATAATTTAAAGCTTCGTAAAGTGGTGAATTTGAACCGTACCTATTTCTTCGTTGTGGGATATAAAGTGGTTTGTAGTGAATGGTTCGTCCTGCAGATCTTGGTATTTGTATGATTACTCTCGATAGTAGTGACGGACAGTCAATATAATTATTAATTAATTTAAAAATAAATACTAGCCGAAAAAAGTCACATCTTTGGCGTAAGCTTTTCAAGTTAAAGTACTTAAGTTTCTCCTCGTATTTACTATCTATAAAATTGTGACGACTGGTATAAGCAAGTCTTTTTAAAAACTTTTTTTGAATCTTTTCAATTCGTTGAATATTATTTTGATAATCTGGGTACCAAATCATACTACAATAATCAATATTGCTGCGGACTAGACAAAAATACAAAATTTTTAGTGCATTTATTGATTTAAATTTTTTTGTGTTTACTGTTTTTTTCAGTTATAATAGGGTTACAGCCATTATTTACGAATATCTTAGTTCTCCATGTTCTCATGGCATCCTCCAGGAAAGAGATTATGTGAGAGTTAATTTATCATTATTTATATTATGGTGTACAGATCTGCTCGACAATCGCGTTCGGCATGGGCATCGATAAAGAAGACGTGCGCTTCGTGATCCACCATAGCATGCCAAAGTCGGTAGAGGGCTACTACCAGGAGACGGGGCGCGCCGGCCGAGACGGCGCGCGCGCTGATTGCCTGCTCTACTTCAGAAGGAAAGACGTCCATACTTGGAAATCTTTGATAAATAAACCCGGTAACCGGTAAACTTTATTTCATAAGAAATAGAAAATATTGTCCAACCGTCAACTATTACTGATAAATTACTATTTTATTTAGGAAACTAAATAAGTGTTCTAATGCTTCTTTTGCTGAGTGGCTATGGAAACTAGAATATGGCCACCCTATATCTTCTCGTGGGTGTCGTAAAAGGAACCCAAGGGACAAACTACCGAACACCATGGTAGTCACCGTGGTAGGCCTCAACATCGAGCGACGGCATGGTTACCACACCCGTCAGCAGAAGTCGTATGTCGTAAGTCGAATGGGTCTTAATAGTTGTGCTGTACAGTAGGCGTGCTGGTGGTGGAGCGTTGTTTGCTGTGTCGAGAGCTTAGTGCGTAGAGTAGCGGGATCCGACGCACGGCAGTCAGCAGTCGGCCGCTGGCCAAGTTGGGGACCCAACTAGTGGGCTAGCCACCCATGAAAGGCTGCCCCGCCCCTGTGAAAAATCTTAGGGTGGCTCTATCGTGATGGTTAGCGACCAGGGAAGGGGACACGACGGCGATCCTTTGGGGGGAGGGGGTCGATCGGGCATCCCCACAGTCTCCAGACTAAGCTCTCTAGGACATGATAGCATCAATACCTCCGCCAGGCTCGTGCAGCGCCTCGTTCAACTGCTATTCTCCATCCTATTCTCCATTATAAAATTTTATGAAAAGACGCAAAAAGAGTAATGTTTTTAAGCGGCCGCACTCCTCCTCACTTAAAGTGCATCAAGTGACAAATATCCGAGAATTGCACAAAGATCTCTCAACAGTCCATTTCCACCTCGAGACTGCGACTGCCCCACATGCTCCATCTCTCATGTCCATTGAGCGCTGCGTACCTGGACCATCCTGGCTACACGTTGGAGCATAATTTCAGTTCACGGGCCGGAGTCTGTTTGTATGTGCGTAATTGAGAACTCACTTTCTCTTCGATTTGGGTTATCGTAGATACAGGAATCGAAAAAACCCTGTATTCCTGTGTCTACCGATCGCACATACGTGACCAGGAGACAACTCAACTGTTTGAACATCTCAGTCAGTCCACCGATGTGGCTATGCGACAGTATCCCACCGAGTAGCTTGTCTCTCTGGTAGACTTTAATGCCCGTCATGAATATTGCCGGGAGAGAAGAGAAGCGTGAAAATTTGCGGTGTAACTCGGATTCTCCCGACTGGTTCAAGAAGTGACGAGTACCCTATGTAGAGGGCCATTCAGCTAACTGTCTGAACCTTCTGCTGACAATTAATCCAGACAGATATAATATCCAAGTTTTATACCAATTGTTTAGCTCTAACCACTGTCTGGTAAAACTGTATCGTCTTACTCTCCACCACATAACGACTCTATTGATGTTAGACGAGTATGGCGATACAAGTCAGCTCCGGATATGGCCACCAAGTTCTACAAAAAAGTTATTAAAGAATTACACATTTTGGCGCAAAGCTCTCTGCTCAACCATCTGGCAGCAAAACTTCTTGGTCCTTTGCCAAAACGGTCGAGGCGACCTTCTGTAGGCCCTCACTGCCACCGCTGGTTAAAGCTGAGGGCTCCCTGGCTCGCACAGCAAAGGAGAAGGCGAATTTGCTTGCCTCTCTTTTTGCCGAAAATTAATGTCTAGACTCTGGCAATGCTGTGGCGGACCAATGTACCTCACTGCGGCATCTCAATGCCTGAAATTTCCATTACTAATAAGGAGGTAAAGAGCGTATTGTGACGTCTAGATGTGAATAAAGCCATTGGTCCTTATACTATACCAGCGATAGTGTTTAAAACATGTGCTCCTGAGTGGTCTCCGATACTGACACGTCTGTACCGCCTTACTCTTAGGAATGGAATAGTACCAAATCCTAGAAGCTTCCTAATGTGCAACCAGTGCCCAAGAAAGGTAGACCAACTCCACTTAAAGACCAACTCCGGAGTTCCTCAGTCTCTGTCCACTCTGTTATTATTATTACGTACTACGGATTCGGGATCGGAAATTATCAGCGTCCTTGCACTAAATTTGTGTTATTCCTATATATACACGCACAGTGTGTACACAGCACTGATTTATTTTGGTCTAGATACTATTGCACTTCACTAAGCCTTCAACCAACACTTCTTCACTTCTCCACTATTTCGTATCTCTTCTTAGTCTTCACTCAACTTCGAATGTCAACTGATCTCTTTACACACTGCCGGCCTTTTTATATGCGTAAATATTAAAACATTCTGGTATTGAAAATTCAAAACGTTTCTAGTAATTTCGAATCTTTTCCCGAAAATGCTTTATCTCTCTCTCTGACACATCAGAATTTTGAATAAACTGTTCCTGTTATCTAATTGACTTAAAGTTAAAAATTGCCATTGGCCGTTCTAAAGCATGGTACAAACGTGCTATTATGACGGGTTCACACTCTATAACGTGACACTATTTTTGTAGATTTATTTTTCCTGTCTCTTAATATAATATGTTCTGTCCATTCAAGTTTTCTCTATTCAGTTTGCACTTTTTGAAATTCAGTTTGATGAACAGTAAAAGACGGCGAAAACCCCGAGGAGCTAACTGAGGAAGAAAAAGAGAAGCTAAAAGAGGCCAAATAAATCGAGATAGAAAATGTAGACCATATGACGGCTCAATGTGAAAATAAAACTAAGTGCCGAAGAGTTAAACTTCTGGAGTATTTAGGTGAAAATGTGCAAAAGTCAAAGTGTGGAGAAGGTGACATCCCCTGTGATAATTGTGCTAATGCCACCGAATATGAAGAAGTAAGTATCGACACTAGCAATTTATATATATTTTTTATCCTAGGGAAATGCATTAACGCATACCACCTTTAGAAACAAGTGGTTATGTGGAACTCACTGGCGAGCCAGTACTACCCACTAAAACCCAAGCACCCATCATCCGTCTCAATGGGGCGTCGTAGAATCGCTTGCGTATTGCTAAGGTAGACCACATAGCCAAGAGGGTTGCTCCACAATCCACTCTGCTCTCCACAAAAGTACCAGGAGCAACCCCATGACACACCGTCCACCAAAGTGGACGTTTCTTGGCTTCGCGCCTGGCTGGCTTGTCGGACGCTTCTGTGCCCCCCACCACGACAAGGGGAACGCACGTTGGTTGGGCTAGCAATTTGTACTAAACTAACTCACAAAAGTGTAATTTACAGAAGATCCTTATAAAGAAAAAAAACGTGATAACTTTTATATTAATTGAGGTACTTATTTAAAATTTGCAACCGCCTGGTGGTGTAGTGGCTAGCATGTACGATCATACATCGAGAGGTTCTGGGTTCGAGTCCAGGGTCAGCCCAAGTTTAGTTATTGAGTCTTTCTGTTAAGCCTTTGTAACAGCTCGTTGGAAAGGTGGTGGTGCGTCACCCCGTGCTGAGGCCGAGCAAGTGTCGCGTCGGTCCTGCGCCACAGCTCTCACTACGAGTGTCATATGTCGTCCCACCGGATTATGACAGTGACAGGAACAGAGAGTGCATTTGTATCTGTGCGGACACCTGTGCACTATAATATCTCTTGCGCGGTTGGCCAGCCTCAAAAAACATCAAAAGCCGCAAGATTGCCTGGCCGGAATACCTATTCCGGCCGGGTAGCCGAAGAACATAATTTTTTTACTGTATTTACAGTTATTTTTAAATATTGCAATAGTTAGTCGTATAGTCGTATATATTTTGTTACAGTTAAAACCCGTTGGAACACAATGTTCGGACATTATTAGAACAGCGCCATCTAGTTCCGTGGTAAGCTACGTTACGTACTTGTGTTACGGATACCAGATAGTTGATACACTACACATATAAATTTTAAATATATACATATTATAAATATAAACACCCATGACTGGAGTACAAACATTCGTGCTCAACAAATCCCGCGCCAGCGGGACTCGAACCCGCGACCGCTGGCGCAGAAAGTAGGGTCACTACCAACTGAGCGAAACGTGTCGCCAAAAGTAGATGTAGTTTTAAAGTATATAAAGTATATTAGTATATAATGTTTTAATTAGGTATATATCGTCATTTAAAATATGACAAATGTAACGAATCGTGAGCACGGATAAACAGCAAGTTCTAAGTAGCCTGATACTTATTCATTTACTTATTACAGTTAGACTCAGCAACAGTTCTTAAAGCTAAATTTGTCTTTGTTACATCATCAACTTGCAAGAACTTTCTTGGGACTTGTTGAATTCCGACCTGAAGAAACACAATATAATAATACATAAAATAAGACGTATGTTAAGCTAGCAAGGTCAAGTGGGCAGAACCACATAACACACTTGCAGTAATTAAGTGCTCATTTAGTGCTAATTAATGCTGCAAAAAGTAAATTTTACGCTGCAGTAGATTGATCAAAAATTAGAAAACTGCCAGCTTTATATTAAGCTAGCAGTGTCTGCCTCTTACAACGCTGACCGCATAGCACAGCATCAAATCAAACTACTATTAATTTAGTGCCTAATTAGTGCTGGCCATTCGTGAAGTCAAATATAAAATTTTATCGTTTTTTTCTATTTTTATAGAACAAAATTTGCAAATTTAATTTAGCGCCTGATTTTTCGAAATAGCAATTGATTTATACATTATATTATTATTTATTAATAATATATATGTAGAAGGCTTTTGATAATTGATATTACTTATAACTGTAACATTATAAGTAATATCATAAAGCCTTCTACATATTATATATAAATCAATTGCTATTTCGAAAAATCAGGCGCTAAATTAAATTTGCAAATTTTGTTCTATAAAAATAGAAAAAAACGATAAAATTTTATATTTGACTTCACGAATGGCCAGCACTAATTAGGCACTAAATTAATAGTAGTTTGATTTGATGCTGTGCTATGCGGTCAGCGTTGTAAGAGGCAGACACTGCTAGCTTAATATAAAGCTGGCAGTTTTCTAATTTTTGATCAATCTACTGCAGCGTAAAATTTACTTTTTGCAGCATTAATTAGCACTAAATGAGCACTTAATTCCTGCAAGTGTGTTATGTGGTTCTGCCCACTTGACCTTGCTAGCTTAACATACGTTAAAATAAGTGTAAATAACTGATTACATAAAAAGTAACTGAGATTTCTAAAATAATGTCAAGAATACCATATTACACGCTTTTTATTAGCTTCACCTGTATGTTTCTATGTTTTATGTTTGTAACCGACTTCTTTGGGCGCGATTTTGACCTACTTTAAACGGCCAGATTTCGTTCAATCTTTGTAGATTTATCGAGGATCGATAACAATACACTAATTTGATATACCTTTAAACCAAACTAAAAAGTAGAAAATAAAAAATAGTTTAAAAAAACTAATTTACAAACAGCTCCCTCTAGTATTGTATATAGATTACATAGTGTGTTCAATAGATGGCGCTTTTTAGAAACTAAAAAGTAAAAAATAAATAATAGTTTAAAAAAACTAAAAACACGCTTTATATAGAAAACCAAACTAAAAAATAGATAATAAATTTTAATGAATTTAAATTAATTATTTGATTTTAAAAAAAGCGTGGGGTGCTTTTTAAGATATTATCAAAATGATAATCACTCTACTCATATCTGTCAATAAAATATTTATAACTATTAACACCATGCACCCCACGCTTTTTTTGAAATCAAATAATTAATTTGAATTCATTAAAATTTATTTTCTATTTTTTAGTTTGGTTTTCTATAAAAAGCGTGTTTTTAGTTTTTTTAAACTATTATTTATTTAGTTTGGTTTTCTATAAAAAGCGTGTTTTTAGTTTTTTTAAACTATTATTTTTTTGTTCCAATCTTCTTATCAATTCTAGTTTTTACTAAGGCGTTATAGATATATAGATTATACGAGACATTTTTGTATCCATACATGTGTATGTATTGTTAGTCCGTAGATGTAACAGAGAAGTGTATAGAAGTAGCCCGCTTCGTAAACACCTGTGGATTGAATTTCACGCTGATACAGCTCGGAAATTGCCTGCGCGGAGAATTGGACAAATCTAAGCGCAAAAAGCAAGACAAGGAGAAGCTACACACAACGAGTATATTTAAGCTGTATGTACACTTCACCCTCATGTCACAGTTGGGCGTGGGCTACCATAAACATATCTTCCGAAATTTTGCTTTTGGAACGAAGTTAGACGGAAAAAATTAAGACCAAAAGTTGTAACGACACTTTTTGCTACAGTTGTGCGCGTGTTTCTCTCTCTCTCTCTCTCTCTCTATCTCTCTCTCTCTCTCTCTCTATCTCTCTCTCTCTCTCATTGAAAGCAATAACTAGAAAGAAAGAAACATAGAAAACAATAAAATAACTAGCTGTTATTTTCGTTTCGTCTTTCTATTTCGCATTTAATAACATAGAATCCCAAGCATATGTTTCCTACTTCAGTTACCACAAGCCAATTATTACTAAAATTGAACCTACTGATTAAGTTTATATTACATTATATTTATTAATAATAAAAAAAATTATTATAACTTAAAAAAAAATAATTACAATTCCTTCACTAATTAATCGAAAGGAACTTCGTTCCTTCCGGGTGTCCCTTGACACCTTAATTTTTTTTTCAAGGGGTTTTAGATCATAAGTGTGTTGTAACTAGTAATGCTTTTCTTTACCGTAAGACAAGTGGTGATAATTTCATCATGCCATCGAGTGATAGTGTAAAGTTTAGTAGCGATTAAAAACTTGAACGCGGGCGAAGCCGATATATAAATAAAATTAAAGCGTCTGTTTTGAATTTCAAATTAGCAGCTTTTCAAAAAATACCTACATATGAAAGTATAATTTACGGTACTTACGTCAAAAAACCAACTTTTAATTTTTTTGTCTATCTGTTTGTTCCGACTAATTTCTAATCTCTGAAACGGCTTAACCAATTTTAACGGGACTTTTACTCGCAGATAGTCAATGTTATAAGGAATAACTTAGGCTACTTTTTATCTTATTAGAACATTATTAAAACCGTTCACTTTATTTTAACTTATGACCAACGAAGCGGGCCGGGTTTGCTAGTTATGACATAAACATATAATAAATTTCATTAAAATCGGTCGAGTCGATAAGGATAATTTCAGAACTGATTAAATTATACGCTCCACAGATGGGAAAAATGGCCCAAAGAATATGTGGAGAAACTGTTAAAGGAAATGGTGGCCCTTGAGTACCTGGAAGAGTATGAAGTTAGTGGGAAGAAAATGGTTTTTAAGGATTTGAAAATTGGGCAAAAATATAATGAGTGAGTTTTGAAACGCTTTTTTTTAAATCGTTTGACGTATAGAGAAAAAAGGCAAGGAGGTAGATTATAGTTAAGAACGTCAGCTAAGAACGGATTTTGCCTGCCTGTCCTGTCTATCCGCGACTGCATCTCGTGGAGACTACTAGATACATTTTATAGAAAATTGATCATACTATGATAATAATTGGTTGTCCGGGGCAACGTATACTCTTCCCGAACCCGAACGGAGTGAAGTTAGTCGCCATTTTTTATATGAATAAAGATGCTTAAGCTTATATCCCTAAATTTTCATCCTTCTACGACCAATCCCTATTTTTAATAGAGATGTAATACAGGTCTCCTAGTACAGCAACGGAAGCTACCTGATCTTTTGATATTGTAACAGCCACACATAAAATTGTCTCTAAGTTGTTATGTAGGTATGTATAGATTAGAACGCGGGCGGAGCCGCGGGAATTGCTAGTATTGTATAATTATATAATGTGTAATATTTACAGTTTAATATCAGGCGCTAGTCGTGTAATGTTCAAGAGTCCCCCCGAATCTAGTCCCCAGACGCCTATGACGTCGAAGAACAAGCAGACCGGCCAGAAGAAGAAACCGACCCCAAAAAGCGACCAGTAACTTAACGCCGATTTGAAGATGATTTTTGAGTAAATATTATATTACTATGTGTATAATATTATTTATCTACAATATAACCGAGTGATGCGGGTTCAAATCTGGGACTCACACCTCTGATATTTTCATGTGCGAGAATTTTCAATCATTATTACCACTTGTCTTGCGGTAAAGGAAAACATCTTGAGGACACCTGCATGTCTGTGAGAACCTAGAAGTTTTCGAAAGATATGTGTAGTCCGCCAACCCACACTAATTGTCCATCGTGGTGGACCATAGTCCAGTCCAGTCCAGTCCTGATCCTCCTCGTATTGAAAGGAGGCCCTAACAGTTGGACGTTAAAGAGGGATAAAAACATTAAAATGTACATTATTTTAATATAAATTAGAGTCAATCGACATCTTAATATTTTGCAATTGACAACCAATAAAATAATGTAAGTCAATTAAGCTGATATCAGACGGGTTATTTTTTGTTTACATTCGTCTTTCACTTTTAATTTTTCACTCGAAGTGACAAATCTGATCATAAAATGAAACATTAGTGTCATCAACACTCGGGTGAGTGCTTCATTTTTCTTTCATTCCATGTTCAGACGGTTTGAACGGCTTCGTTAATAATAATAAAAATACTTTAATGAGAGATAGCATACCTAACCGAATAAAACTTCAATTTGTACTGAGATACCTGGATACAGGAAGGGTTGCCACCTTTTTTTTTTTTTAGTTCGAATATAGGAGTATGTAGGATCCTAATTGAAGTTACGGTTGAGTGCGAAAGCGATCCTGTAACGTCCCATTGCACTGCGGCGACGTGTTCC
The DNA here is from genome assembly GCA_951802675.2 of Boloria euphrosyne. Taxonomy (NCBI): domain Eukaryota; kingdom Metazoa; phylum Arthropoda; class Insecta; order Lepidoptera; family Nymphalidae; genus Boloria; species Boloria euphrosyne. The sequence goes on along the minus strand of OX637898.1, from coordinate 1,075,083 downwards.
GCTGGAGGTTTTAGTGAGTAGGAGTCTCACAGTCCCCACTGGCTGACGGGCCGGTGGGACCCCATGATGGGTTTCCTCCAGCGACAACTAAAAAAAAAAAAAAGGATCCTAATTGAAAGATAAAGTAGATGAGGGAAAATCCAAATAAATAATAGTAGTTTTCGTTACACAAATATCTAATTACATTTAAATGTATAACTTTTATTGTTTCGTAAAATATCGTAGTTTTACCTACTTTATATTTTTGCCAAAAATAAAGTATTCGGGTATCAATTATAGTAGACTCCTCTAAAATATAGTAGGGGTGGCAACCCTAGATACAGCTGATAGTTTTGGAAGTTTAGATTTTTTATACAGAGTAACTCGAAATACATTAACCTACTTTTTTCAAGAAGTATGTCATGCTACTTTGATATCCGTCGGCTGCAGTAATTAAGACAAAATGGCCAAACTCGAATGAACGTTCTTTCAGTTTCAGCTTAAGCTTCTTAAGAACAGCTGAAGATGTACTGAAAGTAATTCTGTGAAACGAATATGATTTACTTATTGCCTCAAAACGCACGCACGCACGCACGCACGCACGCACGCATGCACGCACGCACGCACGCACGCACACACACACACACACACACACAGTTTTAATTTATCATAATATTTGATTATTGGCTTATTGGATTGTCCTTTAGTGCGTGCGTCTCAGCAGGCCACTTGCCTATGTTTTGTTACATTATAATTGTTATTAGTTTTAGGAGTAGGTTTGTATCTTTTTGTGATTATGAATTAAAATGAATAAATAAATAAATTTTATACTATTTCCAGGAATCCTCTTGAGAGCAATGCCCAGACCACAAAACTTCCACGTTGACAAATATAATTCGTAATCTTATGTATTAATTTTTATTATCTGTTTGAGTCTGCACAACAAGAAAAGTACTGGAGTGATTTTGATGAAATTTAATAAGATGATACCCGGGACATCTTTGAGAAATACCTATATACTACCGAACGTAGCGACGAACTCGAGCGGAGCCAGGGAGAGTTGCTAGTTAATAAACAATAAATATAATAAATATGTTGGGACATTATTACATCAGCGTCATCTAGTTCCGTGGTAAGCTACGAGGCTTGTGTTACGGATACCAGATAGTTGTTACACTACACATATAATTTTGAAATACATACATATTATAAATATAAACAACCATGACTGGAGTACAAACATTCGTGCTCAACAAATGAATTCCCCCAGCGGGACTCGAACCCGCGACCGTTAGTGCAGAAAGTAAAGGGTGCAAAATCTAACTAAAATGTTAGCGATGTTCATCAAGAATTATCAACTAAACATTTGATTGGTCTGAGGTATGGAAGAAGAACATGCTGTCTCAGTGGCTGGTGTGGCCTGATCTTCACCATATTGTAAGAATGCCCACCCCCAGCAGTGGGACGGGAAAAAGTTCTGAATACAATTCTATTACATGTACAGACAGATAAATAATAGATTTTTAATATAAAGATTTTGTAAACATCGTTAATTTCATGTTAAATGCCAAATAAAACTTATCTAGTTCTTTATAAATGAATAAATTTTTACTTTTTTAAACTCATTGCTTTTATTTAACATCTACCTGAGCCTTACTTCGGATCACGTTATTATTTGCACTAGCGACTCGCCCTCGCTTCGCTCGGGCTCGATCTAGCGCGAGCGAAGCCGCGGGTTCCGCTAGTATTAGCTAAACAATACACAAGACGGTGCGCTTGAATTTTATTCTCGCGTCCGTAATTTTTTTGCGATTACTCCTAAGATATTCGTTTAAATTATATGGTGTAAAAGAGTAAAACAATGTGTTGTATAGATTGCTATAAAGCATCTAACTTATTTAAAATGATATTAAGGATTAATACCGTATTTGTGTAAATAGCTTTCCAATTACCGGTTTATAATTGCCCACTTCTTAAAGTATTAAAATGGATATAGTATGTTATCCTTAATAGGTAGACATATGCCATCGCGGACTTTTCTGTAGATCTATATAATATACACAGTTCCACCATACATCATTTTGTAATATCTTAAGCAGCGTTTTCGTTGAAAGCTCCCACACGGCTTATTTGTTTCCGACACCTCTAACAGATATTATTATACTTATTTTAGCCAATGTATACAAAAACTCCACAAGTTATATACTAAAAAATTCCTGAAGAACCATTCTATCCATTGGTGAAAACAGCATGAAAATCGGTGCAGTAGTTTTTGAATTTATCGTGAACAGACAGACAGACGCGGCGGAGGACTTTGTTTTATAATATGTAGTGATGTTATATGCCTGTAGCCTTCCTCGATAAATGCGCTATCCAACAATTTAAGATAGACCTCTTATTTATTTATTTATATAGGTTTACCAACAGTATATAAAAGTATTTTTTATAAAAAATACTCATTATTATAATAGAGGATCATGGAGGTTAGAAAAGAGGAGAACGATCGCTCGTGCTAAAGCATTACCCGTGTGTTCCTGAAAACTTATAGAATTTATAATTTATATATATACTCTATGATTTATAACGCGCTGTGCCGTCGCGTCGCGTCGGTAAGTAGTATCTGTGAAGTTAGCTGCTACTTAGCGATCGCAGCGCCTCCTTAGCTTGTCCATATTTCTGAGACACTACAATCTTCTTCTCTAACCTCCATGATTATTTAAATAATAAAAATTTAAAATGAATTATTTTAAAATGTTTAGTATACCATTAACACATAAACACATTGTTAGTAACATAACACAGAACATAAAAAAAGAAACAAAATAATCAATACAATACAGCTAGACTAAATAAGATAAAATAATTAATTGATTGTAACAAAAACATATTATAATTTAAAACAATAAAATTAAACGATTAGATAATCATTTATGTTTTAAGGAAAAGTGTATTTTTTTTAATTTAGATAAAGAATCGTCAAATATCTATAACTCTTAAAAACTAGCTTGTCTAAATGAGTCATATTATTATATTTATAAGCCCTTTAATTCAATTTTCATTTACATGCCAATCACATTTTCTCTACTGGGGTTCGTCTCTAAATGTATTTTAAATTTTAGTGTAGATTGCACTGAAATTTAGACATTTTTCCGCAGTAAGAAGTTATACGTTGCCCGGAATAGAAAGAAAATTCAAAATTGTAGAAAATATATATTTGGCTTCAATATCGATAACAATAATTATCTCAATAAGATTTTCATATAAAATATTTAATGTACAGATGCAACTTAGGATTTTATTAAATGTATATATTATAGATTTTATCTGGCAACTCTATATTACTAATTGTCAACAGTCAAATGTCAATTGTCATTTGTCAGTTTGACTACAAGTTCAAAGGGTTAGGGGCGCAATTATTCTAGTAAACAAAGTTTATTATTCATTTTTAAACTTTTATATATATTTTATAACAATAATGCATGTACATTTTTACAATAAAAAGTAGGGCCATGTTAATAAATATAAATAAGTGTAGAAAACTTAACATGTGTGAAATATGTCGTAGTTCAAAATTATTATTTTTTCTAACAAAAATGAATATTTTTATTTTAAAACATAAAACAAGTTAGTTTTTATTATATTTTATTGTTTCAGAAAACGTTATCGTCTCATACGTTTGTTTGTCAATCCTATAGAAATTGCGTGTTAAATAATTAATTTTCACGCCGCATGATATAACCTCAAAAACCCTCATGGCTAAATTAACGTGAGTAGTTTTTTTAGTGATTTCAAATGAAATTATTACTGATGATTAATAATCTTTATCTAAGATATTAATATAATCGTTTTCGTATAATATATTAGTACTTAAATAAAATAAATGATTTTTTAAATTGTTTTTATCAGCGTGGTGGATCCTATCAAGCCTGTTATAACAAAGGCTAAACAAAAACGTAAGGCAAAAATAAATAAATCGAAACCAAATGAAACTAAGGCTGAAATTATAAAAGCAGTTGTTGCTCTAAACAAGGACAAGGAAAAGAAAGTAGCACCATTAATTAAAGTAAAGAATGAAAAAGGTAAAGCTAAAACAGTTGCCTCTGTAATAAAAGAAGAAAAGGAAGAAGAACCGAAGAATGCAACTACTGGAGTTAAAAGTAAGAAAAATAAAAAGAAAAATGCAGTACCAGCAGTAAAAATAGAAGTTAAGGAAGAAAAGAATGAAAATGTAGATAGTGCTTTATCAGACAGACAAAAAAAGGTGAGATGTATATTTTTTTTATGCATGTTTATTTATATCTATGACATTCAGTAAAAAATTGTAATAATTTTATGCTGAATAAAATAATTTGAATTTGTAACACAAGCCTCGTAGCTTACCACGGAACTAGATGGTGTTACATGTAATAATGTTAAAACATATTTATATTTTTCTCAATATATGTATTCTTGAATTTAAATTCATTTTAAAAACATTTGACATTCATTTTTAGATTATACAAAACATGCCGTCCGAGGAGCTAGCAGAGAAATATCCTATATTAAAAAACAAAGAGCTGGTTACAAAAATTCTAGAGGTGTCAATGACAAATAATCAAAAAGGTATGTATACTATGTGCGCTGTAGCATGGTGCGGGTAACAGTTTCCTATATGACGTTGTCATCTGTCAGTACCACATGACTAGGGATGTGACGTTATGCATTTCATTTTTATCGCTAACGATACTCGCAGCATAAATCTAATTCTCATTAAAAGTGTTATGAAACTTACTATGTTATTCAGTTGCGCAGTGTAACTACGTGTATAAACTTCAATAAATATATTTTATGGCTACATAATAATATCTTTCTTCTTATATAAAACTAGCAGTACCCGCAGCTTCCCCAGTGTTCAAGTGATTTTTTTGCTAAAGTTTATTGATTTTGTTGTTATTGCGATGCCTAAGCATACAAAAAAACTGTTTTTGGTAGTCAGGCCAGGGAGCTTTATATGAGTTTAATCATTTTTTTATATATGTTCTGTTGTTTCATTAATATAAGTATAGACTATAATTGAACTACTCCCAATATACGTTTTTTATTATAAAAAAACATCGACTATCCATTGTAGCAGTACATCCCATCACTAGCTTACGTCTATGGAGTTACGTTATACGCATAGCACTTTGCTTAATTTTTGTTTTCATTAGATTTTATTTGCAGACTAGAACATTCTGGTTGGGTTTAATTTAATTTACTACAGTAAATAATGATTTAATATATTACGAATGTGGTACAGCTGAAATACTAAGTCATAATTTGTAAATCGTGGCAACTTTCAAGAGTGAAATGAAACGTTACTGAAACTGTCACCCGCACCATGCTACAGCGCAAATAGTATAATATTAATAACAATTAGACATTCAGCAAAAACAACTTAACCCACAAAAAGTCACTTTTGAGTTAACAAGGTTTTAAATTTAGATAATAATCTATATATATAAAAATGAAACCCGTTTTCCGTTGTCACGACATAGCATGAAAACGGCTTGACCGATTTGGCTAATTTTGGTCTTGAATTATTTGTGGAAGTCCAGGGAAGGTTTTAAAGGTGAATAAATATAAAAGTTGTGCGGAAAAAAAGGAAATTAAAAAAAATCTTTATAACATTAATGGCGTTTGACGTATCATGTTATTACCGTTGCCATGGTGCGTGCAATGGTAATTAAATCAGCGAATACATACTGGGAGGTGCGAAGTAAATGTTGTTTTGCGAATGCGTAATAAAACATTCCACCGGGAGGAAAAGTTTATAAAAAAATTATATGTGGACAGAACAACGTCTGTCGGGTCCGCTAGTTCTGTTATAATGTTGTATTTGGAATATTTTGTAATATTTTCATGTTAGGAAAATATGCTAATTCTAGCAATTCCAGTGGTTTCGCCTGCATTCTATTAAAATAAAAAATAAAAATTTGGTCTAAAAATAAATATATGGAGAGGACCACTCTTATCATATAGGGGAATAAAAAATAGCCTACGACCTATTCTCAGATCTATCAAATATACACAAAAAAATTACAAAAATCGGTCAAGTCGTGACTAGCAACTCACACTTGCTTCTAAAATTATTTAAATGACAAGCTCAAATATTTTCACAATGTTTTCAGGACGAATCCGGCAACAATTTAGAGAGAATTTAAAAGGAACGTCAGATTCTATTCTTCCAAATGTAATATATAACAAAATAAAGTCAATAGTCAATGATACAGAGAGTCTATCGGAGGCAGAACTTCGTAAACTACGAATATTGTATAACATGCTTAAACTTGCCACAAGTAAGGAAATCAACGGATTGTCAAAAGTGACAGAAAATAAGAAGAAGAAGAAAAATAACAAAAGAAAAATTATTTCTGAAAATGGTAGCGTAGAGGCAAAAGAAAATGGAGAAGAAGATGGTGCTAAAAAAGAGATTGAAAAGAAGAAAGTCAAGAAAGAAGTTAAGAATGAAGAAGTTGGTGAAAGTAAGAGTGAGAAGAAACAAAATGAGAAGAAAGTGAAAGGGCCTAAGCGATATGTTGTCTTTGTTGGGAACTTGCCGCTTGATGTCGATAGAGAAAAGGTCAGTTTTTTTCAGCTGTTTTTATTACTATACCTCGTTCGCGTTATGAATGCAGTGAGTGACACATTGTTTACCGGCCTAACAACAATTACAAGGAATAGAGAGTACACTTGTGTATGCACTATAATGTCAATGTGGCATCAGAGCTTTCCAAAAATCATTTCTAATTAATATCTACGATGTTGGCTCAATTACTAGTGACCCTACTTGCAGTGCCAGCGGTCGCGGGTTCGAGTCCCGCTGGTGGAATTAATTTGTTGAGCATGAACATTTGTACTCCAGTCATGAGTGTTTATATTTATAATATGTAGTGTATCAACTATCTGGTATCCGTAACACAAGCCTCGTAGCTTACAACGGAACTAGATGGCGCTGTATGTAAAATGTCCTAACATATTCGTGCTCTTATGACAGATTATGCAACATTTCTCGGATTTGAAAGACCACATAGTGGATGTGAGGATACCAAAGGCAATGGAAGAGAAGAAATCCGCCATAGCATATGTGGAGTTCAAGAATGAACCTAGTTACGAGGTAAATATGATTTATATTCGCTCGAGTTTGTCCCTAGGAACCTTTAGCATAAAACTTTTACAAACTTTGAATGTCTAACTTATTTATATCTAATGAAAAGCCTAAAAAATAAGTTTCAAGCTTGTAGCTTCTAAAATGACGTGATTTTCATACAAATTTTCATCCCCTATTTCAACCCCTTACAGCCCTTTTTTCGCCTTGAAAGTAGCCTATGTCCTTTCTCAGGCTCTAGACTATCTGTGTACCGGATTTTTTGACGTCTCAGAGGTTTATATATACTTGTTACAAACAATGCCTACCCACAATTTACAAAAATTTCAAAATGGCATCAAAGTATAAGTCGCGCAACGAATTAAGAGCGCTGACCTTGAATGCGCAGAAGTAAATTTTTGGGTATACTTTGCGGGACGCGCGGGTGAGGCGTGCGCTATTGGCCCGATCAGTTCCCGCCGCTTCCCGCCACCGCACGAACGTCCCGCTTACCCTTTAGTACAGTCGTGCGCGCAACTACCTTAGCAAACTTTTTACATTACGTAATTATATATAATATATATAATTTTTTTTTATTATTAAGATGCCTAAAACCAAGATTTTAACTCGACAGGCAAGAAAAATTCATATGAATTTATATGTGATTTAAAAGAAATAAAAAAATCAATAATAGGAACAAATGATTCTTGGAATTTTTTATACATTTTTAACTAAATTTATTATAATTAACGTTAAAAATGTTCCAGTTCCATAAAAAAATTGAATCAAAGCATAGACTTTAGCAGTGTTTACCTATTAATTTATGCAATTAAAAATTAACTAAATAAGAAAATAATAGTGTAGATATAATACCTATTCGAAAATTATTAGGAAAAAATGAACCAAATTTAAATCACATGCATGTTTGGTATTTTGTATCTAGGGAATTATGTGCGCGAGAGTACACCTGCGCAAGAATCCCCACTCCTTTCACTGAGCGCTCATAAACCATTGTGCGAAGTATACCTTATAATTTTTTTGTAATTTTTAACAATTTTATTTTGTTTATTTTTCCAGCTAGCGTTGTCTAAACACCACTCAATGTTGAACAACAGACGTATCAACGTGCTGTACTCCGCGCAGCAGAACACTAAGCTGAGTAAAACTGAGGTTAAGGTTAGTTTCATAAAAATAAATATGTTGTTACATTAACACAGCGCCATCTAGTTCCGTGGTAAGTTACGAGGCTTGTGTTACGGATACCAGATAGTTGATATACTACACATATAACTTTAAATATGGATCTATAATCTATACATATAAAAAAATTAAGTGTTTTTAAGGTCTTATTATTAATACTGAGGTTGAATCTATAGTTTTTAGAATTTTTGTCGCTCTGTCTGTCGGTGACCGCATCACGAGAAAACCGCTGAACAGATTTTAATGAAATTTGGTATGATGATAACTGGTTAACCGGGTCAGAATATAGGATACTTTTTATGGCTGGGAAATATCTTATTTCTGAGAAATTTCAATTAACCGAAAAACTAACTGTAACTAAACAAAACATCACACGGTATGTGAAATCTAAGAATTTAGTTTCTTTAAAATGCGATCGTAGCCGCGGGAAACGCTAGTCTTAGATATTAATATATACATTTTTAAATTTTTTGTCTTTCTGTGACCATATCACGAGAAAACCACTAGAGAGATTTTTAATGAAAGTGGTTAACCGGGTTAACATATAGAATACTTTTGAAAATATATATTTTTTTAATTATTGCAAGGAAATATTACAATATAAATTACAATAGATTTATTTATTTCAATTTATCTCGTGCAGGGTAAAGCCGCCAAAATGGTCGCCTTACAAAAGTCCGGCAAGCTTGCCGGCAGCGTGCCGCTCAACAAGAAGAGGAGTCAGAGAAGAGCTAAAGCGAAGAAGGCACAAGCGAAAGCTGATGATTGAATTGTAAATATATTTTAATGAAATAACAAATATTTTACTGTAATTTGTAGTTTTATTTATTATCTATATCTAGAGAAGTGCTGGAAAGAATTTGATGAGATTTAATATGATATTTAGTCAAACTTAATTTGTCTTCAGCTCTTTTTTACGTCCCACTGCTGGGGGTGGGCCTCCCTCAGTACGAGGGGGATCAGGCCATAGTCCACCGCGCTGGCCTAGTGCGTGTTGGCGGACTGAGCATGTCTTATTAAAACTTGCTAGGTTCTCTCAGACATGCAGGTTACTTCACGATGTTTTTCTTCACCATAAGACAAGTGGTAATCAGGATAGAAATGATTCGCACATGAAAATATCAGAGGTGCGAGACCCGGATTTGAACCCGCATCACTCGGTTATACAAGCGAGCTGTTATATATTATCCTAGAAATGCCTATGTAATCATAAGTCCCCTACTCCCCTGTACCTCACATCTCTTAGTATAAATAGCCATATAATCCCTTAGTTTATTCCTAAGTGAGTTATTAAGTCAGTGGTAGCCCAGCGGTAACGCGCTCGCTTGTATAACCGAGTGATGCGGGTTCAAATCCGGGTCTCGCACCTCTGATATTTTCATGTGCGAATCATTTCTATCATCATCACCACTTGTCTTACGGTGAAGGAAAACATCGTGAGGTAAACTGTATGTCTGAGAAAACCTAGCGAGTTTTAGTAAGGCATGTGAAGTCCGCCAACACGCAGTAGGCCAGCGCGGTGGACTATGGCCTGATCCCCCTCGTACTGAGGGAGGCCCACCCCCAGCAGTGGGACGTTAAAAAGGGCTGATGATGATGATGAGTTATTATCATACAGTTTTAAATTGATTATATTTTGTAATTTAAGGTGTTATATAAAATAAAATATATTTTTTAAAAAGGACTTTTAAAAACACCTCAACAGAGCGCATGCAGCAGCTACCACTACTATTTTATTTTCTATTAATTATTTATTCTTTTTATAATTATTTTTTTATGTTTACTAGAAAATATTTTATCTTGGAGAAATCAATACTTACCGGTAACACCCTAAGGAGCCTAGTCATAGTATATTCAAAATACAGAGCTTATAAGGTGAATGAAAAAAGAAACAAAGACAGAGTGTTTCAAAAAATTAATCATTTATTCGTATATATAATTTATATGTCCATTTATAGTTAAAAATCAACTTCCACACAACATAAAACTATAATATCTCATACACGCCTCGCGATTTCCACCAAAATATGCTCAGCTAAAATCTTCATGGCAGTGGAGAGGCTCGAACATGCTTACATTTATATATAATAATTTAAGTCCGTCTATCTGTGACCAGTAACAAAATCCTAAGTAATACTATGAAATACTATTACACTGTTTGTGCAGGAATGACAAAACCAAAAACTAAAAATATGTTATTATTAAGATTAAGAAAACAGTGTACATTGTTATTAAAAATCAATATCGCCATACAATTTCAATTGAAAACAAATAATGCCCGAATCGAATGAGTACAAAACAAAAATTAAGTACTAACTTTTGGAATTCCCAGAAATAAATAAAATTCTTAATTACTACAGATTAAAAATAACCTAAATATTTATACAAGCGTGATATTTATTGAAATAATATGAAAACAGCTTAAAAAAATTATAAGGAGTTCAAAGTCATGTTGACATTAGGCCTAGTCTACACTATCAATACGCGTCAAATAAAAACCTAAACAATTCGAAAGTAAGCAGAAAATACTGGTTCGTTGCTACGCAAATTATTATTATAATTATTAATTTATTAAAAAAAATACAACATCGACTAAATACACTAGGCTTATAACTTACGTCTGTACATTACGCGTGTGCGTATTTTCTTTTATTTAGTTATAAATCACGTTTTAACATGAGATTCATAATATCTCATCCAAAGATTTGAATATAGGAATGTATTTAATCTACAAATAAGATTAATTATTGCGTTTAAATTTATTATCTGTGTGATATACAAAAAAATTATGAATCTGTATTTATTGAGTGATGTGAAAAAAAAAGGTTTCGATTGTCATCATCGATTTTTATTGTCGTATTGAGTATCGAGTCCAATTTCTAAACGGTAAAAATATTATTACTGCATTTAATGAAAAATGCTACCACTTACTCTATACATATAACACATTTTTAATCGAGTCTGTACATAAAATGCGATTTGAAAAATCTTATCGAAAAATTATCGATAGAGAGAACATGTATAGTTTTTTTTTTTTTTAATTTTGTCTGTCTGTGACCGCATTAGAAAACCACTGTACATATTTTGATGTAATTGAGTATGACAGCTGGTTATTCAAATCAATATATATAGGATACTTTCAAGTTTATAATAGAAGTTCAGAACTTAATTATAATTATTAATTTTTAGTCCACCTAAGTCCTTAACATGTGTTTAGACCAGGCATATTAACTCAACATATTCTTCGTAAAATCTGCCATTCTAAAAAAAATATAAATCAAAAGCGGCTCTGCAATAAACAAAAATAAGTACTATTATTACTAATTTCGTTGGCAACTGCCTAAAATCGACTATGCACATTTCTTCACAACAATCACAACATGTTCAAATTGAAAATAACTTCTAATGGACCAAATAAATGCCAACTCTTGGCGACTATGGACCATAACTTCACTGTCCACTATTTTAACACTAATACACTATATGCCAGTACTTGGCAGCACTGATTCGAGTGGTCCATACACATTTGAAGATGGACCGTTTAACTTGGCAGTTCAGTCCATGACTATTGACACATATTAAGATGGACTGTTACACTTGGCAGTTCAGTCCATGTTTCCACATGGTCCATGGCCCGAGTCCACGCTCGAGGGTCAGGCGAGGGACCAGCGTTGGTCGAAGAATTGTCTCATAAAGTGCCCCGCGCGACCCACAGGACTGTCGTCTTCGTTGAACACCTCGCAGTTGCTGAAGATCAGTCGTACATCAGATGCGAACTCCTCTTTACATTTGTATCTGTAATAATAAACATATTAATAGTATATATTTAATAATTAAGATGGTAAAAAATACAAAAATATTACGCTTTTCTATACATATCATAAAATTTTGACTCAAATCTGTACAAATCCTTATGAATGAAAAAATTATATGCTTCACTCCGTAACTCACTGATATCATAAAAGTGAATGGTTTGTCTGTTTGTTTAAATGCGCTAATCTCAAGGAATACAAGTTCAAAAAATTCTTTTAGTAATGGATAACTCATTTATTGAGTAAGGCTATAACATTACAATAAGACAATTAGGAGCAGAGTATCAATGAAAAGTGTTGCAAATACGGGAACAAATATTCCTTTTGAGAGCTTCCATTGCATAAACGGTTAAGTTGGTTAAGTGTCATGGATGACAGAATTACCTTTTAAAGTTTACTTACAACCTTACCAGTACCTATAATATGCTACTAAAATTTGTTGAAATAATTTAATTCTTAAAAGTTTTGTAACGAACTCTAGTTTTAAAAACGCATTTCGTGAAAACTAGTTATAACTAATTAAAACGCGTTGTAACTGAAGACGAGTTTTACCAAATCAAAGAATTACGATTTGGTCGTAGGAACAAGCGGAGCCACGCGATATACTATATATATATAACTAGAGATTTTAGTCTAGTTTAGACTGTAGAACTAATAAGTTTATACTAACACAGAGTCGTGTAATTTCCTTTTGATCGTGGACAAGTCCATGGGACACTTGATGACCTTCCGGTACTGCGGGAACTGCTTGGTGTTGACGGGCACCAGGAACGGCCACGCGTGCTCGTGACACTCCATCTCGCACAGCAGGTTCCTGGTTTACAAACAAACAATATTTATTAATTCTATGCTTATAATAAAATTCTAAATAAGTTGAATTTGCACCTTCATTGTTTTTTTTTAATTTAATTTAATTTTATTGAAGTACATACTCATTACTAGCCTTAGACGAAAGCGAAGTGAGGCGCTTGAATTTTAATGGTTACTCACTACTATAAAAAAGTCGTGTTAATACCTCGCTGCAGACTCGGCCATAAATCATAATCGGACTAGGGATGTGCGCTAGTTGCGCGCGCGCAAGGACGCTATCGATAACGGAATCATCAAGGTTACGACGTAAACATACTGCATTCATTAACTATGCAGGGTAACTAATGGGTACTAATGTGATTAACTAACTAATTATTAAAAACTAAAGAGGGTAATTAGCAAATATGTTTAGCCTATTTAGTATAACTCAAATCAAATCGAATCATATCTATCGATATCACTCATCGACTGCAGTAATGCACAGCGCAGTAATGCACAATGCCGTGCCATAAGGCCCGTGAGTGGGAAAGAGAGCGAAACACTCGAATGATTTATGGCCGAGTCTGCAGCGAGGTATTAACACTACTATACTAATGGTTATCGTGTGTTATCTCTATGAGATAGAGATAGAGATATACACCTCTCTCTTGAACCACTCTATCTATTTCAAACGGCATCAAAATCTGTTTCAAACAGTTTCAAACAGCGGGAACTTTGTTTTTATATTCTGTAGTGATTATCGAAACAGAAGCCGGATTTATATTTTTTGTCTGTCTATCTGTCTGTCTGCATCTCAAGAAAACTACTTAACATATATAGGATACTTTTTCTGCTGGAAATGAGGTATCTTGGAACGAAACCGAGTGGAGCGAGGGGAAGTCCCTAGTCCCTATATTATATTTATAAACACTTTTGAATTGAACCCTTTACTTTTTCGTCGGTTAAAAATAAACATTACATACTTGCAAAACTGAAGTTCTTTAATCAATTTCTTAGCCGAGTTTTTGTCTTTCTTCGCTCTGGACAGCAACGGTAAGTTTTCTGATTCGTGTTCTTCAGCTGTGGAAAGCAAAAGTGTATGTTGGAACATTATTACATACGTCTAGTTCCGTGGTAAGCTACTAGGCTTGTGTTACGGATACCAGATAGTTGATACACTACACATATAACTTTAATTTTTTTTTTTATGGGATAAAGGGGGCAAACGGGCAGGTGGCTCACCTGATGGTAAGTGATCACCTCCGCCCATGGACATCTGCAACACCACAGGGCTTGCAGATGCGTTGCCGGTCTTTCAGGAAAGGAAGGGATAGAGGAGGGAGAAGGACGGGAGTAGGGACGGGGAGTGGGCCTCCCGGACCCGGGAATACATACAGTTCACCAAACAAATGATTGCCCCCAGCGAGACTCGAACCCTCGTCCACTGGCATAGCAAGTATGATCACTATAAAGTGAACCAAATGTGACGTCTAGACTCTATTATTCTGTTTTTATACTAATAGAATAGTAGCCCAATGGTAACGCACCCGCTTGGATAACCGACTGAAGCAGGTTCAAACCCGCGTCTCGCACCTCTGATATTTTCATGTGCGAATCATTTCTATCATGATTACCACTTGTCTTACGGTGAAGGAAAACATCGTGAGGAAACCTGCATGTCTGAGAGAACCTTTATTTTAAGCAAGCAAGTTTTTTTTTATTTCATTTTGAAATAAAAAAAAAAACTTGGTTGACTACGTTCCACCTGATGGTATGTAACCCGAGGTCACCCATGTTGTAACCGGAAAAGTTGTTGAAGACATGCTTGGCCAGCGCGGTGGTGGTCTGAGGCCTGGGAGGCCTCCGAAGCCACGCCCAGCAGTGGGACTCTAAGTATAATCGTAACTGCCTCGTTGGTGTAGTGGCTAGCATGTACGGTCGCACACCGGGCGGTCCTGGGTTCGAGTCCCGGATCGGGCAAAGTTTAGTTATTGAGTCTTTCTCTGTCTGTCTGTCTGTTTCATAAGCCTCAGTAACAGCCCGGAGTTGGGAAGTTGGCGGTGTGTCACCCCCGTGCCGAGGCAGAGCACGTAAAGCCGTTGGTCCTGCGCCTTAACTATCACTGGTCGTGTCGAGCAGTCGTCCCACCGGAATATGAGAGTGATGAGGAACAGAGAGTGCACTTGTGTCTGCTCATACACTCGTGCACTATAATATGTCCCGCACCGTTGGCTAGTTTTAATGGGATTGGCTGTCGTGGCCGTAATCGGCCGGGAGGACATTATAATCGTACCGTGTGTGTCGTCATCTTCATGCCGCAGGGCTCCATTGCCGGCCACGAACTGTAGGGCGCGGCGCTTCTCCGGCGGAGGACCGTCTTCGGGCAGCTCTGGTACCACTGTGTATACAATATTTATTCATTAATTAATTGTGAACATACAACTATATGTTGACGGCTAGCCAGCTATCATTAAGCTGAATATCATCAAAATCTGTGCAGTGGTTTCCTCATCATAGACTCACAGATAGACAGACGGACAAAAATTGTAAAAATTGTAGATTCGGTCTCTGTATCGGTAATAATTATTATTTCAATAAGAATTTCCAAAAAAATGTCATCAAATCTAAGAATTACACTTAAGTCAGCTGTCAAATAGTCGGCTTAGAATTAGAACTCGATATTGAATAGATACTGATTTTAAAATAAAACGAAAGATCGATATTGAATAGGATCGATATTGATTATAAAATAGAAAGAAAAATTGATATTGAATAGAATCGATGTTCATTTTAAAATAAACGAAAGATCGATATTGAATAGAATCGATATCGATATTCATTATAAAATAGAATAAAAAAATCAATATTGATTATAAATTAAATGAAAAATCGATATTGAAAAAAATCTATACTGATTATAATCAAAATATATTATAACCAACCTGTATGATGATTCAATCCGTTCTCTGGATCTCCAACACCAGCTGTTGCATTTGACACTGGCGTTGTGGGATTGGGAGTGGGAGTGGAGAGATTGGGGATGGGCGTGGAGGTGGATAGGCAGTGGGAGTCGGAGAGAGATTCATCCTTGTCCGGCTCTTTCTCCGGAGTCTGTGCTGTGGGTAAGCATTCCTCTGCTGTGGTCGATGTGGACGCGTGCGATGGTGCTGGGCTGGGTTTGAAAAACAATATTAATAACATAGCTATAATAAATTAGAAATTTTGTATGTACGTTTATCACTTGTTTAGACGGACAGATGAACGACTGGACAAATTTTGCAAAGCCTTATTTCCTAGACACTATAACAATCCTACTCAAGTACAAAGTTTCAAATCTTATTATGCGTAATAGGAACACAAAAAAAATGTTTTTTTCAACAATTCTTATAAGCAACCAACTGCCAATAAAAGTCTTGTCGAAATCAATCTAGCTATTCTAGAGATTAGCCGGGACAAACATACAAACTTATGAGAGAGAGAGATTTTTAAAAAAAATGTGTGTGTGTGAGAGAGAGAGTCTTATAAATAAGTATTTCTTATAAACGTCCATTTTCCACATGCATTATTTAGTATAAAACTGTCATTTTGACATTTCAAAGAGACACTTCAATTTTATTTATCTGTATACATTACATAATATATGTGGCAGTGGTAGCTCAGTGGTAACGCGCTCGCTTTGATAACCGAGTGATGCGGGTTTAAATCCGGGTACCTTTAATATTTTAATGTACGGATCATTTCTACCATGATTGCCACTTGTCTTATGGTGAATCAAACTATAACAATCAAACTACCGCACTTAGCCTGTTGGGCTCTGGTGTGATCCCCCTCGTATTGAAGGAAGGCCCACCCCCAGCAATGGGACGTTAAAGCTGAATACGTGCACATGTATAGGTTATCATAGGTCTTTACAGGTTTATTGAGCAGGTTCGAGTCCCGCTGGGGGCATTCATTTGTTGAGCACGAATGTTTGTCCAGTCATGGGTGTTTATATTTATAATATGTATGTATTTAAAATTTATATGTGTAGTATATCAACTATCTGGTATCCGTGACACAAGCCTCGTAGCTTACCACGGAACTAGATGGCGCTGTTGTAATAATGTCCCAACATATTTATTTATAGTTATTACCTAGGCACCATGGTAGAATCCAGGTCCATGTTGGCACTGGTGTCCTTGTGTTTGCTGTCCCGCTTGGTCTTGCGCGGCTTCTTGGGCGGCGCGCGCGAGATGCACTGCGAGCAGTACCACTTGCCGCGAGGCATCTGACACACAGATTAGACAAATTAATAAATTAATTACATAATATAAAGGTCACTCATCACGAAATATCGAAAACAGCTAGACTTATAAAAATGAAACTTGGCAGGGAGGTAGTTTATAGTTAGTAAGCGTTCGCTGATAACGGATTTTGCGACAGGGCCAGATCAAGGACGTCAAAATCCTTCATTTTTTGTGCTGTAAACTAAATTTGTTAGGGAGGAACGAACCCGAGCGAAGCGAGAGCTTTTACTCTCGATTAAATGTGGGTGAATAGATATCATAGAATAATAATGTTGTTTTCATTTATAATAATTTTTGAAGATGTTCTTCCTCCAACAAAATTACGGTCAATGCGTGCGTGTGCGTGGGTGTGTGTATATGTATGTATGTGTGCGCCTTAACTCCCACTATGTGTGTGTGCACTCGTGCGTGTCACCGGAGTGTGAGAGTGACAGT
Organism: Boloria euphrosyne; assembly: GCA_951802675.2. Taxonomy (NCBI): domain Eukaryota; kingdom Metazoa; phylum Arthropoda; class Insecta; order Lepidoptera; family Nymphalidae; genus Boloria; species Boloria euphrosyne. Next base: position 1,057,477 of record OX637898.1, on the reverse strand, counting down.
AAGTGCACTTGTGTCTGCACTATGATATCTCCTGCAGTCGGCTAGTCCCAATGAGATCAGGCGCAGTGGCCGTAATCCGTCGGGCGGACACACTGACCTCTATAATACCACTGGACTGGCTGTTCCAAGCGTTTGACAGCAATTTTTTTGTGTCCATTTGAAGCGCCACTAGCGAGAGTCCCGAGAACTAATAATAATAATAATATCTTTATTGACTTAACTTAATAACAAAAAGTTACAGTACATTAACTTAAACAACTATATCATTAGTTACTTAGTTAATTTTTGTTAAAGTACTCGCACACTAACGTCTGAACTAGGCCGAGCCTGTATCTCAGACGCTAGCCTCTTCCTAAATTACACAATTTATTTGTTAATACATTTAACAAGTAAAGTAACATACAAATATTAAAGATATAAAATGTAATACACTCTAAACATTTTTGAGATACATGAATGTAGGTAGTTGTTTAATATAGTACAGAAGTCTACCGTCATATTGCTTACTTTAAGTTGTGATTGGAGTTAGACCACTGTAACTATAGATTTCGGCAATGAGAAAAAAATAATATTATTTAACGTTACTTTTTTGTGAAAGTTTTTCAATACAATAGTTTTGAATATATTATATTAATCGTAGTATAGTATTTCTGTTTAAGTTTTTTTTTTTTAAGAATAACTATTTAATAGTTTATATGTAAATATTTAAATAGATGTACCTATATTGTTAGTACAATTGCACAAACTTCTAGGTTACATTTTCGTTATTTGTATGTGTATGTGTGTGTGTGTCTGCGCGCGCATGTGTGTGTGTGCGTGTGTGTGTGTGTGTGTGTGTGTGTGTGCGTGTGTGCGCGTGCGTGTTTCTTTTCTTTAACGACAATTATTTCTATTTTTTTTCTCAATCAAGTAAGATGAAAATTTTGTTTGTTATAAATATATACATTTTAAGCAACAATGAAATTATTTTATTATTTCAATTAATTTTTCAGTTTCTTCATAATTTTTATTTTTAATCCAGTCTATTAAGATCTTTTTACATTGATATTTGTTTTTTGAATAAATTTTTAAGATTTGGTTTATTTTATTGTATACCATAGGGCCAAGGAAGCACTGATATTTATTAGTAAAAGCGGTATTAAACTTAATCGTAGGACAAACATTGTTTTGCCTTCTACTTCCAATATTGTAACTATAAGGCGTTTTCTCATGTTGAAATATTATTAAATTAACTATGAATAATTGTCGGACTGTCAACACGCCGCACTCTGCGTATAAATTAGTTGTAGGATATCTGAACGGTTTTGATTTTATAACTTTTAGCAGGGACCTCTGAGCTCTCTCAAGTTTTATCATGTAAGTTTTGCGTGCTCCACCCCATGATGTAATGCAGTAGTTTAGGATAGATTGGGAAAGTGCAAGATAGATTGTTTTAAGCAAATCATAGTCAGCGATATGTCTCAGTTTCTTAAATATGTATATAAGTTTCCTTGTCTTTTCTGTAAGATAGTTAATATGAGGGCGCCAAGTTAGTTTTTCGTCTAGAAACACTCCTAAATATTTTATATTTGGTGTCCTTTCTAAGGTGTCACATCGGCAATTCTTTTCATTTTTGTAAAGACAAGAGTTGGTGTGTATTTGCATGTTAAAATTCAATGGCAAGCTACGTTCTGAGTTAGTAAAGAGTAAATATTTGGTTTTGACTGTATTTAGTGTCAATAGATTTTCATTAAGCCAGTTAAAAATTATGTTTAGTCCATTTTCTGCATGCTTTTTAGCAATCTCCCAATTTTCTCCATGAAACACTAAAGCAGTGTCATCTGCATACGTAAATATTCTGCAATTTGTTAACCGTAAGTTGCATAAATTATTTATATAAATTAGGAATAGTGTTGGTCCCAAGACACTTCCTTGGGGTACCCCGTAGCTAATACTATTGTCACTGCTCTGTAAACCATTAATAGAAACCCTCTGAAATCGATTCTTCAGGTAATCAGCGAATAGTTGTAGCACTGTTCCACGTATACCTATTTGCTCCATTTTATTCAACAGTCTAGGAATACAGACCGTATCAAAAGCCTTTGTAAGATCTAAGAACACCCCTATACATTTAGCTTTTCTATCTATATTAGTCACTATAAATTCTACAAGATTAGAAACTGCGTGTGCTGTTGATGTACCTGTTCTGAATCCAAATTGGTTGTCTGATAATATATTTTCTTTTTCGAGATATGACATCAGCCTCTTGTTAATAATTTTCTCTAAAATTTTGGATAGTGCAGAGAGAACCGAGATTGGACGATAATTGCTAATACAGCTTCTGTCGCCAGTCTTATAAATAGGATGTATGATAGATACTTTAAATATTTTTGGAAAAACACCCGTCGAAAAACAGAGGTTTACTATATGTGTCATTTTGGGTACTATAGTGTCCTTTGCAAGTTGTAGTAATTTAGTGGGTATTCCATCCCATCCAATGGCACTATCAGTTTTTAAGTTTATTAAGGTTGTTTCAATTTCCTTATTTGATGTTTCGAAACAAGCCATAGAGGTGGATGGTATGAAGCGAGTTTCATGTTGGGAAGAATAGGTGCTACTTACTTGAGAGACTATTGTGTTTGCCAGCTTAGCTGCTATTCCAGAATAAAAATCATTTATTTCATTTAAAGCTGCCTCGGGAGTGCTTGCTATTTTAAGAAGTTCATCAGCAAAATTGATTTTACGATTTCTATTGGTTATAGAATCAATTATTTTCCATTTTTTCTTTGGATCTTTAGCGTATTTCTTCAACTCATTACTTTCGTAATTTCTTTTTAAACGTTTTAAAAGATCATTACAGAAATTTTTGTACCTCACATATGTTAATTTAATTACTTCATTTTGTGGTTCCTTTTTACACTTTAAATTCATACGGTCTCGAGTTCTAATGCATCTGACTAGCCCTGGAGTTATCCACGGTTTTATACAACGTATATTTCTAGGTGATTTAACTGTAAGTGTATGTTTTTGGATCAACATTTTAAAAACTGATAGTAATTGCTCTGAACACCAATTAGCATCTTGGGACTTAAAAATGTGAGCAAAATTTACTGTTTTTAACTCCTCAACAATAGTGTCATAGTTTATTCTTTTAATTTTATTTGGGTAAATCATTTGTCTATCAGATTTATGTTCTAAGTTAATGCAGGTAAGTACAGCAGAGTGATCGGTTAATGGTGCCGCCATTACAATGGTAATAGTAGGAAACTTAGATTTAATCATCGCATGGTCTATACAATTATTGGCTCTTGTCAGATGTTGATGACCGGCTAGTAATCCATGACTAGCTAGTAGGTTTAAATACTCTACTGAATTTTTGTCTGCATTATTAAATTTAATATCTATATTAAGATCGCCAGTTAAGATTATATTTTCGAATTTATTTAAAGAGTTTAATAATGTATCTAAAGAATTTATAAAATTATCAATATTTCTATGAGACGGAGATCTGTACACACCAATCACAACAGTTTTTTCATCAATTTTTATAACTAAACATGAAGCATCATTAAGATGAACTTCTTCAACAGAGCATTTAATGTTTCGTTTTATATATACTACAATACCATCATTTTGGTTAGTATTATTTTTAGTGTAATGAGTTTCGTAATTATTTATAAATGGATAATTAAACACTTTTGAATTCCATGACTCTGTTAGTATATACATTTCACAATTTATATCTAATCTACTCAAAAATACTTCAAATTCATTAAAATTTTTATTAATGCTTCGAATATTTTGTACAAGGACTTTAAAGTAACTATTAATGGATTCCTGCATTATAAGTGTCTTACAAGCTTCTGGTAGGCATAGAAATGAAGAACCAACTTTGACATCATCTAGGGTATTTGTAAGAATCTGATTATTTATGTGATCGAATTTTAATTTTATTATAGCAATGACGTAAAGTATGATATGAGTAAATATGTACCAATTAATATCCATACTTAAATATTTATGTTGTTTACTAATTATTATGAAATGGATATGATCAAGAATGTTGAAATAAAACAGAAATCGATTAAGCTTTAAAACTGCTAGCATGAACAAGTAAGGCACATTTAAAATAATTATAAAAAGACAGTAATAATACCTTCCCAGACAGTAGATAAAATTACCGGGCTGCACACCTAGTCATATCTGGTTTCTTAAAGTAGCTAGTGATTCTTCATTCTTAACTTCTATGTGGGGGGAGTCAGGTGTCTTCCGTAAGAATATTTTACCATTAGTTGTCCAGCAGAACTTATAGTGGTGGGATTTGGCTAGGTCTCTTGCTAAGAAAAATAGTCTCCGGGCTTTGCTAGTAAGCGCTTCCGATATATATATTGGAGCTGTCGGTCCTTGGAATCCAATTGCTGCTGTGGACAGCCGCTGTGTAGGATGATCTTTATTATATTTTTTTGCAGCATTAATCACATCCTGCTTCACAATTACCGACGTCAGATCGGCAATGACTGTGGTTTTTCCAGATTTTCCGTTTAGTCTATACACATCCCGGATATTGTTAGGTTGAATATTAATATCCAGAGCCTTGCATGTATCTTGGACCACTTTACTTAGGGAAGCTTTTGACTCTGGCTGTTTAATAACCGGGATATTTCTCACTTCAATGCTCGATAGTTTGGAGTTTCGTTCTACCTCATCAAGTTTTAACTCTAAAGATGTTATTTGTAGTAAGTGTTTTTTACGTTCAGCCTCTAAATTTTCTATTTTCTGTCTCATTTCTTCAAAATGAACATTTAAAAACTCTAATGATTTTTCGATCTCTTCGTTGGATTTTTTAATATCATTATTCTGTTGTTTTATGACGGATACCTCTGATACAAGCTTGCTCAGCATTGAATTTTGAGTTTCTTTCCAACTTTCAATTATGTCTTTTATTTCGTCTTTAAAAGTCAAAAACTTTTCTTCGCTTGATTCACGGGGTCTTTTAGTTCTTAGCGTAACTTGCGACGATGCTGGGGTACTGGGAGTAATTGTGGGTAAGTCAGAGTCTGAAACTGTGTGTTTGAGACTACGTCCAGGAGGAGATCTTGTAATGGTAGACATTATTATACAAGTTGGCACAGGTTCAAACTTTTCGTAGTCAAACTCACCCACGGCTTACACAAATGAATTTTATTTCTTTGTTCAACTTGTTTTGCTTCCGTATTTAATTTAGATTTGTTATGTTTTATTGTAAATGACCGTCGAATTAGTTCACAATATGTATTTGTTAAATATCTTTGAATAATTATTGTATTATCGAGTGCACACGTCTACTCGCGTTCGCGTTCCGGGCGGAAGAGGATTGTTAATATAACATAAGTAGTAATTATGATGATACGGTTATTGATTAATAAAAATAAAAAAAATCTTTATATCGACATCATTAGTTTTAGTACCACGAACTCTCGCTACGTGCGACAGCGGCGGACAGCGCCAAAATGGCGAATATCAAGCAGCCACAAAAGCACGTTGACAACAGCCAGTCCAGTGGTATTATAGAGGTCAGTGGTGTGCACGCATACGTTGTGAGTGTGTGTACCTTGAGCAGCGGTGGGTAGTGGCAGTCGAGGTGGAAGGCGCGCACGCAGAGCGCGCAGGGCAGCGCGCGGCCGCGCCCCCCGCCGCCCCCCGCGCCGCCCCCGCCCCCCGCGCCGCCCCCGCCCCCGCACACGATGCACACGCGCTCGCGCGACGCGCCGCGCGCCTTGTTCACGCACTCCCAGCAGTACCTGTAGAAAGATTGTGAACCGTAAGATTATAATCTATTAATTGTAGGAAACAAAAAGTGCGTCCGTCCAAAGTACACATATCAGAAGTGAAACTTCTTTGTTTATTTTAACTCACTGTTTACACACTGTATAAATACTAACGATATTATTATTATTATTATTATTTTTTTATTATGTTAATTTCACTTCAAAAACAATTCCTCACTTCAACCAGCATGAGCAGCCACGTCATAAGTTAGGTTGTATATTGCAATTGTTGAAGACAACATACAAATTAATATTTTGTAACTGTGTTAGTTTTTAAATAATAAAAGAAACTTATAGAGAAACTTTTTATTTTCCATCTAACATCTTGTTACAATTTTTTAATTATAAGTGTTGCTACTCTAAATGTACAGGAAACCGTGAACAAAATTATTGCCAGGTTGAATTATATTTATAATCTCTATGTTTGGATTTAGATCCAAACAGCAATACTTTCGCTACACATAACGTCACATTAAAAATCCCCGACTTTCGGTGGGCGAGACCCCCGACCTGCGCATCTTGCCTGTCTGAGGGGTGGTGGCGCTGACTCTTCCCCGTCTCTGAGTGCCTGGTACTTGTACTGGTACTCTTTTATATTTTATACTAATCTAAGGCTTTAGATTTCCGAGAGTCGCATAAGAAGTTTCACTTCAATAATAAAATTTAAATCAATGATATTATATACAAGATACGTCACGTTCATACACACGCACAACATAATTGTTCCGCCACACACACATACACATTTAATAACATCGTACATCTAAACACACGCTATAAGTGCGACAGAAAATACGCAAAGCGTAAGAGTGAAAGAGACAGCTATTCGACACGCGTGCTCATGGAGGTTAGAGACCAGGAGAACCATCGCTTCATACTAAAGCATTACCCGCCTGTCTCTGAAAATTTGTAGAATCTATAACGCGCTGTCGTCGGTAAGTAGTATTTGTGAAGTTAGCTGTTTATGAGTATTGTCACTATTGTGACAACGTGAAGTTAGGCATTGAGACAACATAGCGATCGCAGCGCCTCCTTAGTTCGACAATATTTCTGAGAAACTACATTCTAGGGCGATGGTCCTCCTGGTCTGTAATCTCCATGCGCGTGCTTGTAATGACAGGTGACAGCTCGACTGACTGGTGACAAATGGAACCAATCCACGGCACGCGTTTAGTGCGTTTGTGGCGTATCTTGTATATAATAGCATTGATTTAAATAACATTTTTATAAACCAAATACATCACTCACCAATCCCCCTCCGGTATCTTCTCCATCCTCGGCTTGAAGCAGTACGTGTGGTAGCCCTTGTCGCATGCGTCGCACAGCAGCAGCTGGTCCTCGTCGTCACCGGACAGGCAGAACTGACAGTTCTATGATGATATATATAAGGTTTTGTTATCTGTTTTAAGTAATTTTCATTATATTTGATATAAGTTATTTTAAGATTCATAATTAGAGGATTCGATCCCGGGATCCCGAGATCCAGGATGCCGGTCATATTTTAGTCCCGAAATTTTCGGGATCAAATTTAATAAATCCCGGGATTTTCGGGATTGATACATTTTTTTTAAATAAATCAATAATGTGCGTGCGAAATGAAACGCCTTGATTTGATTTTTCTAAAACCATTAGAAAGAGTATCTATAAACATTGATCTCTTTAGCATATAGTCTTTTTTATATATCATCTAAATAAAGAAGCTGATTTTTTGAAGATTATTGTTAGTTTTATAAATTAAGAAGTGCCTAGTTTGTTTATTTTATAAGAAGAAAATAATTTTGTTCAACCGCCTTTTTAAGGATTTAAAACAAATAATATCAATGTCCTCACAAAACTAAAAGATAATTTAAAAAATTATGTTTTACTGTCTTTTTTACCACTTTCCATTACCAATACAATCCCGGGACTATCTCGGGATCCCGAGATAAACTGTAGATAATCCCGAAATCCCGGGATTAGAAAAATCGGCCGGGATCGAATCCTCTATTCATAATATACTTACATAAATATAATATATAAGTAAGTCGTGATTCCTTTTACAGTTTTTATACAGCAGTTAAAAAAAATAGATTTTTTTTATACATAATACCCATACGGATACTATAAACGCCTGCCATTTCGCGCGTTTCTCGTAACGCTAAAGTATATCATAGCAAAGCTAGTGTTGCTATTTAAAAGAATAATGGCTAATTTTACTTAATATTCTCATATGGTAGGTGAGGAGCGATGTGAGATACATTGGGGGGTTGGTGACTCCCTTCCATTTCAAGAAAATAGGAAGTGGGGGGTTGTTTAATACAAAGGGGTGTATGGGTGGGAGGTGGTATGTGAGACATTAGGGGGTGTGGTGAATGAATCCCCAAATCCAACTCAAGTCAGTAGGACGGAGCGTAGGAGTTATGTGTGAGACATTGGGGGGTGGGGGATGTGAGTCTCTAGTTTCTATCACTATAAGTCAGTAGCAGGGGGGTTGGGGGGTATTGTATGAGAGATTATTGGGGGGTGGGGCGTGTGAATGTTCAAGTTAGTAGGAGAGGTCAGGGGACTGACCGCCTTCATGACGCTCTTGTCCCAGGCGATGGCGGCGTCGAGCGCGTGCAGCAGCATGGCGAGCTGCGCCGACGTGCCGCAGCGCGCCACCGCCTCGCGCCACGTGGCCAGCCCGCGCGCGATGCCCTTGCTCTCCGCTGCGCACGCGCAACAATCACACTTTATATTAAACAGCGGCAAGTGCGAGTCGGATTCCTTACCATTACCTATAAATCTATACTAATATTATAAAGAGGAAAGATGTGTATTTTTGTATGTAACGAATAAACACAAAAACTACTGAACCGATTTTAATGAAATTTGGTACACGGATAGTCTGGAGACAGAGAAAGGACATAGGCTACTTTTTAAGGCGGATTAAGGGATGTAAAGGGTTGAAATAGGGGATGAAAGTTTGTATGGAAATTACGTCATTTTTAAAGCTAGAAGCTTGAAACTTATTTTTTAGGCTTTTGATTATATATAAATAACTAAGACATTCAAAGTTTGTAGAAATTTTATGCTAAATATATAATAAAATTTGAATAACTAATATTAAAATAAAAATTATAATAATTATAATAATACTAGCTAAAAATAAGTTAATAATATTGCCATAATTATAAATTATTTTTAAATTATTTAAATTTAAATATAAATGTTTAGAATTAAAATTTTATAAGGTACTTTGATGCCATTTTCAAATTTTTTGTAAATTGTGGGTAGGCACTGTCTGTAACAAGTATATAAACCTATGAGACGTCAAATACCTTAGTCTCTCCCGTGACCATGTGCGCTGTAAAGCATTCGAAACGTCGGGAACTAAAAATCAAAATAAATCCGCGACAAAATCCGAAAAGGTAGTTTCATTTATAATTGTTTATTACTATTTATTACATAGCAACAACAAAAATACATCATCTGCGAAAATTTCAAATTACTATCACAGTTCATGAGATACTGCCTGGTGACAGACGGACAGCGGAGTCTTAGTAATACGGTACGGAACCGAAAAATCATACTAACAGTTCAAAAATACTCTCTTGAAATTTGAGAATTTTGTTTGCGATCTTTAGAACAGACGAAACCGGTGGAAATGCTCGTAATCCATTAAACAGTCTGTTTTCTCAAATAATGTAACGTTTTCAAAACTTATTCGGTGTGTTTGGCAGAAAAAAGCGCTAGGCAGCGCTTGTAAACAAAATGGCGATCGCTAGCGATAAGCCCTGTCAAATGGTAAATAGCTATTTTCCTTTAGGACGGACGCTAAGTTAGCTTTAACCGGCGAACGTAACCTATTTTAAATATATGTTTGTAAAGTATTCATATTAAAAAAAATATTTTTGGACTGACATTATTATATATTTTAATATTAAACTTAACTTAATTAAACTAATTGCACAAAACATTAAACAACTTATAAACTCTACTTCAAAACAACTAAATAAATAAGCAAAATGGCGGATTGGGTCAGCGCTACTGAAGTTAGCAAACGGCCGAAAACTGTATAGCTCGTTCTCAGCGCTGGTAAGCGCTTTCAAGCGCTTTCAAGCGCTTTTTTCTGCCAAACACAGCGAATGTATAAAATGGTTTAATAACACTGACTCTTAGCCTCGCTGGTTGGTTCCGCGGGCGGCGCGGCGGCGCCCTGCTCCGCCTGCAGCACCGCGCCCAGCGTCGCCTCCGTCGTGCTGCAACACGGCCTTCGTTAGCGTGGGGAATTGGATTGTTGTTTATTGTGTAATTTTGTGCGTATAACTGTCTGTTACAAGTATATAATGAGAGATTAAGACTAAATAAATTGTAATAGGTATTTTGAGATCTCTAAACCTTAGTCTCTTGTGACCATGTGTGCTGTAAATCGAAACTTTGAGAAACAAATCAAAATGCATTCGTTAAAAAAGCGAAAAGAATAGTTTAATTTAAAATGTTTATAGTCATATTATACTATAATAAGTTATTTATAACGAAATTAAATTCAAGGAATTCATTTTATTAAAGAAGTTAATTTTGGCGACAGCAAGTCTACTGAAGTTTACCAGTCCTCTCTACTATCAGAAAAATACCAGAAGTCACCCAAGGCGACGACAGGTATAGCCGAGTGGACCACAAAAACATAGGTTACCAGTCCTCTCGGCAACGTCAGATCTACTGTAGCAGGCCAAACCGACTACAGGTTTACCAGTCCTCCCTACAATCAGTATTATGCCACCTAAGGGGGCGGTCTACTGTAGTAGACTACGGGTCTACCGTAAAAGACCACAGGTCTACTAAAGTAGACCGCAGCCAAAACTACCTGTGCACCAGCGGCGGCTTCAAGTAGCGCCTCTCAATGTGCGCCTCGAGCGCGGCCAGCTTGTGCCGCGCGCGCGCGACCACCTCCGCGCCCGCCGCCGCCGCCGGCAGCGTCAGCCGCGTCGCGCACCACCCCTTCACCTGGATGGACGCCGCCGCCACGCGCTCCTCTAGCGCCTCCACCTGGAAACATTTTATCATCATCATCATCAGCTCTTTCTAATGTTCCACTGCTGGGCACGGGCCTCCCTCAGTACGAGGGGGATCAGGCCATAGTCCACCGCGCTGGCCTAGTGCGTGTTGACGGACTTCACATGTCTTTCGGAAACTTGCTAGGAGAGAACTCAGATACGCAGGTTTCCTCACGATGTTTTCCTTCACCGTAAGACAAGTGGTAATCAGGATGTGGAAAGTGGAAACATATTTTACATATCTCAAAAGCAAAAAACCCTTAACTGTCTGTTTGTCTATGAAAAATCTTTATCACGGGAACGCATGTGTATGGTACAGTTATAGTTGAGTGAGAGATGACGTATGTGAGGGAAGGTTATGAGGGAAACCAAACCCAATGAAAGTCGATCCAACACTGAGTTTATTAACATAAATTTACAGTATATATAGGCAGAAGTACAGACGTTATACGTTTCGTACAAATAACAATTTCATTAGAAATCTGTATTAGGCAAACAATAATGTTGTGAGAAATAAGCTAAATTAAGTAGGTGATTACTTTGCATCTGTATCAATCAATAACAATTTCGTAATAAATAAGCTAAATTAAGGAGGTTGCAAGACAATCATATTGCTCAATGTGCGTTGACCCGTACAACGTGAAAGTATCGAGTTGTTTAACCAAGTATCCCTTAAAGCTGAGAATAAACAAAAAAAAACAAGAAAGTCTTACGAAACCTCAAAACATACCATGGACAGCAATTGCATGTCGACTCGCCGCGCGGTGACGGGGCAGAAGGAGTCGAGGTCCTCTGGCGGCGGGAAGCCTTGCGTCACAGCACCGTGCAGCTGGGTCCGAGGCTCGCCCTTGTCGATGTACAGCTGGGAATACGAACACATTACTACATGTTATAAAACAAAGTCCTACGTCGCGTCTGTCTGTTTGTTCGCGATAAACTCAAACTAATGCACCAATTGTTATGCTGTTTTCACCAATAGATAGAGTGGTTCTCGAGGAAGGTTTTAGTATATAATTTATCAAGTTTTGTATACATTTACTAGCGGAACCCGCGGCTTCGCTCGCGCTAAATTTAGGGACGAACCTGAGCGAAACGAGAGTGAGTCGCTAGATTTAAATAAATAATAACGCTCCCGACTTTTCGAACGCTTTACAGCAGTCATGGTCACGGGAGAGACAAAGGTTTTCGTTTCAGAGGTTTATATACTTGTTAGAAATAGTGCCTGCTAGTACCTACCCGGAATTTTCAGTTTATTTTTTTAAAGTGAAACTTCTTATGCGACTTCCAACAAGGTTGCGTTAAACGTTCAACGCAACCGAGTACCAGGCACTCAGAGACGGGGAAGAGTCAGCGCCACCACCCTTCAGACGGTCAACATGTGCAGGTCGGGGATCTCGCCCACCGCAAGTCGGCGATTTTTAATGTGTGACGTTATGTGTAGCAAAAGTATTACAATATACAGCCTAACATATGACGTGGCTGCTCATGCTGGTGATCGTGAGGAATTGTTTTTGAAGTGAAATTACAATATCATTAATATTTATACAGTGTGTAAACAGTGAGTTACATTTATAAACAAAGAAGTTTCACTTCTATCAGTGGAGTTGTAGATCCCCTGGCAAGCGCTTACCCCGCAGCTGGCTGAGGTTAGTTTTCTCATTTTAAACAGTTTATCTTCTATAATAATACGTACCTTGTTGTTGAGGGTGGGCAGGTGGTGCGTGAAGGCGGCGTGCAGCTCGCGCTCGCGCGCGCCGCGCGGGTGCAGCGCCCGCAGCAGCGCGCGCAGCTGCTCCGGCTCCGAGATGCGCCACCACCCGTGCCTGGCGTCCCATTACTTGTCATTATTTGCGTTGTACGGGCAAGTCACTGACCTCTATAATACCACTGGACTGGCTGTTCCAAGCGTTTGACAGCAATTTTTTTGTGTCCATTTGAAGCGCCACTAGCGAGAGTTCCGAGAACTAATTTTGACGTATATTGCAAAAGACAGGGAGAAGTGTTTGTTTACTGTAAAGTAATTTTGCATTTTCGTTGTTAATATAACATAAGTAGTAATTTTCGATGATACGGTTATTGATTAATAAAAATAAAAATCTTTATATCGACATCATTAGTTTTAGTACCACGAACTCTCGCTACGTCCGACAGCGGCGGACAGCGCCAAAATGGCGAATATCAAGCAGCCACAAAAGCACGTTGACAACAGCCAGTCCAGTGGTATTATAGAGGTCAGTGGGGCAAGTGCATAATATTTGTCTCATAAGCACTTTACGCCATACTGCGTTGAGGCCATATATATTGCCGCTTATGAGTACAAGAGACAGTCGTAAGTCGGCGTACGCGCTCATTCTATCATTCTATCAATCTATCATTCTATCATTTAAGTTCGGTTAATATATAATTCATTTAATCTTGGACTATCATTTATCTACCAATTATTTCTATCATAAATCACTATCGACCAAAGACTGTAGGGGTTCTCGTCTCAGCCCGTACATGCGTGGAACTATAGTTATTTCTTCGCTTAAAAGTTGATATTTGCTTGTGAAAGTCCCATTAAAATCAGTCCAGCCGTTTCAAACCGACAATTTTTTTTTAAAATATCATTTTTTCTTAAAAGTCGATTATATATATACGATTATATATATTATATAAGATTATATTATATACGAATTTAATATAAAATTATTAATAAGACATTATAAACAGACATTTCAATATTATTCACGTGTATAGACTAAAGAATGTTGGGACATTATTACATCAGCGCCATCTAGTTCCATGGTAAGCTACGAGGCTTGTGTTACGAATACCAGATAATTGATATACTACACATATACATTTTAAATACATACATATTATAAATATAACCCATGACTGAAGTACAAACATTCGTGCTCAACAAATGAATGCCCCCAGCGGGACTCGAACCCGCAACCGCTGGCGCAGAAAGTAGGGTCACTACCAACTGAGCCAAACGTGTCATCGTCAATAATGTAATGTATACGCGAAAATATAACGCCTATTCTTTTTCATTTAAGTAATGAAATTCCAAAACAAATGAAATTAACACTTCGAGACGACCAAGAGATCATATTTCGTAGGAACGATAAACTAACGCCTCCGCAACACTGACACTTAAATGTATGGACAGGGGACTGTCAAGCAAGTTAACAATTGTAACATATGTTATCAGTCGCCTCGCCAGTCAGGTCGCTCGACCAATCCCATAAATCTTATGAATATTAAAAATACAAAGCAATAATAGATGAGTGTTTGTTACTCAATCACATCAGAACGACGGATTTTGATAAAATTTGACAGAAAGATAGATTACAGTCTGGAATACCACCTAGTAATTTTACCACTAAGAAATGTATGATTACTGTGTGATATTTTTCGCTTAATATCGTATCGCTAATTCAATATATTATAAATATCCCACCTCAAATCCCGCGGTACATAATTCCCCTCCACCTTCTTGGGCAGGCCGTGTATCTTGCACTGCTCCAGCTGCTGCATCTCCTCGGGCGACATGTGTATGGGCGGGGGACTGTCGCACGTCACGTACGTGCTGAGCGCGTTGAAGTTCAGCACGCCCAGGCTCGTCAGTCCCGTGGCTTTCGCCTTTTGGATCGCTTGCTCTTTTGTCGCGTCCGCTTGTAGCTCTTTTTCTAGATCATCCTCCTGATAATTGAGAGAAAATTTAATTTAAAAATAAACATAGAAATAAAAATAAATATTTATTTTTTAATATAATTCGTTTACCTTTTTAGTAATATTTAACATATCTAAATGAATTATTTTACTGTCTAGTATAGACTTATTTTTATTGTGTTTGAAATTTCATTAATCACATATTTATTTTATGAACGTATTATTTTTTAACATACTATGCTTTTTATTATGTAGTCAATCAATGTTATGTACACTTGTAAAGATATACACTTAACTTGTAATATTTTAATATATAAATGTATCAATATGCGTGTTGTTAGTCAACTTTTCTAAATAAATAAATAACATACCGGTTCCTTACTCTCCTCAACTTCCGGTTCGTGGCCGCCATCTTTATTTAGACTTGCATCCATCAAACCTTGATCCAAACCGGACATGGTCAAGCTAGAATCTGTGTACACATTATTCGCTGGCACTTGTACACTTGTGACCATAGAGTTTAACGTAAATAGACTCGGGTCGTTTAAAAGATGGAGATTATTAGAAACGTCCCATTTATGACCTTGGCAGTTGATAACTTCTGTGCATGTGTGTTCGTTGTCACAAAATGTCGGAATATCATTTGTTTTTTCCTCATTGATGCTAGTTAAAAACGAATTTTCGTGTCTCAAAATCGAAAACCATTTCCCTTCCATCATTTTTGAATATAGAACAGCGTGAGCGGCTTCCGGTTCCATTATTTCTTTTTTAACTTCCTTCTCAATTTTCGCTTCCTTTTCGGCTTTTTCCGTTTCCGCTTTTTTGGCGGCGTCGAGTTGAGAGGAAACTGCTTCGGCCATTTTACGTAATTCTTCTAGATTATTGACTAAATTGTCTTTGTTCTCTTCCGGCTCCTCTTCTTTGACTGTACTTTCTACTTTCACTGTTTCCGGTGGCTTGTCTATGGCTTCAGTTTGCGAAGGAAATAGGGGTTTATGGGTAGGTTTTTGGACTAAAAACGCTGTAGGTATTGAGTCTTCGATATCCAACATGTCTTCTTCTTCATTGTTTTGTTTCTGTTGTATATACTTTTCCTCCATTTTTATTGAACCTGTTGATTTATATATTTGTTTAAATTGATACTATTTTTATAACTAGTAACTCATTCTCGCTTCGATCACACTACTAGCAAAGCCTATGAAACATATAGTCGGCCGACGGAAGTGACAGCCAGCCCAAGCTGCCATACACTCGCTTGGGACATTAGCGTATGGCAGCTGGGGCTGTCACGTCCGTTGGCCGACTTTGTTTCATAGGCTTTGCTATTAATATAGATTTCTCAGAAATAAGATATTTTCCAGCATTAAGAAGTATCCTATATCAACTATCATTGCATTAGGAGAATATTAACATAGCTCACCTAGGAGAATATTAAAATATTTTCAGACCTACCAAATATACACAAAAAACTTAATAAAAATCGTTCAAGCCGTTTCTGAGGAGATCGATAACAAACACATATATTAGATATCCCACCTTCAACTTTACAAGCGCCATGTGTGACGTTGGGCTCGTACTTAATTATCTGTGTTCTATCACTTAAGTTCAGTTCACTCTTGATGCTTTTCAATTCTAAAGCCTCTGCTTCTTCATCTATCTCTAGTTGAGGCTCATCATCTTCCAATTTTGGGTCGAATTTTTCCTGATCTGTTAGAAATTTATTTAGTTTTAATAATTGAATTGAATGATGTGACGTCACATTTTCGAATTTTCACGGTTTAGATTAAATTTTCTAGACTGTGGTATAGATGTCTGTGTTATGTGTGTATAAACAATTTTAAATCTTTAAAAAGCCATATTTATGACTATTATAGTTCAGTTCACGACAATTAACAGCCACATTACGCAAACTTTGAACTCAGTTATCTTGAAATTAGAATTTTGCGACATATCACCTTTATGCATTCATGAAAAATCAAAACAAAAAAGTAAAAGTGATAGTTTAGCAGAATCAAGCAGGTTAAATCATAACATAAATAAATAGTTAAACATCTTGGGTGTTTCGCCATGTTGGATTTAGAATGACGTCACAGCTAACCTGCAATTCATCCAAACTAAACGTGTAAACAACATTTAGACTCAATCGCTTCAAAATGAGTAGAAAGATTCCACCCAAAGAAACATAGTTACATACATTGCAAGTTAAATAAAATCTTGTAAAAATATTTAACACTTTTTACTACAAATTTAACACCATTTTTAGCGCGAAAAAAAACCCGAGCACCTCCTTTAGTGAAATCGGTTAAACAAACTATGTACATATATAAAAAACCTCACGTTTCGTAAGTTTGGGCGTAGGATCCAGGGCAGCTTCCTCCAACTTGGCCTGGTACTCCAGTATCTCTGGCTGCGCGGACTCCATCGCCTCCACGAACACGCCCCCGCACTTGCCCAGCGACCAGTAGCGACGCCAGTATCTGTGAAACATCACAACTTTATTATATTGTACAAGCTCCCTGCTAAAAAGTTTGTAGTACAAGAAATGAAGGATTTTTATACAAACTAGCGAGAACCTTCGTAAAATCAGTTCTTAGCGGACTTACATCTTTATGTGTCAAGTGGTTTTCAATTATTTCGTGATAAGTGAGTGAATGAATTTCGCTTTTATTTTTAAATTGATTTAATTTATTCTTTAGTATTAATAATGTGTATTTTAAATAAGATTATATCATTTTATTTCGGATTTCTTTTTTTCGAGTATATAACACATCAACACCAATAGCCCGATTCGTTTTACTTAAAAATTAAAAAAAAATATTTTTATCTCTTTTTCAAACTTGATATTAGATTTTAATTCAAACATTCGACTGCCATCAGAGTGTTATCATTAATTTAAATCATAAATTGAAGTCGCGTTACCACTTACCCTAAAAAACAGATTTTTATAATGCTCCCATGAGTTTAAATAAGATTATTCTACCACACCACTCCCCCTCCCCTCCTATTTTATTTTTGAGCTTATGTAACACCCCCCATCCCCCCTCCCAAACTAACCTGTCCTGTCCGTAGCACGTGGCCCGCAGCGCGTGCGAGCCGGCCGCTAACGCTATTAGTTGTTGCTCGGACTGACGGATAAGCTTTTCCAGTTTACGGGACAATTCTTCAGAGGATAGGTTTTTATCTTCATCCTGGTAAAAAAAAAAAATATTTAAGAAAATAAACACCATAATTCACCGTTTATAATAATTGGCGTATATTAGTAATACAAAGTTATTTGATCTCGAGATAATATTCGAGACTTGACAATGTGAACTTAGCAATAAGCAAATGTCTATTACGATAAACCATGATTGAAGTACAAGCATTTGGGCTTTACAAACAGATGGAGGGACTCGAACCCGCTACCACCGGCGACCACAAAACGTAGTAGCGTCAAAAAAAATTACTTCAAACACGTACATTTTTTTTATTAATTATATTCGCAATACAGATTATATAATTTAATACCTCTTCCGGCTGAGTGCCTTCACTCTCGAGATCGCTCATGACGTCATCCCCCATCACGCTGTCCTTGTCTATCTTCACGTCGCTTGCTTCATCTTTGTTGTTATTTAATATCTCCTTCTTCACGTTTGATAGATCTTTCAATGGAGATAACTCTTTGTCACTCTCTTCTGGCACGTCCTTGTATGGAGATGGAGTTTGAGGTTTGTCAGGAGACGACTCTTTCTCTTGTTTCTTAGGGGTTTCTGATTTTTCTGAATTATCTATATGTAAGATAAGAAATCATTTTTTTTGAAATTATGTTTTTTTGTTGTTAGATTCAAAGCTATAAACGAAATTTTATGAGAAAACAAAAAATAGAAATGAGGTGAATAATATTTTTTCAGCATATCGCCGTCCATTGCTGGATGGATATTATTATATGCACTAAAGTTTCACCGTTACTTCTCTCGAGTTCGTCCTTAGATATGGTTTTAAAATTAGTGTAGATTTACTTAGGAATTAGATAGTATCCCAAACCTTGATTAAAATCTCTCCAGTGGTTTAATCGTGCCGGTTACTGACAAACGGATAGACGAAAAACAATAGTTTCGGGATCTTTATCTTTTAGTTATAATTTTATTATATGTACAGATATTTTAATCATACATAATTTATTTAAGCTATAATAATGTAGATGTTAAGGGTTATTACATTTTTTTTTATTTCGCAAATAATAAAGAAATGAACGAATGAATGAGTGAATGAAAGAACGTACAAATAAAATAAAGAATTAAATGAATAAATAAAAAATAAAGTGTCAGACCGTCTGCGTGCGGCGCGTCGGCGAGGCGTTGCGCGCGCTCCAGCGCCTGCGCCTGCGCGCGCTCCGCCGCCTCCGCGCGCGCCTTGCGCTGCTGCAGCGCGCGCACCCTGCGCACACAGACAGGTGTAATAACGTTTTATTTACATTTAATGTATAGGATTATTGGTAATATAATTTATACGACAAAATCAGTGTTAGTATAAAATTATCCGTTTTAAGGGTTCCGTAGCCAAATAGCAAAAAACTGAACTTTTATGGATTCTTCACGTTTGTCTGTATGTCCGTCTGTATGTCACAGCCACTTGTTTCCGAAACTATAAGAACTACACTGTTGAACCTTGTTAAGTAGATGTATCCTGTAAATCGCATTAAGATTTACACAAAAACAGAAAAAAAATACAATAAATTTTGGGGGTTCCCCTTATTGAGAACTGAAACTCATAAAATGTTTTTCATCAAACCCATACGTGTGGGGTATCTATGGATAGGTTTTCAAAAATGATATTGAGGTTGTCCCCACACCCATGGGACCCTTCCCTGGGAAGGTACCGAGTACCGGGAAGGCGAGTCCGACTCGCAGTAGTTTGAATAGTTTCTCGTGCGTGCGTGCGTACTTGCGGATGCGCGCGTCGAGCAGGTAGCGGTCGCGGCGCAGCTGCGCCAGGCGCTCGAGCGCGGCGTCCAGCTGGCGCAGCACGGCGCGGCCCTGCAGCAGCTCGTCGCACACGCGCGCCAGCACGCGCGCCTTCGCGCGCGCGCCCAGCGCCGGGAACGGCTTGTCGCGCAGCAGCTCTGTACACACACACACACACACATTCATTACATTACGTTATTGTAATAGCCGATTTAGTCCTGTCGGTAAACGCGATAATCGTATATTTTGCTTTAAAGAAAATTATCATTTCTTTGTTGGACCAAAATTTTAAAAAAATTACACAATGCGACATATTAAGAATACGTTGCCGGACTTTAATGACTTACACGTCTGAGGACATTTGACGATCAAGTACGACATAATACTGGTCGCGAGATATTCGACAGTATTGCCCTCTACCACCAAACTAGCACGGGTTTCTCACCTCTCTTATTTGAGGAAAAATATATTCTAAACCCATCTCCTCACAGATAAAAAAATAACGTGTGGTGTCGTGGAACACCGGATAGAAACAAAGTTACTTATTATAAGAATATTAAATTTAAGTTCTATTCGAAGTATAAAGAAAATAAGTTATACTAGTAAAAAAACAAACTACTACAAAGTTATCAACTTTAATTTACTTACAAACCAGACGGTGTAATTATCGAATGATATAATAATAATAACCGTCATCACGTAGATTATACATTACACACTGTATAGCCATCATACAAAGACTATAAATAAATAATAAAAATCTCACGTTACGGACGTTTTTTCTCGGTTACGATAACCCGCCGCATCGTCGCATAAGGAACTTGGAACTTTGTTCCAAAACTTACAGTATGCATTTTGAAGTGAAACTTCTTTAGAATCGTTGTGATTTCAAACTCGATGAAACGAAAAAGTAAGTCCATAGAGACACAAACACGTGAATCAAGTACCAGGCGCTCAGGGACGAGGAAGAGTTAGCGCCGCCACATTAGTATGTATACAGTGTGTAAACAGTGAGTAAAATTTATAAACATAGAAGTTTCACTTCTGACATGTGTACTTTGTACACTTTTTTTAAACAAAGACCTAATCTCCTCTAGTACTTGTATTATAGATACAGATAGAGTACGAGTATGAGCACTGACCGGACAGCTTGTAGGTGTCGTTGGCGTGCAGGTGCTCGTAGTAGAGCAGGTTGCGTGCGCTGGCGCAGGTGGCGCGCAGCTCGGCCGCGCTCTGGTGGTGGTCCGCCACGCGCCGGTCGCGCTCGCGCTCCACCGACAGACCTACAACACCATCGCATTCTTTATTTATAGCTGGCGATAGGTTTAGCGCCAGCGAGTGTTGCCAGATTAAATATTTTATTTTTAATTTAATAATAGTAGCTTATTTGTTCCTTATAATATTAGCTATCTGCAAATAAGAGTTCTGTGAAAATACGTCCAGCCGTTTCAGAGATTAGCCGGAACAAATTAACAGATAGATAGGCTAAAATTTTAAAAATTGATCTTTTGATGTAAGTACCGTATATACTTTCATATGCATTTAGTTTAAAATCAGAAATTTTATTTACATGTGCACTCATTCTAGGACCGGAAACTGAAATTCTAAGGTTTAGTTTCATATATTACTAGAGAATGCGTTTTGAATGTTAGTAAAACTTTCTTAGAAATTAGTTATTTTTTTGTAGTAAAATGTATTCTATGTTAACTTGTGTTACCAGCTTGTATCATAGCAAATATCATGAAAATTTGTTTAATAGTTTTTTCATAATAGACAGACAAAGATTATAAAACTATATATATTAGTATTTTGTATTGATAATAATTACTTTTTTAAATTAATTTGCTTTTTATTATATGCATAGGTTTAGAAAGATATGACGAATTAATACCTATTATAAAAAAAGCAAAAAAAAATTTTTTTGATAAACTGCTAACTTGCTCATATTACGAGAAAGCCATTACACCGATTTTTATGAAATTCGGCTATTTTTTTTAAGTGTAAGAACTGTGACGTCACAACAGAACATAGGGCGCGTACCGGTGAGCGCCTTGACCTCGGCGGTGGCGAGCGCGTACAGGTAGATGCGCAGCGCCTCGGGCAGCGCGGCGCGCGGCGCGGCGTGGCGCAGCGCCTGCCCCAGCTGCGTGGTGTGCCGCCCCGGCTGCGGGATGCCCGGCTCCTCTGCAACACACACACACACACACGGATAATAAATACTATGTTACTCTATTTTTTTTTATGGGACAAAGGGGGCAAGCGGGCAGGAGGCTCACCTGATGGTAAGTGATCACCTCCGCCCATGGACATCTGCAACACCACAGGGCTTGCAGATGCGTTGCCGGACTTTCAGGAAAGGGAGGGAGGGAAGGAGGAAGGAGAAGGACGGGAGGAGGGATGGGGAGTGGGCCTCCCGGACTCTCACTTACCGGACGAAACGCGACAGCATAGCTGCCACTTCACGCCGGTCTCCTGTGAGAGAGTGGTACTATACGGGGCGTGCCGGCCCATTCCGCTGCTACCCGAAGGTAACAAGCATGGCACTACCACTTGTTAACGTTATATAACTATATAACGACATTCAAAGGACCGTGCATATTTCGACGTTTTATAGAGTTGTCGTTAAATAGAGAGAACAAAAATCTGTATAAAAATTAAGATGAAAATGCTTTCTAACTAGTGTTAGTAATTACATACATAAAAACAATTCTTATTAAAACGCTATTGCGTATAGTTTGTTAATTTCGTCTGACGTCTTTTGCTGCACCTGTAATTTTGATGTATTTTTTTGCTTATTTTATTTATATCTTGCTATATTCAGGCATCTTGGTGATAAAGAAAGTACTTTGCCAATAATTTTGATGCTTCTTATCTTGAGTTATTAATAATAAATTGAGTTGAGTTATGAATAATAAAATAATAAGTAAACGCCTTCTACAAATAAATAAAATTAATAAAAGGCACGGGCGTTTAACGCCTGTTGATAAGTTCATCAAATTAAAACAAATAGTATACAATAGCTTACATAATCTGTGGTACATACCAATAGCAATCATAAGCAGCCTGGCCAGCACGTTGAGCAGCTCCTCCTCCGCCTCCAGGTCGCAGTTGGGGATGAGGCCCAGCTGCAGCGTGTGCAGGGACGGCAGCGACTCCACTTCTGTACACAAATATAATACTTAAATTAATTCGCACTAGTATTTAACTAACAATATGACCTGGCTTCATTCGAGTTCTTCCGGTAGATTTAATTTTTTTTAGGGTAATTATGTATTTAAACATCAACAAATTGACGATTTTATTTTGTATAATACTAAGGTATTATAAAAAAAATCGTACTAATCATAATAGATACTAACGAAAAATAAAACTTGATTTTCATTGTTTTTTTCAATAGTATATTTTTTTTTAATTTTACTAAATTAGAATTAGAAAAATTTCGAATTTTGAAAAACCCGTCAAAACCAACAAAGTAGTCAAAATATCCATCATCAGTTACTTGGAGATTCGTAGGAACAAGCAGACAAACAGAAATTATGTTATTCTTTCTGATACCTTATATATTTCAATATAAATTTGGTAAGAGGCTGTTATGTTAACATTACACACAGACACTTCAATTTTATTAACCTGTATATATATATATATATATATATATATATATATATATATATATATATATATATATATATATATATATATATATATATATATATATATATATATATACAGATAAAAAATAATTAATAAAGCAATTATGAACGGACTAGTGCATAATATTTGTCTCATAAGCACTTTACGCCATACTGCGTAGAGGTCATATATAATATTTCAATTTATGTCGTAGTCGTTAGCCGTGAGTCTGCAGTGGTCGTCGTACGCGCTCACGGCCGTTCTATCATTTTAAATAAATATTTTTTTTTAAATATGTTGGGACATTATTACAACAGCGTCATCTAGTTCCGCAGTAAGCTACGTAACGTGCTTTGTTTTACGGATCCCAGATAGTTGATATACTACACAAATACATTTTAAATACATAGATATTATAAATATAAACACCCATGACTGGAGTACAAACATTCGTGCTCAACAAATGAATGCCCCCAGCGGGACTCGAACCCGCGACCGCTGGCGCAGAAAGTAGGGTCACTACCAACTGAGCCAAACGAGTCGTCAAATCATTTAAGTTCGGTGAATATACAATTATTAATTATCTTGGACTATCGTTTATCTATCAATAATTCATATCAGTATAAACCAATCACTATCAACCAAAGACCTTACCAAAGCCAAGTGCTGGACCGAAGTTGTGCAGGAACTCGTACACCTGCAGCAGGTCCGCCATGGCCTGCCCGCAGATCCTGAGGCCGGGGATGCGCTCCAGCTCGGGCAGGGGCTTCTGGTCGGAGAGGGACGAGTCTTCTTGGGGTCGCCTGGAAAATAAAAAAAAATGAGTCATTTCCAAAATACATAAAGCACGACATATTTTATTTATTTTTTTACATTATTACAACAGCGCCATCTAGTTCAGTGGTAAGCTACGTTACGTGCTCCGCGACCGCTGGGGCAGAGAGTAGGATCCGCCGCCGGAAATCCGCGATAAAATCCGAAAAGGTAGTTTCATTTATAATGTCGAATATTCGCGTAAACCTAAGAAAGTATTACCGCAAATAATATTATAACATTGATCCTACACTAAGTCATGTTTAACATTTTTCTTTTCTTAACTTTCCCACACTTCACTCATATGCCTTTTATAGCGAGCAATTTTAACGTCCTACTGCTGGGCCCCCTTCAATACGAGGTGATCAGGCCATAGTCCAACACGCTGACTAAACATGTCAAACATGTCTTACAAAAACTTGCTAGAACTTTCTCAAACATCTGCATGTTGTTTCCTCAGGATGTTCGTAATGTTGTTGGAAATTATTCGCACTTGAAGATATCAGATCGAGACCCGGATTTGAAAGACTGTCAAGACTATAAGTGGACTATAAATTGGTTTAGCCATATTTATAGTAATAATCCAAAACTCACCTGAGCTCTGACAACAGCTCCATCTCCTTCCGTCTCTGCTGCAACTTCTTCTCTTTCACGAGCAATCGATCTAGAAGGTTCTGGTGCTTTCTTCTTTCTCTCTCTTCCCATCTCCTCCGCGCGTCTAGTTGTCGGATGAACGTTGTGTGCTGACGTCGCCTTTCACGTTCCTAGTCAATATTCAATAAAAATTTTGTTTTAGTAAAATATATTATGATTAATTTCATTATTGTTTAGATAAGTTTGAGGAGAAGTGCATAGAACAAAAGACGAGTGAAACTAAAAATAAGCTTAGTTGCGATGGTATAATAGCTACGAATTTCATTTTTTATATGACAAATTAATAATTTAAAGCTTGCTAGCATGGTGGACTAAGGCCCGATTCCCTTCTCCCTCTTATTAAGAGGAGATCTCTCTCCGTATAAAGATTAAAGAGGATAGCCATGCCCAGCAGTGGGAAGTTTAAAAGGGGTAGATACAATTGGGAAATTCACATCTTAAAATATAAAAAAAGTCAAAAAATCTTAGGACTATTTGAGAAACATTGCTTTTGTAACTATCGTTTGCAACATTATTTTGAAGTTTCAATCGTTTTAATTAACCAAATTAATTAATATTCTACACATTTATATGGAATCATTTGTTAGTATTCCACACCCATGCAGCTTAATGTTTCGTACAAAAATAACCGCCCTAGCTACTACAAGCTACATAATATTCGGAAAAAATGTTTATTAAAGGCTTTAATATTTACTGAAAAA
Source organism: Boloria euphrosyne (assembly GCA_951802675.2). NCBI lineage: Eukaryota > Metazoa > Arthropoda > Insecta > Lepidoptera > Nymphalidae > Boloria > Boloria euphrosyne. Next base: position 1,032,272 of record OX637898.1, on the reverse strand, counting down.
AAGATTAGTAAATATACTTCTTAATATTAATAATATTCGTAATAATAAATAACTAACCAGTAAATGTATTCTTTTAAATTATGTTAACAAGTTAAGCAAAAAGGCAGCAAAAAAAAAAGAAATGACAGATAATAATAGTTTTTTTTAAACGAAGCATAATAATATAATAGTCTAAGAGCGTGTATTTCAATTTATTACCTCCGTTATATATTTTTGCTGCGGCGGCAACACGAATTCCCGATAGAAAAAAAATACAATATCATATAATAATGTTTTGGATATTTTTAAATAAATTCAGCTACGTAGGATTACATTTTAAGGCTAGTTTTTTTTTCCATACACTAAACTCATATTTAGTATTTCATTGAGTGGTATAAGTAATCAAAATTAAATAAAAAATATCAATTTTTAAATATACTCTATCTCCTTTTGGCATTGATAATATCGTTTCGGCCTTATTTATTGCCCTCACTTATACTTTTTAAAAATTTAATATAGTTTTTTACTTAGAAATATGCATTCTATTAGCAAATATTATTTATAATAGAATATATTTCTAATATATAAAAATCTCGTGTCACAGTGTATTGTTATCGAACTCCTCCGAAACGGCTTGATCGATTTTTATGAAATTTTGTGTATATATTTGGTAGGTCTGAGAATAGGTCGTAGGCTATTTTTTATTCCCCTAGGTGAAAAGGGGGGCTAGGGGTTGCCACTTCGGACTTTATACTTTTTATTTTTAGACCAGTTTTCTAAGTTTTCATCCCTTCACCGATGATATCTAAACGCGGGTGGAGCCGTGGGAATTGCTAGTATATACATGTATTGCATCAAAATCTGTTAGCCACTTTTCCCGTGTGGCGATTACAGACAGATAAACAAAAAAATTGAATTTCGATTACAATTACTATTTCAATGAATTTTTCCAAAATGTGTACAGAATCGACCATTATTTTAAACAAAGCCTACCTGTTCTTTTAGAAGCATAGCCTGTTGACGCTTTATCTCCCTTTCCTGGAACAAAATATTATTTCTGAGGGCGACTTTTTATATAACTTTAGGCTTTAACTTTTAAGCTTTAACTTTATGAATCCATAACTTATAAAAACCTATAATATGGAATACAATAAAGAAAATAGAGTATTGTTAGAAAATGGTTTTTCTAATTATTTTAATTATAATAATATACACAGAATGTATATATTTTTTAAATAAAATAGTCAATATGGAAGTATTTTTATAGATTGGACGAGGAAGCCGAGAAGAAGTGTTGTAAAACCGGGATGATCACGTGACAGTCTATATTCGTCACGACAGTTTGTCGCATGGAGGTTAGAGACCAGGAGGACCATCGCCCTAGAATGTAGTGTCTCAGAAATATTGTCAAACTAAGGAGGCGCTGCGATCGCTATTGTTACGACTTAGGGTTCGTTACAATTAAAACAGCCGATTAAACTACTAAAAAAATAGACACTTTAATTATTAAACACAAATTACAAAATAACACACTAAATTATAAAATACAATCGCACTATGATCACTTTAAATCGCACTCGTAGATCGCTTCGATGTTTCGCTTGTATCGCTGATACCAAACTGACTAGTCGCGGCTCATACCCGGCCTTATATAGGGGCCTCGGATTCGGTACGGTTCTAGAACCGTCGACTGTAGAAACTTCCAGAATGTTCGAGTACATTCCGGCCCCGATCGATCATAAATCGATCGATCGAGATTGTTCTGGAAAGTTCTATCATCGAAGTTTCTAGAATGATCTTGACTACTAGTTCCGCCACTCGATACTAGATGACGCTAGTGGTACGTAACGTCACCATGTGCCGAGCATTAATCGTTGCGCGCAACACTATGTTGTCTCAATGCCTAACTTCACGTTGTCACAATGGTGACAATACTCATAAATAGCTAACTTCACAAATACTACTTACCGACGGCAGCGCGTTGTAAATTCTACACATTTTCAGAGACAGGCGGGTAATGCTTTAGTATGAAGCGATGGTCCTCCTGGTCTCTAATCTCCATGGTTTGTCGTAACGTCACGAGTCAGTATGACTGTCATACCAAAATTGATGTTTGACATCAATAATAATAACCTAATAACTTTGCTAAGTAACTATATTCATTAGATATGAACTACGACATAAATTTAAAAAAATATAGACACATAATTGTATTAAATAATCTAAATTATTCTACTACTATCTGCCATCTATGCCGTTACAGTCTACGAGCCTACTTCTCCACCTTACCTGCTGCTTCTTCGCCTGTTCTTCTATCTTCTGCTTCTCCAACTCCTCCTGCTTTCTCTTCTTAGCCTTTTATTAGCCAAAAACAACATTGAAAGCGACGAGCAAATTATATTACAGCAAACATGAAACAAAATGAAAATAAAAATAAAATCATAGCATAAACCATATTTAATTATTTTTTTGTAAATTTTAATTTATTATTTTGATTAATTTTTGCAAAAAAAAAACTAAAACAAATGTATTTTTTATTAATACAAAGCTAACGAAGTTAATTAGATTAATTTTCGAAATTTAATAATTGTTTCAATCAAGTTTTGTTAAGAAAAAAATAGTAAAAAAGTAAAAAAAAATAAAAAAAGTGCAAAGCGTGCATAACTAATAGAATTAAAAAAAATAAAACCAATAAAATTGAGTTAAAAGCGTTTATTCAGTTCAAGCAAAGGCATATTCTTCCACGACATTCGATATACAATATAGAAAATGCGAGATGTGAAAATGCTACAAACGGGATTCGAACCCGTATTCACTCCCTTTATAACTCATTCTATGCCATCCCATAGAGAAGATAGACCGTGTTAATTCATACCATAGACACCAAATGTTAGTCATAAGTTAGTGCATCCTGATAGTGAACAGAACGTACCGGACTGTACGCTTCCTTGAAAGGCTGTACCGATATCGATAATGCTCCATCTTTACCCACATTAAAGGTGCCTTTGCTGACCTTTTTCGATATTATATCTGTTAGTATATCATCGTCCCCGCTCAGATCTATGACATCTTTTAATACGGATTTTTGGTTATCTTTGGGCATTAACATGAGATTTTGCGACATAAATTCGTTTTTCGCATCTAAATATTTTTGTTCTATGCTCTTTGGGTCGTCTACTTTTCTATCGCTTTGCAATTTGGACCAATCACAACCGTTTATAAACTCTGATATGCGAGAGTACGACTCTATTAGCTTCTCCAGATTATTCTCAGAGTCCGGCCCTTTTCTTTTATCCGGCGTTTTAGTTAGGGAGAAGTCAAAATATTTGTCGTTAGATCGTTTTGGGAGATCGAAAGCCGCTTTTTCGGCGAAATCTTTCATCTTGTCCAAGGCGTTGTACTCCTCGCCTTTCCAATGTTGGTCCAAATTGACTGTTTTTATGGGAGTATCTTTAAGCCCGCTCACAGGTATGAGAGAGAGGCTGATTTGTGGCATAGTTCTGTCTCTGTTACTCTTAACGGCCGGCGCCATGACGATTTCTGGAACTTTCCACTCATCGCTTTTAGGCGTCGGCAAAGGCTCGATGGTGAGCTGCGATCTGCTCTTGTTGATTTGCTGTTTCAATTTCCTTGCGTTAGTTTTTGTATATACTCTTTTTATTATCAATTGGATTTTTGACAACATTGTCAATATAATGGTCTGGTGTTAGGTCCCCAACAACTTTACATATAAAAGTAGCTACTTTAAAAACAACACTACTGAAAAAGCTATAGTTCTATCTACAAAAAGGCAAAAATTGACTAAGAATTGATATTTCTTACTAATTAAAATAAATTAACCGGTTCTTATAATTTTCTAATGAAATACAAGTAGCCTAAGTTACTCCTTATAACATTAGCTATCTGCGAGTGAAAGTCCCGTCAAAATTCGTTCAGCCAATTCTGAGTTTAACCGGAACAAACAGACAGAAATTTAAAAAAATATATTTTTTTATATAAATACTATATAATATACTTTCATATTATGCATTTAGTAAAAAGCTGTTAATTTGAAATTAAAAACTGATTTCAATTTTATTCATATGTCTACATACATCAGTCCATTTTTGCCTTTGACAAAGAGAATAACTACGGAATGTGAGCACAATGTTGCCAAGCGTCAAATTGATAATAAAAAAAAAACAAACACAAGCACATGTATCTAAAACATCAATACATTAGTCCCCATATTATTATAGACAAACGACATTCACAGAAGAAAAATATAAAATTTAATTATATATAGATACTAGGAGGGATTTTTAATCTATGGTTTACCACAGACAAGGTAATAATAATAATATAAAAAATATTAAATATCAATAATCAAATTAATAATAATACAAGTTCACCCATATACCAGAAAATAATATCCAAAAAAGATGGTTTCATACAAAAAAAAATCAAATACACAGCAATACATAACCTACCATACAAATGCAAAATGATCTAAAAACAAAAAACAAGTGGTAAAGTGAAACTTCATTGGTTATTTACATTTCTAAACGTAAAGATTAATAATAAATTAATAAAAACTTTATAAACACTCAGACAAAAATATGATTCAAACGAATATCACACGAAAAGGCGAATGATATTTTGTCTCTTTCCATCTAATGGGATTCTTGTATCTATCGCATGTGCTCTAACTAACCCGAGCGAAGCATAGTGGAGCCGCTAGTTATAAATATTATGTATATTTCAAAACAATTTTGTAAATAAATAATAAGCTTTAAAAATAACAACGGAAAGGATATAATAATGTCTATTATATGAATTGTATGGCAATACCAATGGTTACTATGGTAACCTACTACAAACGCCACGGCCATGATGGATTTACGAGACGCGTACTTTTAATTTCACTCTCTTGCCACAAAGAAGTTTCACTTTAAAAAAATAAACCGCTTAAAGTCTCCTTACAACCCTTGTATAATTTAACAATTTAATTATATTTTCTGGTATCCAAGTGGGCAAAAATCTACTTTAGAGGCTAACTATATATAATTATGATGAACAAACATACACCCCCACAACTCACCTCTAACAATTGCTGACTTCGCACCTCTTTCTCGCGTTTAACTAATTCGGCCTTTTCCGACCTCTCTATCTCTCTCGCAAGCCGAGCCTGCGGATATCATTTTAATTTTAAAACTTTGAACTGTACTTAAAAAATAATATAGTGGGTTCCGTACCCTCTTGCAAAATATAACTATATATAAATAACTGTGTGCTAATTATTTTTTTTAATTGGCATGGCGGCCACTATGAATTTCGCCATCTTGTATTTGTTATAGCTGCTATAGAAATACACACTCTGTGGAAATCTCAATAATGGTTCAGCCTGTTATCAGTGGGGTTTAGTGAAAGGGTTCCGTTGGAACCCATTAAGTACGGAACCCTAAAAACAATTTGTCTCTTTCACGAAACCTCTCATTTATTTTACATTGGTTAATATATCAGTAGTATAAATTATGTTATACAAATATGGTTTTAATTTTTAAATTATTTCTGACACGTTAAGTTTTTTGCGGTTAGGGTGTATGTTTACATGTCTCATTTTACATTACTACTCATAAACCAAATAGAACTTGTTACTAGGGATGGTATATAATTTTAAATATATACTAGAATTTAAAAATAATTCATTTAGGATTTCAAATTAAAATATAGATCATTTCACATTTATAAAGTAAAATAGCAACATGCTGTAAAAAAATCATACTACTAATACTTTTAAAATAAAAATTAACTAAACGTCGCTAATGAAAAATCGTACAAATATTAACATCACTACAGTATATTGTATAAGGCATTGTGTGTAGATCATGTAATGTATGTATCTATTTCTCTCTCTCTCTCGCTCTCTCTTGTGCACTCATTGACATTTGAAAGGATTATTTTCTCGTCTAGATCTTAATAGTAACACTCAATAGTTTTACTTGGATGACCCGAGACTCGAACCCAGGATTTGTACAGCTGTTCCATATATGTGCATATGAATTGATATGAGTATATATGTATATGAGTAAATACTCGTAGCGTGCGTGCGTACCTGGTCGCGCGGGCGGTGGTCGCGGTGGTCGCGGTGGTCGCGGTGGTCGCGGTGGTCGCGGCGCGCGTCGCGCGCGGCCTGCTGGCGGCGCGCCAGCTCCATGCGGCGCTCCAGCGGCGGCGGCGTGGGGCGCCCCGGCAGCGCCGCCAGCGCGCGCGCCTCCTCCAGCCTGCGCACACACCACCACCACCACCACCATACACTATTACTATACTTGTACATACATCGTTGTTACTGTTGCAAACAAATACAAAGAAACACAAATCTATTTCATTAGGTATTAAATATTTAACTTGACACTTGACTTAAGTGCGTGTCGAACTTGCGCACGAAGGGTTCCGTGCCTTTTTTTTACCTATAAAAACGGCAAAAAAATCATGTCTGTTGTATAGGAATTAGGAGCCCCTTAAATATTTATTTTATTCAGTTGTTTATTATTTGTTGTCATAGCAGCAACAGAAAATTTTAATGATCTATGAAAATTTCATTGTTTAACTATCACGACTCATGAGACATCCTGGTAACAGACAAACAGACAGGGTCTACTTATAGGGTCCCGTTTTACCCTTTGGATACGGAACCTTAAAAATCAAATGCCTACAAAATTGTGTTTTTACAACTATAACTTATAACACTTCTCATAAATTAAATATATAAATACATAATTGTTTACTTCCAGCCACCTCACACCAACTTCAGGCTGATGCACGTTAACTACTGTTAACAACCCGCCAGCTGTCAGGCCGGTGTAGTTTGACAGCTACTGTCAACAACCAGCCAGCCATGGAGATTAAAGACCAGGAGGACCATCGCTTCATACTAAAGCATTACCCGCCTGTCTCTGAAAATGTGTAGAATTTACAACGCGCTGCCGTCGGTAAGTAGTATCTGTGAAGTTAGCTAATAATTTGTGAGTACTGTCACTGTTGTGACAACGTGAAGTTAGGCATTGAGACAACATAGCGATCGCAGCGCCTCCTTGGTTTGACAATATTTCTGAGACACTACATTCTAGGGCCTTGGTCCTCCTGGTCTCTAATCTCCATGCTGCCAACTGTCACCCCTGCGCAGTGACAGGTGCTGTCACGTGCCAGCTGTCAATGAGACCCACCTCTTGGCGATGTCGGCCTCGCCGAGCACGAGCGGGTCGCCGAGGTCGGGCGCGGGCTGCACGTACTCGCCCAGCAGCGTGCGCGCGCTGAAGCTGAAGTTGTCGCGCGACAGCACCGGGCTCGGGTTGCACTCTAGGAACTGCACATTCAACTCTGGTTAGTCGTCTGATATATTATAATAAAATAAATAAAAAGAAAAAAATGTGTGTGCGTACTTATGTACACGCGTTAGACATTATTAGGCTGTTTTTTACAGAAGTCTGTCATTGCTAGTTTTAATTGTGTTTCTATCTGTGGCATTGTCATTTCGATCATTTGGACCATGGAGATTAGAGACCAGGAGGACCATCGCTTTATACTAAAGCATTACCAGCCTGTCCTTGAAAATTTGTCGAATTTACAACGCGCTGTCGTCGGTTAGTAGTATTTGTGAAGTTAGCTGTTAATGAGTATTGTCACTATTGTGACAACGTGAAGTTAGGCATTGAGACAACATTGCGATCGCAGCGTCTCCTTAGTTTGACAATATTTCTGCGACACTACTTTCTAGGGCGATGGTCCTCCTAGTCTCTAACCTCCATGGTTTGGACGTTCCAAACGGTTGACAGTGTTCTTAGTTACAAGTCGTATTATAGACCGTAAAAGATGGATACTTCGACATACCTCTAATTTATTCGAAATCTAATAATTAATTATTTTGCTAAAATATAAGCAGCTTTAGTCAATTTTGTCTTTCACTGAAAATTCCGTCAAAATCGATCCAGCTGTTTCAGTGATTATCAGAAACAGTCAAAAATGTTAGTGTTTTTGTTGTACTATAAATCCATAATATGTATTTAGTAAAAAGCTTGCAAAAATTTACATGACAAACAGTCACTTCAGTTTTATTTATGTATATAGATATAGTTGTATAATAACACTGACCGCTTGCAACTCCTGCGCAGACTTGATCTGCACGGCGGCGTGCGGCTCCGGCGGCGAGTAGCTCACGTCGCCCTTCACGTGGCAGGAGCGGGACAGCCCCCTGATCAGCGTCACTCGCTTCCAACCTATAAGTCAACATTAATAGGGTATTCTACTATGTTGGAAAAAGTACTTTAAAATGTTGATTTTCCTATTAAAAAGCCACAATAAAATATATTTCGGCAAAATAAACACGCTTTTTTTGCCATAAAATTAAATTTAATTTTAAACATTTTTTATTCCCGCAAAAACGCTATCAGCCATTTGGTGACGTAATACTAGTAATAAACAACAGTCTTGTATGTAGTACCTATGTACGACCGGCACTCATACAACGGTAACAGTGGTTTGTGGTTGCCTGACTGACGTCACACCCATAGCAGCTCGTGTTTTAGGTCACGTGATATACAGGTAAAAAATTACGACTTTTAATTTTAATATAATAAATCAATAATGAGCTTTTATGACTCAAAATCAGAATTTTAAGTATATTTCTACAAATTAATTTTTTTATTTTATTTCTTTTATTTTTCACCACCGAAAGTACCCTATTAGACCATATCACAAACAATAACTAGTTGCCATAAAATCTGTTTTAGATCATTTATACAAACTCTAAACATAAAAGGACCCAAGATAGATCCCTGCGGAACACCTATTCTAAGAGGAGATTCAGAAGAATTAACATTTTTTTATCGAGACCTTCGCTCCTAAGTTGGGATAATAACACACAACGCCATCTAGTTCCATGGTACGCTACACCTTGTCATAGTGGGAGGGTTCAACCGGGCGTGAAGATATGAAGGCTCACTTTGGGGGTGGCGTGTCATGCAGGTTCTTCCTGGTACTTCTATCATAGCAGAGTGAATAGCGGAGCAACCTTTGGTTGTGTGGTGACGCCTAGTAGTGGAATGCCTAAGCGATCCTATGACGTCCTATTCCGAGGTACGTTCCGTTGGGATTTAGTGGGTAATACTAACTTCTCTGAATCTCATATAATTAAATCTGTAGTATATACTACTGTATATTATAAAACAAAGTCCTTCACCGCGTCTGTCCATCTGGTCGCGTTAAACTCAAATACTACTGCACCGATTTTTATGCTGTTTTCACTAATTCGAACAAACCACTCTACTGCATGGTTCTCGAGGAAGGTTTTAGTATATTTATTTTATTTATTTATATATAAGTACATAGAAAAGCTTGGTAACAATATAAAGCACTTTAAAAACAAAACAAGTATTTAAGTAGAATCAAGCTAACAATGTTTAAGTAACACTGCCCTCCGTACTTATAGTTTAACTGTTTGACGGTAGGACGGTATTTCTCGCACGAATGTTCACTCACTTATTACAGTATAGGCAAATTTTTAGATTAAACATAAACTTTTAGTATATAATTAGTGAAAGTGAGCGAGGTGAGGGCAAGTCGCTAGTGTTACCGAGCGCGAGCGGCAGGCGCAGGGCGTCGGGGCGGCGGCCGCCGTCGCTGGCGTCGGAGTCGGAGGGCGCGTCGGACAGGTCGGTGGGGCACTCGGAGTCGGTGCTGGCGTCGCCCAGCAGCGCGCGCAGCCGCTCCGGGTCGGCGTCCAGCAGCTGCTGCGCCAGCGCCGGCCGCAGGCCCAGCGCGCGCGACTGCGCCAGCAGCGACGCCACCGTGTTCTTCTTGGGCTTGGACACGCCGCGGCCCAGGTTGCGCGGCCGGCCCTCGCGCGCGCCCCACACCGGCAGCGCTGCCCACACGCCACCATTATACACATACATTCAAATTCTATTTTCACATTCTAAATATTTTATTCAGCATGAAATTATTACGATTTTTTACTGATCGTCATGAGTCTACTACCAGTTCGGAAGGAAGAAACCACTCACCTGAGAAGAACTGGCGAAAGAAACTCAGCGGGACTAATATATTTTTTTTTTTGTTTTTTTTTTTTGTGTTGTTGTCTTGTCTTTTTTTAATTAAATTGAAATAAACAATAATTCTATAGGTTGAAACAGCCTGGTGGCGATCACATCATTCCCAAGGCGTACTATCTTCTAAAAAATCGTTAATAAAAAATCGTTATTGCTTAACGTGCCACAAATGGGGGTGGGCCTATCTTCATTACGAGAATCAGGCTATAGTCCACCGTGCTGGCCAGGAACGGGCGGACTGAACATATCCTATTTTGTAAACTTGCTAGATTCTCTCAGATATGCAGGTTTCCTCACAATTTCTTCATTACCATAATACAAATAATAATTAAGAATGATTCACACAGGATTTGAACCCACTTCTCTTGGCCTTTTATATTCACTTAAAAATTACAAAAAAAAAAAAGAAACCTATATACCAAGTAGATTGGAGGATAAAGGTAAGGAGGACTATCTCTGTGTATGAAAATTGAAAAGTGTCCATCGAAATGCTCGCCACATTAGCATTAGAGTAAATTTTAATTACACTTTACTTAGTATACAGCTGCTAGATTCATATCATACCTTTTTGCTACACTAGCGCCACTCTGGTGAGTTTTCGAAGTTATATTTACCACTGACAGGTGGACACTTTTGCAAGTACTTCCAAATAAGACAGTACTCCTCACCTCTACAGTCCATACGAGTAAGGCATTAGGCAACTCACATTCGCTGTCCTCGCTGCCGCTGGACTTGGGGCGCGGCGAGTCCGCCTGCGCGGGCAGCTCGGGCGCCACGCGCCGCGGCTTGGCGCCGGGCTTGCGCCGGGCTGCGGGGGTTCATACAGATTTACAAAAATAATTGTTTAGGTTAGTTTTACTATTTCTCAATGGATGGCGCTAGTAGTACTTTAAATCGCGCAAGCGTTACGTTCTGTTGGGGAATATATAAGGTCTAAGGTGGATTCGACCAGCTGGACCAGGTCAGTGTTGTCAGTTGTGTAGGTTATAATTTCGAAATAAATTGTTCGTATGTTCTGTAGGTCAAGTTCTATAAGGTTGTCGAAAGTTTTGTAGGGTTTCGTTGTGACTTGTGAGTTGTGTTGTTGGTTTGTTGTGTTGTTGTGGCGTTGTCAAGGGCCGTTTGGAGTCCAAATATATAAAAGTGTTGTGTGTAAAATAAAAAAAAAATAAAAAATAAAAAAAATGTAGTATATTAGACATGCGCAAAACAGTGCTTTATGAAGTAATGTAATATGGCATTACTTTTCGTACCGCGTAATATTACATTACATCATTACTCTAAACATCACCTGTAATGCGTGATGCGACGATGTGATATTACCTACCGCCGCGTGCTGAATTTTCCACCCTCAAATATTTTGCTGACCCTTTTTTTATATTTTTTTTATCATTAATTTAATATAATAATAATATATATATAAATAAATAAGGCAAACAAAAACATTGACACTAAGAATTTGTATTTTTTTTACAAACAGCTCCCTCTAGTATTGTATACATATTACATATTGTCTTCAATAGATGGCGCTTTTTAACAAATTTTTGAATTAACTCTAAAACTTTAACTTGAAATTAATTTCTATTCAAGGAAGTATAAAATAAGAAAATAAAAAACGACAGTAATTATTTTTTATGTATCTAAATAATAATAGTATACATTCCGTAGCGAGATTCGAACGTAGTTCCGGCCACAGGGATGAAATAGCACGTTCGCGAGTCGCGTCATGTTAAGGTGATACCTATTACCGATACGTAATGCATTTCGTCGAGTAATGTGTAATGCTACATTACTCTAAACATCACTGCCATGCGTGATGCGGCTATGCAATATTACGCCGCGTGCTGTATCAGTGTATTATAAACATGGCATTACCATTACGGATCTATCTCATGTAATGTAATGAATATAATACGCGTTATAATTGTATTTTAAAATTTAAAATATGGAATTTTTATTCGATACGATTAAGATTTTTATTAGGTATTGACTTTTTTAATACAATATTTAAATTTATATCATTGTCGTAACTCAATATAAATTGTTTTTTATTTTTATTTTTAAATAAGGTATTATGCGAGTTAGTATGTGCGACTTGCGAGTTACGTTTAGTACGTTTTTGCGTATAGCTATTTGTATTTTTATTTACAATAAATTTTTTGTTAACTATTTCTTATTAAAGGAGTGATGCCGAGATAACCACAGAACAATAATACTCTAGAATAGCACGCTCGCGTAATTACTCTAAACATCACTTTGCCATGCGTGATGCGACGACGTAATATTACAGCCGCATACTGTAAAAATGGCATTACCGATCTATCTCATGTTATGTAATGAATATTACACACGTTATTATTAAATTTCAATACAATTAAATTTAAAATTAAAATTTTAACTTTTTATATGATATAATTAAGATATTTATTTGTAAAATTTTAATTATACAATATTAAAAAAAAACATTTTTTTTAATATTGTATTTAAAATTTTACTGTCGTAAGCCGTAACCCGATATAAATTATTATCAACCGACTTCCAAAAAGAGGAGGTTCTTAATTCGTCCGTATGTTTTTTTAAGTTTGTTACCGAACTGTTCGAACTTTGGACTGGGTGAACCGATTTTCATGATTATTTTTTTATTTGAAAGCCGGTGTCCAGTTCTGACAATGGCATCCATGAGAAAAAAATAAAAGTCCTAAATTTGCATTAAGCATGTGCGCGACAAATTAACGAATAACTCAATATCACGCCAACCGATTTCGATAATTCTTTTTTTATTGGAGAGGATGTACTTCAAGGGTAGTTTGATGAGAGTTTGGTAAGGTTCTGATAATGGGGATCCATGACAAAGTAACGTAACTCTTCAATTCTTAGGATCAAATTAATAATACTCGGCCCAATCTTTTAAAGGCTATCCGGATATTTGAGTCACCTACTACTAGTAACTGTGATGGTAGGTACAACTCCTCAACAGTTAGGAGCTTAAAGAAAATTCTTTCAATATAATACGCACTTATGGATCGATAGTTGTATACTTTCAGGCTATTATGTTTATCTGATAATAATAGATGGTATTTTTTTCATAATGATTAACGTCTGGGAGTTAGGTGGAAAAATGGACGTGGATAAATCTTGATTGCCTAATAACGTTCACTCCGAAACCTCGCTGACTCATTAAAGCAGTGGTTTAGTTGGCTTATCCAATACCTATGTTCATTATATTTAAATAATATTATACGTATCTACTTCCCGCTAAAAATTTCAAAATAAATTATTTTTCACCGACTTCAAAATTAAATAAGTTCTTAAAAATATTATTTTCTACTTTTTAGTTTAGTTTAGATCATATTTTGTTTAGTTTTGAAGTCGGTTTTTGTTTTTTTGTTAAAAATAATTATTTTTTCAAATTACTTAGGTATGTTTACATTACATGATAAAATAAGTAGGAAGGTGCGAGTTATATAGCTACCGTTGTAATAAAAGAAACAAAAATTAATTTAGCAACGTATTTTTATACAAGCAGTACCCGCGGCTCCGCCCGTGTTCTAAGAACGGAACGGCACGACTTTGCGTCCACTGTATTATATCTACATAATAATGTTATTTTAATATTAAAATTTAAAATATATGATTATTAAGTAGTTTTAATTTTTGAATCAATTGTTTACCGTAAATAGTAAATACATAAATAAGTAAGATAATTAATAATTATAATTAAAACTTAAAATTAATTTAAATGTAGGACTTAAAGAATTTTTATACCATCGTAACTTATAAACGAAAAGTTCGATCCGAATAATTTTAAGTGGAGCTTATACCTTAATTATCAAAGCATTCTTTAAATGGATAAGGATAAATATCATGATACCTATGTCACCACTATTCGATTCAATCCGTATTTTAACTTGATAATTTAAACAAAAACTGTTATTATTTTGGCATGCGCCATTGTGGACTTTTTTGTGAGCAATCATAAATAAGCAATATTAATATACTAGCCATTTCCGCGGCTTCGCTCGCGTTCTAAAAACCAAATTCTTTTCGGTGTCCCTCTCCCACTCTCTCTCTCGCCACCGCCGTCTTGCACGCGATCCTCATTATTTTGTTGCGGAGTTATGTTAAAAACTATGATATCTCGTAAGATATTAATTGGCACTGTGATTCAGAATCAATAGTAATCTTTTTAAGGCATTTATATATATCCAGCGATGTTTCTTCAGCTTCCTCTACAAGTCCAATAATTTTCTGCATATACATTTATTACAATTAAAATATTTACAGCAATTTGATGCAATTGAAAAAAATTAAAAAACCATTCTTTTAAATCAGCGATCACCTAACCTGAACCTAGAACAATGCGATATATAACAAAATTAAATGGTTAAATGGTTTACGATTTCTAAATAAAAAAAGCGTTTGACAGCAATTTTTTTGTGTCCATTTGAAGCGCCACTAGCGAGAGTCCCGAGAACTAATTTTGACGTATATTGCAAAAGACAGCGAGAAGTGTTTGTTTACTGTAAAGTAATTTTGCATTTTCGTTGTTAATATAACATAAGTAGTAATTATGATGATACGGTTATTGATTAATAAAAATAAAAAATAAAAATCTTTATATCGACATCATTAGGCTTAGTACCACGAACTCTCGCTACGTCCGACAGCGGCGGACAGCGCCAAAATGGCGAATATCAAGCAGCCACAAAAGCACGTTGACAACAGCCAGTCCAGTGGTATTATAGGGGTCAGTGGAACTAAATATACTTTATTTCTTGAAAAAAAAGTTGGCACCCTATAACCCGGACGATGAAATAGTACGCTCGCGTCAATATTCATGTTTTTTACTACACGATTTAAAATCCTTATTTTGTTAAGGATAAAGTTTATTACGACGATATATAGCGTCATTAGAAGTAAAAAGTGGAGTAGCGCGACATCTATGGTTTATCTTTTAGTTTACTTGTACTGGTGTTGTTTAGGTCTGACGTTACCAATAATTAATATAGATGGCGCTGTAGATTAATAAATCGATTTTAGATCGACAATTTTTAATAAAATATTTTAGTAATACGTAGAACAGAAATTCATTTCTTTAAATAAGGAAATAAAAAAAGACAGTAATTATTTTTTATGTATCTAAATAATAATAGTATACATTCCGTAGCGAGATTCGAACGTAGTTCCGGCCACAGGGATGAAATAGCACGTTCGCGAGTCGCGTCATGTTAAGGTGATACCTATTACCGATACGTAATGCATTTCGTCGAGTAATGTGTAATGCTACATTACTCTAAACATCACTGCCATGCGTGATGCGGCTATGCAATATTACGCCGCGTGCTGTATCAGTGTATTATAAACATGGCATTACCATTACGGATCTATCTCATGTAATGTAATGAATATAATACGCGTTATAATTGTATTTTAAAATTTAAAATATGGAATTTTTATACGATACGATTAAGATTTTTATTAGGTATTGACTTTTTTAATACAATATTTAAATTTATATCATTGTCGTAACTCAATATAAATTGTTTTTTATTTTTATTTTTAAATAAGGTATTATGCGAGTTAGTATGTGCGAGTTACGTTTAGTACGTTTTTGCGTATAGCTATTTGTATTTTTACTTACAAATTACAATAAATTTTTTGTTAACTATTGCTTATTAGTTATTAAAATACATACTTTTCGAATTGCTTGCTATTTCAAAATTCGTAAAACGGAGTGATGCCGAGGTAACCCGAACGGATGTAATAGCACGTTCGCGTAATGTTTGAAGTGATACGTAATGCTTAGTTTGGTCGAGTAATGTGTGATGCTACAGTACTCGGTCGGGTAATATTACACGTAATGCATTACTCGCATTACTTACACATGTCTATAGTATATAGTTCCGTACAATAATCATACATGGAATAAAAAGAAAGTCAGAAAAATCACGATATTTACTTTTGGGAAAGAATTAAAACAAATATTTTTAGATATAATGATGCGTAGAAATAAATTTTATTCATACATTTTAATGGTTATCTTGCAGGTACAAATACAATTATTGAAATTTATGTAAAACCTTATTTTCTATGTCATAAAAAAAGACAAAAACTTACATATCCTATCGTTAGACACGCTGAGGGAGCTGCTCAGTGACGTCAGACGTGACAGCGCGTCCGACGCCTGTGAACTCGCTGTGACAAACACGTTTATATATTAGTTTACAGTATTAGTTTCGTAGCGACTCGTTCCTTGATATGAATGAATGAATGAATGAATGAATGAATGAATGAAAATATTCTATTGCACACAAAGTAAAAAAATAAATAGTTTACATTACTAAACAAAAATATGAGATATCATTGCTATGCAAAGGCGGCCTTATCACTGTTAGTGATCTCTTACAGGCAAACTTTAACGTAAGAAAAACATCTAAAGTAACGGAGGGGTAGTGCTAGTGTAGCTTACAGACATACAATATTCTAAAAAAAACTATAGATTCGGCCTCTGCATTGGTAATTATGACCAATTCAACACAATTTTCCAAAATAATACTGAATGCACAGATAATAAGCAAAATGCATATGAAATTATATATGTTACTTAAAAAAAAACAATCTTTAACATTTTCATCAGTTTGTCTGTTCCGGCAAATCTCTGAAACTGCGGGGCAGATTTTGACCGCACTTTTACTAATAGATATTATAACTTATAAGTAGCAACTAGGACTAGTTTTATTTTAGAAAAAGTATTAGGCTTCTGCATAAAAAAAAAATTACCAGCTCTAATCATCACTACAGCACATCTCCTGCCTTTAAAGTAGGTAAAATACTCACGCGGCGCCGGCTTCAGCGACAGGTTGAGCGGCGCGTCCTCGTCTGTCTTTAGACCTAGGTCTAGAGGCGTGTCCTCGGGACTGCCCGACTTAGTGCTTAGGTTGAGACCTGAATCTGGAACAATAAATTGAAATTGTTACACATTTTCACTATTATACTCATCTATTCGGATTTTGTCGCGGATTCATTTTGATTTTCGGCTGGTTGTTAAGTAAATCCGCGACAAAATCCGAAAAGATAGTTTCATTTATATTGTCGAATATTCGCGTTAACCTAAGAAAGTATTATTATATTATATTCGAGTGAAAACCTTGTTATTTTAAACAATACAGAGTGTACTTCGGTCAACTTTGTGTGAAAAGGACAGAAAGTTATGATTTATTGATTTTCTTCATTAGCCATATAATGCTTCATATAATGAATTAAAGCCGATTTATTGAACATGAGGTGATCACTATTATAGATTAAAAAAAAATTAGTATCGTCTAGTTCCATGGTAAGCTACTGCTAAACACCCATGATTGGAGTACAAACGAATGCCCCAAGCGGGACTCGAACCCGTAATCGCTGGCAAAGCAAATAAGGTCACTACTAGCTGTGTCGTACTCGTCTAATTATTATTTTTATACAATATGTGAAAGTGTATAATACCTGCACTAGCTGCCCCGGAGCCAGCCAGCTGCCTTTCCAGAGCCGCTAAGCTCACTCCGCTTTGACTCGCTATAGTTTGCAATAGTTCTCGAGATATACCTACAAATATAAAAACACATAATATAATATTATACCACAGATAAGATTACATAATATTATTGGAACCGTGCACGACGACAGCGCCGCGTGACAGGTGGCCATTATGGACAATATTGTCGTAGCTGTCAAGCGAGAAGTAAGTAAATATTGTGGAAAAAATTAATAAAATCTTGTGTTATTTTACTATATTAGACAATTTTGGACGATGATGAGTCAGTAACATAATTGCCAATAACATTAAAATTGTTGTTTTTAGTGAGAAATGAGCCTACTGGTGAGTAAAACGGGGTTTTCATTTTGCAACCGGAGAAGATGAATAAATTGGAAGAATATAAATTTAAAAAAAAACTGTAGATAGAGATTATTGACATAAGTACGGGTAACAAAAGTATTACAAAATGCCAATAAGAATAGTCAACCTTTAGATTTTGTTATTATGTTTGTTTTCTTTAGTTGTAAGTAAATAAAAATATTTATTATTTTTACCCGACTATTATTTATACGACAATTATTATTGTAGGAACATAAATATATAGGGGCAATGGGCTTATGAAACTAATGATCAGTTCACTGCTATGTCATTTTCATAAATTCATATTATAAATATCATTTACAGGGTTCATTGGTTAAATAAAAAAAAAACTGAAATACTAAATTATAATAACTTTAAATAATATACATTACAAAAACTTGTTTCATTTCCTTGAAAATATTGGAGGTTGAAGATTTACCAGAACGCAAAAAATATGTAATATATCATCAATGTGATGAAATAAGTTCTAAGGAATTTTATTTAAAATGTGATGTGATAAACCTTCAGTCACTGCATTATTCGCTCAACATGGATTCTGACTCTAGCTATATTATATGTGGCATCTGTTTCTTCTCTTGTAAATTCTCCTTTATTTTAACACATCTTAATAGGACCATATTAAATTTATCTCAAAAACTATTAGAAAATGTTTACTCCAATATTGATTTGACAGCTGATTAAATTGTCAATTTTAGTCGTAGCGAGAGCTGACATCGTTTCGCCTACTCCCTCCACCCGCTTTGCACCTTTCCAATATTAGTACTGATGCCTCATCCCATACAAAGAAATTAGACAGCAATAATTCGAGCTATCTTTGTTTACTTGAAAACATAATAAATAGATTTTGTTGTTGATTATAAATTGCTGAGTCGTCATTTTCACTAAATTGGCAATGCAATATTAAGATGTGAGATACTGTATAAAAAATCACTATTTTTTCGTACTGTCATTATTAGTGTGTCTTACAATGTCACAACTCCTTAAGAAGTCAACACTTAAGGTGATATCAGACGGTTCATTCGAATGATTATTCACTCGGGTGAATGCTTCATTTTTCTTTTATTCCATGTTCACACGGCTTAGACGGAATGATATAGAAAAGAGTATTCGTTATTCATTTTTTTAATATGTAAGGGTGATATCAGACGGTTCACTCGAATGATTATTCACTTAGGCGAATGCTTCATTTTTCTTTCATTCCATGTTCACATGGCTTAAACGGAATGATAAAGAAAAGAACATTCATTTTTCATTTATTTTAATGTGTCATCGAATCAAGTCGGCTACAGGACTCGAGACAAAATGACCGAACCCGAATGAACGTACTCTCAGTGTTCAGACCGTTCATTTTTCGATCATTCGGAGTGGAGTGAAAGATACCAGATGAAAATATCCAACACTGTTGGATCGGTTCACTAATGAATTCATTCGGCACTCGTGTTTCATTTTTTGCTCAGACATTTCATTTCGAGTGAAATGTACCGAATGAAAGGTGAAAATGAACAAGAAATGAACCGTCTGATATCACTTTAATGGAATGAAGTCAGCTACAACATTCGAGACAAAATGACCGGACCCGAATGAGCGTTCTCCCAGTGTTCAGACCATTCACTTCTCGTTCATTCGGAGTGGAGTGAAAGATACCAGATGAAAATATCCAACACTGTTTGAGCGGTTCACTAATGAATTCATTCGGCATTAGTAAATTTCGGCATTACCATTAGTAAACATTAGTATGTTTCATTTTATGATCAGATGTGTCACTTCAAGTGAAAAATGAAAGATGAAAGTGAACAAAAAATAAGCCCGTTTGATATCACCTTTAGGACTTAGACTCGGAGTCTTTCATTTCAGAACTTTTTACATATTGGCGCTTTAGATTTCATGAGAATGAATTAATTTTTTTTTTAAATCGTATTTAATATATAAAATGGAGGGTATATAAAGAAAATTTTAATATATATACCAGCATAATCAGACAGGTTGGGCGGCGGCGTGCCGGCGGCGGGGCTGCGGTCGGGCTTGGCGGGCAGCCGGATCACCTCCACCGACGACCGCGACGTGCCGAACTCGTCCTAACAAACATGTCATAATATATATTCTAATTAAACTAAAATGTATTAGATCACTGACCTCTATAATTCCACTGGACTGGCTGTTGTCAACGTGCTTTTGTGGCTGCTTGATATTCGCCATTTTGGCGCTGTCCGCCGCTGTCGGACGTAGCGAGAGTTTTTGGTACTAAAACTAATGATGTCGATATAAAGATTTTTATTTTTTTATTTTTATTAATCAATAACCGTATCATCATAATTACTACTTATGTTATATCAACAACGAAAATGCAAAATTACTTTACAGTAAACTAACTCTTCTCACTGTCATTTGCAATATACGTAAAAATTAGTTCTCGGGACTCTCGCTAGTGGCGCTTCAAATAGACACAAAAAAATTGCTGTCAAACGCTTGGAACAGCCAGTCCAGTGGTATTATAGAGGTCAGTGTATTAGATAGAGTACTGTTACATTTGAATGATAATGGTAAGCTTGGCTCGGTTCGTAATGACCATATTTGTTTTGCTATTGGTGGCGGGTTTGAGTCCGCTGGAGGCATTCATTTGTTGAGGACAAATGTTTGAATTCCATTCTTGAGATATTTATAATATGTTTGCATTTAACTCAAATGCATGTAAGTTGAGTCAAATTTATCGTCAAAATATAAATATATAGTAGATCAGCCCGGGATAAACGACTTTTTGAACTGGGGCAGAAATATATAGTGGCACTCTTCTCTCATTAAATGATATCATTTGACATGGTAAATATCAAATCGGCATACCGAGTCCATAAGATAAGTACACTTGATATGTATTAAAACAAAAAAAAAACCCTGCTTCCCCCTAAACTAGGGATACACTAAGTACTTTAAAACCCCCCTCCCCCCACTCACCACCTTCTGCCGCTTGGGCGCGGGCGCGGCGTGCGCGGGCGCGTGGGCGGGCGCGGGCGCGGGCGCGGGGGCGGGCGCGGCGTGCACGGACACGTGCGGCGGGTCCAGCGAGATGGTCTTCTTGCGCCCGCGCGTCGACCCCGGCGCCGGCTGACACACACAGACATTACATATAATAATTACATATTTTCCCGCAGTAAAAAGTATCCTATATATGTTAACAAGGTGTTAAGGCTTCAGAGCGCCTTTAGTTGCTAGTTTATATTATCTGTGTAAAGTGTAACCAGCTATTATCGTACCACATTTCATCAAAATCTATCTAGTGGCTTTCACGTGATATGGTTACGAACAGAACAAATACTTAATTTGGAATCTGTATCGATAATTATTATCAAAACTTACAAAAAGGTTTTATTAAAAAAAAACATACTTTACTTATAAGTTACTTTGCCTATTAATGAAACCAGAAACCCATTTTGTAATTTGAAATCATATTCATAAAAACAGACAGCCGAGATGAAAAGACTGCATTTTTTACACGCTTTTTATTAACTTCACCTGTATGTTTGTATGTTTGTAACCGACTTCTTTAGGCGCGATTTTGACCCACTTTAAACGGCCAGATTTCGTTCAAGCTTTGTAGATTTACCGAGGACCGATGACAATACACTAATTTAATAAAATAAATAAACCAAACTAAAAAGTAGAAAATAAATAATAGTTTAAAAAAACTAAAAAGCGTGTTTTTTAGTTTTTTTAAACTATTATTTATTTAAACAATATTCATTCCTTTGAAACTTTATACTGGTGAAAACCCCAAGGTAGCGTTAAACTTTTAACACAACCTTGTTAGATCTGCAACAGAAGTTTCACTTCAATAATATATAATACCTTATTTCCAGCTAATGAGGACGTATATTTGATAATCTCTGTGTCCGGAGGCAACCTCACTCCTCCTAGTACTGACGAAGGGTCACTGTAATTAAAAAAATAACCTTAAAATTTAAGAACAGTTAAGTTTAAGGCGCAGATAAACGACTTTTAATGATTTTATATTGAACATCACGTCTAAACTGCTAGTCTTATTTCTTTGAAAAAATATATGTAATACTAGACAATTTTATTCATAATTTGATATGTGAAAATGTGAAATTATATTTTAATAACATAGTGTAATTAATTTGTAAATTAATGTCTAACGCGGACAAAAAAAACGACAATCACGCAAAAACTATGGGGCGTATTTACATGAAACTTCAATCATATAAAAGACAATTTTATGACCCATATTTTAGTATACGGTTTTTATTTGTATTGTGTTTGATAAATCAAGGTGGGTTGTTTTTTCGAATAATCTTGGTGCGCGTTGAAGCGGGGCTCTGGCGGGCGACGGGCGGCAGTGTATGCTCAAGGGCGCGGGCAGTTAATGTCGCCTTAATAACAAATATTTAATTTACAGCACCATCCAGTTCTATGGTAAGCTAATTATTTTAATTACTGTCGTTCATGTCGTGTGACGTCACAAGGTTATTTTTACAAACACAACTGTCAACTATCTATGGACATTTTAAATGAGAAAATGTTTTAAGCTATTATTATTCATATTTTTGTTACATTTATGTGAGATCGTATAGAAAGGAGACCCCCACGCCCAGCTGTGGGACGAATTACGAATAACTTTATTAACTTACCCGCCTTCCAAAGCAGCACTGACAGAGAAATTGATATTAGACATCATAATAAATATTGCATTAAAATATATTATTTTAAATAATAATTTATAATAAATATAATAATATACAGCTAAATAAATATTTTTTTAACAATTTTGTCTGTCTGTCTGATGTTTCACATCTCTAAAACGACTGCACAGATTTTGACGTTACTTTCACTTTATCTATACTCTATACTAATATTATAAAGAAGTAAAGTTTGTGTGTTTGTTAAATTGTAAGGGGTAATCTCGGGATCTACTGAACCGATTTTAATAATTCTTTCACCAATAGAAAGCCACATTATTGCTGAGTGTCATAGGTTATATAAAAAACCGAAAAATAAAAAGGCTTTTACGTGGTAGTCCGTTTTGCAAAGTGAATCGGAGAACAAACGGTCGAATGAAAGCGTTTCTTACGCGATTATATATGGAAATTACGTCATTTTAAAACTATACTAAAGAGGTTACATCTGGGGACGAACCCGAGCGAAACGAGGGTGAGTCGCTAGTTCGTTACAAGGAGTAACTTGAACTACTTTCATACCAAATTTGGACATTTGCAAAATTAAAGCGCAAATTCTAACTAGCAAAAAGAGAGAAAGAGAAAGATAGAGAGAGGGAGAGTGAGAGTAAATAAGAATAAATACATCTCTTGTCCAGAAGTGGGTCAATGAATAGCATAAGCATGAGTGTACCTGAGTATAGTGTGCGGCAGGCCGGCGAGCGCGTCCACGCCGCGCCGGTCCTTCTCCGAGCCCACCGCGAACGGGTACAGCGACGACATGTTCTGCAACGAGTTGTATTCTATTCAATTTTATCTAAATGGGTGTTTCTATTAAAAAATATATGTCCCAAGCAAAAAGTACTATGATATAGGTGCATAACAGTGTATTATGTAGTAATTTATCATTGATATCCATCGCACAGTTAAAAAAATAGCAAGAAAACATCCCTACTAATATATATGTAAGTTAGTTTGTTACGCTTTCACGCAAAAACTACTAAACCGAATATCATAAAACTTTGTACACATATTCTTGAAGGTATTAGAAGTAACATAGGATACTTTTAAAAAAAACAATTACGAAACATAAAAAAATTGTGAAAAAATCTAAAATCTAGCTATTTCAACGCCATCTAGCATTCCAATAATGAAGTTTCTGCCCTGAATACTGTTGTTATACCGTTGCACTGTTTCACCGACGGTAACGTCAATATCCAATCGAATTGACTATAGTTTCAGCTGTTTGGATTTTTTCTATATTTATTGTAATTTTTTATATCATTATTTACAGCTTAGATTAATAACGCATAGAACGATAGTTTCATACATAATACCGCACAAAATTGAAGCAACATTAGAATGAAGCGTATTTAAGTTATTACAATCGAAGACTAAAGGCTTCAATGCGAATGGCCTCAATGCGAGTAAAGCCGTGGGTAATAGCTAGTAAAAATGTTAAATTTAGTAGGAGAGACTATTTCAAAAAGTAACTATAACTTAAAAAATATATATTGTAACCACCCAAGTCCTGCCCTGGCTAATACCTACACCCTATGAGTTTTAGTCAGTCAGTAAGTTAGTGAGTGAGTCACCCACCTTCCCCTTGTGCGCCTGCAGCGCGGCGTGGTAGGCGGAGTGCGCGTGCGCGAGCATCAACTCCCGCTCCTTCTCTTTGCTGCTGGAACTGCTTTTTCCTATAAAATTAAAAAAAAATAATAATTATAATAATAACATAAAATTATATAAATAGTAATAGTTTCATGTTCACGAAAATACTTATTGAAATTGTAAGAATGTTTATCTATACTAATATTATATTATAAAGAGGAAAGATTTGTATTTTTGTATGTAACGACTAAACTCAAAAACCACTGGACTGATTTTAATGAAATTTGTTACACAGATAGTCTAGAGCCTGAGAAACGGACATAGGCTACTTTTCAAGGCGAAAAAAGGGCTGTAAAGGGTTGAAATAGGGGATGAGAGTTTGTATGAAAATTACGTCATTTTTATAGCTAGAAGCTTGAATCTTATTTTTTAGGCTTTTGATTATATCTATACTAATATTATTTATTTATTTTTATTTATTTATTTATTTAATTTTTGGGAAACAAACAGTGTATAAATCCTTATAAATAATTACAACTAACAAAAATCACACACCAGCAAAGTTTCCACTTAAAACTATAACTTATACAGCTAGAGTAAACAATATTATGTAAAAAATTAATATTATAAAGAAGTAAAGTTTGTGTGTTTTTTAAATTGTAAGGGGTAATCTCGGGATCTACGGAACCGATTTTAAAAATTCTTTCACCAGTAGAAAGCCACATTATTGCTGAGTGTCATAGGTTATATAAAAAACCGAAAAATAAAAAGGCTTTTACGTGGTAGTCCGTTTTGCAAAGAGAATCGGAGAAAAAACGGTCGAATGAAAGCGTTTCTTACGAACGCTGCCTTAACTATGAAAGATATATTTTTGAGTTCTAGAGAAAAGATATGGAGCTTGAAAATGCCTACAAAAAAGTCAACGACAGCATATGTCTAACTTTTATATTTAAGTTACAAAAAGTAGTTTTTTTTAATATTAGTATAGAATATAGATAATTTAATTTTTAATATTAATAAAATATCTACGTATAATCTTCCTTTTGGCAGTTAGAAATTAAAACATAACACTCTGTACTAATAAAAAAGGATTATTAACATTATGCCCAACGAAGTGGGCACGGGTCAGCTAGTTATATATTTAAAATAGGTAAGACATTCAAAAATTGTAAAAAATTTATGACAAAGGGGGGTAACCACGCTAGAATAATATATATTCAAAACTCACTAGGCGGCTGCTGCGACTTGCCGGACTTGGAGTGCAGCGGCTGCTGCGCCAGGCTGTTGAGCGACGCCAGGCTCGACAGCTGCGGCGCGGCGGACGGCGACGACGTCTTGGGGAAGCCGTACTGCGACGCTGCAATGTTGTGTATTCACTTAAGATTAATGTTATATAGGAAATTTCAAATTATGAATTAAAACGGATGTTAACGAAGCAACGATAAATTAAAAAACCGGCCAAGTGCGAGTCGGACTCGCGCACATAGGGTTCCGTTATATATAAAAACGGCAAAAAAAACCATAATTATTACAACACCATATTATATTATAGAGATACACATTTTCCTTTTGAATAAAATTTTCAATAATGATTTTTACCTGTAAGACTATATAATAACACTTGAATATATAAATAACCCAGATAGATAGCCGCCAGAGGCGCTCGCTTGTATAACCCAGTGATGCGGGTTCAAATCCGGGTCTCGCACCTCTGATACTTTCACGTGCAAATCATTTCTAACATGATTACCACTTGTCTTACGGTGAAGGAAAACATCGTGAGGAAACCTGCATGTCTGAGAGAACCTAGCAAGTTTTCGTAAGACATGCTCAGTCCGCCAACACGCACTAGGCCAACGCGGTGGACTATGGCCTGATCCCTCTCGTACTGAGGAAGATATACTCCCAGCAGTGGGACGTTAAAAAGGGCAGAAGAAGAAGGAGATATAGATGGAGAGATAGATAATAACAACTTATCAAAAAGCAGACTCACCCCAGTCAGCCATATTGGGTTGCGAGCCAGACGTGCCGGTGGAGGGACTCTTCTCCTTCGTCGACATACTCGACGATGTGCTGCTTCGACCTGATCTACTGAAAATTTATATCTTCGATTAACAAATACATAATTAGTATACATACTACAACCTATATTATCTAATATATAAAAATATCGTGTCAGTGTTTGTTATCGAAATCCTCCGAAACGGCTTGACCGATTTTTATGAAATTTTTTGTGTTTATTTAGTAGGTCTGAGAATAGGTCGTAGGCTATTTTATTCTCTTCTGTGATAGCGGTGGTCTTTTCCTGATTTTTTTCTTTTTATGATATGTTATCAAAAAATACTTAAACCCTAAATATTCAACCTTATATCACCAATCCCTATTTTTAATAGTAATTAGAACGCGGGTGGAATCACGGGAATAGCTAGTAAATATATAATTCGAAGTTTACAACCTATATTATCTATACAGAAAAATAATATTGAAGTGTCTGTTTGTAATGTTAAAATAATAACAGCTTTTTACTAAAGCATTTATTCGGTACTAATACTTACTATAATATAAACAAAATACTTTTTTCTTGCGAAGAATCTTTGAAATATGTTACTTATAAGAAAAGCGGTTAGTAATTTTCGTCTGCCTGTTTGGTCCGTCTGACCTCCGAAACGGATAAATCGTATCTAGGGACAAACCCAAGCGAAGCAAGGGAAAGTGAATTCTATATTTATGATTGGATAAAGATAAAGTAAGCGGAACTTATAAGTTATAATACTATCTCAAACATCAGTTTTCTAAATTAATATTGCATTAAAATCTGTCCACAGACAGACTGACAAAAATTCACAAAACTATAGATTCCGCCACTGCATGTAATAAGATTTTCCTAAATAACATACTTAATATTATTATGTATAATTAACAAATTAGACTCACAATTTTATAATATGCATAGATTATAAAAAAATATCGTCATTTTCAATTAGGTAGTTTAAAATGCTCAACTGACCTCTCGTTCCTATTCGACTGCTTCACAGGCTTCTGTGGTTGCTTCATGCCAGCCCCCGACAGCGCGGACAGCGCCGCGTAGGGGTCCCCCAGGGGCGGGAAGTTCAGCCCCGAGGCCTGCAACCTTGCGAGGTAGTCCTGGGCCGCGAGGTGCGACGCCATTGACCACCATGCTGCACCTGAGAAATAAATACTACTTTAGTTTAACATTCATAGGTATTGTAGGCCTTTCTTCGATACCAGAGGATCAGGCAATAGTCGGTAGCCTAGTTTATTCGTACTTGATTTGCACATGAAAATATCAGAGGAGTGAGACCCGAATTTGAACCCGTATCACTCAGTTATCCCTAATGCGTTACCACTGAACTACCACTGTCTTTTATTCGTGAATTACGATTTACGAATAACGATAAAAAAACTTACATTAATTTCTCCAAAGCACTCAGCAGAAAGTTTCATTAGAATTATTTTCCGAGATAAAAAGTAGTAACTCTAATCACGTATATCTTTTTTGTTTTTACAATGTAGTACAATGTCCCTAGAACTTGTCAAGAATAACAGCGAAAGCAATGTGCACGTTTCACATAAAAAGTACCTTACCCATCTAAACTAAATTTTATGTTATGATAACTTATCAATTTCAGACAAACAATGTATTAAAAAACTGTACCTAGATCCTGATAAAGCCTACAGAAAAATCTAATGTATATAATGTCTATAACGAAAAATAAAATGAATAGTAATATTTATTTCAAACATATCGAGCGAAGCAATGTTAAGTCACTAGTGACCCTACTTGCTGTGCCAGCGCTCACGGGTTCGAGTCCCGCTGGAGGCATTTATTTGCTGAGCACGAACGTTGTACTTCAGTCACGGGTGTTTATATTTATAATATGTATGTATTTAAAATTATATTTCTGCAGTGAATCAACTATTTGCTATCCGTAACACAAGTCTCGTAGCTTACTACAGAACTAGATGGCGCTATGTGTAATAACGTCGCAACATTTAAAAGTTAAGTTCTTAGAATAAGCTTATGCCGTCATGCAGTTTACGGCATGGGATCAGATATGGCGGTTCCCAAGCGCTTTATCTTTTACAAATGCGAGGAAAAAATTATGTATGATAACAAACGAGAATGTTATATACTAGAGGCCTACCCTCGTTTTACTCAGGTTGTGTATGTATGAACTATAATATTTCATACAATAAGTCCAGCCTTTTATCGTAAACGAACAAACCAAACACACATTATGATTACACATTAAAAGTATTAATAATCAGGCGAAATAAATAAAGCATATATATCAAAAAAAGAAGTTTGCCGTAACTATGTAATACTATCTTTTCAGTTAGTTCGCGGATTAATTTATTATATTTAGAGACTGAGTCTCTCCCAAAAAAGCAAAATAAATCCTTAAATAATATAAATATCCGAAAAGATAGCTTCGATTTACGTTTCACTTTATTTGAGCTAATTTTTTTTATAAAATTAAAGTTGTCTCAATTACTCTTTATAACATCAGCTGTACTGCAAGCGAAAGTCCCGTCATATTCAGACCAGCCGTTTAGGAGATTAGGTGGAACAAAAAGACAGACAAAAATTTAAAACATATTTATAAATTACTCACTGTTAATAATGTCATAAATCCATTTAGTATAAAATTTTAATTTGGATATTACAAACAGACACTTCAATTTTATTTATCTGTATATATGTCATATATTATTATAAATATAAGAAAGTATTTTTGCTCTAACCAAGCTCCTTCGTGTCTTCTCCATTCCACGTGACATTGGCGAAGTAATCTGTGCTCAACTGACGCGCTTTGAAGCCATTAAACAAGAGAATTGAATTGAATTGAATTAGTTTTGCTCAACAGCCATTAACGAGAGTATTGAGTAAAGTATTCTGTCATAACCACTAAATAACTTCTGCCTTTCTGCCTCTAATAGATCAGACTCGAAACATAATTTATACTTCGCTAACAAGGCATAGTAGACGCGTCCGGTTAAACGATCCAAATATGTGAAGATGCCATTGAATTATAAATTTGGTTTGAGCCAGCTAGACGGTGTACACTACTTTAGTACGTGACTCAATAACTAAGTACCAACCACACTACAACGTTTTAACTTATGTCGTTTTAACAACCATGTGTTCTCCTTTTTTGGGTTAATAGCGTCTGGCAGTCCAGCCAGTAGCGAAACCAAGAAACTCACGTCGAGATGGCCCCCTTCAGTAGGTAATGTATCGCAACATGTCGTCTGGTGATCCAGTCGTAGCCAAGAAACGCAATAGGAGGTGGTCCACTTCAGTATGTGGTATATCGCAAAGGTTGCTCCTGCTACTTCTCTGTTAGCAGAGTAGACTGTTTTTAGAAGTTATACAAAAATTATAGAAAAATGATGAGAGTAAATTTTTACGATGCGCGCGCACACTGTCACGAAAAACCGACACCTGAAGTTAACTATAGTCAACATTTTTTTAAGAATAGTGTCTTTTTTAATTTATAAATGTTAAAAGTGCTTATGAATTACGGCTTATGTTTGTAAATTACGTATGCTTTATGATTATCCTTTAATTCTTATTTATTTATATTTTTATACAAGCCGATAGTTTTATTTTTAACTCATTTAAATTTATTTTCTATTGTTAGTGTCGTTTTTCCTACAAACGTAGAATAAGGCGAAGGCTTGTTACACCAAAGAAGTATAACTTCTAACGCGTGTACATAAGTACACACACACTTTTTATTTGAACTTTTGAATTTTAGTGGGAAGCTCAGACGTTTAGTGATGAGTCCACATAATGATTTTTTTTCACATTTTTCAACGTTAAAAAAAGTTTTTTCAACTCGTCTTAAATCAGTCTGCCTGACACATGAGTCAGCGTACGTTATTAATAACTAAGTATTTAAACGTTAGCTCGAATTAAAGGTTTCCGTTCGCATTTTCCTTCTTCCGTCACATCTCGGCAACTGCCATGAACTAATTTATTTGATCTCTTTCATAACTCCTTAACCGATGATGGTTTTACTACTTGTATTTGTATTTAGCTATAATATAAATTGTGAGTGTGTTTGTTTATCATGTTGTAAATTCATTATCTGCCTCGGTGATGTAGTGGCTAGCATGTACGGCTGCACATCCGGAGGTCCTGGGTCGAGTCCCGAGTCGGGTCAAAATTAGTTTGTTTACTCCCGCTCGTCCTTAGTGAAAATCGTAAAAAACCTATCCCACGGGATAAAAACATATGTGCTATTCCAGATATATCTATCTATATGTCAAAGTAATCCAAATCCGTTCAGCCATTCTGGCGTGATTTTGGAAGAAACATCTATCCATACAAACTTTCGCGTTATTCCTCGTAACGCTTTTCCAGACCGACTAACATAAAAATATATATATATATAAAAACTACAGGCCTGGCCTTTTAACGATAATAACAACAATTTCAATAAAATTAAAAATATTAGATTCGAGTCATTTATTTAATCGAATATATTTAGATTACTGGAACGAGTAGTCTTTCGAAATCAAATCAAAAAAATTGGACATAAGTATTGTTATGAAATAATGATCATAGATGATAAATATAAGACAAAGTTTTGCGACCAATTCAAAGAGAAACTAATTTATTACAACATGTACGACCTATGAGCACTCCCGCAAGGGCATGCAAGTGTTTAATAGCATTCAAAATATGAATCATATTTGGCGTGACTCACTCTTCACTCTCTTCCTATGCATAAAAAATTGAGTTTCTATGAAATGTAACGTAAAACTTCATAGGTAAATAAATATGTTCGGAGTTCGGACCATCTAGTTCCGTGGTAAGCTACGAGGCTTGTGTGACGGATACCAGATAGTTGATACACTACACATAATATACGAGTATAACTTTGAATACATACATAGTATAGATATAGACATTAAATACCCATAACTGGAGTAGAAACATTCGAGCTTAACAAATGAATGTCCTCAGCGGGCCTCGAACCCACGACTGTCCTGTGACCGCTGGTAGGGCACAGTAGTAGGGTCACTACAAACTGAGCCAAACGTGTCGTTGAAAATTTGATGCAAAAATTGAGAATATCACGCAAAGAGAAGATAATATATCTGGAACGATCCCGAGCAAAGCAAGGCTAAGCCGCAAGTTATAAATATTACATGTATTTTAAAACAAACGAGGAAAAATAGTTATCTTTGAAGATAACAACGGAAAGAAACAATAACAACGGTTACTATGGCGACCTAATACAAGCGCGCGGCATAACTCATATCGATGACTGTTTTCATGACGCGACCTTGAAATTATACTCTTATATATATATATTATATTCTTTAAAAATATTCATTCTAAATGGCTAAAAATCAAAATTAAAATTATTTAAAATGTTGAATTTTCGCGAAAATCAACCAAGTATTATGGCTAAAAACCCTTGACCTTGGATAATACTAGTGCTATTTTATTACTCACTCGCAGCAGGATGTAGTCCGAGGGACGCCGCTTGATTGGCGGCGACCCCCAGCGTAGTTGGCGGGGGGTATCTGGAGCCGAAGCCAAAGAGCGCCGCTTGCGCCTGCGCCTGCGCTTGAGCGGCCGCGGCGCCGCCAGCAGCACCATCTCTACCCCAGTACGCTGAAATTTAGATTTTTGTTACTTTAAATTTGTATTACTTTCGTGTCTCTCCCGTGACCATGATTGCTATAAAATATTCGAAAACAAAATCGTTATATTATTATATATCGTTTGATTTAAAACGTCATATATTCACGTTAAACTCCGAAAGTAGTATTGGATCTCCCCTTTAATAGGTACAAGAGGAATCAGATCATAGTCCACTTGATTGGATTGGAGGATGCCGTCCTCATGTCTTTCGAAAGCTCTCTCAGAAGACATGCAGGTTTCCTTAAGATACCGCTGCCTTATTATTTTAATAGAATATTATCCGTTATTTGAAAGCTATAAGTAATTAAAAAGATTCATCCTATTATTTCATGTATGTTTTCTATAATTATACCTTCACGATCTATTGTAATAATAATATGAATTGATCTGTCTAGAATTTTCTAGAAACTAAACTACACTTACATACATACTCTTAATAACAAAATCGCTTCTCAAAGAAAAAATTAGAAAGAAATCATTACTAGCTTTTTAAAATTAGTAAAAGTAGTGAGCCCTACAAAAGTATTCCCCTATACAGTGACGTCATAAAATTAAGCGAAAGTTCTTTCGTCATCACCCTAACAGGGGTCTCGAGCCCAATAAACTTGACCTAGATATTGACCTAGACCGAAATCGAATGGAACCGGAGCATGACACTAACTCAGAAGTAGGTTACTGTAATATGTAGGTATAATTACCTTGTGCAGTATAGCTTTAGGTAACAAAATATTAAATTATTATTAGTAATATTGTATAATACTCCAATAAAATTAATATAAAAAATAGATAAATATGTTGGGACATTAACACACAGCGCCATCTAGTTCCGTGGTAAGCTACGAGGCTTGTGTTACGGATACCAGATAGTTGATACACTACACATTTAAAGTAACTTTAAAAACTTCTTCTTAATATATATAACTCGTGTCACGGTATTTGTGGTGGAACTCCTCCGAAACGGCTCGACCGATTTTAATGATTTTTTTTTTACATAGTAATAGGTATGAATATAGGTCGTAATGAATTTTTCACCCCTCACTTCACATTTTATATTGCAAGACAATGATTGGCAGATCAGCAAGTACGTGTTATAAATATAAACACCCATAATTGGCGTACAAGCACTTGTGCTCATCACACAAATGAATTCCAGGCGGAATTCGAACCCGCTAACGCTGGCAAGCAAGTACAGCCGCTACAAATTGAGCCAATGGCGTCGCCAGTAATTATTTTTAACATATCTATATATATAAATAAAAAATGCTGTTCGTTAGTCTTGTTAAAACTCAAAAAAAGCTAGACAGATTTCATTTTTTTTTATCGGGATTGTGTCAAAGGTGGTTCAAGCTTAAAAAAAAAAGAAATCAAAAAAAATATATAATCGAAACGTTCTTAATTGCTCACTAACCGTTAAAGCCAAGTTAGGAAAAGTAAAAACCAATCAGAAAGCGAATACAGCAAATTTCTTGCAAAATCCGCTTACACCATAGGCTTATTTAAATAACGATGAAAAATTACTATAAAATATGCACACAGATATTAATCTCAATTCCCGGCTACAATTATTCATGCCGGAAGACATGCGAGACTAAAAGATTGCGATGTTTTAGATGAATCATCATGATAAATGGACGTATCAGTCGAAAGCTTTTCAAATGTTTATTGCATATTATATTATACTAGTTGCTCGGCCTTGCTTCGCTCGGATTCGTCTCTATGTATGGTTTTTTATACGGACCCCTAATCCTTTTTCTAAAATAAACATGAACCTAAGTTACTCCTTATTACATATACATCTGCTAGATACCAGTAAAAGTACCATCAATATCCAACCTTTTCGGAGATCAGCTAGAACAAAGAAAGAAATGAAACAAAGACGCAGACAGACAGACAAAAATGTAAAAAATTGTGTTTTCCTTATAATATACTCATTCTTCAATTTCATTTATCTGTGGAGATTCGCATATAATTTACCCTTGACCTAAAGGTTGTAATTACCAGGTCAAAAAATCCCAAAAAAAAAAAAAATATAATTTACCCTTGCCAATTTATATTTGTTAAAAATACTAGCAACAGTCTGCGGCCACGACCAATATCTGTGCCGCATATCGCGTAAGTGTGTAACAAAAAACTTAGTGAAGTAAAAACAGATTATTCGTAGTTTTTAAGAAATATTTCTAAATATGTATAATGTACTTATATATGTATCTCTAAATGTTTAAATTTAAATTTTATACTTATGTTACTAAATTGTGAGTTATCAATATCTATACATGTTATGTATTCTATCTAATATACCTATTATATAAAAATCTCGTGTCACGGTGTTTGTTGTCGAACTCCTCCGAAACGACTTGACCGATTTTTATGATTTTTTTGTGTATATTTGGTAGGTCTGAGAATAGGCCCTAGGCTATTTTTTGTTTCCCTAGGCGATAAGGGTACACATTTCTAGATTTTTTATGTTTTAATTTTAATAGAACAATATTTTTTTATTTCGCATAAAAAATACTTATAAACTTAAATTTTCATCCTTCTACCTCCAAGCCCTATTTTTTGATAGTAATCAAAACGCAAGCGGATCCGCGGGAACTTCTAGTACATTTATATTAATAAAACTCTAACTGAGTCAAATTTGCACATTAAATATTCATTAATATCGATACAGAACGACTGAATCTGATCTGTAGTTTTTAGAATTTTTACCTATACTTAGAATATGCATTTCTCAGTGAAGTAATCAATATGTTGACCCAGACAACGCTATTATCATACCAAATTTTGTCATAGGCAGTGGTAGCCCAGCGGTAACGCGCTCGCTTGTATAACCGAGTG
Organism: Boloria euphrosyne; assembly: GCA_951802675.2. NCBI lineage: Eukaryota > Metazoa > Arthropoda > Insecta > Lepidoptera > Nymphalidae > Boloria > Boloria euphrosyne. The sequence goes on along the minus strand of OX637898.1, from coordinate 997,514 downwards.
ATGCGCGTTAAATTCGGTGTCACACCTCTGATATTTGCGTGTGCGAATCGTTTCTGTCCTGATTACCACGTGCCTTACGGTGAAGGGAAATATCGTGAGGAAACCGACGTGTCTGAGAAAACCTAGCAAGTCTTCGTAAGACATGTGAAGTCCGCCAACCCGCACTAAGCCAGCGCGGTGGACTATGGCCTCGTACTGAGGGAGGCCCACCCCCAGCTGTGGGACGTTAAAAAGAGCTGATGATTTTCTCGTTACGTGATTTTCCATTATCGTATAGACCCCACTCAAATATTATATTACGTAAAACCTAAAGGTATAGTAAACGAAGTACCTAATGTATGACTGTTTTGCACTCGCATCAACACTTATTCATTACATAATACGTATATAAAAACAATAATTATGTAATACAAAAAATGTATGTGTGTTTATCAAACAAAAATACGAAAATAACGCATTTAAAATTGATATAATAATCTATATTTAATCCAGATGTGAGTCAAAACTATTTATATAGAAACCGTAATAATTCCGACTCCTAACAAGCATATTATTAGATTCCCTAATAATTCAAGTTTATTTTTACAAAGTAACTATAAAGTTTAATACATTAAATTCGTCCTTATTTCTATTGCATTAAGAGTGAGTGTAGGCGCAAAAGTAAAAATGTTCGCAGACCGATAGACGCGAGGGCAGTGAACTCAAAGCGAGTTTACTTTTATGGCGATATATAAAGTAACGGAAATTACACCTTGTTTAAATTACATAGGGTTCAAAATATAATAAAGCATTTCATTCTAACATAAACTGTATAATATATGAAGGTTCAACCGTATTACCTTTTAATAAGGATTAAAATAGGTCATGATCGTTCTTCAGGAAACTGGAGTATTTGATGAAAAATAAACTCTATTTCTTTATTTTAAGGTATAAAACCGACGATTTTAAGAAAGGGCAGAGATGCGAAGGAAGAAATGTTGACAGAAAACTAGCTTTTAACTGTAAAATGACCTAGAGAATGTGAGTTGAAGAAGAGTTCACATAAATTATTATATAGTCTGCCCTTTTTAACGTCCCACTGCTGGGGGTGGGCCTCCCTTCTAAACGAAAGTTCTTCTCCTTCACTGTGGGCCAAGGGCGGAATCAGTTATCGAAAACTTGCCAGGTTCTCTAAGGCAAGCAGGTTTCCTCAATTTGTTTTCCGTCACCGTAGGACAAGTGTTGGACATGATAATATGAGTGGTAGTGCGAGGCCCGGGATTGAACTCGCTTTACTGGGTTTCCCAAGCGAGCGCGCAACCACTACTGGTCGATAAAAATAAATTATTAATCCAACCAATAATATGTGATCGTCATCAGAATTTTTGTATTCATATAAGTAAGGGTGGACCATGGAAGGCCATGTTCCTTCGAAGGCCAATTATTAAAAAGTCATAGTTAATGCCACGTGACGACAAATTCCTTTTTCTTACACTAATACCTATCTTAAGGACATAGAAGCGGCGGCAAGTCAATCACGCCGATATTATGTCAATGCGGTCCATCGATATATTGACTTCTCTTATCGACGCGACGTTAACATTGTCAGTCACGCTCACAGAGAAACTTAAGTTTTTAAATAAATAACCTATTATTTTCATTAATTTTGTTACTCTGAATTAATAATAAGTGTTGGCTATAGTAATAAAAAAATCAATCAATTCAATAGTTCCTTGTAAGGCCAATCAAATTAGGTCAGTTATTTTTTTTAAATTTTACTATTAAGGTTTATATAAGAAATGGTATCATTATGTAATTGAAACTACATAAGTATATCGAACTTCCGCACAATTGTATACCAGAAGGAAGTAGTATGACAAATGAAACAGCTTTGCAAGTAAAAAAAAAGAAGATTTTTCATAAGAAATTTTAACTTTACATAATGTAATAATATTTAAGCATCTCACCTCCAAAGAGCCCAGAGGGGTCGAGCAGACCGTCGGGCGGCGGCTTGGCTGCCGCATCACCCTCTCCGTTCTCTTTGTCCATACCACACCTGAAAACATTTATTAATTATTAATCGAATTCATTACTAGTAGCATTATCCCCGACTTTAAAAAAAGAAGTGTGTATTTTACGAATAATCTTCACCAATTGTGAAGGGTTATCTTTACCGCTACACAATCTATACTAATATTATAAAGAGGAAAGATTTGTATTTTTGTATGTAACGAATAATCTCAAAAATTTGGTACACATAAATATCTTATTTCTGAGAAATATATGATATAAACTAGAGATGAAACGGATATCCGGCAACTATCCGGTATCCGGCCTATCCGGCCTTCTTTTCACTATCCGGCCGGATACCGGATAGTAAGTCAGTATCCGGCTAAGCCGGATACCGGATATTGCAATAAAAAGACCCATTATTTTACACGTGGATAAAAATACCAAACTAAGTTTTGAACACCGTTTATTTTTGTAATCGCACGTCAAAAATGTTTGTTTTATTAATTAGCTTAGTACTCAAAATAAACAAGTGGCAAATTGTGATAAATGAATACTAAATTTTCCGCATTTATTGGTTTCAGCTTCTGAAAATAACTTTTTGCTGTAAATAATACTGCCAAGTGCTGAAAGATAAATTCTAGCAAACCTTGACAAGTGCGGGTACTGATTTAAATTAATTGACCACCAAATGTATGTGTCGTGATTGCGATCGATTCGAGATGCCTTTAAAAAAAAGTCAATCTCGTTAGCAAATTGGATTTTGTTATTCTTGGTCGCGACAACCACTACTATAATTGTCCTTTGCCACTTCATCGAAACAGTTCCAAAAAAGTGTCATGACACTGTCACGTGTGAAGTTGGATCCAGATTCACCTTGCTTCATTCGTTTAGCTTAGTTTAGCGTTAAAGACGGCGATGATCTGTTACTGTCAGAAGAAGATTCGTCGTAAGAGTAATTTATATACTATGTGATGATTTTCTGTCGGGCTCTTTCAGTCTCAAGAACTCCTAAATAGTCTAACTTGAATCTTGGGTCTAAAAAGGTAGCTTTTAGGTAGTTTGGATTCTCTCCTAAGGATTTAAAACGACTTTCCAAATTCAGTTTTCAAAGAAGCTCTATTATATAAACGGCCGGATATCCGGCGCTCCGGCCTGTAGGCTTGCCGGATATCCGGTATCCGGTATCCGGCCAAACCACTATCCGTTTCATCTCTAATTTAAACCGTATGCTGACTTGCTAGTTATTTATGAAGGAATTATCGCCGACACGTTTGGTCCAGTTGGTAGTGGTCGCGGGTTTGAGTCCCGCTGGGGGCATTCATTTGTTGAGCACGAATGTTTTTACTCCAGTCATGGGTGTTTATATTTATAATATGTAGGTATGTATTTAAAATTTATATGTGTAGTATATCAACTATCTGGTATCCGTAACACAAGCCTCGTAGCTTACCACGGAATTATATGACGCTGTTGTAATAATAATGTCCCAACATCATTTATTTATTGCTTTTTAAATTCAAAGAGACATTTAACTATATAGTTAATGAATAGACATTAATTATATGTAGGTATATGAAAAATCAAAGCTATGTATCTAAAATAAATAAAATGTGAAAAACATCTCGTAGTTCAAAAATGCTGTGGCATCTCATGGCGCCTCAATAACGTCCTAGATCACAGCTTCCATATTATTGAATATAGGTTTAAAAAGTTCTTTTTGAGTAATTAATAATTATAGCTTAAGTAAAGCGAGAGTAACACATTTTGGAGTGAATGTCACGTTTTCTGGTACTTCAAATTTAACAACTTAACAAAGTCTGACATAAGAATAATTTTACAATGGCGAAAACCTTCACCTTTACGTTATTAAATTCCGTCACTTAAGTCCAAATCTAGCACTCTACATAATAAAGTGATAGTTATATTAAAATCGATACATTAATATTCCGATAATTGGCGAATATAATTACACATACAAATATTACCCATAGCGTTTAACATTGATGTAATAAATAAATATATTGGGACATTATTACACACAGCGTCATCTAGTTCCATGGTAAGTTACGAGGTTTGTTATAAAATTAATAACTTTTCATAAAATTAACAATAAACGAATAAAATCGATAGTCTGTTCTTAACCACAACATCAGATTTTTTATCATCATCATCATCAGCCCTTTTTAACTTCCCACTGCTGGGCACGGGCCTCCCTCAGTACGAGGGGGATCAGGCCATAGTCCACCGCGCTAGCCTAGTGCGTGTTGGCGGACTTCACATGTCTTACGAAAACTTGCTAGGTTTTCTTAGACATGCAGGTGTGAAGAAACCTGTATACTTACTTGTAAGAAAATTACAATTTATGTATTTGTCTATCTGTTTGTTCCAGCTAATCTCCGAAACGGCTGGACTGATTTTAACGGGACTTTCACTGACAGATAGCTGATGTTACGAGAATTTATTTTAGAAAAAGAATTAGGGTTCTGCTCAAAAACCTCAAACGTACGAGACATAAGTTGCTTGTCTATACTAATATTATAAAGAAGTAAAGTTTGTGTGTTTGTATATTTGTTAAATTGTAAGGGGTAATCTCGGGATCTACTGAACCGATTTAAAAAATTCTTTCACCAATAGAAAGCCACATTATTGCTGAGTGTCATGGGTTATATAAAAAAACCGAAAAATAAAAAGGCTTTTACGTGGTAGTCCGTTTTGCATAGTGAATAGGAGAAAAAACGGTCGAATGAAAGCGTTTCTTACGCGATTATATATATGGAAATTACGTCATTACACGCTTTTTATTAGCTTCACCTGTATGTTTGTTTGTATGTTTGTAACCGACTTCTTTGGGCGCGATTTTGACCCACTTTAAACGGCCAGATTTCATTCAAACTTTGTAGTTATCGAGGACCGATGACAATACACTAATTTGATATATAAACCAAACTAAAAAGTACAAAATAAATAATAGTTTAAAAAAACTAATTTACTTGACTAGTTTAATGGCTTTCAGTTGTGCCAGTGAGGCACGATAAAACTAATTTATTATACATATTGTGTTCAATAGATGGCGCTTTTTAGAAACTAAAAAGTAAAAAATAAATAATAGTTTAAAAAAACTAAAAACACGCTTTTTTGGGGTGCATGGTGTCAATAGTTATAAATATTTTATTGACAGATATGAGTAGAATGATTATCATTTTGATAATATCTTAACACATTCAGAGCCACCGTCACGCACAGCGTGCTCACATTAAATTTCTCAGCCACGCCGCGGACACGCTAGGCGTGTTCTGAGTGTTTATGTGATGTTTCGAAAAATATGCTGTATTTTTACTCAAATTTGTAAGTATATAATCCTTATGTGATAAACTACGCATATTTTAAATGGTTCGAGAAAATAAAGAACTTTTTTGAGTGCGAAAAAAAGTTATTATACTATGCCGAGAACACACCAAGCGTGACCACTTAAAAATTATAATCATAGATTCTCAACATTTTTTTAAAATGAATAAATCATATATATTAATAAATAAATAATGAATAAATATTAGGGGTTTTTTTTCAAAGAATGAATTTAAAAGCGGTTTGGTGGTTGACTAGTGTTTAAGAAATTATATATCTAATCTTATAATATAACACATACTTGCGTATGCTTGTCGTCTAACTTCTAAATGCCTGTACTGATTTGGATGAAACGTGTTTTCATGAATGCATAGTACTGTAAACAATATAGCTTATTATTATAAATAAGTCGTTGTTAAGTAACGTATTAAAAAAAAAAGATAAGTTCGCATGCGAAAGTAAAATTGAAGCACGCGTACTTTTTATGAAAACACTAGCATTCTCCGAGATTTTTCATAATGTACCACTTCTATTGCTCATTGAATGTCTAAAGTGTCGTCGATTTGAGGCATATGATAACAGCTATTTTGTATGTTTGTCACCTAACTCCTAAACAGTGAGTTAAATTTATAAATAAAGAAGCTTCTAACATGTGTACTTTGTACGCACGTGCTTTTTTTTTATATAGGTTTACCAACAGTATACAAACGTTTTTTTTTAAAAAAGAATCATTCTTATAAAAATAATCATTTTTATATCACAGCTGTATACAAATGAATAAAATGTTGACAATCTATTACCAAATGTCAATATTTACGATTTCCTTATAGCGGAGCCGCGGTCACGCCCAGCGTGCTTGAGTAATTTTTGGGCGGCCGGCATCCCTACGAACTCTTAGAAAATAGTAGTGGCGTTGAATGTGTTAAAAATCACCCCACGCTTTTTTTAAAATCAAATAATTAATTTTAATTCATTATTAAAATTTATTTTCTATTTTTTAGTTTGGTTTTCTATAAAAAGCGTGTTTTTAGTTTTTTTTTTAATTTTTAAACTATACCTACTAAAGAGGTTACACCTGGGGACGAATCCGAGCGAAGCGAGGGTGAGTCGCTAGTTAATTATATACATACATAATTCAATTATATTTTAGCAGCCAAAAGACGGAAACAGTAGTGAAGTAAGAATTTCAAAGTATTCGTACCGATATCGTTCTCACGGTGCCTCGGTTTCTCTGAGTAAAAGCCGAGACAATGAGGGGTCATCAACCTACGGTCACTATAAGCATTAAGTGTCTTTGCGTTAGCGAGATGTTCCGAGGAGTGGGTGATGTTTTGTAAGAGATGTGTATCGCGATGTTTTATTTATACGGAACTAACTAATCATGGTTTATCTATAGTTTTTAATTAGATTTTTTATTATTATGGACATGTTTATTAAAAATAAACAATTGAGTGTAAAAATGTGTTTAATCTTTGATAAAAAAGTATGATATTACGAAATAACTATAAAAAGCTGAGCTTTGTGAGGGCTCGCGTAGTTTTTCTAACGGGTTTTTACAGCAGTATTAACTCTTTGGTTTTTTAACAGATGGCGTTAGTAGTTTATTAACATTCTATCCAATAAATACAAAATTATTGTTAATGTTAACTTTTGAATGGTTATAAAATAACATATTTTTTTAACAGATAACACATCTAAATGCGAAGTTAAATTAGTATGTTAAAGCACATATCTATAGGTTTGATAATTTTTCAGTAAAGTGTACCACAAAATGCTCAGGTTGTGGATAGAATAAAAATATATCTAAAATATAAAAATCTTGTGTCACAGTGTTTGTTATCGAACTCCTCCGAAACGGCTTGACCGATTTTTATGTTTTTTTTTGTGTATATGTATTTGGTAGGTCTAAGAATAGGTCGTAGGCTATTTTTCACCTTAGGTGATAAGGGGGGCACTCTCCAGCCTTTTTATTTTTTATTTTTAGACCAAATTTTTAATTATTTTTTTATAATTTGGCATCAAAAAATACTTATAATCCTAAAATCCGTCTACCACCGGGATTAACCGGAAGAACGCGGGCGGAGCCGCGAGAATTGCTTGTCTACATATATAATCCACGCAAGTTATTTTCACTTTTATTTCTGTACACGCGTTTATTTGTCCACTAAGTACCTAGTTATTTAATTAAGTCTTGGAAGTCTGTGTTAACCTACTTCTTATCGTATCGATTTGAGCCTTTATAAGTGTGTGTAATCCGGATCACAATAAATGTGACACCATCGCCATCGGGCTGATCTGATATTGGAGGTAAGAACAATAGCTAATAGCAAAATATTTCGTCGACTCATTGGGTTCGTACATTTTCTATCAATGTATATTTCGTTTATTATAAACATTATTTACCTATAATAAATGAAACTACCTTTTCGGATTTTGTCGCGGATTTATTTTGGTTTTTAGTTCCCGAAACGTCGCGACGCACAGTGGATCCATATTGAAAATTAGTGGACATAGGCAACAAAGTTCCAATATCGATTCGATATTTTTTTATGTGATTCTTCATGATATTCCAGACAACTTTTACTCTTGTAAAATTTCTTCTAAAGTTGATCTTTTGTCTGAAAAAAAATAAATTAGATTTTTTTGTATGGAGCGAATCACGTTTATTTTTTTTTCTTCAATTGTACGAATATGTTGGGTGTATGGCGTGAGTATATGATAGCTAGGGTCATTCTCTATCCACGAAAAAATATATCAGCGCCGGCCATCCGCGGCCGCGCGAGTAATCATTCGGTAAAAAAACAATATTGAAAAGTAGTGGACATAGGCAACAAAGTTCCAATATCGATTCGATATTTTTTTATGTGATTCTTCATGATATTCCAGACAACTTTTACTCTTGTAAAATTTCTTCTGAAGTTGATCTTTTGTCTGAAAAAAAATAAATTAGATTTTTTTTGTATGGAGCGAATCACGTTTATTTTTTTTTTCTTCAATTGTACGAATATGTTGGGTGTATCGCGTGAGTATATGATAGCTAGGATCATTCTCTATCCACGAAAAAATATATCAGCGCCGGCCATCCGCGGCCGCGCGAGTAATCATTCGGTAAAAAAACAATATTTTCTATGAAATTTTTTGCCTTTTAAAATCAATTCAAAGTATATTTTCTGTCTCACTTGGCTGTTTTCACCTTCTTTTTAGTTAAATATATAGTTTTAATAGCACATAGGTACTCATAACTAGTAATTCTGGCACAGGTTTAGTTATTATTGCATGTTATCGGTGGCATCTGCATTGTGATTGATGACTCATTTGTTTGTGCGCTCGGCTAAGTGTATAACAAACAAGTCACTGAAAAATAATTGTCTCTGATTAGTTGTATACTTTATACATCACTTGCGCTCTCGAGATGGAAGTACTTAGCTCTTCGACAATTTCTGAAAGAAGAAAACTGTGCTGCCTTTCCATCTTATCCAAAGCTCGTAAATGCCAAGAAAAGATGTCATCCACCACAAGAGAGTATGGAGATTACCGAAAAAGGAGCTCAAATAAAATTGCAAGCGCTATTGGACCACACTGTGGAGAGAATTTTACTAGATGTGAATTCTGTTGATAGGTCTCAAAATGAAGAACTCAAGTTGACCTGGAAATGGGGGCTTGATGGTTCTTCGTCGCAGAGTAACTATAAACAGAAAACTTCAAACACAACTACAGAGTTCGGTGATTCATCAGTATTCATGATAAGTATCGTCCCTCTTCGGCTAGTGTCTGGCTCATCATCTGGGAATGAAAATATAGTTTGGGAGAACCCCACACCTTGCTCAACTCTGTACTGTCGACCAGTGAAGTTCACTTTCACTTCGGAGACAGCTGATTTTATAAAGTCTGAAGAGTCGGAGATGAAAAAACAAATTGATGAACGGATATCTACACAGTGTGGAAATATTATTGTATCACATGAATTGCATATGACCATGATTGATGGAAAAGTGGCCAATATTATTGCTGAAGTACCATCATTTGCAACGTGCCCCATTTGCTTGGCAAAACCAAGCGAGATGAATAATTTAGACGCTTTGACTTCCAGACCACTTCGTGAAGAATTTTACAAACAAGGAATTTCTTCACTGCATATGAAGATTCGGTGTATGTATCTTCTCCATATATCTTATAATCTGGATTTTCAACGATGGACAGCTCGAGGCGAACATAAGGCTTTGAAACAAGCTAAAAAAAATACCACGCAACAAGAGTTTCGTGAGCAAACTGGAATGCTGATTGATATAGTCAAACAGGTATGTATTTAGTTAGTCGATCTTTTTTATGTTTTTTGTGTATTATATATGTGTCGTATATTACAGTCTTTTTTCCACATTTCAGGGTTTTGGAACTACAAATGACGGGAATACTTCGAGGCGCTTTTTTCCAAGATTACAAAACATCATCCAGAATAACAGAAATTGACGAAAATCTAATTTTCAGATTTTCCGTTATTCTACAAGCCATATCATCAGACAAAAACATTGACTGTGAAAAATTTAGAAGATACTGTAGAGAAACAGCTGATGTATACGTGCAACACTATTCGTGGTACTACATGCCAGTTAGTGTACATAAACTTCTAATGCACGGTGCAGACATCTGTAACCACTTTGGTGTTTTGCCAATCGGTAAGTAAAAAATAAATAGAGTTTGATGTATAATTTGACTCGATTGCTTTTTGAAATTAAAATGCATGTACTTATTTTTTTTAGGTATCTTATCAGAACAAGCTTCGGAAGCCCGTAATAAGGACTTCAGAAACGTCAGAGAGAGACACACTCGGAAAACGGACAGAATAGCAACAAACGAAGACATCCTCCATGGACTTCTAACAAGCTCTGATCCCCACATATCCTACATAAGGCCTAAAATAACGAAACAGGTTCATAGTGAGTTGTTGCCTGAAGCAATTCAGTTGTTACAGACTACCGAGCCTCCCTGAGACAGCGAGACTATGGAGGAAGAAGAATGCCTCGTAGCAGAGTCCGAAAATTTGCCGGACCCACTTCTGGAATAAGAAATAAAGTGATCCGGCTCTGGACTATTCCCACAAAAGCCCATCAGGGCTGGGAATATGACAAACAGCCCTTTTCAGGGCTACAATTATTTCACAATTTCCTTTCGATCATACGTACGATAACTTATACTATACTTTACATACGCTTGATTATTTAGATAATGATTATCAATGTCTTGCCAGTAAAAATTCAAACTATTTCCCCTATATTTGACAAAATTAGTATAACCAGAAACTTATTACTGTATTTATTTTACAATAGATAACGTGCAGGTAGTAAAAAAAAATAACAGCCAATCAGAGACAATTATTTTTCGGTGACTCGTTTGTTACGCCATATCCTCCTCCGCCTGTCTCACGCCATACACCCAACATATTCGTACAATTGAAGAAAAAAAAATAAACGTGATTCGCTCCATACAAAAAAATCTAATTTATTTTTTTTCAGACAAAAGATCAACTTTAGAAGAAATTTTACAAGAGTAAAAGTTGTCTGGAATATCATGAAGAATCACATAAAAAAATATCGAATCGATATTGGAACTTTGTTGCCTATGTCCACTAATTTTCAATATGGATCCACTGTGCGACGTATCAAATGCCTTACAGCAATCATGGTCACGGGAGAGACTAAGGTATTTATTTAAAGCTAAAAATAAGTTAATAATATTGCCATAATTATAAATTATTTTATATATATATTTTAAATTATTTAAATTTAAATATAAATGTTTAGAATTAAAATTTTATAAGGTACTCTGATGCCATTTTCAAATTTTTTTGTAAATTGTGGGTAGGCACTGTCTGTAACAAGTATAAAAACCTATGAGACGTCAAATACCTTAGTCTCTCCCGTGACCATGATTGCTGTAAAGAATTCGAAACGTCGGGAACTAAAAATCAAAATAAATCTCCGACAAAATCCGAAAAGGTAGTTTCATTTCTAATGTCGAATATTCGCGTAAATCTAAGAAAGTATTATTATTTACCTATTTAACAACTAACTCGCTGGGCGTAAGTTAAAATAAATTAAACGGTTATTATATTTTTCTTATACAATAAAAGTAGCCTAAGTTACTCCGTATAATATTAGCTAATAGCTATAGGTCCGCTAATATTAATGAAGTTTAATAAATATCTCACAGTGAAAAGTATATCTTATAATGACGACGACACGTTTGGCGCAGTTGGTAGTGACCCTACTTTCTGCGCCAGCGGTCGCGGGTTCGAGTCCCGCTGGAGGCATTCATTTGTTGAGCACAAATGTTTGTACTTCAGTCATGGGTGTTTATATTTATAATATGTATGTATTTAATAATTATATGTGTAGTATATCAACCATCTGGTATCCGTAACACAAGCACGTAACGTAGCTTACCACGGAACTAGATGGCGCTGTTGTAATAATGTCCCAACATTATTTAATATACATCGCGTTGGGGGACCTATTAATCTATGGGGACCTACAAGTTTAGACTATTTGTGATTGAATTGTTAGGTTTGGAGAGGTACAATATAAAGTGCAAAAATGAACTACAACAAAACAACTTCATCGAATGAATCAATCGATCAGTTTCAATGCCGATAAAAATTGTGTATTACTTGACGCATATCTCTTTAATGTTATGATAAATTATCTTCGCTTACTTTCGATTAGTAGAGAGATTAACTTTAGAAGTATCTCATTTATATTCATAGTTAGTTACCTATATATATATTAAAAAAAAACTATTTAAGTCATAATTTTTAGATTTTCTGTCTGTCTCTCTGTGTCAGAAAACCACTGGACAGATTTTGATTAAAATTAGTATCTCATTTCTAAGAAAAAACGGAGCAAAGAGAAAAAAAGATAAAAGCGGAGTGAAGATGAGTCACAAGTATGAGATAAGTGAGTAGATACGTAGTTCAAAATCATTAAGGCTCATCTTTAAAGTTCAAAGGAGTTAACATCTCCAAAATGGATAACATTATTTATCGCATATTCTATAAATGGGCCATCGTGTTATTGTCTTCGATAATGGCAACACCTGCTAGTAATAACTCATACTATTTAGTTAATGAATTTGTACTTTAAATAATTATGAGAAATAGCGACTTTCTTTCGGTTCGCTCGGGTCTTAGCTTATGTTTTACCTAATAAATTAAATCTAAGTAAGTCCAGCCGTTACATTATGGAGGAGTACCTCAAGAAATTACAAAGTTGCTCTTTACGTCATGTCCATTGAACGAATGTTAAAGTGTTCGTCGATCGTCAGGAGATTCGACCCGGTGGTAACGCGCTCGCTTGGATAGCTGAGTGATGCTGGTTCAAATCCGAGTCTCGCACCTCGCATTCTCTAACATGATCACCACTTGTCTTACGGTGAAGGAAAACATCGTGAGTAAACCTGCATGCTTAAGAGAACCTAGCAAGTTTTCAAAAGACATGTAAAGTCCGCCAACACGCACATGGTCAAAAGCGTAGTCAACTATAGCCTGATCCCCCTCGTAATGAAGGAAGGCCCTCTCCTAGCAGTGGGACATTAAAAACGGCTGATTAGACTTCAATGTGATTTTTAAAATATAGAATGTACAGATAGAAAACTTTAAAAAAATACATCGATTTAAATACTCTTTTTTTGCGTCGGTTAATAAAAGGACATCCAGAAACAAATTTATTATAAGACCTAATAAAAGAGAAATCGTATCGGCCTTCGTTACCAACGTTATTATTAGGCGCCATTATGTAGGCATTCCGCAAGATTTAAGTCCCCACATTTTAATGTTGCAATCTGATTAACTTACCCTACTCGTTTTATTGAATCTGAAGTAGATTATTTTCCTTTCAGATATTAGGTATTATTCATTCTAGTTACAAAATGGCGCAGTTTTTGATTGTGAAATATATTTAAGACGTAAATTCACCCGGTGATCATTTTCAACCGACTTCCAAAAGGAGGAGGTTATCAATTCGTCTGTATTTTTTTTTTTTTTTTTTTATGTTTGTTAGCTCATAACTTTGAGCTGGGTGAACCGATTTTGATGATTCTTTTTTTATTTGAAAGGTAGTGCTTCCCATGTGGTCCCATTTTAATATTTTCCAGTTCTGATAATGGCATCCATGAGAAAACCATAAAAGTCTTAAATTTGCATTAAGTATTTGCGCGACAAATGGACGAATAACTCAATATCACGCCAACCGATTTCGATGATTCTTTTTTTAATGGAAAGGGTATACTTCAAGGGTAGTTTGATGAGAGTTTGGTAAGGTTCTGATGATGGGATCCATGACAAAGTATCGGAACTCTCCAATTCTTAGGAGCAAATTAACGATGCTCGGCCGAATCTTTTATAGGCTATATGGATATTTGAGTCACGTACCGTAACTGATGATGGAAGGTACAACTTCTCAACGGTTAGCAGTTTAAAGAAAATTCTTTCAATATAATACGCAATTATGAACGGATAGTTGTATACTTTCAGGCTATTAGGTTTACCTCATAATAGAAGGTAAATTTTTATAGTCATTAACACAATACGTATCTACTTTCCGCAAAAAAGTTAAAAATAAATTATTTTTAACAAAAAAACAAAAACCGACTTCCAAACTTAATAAATCTAAACTAAAAAGTAGAAAATAATACTTTTAAGGACTTTGTTAATTTTGAAGTCGGTGCCAGCCAAAGCAAAATAGCCCTAAATAGATACATATTTTTAATGGAAAGGGTATACTTCAAGGGTAGTTTGATGAGAGTTTGGTAAGGTTCTGATGATGGGATCCATGACAAAGTATCGGAACTCTCCAATTCTTAGGAGCAAATTAACGATGCTCGGCCGAATCTTTTATAGGCTATATGGATATTTGAGTCACGTACCGTCACTGATGATGGAAGGTACAACTTCTCAACGGTTAGCAGTTTAAAGAAAATTCTTTCAATATAATACGCAATTATGAACGGATAGTTGTATACTTTCAGGCTATTAGGTTTACCTCATAATAGAAGGTAAATTTTTATAGTCATTAACACAATACGTATCTACTTTCCGCAAAAAAGTTAAAAATAAATTATTTTTAACAAAAAAACAAAAACCGACTTCCAAACTTAATAAATCTAAACTAAAAAGTAGAAAATAATACTTTTAAGGACTTTGTTAATTTTGAAGTCGGTGCCAGCCAAAGCAAAATAGCCCTAAATAGATACATATTTGATTAATCTATCAATTTGTAAACGTAATCTGGCTGGCACCGACTCCAAAATTAACAAAGTCCTTAAAAGTATTATTTTCTACTTTTTAGTTTAGATTTATTAAGTTTGGAAGTCGGTTTTTGTTTTTTTGTTATTGACCATTGTCATTGAATTTTTTAAGACAACACACTACATTATATAATAATAATTCCATACTCCAGTATAAAACTTAAAACCTCTAAATCTTAGTCTCTTCCGTGACTATGATTGCTATAAAGCATTCGAAACGTCGCGATACCAAAAATCAAAAGAAATCCGCGACAAAATCCGAAGAGAAAGTCAATTATTTTGTTAAATAGCTTTTAGGAAAACAAGTTGATTGTGAAAAAAAAATGACGTTTATGTTCGCCCAGTAATCATTATTCAACCAAAATCATAGATTTATTTAAATTGTAACACTAAAAAGCTCGACAAAAATATAAGAATAACTAAAATTGCTTGTATTTAATTAATTAAGCACCTACTTATTTTAATACTTGAAGTGTTAGTAATATTAAACCAATAGCGATTTACTGAACACAAATGAAAGTAAAGTACGAGTACCAATAAGAAAAAATATTAAAGTTGTGTCTGTCTGCTTATGGCTTCAGCCCAATCCCCAAAACGGCTGGACTGATTTTAAGGGAATTTTTCTATCAGAGAGCTAATGTTCTGAGCAGTAACTTACGCTACTTATATTTTCAAAAGAAAAAAAAATAGAATTTATCATACGTTATAATGAGATCACTAAGTAATATTACATCTGTAATTAGAACAGCAAATCAAATAGAACTAGGTCCAGTAAAAAGGTCACAGCTGCTTAGATGCATATTGCTAGATGCAGCGATTGGTGTGACGTCATCTAGGACACGCCTTTGTACACCAATTGTATGGCCATTTGTATTTACATCCTTACTTATTTATTTACTGTAACGCTAGTTGGTTAGCCTCGGTATTGTTTGTATTATGTAAAAGATAAATGTTTAGTTTAATAAAAATGTACAGTCGTCTACAAAAAATCTTTAAGTCTGACTTTTTAAGATATAAGATATAGCCGTGGGCTCCACTAGTTAATAATAAATAAAATTTAAAAATATAACTTGTAACATTAGCAGCTATCTGCGAGTAAAAGTTCCGGCAAAATCAGTACATCCGTTTCAGAAATTTGCCGGAACAAACAGGTAGACAGACAGACAAAAAATTTAAAAATTGATTATTAGATGTTACTACCTTATATATATATACTTTCATATGTATTTAGTGAAAAGCTGTTAATTTGAAATTAAAAACAGACACTCCAATGTTATATTATATGTATAGACTTGGGAGTGGATTTTTTTGTTGCACTTTAATGGAACTACTTTTAAGGGCCTATTCATCTGAAAAGCATAAATGTAAATGAAGTCACACTTACATTGTTTTGGAAACCACTGGACAGATTTTGATCAATTTTGGTATAGTGATAGCTTATCAGATGAGTTTAACGTAACTTAACGTATATCGAATCCGAGTAATAATACTATTGTAGTACAATGTGTTTATAATATTTTCAGCCATTATAAATTTGAAATCCAATACGTTAAGTTTCCTTTCACAAGCTTGTTATTAGAACTTTTCAAATTTGCGAATATGTTCTGTTCTTACAAAACAATGTAACAAATTGGTACTAAGTACTAACATCTACCCGTTCGATTACCACTTACAATGTATTCCTCTTTCTTACATTAAACTACTACGAGTAAGTACCTATATTATTTACTAATCTGTGATATCTCGTAAGATATTTATTGAAATCAAATGATGTCAAGAGCAATTTTGTTTAAAATTAAATACTTGTGATGAATAACTTATTTATTGGGATAAGGATTAATATCATATTTATTAAACACCTTCGCAAATAATGCATTATCTTAAAACAAAGATTACCATAAAAAAGGTTAAAGCGAGTCAACCTTAAAAGATAGACATAATATGCTATCGCGGACTTTTGTTTAGAACTTTCAAAGGGGAACAATTCCGTCATACATGATTTTTGCATAACTTTAACAGACAAAAGAAAAAATCTAAAAACTATAGATATTGGCCTCTGTATCGATTAAGTTAATCTGTTTGCATGGTGTTTTAGATTTAAAGAATGTACCTAATAATTAGGTACTTCGTTTTTTTAAAGAAATCAAATTATTTTCGCAACTATAATAATTAACTGCCAAGGCCAATTACCAATTTCACCCATCTAGAAACCCACTCAAACACACCCAAAATTTCATCAAAATTTCAGCCATTCAATCGGAGTTCAGTGACATAATACGACACGTGTAAAGATATATCAGATACAAAAACTAAGCAGAGCCTAGTTTTATAATTTATAATTAACATATTCTTAGAAACGAGAGTACAATTTACATGAATACTAGAAGTATCGTTTTGAAATACCGCTACAGACCATACAATGCAAATAGGCGAGTTACGTAAAAAGTTCAACAGCCTTCAACTAGGCGTCTTAGAAACGTCGCGTTTTAACTTTATTATCGCGATTAACTTCAAATTGATATTATTGAATCTGTTGTGAACTAATTTTTATAAATTGACTTTCTTTTTGAATTCGGGAATATGTTTTTGTATGTATATGTACATATATTTCGTTATATCTTCATAATGAAATATTTAAGGATTACCAATAAAAGATATGTTATAAATCTTAAGTAGTATCTACCTATTTTGTTTGTTTGTTTGTTTGTTTGTTTGTTTGTTTGTTTGTTTGTTTGTTTGTTTGGTGGTTGAAAGCGCTAAGCTCAGGAAGTACTGGTTAGATTTGAAAAAGTCTTCTAGTGTTGGATAGCCAATTAATCGAAAAAGCTATAGGCTATATAACATCACTTATAATAGTCGTTAGAACGCCGGGCGGAGCCGCGGGATATTCTATCCTTCAATAATCACATAACGGAACATAATATTTTATTTTAATTATTATGCTTGTATTTGCGTAGTGGTTAACCGACCACAAAAAAGAAAGATATAATACAAAAATTAAACATAGGTATGTTAGTAAATTCGCGAAAAATACCAAACCATTTTAAATCTATGCCTATAATAAAACAGTTAGTAGGCAAAAAGCACGGAACTGATTTAAACTAAATTATTACACGTGTCTACTGTCAATATTTAAGATGCTATCACCATTGCTGCAGGAAAATCTTTTAATTCCCACGGAAAATATTAAAAAAACTGGTTCTATTAAATCGTCATTAGCTATACTAGAAAATTATGTTAAAAATCTTACAAAAAAGGCCGTGATAGCATGTAATACCTCGTAAGGTACGAACTCGAGCGTTTAAAATAAATATGCCAAAAATCTTTCCATTATGGCCTGAAGGACCCCATTATGTGAGCAAATGTAGTATTTTTTTTGAGATTTACAATTGGTCATTACCTGGGTCAAAAAATCGTGAGGAAACCTGCATGTCTGAGAGAACCTAAGAAGTTTTCAAAAGACATTCGAAGTCCGCCAACACGCACTAGGCCAGCGCGGTGGACTATGGCCGGATCCCTTCGTATTGAAGGGAGGCCCGTGCCCAGCAGTGGGACGTTAAAAGGCTGAATACAATTTGTTCAATCAATAAGTTAGTCGGTCAGTCAGTCAGTCAGTCTATTTAATTTTTTAAATACATAAAATATCGTATTAAAAAAAAGATGAAAGGCTACAGATAATTGGCATCGCGGTAGTTTTGGCATCGTAAAAAGTTCATTGAGTCCAGAGTCTGGCGTAATTCATTCACATTCATGCAAATTAATTCAATATGGCGGAAGTCTGATAATATCAATATACATAATATTACTACTTCCCAAATGTTATTTGCTATAAGAAACTGAGATAACGAATATTAATCATTAAATATTTTTTATCTATGTATACTTATAACTAGCGACGTACCTCCACTTCGCTTGGGTGCGTCCCGGTCATTACTTTTTATTTTTTTAAATGAAATCCAAATCTTATTTAAAGAAAAAGTAACCTATTCCTTGGGTAGAAAAAGTAACCTAAGGCAATGGTAGTCCAGCGGTAACGCGCTCGCTTGTATAACCGAGTGATGCGGGTTCCAATCCGGGTGTCGCACCTCTGATATTTTCATGTGCGAATCATTTCTATCATGATTACCACTTGCCTTACGGCGAAGGAAAACATCGTGAGGAAACCTGTATATCTGAGAGAACCTAGCAAGTTTTCGTAAGACATGCTCAGTCCGCCAACACGCACTAGGCTAGCGCGGTGGACTATGACCTGATCCCTACTGAAGGAGGCCCGTGCCCAGCAGTGGAACGTTAAAAAGAGCTGATGACAAGCTATTCCTTATAACATCAGCTATCTGTCTGTAAAAGTTCCGTCAAAATTTGTTCAGCCGTTTAGGAGATAGGCGGGAACAGATAAACAAAAATGTTAAAAACAGTTTAACGGTTAGTATGTGTTTCTCAGAGATGTGATTACTATCCACAGTAAAAAGTATCCTATACCTATGTTGACCCGAAAATCCAGCTATCATCATACCAAGTCGGTTATACCTAATATTCTTGTGACGCGGTTACAAATGGAGAAACAGTTGAAAACTCCAAAAATCAATAAAATATTGCAAAAAATATTCTATTTATAGTTGTAGATTCGGCACAAAATTTTATGATAATTTTTAAATGTCAATAGAAAATAAATGTAGGCAAACCTATCCTTACCTTCAATGGTAGATCTCATTCAGAAACCGAGCATCGAATCGCGCACATTGCTATCACTTTGTCACTTCACTGCACGGACACTACACTACACCGTCACTCGCACATAGTGCCAATCCAATTATACCTGGAACAAGATACAAATTATGAGCATATACGGAAATAAAATTTAATTAAAAAAATGTACAAAAGTATTTTTTGTTATAATATGGTGAATTTTGCAAAAAAAATCGTTTTATATCCCATCATATCTATGAGATGTAGTATATAATATACAATATGAATTATATATAGGAAATAATACCAGTAGCGGTAATGGTAGCGGAGTGATGCGGTTTCAAATGCCGGGTTTGGCACCTCTAAAACTTTTATGTGCGAATCATTTCTAACTAGATTAGAACTTGTCTTACGGTGAAGGAAAACATCGTGAGGAAACCTGCATGTCTGAGAGAACCTAGCAAGTTTTCGAAAGACATGCGTAGTCAACTATAGCCTGATCCCCCTCGTATTAAAGAGAGGCGTGCGCCCATTGGGATGTTAAAAAGGACTACATACAAATCAAATACTAAATATTTAATTGCTACGTTTTAATTCATCACAAATTTAACTCAAATTAATTGAGCAAGTACAGTGTTAATTATTATCAAACACACACTGTCAGTCAGTTAATAACAATACAAAAAATAACGAAATCGTCCCTTCGCTTTACTTCGTTATTGGTGAGTAGTCCGCTTACTTTGAACTTAAATATTACATTAAGGCTTTGAAATCTCTTTAAAAGCTTCACTAGGCGTAGTCGCTCTTTTAGTTTATCAATATCTGCTTAATTTCCATATGAATTTTTACACCTGTTTTAGCATTTTTGAAATATATTAATACCGCGCAATCTTTTTTTAAAGTCGGTTATAGTAAATCGTAAGTTTTGTCATATTTCACAAATAACGAACGCAACCCTCATTTGAATTCAAATCATCCAGGTAACCGCATTTGAAACAGCAAAAAAAGCTGCATGTACACGTGTATTTTTTTCTATACTCTATAAAGTCCCTTTTAAGGGTGGTTATGGTTATAAATGTTCAGAGAATATAACACAGATTAATATTTTTTTTAAATGACAAAGAACAGAAACATAATGATGGGAAAAGTAAGTATATTTCACAGTTAAGACAATTCTTTCGATATTATATAGGTACATACAATGTACTGCATACGAGTATATGTGTTAATCTACACCTAGTAAAATAGAATATACGATAAATAAAATGGTAGTGTCTCTTTGTACTGTCAAATAATCAGCTTATTACTACATGAATACAAAAACATTTTTTTTAAATTTTTTGTCTTCAACTAGCAACGCTTTGAAGCCATTAAACAAGAGAATTAAATTGAATTAAATTTTTTTGTCAATCTGTTTGTTCCAAATCTTCCAAACAGCTGGACAGATTGACTAGAATTTCACTATTAGATAGCTGACGTTGAAGAAGACTTACTAAGGCTCCTTTATTTTTGAAAAAGAATTAAATTATTCAGCGGAGGCAGAAAAACATAAAGCATAATTAGGCACGTACCCGAGAAAAGGAAGGGTAAGTCACTAGTTGATAACGAAACTTGAATCAACTTGAAAAAATAATATATTAACACTAAGCATCAAACAAACTAGTCAAACACGCGACAATACACAAACGTGGCACGACCAGTCGCACGTGTGTAAGCAGCCTAAATTCTATTACTCCAATAACAGGGCGTTACCGTATTAATGCACACAAACATTAGTATTGCCAAGAAAGCGTACCTCTCCCTCACACCTACGACCGCGGGGAGAGAGGGACAGTTGACAGGAATCAATAATGGCGGTCGTTTTATTCCGCGGGACATCTCCTCTTCAAATGGATTCAGTTTGGAGTGGGTGGATATTTTATTGCTTTCATTTTTCCACTGAGTTGAAACGTATAAAGGTCATATCTTTGTGAGTATTACAATTATATTACTTTTGGTAGACGAATAAATTATTATAAATACAACAGTTATTAAATGAATTAAGCCTTATATTATACTAGCTGACCCGGCAGACTGCGTACTGCCTCAATCGATAAATAGAAGACCTAAACCTTTTTTTCATATTTATTTACCTTTTAAACCTTCTCTGGACTTCCACAAATGATTCAAGACCAGAATTAGCCAAATCGGTCCAGCCGTTCTCGAGTTTTAGCGAGACTAACGAACAGCAATTCATTTTTATATATATAGATTTATATACTGCACTAGTGATTCACCCTCGCTCTGCTCGGTTCGCCTCTATGTACACTTCAACATTTAGTATGATATTTCTCAAAGATAAAATATTTTACCGCAGTAAAAATATTCTACATATTAACGCAAATAACAAGTTATCATAATAACAAATTAGACCAAAATCTGTCCAGTAGATTTTTCGTGATACGATCACATACAGACAGACAGAGTCCTCTGTATCGATAATAATGACTTTCTATGAGATTTTCCAAAAATACTTAATGTATTGAATACAGATGCTACACAAAATTTTATTATACGTATAATGTATGCCATTGTTCATTAATTTTATAATTAATTGATTTAATTGAATTAATCATCCTAATATTATAATGTTCATTTGTGACTAAAAATAATAAACGACTATAAGGTATGATAGTGGCTTATGTTATATATAGGGGGTTAGATTTAAATAACGGACAAGCAAAACCGCATGCAAATATTAGTTAAAGTAAATAAAACATTTAATAAATATATTGCCAGATACGAAATTTATCCAAATAACCCTTTACAGTAAAACATAAAAGCTACGATATCACAGGCATTAATGTAAAATCACGGAACCCCTTAAATCATTGGGGGTACATTTGCCATAATTTGCCGCTACCTGCGAGGGTCGCGGGGGGTGGCGATATACTGTTATTGCTGTTTTACCACCTAATAACGTTATTTTTCAAGTATTTTTTGCGCACAGACTGTTCTGTTGAGATTTATTACACCTCTAATAAAAATATCATTGATATGATTTAATTTTAAATTCTTTTAAATTTTATTATTTTGTAAATAAATTTATCTTTTATTTAGAGAAGAATTACCGTGAATCAGCCGGTAATTGGTAAATAAAAAAAATCATGTTTGTGTGTATCTTTGCGCATATTTGCTCTAGAATGACTAAATAATTTTAAATGAATTCAAAAAAATATATATTTTTAAAAGCTAGAGGCACCCTTACTAACCCTGGTTCATCCCTTCGTTCATTTTGAATGTTAACACACAGCATCATCTAGTTCCGTGTTAAGTAACGAGGTACGAGGCTTGTGTTACGGATACCACAACACATAACTTTGAATATATACAAATTATTAACATAAACACTAACAACTAGACATTCGTGATCCACAAATGAATGCCCCCAGCGGGACTTGAACCCACAATCGCTGGAACAGCAAGGCTCTACAAACGTGTCATCATTTTTTTAAATTAAACTTTAAAGATTAACTTCAAATATAATATAATTAGAAAATTCCCAATAAAATGGAACGGTTATTTAGAGTCAACACAACAAAATAAAACAATTCGTCTAAATAATACTTGGATGCGTCTGAGGGCGGTGATGTATGGACCCTAATTTAAGCTATCATTGTAACTGAGGGTGCCTTTTATCAAATCTCTTTACTTTTAACGCAGGCGGTTTTACTTACAACGACCTTGTTGTATGGAAACCGTTGTATTGAAAAGTTTATAATAAACTTTTATTTGATTTACTTTAGTCCGATTTAAAAATTACTATTCAAAAATTAGTGTAGTTGGGGTTAGAAGTAAAGACATTTTTTATTTTATAATAATTCAACTGTCCGGGAACACATCACGAGAAAATAACTCGATAGATTTTGATGACATTTGGAGGTTATTCAGATCAATTTATACCACGGAAACTTTTTACAGCGGGAAAATATCTCGTCTCGGAGAAATCTATACAAATCGTTTAAACTACTCGAGTTAGCGATGAAACCGAGCGGAGTGAGGGTGATTTCTAGTAAAATAAACTGCGGAAGTCTCCATAATTGCTATAAAATATAAATCATTCGAAACATCTAGAATCCAAAACCGAATAAATCCGCAACAAAATCCTTTTATTTATAAAGTTACTTAAAAATAAAAATCATTATTAAAATGTGTTTAGTAAATATTCACATAGTACGTATGAATGACACAAATTTCATTTGTTTAAAGCTAATACGTACTGCGGTCAATAAAATGGCGTCGGCCGTAGTTTGTCATAGAGAGATTTTGATTGATCGATCGTCCCCTAGTTGGGGACAGTTGGGTCTCTGCCATTGTGAGGGGTTGAAAGGATATTTACCGGGACGTGTTGAGAATTAAAAGTTTCAAAGCGTAGTATAATTTGTGCGTAAGCCCATATCAAGAAATTTTAACCGATCGGGAGATGAGCGAGACAGCATCACGAGAAAACCGCTAGACCGATTTTGATAAAATTGGTTTTGCAGGATACTTTTTGCTGCTGTAAGATGTCTAATCCCTGAGAAACTTATACTATTGTACGTATGAAGGAACCAGAGCGGAGCGAAGGCAAGTCGCTAGTTACTCGTACTTATAAGCGTTAAATACAAAAGGAATTTTATTTAAACTCGCTTCAGTAAAAATCATGAAAAAAAACAGCCGAATAAATCACCTCTTTTCATTGAAGTCGGTCAATAAGTACAATTTATTTGCAAGACGATTTTAGTTAACCCTCAGTGGATTCTAAGATTTTGCAAGCTCTGCAACAAACTATGTATCTCTCTCTTACAACATGGGTAATAGCCGCTCGCTTTCTAATTATTATTATACACGTATTAGGTAAATCTGTACAATAGAAACTTTTGACCTAAAACTTAATAATATGGATTGTCTATGGATTAAACTTTGTAATATTTCATTAAAGGTCTCTCAGTAACTGACATTCGACCATAGTAAATTGAATTTTATAAAAAAACAGCCGTGTGACGCTATGGTATAGTTAAATTTTTTATTTTCCTTAGCTTGGAAATTCGTTAATTCTTCAATAAAAAAAAGAAATTAGCAGGATAAAAAACATGCTTTTAGGTTGGGACAAATATACTTTTTTGTAAAAAAAATGTATTAAAGGCGGAATTACTAGTTTAGGAGTTCGTCGCGAATTGACATAGTGACAAGGGACGCACAAACATATTGGCAGACTCACAATATTTTAATATTATTAGATTATTTTTCAAGTATGTATAATATCAACCGTCTCTTTCGTTTCACATTGCATTAAGTACTAAACAAAGCGCGAGTCGCTCACTATTGATATGAGCTACAGATAAATAAAGTTGTTTCTTATATCAAAATATAAACTTTAATAAATCCATAGAGAACTATACTTATACGATACTTATAAGTCTAACACAATTTTTAAAATTTTTGTTTTTCTGTACGTTTGTTCCACTTTCTCTCGAAAATGGCTGGACCGATTTTAATAGGACTTTTACAAAGAATGAGGGATTTCATCTAATTATTTTTAACAAAAAACAAAAACCGACTTCAAAACTAAACAAATCTAAACTAAAAAGTAGAAAATAATATTTTTAAGAACTTCGTTAATTTTGAAGTCGGTGCCAGCCAAGACGGATAGACTTATCTTGCCTTTGCAAGGAACTTTCGAACGGTATTTTGATTATGTTTACAAATATTATAGATATAGATTAATCGAATATGTGTCTATTTAAGGTTATTTTGCTTTGGCTGGCACCGACTTCTAAATTAACGAAGTTCTTAAAAGTATTATTTTCTACTTTTTAGTTTAGATTTGTTTAGTTTTGAAGTCGGTTTTTGTTTTTTGTTAAAAATAATTTATTTTCAAATTTTTAACGGAAAGTAGATACTTATTTTGTTTATGTACAAAAAAGAATTTTCCAAATCGGTCCAGCCATCTTCGAGTAATGGGGAACATACATAAAAAAAAGTCCCCAACGAATTGAGAACCTCCCCCTTTTTTTAGAGTCGGTTAATAAGAGCCTGAAAGAATTTAACTATCGGTCTATAATTACGTATAATATTGAAAGAATTTTCTTTTAACTCCTAACCGTTGAGGAGTTGTACCTTCCATCATTAGCTCAACTACAGGAGATGATGATTATCAGACGCAAATACTTGAACAGCTTTAGAAAATATATGAAAAACGTAATAAGTGCCTATAAAATTTGAGAGTTGTCTTCGATTTCCCTGGGATCCCATCATCAGATCGTGACTTGGTGACTATGGGACCAACTAGAAACTATACCCTTTCAAACAAAAAAAGAATTTTCCAAATCGGTCCAGCCATCGTCGAGTAATCGGGGAACATACATAGAAAAAAAAAAAAAAAAAAAAAAAAAGTCCCCGACGAATTGAGAACCTCCTCCTTTTTTTGAAGTCGGTTAAAAAAAACACTAAGGGACGAACCTAAGAATATTTTAATTAAATAATAATTCCATTACGAGATTGTACTGAGCTATTCTAGCCAAGTCCATCGTTAAACAAACTGTAATTGAATTTCTTTTACTTCTAGTATATCATGACACGCCACCATTTCGCTTCTTCAAATAATAAAACTTTGACAGACACATAATCTGCGGGATTAAAAATAAATAAAGCGCTCGCATTGTCTCTGGTGTAATCAGCTGTCCTTCACGCACGTGCTGCGTTCGAGAGAGAGGTGTGAACAAAAACTTGCCCCCAAATGCAGCCGCTTGAAATTGGACCCTTGGTTATTTTTATTAACAGAATACATCACTACTTTATACAGTCAGAAAAAATGTTGACAATGTTTAAACGGTAAGGAACTAGTTTGTTTGTAACAAGCATTTCTAATACTGCCGTTTGTGACTGACTTCTTCACTTATGTTCTATATATTATATATATTATTAATAATATTTTGGAAAATATTATTGAAATAGTTAAATTAATCGATCCGAATCTATATTTTTAATGTTTGGTATAATGATAGCGGCTTACCCGGGATATTATATTCTAATTTCTGAAAAATGTCAAACGAACCCGAGCGAAGCCAGGGCAGCTCACTAGTTAAAATAATATAAATACTTAGCGATTTAAGTCATTTTCACCTTCGTTATAGAATGAGAAGTCAAATTAATTTGTCTGTCATATTTCATCAAGATTATAATTAATTCAACGCCAATCGTAAGCGATGTGCACTGCGAGTCCAACACGACGTTCGTTAACGGTCTAAATGGCAAAATACTGTAACCTATTAAATAAATGAACAACGCGTTATAGCTGTTATTGGGGAGCCATACTGTGAGGTATTCGTCATCTCGTTTTACTCGTACATTGCCATTTATAGAGATCATAATCAGTTTGATTTATTCTGGACCATGGATGCTGGTTTGACAAATATTTCTAAAGTAATGTGAATAAAACGGAATATTTGAAAGCAGCAAGGTTTGGTTTTAAAGTATATAAAATACAGCTATGGACAGACCGAAAACTATTAAGAAAACTTGACAAATTCGACTCGGTAATTTTATATATATATATATATATATATATATATATATATATATATATATATATATATATATATATATATATATATATATATATATATATATATATATATATCAAAAAAATAATCTCATGCCACAGTGTTTGTTATCGAGCTCCTCCGTAACGGCTTGACCGATTTCTATAATATTTTTTTGTGTACATTTGGTAGGTCTGGTAAGGAGGCATTGCAATTTAAGTTCTGCCTTTTTTCAATGCAGCGAGCAATGAGAGTGGTAATATAAGAGAATGGGAGGTCTCACTGCGAGTTTTAGCCGTTGGTGGCGCTACAAGCGCATAACGTAAACAACGTCAAGTAAAGTCTGTCAAGAAAGTCATGAAAAGAATGTTTTGGGAACTACTACTTTTCCTAATACTGGCAACTGACAAACTGAGTACCTCAACTGTCATATCGTAGCTTTGTGGTTGATGTTTTACATTATTTTTGTAATAATTCGAGTTTTTTGAATCGTGTGATCGTTAAGAAACAAAAAATGAATCGTAAGGTTTACAAGAGCAGTGCGAGACAAATTATATTTAAAGTTTTTCAAGAGTGTATGGCCGAATTTCAATCTGGGACGAACGAAGACGAAGTTTACGGTCGAACAGCGAAGTTAACCGGTATGTTAATATTTTAATGTTACACACAGTAAAGGAAATATTATATTCTCTTGGTAATCTTCTGTTTTTTAAGTTCAATTTATGTATTTTTATCATTGTTTATATTTCGTTGAGGTTATGTATTGTACCTACAATTTATTAGACTACCACTCAACGGTTTTGATACTTTTGTGTTATTTATTTAAATATGATTAAAATATTTGTTATTTAATATGTCTTTATTGATTTCAGGTGTTTCCGAAAGCACAATTCGGCGCATAGTGGACGAAGGTAAGAAGAATGGAGGTAAATTTTTAACGCCTGGAAAACACAGGAAAGGCCGACCTACAAAACACATCGATGATTTCGATCTATGTGCCATTCGTCAGAAAGTTCAGTTTTTCTACACAGTGCAGAAAGAAGTACCAACATTAAGAAAATTATTGGCAGTGGTGAAGGAAGATTTAAATTTTGATGGCAGCCATGAACTCCTTCGAAAAATTTTATTTTCAATTGGCTTTAAATTTAAGAAATGCCAATCAAATAGACTAGCTCTCATAGAAAAACCAGCAATTGCGTCAAAACGTGAGTATTATTTAAGGCACATCCTTCAAAACCGAAGACTGCCTGAAGAGCTTCAAAAAAACATTATTTATTTGGATGAGAGCTTCATACACGAGTCCTACAAAGTAACCAAATGTTGGCAGGCTACTAATATTGCTGGTACCCAACAAAATTTATCTAAAGGGAAAAGGTGGATTATTATACACGCTGGAAGTGAGAAAGGTTTTGTGCCTAACGCACTTTTAATATTTACTGGTAAGAATAAGCAAGAAGATTACCATTCTGAAATGAATGCTCAAAATTTTATAAAATGGGTAACTGAAAAGTTATTACCCAATATTTTTGAACCATCTATAATTGTGATGGATAATGCACCATATCACTCCATTACAACAAATAAGGTATAGTAATTTTTCTTTGTATTTATTATTCTCTCCTCCTTCTCTTTTAATTAATTTATCCTTTTTTTACTTTAAATAAAAATTCAACTACTAAATTAAGTATTTTTTCCTCAGGCTCCTACATCTGCATCAAGAGTTGATGAAATCAAATTGTGGCTACTTGAACATAACATTCCATTTGATGAAACACTGCGGAAACCATCCTTATTGATGCTAGTAAGAAAACATAAACCTGAACCCATCTATTACATTGATGAACTTTTATCTGAACATGGACATACAGTGGTTAGACTGCCTCCTTACCATTATGATTTAAACCCAATTGAATTAGTTTGGGCAATAGTGAAAAGGCGAATTGCACAAAAGAATGTTTGTGGTCAAAATGTTGCAAAGTTGGCTGAAGAAGCATTTCAGTCAGTAACTCCACAAGAATGGAAAAATTGTGTTGATCATGTCATCAAAATTGAAAATGAATATTATGACCGTGGAGAATCTCTCTACAATGATATAGACAGATTTGTCATCTCAGTTAGTGATGATAGTTCAAGTGAATCTGAAGAGTCAGAAGACGACCAATTTAATCATGCAGGAGGTTCTGGCGTTATTTCTGGGGTCGAATACCTAGACTCTGATTATTTGGATTCTGATTAATAAAGAAATATCAAATAAACTCTTAGCATTTTCATTTCTCATTACATGCACATTATATTATAGTCTAATTTACAAATTTATATAAATCAGGTAATAAACATCACAAACAAACTACAGAATATATAATAATAACTATTAGGCACCAGTTAATATCTAATGTCATTGGAATAGAAATTAGTTTGTAGGCAAATGTTATTCACCACTTCCAAAGAAAGTCATAAATCATTCTTTGTAGTGTCAGAGAGAGATAGATTTCTGTCAGATGATCCACATGACACTAAAGGGGCAATAATAATAAATAAGTAAATAATAAAATATATAATAATTTTATGAAAAAAAATTATATGATAATTTTACAAAAAAAAGTATCAAAACGTTTTAGTCGAAAAATTATAGGGATACCATTTAAATGTTGGTGGCGCCCTCCTTTTTTTTCATGACTTTCTTGACAGACTGTATGTATGTAGTGTATGTCCAATTATTATTTTATGTCTTTTATGTCAATTTTTTTAATTCAACAATAGTTAAAACACCGTATTTTTCCATTTTATATTTGATTTTACAAAACTTAACTAAACTATTCTATAATAATGAAGGCGTCTGTCAAAATAGGCGGCATTGAGGTTTTCGTTGGTGACGTTACGCGCTGGTAGCGCCATCTGAGCCGAGCTTGGCGTGAAACCTCCCATTAGGTTTCCATCTTTAGATCGCGGGCGGAGCAGCGGGAAATCTATGCTATGTTTATAAATCTAGTAAAAACATATTAGAGACTGACATTTATTATTATAATATGCCTACATGGATAAACGTAATTTAAACGTAATAATCGTGTCATTTTTGCATAATCCTCTCAAATTCAACCTTCTATAACACGGAAGAATAGTCAGCGGAATTCGAACAAAGCGAGTTACTCGAATCGATTACTGAGTACGAAGCAAAATGGAAACAAAGAAAAGAGTATTTGATGCTCAATTACAGTGGCGAAGGGTGAAATTTTAGCAGAGGTAAGCTGTCCAAAAAAATTACAAAAACTAAATAAATAAATGCGATGCAAAAGTACCTAGTACCTACTAGTACCTCGTAAGTCGTAAGTATCCCTTATGTTGTAGTGAAGTTTTTTTTTCGTAATAATTAAAAAGTAAAAAAGTGTTCATAAAGT
Organism: Boloria euphrosyne; assembly: GCA_951802675.2. Classification (NCBI taxonomy): domain Eukaryota; kingdom Metazoa; phylum Arthropoda; class Insecta; order Lepidoptera; family Nymphalidae; genus Boloria; species Boloria euphrosyne. The sequence continues at coordinate 967,237 of OX637898.1, read as the reverse complement.
CTTGTCATTGTTTATTTTTTTAATTTATGTAAAGTTATAGCAGAATAATCAATATAATTCATTTTTACTAAAATAATATAAAAATATTAATGACGCCATCTATGAGAATTCATTACGCATCATTTAAAAAGTGAAAGTACCGCGATTTGATTGGCCACATTATTTTATTTTGTATTCATTATAAATATAATTAATTTCAATCTAAACATAATTTAGTGAGATTTAAATATTCTTTTTCCCTCCTGTTAATTTTACATTAATATATTTATAATTTAATCATTATTTTAAAAACTATCGCCATCTAGTGACAAGTGTTTGAAGAACTTCGTACTTCGTACTTCGTAGTTCGTCAGTTTGCTATCTTATTGAAGAGATTGATTTATTTTTTATTTATCAAAGTTAAATTATTTTGAAATATGTAGATGTTTTTACTGGTTTTAAAATTTAATTACAATATCCTATAGCAATACTTCCATCCAGTCCGAATAAACTGTTTTAAGCTAATACACGTAAAATAATTTTGTTAAGGAAACGCATATAAAATAACTTAAACCATATTTTCACTGCAACATAAACGAAATCAAACAAAATATTTTTCTAATTTAGCACTTACACATAATTTCAATAGAAAGTTTTATTACAAATTTCATGACTTAAGCAAGTTACGAAAACAAAGTCGCATACAAATACAATGCAACTTCAATAAAATACGCAAATTTAATAATGGCTTATAGAACTCACCATAATTAAAAAATATATGAACCATACACTACACAGACTCAACACAAAATATCAATATTAGTTATTACGCTAAAATCGAGTAAAAACTCAATAAACGAAAGAAAAACACAAATAATGCACTAAGCACTTGTAAACAGAATCGCCATATTTGTTTAAATACTTGTCGCTTGTCATTGGTCAATCATAGTGACGTTTTGTACTTTCCACCAATCACATGCAAAATAAGCTGCTCGGGAGCGTCTTAACCGCGACCAAAAATCTGAGTAATTATGAATGAAATCACTTGAAAATGTTCCAATACAAAAGTATGAATGAAACACAATTCGTATGGAAAAGGTAAGCCGAATTACTACGTCTTACCGCGGCATTTCTATGAAGGCGCATTTTAGCAAAGTATACATTTTTGTTGATTTTGACTTATTGTAGGCGTTATGTTATTTTTAAAAAATGATTATTACTATAAATTATTATTTTAATTAGTAATCATGTAAATTTAAAAAATAAATATCATGTAGAATAATTAAAACTTTATTGGATTTTTAAAAGGTAAGACGGTGGGAATCGTCTTGTATGGACCCTTCGCCACTACTCAATTATGATACTATTATAGAGCTATGATTAGCTATAGTAATATTGTTTATATTGATGATACGTTTGTCTGTTTGTAGTGCACTTGCTGTGCCAGCGGTCGCGGGTTCGAGTCCGCTGGGGCTATTGATTGGTGTTAATGAGGACGAATGTTTGTATGTACTCCAGTCATGGGTGTTTATATTTATAATATGTATAAAATGTATATGTGTAGTGTATCAATTATATTGTATTGGAAAATCTTATTGAAATACGTCATTATTAACAATACAGAGGCCGAATCTTTTCAGATAAGTATTTAGAAAGCGGGCGGAGCCGCGCGTAATGCTAATAGGATATGAAATTGTGATAAATCTACTCTCCAGTATACTTATAAAAACCTTGAAACAAACAAACATCTATCATATAAAAATCTCATGTCAGTGTTTGTTATCGAACTCCTTCGAAACGGCTTGACCGATTTTTATGAAGTTTTTTTGTATACTTGATAGGTCTGAGAATAGGTCGTCGTAGGCTAATTTTTATTCCCCTAGGTGATAAGGGTGGTTCTCTTCAGATATTTTATTTTTTTATTTTTAGACCAAATTTTATTTTTCTTATGATTTTGCATCAAAAAATACTTATAACCTGAAATTTTTATCCTTCTACCAACGCGGGCGGAGCCGCGGGAATTGCTAGTAACGTATGATTTATAATATTAACAAGCGAAACCGCAAGCAAAAGCTATATCACAAAGGTCCCAACACATGTTCTTTACGAAAAAACCCACAACCCTACCGTACACTTAAAACAATGAAATCAGCATTATGTACTGTAGTCTGTATTGATCCTAGAAATGCCATAGCGTTAGTTTAAGTAGCCCTTATTCTTATAACGATAAGATATCTTTTAGAAAAATACTGTCATCTGTAGTCGCGTTGGGTTACATTGAAAATTCAATACCGCGACATGACATAATGTTTTATTAGTGACAACTGACAAGCAAGCTCGGTCCGCTGCTGTGCTAAGTTAAAATAAATTAAACAGTTTTTATAATGTTCTAATGAAATAACCAAGTTACTCCTTATAACATTAGCTCTCTGCGAGTGATAGTCTTGCGAAATCGGTTCAGTCGTTTCAGAGATTAGGCGGAACAAACAGACCGACAGACAAAATAGATTTTTTGATGTAAGCACCGAATATACTTTCACATGCATTTAGTGAAAAGCTGTTAATTTGAAATTAAAAACAGACACTATAATTTTATTTTAAATATTTACTGACTAGTGCCTTTGCCTTCGTTTTCGCAGTGGATGCCAATAATATAACTAGTATAAGCAAATTTTGGATAAGTATTGCTGGTTACATTATTGCAATTTTCATAAGGATCTCATTTTTTTTTTAATTTTATAGCCTATGCTATTCGCAGATAACGTAGGTTTTGTTTTTTTAATTTATCCATTATAAGCAAACATCAAAATCATTTGCATCCCTTTTAAACGTCCCAGCAAAGGCACGTGCCTCCCTTCAATTAAAATGGCATCAGGCCATAATACTTGTAACTACAGATAAAATTTAAACAAAGCTAAAATATTAAATAGACACTACAAAGTATTTCACACACGCTACAAATTTTGGCGCATCTCTCGACATCCAGCTTGGCATTCCACCCTATGATTGGATACTGGCCAAGCTCTGCTATTGGTTAAACGTTTCATTGTTCTTAAGTAATTTATACTTCAGATTTTATATAACCTAACAAACTGTCGCCTTTATCTTTTGGGTATTTACAGTAAAAAAAAGCAAAATTAATTTAGGTTTGACATTATGAATGCGAATGTTTGCATGTGTATTTGTTTGTTACTCCTTAACGTCGAAACGGCTAAACCGATTTAGATATAGTTTAATATAGATATTAATTACTAACCGTTGTAAACTTTATTAATTCTTAATGTCGACACTATTAGTTACTTAGATCGGAGGTACCAAAGCAAAGCGAACGTACCATTTTATTTGTATGGCTAATTTTCTTATTTCTTAATTAATTTTAATAGTAGAAGCGTTTATTGTAATATCATTAATGCGAATAACAATTAAACATTTCGACAAATTCCTAGCATTAGAGCTGGTCAGGTGTCGTATTTATGTATACGGAACCCTCACAATAAAGAAAAAATACGGCTGAAGCTTTTATAGAACTTGAGTATCATAAGCATTACACATTATAAAACAAAGTCCTCCGCGTCTGTCTGTCTGTCTGTTCGCGATAAACTCAAAAACTACTGCAACGATTTTCATGCTGTTTTCACCAATGGATAGAGTGGTTCTCGAGGAGGTTTAAGCATTTAATTTGTCAAGGTTTTGTATACATTTACTAGCGGAACCCGCGGCTTCGCTCGCTTTAAATCTAGTAAATTGTATACAAAAATAAGTTTTTTGTGGATTCTAAATTCTACAATCAAAAAATACATATAATTAATTATGTATGTATGTAAGTACTTTCGAGTATGTGTAAAAAATGTTGGCGCATCCCTCGCGATGTAACTTGGCAAGCGTTCCGCTGATTTGCGAGTTTCAATTGCTAATGCCTTAATCTTTTTTCATTGGCACATATTATTATCATATTTTACAAGGCTTTTAAACATGAATGTTTTAGGTTTAATTTAAATATTTATTATGGACTAGTTTTTGTCTGCGGCTGAGCTCGACTTGTACTTACTTATACAACTACTAAAGGACACAATAGGTTATTAAAACAATTATATGATATTTTTCTTATCCAATATTTTTCTGATTAACGCTTTTAATCTAACAAAATCAACTTTTCTGTCGATTAAATTGTAGTAACAGCCCTAAATGTTATTAAAGCGAAAGATCACAAAGTATATACGATATTGACAAAAAAATATTTTTGTCTGTCTATCTGTTTGTTGTCTGAAACAGCTGGATTGATTTTGACGAGACTTTTATTGGCAGATAGCTAATGATGTAAGGAGTAATTTAGGCTACTTTTTTTTAACCGACTTCAAAAAAGGAGGAGGTTATATTTTAGAAATTTGATTTATTTTAACTAGCTAAACCCTTGACTTCGCTGACGTTAAACCTAGCGAAGAAACCAAGCGAAGCTAGGGTGAGTCGTAAGTCTAACATAAATGGCAAAAGAAGTGCAAGTCTCATTCACGAAGTGAGGATTCCGTACCATAAAAGGTGGGTAATATAGGTTTATCTTAGTTATTTTTAGTGTAATTACAAAGATCTAGAAGATTGCAGATTTGAGATATTGATTTCAACTTTATACCTCCACGCGTTTCTAAGGACTAGGATCATGACAGACAGATGAACAACGAAGTGTCAAGTGATCCTTTAATAATCAGTTTTGCCTTTTAAAGCAGGGAACCATAGAAGTATATCCAATAATAGAATCTGAAATCATTAATTCATCTTGTCTGTAATTCAGACGCTGGATATCTGACGTGAACTCGCATTCATTTACAACTAATACATAAATCTCGTATGAATATAGCAATAATTCATGGTTGCCTTTTAAATGGCAGTGACACTGTTTTGCTCTATCCGTTAAGTTTGTTGGAGAGCTTTCAATATCGTATTGATCTGCACATAAAATAAAACTAGCATATCCCACGATTTCGTCTGCGTTCAGACGACCAAATCCAAATCTATACTACTATTTATAAAGCTGAAGAGTTTGTTTGTTTGATTGAACGCGCTAATCTCAGGAACTACTGGTTCGATTTGAAAAATTCTTTTTGTGTTGGATAATCCGTTTCTCGAGGAATGCTATAGGCTATATTACATCCCGCTACAGATTTACGCCGAAAAAAATTTGGTTTCCAGCCTTTAGAATGCGGGCGAAGCCGCGAGAAATGCTAGTCTATACATATAAATAAAATTGAAGTGTATGTTTTTAATTTTAAATTAACAGCTTTTCACTAAATGCATATAAAAGTATATACGGTACATTACAAAATCATTTTAAATTTTTTTGTCTGTTTGTCCCAGCTAATCTCTGAAACGGCTGGACCGATTTTGACGGGACTTTCACTCGCAGATAGCTAATGTTATAAGGAGTAACTTAGGCTACTGTTATTTTTGTTATATTTTTTTGTCCCAACATATATGTTAGAAACAAGACATTAAAATATATCAGAGGGGCGAGACCCGGATTTGAACCCGCATCACTCAGTTATCCTAGCGAGCGCGTTACCTCTGAACTACCACTGTCTACAAGTACAGTATAAACTAATACAAACAAATGTACATGCCTACAACACAAACGTCGGTGACACAAAGCCAGACTCAACTCACGACCTACATATGTCCTCGTAGTTTCACCACTTAATATATAAATCATAGAGTATTAAATTAAAAAGGTTATACCTTACTTTTTAGTGCTTTAGTAAAACATTTTTTAATCTATGTCACGTACCTTCAGATGGGTCAGTTACTTTAAACAGAACTATCGCGCAATTCCTTTTTAACCGACATACAAAAAGAAAGAGGCTTTATATGTTGATATTTTTTTTTAACTAAAGAGGTATATAAACTTTGCACATGAAATAATCAGAAGTGCAAGACCTAGGATATGAACCTGCATCACTCGGTTTTCTAAGCGAGCGCGTTACCACTGCCTGTCAAACTTAATTACTTCATTATTAAACATTGAATATTCTTACCAGAAATGTTATATGCATTCTAATAAAAGAAAAATTTTCCAAAAAAAGTTTATCATAAACCGTATTATATAGCGTGCTATATTTTGATAGTTTTTCATTTATAACAAAATACATGTCTAAAGAACTAAGCACAAAACCTGACAGATGAAATATATAATATGTACTAGTAATTCCCGCGGCTCCGCCCGCGTTCTAATCACTATAAAAAATAGGGATTGGTGGTAAAAGGATGAAAATTTAGGGTTATAACTTATAAGTATTTTTTGATGCCACATCAAAAAAAATTTGCTCCAAAAATAAAAAATATAAATATCTAGAGGTCCACTTTCTTTACCTAGGGTAATAAAAAATAGCCTACGACCTATTCTCAGACCTACCAAATATACACAAAAATAATCATAGAAATCGGTCAAGCCGTTTCGGATGATTTCGATAACAAACACTCTGACACGAGATTTTAATATATTAGAGAAGAAGATAAAGCGATTTTCTAAACATTTTTATCAGTATATATCCAACAGCATCCAACCATGACGTACAGATGGACCAAACTCTACATATAACTCTCAAAAATGCACACAAAGTCAGGACAAAGCATATAAAATATGCACTTACACTTAAGAATTTCAACAACCATTATGTTTCTACGTAAGCGGTTTTCTCTGGCGAACTGTTTTGTGTATCATTTCCTGTATTGAGGTAAATGAGACTGAATAAAGAATCTGAACAGTTTATAGTAGTTAAACTAGTTACATTTATGTATATACTTATACTATTAGGATTAAGCACGAGCGAAGCCGCGAGTTTCGCTATGTATATACTAAAACCTTCCTCGAGAACCGTTCTATCCATTGATGAAAACGAAATGAAAATCGGTGCAGTAGTTTTCGAGTTTATCGCGAACCGACAGACAGACACGGCGGAGGACTTTGTTTAATAATATGTAGTTTAGGTATATATAAATAATATTGTATGTCCCTAAGCGTGTTTTATATTTTTTTAATGTACCTAAATTCTTTTTGCCATGATCAATATATACACCTTTTTTATAAGTCCTTATAATATCAGTCCTCCTTAAAACCTGTGATTTTTTTGTAAAAATCAGTGCAGCCGTTTCGGAGATTAGCCAGAACAAGCAAGCAGTCAGACAAGAAGTTTTCTTTTTTATATTATAAATGCACTACCAATGAGTGAAATACAAACATAAGTGCATACAAATGATTGCCCCAAATGGGACTTGAACCCGCGAACACTGGCATAGGAAGAGTCACTACAAACAGAGCAAAACGTGTAATTTCATTTGATTGTTTAAATCCCTTAAACCGTATCCGCTACAAAGCCTTCTAAAGGAATAGATATACATAGTACATCGACATACATCCGTCTTTATATAAATATGCAAGAGAAACATACCTCTTTTGGCAGTCGGATAAAAATATTTTTGCCTTAAAAATTTCAGAACTGTCGACACGGAGGCCAAAGCAGTTTATCATTAACAAGGATATATTTGAAGAAAGAGCATACGTATTTAATATAAAAAAGGACAAGTGCGAGTTGCTCAACGCAGGTTCCGTATGGTATACATATTATGTTCCTTTTATGTGACATTGATTAAAATAAATTCAAGTAATTCAAATTAATAATGTTAAAAAATAAGAAATGATGTGGGCTGTTTCATGTCATGTGTATTGGAAAGTTAAAATTAGATATTGTAATAGTACTTAATTTTACATCGCTAAATGATTATGAGGAATATACAGTAATTGTCTAATATTGGTAAGCCTTTTTTAACAAGTAGCATCATAACTGGCGTCATACGTAATAATTTGATAAAAAAAATTAATTAAATATTTATTTATAATATTATAATTGGTGACGGCATAAGCATGTTCGATTTTTTTTTCATTTCTATGATATATTACTATAATCTAAGTTCCCGGTTAAAGTGCCATGAAATACGTACAGACAGACAAAAATAAAAAAATGTAAGACTGTAAGAATGACTCAAGGCGACGCATGCAGTAGGTATACCAGATTTTTTGCGACATTTCAACCCGTCTTTTGGACCGTGACGATTGGATTTAAATTTTATCTTGAGATAAGAACTGATGCATGTACCCTGAATAAATTACTTGTGGACTGGTTATTTATTAGCTTTTACTAAAAGGCCGCCATTTACCATCGAAAATAACTACATAATATGATAAAACTCCTCCGACGCGTATGTCTGTATGTCTGTTCGCGATAAACTCAAAAACTACTGCACCGATTTTCATGCTGTTTTCCCCAATGGATAGAGTGGTTCTCGAGGAAGGTTTTAGTATATAACTAGCGGATATAGCGGAAATGTATAAGGTAATTATAACAAGAGTTTCACAGTTGTGAATTATTTTGGGCCATTATTATTATCAAAAATTTATAAATAATAATACCTAGCCTTCATTAACAGTAAATAAGCCTTAAAAACACGTTTAGTCATTATTTTTACTGTAGACTTGGTGTATGTGTAGAGGAAGAGCCAAGTAAGGAAGGAAGTGTTTTAAAAATCTATTTGGGAAAATTCTATCATCCCCAATTTCGGCACTTAGGGATGTATTTTTTTATAAATTTGTATGGGATCAATTTTGAAGTAAGCGCTTTCATAAACAAAAATTAACCAAATCAGTCCATAAATGACAAAATTATGGGGTAACAAACAAAAAAAAAGACATCCGAATTGAACCTCCACCTTTTTATAGTCGGTTGAAACGTAACTATTTCCAAAATTAATTCATTGATAATACTAAACCTCATCAATAAAGAAACAGATAAGAAAAGGCACTAAACTGGTTGTTTTTGCCTATTTTAACCGACTACAGCAAAGCCTAAAGGAAGTAAGTGCAAGCACGACTCTGCCTTGACCACTTTTCTTCTATGCATTTCTGAATATCTATTTGAATTATTTTCTTTTTTCTTTTTTTAGACCCGGTTTTTCCGTAGTCGGGTTTAAGTGGAAAAGAATAGAAGAAATAATAATAATAATCTATTTAGTCCCATCATTCTGCACGTATTTGGATGCGGTATAAAAATTAACTAAAATATTATTCTAGGTTAAGCTGTATTATTTCCAAAAATTCAAGCGCTTTAGCTTTGACGTTTAAAATTATCTTTTTCAAAAAGGTTAGGTACTTAAAAAGTCCATTTACACACGACGAGAAAGATTTAAAACAACAAAGGTTGAGAGGGCGGGGCAGCATCCCGGCAGGCATGACCTACATTTGCATTTTATATCACTAGTGTGCGAAATCTAAGTCGCATAACACTAACACTTACACGATGAAGTCGCTTTTATCTTTGAAAACATTTTTAACACTTGTTTCCCACAAATCTTACAATATTTCATGATAACCATAATTAATACCACGCTGTAATTTGATTATAATTTTTGCATTGGAACAAATAAATGAAATTGAATGGTTTCTTTGTAATATCAAAATAATATAAGATATATATGGGTGCATGTGGGTGCAAGCAAGAAAAAGACAAATGTTAAGAATTTTGTCTGTCTGTCTTATTCCGGTTAATCTCTGAAACGGTTAAAAGTTTTGACGGTACTTTCACTCACAGACAGCTGATGTTATAAGGAGTAAAATTAAGAGTACTTTAATTCTAAGAAACTATTAGGATTTCTTGCTAAAAATAATTAAGAATAATTAACCGAGTGAAGCGAACCGAGGGTTATGTCACTGATACTTATCTTTACTAATATTATAAAGCTGAAGAGTTTGTTTGTTTTTTTGAACGTGCTAATCTCAGAAGCTACTGGTTCGAATTGAAAAATTATTTTTGTGTTGGATAGTTCATTTATAGAAGAAGGCTATAGGCTATATCACATCCCGCTACGACCATTAGGAGCGGAGCATCAATGAAAAATGTTACAGAAACGGGAGAAAAATATTCCTTTTGAGAGTTTCCGTTGCGTGCGCTGCGTAAACGGTTAAAATTGTGCAAAAACCATGTATGAAGGAATTATTTTTGCCCTTTAAAAGTTTTAAAAAAAGTCCACGACAGCATATGTCTATCTTTTAAGGTTGACTCACATAACTTATTTTATGGTAATTTGGTTTCCGATCCTGAAAATGCGAGCAAAGTTACGGGAAAGGCTGGTATGTAATATAAATACAAAAGTACCGGCTGTCTGTTTGTTTGTTTGTTAGTTTTCAATTTTCATGAATTTTGGTATAGGTGGACTGAACATTGCAGAAATACTTCTACTCCATTACTTCAGTCGTATTAAACTCAAATGATTTCTTGCATTATATAAAGTTGATATCACATATTAATAAAACAAAGTCATGCACCGTCTTTCTGCCTAAAACTACTGCACCGATTTTCATGCAGTTTTCACGAATGGATAGAGTTTTAGTATATAATTTGTCAAGTTTTTGTATACGCATTTACTAGTAGAACAAGCATCCTTGCTCGCGCTAAATTTAGGGACGAGACCGAACGGAGCAAGGGTTAGTCGCTAGTAAAAAATAATTATGTTACGTAACAAAATTAATGGAATAAAACGTGTAGCCAACATTTTTGGGCAAAAATAAAATTTTTATTACTTAATACACACAAAATTACTTATGTTTGTGCCGTAATGTTGGTAAGAATGCGAGTTTTTCACTCGCACGAATGCGATGGTTTCAGAGGCATGAGATAGTGTAATTATTACACGCTTTTTATTAGCTTCACCTGTATGTTTGTATGTTTGTAACCGACTTCTTTGGGCGCGATTTTGACCCACTTTAAACGGCCAGATTTCGTTCAAACTTTGTAGATTTATCGAGGACCGATGACAATACAATAATTTGATATATAAACCAAACTAAAAAGTAGAAAATAAATAATAGTTTAAAAAAACAAATTTACAAACAGCTCCCTCTAGTATTGTATATAGATTACATATTGTGTTCAATAAATAGATGGCGCTTTTTAGAAACTAAAAAGTAAAAAATAAATAATAGTTTAAAAAAACTAAAAACACGCTTCTTATAGAAAACCAAACTAAAAAATAGAAAATAAATTTTAATGAATTTAAATTAATTATTTGATTTTAAAAAAAGCGTGGGGTGCTTTTTAAGATATTATCAAAATGATAATCACTCTACTCATATCTGTCAATAAAATGTTTATAACTATTGACACCATGCACCCCACGCTTTTTTTTAAATCAAATAATTTAACTTCGTTTGACTTTCGCCTTTATTTTCCGGTTCAAAGTTAAGAATAAACTTCAAAGCTTTAAAGCTCAAGTCTAGAGCTTTTTAAGGGACCATTTCTCCGAGTCCAAGGTATTCCACTGTAAAAACTAATTTAGCGACTTCGTTGAACTTAGTTCGAAATGTCACGATTAAATATTGATAGTAATATAGTTCTTATGTTATAAGAAATAAAGGTGGGAGTGCGTTGTGTTCTTTTTGTTTATATAGGCTGAATAAATCGCCATTGCTACATTCCTTGTTTGCGAGTAAAAGAGAAAATAAAAGTCCTTAGCTTCGCTTTGACTTTTGCTTAGACATAATGAAATTCGTCCTTTTTTAAAATTATCTTATATGTAGTTGATGCAATTTGATGTGTGGAAGGTAAAGTTTAATTGTTTTGTTAGGCTTAAGATGAATGCGATTAGTTCGGTTCTTGCGGTGGCCTCAAAATTATTAAGGTAGTAGTGACCCTACTTCCTGTGCCTGCGGTCGCGGGTTCGAATTCCGCTGGGGTCATTATTTTGTGCTATGAACAGAAATTTATCTCCACTCATGGGTTTACATTTATCATACGTATATGTTTAGACTTTAGAGTTATATATTATGTGTAGTGTGTCATCTTTCTGGTATCCGTAACACAAGCCTAGTAGCTTACCACGGAACTAGATGATGCTGTGTGTTAATGTCCCATCATGTTTATTTATTTAATATATGTATTATTCATGACCGTCTTGAGTATTTATTAATTTTTAACGATTATCCAAATAATTACAAACGACTACCAACCACTAAAATGTTCTAAACTAAACCGCTTTCCCTATAAGTCCAACTCCCTCCACGAAAATAAAAAAAAGCCTTTTTTCATATGCATTTAGTGAAAAGCTGTTATTTGAAATTAAAAACAGACACTTTAATTTATATTGTACTGATAATAATTACTATATCTATAATTGAATTATTATAATTTGACTAATCATCGCTACACAGATCTAATGTTAACATTAAGACCGATGCTCGATGCCTCTTACGTGCAAGTGGGACAAGGCTGAGTGGTTTCCATCGGAGCAGTATTGTGTGCTTGCATTATTATAATTTTTTGATTACTCGCGTAATTTACAAATTGTAACTGTAATTACGTATTACATGTAGGAAGTAAAAGTATTATTTCATTGAATTACCATGAATAAAACAAGTTATTTAACAGTTGATCTCGTTGAATAATACGAAAAATCTTAGCGAATATAATTTTTCTACATTAAAAAAAACGATATTATACAGCTTTGGCATGAAGAAATGGCATTTCTCCAAGACCAAAATCTTATCATACTGTAGACGTTTCGGCGGGTTCGGAGACAAGTTATTTTTTCGTAATAAAAAGTAACCTTATATTGACCCGAATTTTATCAAAATCTATCCAATGGTTTTCTCATGATGCGGTCACAGACCGACAAAAATTCTAAAAAGTATATTATTAGTAAGTATTCTCTATATCGATAATAATGATAGCAATAGCATTTTCCAAAAAATATTTAATGATAAGATTTGAAATACCTAGTTAGAGTTTTATTATAATATGTAATAGATGTATTTTCTATTATATTATATATTATACATTCTATTATATATTATATTTATATCATTCTATTATATTTTATATTGGTAGGTACGTATCATCATTTCTACACGCTATTTTAATCTCCACATTTATATTCAAACTTGTTATAGGTACATGATGGCTGCATATTTTACAATCGACTTACTACGAACGTTTTCATAGTAAAATAGTGTTGTTCCCTAGCTTTTTGCAAGGAAGTATCCCACGGGAATTGATATGCTGTAATTAAAAGTAGTTGTACCACTCTTTGTCCGTAAACATGGTCTTACTGCATGAGTGTATAAAGTAAAGAAATTAATTAAATACTGTTTTAACACACGTTTTAGTTGAAGGCATATGATTACCACTTGTCTTACGGAGAAGGAAAACATCGTGAAGAAACCTGCATGTCTGAGAGAACCTAGCATGTTTTCGAAAGACATGTGAAGCCCGCCAACTTGAAGTTGGTTAGCCTGGTGGATGATGCCCTGATCCTCCTGGTATTGAGGGAAGGCCTTATCTTATCTATATCGAAGTAAAAGGCACCGAATACATATATAAACTTAAGTAGTTTATATTAATAGCATAGCAAGAATGAATCGAACATTACTATAAGGAAAATATGTGAAAATAAAATACGTTTCCTACATCCTCATTGTCACTAATAATAACGCGCGAAATGATGGCGGATTATTTCTTATTTTATTAGGAAGATACCAATTTCGATTAAATTTTGGCAGATTGATAGTTTTTTTGTATGTAGGTATAGGTCGTTTAACATTTTTTTTAACTAAGGTTTTCTGTAAAAGGGGAAATGGCCGTATAGTACTTGGACTTATATATCACAGCAAATCTGCGTATATTCAATTACTGTTTTAATGACATAATTTATTATGCGAGTTGTTATAAACACAATGTACTGAATAAATCTACACTAATATTATAAAGAGGAAAACTTTGTTTGTTTGTAATGAATAGGCTCAAAAACTACTGGACCGATTTTAAAAATTCTTTCACCATTCGAAAGCTACATTATCCACGAGTAACATAGACTATATTTTATTTTGGAAAAAAATAGGGTTCCGTAAGATATTTGGGTTTTTCGGACACAAGGTCTAAAAAATCAACCAGAAAAGTTACTTATTTTGCGTACGCTGCCTAAACTATAAAAGATAGAACCATAAAATGTTCTAATTAATTGTAGATCTTATAAATATCTACATAAAAGTCCGCGACACACTATACCTATCTATGTCGAGTGAGGCACAACAACCATTTTTTTATTTAAAAATTATCATAGCATTTTAAATATATGTAGGGATCTCTCCAGATTTTTTATTTTTTAATTTCAGATCAAATCTTTACTTTTATTTCTTTATGATCTGGGTTCAAAACCTAAATATAATCCTAAATTTTCATCCTTCTACAAACGCGGGCGGAGCCGCGAGGAACAGCTAGTTAATAATATGTTTGTTCCAAGTATTTTTACTAGATTGATTGCAAAGTCGGAGATGATATATTTTCCTATTGTAAAAAGTATTCTATAATATGTTGACCCGGAGCTATCATCATACCAAATTTCATCAAAATACGTCCATTAGTTTTATCGGAATGCGATAACAGACATACATTTTTATAGAATACGTACATGTATTAAGAAAGTGCAATATTAGCGACCATATACAATCATCGTATATTCAAATAACCTTTTCACTTAAGGCCAAGCGCCAAAAAAATACAACAATTACCAGCCATAACGGATGAATCAGCATTTAATGCAACCCACATTATTTAAAGACAACTACAGATAGCATGTATGAAGAACAAGAATATCGACATTCTGCACCAGCCGGGTAATAGCACCTCAGAAGTAAAAAATGAACTCAACTCGTCCGTTACGCGACAGATTTTAGAAGATCGCACAAATGAAGGGATCGGTTGAAGCGTTTCTACTATTTCCACGTGCCGGGTTATATCTATAGGCTTAACATTTGATATAAGAGGCCGTTCACAAGGCGCGGTCGAATGCAATTATATTGCTGTGACAATATAATAGGATTTTTGTCTAAAATTAAACTTTATATGTTATCTAAAATGATGTAATGGTTATCTTTTGTGTTACAATAAATACATGCATGAATGAAAGATAATTTTGTTGACCTTGTTTCGTCTACACTGAGCTGGCGTTCAGTTTATTGTTTACTTGAATACTATATCATTTTATGTCATCCATTAAATTATTACACGTTTATAGTAAATAATATAAGTACATTACGTATAAAAATATATAATCAATTAAACACTAGCTTTTCTATTAATTAAAACAACGAAAACCTGTAATCAGCTAATTTATCAGTCGTAATTTGCCAATAAATAACATTAATTGGTGTAATAATAAACATAGCTCGGAAGTAACAAACATACAGCCATAACAACATAATTTAATCGTAAAATAGAAATACATACCAAAATAAACAAGTCGTGTGGCGTTTTAAACTAATATTTGGGTGACAATGCTAACTGCAACTGCATTATGCACTATTTCACGTTTGGCACCTGGCATTCTATTTATAGCTAGCGGAAAGCGTTTATTCGTAACCGGCGATCTCACAATACAAATATGTCCAATTTTAACGGTACACTATCACATTTATCATTTACACAAGTAATAAACTTTCGCACGCCTCCCGCCGTAACGGCGACAGATAATATACTAGCTAGACGAAACGTCAAATTTGAATTAAGAACGCGATGGCCGCTCACTAAAATTATTGATTCAGCAGCGTTACAAAACAACAAAAGATATAAAACGGGCCGGTTGCACACCCCCGCGCGGACCGAATCGATCAGAATGATAATTGTCGCGCACAAAGACTACTCACCTAGGCAGACGGAATGCACACTATATCAACAAACACAATATAAACAATTTAAGTATTACACACACTCTGCACCACTAAAAATCACTTAGTTTTGTCAATTATAATAATAATATTGGTTAATTAGTGCGAATTAATAGCGATTGTGTCGGAGACGCGAGCGATTCGACGACCGCTGGCAAGATGGCTCCGTATGCCGCGCGGCGGCCGGCCCCCCGCGCCTCGTACGTGCAATGAAAGATAGGTGGCCGGCACACCGGGTGACGGGGACCGGCGACCCGTCCGGGGACGATGCTTCGAGTTTAGACATTCGATCGCGAGATACGACTCACGATATGTACAGTTTACTCTTACTGCTCTGTTATATTGATTAATTAATTGTGTTATTATTTAAACCGTTCGATATGAGGATGGTAATAATAAACAGGTATTTAATTTTTAGAAATATGACTCAAGCTACTAACAACCGGTTCTAGTAATAAAAGGAAATAGAAACCATTAGACCGTGACTAATCATTAGTGTTAATGGCTGTAATACGTTCTATAGAATTAGAAATGATTAAATCTAGAACATAAAAATATCGTCGAACGTATCCCACGATGTGAGTCTCGTGTGCAGCGCATCTTTCCCTTCACGCCGAGCCTGATCCCCCCGCCTCTACCGACCTCTTATATACTGCTCTCTTTACAACAAAAAAAACACCAATTTCCCAAATTCCCGAGCGGACCGAGCGCTCTCTCGCTCGTGGCAAACCTAAGATGGCCGACGGCTTCCATTTTGATCGCAGATTACCGCGTCCCCCGATCGTTCAAAACCTGAGCGACACGGCGTCCTCACATTACAACACGCTTTATAAACATACGGCACATGATTTTAGGCTAAAATTTCCCGTTCTGTACGACGGTGGAGACGCTCGGCCGTTACAACTAACATTTCAACTCAGTTATTGGTATCGATTGATATGTAGAAGAAAGTAAACTATAAATGGCCGCTTTAAAACGTATCGTTGCGTCTCTTTCATTATTTGTACCTGCGACAAGTAATAAAACAAGCACCGATCTGTAAACTTACATAGATCGCGAATGTGTGTGTGGCGTTTCTTTCTCGGGGTATTGATGTTATTATTACGTATGCTTCGCTTGGATGTTGAGGACACAACGCAAATAGTTTTACTGTAACATCCGATCTTATAATGTCGGCATAAAACTCTGTTGAAGAAACGAGCTCTTTTCAATGATAATAGTTAAAATTTAAGTCTCTATACGTATAATAAAATTTAAACATTAAATAGGTAGGTATTTCTTTTATAATAAATACGAGTATTTCATTGTTATTGATATAAAGGCCAAATCTATTGTTTTTAGATTTTTAGATTGTTTAAAAACGAATCATGAGAAACCATTGGACAGATTTTGATGAAATTTCGTATGATGATAGCTGAGTTCAAGGTCAACATATAGGATTATTTTTACTCTGTGTAAGTACCTATCTCTGAAAAATAAACTAACCGTTAAACTTAAAACATATACTAGTATTAAATAAAATCAAAGCAATAAATTAAACCTCATTACGTATGTAAATATTAAAGTTTATTTCGTGTTGTAACTTGTACGTATATATTATATACATACTACATAGCCAAGTAGAGAATTTTAATTAAAATTTAATTATAATAATGTTAGATATTGATTGATTACAATAATAGAATTTTTATAGTTCAGTATTTATAGCTCGTCTCTAGGCTCGATTATTTCTGAGCCTAGCCACATTGTTTCTATGAAACACCTAATTAATTATACATTCTAAAATATTAGAAGTACTTGAAATAATTACCATATACAAAAAAGGTACACCGACTTCATATAAAAATAATTATTACCTAAGGGGAGGTTAAATATTTTTATGGGACCACCCTTAAGTGTATTTTATGTACTTATTTACTAAAAAATTTGCGGAGATATTGAAACAAACAAACGAAAAATACAACGATATTGAGGTTCTTTTTTTTTGAAACCAATCAAGAAGGTTTATTTTTATGTTAATAACTGAATGAATAAATTTTTTATATTTATACTTTTTCTTAACAAGCACAGATAATTTAAAACATACAATATTACCACAGATGATACAAAATAGTATATAATTAAAATCGAAATAGATAAATCAATTGGATTCATGGTGTTTTATCCCAAGGTCGCGGGCAAAGTCCTATTCTTCATTAAAAGTTAAAAAAATATTTCCTTTTATACGCAGGTGATAAAAATGCCGACACGTATCAGTTGAAAATTCATAAGATCAATTAATTAAATGTCAAACTTACTTCTCTACATATCCAGTCTTGTGGCATTTTACTTTACGAGTAATTACAAATATAAATAGGTCAAAATCACCAAGGTGGAAAATCAGCTTTGCTAGCAAATAAATGCCTAAGTTTTGTTTTTTTTAAATAAGCTATCATATGTAAATACTTAACAGGGTTCATATTGACTATACTTAATATATTATAATTCAAAAGTAAAACAGATTCATAATTATTTGGAGAAATAACTACAAAAAATCATTTCGAGAACGCGTCCTAAGTAACAATCTCTAGAAACTAACACCGGAAACGTACATAAAATAAAGTTAATTTAAAGGTTCTTCTTACTTATTGGCCTTCAATATTATCTAATATCACGTAATTATATGCATTATTATAAAACAAAATAAAACTAAAGAAAATCAAGTCAAAATGTTATGTCCGACAATGTGAGCGTCAATTCAGTGAACGCAGTTTTGATTGCCTGAAAAAAATATGTTTCTGGACGTGGCCTGTAGATGTCTCTAGTACAGTACAGAGGAAGATGTAAACAAAGCGGCTGTCAAGAAATTTTCTAGCCAAAATAATTAAAAATAAGTGGTAAGTACTTTTCTATTTAGTATTTACAGAGCGTACATCAATAGGTCATCATACCGGGAATGCGTTTTTTAATTCGGAATATTAAAAAAATACGTTTTATAGTGCTTATAACGAACAGTAATCTCAAGTATTTTACATCAACCAAGTCAAATATGAGGTCAAAGATGGCTGCCGTCTAAAAAAAGCGAGTTTATTTGAAAAAGTCAATTCAGGAACGGTCATTTCGGGAACGTTCCCGTACTTGACGGAACGTTCTCCAAATGATGATGACATTCCTGAGATGACTATTTAATATAGTATCCGGCAATCAATATTGCACATCGACCTTTGGAAAGAAACCGTCGGCTAATTTCGCCTTCGTAGAGCGTTATTTTATTCGCACGAAAATCTGTCAGTTCGGTATGTATTAGGAGCTGTAAAACAATTATAATTTTCTCTGTAATTGAATTTATTTAAATACATAATTTTTTCCTACAAGTGCTGTCTTTAAGTTGTAGAAAAATAAAATAAAAAGATCATGTTTATCTACTTTTTTCTTCAAAATTTGCATATATTGTTGAAGTATTCAATTCGTTTGAGAATTCTATCGTGCTTTTCCATAAGAAGTTTTTGATTGTTTTTAATTTTAGTGAATCGAAATACAAACTCATGAAGTATTTTTATCAACGTCTTTTCAGACCAATTGTAATTAATAGCCTCAGATAATTTAGCTTTTAATCATTTTACAGTCGGCAGTTCATTAAATCGTAAGTGAAAATCGTACACCATTCTTCGAATAGCATCATAATCAAAATCGTCCATAATTAAACGACAAGTTTAACTTTGGACGATTTTGATTATGGGTCTACCTTTTTTGGGTTTACCTTTTTTCGGAGACCTGACAAATTCTTTTAGTATATTGTTCAAAGTTCTTCTTTAAATTTCAGTCGCATTTGCAACTCGCTCTTAAACCTTCTTAAAATAATTACCTACATTTTCATTCTATTTTTTTTTAATCTGTCACTATTGGTTACAAAATATTTTAAAGCAGTGAAGATAGTTTCGCGTGACTGTTTCGTAAAGGTTACCTCTTTTTCCTCGAAATGCCATAGTATTACTTTAAATTATTAAAAGTTGGGGGTTTTAACAACTCTATATTATTTATTTCTGACTGAACGCATCTGTACTCCACCGCAGTTAAATAACGAGTGACAAACGTCACATTGATATTGTGACACAGAGATAACGCTCTACGGAACCGAAATATGTCGATGGTTTCTTTCCAAAGGTCGATGTGCAATATTTATTGCCGGGTATTATACCAAAGTGATATCTGTTATAACCATCGGTTTTGTTTTTTGATGAGTTCATCCACAGGCGTTAAGCGCCCGTGCCTTTTTTTATTTTTATTTATTTGTAAAAGGCGTTGACAATTTTATTATAATAACTCAAGACAAGAGTACTATAAACTACTTCTTAAAAATCACAGAGGAAGTGGCCCGACACTGTTTTTTTATTTTTTATTTTTTTATATTTTTTTTTGTTTTTTTTTTATTACTTTGATTAATTTGTCTAACCCGCTAAGTTTTGGGCCCTTTTTTTTGGTAACGCTGGAGGAAACTCATCATGAGGTCCCACCGGTCCGTCAACCGGTGGGGACTGTGAGACTTCTACTCACTAAAACCTCCAGCGGAACACGTCGCCGCAGTGCAATGAGACGTTACGAGATTGCTTTCACACTCGACCGTAACGTCCCTGCGGACGGCCCGAACCACGCGGGCCACCTCGCCTAAATCAGGATGCCCTCTGTTCGCGGGGCATCCCGACCGTCCCGATAACGTGCAGGGGGGTCAGGTGAGCGACCCCCTCACCGTAGCTCCTCTAATGTGACGGGAGAAGGTGCGCATAGCGACGCTCTCCTCTCCCCTAGCCGACGACGACGAAGAGGGTGCAAAGAGTTAGCCTCGCGTTCCCTCTCCGCCGTCTCCTTCAGTGAGATGACGGTCTCACTGAAGGAGACCATCGCCGACCAGGACCTCTCGTCACGCAGCATGGCCCTCACCACACTGCCCAACGAAAGGTCTCCACCCACTACCGCCATCAGGACATGGCGCTGGTGTGACCAAGCGGCGCATACCGCGAGGGTGTGGTGCGAGGTGTCCTCGGGCGCACCACACTCGTGGCATACGGGCAACGGTTCCCGACGCGCAACCCAACATAGATACCTACCGAAGCAATCATGCCCGGTAAGCACCTGCGTCAGTCTGTACGTCAGGCCGCCGTGTGGCCTCCTGACCCAGCGAGACAGGTGCGGACGAATCGCACCCACCGTCGCCAGCCCAGCCACTGGGTCCCCCAGTTGCTCCTCCCATCGCTGGATCAGGGCCTCGTCACAAAGGTATCCCCGTATCACCCACACCGCCAGGACCCACTGCGCTCTGCGCAATTGGACCCTGTTAGGTGCGGAGAGGGCGTCAAACCAAACGGGGGCGCCGTACAGTGCCATGGACCTCACGATGCCGGCATAAAGCCGCCGGCAAGAAGATCCAGGGCCCCCGACATTCGGCAGAAGCCTGCCGAGGGCCGAGGCGGCGCTGATCAGTCTCGGGGTGAGCTGGGCGAAGTGGACACGGAACGTCCAGCGACTGTCCAGGGTCAGGCCCAGATATTTCATCTGGGCCCGAACCTCCACCATCCTACCCTGGACACGCAGACAGGCGTTGCGTGGGGCACCCTTCCGTGGGCCATGAAAAAGGATGGCCTCCGTTTTGGAGACGGAGACCCTCAGGCCCAACAACCCTATTCTGTCGACGACAAGGTGCGTGCCGCCTCGTCGTAGGAACGACCCCGGGCTGTGACGAGGGTGTCATCAGCGTAGGCAATGATACCCAACCCGGGAAGAAGCGGACACCGCAGGAGCCAGTCGTAACCAAGGTTCCACAGAACCGGGCCCAAAACGGCCCCCTGTGGAACCCCGCAGTCGACACGTCGTCGACCGACCACCCCATTTTCCCCAATCCACGCAACCTGTCTACCGCGGAGGTACGCGTCTAACACCCGCCGGAGATAGAGAGGCACCTCATGATATCGAAGCCCTGCCCCATCCCGCAATTGGGCGAGCACAACCTCCGCGATATTTGTGTCGCGTTTTAAGATGGATATTTTGAGGTTGTGCTCTAGGATGGTCTTCGCTGAGGCCTCCTGCGCTCTGCGGATGAATCTACCGATCGCGTCGTCACCGTCGTCGGAATAGTAGACATAGGTGTTACTGTGTCTGGTCACCGCTACAACAGCATGTGAAACGCTGTCGTGTATGCGGAGCCTCTTGTTCTTCGTCCAGACGATGACGACCTCTCGTATGTTTGTCCCTGCGCTTTGTGGATGACGCGTGATCCTTCACCCGATCCGTATCCTTGGTCCATTAGGAGTTCCTTTTCCTCCTGAGTGTGGACCAAGTATAGGGTTCTTTTTTGGGTGGATGGTATTTGCACGTCCGTGTACCTTTCCATGCATAGGGAGTGGATAGATGGACTTGAGGAGTAGATGTTACCATAGGCGTCGCTGATGGCATACGCTACGTCCTTGGGGTTTCTATGCGTGCAAGACATCTCACACGTGATGTTGGTCACCAGGGTTGGCCAGCGGTACCTTAGCTCGAACAAATTTTTACTGTCGATATAAGGAAGCTGGTTTATATCCCCAATGAGTGCCACTTCCTTTGCACCTGACATTTGACCAGCAATGATGATGGCTTCGAAATAGTCCATAAGGGCTTCGTCAACCGTTAAGCGGCTGCACCTGGTGCCCTCTTTGAAACCATTGACCAGTATGGAAGACATGGTACGCACTTTAGATTTGGCTTTGTCGCCAAAGCGTTCCACGAGCTTTTCTTTTAGGACTCTAGCCCCTTCGACTGTGGTGCTAGCTACTACTTCGTTTTCCTCATCAAAGTGCCTGATGATGTGAGTTGTCTTACCGCACCCAGGTACCCCATTTGTCCACGTTATTTTCGGTAGTTTCTAGTCCACAAGGACAGCACTGGTTTTGACTTCTCCCCAAATGGTTTTTGCCATTCCGAGTGTCCTGTCGTCCAGCATTATCCTCGTGCACTTGACTACTACAACTATTGGGTCTCCTTGGCGTGTTTCGAATTTTAACAGTATATTTTCACACACCACCCCACCCCCCTGCTTCGACCAGTCCCACGAAACCTTTTGTGGTGTTTTAGGCGGCCATATACGATCCCGTCATTTCCTATTGATGTACCTAGGAAGTCTCGTTGTCGTATATGGCTGCCTCAGCTTTGACGAGTTGGAACTCGTCCTCCAGCATCTTCTTACTTCCTCGCTGGTATGCCTGCATGAGTTTTTGGCAGGTGGCAAGGTTTACCTTCCTGGTTTCTTTAATTACTGCCAGGAACTCGACAAATGCATTATGGCGTGGTCTTGTGGGTTTGTTGCTGGTCTTAGCTTTGGTGGTGTTACTTGACCCATATCGGCTCGAGTACGGCTGGCGTGTGACGACTCGGGTTCCTTCGAGCTTTTGACTCTGAAGAATTCCCTTATCGCCCCAGCCTGCCTGTCCTCGTGTGTTTGCCGTTTTGGATACACGCAGTTTGTGGATGTCATCATCTACTGCTTTTAGTCGGGAGTCTTCTTTTGGTGTTTCCTTCCGACGACTTTTAGGGCTGGAGGCCTTTCGTTCAGCCTCTATTCGCCTTTGAAGCCGGTTGGACCCGCTGAGCGGGGGCCCCATGCATGGAGGTTCTGTAGAGGAGGGGTGTTGCTTGACCTCTCCTTTTAGGAAGTTGAGGTCTTCTCTTCTGTCTTCATAGACGATGACCTCAGGTGTGATGAGGCCAGTAGGCATCCATAACGATCCGCTACGTCGCATCTTACAGAACCTACCCTCATGGCGTCCACTCTAAGCTTATGTGGCGGCGCGCCGTCACCCTCCCCACCGATTCTTGAGAGCGTTGAGCATACTTGTGAAAAGGCGGATTCCCTTCCCCACTCGAATAGTGCGATTACTTTGTATTGTAACCACACCAGCCGGTAAGGTTGGTTGTCCTCCCTCTGTACTGTGAGTGCGTCGATCTTCGTGCACTTGATGCTCGTATTTGTTGTGCTCCCTTTTATCAGTAGGGCGAGCCCCGGCGACACCAACACTCTGCCCGAACTCTCTGGGCGACAGAAGCTGATTCCCACTCTCTCTTGTTTGCAGCTCATGAAAGGTTTCACACCTTTTACCCTTAGGCCCCGTTCTCCTGTTCCTGCTCTTTCAAGTATGAACTCGGAGAGGCTTTTGGGGAAGGTGGTTGGTGGAGGTGTAATTGTAACCTAAATTGTATCTATATCGTCATTTAGAGAGCATACGCATCATTTCGTGAACACCTCATCATTTCCGGGAACATCACTAAAATTACAGATAACACATTATGATTCTAGATATTTAAAAAAGTCCCTGGCAATATTAAAATAAAAGGGACGTGTAATACCTACAGCTTATTTATTTATATATAAGTCAGAAATATTGGCATATTTAGTTAATTTAATACATAGAAATAGTCAACTAGCTCCATTTGTAGCGATATTTTGCTTCTAAACGTTTTTATTTGCAGTCTCTTTACAGTTTTTTAATTTCTTATTAATAATCGCATACTTCCGCTATTGAACACGGTCAAAAAGAAATACTTAAGTTATATTATAATTTTATTATAAACCTCACAAAAACGTTCCCGGAATGATTGCTTTCAGCGAAAGCTCAGTTTAAAAATTAAATTACAAGAATTGTACTTAATTCTATGCTCTGCCAACCTACATATTGATTAAACATAAGTTTAGTGATCATTGAAGCTGATCATCAAAGTGATAGCTGCTAGGTATATTCATCATAAAACAGAATTCGGAATTTGCCACCTTGGTGATTTTGACCCAAATATATCTTTATATATTACATATAAAATAAGTGAAACGAATGTTATGTGGAATTATTTATATACTAAACTAGCAATTCTCGCGGCTTCACCTGCGTTCTATACGATATTAAAAATAGGGATAGGTGGTAGACGGATGAAAATTAAGAGTTATAAGTACCACCCTTATCACCTAGAGGAAAAAAATGACCTACGACCTATTATCAGACCTACCAATTACCAAATATACACAAAAAAAATCATAAAAATCGGTCAAGCCGTTTCGGAGGAGTTCGATAACAACACTGTCACACGAGATTTTTATAAATTTGAATAAATAAATATATCGGACACCAAAACAAAGGACCATCTAGTTCCGTGGTAAGATACGAGGCTTGTGTTACGGATACCAGACAGCTACACTACAATACAGATACACTACACGTAACTTTAAATATAATACACATTATAAATATAAGCGCCTATTACTAGATGTACCTACAATATTTTGTAATTATCACACAAATGATGTAAGTAGGGTTACTCCAAATTTATAAGTAGGTACGTAAATAAGTATGTTTGTATATCCTTAAAATAATTTGCTGTATTTTTTTTAAAGAAACCACGGGTTGTAATTATTTTATCAAGTTAAAAATATTTTAACGCTGGAAATTGTTGGAGATTATAAACCCGATATCTATACATCTATACATATAAAATAATTTTGTCTGTCTGTTTGTTTCGGGTAATCTCTGAAACGGCTGGGCCGATTTTGACGGTACTTTCACTTGCAGATAGCTAATGTTATAAGGCGTAACTTAGGCTACATTAAAACCGACTACAAAAAAGGAGGAGATTACATTTTAGAAATTTAATTTATTTAACTAGCGGAGCCCGTGGCTTCGCTGACGCTAGACCTAGGGACGAACCCGAGCGAAGCGAGGGTGAGTCACTAGTAATATATATTATCTAAGCAATCTGGTTAATGATTTTCAATCTTTAGAATGGGGACGGAGTCGCGGGAAATGTACTAAAGTGTCTTTTTAATCATCATTTTAAGGGTAAAGTCGCAAAGAGACGTAAATAATTAAAAAAATACATATATCAAGAACTAGTTTCTAGGTTTAAGCGCACAAACGTACAGACAAAACTATATAATGAAATATTTATGTAATTTATTAAATAAGTATAAATGTTTGTGTGTTAGTGTTTTAAAAGTACCCAATCACTTACACGCTCATCAAAACACCGTTATGATCGTTTCTGCCTTAGCGAAGAATTTTTAATAATTTTTTTGCACTTTGCTATCTTCATCGTGTAATAATAATCGTATGAGAAAAGCTATTTTTGACCTAAGAAAGAGGTAAATGAACAGTTATATTAATTTTGGTGGACATATGTAGGTTTGATTCAAATGCGGTCGCAGATTTGAGTCCCGGTTGGGGTATTAATTTATGAGCACATGTGCTTATATTTTATACTCCAGTTATGGGTGCTTATATTTATGATATGCATGTAATTAAACTTGTGTGTGTGTAGTGTGTGTACTCTTTGCCCGAAAGCCGATAAGATCAACTATCTGCTAGTGAGAGTCCCATTGAACTCGGATCAGCCTTTTCTGAGACTAGCTCGCACAACTTAAACTAAAAGTCATTGTTTTGGGTTCTAACGTTCTTCGTTATTGGTTAGTGGACAATTTTTCAGCTGTTTTTTTAGGTTTTTGCTGTACTTAAACCACTAAAATTATGAAAATCAGTGCAACCTTTGAGTTTTAGCAAGACTAACGAACAGCAATTAATATTTATATACAGAGATGGATTCGAATAAAAAGAACATGTTATGTCATCAATAAAAACTAGACGACACAAGCTTGAAACAAGTTTAGAAGGAATCCTAACCCTTTAACAATTCAAGCATACCAGTAGTCTTGTAGTCCTCTTCAACGAAATGATTTGTAGATAACAAACGATAACACAAATAGAAAACTAAATACAATACGAAAATTGAAAATGTATACATATAATTAAATTTGATGTTGAATCTGTACATTAAATTTTTTTTTTGTAAAATATTCTTGAAATAGTAATTATTATCTACACAGAAGGCGGATGTATTGTTTTAAGTTGTCTGTCTGTCATCATCACGTGACAGCATCACGAGAAAACTGCTGGACCAATTTTGATGAAATTTGGTATAACGATAGCTGGTCATCCGGGATAAAGGACTTTTTAGTGATCTGGGATAACAGCTTAGCCCTGAGTAATGTACGTAGTAGGTAGAGCATTTCTAGTTATGCATTTAAATTAAAGGTGGATGTATTAAAAAAAATTATCAACACCTCTACATGTACCTTCTTTTTCGAAGTCTATTAACAATACATTGGAATGACATACACTGATGTGACATAACGCTGAAATTTATCTTTTCTATTATTTAGTTTTCTATTTGCGATAACGATTGTCGTTTATAGAATGTCATCTTTTTCAAGTTCGCAATATGCGTTACGGAAACCATTAATAAAGACCCTCCATCGCTTTGCGGTTCAAGGAAGTAATAGATCATGTTAACTGGCCTGCAAAAAAGAGCAACGACCTGCGTCTGAGCTACGTACTGAGGATTCGTAACTCGTAAGGTGATCGTGAATAGAAGGCTTGTGTGAATCCTATGCCGTAAATGGCTCGCTTTGTGGGCATACCTTTGTGTACTCTGTTTCTACATTAAATGACTGTTTTTGTTATAATACTTTCTTAGATTTACACGAATATTCGACATTATAAATGAAACTACCTTTTCGGATTTTGTCGCGGATTTATTTTGATTTTTAGTTCCCTAAAGACATGTCTTTCCCGTGACCATGATTGCTGTAAAGCATTTGAAACGTCGGGAACTAAATATCAAAATAAATCCGCGACAAAATCCGAAAAGGTAGTTTCATTTATAATGTTTTTGTTATACATAAAGAATCTAATATATAAAAATCTCGTGTCACAGTGTTTGTTATCGAACTCCTCCGAAACGGCTTGACCGATTTTCACTTTTCAACCGACTTCCAAAAGGAGGAGGTTATCAATTCGTCTGTATTTTTTTTTTATGTTTGTTAGCTCATAACTTTGAACTGGG
This sequence comes from Boloria euphrosyne, assembly GCA_951802675.2. NCBI lineage: Eukaryota > Metazoa > Arthropoda > Insecta > Lepidoptera > Nymphalidae > Boloria > Boloria euphrosyne. Next base: position 939,615 of record OX637898.1, on the reverse strand, counting down.
TGAACCGATTTTGATGATTCTTTTTTTATTTGAAAGGTAGTGCTTCCCATGTGGTCCCATTTTAATATTTTCCAGTTCTGACAATGGTATCCATGAGAAAACCATAAAAGTCTTAAATTTGCATTAAGTATTTGCGCGACAAATGGACGAATAACTCAATATCACGCCAACTGATTTCGATGATTCTTTTTTTAATGGAAAGGATATACTTCAAGGGTAGTTTGATGAGAGTTTGGTCAGGTTCTGATGATGGGATCCATGACAAAGTATCGGAACTCTTCAATTTTTAGGAGCAAATCAACGATGCTATATGGATATTTGAATCACGTACCGTAACTGATGATGGAAGGTACAACTCCTCAACGGTTAGCAGTTTAAAGAAAAAATTTTCTTTATAATACGCAATTATGGACCGATGGTTGTATACTTTCAGGCTATTAGGTTTACCTCATAATAGAAGGTAAATTTTTATAGTCAATAACACAATAAGTATCTACTTTCCGCTAAAAATTTTAAAATAAATTATTTTTAACAAAAAAACAAAAACCGACTTCCAAACTTAATAAATCTAAACTAAAAAGTAGAAAATAATACTTTTAAGGACTTTGTTAATTTTGAAGTCGATGCCAGCCAAAGCAAAATAACCCTAAATAGATACATATTCGATTAATCTATCAATTTGTAAACATAATCAAAATGCCTGGCTGGCACCGACTCCAAAATTAACAAAGTCCTTAAAAGTATTATTTTCTACTTTTTAGTTTAGATTTATTAAGTTTGGAAGTCGGTTTTTGTTTTTTTGTTAAAAATAATTTATCAATAATTTGGCATCAAAAAATTCTTATAACCCAAAATTTTCACACTACAGGCGCGGGCGAAGCCGCTGGAATTGCTTGTATTTCTATAATACATCACTACATATTATAAAACAAAGTCCTCCGCCGCGTCTGTCTGTCTGTTCGCGATAAACTCAAAAACTACTGCACCGATTTTCATGGTGTTTTAACCAATGGATAGTGGTTCTCTTACATCGTAAAGAAGTACGACACATTCAGAAATACACATTTATAATAATCATTATTATTTCGTACCTTTTACGTAGGGCAGTTTATTTAGAAATTAGTACGTGTTGTAGAAGCTATAATATATCAAATATCAATCTATCAAACATTGGTATAACATTAAATAGTAACAGCGCAAAGACGCCGCCCGGACCAATCAATATGGCAGTGTACTAAAATATACATTCATGTAGGTTCAATTGAAGTGATGTTCTATAAATCTATACGATGGCTTTACTTAACTATGCATATAAATAAAATTGGAGTGTCTGTTTGTAATTTCAAATTAACAGCTTTACACTAACTGCATATGAAAGTATATACGATCTGTCTGTCTGTCTGTTTGTTCCGGGTAATCTCTGAAAGTGCTAGACTGATTTTGATTGGACTTTCACTGGCAGATAGCTAAAGATGTAAGGAGTAACTTAGGCTACTTTTTAACCGACTTCAAAAAAGGTTTAAATATTTTAAAAAAAAATATTTATTTTAACTACCGAAACCCGTGGCTTCGCTGATATCAAACCTATGGACGAACCCGAGCAAAGCGAGGATGAGTCTCTAATGCATATAATAAAAACTTAGCCAAGTTTAATCTATACATAAAATATCTTATTAAAATTGTCATTATTATCGAAAAAGAGGCGATTTAAAATGCTATTTTAGGTAAAGAGCTTTAATTTTAAGAACCAGTTCGATATTATTTTTTTTACAATTTACTAAATTATATAAAAATGGTCTAAATATGGTCTGTCAACCCGCACTCGGCCAGCGTGGTATTCTATGACCTGATCCCCTCGTATGTTTTCAATTGGTACTATTATAACCAAGCACTTTTAACTAACAAAGAAAACATTTACACGAGTTGTGCTTGCTTTTAAAAAAAAAAGAATTTTCATGCAAATTCACAATCCTTCTCAACACTTAAGGGTTAAACATCATCCGTATCTATAGTTTTTAGAATTGTTATCTATATTTGACGGCATCACGGTTTTAATGAAATTTGGCTATGGCTGGCTTCAAGCCATTAACAAGAGAATTGAATTGAATTGAAATTTGGTTAGTTTGTTATCCGGTTCAACATAATATGCGACACATTTTACTGCCGAAGTGACTATTCGTACGGGTACTGTACGAATAAATTATATTTATTCGTACATTTATCGGATGATTAGCTTGAAATAGTTTTATTAACGTGTGATAAAGGATAAAAATAATTTTGGGGGTGTTATGTTATGTTTATGTTATGTTAAAAGTCGGTGGAATCTTAAATGATAAATTTTCAGCTCGGTAGGTTAAGGTTATTTTCTTTTTATATTTTGCATATATCCTGCACCTAAAACTCACTTATTTTTTATTAGAAAGCAAAAAAAGTGATAGATATTCGTATAAACCTACAATTGTCGGACGAATAATATATATTTTATTCGTCCAGTAACCGTATGAATAGATGCAGCCTTTTACTGCAATACAATATCTTATTTTTGATTAATTTATACTTTATTTATTTATTTAGGAAACAAACGGTGTAACATAATCGATATAGCATAACAAACAATTAATAGTACAGAACCAATAAAAGTTGCCATTGTTAAAATACACTTATAGCAAAGGAAAATAGAAGAATTAGCAAGTTGAAGTGGCAGTGGGCTGGTCATCTGAGTCGCAGGACCGATGGCCGTTGGAGCAGACGTGTCCTGGAGTGGAGACCGCGTCTTGGCAACGCAGTGTAGGACGTCCTCCGACCCGCTGGACCGACGATCTTCGTAAGATTGCCGGTGTAGGCTGGATGAGGACTGCGGAAAACCGGGATGTCTGGCGCGAACTTGGGGAGGCCTATGTCCAGCAGTGGACTGTAATAGGCTGAACTGACTGACTGACTGACTGATAGCAAAGGAATAGTTACAGATGCAGAATATTAAAAATAACCATAAAAAACAGACTAAAAAATTAAAAGAGAGACATTCAATAATTAATAATTACATTTAAATTATAAAATCCTTAATTAAATAAAATATTTAAAAATCAATAATGTCAAAATGTAAAATAATAAAATCAATAACTTAATACAAATTTTAAATTTATTAAGAGACTAAACAAATTTTAAATTTATTACTTATTAATTTATTTAGGGATGAACGCTAGCGTAGCGAGGATAAGTTACTAGAATACTATATAGTTTTATATTTATTTGGTAGAAAAATCATAAATATCTTCAATATTTACGATTATATCCATAATAATTCTTAAGAAGCAATGGTGTGTGCTGTATTTAACGGGAAAACGTTTAGTTGGCGCGTCAAAGGCGCCCGGTCAGTCCAATCAATATGACGGTATAGAGCACTTATAAATATAGACAGTACACATAACTTGTCTCCTCTATATTTTATAGATACTCTGTATATTGGTATAGCTGTTGATAGGGTTGTCACTTCCGAAAATTTTTGAGGAATTTAATTTTAAATAATTGTTTTGGCTATTTACTAGCTACTCTATATATACTAAATAGAGAAGAAAATTAATACATACATTAATGCATGGTGTATTAATCTTCTTCTCTAATATATAAAAATGTCGTGTCACAGTGTTTGTTATCGAACTCCTCCGAAACGGCTAGACCGATTATTATGATTTTTTTTGTGTATATTTGGTAGGTCTGAGAATAGGTCGTAGGCTATTTTTTATTCCCCTATGTGACAAGGGCGGCACCCTCCTGACATTTTATTTTTTTATTTGTAGACCAAATTATAGTTTTTTACTTTTTTATGATTAGACATTAAATATATAAGGCATTGGATAACCGAGTGATGCGGGTTCAAGTCCGGGTCTCGCACCTCTGATATTTTCAAGTGCGAATAATTTCTATCATGAATCATGATTACCACTTGTCTTACGGTGAAGGAAAACATAGTGAGGAAACCTGAATGTCTGAGAAAACCTAGCAAGTTTTCGAAAGGCATGTGAAGTCCACCAACACGCACTAGGCCAGCGCGGTGGACTATGGTCTGATCCCCCTCGTACTGAGGGAGGCCCGTGCCCAGCAGTGGGTCGTCAAAAAGAGCTGAAGACAATACTTATGACCTTAAATATTTCACCCTTCTACAAATCCGTATTTTTTAAAGCAATTAGAACGCGGGCGGAGCCGCGGGAATGGCTAGTTTATTATATTAACTTTTTTTTTCCAACAAGACATTATGGAACGTTGTTCTGAAATAAATATTTATTATTTATTAGCCGCGAGAAAAAGTTCATAAGTTCTAAGAGCTAACTTAATTTTATTGTTTAGGATAACAATGTTATTTACATTTTACAATATGTTTAAACATTTCTAAAATGTATAAATGAATTAAATCTGAAATATTATTCCTACTAAGGCTAAAAGAGGTATCAAGAATAAGTTACTATTATATTACGAAAAGAAAAATAAAATCACAGACAACCCTACGATCAGTATGCAGAGGTGAAACATTCGTCCATAAATATTGATTTTATGTGGAGCTGCGGCAGGGCTCGCGATTGATTTGTGTCTGATTAACTTTAATTAAGACTAGCAATGTCGGCCCAATTCTCTGTTTTTATAATTTTCTAATAAAATAAAAATAGCCTAATTAACTCCTTATATCATTAATTATCCGCGAGTGAAAGTCCCGTCAAAATCGGCCCGTCTCTTACAGAGATAAGCCGGAACAAACAGACATACTGATTTTTTTAAATGTAAGTACCGTATATACTTTCATATGCATTTATTGAAAAGCTGTTATTTGAAATTACAAAAAGACACTTTAATTTTGGTTATGTACATGTACTCATATTTTATCAGTACTTTGAAACAGGTTGGGACCTGAGACCTAAAAACTATATAATACTTGTTCGTATTAAGTCCATTACTTGATTAGTATTGACTATTGATGTAGACATAATTAAATGTTAGTTAATTAAAGTAAGTTTGTTGTTTGAATTAACCGACTTCAAAAAAGGTCGTTATATGTACTGTATATTTAAATATGTATATTCACTGATTTCTCCGCCAACTGTTGCTTGATTTTAGAGGGTATACTTCCACAATGTAGTGCCATTGTAACCAAGTCAGAATCGGATGATTTGTCCGACATTATACAATATAAATACATTTTGAAATTGTTTCTAACAAATATTATTGATAAATAATTAATAATAATTATAATAAAGCAGGAACAACGCAGTATTTTAAAAACATTTATACTTTGACATAATTATTTTTTACTATCATAGTCATCTTGTTAAATTAGAAATATGATATAGATTTGATTATATTGTGACACTAGCGACTCACCCTTGCTTCGTTTTTTGTAATTTTTGATTTTCAAAATAAAAGTAGCTTGAATTCCTCTTATAAAAGCTATTTGGCAGTGAAAGTCTTGTCCAAATCGGTTCAGCCGTTTCGGATATTAGACAGAACTAACAACATTGGTAATAATAAGGGTTCCTTTTTTTATATTATGCATTCATTAAAAACATAACAAACAGACCTTTTAATTTTATTTATCTATATAGATTTTTATAAATAAACTAACGACGCACCCTGCTTTGCTTGGATTCGCCCCTAAGTGTTCTCTGCCAATCTTAAAGTTTGTACCACAAAAAATGCAGGACTTCTATACGAACTTGCGAGAGCCCTTAGACCTCCTTGATCCGGCCCTGTCGACGTATACAGTTAGTATTATAAATTACCTATCTGCCATGTGACCTTTCGCTTTTATATATTTAGAAGAAGAATATAAAAGAAAATACTTTAAAATAACATAAAAGCAATCATTTTCAACCCTACTAAAGGTAGGCCCGGGACGTCTAGCTGAGATGTGAGAAAGAAACAAAACTTAACTTCATATGTTAGAAAGGAACGGATGTATAAACTCAGCGCCGCTGTGAACCCTTAAGTTCGATACATTTCATTTCTCGGATTTCGGCATTCAATGATTCTGTAAATTGATTTGTCTCTTATTTGAATCAAGTTTTGTTTTGAGATTCAAAATGAATTATTTTAATATATAAAAATCTCGTGTCACAGTGTTTGTTATCGAACTCCTCCGAAACGGCTTGACCGATTTCTATGAAGTTTTTTGTGTACCTATATTTGGTAGGTCTGAGAATAGGTCGTAGGCTATTTTTACACGCTTTTTATAAGCTTCACCTGTATGTTTGTATGTTTGTAACCGACTTCTTTGGGCGCGATTTTGACCCACTTCAAACGGTCAGATTTCGTTCAAAGTTTGTAGATTTATCGAGGACCGATGACAATACACTAATTTGATAAAATAAATAAACCAAACTAAAAAGTAGAAAATAAATGATAGTTAAAAAAAACTAAAAAACACGCTTTTTTAGAAAACCAAACTAAAAAATAGAAAATATTTAAATTAATTATTTGATTTTAAAAAAAGCGTGGGGTGCTTTTCAAGATATTATCAAAATGATAATCACTCTACTCATATCTGTCAATAAAATATCTCACAATAGCTTGTGAATATAAATCTTAAAGTGGAAACACCGAATGTGATTTTCAATACGTTCATGTAACGACATAGGTACCTACCTGCTTCATACTTGCTTCTTAGCTCATGCGTAATTGTATCCAAATATTTAATCAATAGATTCATAGAACTTATAGTATTTAAATAAATAAATTTGTTGGGACATTATTGCAACAGCGCCATCTAGTTCCGTGGTAAACTACGAGGCTTGTGTTACGGATACCAGATAGTTGATATACTACACATATAAATTTTAAATACATACATATTATAAATATAAGCACCCATGACTGGAGTACAAACATTCGTGCTCAACAAATGAATGCCCCCAGCGGGACTCGAACCCGTGACCGCAGGCGCAGAAAGTAGGGTCACTACCAACTGAGCCAATAGTTTGATTTAAAATGTAAGTACATACTTAAAAATTAAAATACTCGGTTTAATCCAGGATTTGATATCGAGCTGTATTGATCGAACGAGATAATACTTCAATCGCTACTAGTGAGACGAGTTTTTTGTTTATTGGAACTATAATGTTTTAGTTCACGACATGATAAAAATAAACTTACATTACTAACGTATGAGCTCGTTAGACATTTTTTTTGTATCCGGCGAATATCCCACGGGTATAATATAAATCTATCAGTACATATAATAAATAAAATTGAAGTGTCTGTTTGTAATTTTAAATTAACAGCTTTTCACTAAATGCATATGAAAGTATATACGGTATTAATGTCAAAAAAACAATTTTTCTCTGGAATGGCTGGACCGATTTTGACGGGACTGTTGGTTTTTGATGGGTAGTACTGGCTTATTTTAAGCTGGCGCGTCGGACATAACCACCTGGTGGTATGCTTCAATGCATTTCCCAACGTTAAATAAGGCATTGTAATGTTAGTACATAGGTACACTACGTTACTATGCAATTATCAACTAAGTAAACCGAAGTCCTCCGCCGCGTTTCTCTGTTCGCGATAAACTCAAAACATACTGCACCGATTTTCATGGTGTTTTCACCAATGGATAGAGTGGTTCTCGAGCAAGGTTTTAGTATATAATTTGTCAAGTTTTTGTATACGGTCTACAATTGCTAAGTCTAGCGAAGCGAAGCGAGGACAAATCGCTAGTTTACTTATAATACGTACTATTGTTACGTATTTTTAGCACTATTTGCCTACAAACATTCTGTTAATCATCAAATCAAAATTGCACTAACACGGTATAAGCAATAAAATCTTTGTTTAACAATTGTGTTCTTACTTTGTAATTTTTATTACACTACTAGAAATAGATTACGAAAATAATCTTGTAATATCTAGAAGTACCTAGTTATAACAGCATATGTCATGTTTAACGGGTTTTATGCAATTACTTGTAATAAATTGAAAAGTACTTACATTTAATTGTTTATTCTTGAGAACTAATGTAATGTAAACAAAATTATTACACGTTCTTACTCACGCGAACACTGACACGAGTGAGTTAATTTTGTTTAATGTTTTGTACTGACGCTAGCGCCATCTTTTGGTAACTTGATGCGTTATTACGCTATGATACTTTGGTAGTCTCGAAATGTAGGTGTTTTAGCTATTGGTTGATAGGTGGCGCTGTTCTTTTTTTTTTAATGAAAGGGTATGCTTAGATCACATAATACTATGACTAAAACCCAAAAATGTTATAGATTCAAGCATTATGAATGTTTTGACGCCAATTTTAATAAAAAGAAAAAGCCTTCTATAAAATATGAAATAACTTGAATACATAGTATTTTTGGGTAATAAGAAAACGAAAATTAAATAGATTTAAATATATTTTTTTCTAAATTGTGTTTTTCTTATTAATAAATTATATATTTTAAGATATTATAAATAACGACAGTGCTAAGGCTTGTATTACTAGATGTTTCAGTTGTTCGATCACAGATGGCGCTATAGCATATACACACAAATTAAAACAAAGTAATTTATTTCTTTCAAGTTTCTTTAAGTATTTAACTTGTAATCTGTATACAAAATTGAAACGAAAATATAAAACTTATATTATAAATACTAGCGACTTATCCTCGCTTCGCTTCAGTTTGTCCCTAGATTTAGCGCGGGCGAAGCCGCGGGTTCCGCTAGTCAAAATAAATAGAATTTCTATGTAGCCTAAGTTATAACATTAGCTATCTGCGCGTGAAATTCCCGTAAAAATTTTAAAATTCCGGTCTAGCCGTTTCAAAGATTACCCGGAACAAACAGACAGACAGACAGAGAGACAAAAATTTTAAAAATTGGCTTTTTGTTGTTAGTATCGTATATACTTTCATATGTATTTAGTGAAATGCTGTTAATTTGATATTAAAAACAGTCACTTTAATTATTTTTTATATTGAATGACAGTTGATCTTGGCTCTTCTCAGCAGAACAGCATTCCGAGCAGATGGTAGGTTTTTACAAGACTTAAATACTTACTGATTAATTTAAATTCTATAAGTATTATTAAGAAAAAAGTATTGAAAAAGTGCTTGTAAAAGTTAATTTCGATTTAACAAATAAAAAAAAACTAAAAGTTAAAAAAAAACAATAATTTTTAATTTTATTATCTACAATTCAGCTCGTGTCAATTTAATAATATTTTACACACAAAAAAGTTATCATTAATTATTATTTAATATCAATATATATTATTAATATAATTATTATTTAATATTTTATTTTATCAAGCAAACCCTGCGTATTTCCATATATCATCCAGTCTTGGGCTAGGTAGCGTAATGTGACGTCACGAGCGGCCCGACTGGGTCGTCAGTACCGTTGGGTTGAACGACCCTGCATTTTGTTTACGCGGATTCCAGTTTCTAACGTATACAAATAATATTATATTCTCACGTCAATCTCTTTAAAATTAGACGGTTTTCGCAATTTTTGATAGCACTTCGTTAATTAATTAACGGTTTTTTAATACTTTCTTAGATTTACGCGAATATTTTACACTAGCAAACCCGGCTCGCTTCGCTGGGTGTACGTTAAAATAAATTAAACGGTTTTTATAATTTTGTAATAAAATAAAAGTAGCCTAAGTTACTCCTTATAACATTAGCTATCTGCGAGTGAAAGTCCCGTCAAAATCGGTCCAGCCGTTTCAGAGATTAGCCCGAACAAGCAGACAGACAGACAAAAATTTTAAAAATACATTTTTTTATATAAAATATTACGTATATACTTTCATATGCATTTAGTGAAAAGCTGTTAATTTGAAATTAAAAACAATTGAATTTTACTTATATGTACTAATTTAAAACAATCTTTTCGCATCTTTTCGCGGATTTATTAAAAATTTGTAGGTAGTTCTCGATTTTTCGAATGTTTTATTGCGCACATGGTCGCGGTAGAGACTAAGGTCTCAAAGGTATCTTGTCATTACGAGTATACTTGTTACAGACATTGCGGTAATAATTAACGGTTGTTACTCTTCAATGTACCTTCTTGCAAATAGGATATACTCATATATTTTGTAAAAGTGATATTTTTAGCGCTAACTTTACTTATGTTTTTCAGGTTTCAGTTTTCAGGTGCTGTCTTGCCTGTTGAGTCTTTCCGACTTCAAACAGAGGATACAAATTGTGTCATAGATTCCTGGCTAGCTTTCGAAATAGCTGGATCGATTTTGATTGATCTATCTCCGTACTAAATTTTTTTACCCAAAACCGCCCAAACGTTTCGACGTGAAGGTGTAACAAACACACGAACTTGTAAAATAACTGTTCGAGTATTTCCAAGTAATGTATGCCCGATATTAGTATGCTCACCTGGAGCTCATACTCATCAACCTCTGAGTGTTAATGTTAGACCGTCGTCAAGCATTTTATACATTAGTCTATTCTATACATATAATAAAACTGTAGAAAAGTCGTTTTTGTACATCAAAAAAAAATACAAAAAAAATAGCCAGGGTGTTAAAGGACAACCAATAGAACCCATTTCCAGCATTTTTAGAATTTTTGTCTGTTTGTCGGTTTGTCGGTTTGTCGGTTTGTCTGTTTATTTATCCGGGCATCACGTAAAATGTACGAAAGCAATGTAGATAACTTTTATACACAACGATTGAACGTAACTTGAAGTAACATTTAGTTTTTGTTTCATTGCAATCGGTTCAGTCTATCAAAAGATATTTGAGTTTAAAGTGAAGAAGTAGAGAAATTCCAGAAGTAAAATTAGGGTTATGTGAATTTGGTCTCACTCATCTACACGCCTGAATGTAAATATGCGTGCACAGTTAGGAGGCTGCGAAAATGCACAGGAGTTTTCCAATTTATTGTCACAAATAGGCGATGGCACATACCCCGTACAAGAAGATGGAAAAGTTATTTTGATTGATAATGATTTGAATTGATGGTTCCACAGCTAATGTTGTTTATAAAGAAGCACTAGCATAAGTAAAAAAAAAAAACGATTTGTATCGGTATCCTCCAACAGCGCTTCGCATTAAAAAATACATTGTTAAGTTCCGACATCCACGCGAACGAAGTCGCGGGCACAGCTAGTTCATAATAAAATTGAAGTCTCTGTTATTAATTTCAAATTAACAGCTTTTCACTGCATATGAAATTATATACGATACTAACAACAAAAAAATTCAGCACTCCGAGAAACCTCGAAAATGACACCCATGTCATTATTGAAAAAAAAATTGTTAAAAAGCGCCATCTATTGAATACAATATGTAATCTGTATACAATACTAGAGGGAGCTGTTTGTAAAATAATATGAAATATCACGTTATTTTCGTTACGGAATTTCTGGATTCGGTCGCCACGCTCAAGGCCCGCGATAGAAGTTATGCAATAGCATAAAAACAATTTTAAACATGTTTGTATGTCTGTCTGTCTGTTTGTTCCGGGTAATCTCTGAAACGGCTGCACCGATTTTGACAGGAGTGTCACTGGCAGACAGCTAATGATGTAAGCTAATGATGTAACTTAGGCTGGGTTTTTCAACCGACTTTAAAAAAGGAGGAGGTTATATTTTAGAAATTTTATTTATTTTAACTAGGGGAACTCGTGGCTTCGCTGACGTTAAAACTAGTAAACAATAAAATTTCAATTACACATAAGCTAAGGCCATTAGCTCTATCATCTATCTACGAGTATATAAGTGAAATCTGTTTGTCGGTTTGTTACATTTCATAATGAATCAGTTGAATAGATTTTTATAGTTTTTGATAAGTACACATGGTCTAGGCATGGGGTCTCGTCACGAACAACTTAAGTATAGTTCAAATGAATGACAATAGATGACGTCAAATATCATCTTCATCTTCAGCTCTTTTTAACGTCCCACTGCTGGGCACGAGCCTCCCTCAGTACGAGGGGAATCAAGCCTTAGTCCACCGCGCTGGCCTAGTGCGTGTTAGCGAACTTCAGATGTTTTAAGAAATTGCTAGATTTTTCTCAGACATGCAGGTTTCCTCACGATGTCTTTCTTCACCGTAACAGAAGTGGTAATCATGTTAGAAATGATTCGCACATGAAAATATCAGAGGTACTTTCTTAGGTTTACGCGAATATTCGACATTATAAAGGAAACTATCTTTTCGGATTTTGTCGCGGATTTATTTTGATTTTTTGTTCCCGACGTTTCGAATGATTTACAGCAATCATGGTCACGGGAGAGACCATGACATAGGTCACGAGAAAGATTTTAAAACGAAAAAATATTCTAGAAGTTCTTCAACCCTTTGACTTCAGCCAGTAGAGACATCATTCATGACATACTTAGCATTTTTCGTATTGGTTTAGTGTAATCTATACTAATGTTATAAAGAAGTAAAGTTTGTGTGTTTGTATATTTGTTAAATTGTAAGGGGTATTCTCGGGATCTACTGAACCGATTTTAAAAATTCTTTCACCAATAGAAAGCCACATTATTGCTGAGTGTCATAGGTTATATAAATAACCGAAAAATAAAAAGGCTTTTACGTGGTAGTCCGTTTTGCAAAGTGAATCGGAGAAAAAACGGTCGAATGAAAGCGTTTTTTACGCGATTATATATGGAAATTACGTCATTCTTAAACTACACTAAAGAGGTTACACCTGGGGACGAACCTGAGCGAAGCGAGTGAGTGAATGAGTCGCTAGTAAAATATAAACATGTACATTATTTAGAAAGAAATTATTATTGACATAATGTTATGTTATGCAGTAAAACCTACAGTAGGATTTATAAATCCACAGTTAAAGTTATGAAAATTGCGGTTAATTTAAACTTTATTCCACACACCACACTCAGTAATACATGGTATTTGTGCACGCTTTATAACCTGAGCGACGTCGTTATTACCACTTTACGCGTTAACTACAAACAATTAATTATTTTTATACCTTATATTTCTCCATATATTAGAGAATATAATTTTTATGTAATATTTACTTCAAGTTGAAGTTTTTAGTTTCTTTTTTAAATATAGGTCAGTTAATTTACTGGTTATATATTGTTTTTAAAATAAATATTTAGTTTATAATATTTTATTAATTATTTTTTTTAAAAAGTTGAAAGTTTGACATACCTCTAATCTATTGGATTTAAAACAAAAAAATTTTGCATCTCTCGTAAACTAAGGCGAAACTTCGCGAATCGTAAAGCATTAGAGACGCATTCAAATTGATTGAGCCAAGATTCAAACCGGCTACACCGTTAGTGCTACGAAAAAAATTACAGTTAGGCCGAGTGGTGCCCGAGCGGTGGAACGAAAAAAGCACAAGCTGAGTTTCCCGCACGTCACTTGGACGTGCGACGGGTTTCCGCGATTTGACATTGACAGCTCGTGTGGCGCCAATTTTGTACTTTTTAATTTCTATGTGCAAGTGATACTATGGAGTTTGCATTAGATTGCAGTGTTTCGTGATTTTTTTTTGTATTTTGAGTGGATTTTATTTCGTCAAAATGCCGAGCACTATACGAGGTAAGTGTTTGTTTTTGGTTAACTTGACACTAACGTTACTTATATATTGCATTATTATCAGGAAAAATAACGTAATGTAATAATATTTATTAAATAAATATATAATAATTAAAAATTAAGTACAAATAGCAAAATTTCCTCGATAATACTTTCGAACTTATTCTATTAAACATAAATATTATTTCTTCGCAAACTGCCTGATATAAGAAAAACCTTTCCTCTTTTATCTGTGGTACATTTTAATTGATTTTTTATGTAAATCGATTAATAATTTATAATCTATAACGTATTTGCATTTTATGCGCTGCACAGTTTTTCTTAAGGTGAATGAACTTATTGTTGACGGAAACAAAGATACAATTTGAATTTCATTCGACAGATGTGAATTATAATCCCAAATTGAGTCACTTCTAACACAATATTGGCGCCATTGCATGAGGCGGTTTATTCGAAAATTCTAACAGATTATAAATATTTATAACTTTTTTATAGGCATGTTTTTGTAGCACAAAGACATTGTTTGAAGGACTACTAATAATTATAATAATTTACTTTTTGAATCATATTAAACCAAGATTTTTATTAAATCCGTACAAAATCGAAAACTGTATAATTTTGAAATATATTTTAGAAACACTTAATTTTTACTCTTCGCCAGATGTTAAGCGAAACAGAGGTCGTTGACCCGCAATAAAATACCAGTACAATTGCTTGAGACTTGAGAGTTTCAGGTACCAAAATTCGCTAACATTAAAACTGTTAATTTTTTACCAAGTCATATAATAAAGTTTAATAAAGCGGAATTGCTTTTAATTACTCAACTTTTAAATGAATTAAGTAAAAAGTGAATTATGTAATATGAATTTGAAAGTGTCTGTCTAGATTTTAGGGTCAATTTGCCAGGTTTTTTATAAGGTTTTCTTTTTTAGTACAGATAATAAATCAAATGTTAAAGCCTAGTTAATATATTTAGGTTGTTTGTGGGATAAATAAAAGAACGTTGGTACAGAAAATAATGTTTGTTAAGTAAATAAATTCCTTTAACAGATATATGGATTGAAGTTTTAAATTATAATCATGTTGTTAGCTTTTATACCTTTTTAGGATAACATACATTTAAATTTCAATGTCATTTCCTTATCTTCTTGGGGGTTGAGTTATATAATTTATTGTAGATAGTCTCTAAGTTACTCCTTACATCATTAGCTATCTGCCAGTGAAAGTCCCGTTAAAATCGGTCCACCGGTTTTGAAGCTAACCGTAAACAGACAGACTGACAAAAAATTTAAAAATTAAAAAAAAAGTTTTTGTTGTTAGTATCGTATATACTTTCATATGTAAATAGTGAAAAGCTGTTAATTTAAAACAGACACCTCAATTTTGTTTATAGGTATAGATTATTGTTTATTTAAACCCCACATTGTTTCACTAAATACCTTATTGCAGCCCTTAAACGCGTTCTTCATTGTCTTTTCACAGTAGCTACGAGTATCTGTACTTACTCAAGTGTGACGCGAAGTACTATTAAATTAAGCAACTGGGTGACTAATATGTGACCATATGAAAAAACTTATATTTCTAATCAATTAATTAAATAAATGACCTTTTTTGAATTAAAATGGCGATAATCTAAAAATTTCTAAATTACACTTTTAGTAACCCTAGATATAGACAGTATTTCATTTGTCTATACGAGAACATTTCTTTAATATTATAATTTTATTAATTCTTATCTCATTCAATTTATTCGAAATATAATTAATGTATTAGATATATAATTTTTAAAATGCAATTAACATTATTAATTGCATTAAATATTTAGTGTTTAATTTAAATAATCAAATTTATATTTAAATCTAGTTTTATGTATGAAAAATTCATTTGAATTACATCAGTATCGGATTATTACCCAAGAGGGCATCGAACTCGTCGCGATCTTGTAGTACAACTTCCACCATTCATATTTATCTTAATATTATGTTTAGTAATAAAAATGCATTTAGTAATAAAAATGTTAAATAAATTTAAAATGTTTATTATTTTTAGACGTAAAGTTTCTTCTTTGTTTTCATGATATAATAAATTAATTTTGTATATATTTAAAAAAAAAAAAAAGATTTTTCTTGCAAAATAAACATATTGTGAATAACAGACAAATTTTCCATTTATTATGTTATACTATTTCTATGAGGTACTGAAGTTCAAACATCTCTGTCTCTCTCGATGGTACAGCGAGAGATAAAGACAGAACACTTTACAGTCCGGGTCAATTCCACGTGGAAAAAGCGATAGTTTTGCGATAGCCCTGTACCGTTGCCACGTCCCTTTCTTCGTGACGTAGCTTACGGTACTGTAGTGATGTTCTGTTAGTGCGTGCTTATCGATATGTCGATTATGTGTTTGGAATGTTGATCAGGGTTGCGGTAAAGTGTGTCAATGACCGTTGTAGTATTATATATTTATTAGATAGTTGAATAACATATGTTAGAAACTCGATAAATTGAATGAACATAAAAGATATGATAAATGTATAAGTTCATTTTATGAACCTTTACAATTTTTATTTTATAGATTTTTTACAAGTATGTTGGCAAACTTGGTAATTTTGAGGAGGAGCCGAAAAAGCAGTTCAGTATATACAATTATAACATGAGCAAAAATTATTTACATGCAAGTAAATAAGAATATACAAAAAATATATAATAATTCAAAAACACAAACAAGAAACCAAAATGACATAATACATAACCATAACACCAAAAATTATACGACACGTTAAAATTTCGTAACCATAAAACGAAAACAAATCCTGCCTCAATCGATGTACACGTCCCTATAACGTGACGTCGCTAACGGTGCAACCTCACCCACATACTGTGTAACTGTACTCCGTTACATGGTCGCGATCCGAGACTGGAAAAAAAACAGGTGTAGGCTGTACAGCGCCAAGCCTTTGGCTTGTTTACGTTTTGACAATGTGTCAATTTTTGGCGGGAAAACGTAGTGCCAATGAACTTCGTTTAATTTCGTTTTTAATGAAAAATATTATAAGATGTTAGCATATTTTCAAATGAGAATTGTTTGAATTATTTAGATATCTATCTATTATACATAATATTTTATAAATTAATGTTATTTAATACGTATTTATTTTGGACTTTTGTTCTTTATGCTCTATGACCACGACGTCTTACTTGTATCGATTTAATTAACATCATTTTATTATTTAATTCCTTATATTTATTACATATTTATTTAATTTCATTATATCCATTCAATTTTATTTTTAAGTTTAAGTTAACTTTGGAAGTGTTGACATTTAAAGTGCTTTTTTATTGTGTTTTCTTAACGGTCAAAGAAATACTACATACGGTTCATTGTTCTCAAAATGCATTACAAGGGCCAAAATCAGATAAGGTCTAGACGCATTTGACATTTTAAAATAAATTCAAAGAAAACATATTTGCCTTGTAGAAATAAATATACAATTAACTGTTATATTTGCATAAAACACGACTTTGCGTGACGGACGGTTCATAAATAAATTAATTTATATTTATTTTTTCTAATCCATAAAAGAAAACAAAAGACAAGGCTATTCTGAATTTTTCACATTTGCAGTGATTCTCGAATTTTTCATATAATAAAATGTGAATATTATTTTGAATATATATTCATCGATTTTGTAGTGGCACATGTTTTGTAAAACATGCCTTACAGATAACAATAAGCAGAATGTCACTAGGTTAGTGGACACCTATTAATATTTTTCTAAGAAAATGTAGGTAATACTGTAACATTGATGCTTGGAAGGACCTTTTAATAAAATCTTTTAGAGCATAGTCCACTTTTAGTGTAAAATTTTATAAATCCTAGACCTTCGCAATGCATAGCTTCTCATCATAATGTAAAGCTTCTATGGCAACACTGAAGTAACAAGGACGGTAAAGTAGTTGCCAAATGCCAAGTCTTTGCTTAAAATATATAATACTAAATGCGATTTCCAACGTTAAAAAAGATGTACTGGTTACAAGTTTAATTATAGCTTAACTATATATACAAACTAGCAAAGCCCACTTCGCTGGGCGTAAGTAAAAATAAATTGAACGGTTCTTATATTCTTTTTTGAACTTAAATACCTTACCTTAAACTTCGATTTTCGATAATTAAAAATACTTGCCCGTATACTAAATTGCCTTAATTCAAACCAAGATCTTAATAGAATAAATACTATTGATAAATTATGGTTTAATATTATATTCCTATCTATACAATTTTGAATATATATTTTATTTATCTTAACGTACTTATAAGTACGGATTACGTTCTCGCGCTGAATAGTACGTTTTTTAATGAGTAAAGTACTATAGGGCGCAATTACCGCTATGTCCCTGCATTTTAAATCTAATATCTTCCAAAATATTCATTTAAATTACATGCTGTAAAAGGCCATATTAATCTATATTAAATGCACATTTTATTTAAGGTACTTAATTGGATAAAGATTAATGCTGTATCGCTTCGTAAATAAGCCATTATTTCTCGTAAAATGTAAAGGATAAAAAATGGTTATTGTGGGCTATCCCTAAGTGATGGACATATGCCATCGGTGACTTTTTATAGAGCTTTTTAGGGTGTACAATACTGTAGTACATTATTTTGATCTATCTCGTAGAGTTTAGCCAGCGTTTGCAATGTAAATGCAAAAAAATGTGTTTATTTACGACATCACATTAAAAACCTCTAAAATATATTATATATTTATATTATAAGTGTTTCTTTACTATATTATGCATGTATTATACATATTATGAACCTTTCTCTTAAATTACTCTATCTATTTAAAAAACTGCATCAAAATCCGTTGCGTAGTTTTAAAAATCTAAGCATACATAGGGACAGACAGACGACGACGAGGATAGGGACGAGGCGACTTTATTTTATACTATGTAGTAATGATAAAATTGAAGTGTCTTTTAATTTCAAATTAACAGCTGTCCACTAAATGCATATGAAAGTATATACGGTACTTCCACCAAAAAATATTTTTTAAAGTTTTTGTCTGTCTGTTTGTTCCGCCTAATCTCTATAACGGCTGGACCGATTTTGACGGGACTTTCACTCGCAGATAGCTAATGTTATAAGGAGTAACTTGGGGTATTTTTATTTTATTAGATAATTATAAAAGCTGTTTAATTTATTTTAACTTACAGCGAAGCGGGCCGGGCTTATTAGTCTTACTGTATCTTTCCTATGAGGAGAGAAGTAATACTGAAGTATTGAGTTTCTACAGTCGTAGAAGTCCCTGAAAATACAATATTTGCCTTGATCTGTGAATTTTTCACATGCTTTATGACCTTTAAGGTCATCGTATTGGGACATAATATTATGAATTACTTACTATTAAATATGTATTTATAAATGTTCGTTGATTCAACGAAAAAGTTCGTTCACCCAGACCGGTTGAAACAGCTTTTTTAAGCACGCACAATATTCCGTTATGTTTGTAGAATATTATATTTACAGCTATTTATGAAATGTGTGAGAAAGTTGTTTTACCGCCAATTATACTTTTTATATTTAAATTTTTGTTAAAGCAAAGACCTTACAAAATGAAGTATTCCAAGCAAAAATTAATTATCATTTTAATGAAAAGATCATTTGCATTCAAGTGGTTCATTCACATTTAAAAAAAGATTTAAAAATTACGATAATTTAATAGTTTTAAGTTAAACTAATAAACCTATTAACTGAAGATTATTAGTTTTTTTTAATGTTATTTGTTTATATAATACTTTGATTAAAATGATTGTTTACAAAACAAATTAAAATGAGGTCATATTTTACCACACGACCTTGTTCCTAGGTTGTATCTAGCCTACCTACTACCTAGGCTTAACTGTAAAGCGCTCAGCTCGCATACAAACGATGACCTATTTAAAAAAATACAGTTCTCTTTTTAAATTCGCATCACATTCATACAGGGTTGCCGACACCAAAAAGCTTTACATCTCCGAAAACATTATACAAAGTTTGTGACATGTATTGAATGAATTATGTAAATACTATTGTAGTGGATAAGTTAAAATTTTATAGCTACAACAAGAGGCGTTTAGTTTTAAATATTACTAATAAACCCGACCCGCTTCGCTGTCTTTAGGGACAAACAGACAGACAAAAAAAAAACGATTTTTGATGTAAGTACCGTATATTATACTTTCATATGCATTTAGTGAAAAGCTGTTAATTTTAAATTAAAAACGGACACTTCAATTTCATTTATATGTAGGTACTGATTAAATAATATATTCGCGGAAATCATCAATGATAGTTACATAAATAATATTTATGGCAACATTACGCAGTTATATTGCAATTATGCTTATTTTCCTTTCAAAATGGACAACGATACTGGCAGCACTACAACCTGTCAATGTCAATTCGAATATACCGTAAGATTGCGTTGCGCAATTCGGCGGTTCAACGAACGGAGTTCGGCGCCTTCCCGTTAGCTGGCGCACGTGACTTTCGACGGTTTTACTTTTAAATTCGCAATTTAGTACCGCTATTGAATAATAGATGGCTACACGTTTCGGACACGCCTCATTGGTGTGGTCTGGGTCTTAATTTTCTTACTGTACTCTGTATTTTGTGTATAAGTGTTAGACTTCATTGCAAATTTTATGTCTTGTAACTATTAAGTATTAAGTAAAATAGCGTAGAGCTTTTCTGGTATATTAAGTGTTATGGTAATAGTGGTAATGATAATAAAATTATACGACAGTTATAAATATATTTATAATATTTCATGGCATTCTATTCTTCATCTTCTTGTACTTAAACATGCATATTATCTATACTTATAATATAATTCGAAATAAGTCGAATCTACATTATTTTTATTGGAAAATCTTATTGAAATAGTTATTACGAGCGATTCACCCTCGCTTCGCTCAGGTTCGTCCCTAGATACCCCCTTTAGTATACATTTTTTACAAACTTTAATGTCTTACTTATTTATATCTAATCAAAAGCCTATAAAATAAGTTATAAGTTTCTAGCTTTAAAAATGACGTAATTTCCATACAAACTTTCATCCCCTATTTTAACCCCTTACAATCTTTTTTCGCGCTGAAAAGTAGCCAATGTCCTTTCTCAGGCCCTAGATTATGTGTGCACTAAACATTTAAATCAGTAGTTTTGGCGTGAAAGACAGACAGACAGACAAACAGAGTTACTTTCGTGTTTATAATATTAGTAAGGGTTTTAGAAGTCTGTCTTACGAAAAGACCACTGGACAGATTATGATGATATTGGGTATAATGATAGCTGATTTTTCGAGTCAAAATATAGGATACTTTTTAGTATAGAAAAATATAATAATAATAAAATATAATATTTTACTATAGAAATAATATATAATCATCTGTAATCGTACGAGAGCTAGCAACGTCGGAAAACAAGAATTTCAGTAAGGCCAGTTTTTAGGTTTGCTGTGCCTCACACTCTCCCGGACATAATACGGGCTATCTGGCTGGCGGTAGTGGTTGCGTTCATCAGTGCGCATCGTACTTGGATAGGTGAAATATCATTTTTTTTATTTTAAGACCTTCTTAACAAACTTCTTAACAAAAATTATTCAAAATTAGCGTCTGGCACCGTTTAAACAACAATTAAACTGTCTGGCAATAATAAATTAATGTTGCAAAAAGTTCAATTAACATAATAAGAACAAAAGAAACCTTCTTAAACTTAAAGTAACTTACATTAAATTATCTCATATATTGGTAACAGTGTGTTCCTTGAATATATCCATATTAATACAAATCTCTTAGCTTTTGCCTTTTTAAAGTCCAAGATTAAAAAAAAAATTGAGACTGTATCTACATATTATAAATCAAAGTCCTCCGCCGCGTCTGTCTGTCTGTTCGTCTGTTCGCGCGAAACTCAAAAACTACTATGCTGTTTTCACCAATGGAAAAGTGGTTCTCGAGGAAGGTTTTAGTATATAATTTTTTAAGTATTTTAATTTATTTTGTATGCTTTGGATAAAATAAAAATATAAAATGCAAGTGCTGCTTCAAGCGCTTTCGCCAAGCGCTTCGCTTGATGCAATCGCCGTCGCGCGCTCCGTCTTGCCTACTGTTTAGCTAATAGCTCTTACAAGAAGCGAAGAATGTCTTGAAAATTCTGAAGTATTTTCAACGTTCTACCCCCAATTCCTATTTTTAATAGTGAATAGAACGCGGGCGAAGCCGCGGGAAATGTTAGTATTATACAAAAATAATTTTTCATTCATTCATTACAGTTTAAAGTGTAATCACATTTATGATAATAAAATTTTGAAATAATTAAGAGATTTTTCAAAGTAAAATTACGCTGGCACAGAATTTAGCCTAAAAACCTAATGTAAAGGCGGTCCTTAAAGTTCAAGGCCGTAGCCTGAAGGGAGTCTAGACGACAATACGAGTACTGAAGCTTACATTGTTGACGATCCTCTCTACTTCAAACAGTAGAAAATCGCAAAAAAAATGTATTTTTTAATATCTTTATTTAAATTAAAATCTCGTTTCATATTTAATTATTGGTCTATTCTATAGGATTAAAAAATAAATTAGTCTTTGCTACAGGTTTTTATAAAAAATGTATTTTGTATCTGTGGATGATTGGATGATGTTTTTAAAAGACAGTAGTAGCCCAGTGGTGAAGCGCTCGCTGGGGAAACCAAATGAAGCGGCTTCAAATCCCTCGCGCCTCATATATTTTTGTGCTAATGGTTTTTCAACATGATCACCACTTGTCTTACGGTGAAGAAAAACATCGTGAGGAAACCTGCATGTCTGAGAGAACCTAGCAAATTTTCGAAAGTATGTGAAGTCCGCCAACGCGCACTAGGCCAGCGCGGTGGACTATGCCCTTATCTCTCTCGTGTTGAAGGGAGGCTCACCCCCAGCAGTGGGGTGTTAAAAAAGAATGAATACAAATCTGCTTTTCATAATATTAAAGTTTAATGGTTTCTTTTAGATGTTGGTTTTGATCAGGCATCATGTGATGATTCACTTTGAAAAATTATTAGTACTGATATCATCTTTTTCATCTTTATCTTTAGCCCATTTTAACGTCCCACTGCTGGGGGTCCCTCACTACGAGGGGAATCAGGCCATAGTCCACCTCGCTGGCCTAGTGCGTGCTGGACTTCACATGTCTTTCACGAAAACTTGCTAGGTTTTCTCAGACATGCAGGTTTCCTCACGATGTTTTCCTTCACCGTAAGACAAGTGGTAATCAGAATTGAAATGATTCGCACATGAAACTATCAGAGGTGCGAGACCCGGATTTGAACCCGCATCACTCGTTTATCCAAACGAGAGAGTTACTGCTGGGCGCGCTTTTATGTATATTTAGAACTAATTATTATTAATTATTAAATTATTAACCCGAGTTAGGAACACGTTGAATTACGTAATGTCGGAGTGAACATAAATGAGAGTATATATAATATATATTCACAGACACTTCAGATGTCTCAAGGCCGTCGTCAAGCCTTGTAGTAGCGTCGCTGTTAAAATTGCGGCGCTTTATAAAAAATTAAAGATACGAGTATAATGGATTCCCCGTATACAACACCGTATTAAAAATGGTATTGTCTGTCCTTTTTAAAATTTTTCGTATTTAGAAATGAGATACTCGTATTATCCGCAGTAAGAGGTATCTTTAACTAGCAATTCCCGCGGCTTCGCCCGTTCTAGTCGCTATTAAAAAAAAGAATTGGTGGTAGAACGTTGAAAATTCTTCAGAATTTTCAAAAAAAATTTTCGCTTCTTGTAAGAGCTATTAGCTAAACAGTAGGCAAGACGGTGCGGGGTAAATAAATTAAAATACTTAACACATTATATACTAAAACCTTTGTTGAGAACCACTCTTTCCATTGGTGAAAACAGCATGAAAATCGGTGCAGTAGTTTTTAAGTTTTGCGCGAACAAACAGACAGACAGACGCGGCGGAGGACTTTCTTTTATTATACGATATAAATTTTTATCAAACCAAATTTCATCTAACCATTCCAGAGTGCCTGGAGCCTTTTGGTACTTTTGTATTGATTTTGCAAATTTTGTGGGTAGACTGTCTGTAACAGCTGGATAACGTCCTTGAGTTCTCTGAAATCTCAGTCTCTCCCGTGACTACGTGCGATGATATTCGAAATCCGAAAAAATCCGAAGAGAGTTTCATTAAAAATGTCAAATATTCCCGTAAATCTAAGAAAGTATTATGGTAAGCATAGATTTAACAAAGTTATTATTGCAAAAATATTATTGCAAAGATATCACTCTGTTTATTAATGAAAACCGCATTAAAATCCCTTGCGTAGTTTAAACGATCTAAGCGTACAGACGCTGGAAGCGACTTTGTTTTATAGGAGTACAATGTAGAGATCTAACAAGTGGATATTATTGAAATCGGTGGTGTAGCGGCTAGCATGTACGGTCATACATCGAGAGGTCCTGGGTTCGAGTCCCGGGTCGGGCCAAGGTTAAATATTGAGTCTTTCTGTTTAGTAAGACTCAGTAAATAGGAGTTGGGAAGTTGGTGGTGTGTCTCCCCGTGTCTCGGAGAGCACATAAAGCCGTTGGTCCTGCGCCTTAGCTCTCACTGGTCGTGTCTCGCGTCGTCCCATCGGAGTATGAGAGTGATAGGAACAGAGAGTGCACTTGTGTCTGCGCGTAAATTTGTGCACTATAATATCTCCTGCGTAGTTGGCCAGTCTCAATAAGATTGGCCGCCATGGCCGGAATCGGTTGGAGAACATTATTATTAAAATGTCGTTATTTATTTATTTAAAAGTAGCGATTACCGCGAGCAAAGCCGTCGGTTCTGCTAGTTATACGAGTATACTAAAACCTTCCTCGAGAACCACTCTATCCATTGGTGAAAACAGCATAAAAATCGGTGCAGTAGTATTTGAGTTTATCGCGAACAGACAGACAGACGCGTCAGAGCACTTTGTTTTATATTATGTAGTGATGTCAATTGTCAAATATTCACATAAGTCTAGAAAGTACTTAATAAAAAGTTCGAAGTATAAAATTATTATATTGTGTTTTTCCATTGATGATTTGTAAAATTCACGTCTTAAGTGGCACTTGCTTCTTTCACATTTTAACCATTCTACTTGAATTCAAGACTAAAATGTATTGAGCCCTCATTTCTTTTGTGCGGTTTTTTTGTTTGAAGTCATTTTTATCTATATACTTATATACATTTAAATATCAAAATTCATAAAATTATATTTTAACGGTCCTTGCTTCTTCTAAAATCCGGATAATACATATGGGAAGGGATATGATTTAAACACTGTCATTAAATATGTTGGGACACTATCACAGTTCCATCTAGTTCCGTGGTAAGCTACGAGGCTTGTGTTACGGATACCAGATAGTTGATATACTACGCATATATAACTTTAAATATAAACGCCCATGACTGTACATAGTCAGTACATACATTCGTGCTTAAAAAATTAATGCCCCCAGCGGGACTTGAACCGACAACCGGTGGCACAACAAGTAGAGTCACGAGAAACCACATATAATGTTACATAAATTAATAATTTAATTTATTATGTTATATATTCTTACTTAAACTATATAAAAACAAACTGATGCTTTTTCAAAGTAGGATAAGGTCGAGATATCTTTACAAAATGGAGACCTAAAATTCTACATAAACTGGACGGCCTTGAGGCTTTCAAAGCGAATACACGCCTATCATTCATACAGCTATGTTTAGTTGGGAACACCTTTCAGAGCTATAGAAAGTAGGGGAAAATTTTCTATGAAAATAGAGGCTTTTACGACATGTTTGGCGGTCGTGGTCCCGGGTTCGAGTCCTGCTGGCGTTCATTTGTTGAGCACAAATGTTTGTACTCCAGTCATGGGTGTTGTTTTTATAATATGTACCTATGTATTTAAGGTTATATACGTGTAGTATATCAACTATCTGGTATCCGTAACACAAGCCTCGTAGCTTACCACGGAACTAGATGGCGCTGTGTGTAATAATGTCCCAATAAATTTATGATTTAATAATAATTTAAACTCCATGCTTTTATAGTGTATCGGATACTATTATACACTATATTATAAGTTTTAATTTTGTTATAAAATATATACATACACGTAATTAAGTATCTATTCGTATGGAAGTAGATTCGATTCTCGTTTAAGGTATTTCTTTGTTTAAGTAATTTTAAAAATATCTATTTTTTCTTTTCATATTAATGTCTTATCTGATTTTACCTTAAATGTAGAAACTTTCCGTAAATTAAGCTGAAATCAATAACAAAATTTCACAAAATTTTCCGACGTAAGCGTTTTGTAATATCGTTGTTAGGAGCGAAAGCCGTGCGTAGACCCTCCCTCTTTCCCTCTTGAAATATGTATTGAAGTATACGTATAGCACGAGTCTTATTAAAACGAAATGGACTTAAATTTTATATAAGTATTGATGAAATATTTTAATTACGAAATTCATTTTTAGTTAGTTAGCTTTAATATAGCTTAAAATAACTTAAAATTATAAAAAAACTAGCGAGAATTAGATTTAGCGCGAGCAAAGCCGCGGGTTCCGCCAGTAAATGTATACAAAACTTGACAAATTATATACTACAACTGTCCTCGAGAACCACTCTATCCATTGGTGAAAACAGTATTAGCATCGGTGCAGTAGTTTTTGAGTTTATCGCGAACAGACAGACGCGGCGGAGGACTTTGTTTTATAATATGTAATGATAATGTTCTCCGACCGATTCCGGCCATGGCGGCCAATCTCATTGAGACTGGCCAAGTACGCAGGAGATATTATAGTGCACAAGTGTACGCGCAGACACAAGTGCACTCTCTATTCCTATCACTCTCATACTCCGGTGGGACGACTACTCGACACGACCAGTGAGAGCTAAGGCGCAGGACCGACGGCTTTACGTGCTCTCCGAGGCACGGGGGGTGAACCACCGCCAACTTCCCAACTCCGGGCTGTTACTGAGGCTAACGAAACAGAAAGATTCAATAACTAAACTTGGCCCGACCCGGGACTCGAACCCAGGACCTCTCGGTGTGTGACCGTACATGCTAGCCACTACACCACCGAGGCAGTTAAGTTATAATATGTAGTGATATTCAGAAGAAAGACACGAATATTTTAAAAAAAAAACAAAACCGAATTGATTATTTTGAAACTGTCAAAACTAAAGTTAATGTGAGAATATCTTATGTAAAACAGTTTCAATTGATTTAATAACAAACATACTTATATTTATTTTAATATAATGACATTTTGAAAGGCATTATAAAGTATACCTGTCTCTATCTGTACCGAATTGAAGGAAGCGAGGTGTATATATATAGCGAGAGTAACGATCGACCCTCCGAAACATCCGTATACACAGAAAGACGGAGAATCTCCTCAATGTGCCTTTTAACGTCTTAATTCGAGGCGTTTTAGAATTTACATAGGGTTTTACCCACCATACATAACTTCTGAGTTGGGTTATTCTAAAATAAAACTCCTATGTGGCTGTTTAACTTTATATATATACTAGCAAGTCCCTGCGGCTCCGCCCGCGTTCTAATCACTATTAAAAAATAGGGATTGGTGGTGGAAGGATGAAAAGTTAGGGTTATATGGATTTTTTAATGCGAAATCATAAAAAAATAAAATTATGTCATGAAAGAAAAAATCTGGATATCACCTAGGGAAATAAAAAATAGCCTAAGACCTATTCTCAGACCTACCAAATATACATCCAAATTTCATAAAAATCGGTCAAGCCGTTTCGGAGGAGTTCGATAACAAACACTGTGACACGAGATTTTTATATATTAGAAATATTTAAATCATGATAAACCAGTTATAGAAAAGATTAGGGCATGTGATGCGGAGGGAAGAAATTCATATTACGAGGAAAATGTTAAGTATGCATGTAGAAGGAAAAAAGAGTAGGGGAAGACAGAAAAAGAGATGGATGGATTGAGTAAAAGAGGATATGCGTGTAAAAGGGGTGGATGTTACGTTGACGAATGACAGAGGAGAGTGGAAGAAGAAGACTGCTGTGCCGACCCCACATAACGTGGGATAAAGGCAGGAAGAAGAAGAAGAGAATATTTAAATCATGAGTCAAATCAATGAATAATTAAATATTTATTTGAATATCCTATTAAGATAGTCATTATTATTGATATAGAGGCCGATCTATAGTTTTTAGTTTTTTGTCTGTTCGTTTCTGACTCTATCACGAGAAAATCACTGTACAGATTTTGATGAAATTTGGTATGATGATAGATTATTTAGCTTAGATAGTTATTCAGGTCAGTGGTAGCCCAGCGGTAACGCGTCGCTTGTATGACTGAGTGATGCGGGTTCAAATCCGGGTCTCGCACCTCTGATATTTTCATGTGCGAATCATTTTCTATCATGATTACCACTTGTCTGACGGTGAAGGAAAACATCGTGAGGAAACCTGCATGTCTGAGAAAACCTAGCAAGTTTTTGTAAGACATGCGAAGTCCGCCAACACGCACTGGGCCAGCGCGGTGGACTATGGCCTGTTCCCCCTCGTACTGAGGGAGGCCCGTGCCCAGCAGTGGGACGTTAAAAAGGGCTGATGATGAGTTATTCAGGTCAACATATAGGATATTTTTAGTGCAGGAAAATTTTACAAAGGGAACGAAACCGAGAACAGCGATGGTATATACTATTGTTATATGTATATAGGCAACATCACCCTTTGGCCAATTTTATTATCCAGATTTTACTTTTATATAGACTTACCTGGCCTCGGTTGCGAGTTGCGACCCCAGTTTTAAATTTTGAAAGTTATTGCTGGTGTACCTTAGAAGATAGATGCTATTGTGTAGGTCCTTCGAAGGCCTATAATTTTCCAGTACATTGTTTTTCTCTATTAGCTTAGCCACCTTTATCAATGATACCGTACTAAATCAGCTTTTTTACAAAATGCCGTCTAGGCGCAGTCATATTGTATAGTAACTACAAATTATTTACCAAAGCATTCCTCGTTTATTGCTTTATCTTTTTGTGAAAACTATATCAAAATCTGTTGCGTGGTTTAAAAGAAAAAAGCGGATAAACGGGCAGACATTTTTATACGTTGAATTTGAGTTTATATAGTAGTTTTTTATTAGTAATTTCCTTTCCACTAGCATATACTCGTAATAAGTACGATATACTTTACGAACACATAACGTAAAAAAATATATTTAATATAGAATGAAAGGGAAAGTCGGTGAAATAGGCCGTGTTTACTTCAGGTTTCCTTGTTTTGGGCTTAGATCATACTGTTACGTAATGAGTGAAGGATGGTTAGCAGAAAAGTTAAAAAAAAGCTAAAATTTACGACGCATTTCTTATATAAATTTCAGGTTTCGGCGCAGTCGGGAAAAAGGAAGTAATATGTCAATTTTTTTCCCAGATTCTTTATGTATATTATTCATAAACCGACTTTTCGTCTTAATAGGTGTAGTTACTATTAATCAGTACATCAGTACATATAAATAATATTAAGGTGTCTGTTTTTAATAACAAAATTAACAGCTTTTAACTAAATGCATATGAAAGTATATACAGTACTTACTGTCCGTCTTTTTGTTCCAGCTAAACGGCTGGACCAATTTTGACTGGGCTTTTACTCGCAGATAGCTAATATTATAAAGGGTCTCTTACGGCTACTTTTATTTTATTAGAAAATTATAAAAATCCCATAATTTATTTTAACTTACGCCCAGCGAAAGCCGGCATGGGTTTGTTAATCTATTCAAATATACTACAGAATTCGTTTGTTTTGAACGTGCTAAGAATATCCCCAAAATTATTTTTTTTTTGACAGATAACACATCTAGATATAAAGTTAAGTTTCTATGTTAAAGCACAAATCAATAGGTGTGATAGTTTTTCGGTAAAGTGTACCACAAAATACTGAGGTTGTGGGATAGTGTTAAGGCTCGCTTCGCTCGCTCTAATTATCACAAAATAAATGAAATGCTATTTTAATTTCAACATCAATGTTAGACAATACTTTCTGTTTATATGAAATGCTACTCTTTTTAATCCCACTGCTGGGAGTAAGTGTCCCTTTAATACGATACGCCGCGCTGGCCTAGTGTGGGTTAGCGGACTTTAATTGTTTTTCGAAAACTTTAGGTTCTCTCAGACATGCAGGTTTCCTCACGAAGTTTTCCTTCACCGTAAGACAAGTGTTAATCATGATAGAAATGATTCACACATGAAAGTATCAGAGGTGCGAGACACGGATTTGAACCTGCATCACTTGTTTACCCAAAAGACAGCTCGACCATTACTACCACTGTCTTGGTTTACATATTTGAAGATAGCTAAGCTTGCTATCATAACTTGATTAACTTAACATAAATAACAAGAAAAAAACTAACAAAAAAAAAACGTTTTTTGCGGTCGCTACCTGATACGCCGGGCCCGGGAACCGACATAAATTCGATTATATGCTTTTTCGTCATTCCCGAACGATCGAAGGGCAGAAAAGGATGGACTGAAGCGAGAAAGAGATGGAACGATATAGGATTCTGCGCATGCGTATGCACGTGTCGTTGAATGCGGGTTAACATGTGCGGACTTCGTAGGGATACGTCGTGAGATAGGGAAATGATAAGGTAGTGTTACGTGTGTTAATAATATGTTTATAGTTTTTGTTTAGACCGGAAATACTTTTGACAAATTTATACTATGGAGTGACATTAATTTATTTTAAATTCCATGATATAATAATTTAAAATATTCGGAAGTGAATTACTTATTTAAAAAAAATAGTTAATTTATACATTTTCATATATACTCCAATGTAATTTATACCTAAGCAAAACAGTCAATCCCAAAAAGATACCTAAAAGCAATCGAGACTTCTACAAACAACACCCAACCCCGATATCTCAGGACGAATCAGCCGACAGTATCACGGAAGCGTCCGCCGGGAGCCTACGCTGCGCCGTAGCGCTACGCCTCGTAGGCCTCACAGCGGCTACGAGCGACGGCCGCGTCCGCGGACCGCGTTCCCAAGATATAGGACACTGTGTCAATGTGTCCTGAACCTACATACCGCCGGAATATGTAACGCCGTGCCTCCAACAATCACTGCCAAGTACGCACAATCTATTTAAAAATTAGGATGTTGACCTCTGACCCACTTTCGATGCATCTGCGCCCTGCACTGCGGTCGCTATGTTGACTGACGGTTACCAGCGGAGCGCGTATGTGATAACTGTGTTCATTATTGTAAGAATAGGCTAAACCGATACTACGACTGATATAAAAAGTCTGATAGTCCTGATAAGTATCGATGATGGCGGGCAATCGAGATATCGAGCTGACGCATGTCATCCAGCACCACATGTCGCAAGCTGACGCGCAGGTCAGCGTCCACCAGGTCCAAAGCCCGTCTGGTAGCGGCAAGCGGCACCAGATCATTATCGATATCAAGCAGGATATCGATATGGACGAAATGTCGACTCGCTCGTTAGCGGAAAGTGTGATGGAGACGCTCGGTGCGCGATCGGCTGCTGTGTATATCGATAACTCACAGGTACAAGGTGAAAATTCCGATATGGAATCTTTGACGACAGTGAACGTTATTGTGGCTAATGATTTGAGCCAGACAGCTCCAAGTCCTCAAGTCGAGGAGACGGAGGTGGTTGAGGAGTCACCGCCGGAATCTGGTGTGCTACCCGGGAATCGAATAGCCGTCGATCGGATTGTGGAAATGACGAATGCGGCGACAACATCGAATGATACACCCACCACGAGTACGACGACTTCATCGATAACCACCGTGGCCACCACTACTGCGTCAGGTAATTTGTTTTATTTTGGTGCAGTCCCATTGTATTTTTATCTTTTGTGTATGAATGCCTATTTGAGAGTTTTGGTTCGCATTTCGAGCCTTACTTCTATAAATAGGTCAATATGTCAACTTTGTTTGTATGATATGAGGTCGCGTGTTGAATTTTCATTTAAAACTTAGCATCCATATATGATACTACTCCAAATTCATAATATTTATAAAAATATTATATAAAATGAGATAACTATAACTAAAAATCGAAAATATATTATTTTTTGTATCCAAATAACGAAATAGTAAATGAAAAACCATAATATGGTTTGATTAAAACAATTTGTTTAGGGTTAATCGAATTAAATCTCGGTTTTCGTACAAATTTTCAGCGTTATTGATTTGTGTTATCCTATTCCTGGAAATTCAACGCCCTAGTTTCTCTCTCGCTTTGTTCCAAGTATAGTTTATGGTAATTTTAAATGTATCTACTTTTACAATTCAATTTAGAGTCAATTTTTTATTATATTTTTAATCTATATATATAAATAAAATTGAAGTTTCTGTTTGTAATTTAAAATTAACAGCTTTTCACTAAATGCATATGAAAGTATATACGGTACTTACATAAAAAAATCAATTTTGAATTTTTTGTCTGTTTATCCCGGCTAATCTCTGAAATGACTAGACCAATTTCGACGGGACTTTCACTCGCAGATAGCTTATGTTATAGGGAATAGCTTAGGATACTTTAATTTTTGAAATTTATATATCCTCCTGGGACCCGAACTATAAATACTTGAATTTAAGCAGGGTTTTTCTATTTTCTAACCTATTTGATGTTACACTAAAGCAAAAATATCCATTAAATGTTACGCGATTACCTATTTCAGGAGTTTCAGGTGGTATCATATATGATACTTTGGGACTCAAAAAGAATAAATACTTTGTTATTTCAATATTATGAATGTATTTCTATATCAGTTTAAATTTCACGTATAATGCTCATGAATACTTTTAAATCATTTCTAAGTGGATATAAAAGATAAATATACACATCTCATCCCTAACATTTAATAAAAGTCAAATCCTTACAACCTTTGGCACTTGGTTTTTTATTAATTTGCCTTTTCAGTTAAATCCTCATTCCCTTACGACATTCAAAGCTAAAAATATCTAGCCTTGAATTTGATGATGACTGATGCGTATTATCTACTAGGTACTTCAGCACCATTCTACCATCTACATCTAATTCTTCAGCTGTTGGTCACACGATTCCACTGAAGACCCTTTTACCTTTACAATCTAATGGTATACCGCCACTATTCTCTGAACCAAAATAATTTATCCCTTCCTAACTTGGCTTACCTTTCCACAGTTCCCTTTTGACACATCTTTCTGTATAACCTAAAAACTGGTCATCCAGGGAGACATCTTTGTTGCAAACATTTTAATGAAACGCTCTTTCAATTTCTAAAACTGTTGTTCTTATTTTATAGAAGCAGTCAGTGGGTCATGTAGATTTTAGTACTTTTGTGTCATTAACGTCTTTCGATTATGAATATCTCTATTTTTATAACGATTTCTAGTCTTTGCAGACGCCACTATTGTTGAACTAACTAGTCAATTTGTCAAAAGCCTAGTATTGCATTCTTGGCATTCCTAATAGTCTAATAATCATGCTACATCAAAAAATCGTTGATTTTCTTCAGCCTTAGAATTATCTGACCTTTTCTGTCCGCACAAAGGATATGAAATTTGAACAAAATCCATGTTTCCAGAAAATTTGGCATTCAAGCACCTCTCAAAATAATGTCATGTCTTTTCAATATCAGGCTTCTGGTTTCTCCCTGTGAGGTTCACTGCATCTAACGTGGACTCGACTGTAACGGCTCTAAAATCAGTCGTGTGTTTTCACGTTACTGACGGAAACATGTCATATCAAACGGGGCAGTTTTAGAATCGGGTCATCATCAGAAGGATCCCAATCACTATTTGCTTCCAGCAAACTTTGCTATTCTTCCATATTATTGATATCTTGGTTCTGTTTATCATTCTTATCAACGTCAGAGTCCTTCTTTCCGTAATCGAAATAGATGCATTCCATTTATGCACGAAAACATGCCTCTTTAAACATACCAGAAATGTTTGTAAATAGTTTATATTATTTTCAATAATGCCCAAAGTATCACATGTGATATGCTCAATTTATCGTAAGATATTCACGTTGAAATAAAGTTTTTAGTTATTTATATTACTTAAAAACAAAGTAGAGAATGTAATCTTTATAAGATAATAGTTAAATAATTAGAATTAATAATTTTATAGTTACTTATCCATACGTGAAGTTGACATGGCAAAAACATTGAATTTGCGAAAAATTACTGTCCTACCCACTTAAACCTTTAGCACTTTGCATGACGAAAGCTATAGTTATTAATCGTTAGAAGTCTACTACAAAAAAGATTCAGGATAACAAATTAAATGACGCCGTCATGAAGTTTTTAGTTCAAGTATCAAATATGATACCCTGGTTCCCAGGAGGATATTTTTATTACGGTACAGGATTTTTTTGCTTCAAACTTTTTATTTGGTAGGATATCTATATAAATAAACATGACACGCTATTTGTTTGTAAGCACATCACTTTAAGTGATTGACGATATAGTTGTTTTAATTTTTTTTAATATTTTTACAAGGTTCAAATATTTTATGATAAATTTTAAATTTGCTTAGAAAATTAGGAAATTTGAGCAAAAGCTATAGATTTTTTGTTATGTACTTAAAGAATACGTACATAATTATGGAAATAATATGAATTATTACATTCTCAAATTATCTATTTTACTTAACCGTGTATTTACACCCTTATTTAAACTTTAAGCTCCACCGCTCGCTTTTGATCGTGAGTGAAAAGCTTTATAATCAATACACAAGGTATCTTGCCATCATTTAACCGATTTCAGATATAGAGGATGTATTATGGGTCGTTTTACTGTGTGTACAAGTCGTATTGTGTGCACGTGTTTTCGTAAATTTACTTAAAATAACTGGTAAAGCGTACCTTTGTGAATGTCAAGAAGACATTTAGCCACTAATAAGTAAACTTTTTAGTGAACGTAAATTTTATACTTCATCCTTACTAATATTATAAATGCGAAAGTAACTCTGTCTGTCTGTCTGTCGCGTTTTACGCTAAAACGACTGAACCGATTTAAATGAAATTTGATACACCGATAGTCTAGAGCCTGAGAAAGGACATAGGCTACTTTTCAATGCGAAAAAAGGGCTGTAAAGGGTTGACAGTTTGTATGTAAATTCGTCAAAAACGTTATGTTTAAAGCAAGAAGCTTAAAACTTATTTTTAGGCTTTTAATTAGATATAAGCAAGACATTTAAAGTTTGTAAAAATATTATCCTAAAGGATACCTAGAAAGGGGTACCTAGAAGCGAGGGTGAGTTCCTAGTTTGTTTATATGGCTCTTATTTTATTTGATAATTAGAAGAAAAAGAATATCCTATACAAGTACATTTGTCCTGATAATTATCATAATAGTAATGCAATTACAGACAGACACACGAAAATTCTAAAAACTTTCTCGATAAAACATTATTGAAATTAATAACAGTTTGTATTGTACAGATTCGACTGAGAATTTTATTATATGTATACTAGCAATTCCCGCAACTCCGCTCGCGTTCTTATCACTATTAAAAATAGGGATTGGTGGTAGAAGGTTAAATTTTTAGGTTATTAATATTTAAAAAAATAAAAGATCTGTAGAGAGCCACTCCTATCACCAAGCAGAATAAAAAATAGCCCACGACCTATTCTCAGACCTGCCAAATTTACACATAAAATTTCATAAAAATCGATCAAGCCGTTTCGGAGGAGTTCGATAACAAACACTGTGACACGCGATTTTTATATATTAGATGAAATTTTGTAAGGGCGTTAGATAATTAGTTCTGAAATATTCAGAGCATATAGTCAAAAAGTAACTTGAAACAATACTCGTACTTGTTGATATAAAAAATTTAGGCTGCATCTATTCATACGGTTACTGGACGAATAAAATATAATTATATTATTCGTCCGACAGTAATTGTAGGTTTATACGAATATCTATCACTTTTTTTGCTTTCTAATAAAAAACAAGTGAGTTTAAGGAGCAGGATATATGCAAAATATAAAAAGAAAATAACCTTAACCTACCGAGCTGAAAATTTATTATTTAAGATTCCACCGACTTTTAACATTACATAAACATGACATAACACCCTCAAAATTATTTTTATCCTTTATCACACGCTAATAAAACTATTTCAAGCTAATCATCCGATAAATGTACGAATAAATATAATTTATTCGTCCAGTACCCGTACAAATAGTCACTTCGAAAAACTTACAAATCAAAATAAGTACATACTATATTATCTAATCTAGATATACCTATATAAAAATGAATTGCTGTTCGTTAGTCTCGCTAAAACTCGAGAACGGCTGGACCGATTTAGCTAATTTTGGTCTTAAATTTGTGGAAGTCCAGAGAAGGTTTAAAAGGTTAATAAATATGAATAAATAGTTTAGGTCTTTGATTTATCGATTGAGGCAGTACAAAGTCAGTATAGAAAGGGTCAGCTAGTTGATAGAATATATTTAAAACGCTCAAGTAATTATGTTTTGACCCAACAAAGATAAACTCGCAGATAAAATGCGTACGTGTTTAAACATTCCGAGGGGAGATACGGGAAGCCCCCGCTAACCGACTAGGCTTATTGCGTCAGGTTGCTCCGTCGTATCAGGAAGGAAATTAATGTCGAAAAACTCTCTCGAATTTATAACTTTGCATGCAAAATTGAAAAATCGAGATAACAATTTATAGTAGACTAGCGTAGGTACCCCCTTTAGCATAAAATTTTCACAAACTTTGAATGTCTCACTTATTTATATGTAATCTAAAAAATCTAAAAAATAATTTTCAAGCTTCTAGCCTTAAAAAATGACATAATTTCCATACAAACTTTCATCCCCTATTTCAACCCTTTACAGCCCTTTTTTTGCCTTGAAGTATCCTATGTCCTTTCTCAGGCTCTAGACTATCTGTGTAACAAATTTCATCAAAATCTATCAAGTGGTTTCCTCGTGATGCCGTCACAAATTGTCGGCTAAAAATTCTTAAATTCAATTAGGTTCTGAAAAAAAACCTTAATGTATATATTTGACTCAATTACAATTTTATTATATGTACCAAATATTGTTTTTGGACCCTTAGTATGCGAATGATTTTTCAGCACACCATTATTTTCATCTATATAAATAAATATGTGATACATTAACACACATCGCCATCTAGTTCCGTGGTAAGCTACGAGGCTTGTGTTAAGGATACCAGATATTTGATACACTACACATTATATAACCTTAAATACTTACATATTATAAATATAAACCCACCACCATACCCATGAATGGAGTACAAACATTCGTGCTCAACAAATGCATGTCTCCTGCGGGACTCGAACCCACGACTGCTGGCACTGCAAGTAGGTCACTACAAACTAAGCCTTTCTAATAGAAATACTTATACTATAAATTGTAGGTGAATAATGATCAAACACATGCTTTGTGATGTGAATATTAATTATTCAAAATGAAGGGGTAGGTAGTAGTTCCTAGTTTCTACTGCGTTCGCATTTCTTCTTTGAATTATTTTCAGCCATACTTTATAGGTAATTTTATATCTACCTGATTTTATTAATTGGGCGATTAATAATTAAGGCGAGCGAAGCGAGACCTAACACTATCCCACAACCTGAGCATTTTGTGGTACACTTTGCTGAAAAACTATCACGCCTATAGATTTGTGCTTTAACATAGTAATTTAACTTCGTATCTAAATGTGTTATCTGTTAAAAATAAAAATATATATCCATTAAAAAATGAAAATTGACAATTTTGTATTCATTGGATAGAATGTTATACTACTAACGTAATCTGTTAGAAAACCAAAGAGTTAACCTTGCTGTAACATTATTTATTATTATTGCATTATATGTTAGAAAAACTACGCGAGCCCTCCTAAAGCTCAGGTTTTTACTAGTTTATATCTTTACAAAAGCCTAAAAAATAAGTTTCAAGCTTCTAGCTTTATTAATAACGTAATTTCCATACAAACTTTTTTTGTTGGGAAATGCATTGACGCATACCACCTGTAGAAAATAGGGAGTGTTATGCGGGACTACGCCCCGACAACCCTGTAGGTCTGCCGAATCAGACCACACAGCCAAGGTTGCTCCACAACCCACTCTGCTTTCCAGAGAAGTCCCAGGAGCAACCCGCACGACTCACCACCGAAGTGGGCCCCTACTGCGCGTTTCTTAGCTTCGCGCTGACACAGATGGATAGATTTTGACGAGACTTTCAGACTGGCTGATAGACGCGTATCGTATGCGCGATTTATAGAGAAACACTGGGACCTCTGCTAACCTACAATTTGCCAGCATGGTGGACTATGGCCTGGTTCTGGTAATAAATAAAAAAAAATAGCAGTGGTAGTGCCATGCTTGTTACCTTCGGGTAACAGCCAAATAGGCCGGCACGCCCGGTATGGTACCACTCTCTCACAGAAGACCGGCGTGAAGTGGCAGCTATGTTGTTGCGTTTCGTCCGATAAGTGAAAGTCCCGGAGGCCCACTCCTCATCCCTACTCCCTCCTCCCCTCACCCTCCCTCCCTTTCCTGAAAGGCCGGCAACGCATCTGCAAGCCCTGTTGTGTTGCAGATGTCCATGAGCGGCGGTGATCACTTACCATCAGGTGAGCCTTCTTCCCGTTTACCTCCTTTGTCCCATAAAAGAAAAATAAAAATAAAGGGCCCACTCCCAGTCATGGGACTGTTACATAGTATGTTTAATCTATATTGTTAATGTCATTACTCTTAACTGTCACTTCCAACCTCACTCTCATCTTCATGTCATCGTCGCGTGCACATGTCTTTGTCTTTATCAAGTGTTTATAATAAGATATTAATCCATCACCATCAACCTTTTACTACTACAATACATAAATATAACAGGGACCTTAATAAATATACCAACCCCTAATGCAGCGATATCCTACCCCAATCAAATATCTGTATAGAAAGTAAATAAATAATCTATGTATAGAATAAAAAACAAAAACATGGTAGAAAAAAGCACATTATCTACCTTTTTTATGAGTTTCCGAGCATTACTATGTCAACATCCGCTTCGTGACATCATGACATTATGTAAGCATACAACCCAAATCGACCATATATTATACATAGCTGACCCGGGTAAGGTTGTTTTTCCATGTAAAAAGAGGGTTGGGGGTAGGGGGATGAAAATTACTTTAAGACCTATTCTCATACCTATCAAATGTAGGAAAAAATTATTAAAAACGGTCGAGCCGTTTCGGAGGAGTTCGATAACAAACACTGTGACACGAGATTTTTATATATTAGATATGTTTATATGTACTAGCATATTACGCGGCTTCGCCTGCGTTCTAATCGCATTTAAAAATATGGATTGGTGGTAGAAGGATGAAAATTTAGGGTTATAAGTATTTTTGATAACAAATCATATAGAAATAAAAAAGAAAAAAAAATGGTTGGAGAGGCCACTCTTATCACCTAAGGGAATAAAAACGACCTATTCTCAGACCTACCAAAGTACACAAAAAATCATAGAAATCGGTCAAGCCGTTTCGGAGGAGTTCGATAACATACACTGTGACACGAGATTTTTATACGTTAATACCTGCCTTTTACTCAAGTAAAATGGTAGAAAATTGATGTTGTAGAATGAATGTGGCAAGAAAATTAAAATTTTACTAGATTTTTGTGTTGGAGAGAGTTTTGTAACGTTGAAGTTCACTTCTAAAAGAAGCAATTCAATTATATATGTGTTCGATCGATATTTATTTTCGATAAGCGCGAAGCGATTTTATTAATTTTATTTTACGAAATATTATTATTTCAATAGTATTGCCATATAGTAAAATTCTATCTGAGTCTAATTTGTACATTAAATATTTATATGCGATACAGACGCCGAAACTATCTTTTTTTGTATTTTTGTCTCTCTGTATGTGGCCGCATCACGAGAAAACCACCATAGCTTGTCGATGGCGACTCGTTTGGCTCAGTTGGTAGTGACCCTACTTTCTTCGCCAGCGGTCGCGGGTTCGAGTCCCGCTGGGGGCATTCATTTGCTAATCACGAATGTTTGTACTCCAGTCATGGGTGTTTATATTTATAATATGTATGTATTTAAATTTTTATATGTAGTATATCAACTATCTTGTATTCGCAACACAACCACTACCAACTGAGCCAAACGAGTCGTCAAGTAAATTTATTTTAACTTACGCCCAGCGAAGCGGATGGGGTTGCTAGTACTATAAATCGTTTAAATACGATTACATTCAACACCAATATCATCAGTACGACATCGACTCTAGCTATGAGGTGAAACTAAAAGCTGCTGCAAACGATACGTTCCCACGGGAACTGCTATCTGCCATATAAACTGTACGTAGAAAACCTTGGGGCAGTACTGTTTGAGAGATGATTTGTGGCATGGTTTTTCAATATAAATATAAATACGTAATATGGGACCGGTAGTTACAAAGATAAGTACTTACAAACAAACAAAAATGGAAGTTTTTGACTATTAATTTCTCAACATATGTTTTATTAATGATTTAATTTACGTTTGGCTCAGTTTGTTACCTTACTTGCTGTGCCAGCGGTCGCGGGTTCGAGTCCCACTGGGATAATTTTTTGTTGAGCTTGAATGTTTGTACTCCACTCATGGGTGTTTATATTTATAAGCAAATATTTTGTATCCGTAACACAAGCCTCGTAGCTTACCATGTGTTACGGATACAAGATAGTTGATACACTACACGTATATAACTTTAAATATATACATATTATAAATATAAACACCCATGACTGGAGTACAAATATTCGTGCTCAACAAATGCCCCCAGCGGGACTCGAACCCGCGACCGCTGGCACAGAAAGTAGGGTCACTACCAACTGAGCCAAACGTGTCGTCATATAACTTTAAGTAAAATATTATAAATATAAACACCCATGAATGCAGTACAAACATTCGTGCTCATCAAACAAATTAAAGCCGACATCGGGTCTCGAACCACTGGTACCTATAGCTAGTAGAGTCTATGCATATCTTTTTGTTAGCCTGTCTGTCTGTCTATCATTTTGTTCCGCCTAATCTTCAACTCTACTGGATTTATTTTGACTAGACTTTCACTGGCAGATAACTGATTTTATAAGGAATCAATAAGCTATAAGATTTTGTAATAAATCTCTTAGTGCCTCCTAGAGCCAGTGAAAACTTTTTCATAAACCAATTACACTGACATTAAAACTAACGACGATTTAAGAGTCTCATTAACTAAAGTATAATTGCATGTCATTTAAAAAAAGATTTTTGTACGTATTAGTTCATTCTCCAATAATAAAAAACAAGGAAAGTCGTGGGAATTACCTAGTCCATAGAACTTTCTATATATACATAAAATTTAATTCATTTCATCGTAAGAATATTACGCACGCTCCGTTCCTTAGTTGAGTTTTAACGTAGTATAGAGTACTGAGAAATATTATATTTACCAGCAGTAAAATGTATCCTATATGTTGTTTGTGAGAAAAATCCTTAAAAAAACTACACATTCGGCCTCTGTATTGATAATAATAACTATTTTTATATAGAATAAAATATCTGGAGAGGACAACCTTTTACACCTAAGGGAATGAAAAGTAGGCTACGACCTATCCTCAGACCTATCAAATATAAAAAAAATCATAAAAATCGGTCAAGCCTTTGGAGGAGTTCGATAACAAACACTGTGACACCAGATTTTTATATAATAGATACTATCAATTACCGCGGCTCCGCTTGCGCTCGAGGGATCAAAAATTAAGGTTAATAATTATTTTTTGATGCCAAATCTTAAGAAAGACAAAAATTAAATATCTGGAGAGAGCCACCCTTATCACCTAGGGGAATAAAAAGCCTACGACCTATTCTCAGACCTACCAAATGTACACAAAAAAAATCATAAAAATCGGTCAAGTCGTTTCGGAGGAGTTCGATAACAAACACTGTGACACGAGATTTTTATATATTAGATATATATTTAAAAGCGCCTACTCGCTGTTACAAGACAATGTACCTAATATCTTATACTTTATTTATACGCGGCATCGGTATCGATCGGACGTTGTCTCACTGGCCTATAAATGGCGGAACATTACGACTGCTAAAAGTGTGGACTAAATTACTTTTTATGCCGCAATTTTTGCTATGGCATTTTAGTGCATGTTTATTGAACTTCCTCTATGAATAATATTTTGTTTAGAACGCTTTTTGTTTAGAAAGGAGCAGTATTAAAAAAATTAATACATATTTC
Source organism: Boloria euphrosyne (assembly GCA_951802675.2). Lineage (NCBI taxonomy): Eukaryota > Metazoa > Arthropoda > Insecta > Lepidoptera > Nymphalidae > Boloria > Boloria euphrosyne. The sequence goes on along the minus strand of OX637898.1, from coordinate 897,758 downwards.
ATGCTTTAAAAAAAGGCAGTGGTAGCCTAGCGGTAATACGCTCGCTTGTGTGACCGAGTGGAGCGGGTTCAAATTCGGGTCTCACAACTCTGATATTTTCATGTGCGAATCATTTCTATCATGATTACCACTTGTCTTACGGTGAAGGAAAACATCGTGAGGAAACCTGCATGTTTGTGAAAACCTAGCAAGTTTTCGTAAGACATGTGAAGTCCCCAGCAGTGGGTAAAAGGGCTGATGATAATGTCATGCTATAAACATTATATATTGTATTATATATACTAGCGACTCACCCTGGTTCCGCTCGGCTTCGTTCCTAAATACATTTCAACTATCAGTGATTTCCATACACATTAAAACATTTGAGTTCTTTTTCATACTAAAATCATCCCTGACACACCCCCAATAAAAAAAAATCGATCCAGTTTTGAAGTTATAGTCGAGTCGTTTTTTCGTTATGCAGTTACAAACAGACAGACAAAAGTTCTAAATACTATAAATTCGGCCTCTGTTGATAAATAATTGCTATATCAATTAGATTTTCAAAAAAATATACTTTATATATTACTATAATTGAAGGGTACAGGGGCAAAACAAGGAATGTCACATAACATTAAAAAAAGTTGGAAAGTATGGGAACATTAAGACTTTGCCACGTATTATAGTTTGCAATGTTAATTAAAAAAATAATAATTTTGTGACATTCCTTGTTTTGCCCCTGTACCCTTCAATTTATTACATTACTAGCAAACCCGGCCCGCTTCCCTGGTCGTATGTTAAAATAAATTAAACGGTGTTTATAATTTTCTAATACAATAAAAGTAGCCTAAGTTACTCCTTATAACATTGGCTATCTGCGAGTGAAAATCCCGTCATAATCGGTCCAGCCGTTACAGAGATAAGCCGGAACAAACAGACATATATTTTTTTTTAAATTGCTTTTTTGATGTAAGTACCGTATATACTTTCACATGCATTTAGTGAAAAGCTGTTAATTTGAAATTACAAACAGACACTTCTATTTTATTTATGTTCTGATATAAAAAAACGAAGAAGGCAATGCCATCTGTTGACGAGAAGTGTCATCACGTTGACACACATAGGAACAAGTTTTAACAGTACTTCTGTACGAACCTCGTTATCCGCCATTAAAATAAATTACATCCAAGGTTAAATTACTATTGACATCTAGCGGTATATGTAATCAATTATATAAACAAAAATATTATATATTTGCTTTTTACTCGACTGTCTAAGAAAGAGAGTTATGTTTTTGATGAGTCTTCAGCCCTTTTTAACGTCCCACTGCTGGGGGTGGGCCTCCCTCAGTACGAGGGGGATCAGGCCGTAGTCCACCGCGCTGGCCTAGTGCGTGTTGGCGGACTTCACATGTCTTTAGAAAACTTGCTAAGTTTTCTCAGACATGCAGGTTGAATGACGATGTTAGAAATATTTGCGTAGATAAATAATAAATATCAGTGGTGCGAGACCCGAATTTGAAGCCGTATCACTCAGTTGTCCAAGCGAGCACGTGACCAGTACATTTTAAATATAAAAGACATTATAATAGGTTTCTAAAAGGAATAGTCAAGGCTATTAATTTTTCCATGCACAGATAACTGATGCTCGTAACAAGTGCTTTATCTAGTGACCCATATTATTGATACAAATATAGAAAACATGCATATGTGTATAGTAAACAATGCTTCAAATTGATAATTTTGCAGTGTATTGATTAAAATTGACTATTGAATATTTTGTATGAACTAAGTAGTAGTACATATTTCGTACTTGTAAAATTAATTTGTTTGTATGAATTTCATAAATATAACTAAACTAGCGACTCACCCTCGCTTCGCTCGGGTTCGTCCCCAGGTGTAACCTCTTTAGTATAGTTTAAAAGATTTTCCCGTTTTTCTGTTGAAATTTTTCCTGAATTTTCTTTGCTATAAACCTCACGGAGCCCGAGACCTTTCCAACGAATGCAAAACCGTGGAAATCGGTTCGTGCGTTCTGGAGTTATAGCGTCAGGAAGGAAAACCCGACTTATTTTTATATAGTAGATTGTTGTCTCACATCTTTGACTACACGTTTGGCTGAACTTGTAGTTAGCCTATGTGCTGTGTTAGCGGTCGCGGGTTCAAGTCCCGTTAGGGGAATTTATTTATTTATTTGTGTAATGAGTGAGGTTGTTTGTACTCTTTGTTGTATTTAAAATTAACATTATGTGTAGTGTATCAACTATCTGGTACCCGTAACAAAAGCCTCGTAGCTTACCATAAAACTAGGTGCTGTGTGTCAATGTCCTAATATATTCTTTTTTTTGAAATATAATATATTTTTCTTTTCTTTCACCTAAATTATATATTTAATAATCTTCTCTTTTTAAGTCTTCGTAACATTTATATATTAAAAAAAACGCAAACAGACGACATTTTATTAGCAACTATAAATAACATTTTTAAAAGCCATATCAATAAAAAAGGCGTCAACTTAAAGCACAGCGCCATCTATTAGCGAGTAGCGTTACCACGTTTTTTAGTTTACCGTTATATACCGCTGACACAGTTACTGCACAGCTGATGTGAATGACGCGTCGAGTATTTTCGCAACACATCCGGGACCCGTTAGGTCCTAGCCGTAACTTTACGACAGTATTGTATGTTGAAAAGTATTTAAAATTGCTTAGAATTCCTTTAAAAGCCAAACGTTTAGTTATTTTATTTTTAGAGACTGTTTTAGGTCACGTTTTGTTCAATAGGTATCGAACCTACGATCTCTTGCGTATTGTGTAATATTTTATGTTTGTCGTGTTTATGTATGGTTAAAGATATTTAAACATCTTTGTGATGAATTAATACTGTCTAATTATAAAGTGTTTCAAAAATTAGTTAGAACGATGCATGATTAAGAGAAAAAAATAATACTTAGGTTTACGCGAACATCGGACATTATAAATTCTCGGATTAATTGCGGATTTATTTTGATTTTTGGTTCAAAGTTAATCCGCGACAAAATCCGAAATGAGAGTTTCATTTATAAGTAAATTAATGCTTAACACTTTTTTTTCAGGTAAGTCATCAAATATTTTTGCAAAGCTAAGTAGAGAAAGTTCGTCTCGTCGCGAATGTGAGTAATCTTTTTATCACAACTTTATTATTATTCACAATCTTAATTTATACCTTTCAAATATTTCGGCGATTTATGTCACTTACGTATACAGTATGTATGTATGTAAAAAATATAGAAACTATATAGCATACTAGTTATTACCGTGGCTCCGCCCCCGAAAATTTAAATATATGAAAATCGAAAATTTAGGGTTATAAGTATTATTTAATGCCAAATCATAAAAAATAAAAATTTGATCTAAAGATAAAAAATAAAAAAATATGGACATAAAAAATATTATCACGTAGGGGATTAAAATATAGCCTACGGTCTATTCTCAGACCTACCAAATGTACACAAAAAAAATAATTAAAGTCGGTCAAACCGTTTCGGAGGAGTTCGATAACAAACACTGTGACGCGAGATTTTTATATATTAGGATAAATAAATATAAAAAACACCCACGACTGGAGTACAAACATTCGCCCCCAGCGGGATTCAAACCGAACACTGGCACAGCCCTTTTTTAATGTCACACTGCTTGGAACGGGCCTCCCTTCAATATGAGAGGTATAAGGCCATAGTCCACCGCGCTGACCTAGTGCGTGTTGGCGGACTTCACATGTCTTACGAAAACTTGCTAGGTTCTCTCAGACATGCAGGTTTCCTCACGATGTTTTCCTTCACCGTAAGACAAGTGGTAATCAAGTTAATGATTCGCACATGAAAATATCAGAGGTGCGAGACCCGGATTTGAACCCGCATCACTCGGTTATACAAGCGCTACCACTGTCACTGAGTTATGTACCGCAAATTTTAAAAAACATGCAATATGCACTAAACTTGATTACTTCTGTACAAATTATACAAATTACATAGCAACATAATAAGTGTCTAATTACATGTGTCAGAAATTAATAATAGCTTATTAAATCGAATGTTTGAAGAGGGCTTATTTTGCGTATTTCGTAAAGCAAGTGAAAATTTTAATCCATATATATATATGTATATATAATATATATATATATATATATATATATATATATATATATATATATATATATATATATATATATATATATATATATATATATATATATATATATATATATATATATATATATATATATATATATATATATATATATATATATATATATATATATATATATATATATATATTATATTTTTTGAAAAAACCTTGGCCGAATCTATAGTTTTTAGATTATTTTTGTCTGTCTGTCTGTCTGTCTGTTTGTCACCATATCACGAGAAAACTACTGGACAGATTTTGATGAAATTTGGTATGATGATGGCTGGTTATCCGGGTCAGAATATAGGATAATTTTTACTGCTGGGAAATATCTAATTTCTGTGAAATCTCAAGTGATCTTTAAAAACCGGTTGTAAAACATCACACGGTATGTGAAATCTAAGAATTTAGTTCCCGATCTTTAAAACGCGGGCGGAGTCGCGGGAAACGTTAGTTTGTCATAAATTGTTCAGCGAAGTCGTAGATAAAACGTCTCTCAGTCAAATGTCCGTTAACAACGTTTTAAGTAAAATTGCCTTGAAAATATATGTGATTGTAGATATTTGTACATAGTATTATTCTCTGTAATAGCGACTTAGTACGCCTATGTAATACTCGTATATATAAAAATAATCACAAGTTATGATTAAAAACTAGCGATTCACTCAGAGCTTTTAACAGTTAGTGACTCTTATATATAATTAACAGTTGCGAACTTTTCGTTTTTCAACCTGTTTTTTCTTTGGTGTAAACTAAAAAATAACCCCTGACCCACCCTCAATAAAGCGAAAGAAGAATTATGGAAACCCGTCCAGATACCATGGATTTTAATGACGTTCCCATAAATAACAGAGCGTTTTCCCATAAATAATATCCCATAAATACATAAGATACGATATTTATAAACGTTTATATATATATATATATATATATATATATATATATATATATATATATATATATATATATATATATTACATAATATATAAAAATTTGCAATTCCCGCGGCTCCACCTGCGTCCGAAGGATGAAAATTTAGGGTTATAAGAATTTCTTGATGCCAAATCCTAAAAAAGTAAAAATTAAAAATTTGGCCCATAAAAAAAACTGGCGAGGCCCTTATCACCTGGTGAATAAAAATTCGCCTACGACCTACCAAATACAAAAAAAATCATAATAATCGGTATAGCCGTTTCGGAGGAGGTCGATAACAAACACTGTGACACGAAATTTTTATATATTACATTATTAACACCTTCAAATCCCTACACGTTTATAAATTTACCCAAAGTATAAATGCAAATTTATTAACCCCTATTTTCTACTACTATAGGGTTGATTTTACTTAAAATTGTTTATTGAATTAATCTTCGTAAGAAGATACTGACGTCATTATAGCGATGTCAAAATTTCATATCCAGCGTTTCTGGTTTGGACATTGATGCGTTGTTAACAATATATATATACAATACAATATAATGTTCGTCCATTCGTCGAAATTCTACCATAACAGTTATTTATTTGACGAAAATGGAGTAAAATTTTCAAAAAACTTTTAAGATTGTTCCTTAATCGTTTAATAATACTAGATCGTAGCTACTAAACAAACGGTTGACAAACATTAGGAAAAGTCCAGTAGCTTTCTCATGATACGGACAGACACACACAAAAATTATAAAAACTATACATTTTCCAAAAAACTATTTACAATTTTATAAATCAAACTAGCGATTCACCCTCGCTTCGCTCGTCTCTAGCTCGTACCCCTTTTTAGCGTATAATTTTTACAAACTTTAAATGTCTTACTTATTTATATCTAATCAAAAGGCCAAATAATAAGTTTCAAGCTTCTAGCTTTAAAAATAACGTAATTTCCATACAAACTGTCATCCCCTATTTCAACCTCTTCCGGCCTTTTTTTCGCCTTTAAAAGTAGCCTATGTCCGTCTCCTGGCTCTAAGCTACCCCCCACCAATATTCAGCCAAATCATTACAGCCGTTGTTGAGTTATAAATAGTGTAACTAACACGACTTTCTTTTATATATAATGCATGGACGCAAACCACCAGGTGGTTATTTTAGACTCATCAGCTTTAAATAAGCCAGTACAACCCACGCTTCGCATGATCATTCAATTACTACTGCTGCCTGAAGCAGACCACATAGCCAAGAATGTTTCTTCACAGTCCATTCTGCTATCCAGAGAAGTACCAGGATTCAACACTTACAACTCAAGAGTATCATATCTGTAATTAATTCGTGAATCGAAAGAATCGCGAGTAATCAAAACCATTATAATAAAAATTAAGTAATTTTTTCAACAATATTAGCATTTTTACAACAAAGCAAACGGTAGAAGTGGTGAAATTCGAGAACACACGTGTTTAGGAGACAGCTTTATTTAAAGAAATGTAATACTAAGGAGTTACTCGCTTCCTTGTTTAACGTTTTAGGTAAACTATACTAGCAGTGTTATGTAGCTTTATTCTATTGTTTTGAAGTAGAGATTGAGAAAGATAGAGTAATTTCAAAATAGAGAGGTTTTTATTCTATTTGTCCTTTATATTATTAATATACGGTCCACTGCTAGGCATAGGCATCCCTTCAATACAAGGGGGATCAGGCCATAGTCCACCATGGCCTAGTGCGTGTTGGCGGACTTCACATATCTTTCGAAAACTTGCTAGGTTCTCTCAGACATGCAGGTTTCCTCACGATGTTTTCCTTCACCGTAAGACAAGTGGTAATCATGTTGGAAATGATTCGCACATGAAAATATCAGAGGTACCTATTTTAAATAATCTGATGATGAATAGTTTATAGCCTCAATATATGGGATATCTCATGATTGGATTGGACATGGATTTTTTAAATCGGATTGGTAGTTCCTGAGATATGATTATACAAACAAACAATAATGTACGGTCAATATCTTTATTTTTTTGTAGACACTGACATAATCTCGATCCACAACAGACTATTCACTAAGTTTTCGGTACAATAATATTTTTTTTGTCAGCCATTATTGTCCCACTGCTGGGCAAAGGTCTCTCTCTTCTTCTTCCACTCTGTTCTATTGTTTGCGATGTGTTGCCAGGCTTTTCTATAAGCATCTAGGTCATCTCTCCACCCGCGTCTCGGTCTACCGCGATGTCTTTTTGTGTTTTGAGGCATCCAAAACGTAACGGACTTAGGACATATGTGTCCAGACGAATCATTACAATAATATTATAAATACAAAAAACATACTTGTAAAATTATTAAAGTTTATCTTATTTCATATTAAAGCTAGCATTCATATTACATTTAGATTTGCTCTCCACTATAAAACATGGAGGCATTCTATTAAATAGAAATGTCACGAGACCTTTGTACATCACTATTATACAAAAATGTATATACAGTGTAAACTCCATATAACGACACTCGATTTAACGACAAACCCCCTAAAACGTCGAAATCACTCGGCTTTGGTTGGTTTAGTTTGGCTTCCATACAATGATACACTCTATATAACATTACTCCCACTCTCAATAACGACAACAATAAAATAATAAATAGTACTTTCTAAGTTGCCAAAATTAGTAAAAACTCCGCCGTGCATTAAAGAAGCTCTGGAAGCAGCAAAATTATTGGCAAAGTACTTTCTTTATCACCAAGATGCCTCAATATCGCAAGATATGAATAAAATAATTAAAAAAAAGATCAAAATTACAGGTGCAGCAAAAGACGTCAGACGAAATTAACAAATTATAGGCAATAGCGTTTTAATAAGAATTTTTTTTATGTATAGAATTACTAACGCTAGTCTGAAAGCATTTTCGTTTTCAAATTTTTATTTTAATACAGATTTTTCTTCTCTGTATTTAACGACAATACTTTGTAACGTCGAAATATGCACAGTCCCTTGAGTGTCGCTATATAGAGCTTACACTGTATTTATAAAAAAAAAAGAAAACTTTAATTTGCTACATGTCGCGCCACGTACATACAACAAACAGATACACACATTCACAAATATTACAGCCAAATTTAATATATCCGCTGTTTATATCAAAGTTGCTCAATATTGATTATTTCAAAATAGAAAAGGTGCCTATCTTTTATTGACTAGAATACGCGCGTTAGTAGTTTATCAGATGAGATATATTTTATAATTTCTACAGTAAAAAGTATCCTATATCCTGACCCGGATTACAAGCTATCATCCTACAAAGTTTTATTAAAATCTGTCTAATGGTTTTTTCGTAATGCGGTGACAGACAGACAGACAAACAAAAATTCTAAAAACTGTAGATGCGGCCTCTGTATCGATAATAATTAATGACCAATTCAAAAAGGTTTTCCAAAAAATCAATCAAAATATTATATGTATATAATAAATAATTAATATTTAATGTACAGATTAAACTCAGTTAGAATTGTAATAATAATAAACCCCGCTTAGCTGGGCGTAAGTTACAATAAACTAAACAAAAGTAAAATAAAAGTAGCCTAAGTTACTCCTCATAACATTAGCTATCTGCGAGTGAAAGTCCCGTCAAAATCGGTCCAGCCGTTTCAGAGATTAGCCTGGACAAACAGACAGACAAAGATTTTAAAAATTGCTTTTTTTATGTAAATTCCGTATATACTTTCATATGCATTTAGTGAAGAGCTGTTAATTTGAAATTAAAAACAGACACTTCAATTTTATTTACATGTACTGTCTAACCACGTTATAAGACTCTAATATCTAATTCGACGACTCGTTTGGCTCAGTTAGTAGTGACCCTACTTTCTGCGCCAGCGGTCGCGGGTTCGAGTCCCGCTGGGGGCATTTCATTATATTTATTATATACATTATATTTATATTTCATTTGCTAATCACGAATGTTTGTACTACAGTCATGGGTGTTTATATTTATAGTATGTATGTATTTAACATTTATATGTGTAGTATATCAACTATCTGGTATCCGTAACACAAGCACGTTAAGTAGCTTACTGCGGAACTAGATTGTAATAATGTCCCAAAAAAAAATAGGTATGTCTTGTATACGATTTACATACTTGACTTTAGCCTATTCAAAACAGGTGAATAACAAAAAGTGATGTTTTGCCGAATATTTTTTGTGTTATCGTTCAATGACCGCGATAGATAAGTTATCGCGGTATCATTCGAAATTGGGTTACCGTGTGTCTACGCATCGTCCTTAGTTGATAAACATATACTCGTAGAGTGGTAGAGAAATGCTTGTTTTGATGGCGCTACCAAATTGGTTATTAATATTATGGATATAGTTGATATCCGCGACTTATTATATGTTAGGACATTATACACAGCGCCATCTAGTTCCGTGGTAAACTACGAGGCTTGTGTTACGGATACCAGATAGTTACACTACACATATATAACTTTAAATACATATATATATTATAAATATAAACACTCATGACTGGAGTACAAACATTTGTGCTCAACAAATGAATGTCCCCAGCGGGACTCAAACCCGCGACCGCTAGCGCAGAAAGTAGAGTCACTACCAACTGAGCCAAACGTGTCGTCATTACAGACTATACTTAGACATATACTGACCCTCCGATTAGGCTCGTCCGTTATCATACTATATTTCAACAAAATCAGTCTAGTGGTTTTCTCGTGACACAGACAGACAGACAAAATATCTAAAAACTATGAATTCATTCCATGTATCGATAATAATGGCTTTCAATAAGCTTTTTCAAACAATATTTAATGTAATATGACTCTGTGAGAATTTTAAATAAACAAAAACTAGTTTTTATATATATACAGAAAAATAAAATTGTCAGTCGGTGTCTGTTTGTATTATTAACATAGATTTTTAATAAATCCATATGAAAGTATATGTGGTGCATATAAAATATATATTTTTTTATCTGTTTGTTTCTCTACTAATCTCTAAAACGGCTGGATCGATTATGATGGCGCCTTCACAAACAATTAATTGATGTTACAAGGTGTAACTTAGGTTTATTTAAGACTAGCGGTGTAACCTCTTTAGTATAGTTTTAAAATGATGTAATTTCCATATATAATCGCGTAAGAAACGCTTTCATTCGGCCGTTTTTTCTCCGATTCACTTTGCAAAACGGACTACCACGTAAAAGCCTTTTTATTTTTCGGTTTTTTATATAACCTATGACACTCAGCAATAATGTGGCTTTCTATTGGTAAAGAATTTTTAAAATCGGTTCGGTAGATCCCGAGATTACCCCTTACAATTTAACAAATATACAAACACACAAACATTACTTCTTTATAATATTAGTATAGAAAAAGAATTAGGATTGTCGTCGTTTAAATAATAACGTACAATATCCGAACAAAGCCAGGGTAAATCGCTAGTCATTATGATTTAACTATATAGTATAATTATAAGTATAAAATCACTGAAAACCTTCCCTTTATCATGATTATTCTAATAATAAATTATTAAAAACATCGGCGAGAAAAATTTAGATTAAATGTAAAATATTCGCGTAAATCTAAGAAAGTTATCTTTTTTTTTATTTAATTATTCTTACTTGAATATGAATAATATTGAAGACTTGACTCATTTTAAAATAATAGTATCTCAAAAGGCCAATATCTATGCCGGTTTAATTATTCCATACATTAACTGTACTCTATAATCTTACACCGGATCTACACATTAGCCGGCTAATAATTTGCATTGAGTTAATATGTGTAATTAACAGTTGGCTTTTTTTTAATTACTTGTATATCTCTTTGTTAACGTCCCACTGCTGGGGGTGGGCCTCCCTTCAGGTTTCCAGACCAGCAGGTTTCCTCACGATGTTTTCCTTCACCATAAGACAAGTGGTAATCTTGTTAGAAATGATTCCAACATGACAATATCAGAGGTGCGAGACCTGGACTTGAATCTGCTCCACTCGGTTTCCTAAGCGAGCTCGTTGCCACTGGGCTATACTGTCCTTATGTATCGAAGTAATATATCAATAATAATCTAAATACTAGTGATTTATTCTCGTTATCTCATAATTTCACCCAAAACGGTCCAGCAAATTCTACTAGGAGATTCGATCGATTACACTACAGTATACCAAATGCACACCTAAAAATCAGGTCTTGGGGTTATCCAATCCAGTTTTAAGCAAAGTGGGGTCACAGAGCGTATTTAATTCGCATCTTACCAGTTTTTTTATCTAATTATATATTGTGTTGTATCTTTTGACTGTCCCCTGCGAGCGACCCTCCGACCGGTCCTCCCGGTTTCAGTCGAATGGACTTTACGTGTTTCGAAAAGGGGTGACCAAAGAGGGTTAATATGCGAAAAACATGGCTGAAGTGCTTAAAAAATTAATACTTACGATTATTTCTGGCAACCCTTATGTTTTATGTAGAAATAGATTATGCGGGGTTGGGACTGTTAGGTATTGTTTTAAAGCGCCATTTTGATTTTTTTGTGTGAATATCGCAGTGTCCGGTCGTGAATTGAAATATGATGTAGATACGAATATTAAAAAAAATATATTTTGTTTTATTTTTGTAAAATTATCAGAAAAGTTATTCAGTCAATTAATAATTTGTACATTTTAGTTATAATATATCTTTCATAATTAAATTTTGATTTGTATGTTATTGTCATAAATAAACACTTTATATTTATAACAGGAAAAACTATAAGTTCTAATTATATCATTAGTTTTATTAGCACGATGTATTGCTATGATACTATAGTACATTAGTTAATAATAATAATTATAAAAAAGAAATTTCTATCAGAATTTAATTTATTTATAATTCTAAGGTTAAAATAAAATATTTTTTTTAAATATTTCTTAGTTAATTTATAATTCTAAAGTTATTTTTTTCATACTTCTTAATAAATTATGTTAAAACCAATGTTAAAACTTAAAAAACTAATACCTGAGTATTTTTTTTATTGTTCTGTGTCATTTTCATTCCATATCTTCTAAAATAAACACCCATAAATATAAGAACAGTATGTGAAGAAAAACTAGGTCAAGTATATTTTTGTTATAAACAAAGGCGTTATTTACATATTTTATCCCAAATAATAATGAATATATATTGAAACTAAAAAGTATAATCAAAATTTGCGAGTCGTTTAAATTAGCCAGTGGTACCTTCTCGTATGGCTTACAAAATTCAGTTAGTGTTGCAGAAGGCGCGCGCGCGGCCGCATTCGCGCCGAAACTTTCAAAACACGATCGAATTTGACAAGTTAATTTTTTAAATTATAAAAATAAATAGCACAAAGCAGTTTGGTATTCAGCCAGTGTGTATATAAAAAACTTTTTTGTGATTGGATTGTAACGTATTTATGTTAAGTGAGTATTATTATAATATAATATAATAAATTGTTCGTCCGTCGTTTCGTAACAATTTCATGTGTTCACATTGTATATAGCGATTTAGTTATTTTATATGAAAGATGTTGGTGTTTTTAATAATTTGGCTTAATTACGAAATTATTTTGATTGAACATTTTGAAAAAAATTCACAAATGGATCATTAAAAAAATAATTTAAGATTTTGTGTAAAGAGGTCCGTATACAAATTACCCGTATACAAATTATTTATTATCTATCGAAACTTGCAATTATCAAGGTCTTAGTTGCAGATGTATTGCATACTGTGTGAGCGAGAAAGCGTGTTCACACGACCTTGTGTTAGACAGAGAGGTCCAACATTAGGAAACTCTTGGGAAATTTTTCTCTTTCGGGACTGAAGGGCATTTTTTAACTATTTATTTTTAAGATAAATTTTTATCATTTGTTGTTTGTTCAGTTACTAGGTCGATGTTAAATGGATTAGTTTTTATTATCTAATACGACAGGACAAGGAAAATAAATAAATAAAGCAAAGAAACATTAATTAATTCAATTAATTAATTAACCTTTGATAAAAAAATGTAAATTATTATTTGTAATTTTTATTTGGGAGTGACCTTGAAAAAATTTGTCACTTTTTCAAAAAATAAATAATGTGATGAACTTATAAAAACAAACTTGTAAAGCAATATATATATATATATATAGATATACAAAAATTACTTTTTAAATTTTAAAATAAAATTTGAGTGTCGTTCTTAACTATAAGGTTCTAACCACAAGACTTCTGTTACGTTTTATTACAATAAAAGGTATTTAGAATTAGAAAGTCAGTAATAGCAAAAATCAGGCAAACATTGAAGGAAATAAAATTCCATTATTAATATTTAACTTTAAAGTAAATCATTTAATTCGCACTGGCATGATTCATAAAACGAATTATAACATAAAATCTTAACAACTTGCCTAGTTTCTAACCATAAATAATAACTAATTACATCAAATTATTAACAAAAATGTCATTTTTAATAAATAGTTGTTGTTAAATCGATGGGATTTTAGCAAAAAGTACACATTTTTTATCAATCATAGGTACTCACTAATTGAATATTCCTATTGCAGCTTGTCCTCGCCACACGCGAACTAAAACCTGTATTTTAGGTACTAAAGTACTAAACTAAGAGAACGTAACAGGTAATGATTATTAGGAATGAAGCAAATATAAGTTTAAATATATAGGCTTTATATGCACTAGGCTTTATTTGTCTTATATATTTTTAATCTGTTCCTTTTTTATCTGTATATTTTTAAGTTCTATTTTTGAAATTTTGAAGTAGCGTCTAGTTTCAAGGTCAAATTTTTTTTTTTTCAAAATAAATACAAAAAAAAACAAAACCGGGTCCCATTCGTGACTTAAAATAAATACTAAGATGTATCTAGATGTATAGGCTTTATATGCACTGCGTTTTAACTGTCTTATATATTTTTTATCTATTCCTTTTTCATCTGTAATTATTCTCTAAATTCTATTTTTGAAATTTTGAAATAACGACAGTTTCAAGGTCAAAATTAAACAACGTTTTTTTTAATAATTTAATTAACAAAAATAAAATCTGGACTATTCATGAGTTAAAATAAATACTCAAATTTAGACTTATGAAAGGTCAGATTAATTGGTTTCTCTTTGCGATCGCTTTTATGTCGTGAGGATATCGCACTTTCATATCTGAATTTCTTTTTTATTACGAGATTTTTTACCAAAGGACGTATGAATGTGAAAGTGTGTCCGTCTGTTACACGATCGACCTTTAACAGCTGAATGTAGATTAAGATTTTGCCTGAAATGTTAGAATTTATTTTCAAATCAAATCAAAATATACTTTATTCAAATAAACTTTTACAAGCACTTTTGAAACGTCATTTTTAAATTATAGAAATGGAATTTAAATTAAATGTCAATCTGTAAGTCTGTTAGGAAGCTACCATAGCTATTAAACTAGGGACTTATCCTTGATTTGCTCGGGTTCATCAGGTTCCGATTCGACCTTTCGATTTTCGAGTTGTTTTTTTTTAATTTTTCCTATATTTTATGCTTAAAACACTTACAAAAATTACTAAAATCATATTTTTAGCGAGAGTAACGAATGGCTATTGATTTTCATATATTTAGACTAGCTGACCTAAGTTGTCATGTCTAATTTAAATTGACGTTTGTGACCTTTAACACTATACTCGTAGATAAACTCTTTGGATAATTGAATCTTTATCCCTCTTTCACAACTTGTCGACTCGACTAGCTTTCCCATTTAAAAACCTTATAATTACGTACTACTAGGAAAACAATTCAAAATTATTTTAATTATATTTTAAGTATTACGCATTTCCCTACAAAGCAAAAATATGTCATTTTTATGTATTTTTACATGAAAGATTTTCTTAACAGTATTAAAAAGCTCTGAAGCTTGTGTCAGAAAAAAAGCAATTTTACTAAACACAAACTTTCTCATTATAATATTTTCAATGTTTTGTTTTTAACTTTCTTAATCAAAATGCCTAAAAGCTAACTATAGATTATCTGTATAGTGATTTCTAAGAAATAAATAAATATGGTGGGACATAATTACAACAGCACCATCTAGTTCCGTGCTAAGCTACGAGGCTTGTGTTACGGACACCAGATAGTTGATGCACTACTAATATAACTTTAAATACATACATATTATAAATATAAACACCCATGACTGGAGTACAAACATTCGTGTGAAACAAATGAATGCCCCTGCCGGACTCGAACCGGCGACTGCTGATCACTACCAACTGATCCAAACGTGTTATCGAAATAATTATTACGACATAATATTAGATAAAAAATACATCTATACATCCGGGTTTTGCTTTTAACGTATCTCATATAATGTGTAAAAATAATTATGGCGTCAATCTCACTTGCCCACTTTCACTCAGATTTTGGCAGTTGCAACTTTCTCTTGGTAACGGCACAAGGCATAAGCGATTGATCAAAGATTTGATGTACGAGCTCAGTTTGTAGTGTACTTGCTGTGCTAGCGGTCGCGGGTTCGAGTCCCGCTGGGGGCACTTGTTGAGCACGAATGTTTGTACAACTCAACTATCTGGTATCCGTAACATAAGCCTCGTAGCTTACCACGAAACTAGATGGCAATGTGTGTTTATGTCCCAATATATTTATAACTATCACATTAAACCTATTTAATAATTTTGTGCAAAAAAGAATAAAAAAATTGCTATAAAAGAAAGCTTATTTGCCAAAGTTTTAACATGAATATATTTCGCAAATCAAAACTCGTAAAATTTTAAGACGGGATATTACAAAACTAAAAGATAAAGCAAATAGTTATTAAATAAATTAATACGTAATTATAGTGTGGTTGTAATCTCAAAATAGAAACTTAGTAATTAATAGTTCAAGACATGTTTGTTACGAATACGACTATTACATGGACTTGATTTTAAGTGACGTGGTCGCGGGTTTGAGTCTCATTTAGAACAAAAATATGAATTCATAGAATTAATTAATCATTTAAATTTTTAGAAAATTTGCTGTTTTCACCCCTATCTCCTCTAGATGGGGCAGAGGACGTCCACAGTGCGATGTCATGCCGGTAGGTTTAAAGCTCGCTTCATTTCAACCCAGGTCTTTTCTGGTGCTTTTGTTTCTGCAATGATTGAGCATTTTCTGCTTTCTGCGCCAGCGGTCGCGTTTTCGAGTCCCGCTGGGGGTATTCATTTGTTGAGCACGAATGTTTGTATTATATTCATGGGTGTTTATATTTATAATATGTATGTATTTAAAAGTCAAAGTCTAGTATACGTTACACAAGTCTCGTAGCTTACCATGGAGCCAGATGGCGCTGTTGTAAAAATGTCCTAACATATCTCTTCTTATAGCAGCCATGATTACTGCTTGCTATTTTCGGCTTCAGGTCTTCCTTAATGCTTTCGTTTCTGCAAAAGTTAAACATCGCCAGGTTAGCTTATGACCCATGCTTATTCTCTTTCTTTAATGATTCCAGTCTAGGGCTTGCCTTGGTTTCAGTTCCAGCTTTTCCCCTGCTGGTCCTTCGGGTTTTCATTGCAGCTCTTGGAGGTTTCGGATTTTTTTATCGGCTGAGGCAATAATTGACATAGATCTGGAGACGGCACGAGATGTCTTTAATAACCTTCTACGTGCTGTAGCGGTCATTGTGTTAATTAAATGCAAAATCATATTTGTCGCTTTTGACTTGAACCATATCAAAACCGTTCCATCAACTCGCTCTAAGTTATCGGCATGTGTTGTAACGCGTTGCGTAATGTCGCCGTGCGAGTTGAATATTGATATCTATCGAAGACATCTTAGACTATTAATTTGTTTTCGTTTAAAGAAATACTATACTAAATAACATTTTCCTTCGAGTCTTCATGCGCTTTTGTTTGACGGTGAATCTTATCTTTAAATATATAAAAGTGAAAGGTACTACACTAACTGATCATGAAATATCGAAAACCGCTTGACGTATAAAGATGAAATTTGGCAGGGAGGTAGTGTATAGTTAGTAGACGTCCGCTAAGAACGGATTTTGTAACAGGGATGGATTAAGGAGGTCTAGGTTCTCGCAAGTTTGTATGAAAGTCCTTCATTTTTAGTGCTGCAAATTTTAAATTTGGCAAAAATAGGTTTGTTTTCGTATTCTACTTACTTTTCTGTTTCGCTAATAAAAGATAAAATATTTAAAAACAATATAAGTATCTTTGAACAATAAAAAACTACTTAGCACTCAATAGAAATTACATCTGCGGCAAAACAGAGTATACATGTGCCTATTCCGACGTACATCATTTCATCGAATTGTAGTATATTTTTGTTTTAAATAAGTTATCAGTCCTCAGTGTGAATTTTTCTCTCTACAACGAGCAATTCTCAATCTCCACCGTGTCTTCTCCATTCTACACAATATTGGCGAAGTAATTTGTGCCCAAATGGCACTCCTGGAAGCCACAGATTAAAGAACATAACATAACATATTTACATTACGAAGATATCGATAATACGTGACAAAAACTTCGTATTTGAGCGACTCTTCCTTCCTTTTTGAAGTTGGTTAGTAAATTATATGACATTTTAAATATTAAAATGTCAGGGGTTAACGATTACCTCACATGAATTCAATCAATTGGTGGAAACTTCTTTTAATATTTTTTGTGGTAAAAAGCTTCGAAAGCTTCTACTTATTTGGAATTTTGCTAAAGCTTAGTTTAGTTGTAGATGCATTTTCAAGGCAATATCAATTGTAAATACATAACTGACTAACATTTTTTATATGTATATATGTATATAAAGTGATAAATAAATATGTTTGTTTGTATGTACATGATAATCTCTGGAACAATAGCAATGATTCAATAATACAAGTCTTAATAATTTCTTAAATTATTACGAATATCTGCCAACGGCTTTATTTAAAAATGCTTTATTTTCGGTATTTTTGGCGAACACGAATATAATTTGACTTAAACCTTTGAAACCTCTGAAGTCTTAGTCTCTCCCGTTACCATTTGCGCTGTAGAGCATTCGAAACATCGGAAATCAAAAATCAAAATATAACATTAAGAAAAGATAATTTTATTTATAGAGAATTTATTTTTAAATCAGTTTCAACATTATTCGATTGTAGTTTAATTTTATTTTTTCTATTTTTAAGTCATTTTTTCTAGACTATATGCATCACATACTTAAATAATACGTAAAATTTGAGAACGGATCGACCAATTCGGCTGTTTTTTTTTTAATATGTTCCTTAAAGACACGAGGAAGTTATTATAGAAAGAAAGAACGGAAAAACTGCGAAGAAAATAGAAATAAAATCAACCTTTTCTTTTAACTTTTTTAAGGACCTTATGGAGTTTGAAAGTTTATCTGAGTAATCAAATCATATCTCAAGTCTAATATATAGAATAACTTTTCTATGTTTATTCAACCCTTTTTAACGTCCCACTGCTGGGCGTGGGCCTTTCTTTAATACGAGGGGAATCAGGCCATAGTCCACCACACTGGTCTAGTGCGTGTTGGCGGACTTCACATACTTTCGAAAACTTGCTAGGTTTCCTCAGACCTGCAGGTTTCCTCACGATGTTTTCCTTTACTGTAAGACAAGTGGTAATCATGCTAGAAATTATTCGCACATTAAAATATCGGTGTGAGACCCGGATTTGAACCCATCACTCAGCTACCATTGCCTTTTAACTTTTCCACACTAACAATTACACGCATCTAGATACGAATCCGAAGCAAGGTCTAGTCACTAGTTTTAAATATCAATAAGCATTTAAACAAAAGCATACGAAATCTACAGTTACAACCGTCAAGTACTGAGAAACATCAAAGTGAATGATATAATAGAGGGTTATATACCAGCTATGTACATAGAAGTGTCATAGAACAGCGAGTAGTAGAAGTGATTTGAGTTATATATT
The DNA here is from genome assembly GCA_951802675.2 of Boloria euphrosyne. Taxonomy (NCBI): domain Eukaryota; kingdom Metazoa; phylum Arthropoda; class Insecta; order Lepidoptera; family Nymphalidae; genus Boloria; species Boloria euphrosyne. The sequence continues at coordinate 878,779 of OX637898.1, read as the reverse complement.
AAAAATGTCATTTGGTTACTGCATGCTGCTGTAAAAATATTTATTTGTTGTGTTAATTTAAATAATTACATAGATTTTACTTGAATAATAATTATTATAAGTAGAGTTAATGGATGGATATCGGTATAGCTATGGATGTGGATCGCTATGAATGTCGGTAAAGTTTAGTTAAGACACCTAACTTAGTTATTGATTTCATTGATATATGCACAAATTTTTAAAACCTCAAACCTATTAAATTACTTTTGCAGATAGTCTGTCTAAAAACTATATAAATATAACAAATAAAAAAATCTAAATAACTTTTCATAGAGCAAAAAAATATTAATGTACATTATTAATTAAAAATTTTCAGGCAACTTAATTCATGCATATTCCACACTCTGCTCTGAGAATCATACACATAGCGATGCAAGTAGTGTTTTAGTTCCCAACACCTCAGCGGCCATGCGGGATCGATCGCAGGCATGCGCACTGCGGCACTGTGCTTCCGACCCCCCACCGACTGAAGCGCACCCCCTGCACTGCACTTCAGTGCATCCGAGAACGCGGCTAAAAAATATCCAAAAAAAACACAAAAAAAAATTTTCTATCCGCAATACGGATAACCGCGCCGTGCCCATCTAAATTATGTGCCTAAAGTTGATATAGAACTGGAAAAAAAAAATCGATGTTCCAATAAACTATGAAGAGGAAAAAGCGAAATATCACCAAAAAAGGAGACAGTATCAAACATTTTTATAAACCAATCGACAATATTTGAAATTTAAAAAATATTAATCTTATAATCACATATTTGTACACGTTTAATCACAAATAATCTTAAAAATAACCACCAATATTAGACGACCCGTTGTAACTTCCCATACCTGAACCTTACGAACGAAATTTTAGACTGAAATTAAAAAATCCGAATAAAGTAGTTGTTTAATGAGAAATTATAGCGTATTTACATTAGTTGACCATTTGAGAAGTTTATATAGAAAGTATTTATAAATAACCGTAGAGAAACGTAATATATAATGATACAAAGTTAACCTGGGGATCAGAGCTAGCCTTAAGATTTTTTACGTCGGACGAACAATTTTGACTCGTGTTTACCAGAATGGATGAAATAAACTGTGTGATTTTTTAAGTGTTATGGATGATCTTTGATCGTGCCGGTCCGTGGGGGGCCAATGATGTTAAACATGTTCGACATGTGGAACTCAGTGAGTACGAAGTTGGAGGCTCAGAGCAACGTACAGCAGAGCCAACAGCCACACACTTCAGGTGGGAGCATTAAAGGTAATTTCCACTTAATTATGGGCTAGTCACTCCTCCCCCGTACATTAGTCTGTGACTGACCCTATAGACCGATTTTGCTGATCGATAGAGTAGAATTCCCTTGCATATTTAGCACACGTCTATCCCTATATATTATAGTATAAATACGTATATATATTATAGGATATATACGTCCGTTCGTTGATTCAATTCAAGTATATAAAAGGATGTAGAAAAATTTGGATGTTACAACGCGAAATAACTACGTCAATCAATCACCGGCTTTCGGTTTGGTGAGAACGAACCCCGAGCCTATAATTGCGTGAGCGATCTCACATAAAATATAGTTTCTAGAAAGTCAAAAACACTTCCTTTCCGGTATATTAATACATACATAATTGTTTCTTTTACAGTTGCGCAATTGAAAGCTGCCTAAGAAAGTTGCCAATTAAAATTCGGTAACATTTACATCTGACTCCATTTCTCATTATGTAATAAACTGGTAACACTATCATATTTTTTATTACATTCTTCATAGCAAATACTAAATTAAACAAAAGAGTTTTAATTAAATTTTAGCATTTAATAGCTGTAATTATATTGTTATAAAACAGTTTTGGGATTGTTACTTTTAATTCACAATGTTGTGGCTTTAGCGTTGAATGATTTAAAAAAAAATAAAAAAAAAATATAAACTTAAAAACACGTTATTATAGATCTTTAGCGTTGAATTATTTTAAAAAAAATAGCTATTTCTATTTAAAAAAAAGACAATTATTTCTTGCAATACTTAAAATTGTTACTTTTTTCTTTTTAAAAGCTTCAAAGTTAAGACCATGTTACTAAAGTTTGATAATAATTCATAAAAGTTTTTAAATAATTGGTATAATCTGTCGAAGAATGTAAAAAAATTAAAATGTCACTTGGTAGAGACATCAGCTGACAAGTCGCTTTTCCTCTCTGACATTTTCAGCACTTTCTTTTCATTTCGAAAGTTTACTGAACAAAATTGACCACGAAGCTTTTTTTTAATTTAATTATGATAACTAGGCGATAGATATTTAGAGGATATTATAATATATTTTCGAAAGAATATATCAGTAGATTTTGGCCATTGGAATTAAAAAAAATGACAAAAAAATTATAATCATTAGATAAATAATCAGCCCTTTTTAACGCCCCACTGTTGGGGGTGGCCCTCCCTTCTATACAAGCGGGATCAGGCCATAGTCCACCACGCTGGTCTAGTGTGTGTTGGCGGACTTCACATGTCTTTCGAAAACTTGCTAGGTTCTCTCAAATACGCAAGTTTCCTCACGATGTTTTCCTTCACAGTAAGACAAGTTTAATTACGTGAGAAATGATTCGCACATGAAATTATCAAACGTGCGAGGCCCGGATTTGAATCCGCTTCACTCGGTTACTCAAGCGAGTACGTTACTACTGGACTACCACTACATTAGACAATATAACACAAATTAATATTAGAAATTGTTATCCATTGAAATTTTAGTGATATTTAAAAAATAGTGCCCACATTGCATGAAAGCTGTATGGTTTCTTTTTAAAAACATGTTCCGTTGCGTAACGTAAGGTGTAGATACAACCAGTTTAATATTAAGCGTTTTGTTATACGAAATCAGACTCGTTTGCAGTCTGTGCTCACTGAATTAAAAAGTTGAAACGTCATCTTTTGTTAGTTTATGAATGTTGGCAATTGATCTAATGTTTAGAATGTTTTTTTCCTTTTAAAATATACATTAGAGTAGTTTGTATTGAGATTTTTTTCAAACTTATTATAAAAATAAATATTATAATTCATATTTCATTTATGACTATCGACTCATCCTCGCTCGTTTTATAGTGATGTCAAGACCGACAGACAGTCAAAAGTGTTCATTCGACATCTGTATCGGCTATTTGAATAAATGTTCCAAAAAACATTCAATGGACAGATTCAGCTGGTTTAAAATTTTATTATATGTATATTTATTTGGATTATTAATTTTAAAATAAATTTAGTTTGAGTATTTGCTGTATTGTTGGTTTTCTGCTTGTTCCGATGACGTCCGACGCAACTTGACACTATGCTTAGTAAACAACTTTTTGGTTTTCCTTTAAATCAATAAACTGTATATTTAAAATTTGTTATTTAATTACTTGTGTGATTGAGAAATAGAAAATTAATATATTATTTACTAGTGACTCGGCCTCGCTCCGCTTGGGATCGTCCCTAGATTTTACACGAGCGAAGCCGTGGGTTCCGCTAGTAAATGTATGCAAAATCTTGACGAATTATATACTAAAACCTTCCTCGAGAACCACTCTATCCATTGGGGAAAAGAGCATGAAAATCGGTGCAGTAGTTTTTGAGTTTATCGCCAACAGACAAGCAGACAGACGTGGCGGAGGACTTTAGGCCATAGTCCACCAAGCTGGTCTAGTGCGTGTTGGCGGACTGAGCATGTCTTTCGAAAACTCTGCTAGGTTCTCTCAGACACGCAGGTTAATAATAATTAGTAGGAAAACTATTTGGTTTTGACTACGATAACTTCAATTCAATTATTTTGTTTAATGGCTTCTAGGAGTGCCAGTTGTGTCATGAAAACTTACAACATACTTGTAAGTCGTAGATCTGACAGACTTGCGACCGTATCATAAAAAATGAATAAAGCGACCAACAAAAAATACGAACATTGGGACATTTTCGACACAACACCATCTAGTTCCATGGTTAGCTATGAGGCTTGTGTTACGGATACCAGATAGTTGATACACTACATCGATATCTTTAAATACATACATATTATAAATATAAACATCCATGACTGGAGTACGAACATTCGTGCTCCACAAATGAATGCCCCAGAACTCGAACCCGCGACCGCTAGCACAGCAAGTAGGGTCACTACAAACTGAGCCAAACGTGTCGTCAGAGAATCAGAATGTAAATAAATGTATATAAATTCACTTTTCTAAGTAAAAAGGTTTTTACATAAAAAGAAGGTTTCATAGTTCATTAAATATTTCTTTGTAAACAAGGAAAATTCTATTACAATTCTAAACTTGCTTAAATTATACATTTATTACGACTTCGTTTATTTTACCTGTTACTTGCCCAGTAAAAATTACGTTAGATGTTACGATAAACATTTATCATGTTTTGACGTACTTTTGCGTTATACAAAATAAAAAAAATGCCTTCGTTATTAAATGACAGTTCTTTCTAATGTTGCCATTTTCATTAAAATATTTTTTCATATTCATCAGATCAGTATATATAACGTGTATTCTCCATTCTACGCGACATTGGCGAAGTTAACTGTGCCCAATCGGCACTCATGGAAGCCATTAAAATAAATAATTGAATTGAATTCATTAAAAGATAAAATTAAAATACAAAGCCTTTCAAATAAAACTTATAACTCTATTAAAGGTATAAGACCTAAGTCTAAATTTAAGACCTAGGGTCACACATGCACTGAAAGTAGCAGGATCACTTAAACATGTGACAGGCCAACGTTAGTTTAGTACTAGCGAGAAAAAGTTGCCTGGCCAAGACCTATATAGCAGGCGTATGCGTGCAGTTCGTCTTGATACTTTACTTAGATATAAAATAAAAATTATATTGATACAGCATTAATGTTTGAAGTTCGTAGAATATTGCGAAATCTTACTTAGTTTTAAAGAAATATTTTTTTTTATAATATTTTTTGTTGGCATGACGCTAAGTGAATTACCAATTATCACTATTAATTAAATTGTGCCAGTAGTTTTTAGACGAAACATAATTTACTTAAAGTTAACAAAGTTGTAATTTCTGCATGTTTTTTGATAATTTACGTAGTTTTTTTTTCTTATTTTAATTGCGAATTCCTTTAATTGGCACACATCTAAAAAAATTGTAATATAACCCATCACATCTCATAAGTAGCAATAAAACGATTAATTAAAGTAAATCAAATATAACAATAACATTTATTAAGTTAAGCATAAGTTTTCATAGATTCAAGTATCTTTTAACTCGGTCGCACTATACATATTTACGTATGCGCATGCGTGTAACATGCGCTTAGGTATACTGATATGATAATACTCTAGGCTGTGTGAGTGCGCGTTTGTCATCTGACTTGGGTTTCAATCTAACGATTTACCAATTACAATCACGAGGTAGAATTCATAAAATCAATAATATAATATATTAGAAACTTTAATGACCTCTTTGGCTCAGTTTGTAGTGACTCTACTTGCTTTGTCAGTTGTCGGTTCGAGTCCCGCTAGAGCATGCATTTGTGTGATGAGCATGAATGCTTGTACTTCAGTCATGGGAGTTTATGTTATATTTGTGTAGTATATCAACTATCTGGTATCCGTAACACAAGCCTCGTAGCTTACTATCGAACTAGATCGTGCTGTGTTAATGACCATGTATATGTAGAATATCACATGTATTTATTTATTCTAACTAGCTTTAATATAATGCCTTTTTTAACTGCGATATATGAAGTAGTAAAACTATTACTTATTTTTAATTTTTCCTTATAATTTTTATTAAAGCAGTGGTTTTGCCTACGACTAATCATTATTCCTTTTAAGAATGTTACTATTACGAGAATTTAATTCGATTTAAAGATTATGCTTAACTTATATTATGGCAGTTTAAATATTATATCATTTAAAATAATTTTTTTAGATTTATTATATTTTTTAAACATCAATGATATCAAAAAGTGACAGCTCTAAAAGAGAATTAATAGATTTATTTTTTAATAGTATTCCTGATCGAGAATATCAAGTTAAGTTACACAACTAGCATCAAAGTAATGTAACAGTTACTTGTTCAAGTCCTAATTACAAAAGTAAACGCAGCATATATAACTATCAAATATGTCGGCGCACGCGCATTCGCATGCGTGCTGATGACGTCACAACTCATTTTATAGTCAAATGTGTAGGGCCAGGCCTTAAATCTTATTAAAATGTTCTAGAAAGCACGTTAGACCTATAATAAAGGAATGGCAGGGTTATAGATATTATTGAGCCTTATATAAAATATTATGAAAGGTCCAGTTAACGTATAATAACAATATTAGTTTAATAGACAAGGTTTAAATATGGAGTATGTTGTTGTATTACATATAATTTTTTAGAATTTTTGTTTTTTGATTTTGACAATATTTCAAATAATTTCAATATGATCTTTAATAATCAATGTTGACGATGTATTAGTATAAACGAGACAAGTTTCTAAGTGGACATTTCTAGCAGTGAAGATAAAGATATTGTGTATTAATATATTATAACTGTTAGTAAAATTTAATTAATGAATATCCTGTAATAGGCTTTTTTACATAGAATCTCTGTGTTGCCATCAACAGATTTACTGCACAATATATTTTTTTAATTACATATACGTAATGTGCATGAAAACTGTTGTTTTGGCAAAGGTTTATAGTTTTAGAGCCAAAGTATTTTTTTTCTACATAAAGATTCATTAATATAATAAAAGCTACATTAGTAAATGCAGTTTTACGCGGAGTTTTAAGTTTTTCTTCTAAGTTTTGGAATTGAACCTTAAATATCCTGATTTGGTTTTTGAAAATATTTGTTTTGTACTAAATTGCAATTAACTTTCGCATTTAAATCTATGATTACCAAGGACAAGCCCATTGACCTGGTTTCGGTTATCAATGTATTTATATAAAAACCAATCACCTTGTAGGGTTGTTGCAAAATGGCTAAAACTGTCGTAACGTCGCGGAAGGTCGAATTTCACTTTGTCAACTAATTGTTAGTTGACGGGAAGTGCGTTTTCTACATAGACAAGGCTAAAATTGTTTTTTTTTATTTTATGACTCACTAGGGCCGAGTGGTGTGGGTTCAAATCCGGGTCTCGCACCTCTAATATTTTCATGTGCGAATCATTTCTATCATTATTACCACTTGTCTTACGGTGAAGGAAAAAATTGTGAGGAAACCTACATGTCTGAGAAAACCTAGCAAGTTTTCGTAAGACATGTGAAGTCCGCCAATACGCACTAGGCCAGCGCGGTGAACTATGGCCTGAACCCCCTCGTACTGAGGGAGGCCCGTGCCCAGCAGTGGGACGTTAAAAAGGGCTGATGATGATGATAGATTTCTCAGAAATAAGATATATTTCCTCAATAAAAAGTATCCTATATATTGACCCGAACATCCAACAGCCAGCTATCACCGTACCTTTCATCAAAATTTCTCCATTGTATTTCTCCTAATACGGACATAGACAGACAAAAATTCTTAAAGCTTTAGATTTGGTCTCTGTATCGATAATATTTTCCAAAAAATATTTTATGCACAGATTCAATAGAGTTAGGATTTTATTGTATTTATAGATTTGTTAACTGACCGTCTAATACACTTTCGTCTCAAAATCGGGAAAAAAAGTATCCCGCATCACTATTTAGTTCCAAAAATATTATATCTTTTTAATAAAGTGGCAAAAATATAATAATATGAGTCGATAGTCGATAGAATATAGTCATGCCCTATTTCAAGGTCAGTATTGATTTTTCGTCTAAGCTTAGATGCAGGCGACTTTACTCCCAATAACTTTATCAAGCACTTAGAAAATCTCATAGAAAACCTAATAAAATTTTATTTTTAATTTAATATCAGTAAAAAATAGATAATGTCAATTTTTGTTTTTGCAGCAGTAATTAATTACTAACATATGACATACTTAGTTGTTTATAGAAATTTTAGCGATGAAAGGATCATTCTAATAATATTATTGATCAAGGTAATGAAATGTACATATCATGAAATTTTAAGTTGAATTTTTAAATTAAATATTATTTGAAAATGCTTATTAAAGTCATGATTATCGATACAGAGGTTGAATATATAGCTGTTTGTCTATCACCGCATCACGAGAAAACCACTTGACTGATTTTGATGAATTTTAGTATACTGGTAGATGCTTATCCCCGGATAAGCATCTATCAGTATATTAAATTTAAGATACTTTTAACAACATGTAGGATACTTTTTACTACTGGAAAATATCTTATTTCTGAGTAATACTCATAATTACAACGTTCCTAGTGAACGAACTCAAGCGGAGCGAGGGTAAATCGCTTGTCTTGTAAAGTTCTTTATTCACTCACTGCTTAATAACTCTCTTAATAACACTTTAACTATTTGTGTGTTGATATTACAAAATGTACTCCTCAATACGCATTACGCATTGTGTCGAGTGTATTATCAGTGATTCAAAATGTAGCATGTGCACAATGCACCAGATGGTATTATGTCATATACATATATGAGAAAATAATCATGCAGCAGTGTCTGTTTATTGAAATAGATTCTTAATAATTAAACTTTGCTCGAAATTATAATTAGAAATCGATGTTCATTCGTACATAGATAAGTAGGTTAAAAATAAAAAAATATATAATTAAAAAAATTAAAAAAAAATTAAAATATTGACACATCCATTATGAAGCCTCAAATTGTCAAAATATCAAAATATTTTTTTCATTATAGTTTTTTTAATAACATACTTATTTGTTAATAATGTAGATTATATATACAACGCATTAGTAGCAATTACATTTTATATATTATCATCTGTTAAACCAAATAAAACCGCGAAAATTTCGAAATTCGCGACAGGACTGCCGTCTCAATTAATGAGGAGCATGGTAAAAATAGCTTTAAGAGAAAGTGATAGAGTTGTTTTTAGATTGTACCGCGGCACGGCGTGGAGCCAACTCAAAAGTGTGTCACAAGTTGAACAGCACTGCAAGGCCGATCTATCTACGAAGTACGGATGTGCGACCCTTGCTTTATTTAAACAGTTTGAATTTACGTTCGATGAGAGATTTCACGATTTGACAGTTGACAGTTCCTTATCTTGTTGTTGTATTTATTATCTGTTGTGTTTAATATAATCTGTAATTAGTTTTTAGTTGTTTTTTAATGACAGATAATAATAAAATGTAAGGATGTAGATTTTCCTTTTTTTTGTACAGTATCATCTAGTTCCGTGGTAAGCTACGAGGCTTGTGTTACGGATACCAAACAGTTGATACTTTACATATTTAGTATTTGATTTTATATCTAAGTTTTATAACCAACTACAAGCTATGACAACATCTCTATCATTTATTCTATTTAATTACATTTAAATGTAAATGTTAGTTCAACATTTTAATTATAATTATTTTATATACATATAAAATTCGTACGTATTTATATTTATTAAATATTTTAATTACTTGTATATTTTCATACAGTTTTTACATATGATTTTTTTTCTAAAGTAGCCATTAATAAAAAATAGATTATCTACTTATATCATAAACGCGAAAGTTTGTAAGAATGGTCGTTCGTTACTCTTTCACGCAAAAACTACTGAATGGATTTTGATGAAACTTTACAATAATATAGCTTACACAACAGAATATCACAGACTATAATTTATAAAGACTCTAGCGGAACCCGCGGCTTTGCTTGCGGATAATGTAGGGAATTCGAGCAAAGCAGGGGTGAACCGCGAGTAAATAAATAAAATATTTAATATAATTTCAAGTAATCGAATTGGAAAGTCAATATTATCGTAATATAAGTGAAACTGAAATAGTACAAAACTCATGTACGTGACTTGATTTTTACGATTGCTCTGTGGTTATGATACCTTGTATAGAAGTATTTTCATGAAATATGATATACTAGCAGTTCCCGCGGCTTCGCCCGCGTTAATTTTTTAAATATTAGGAGTCAATCCCGCGGGAACTCCGGGATAAAAAGTAGCCTATATGTTATTCTGGGTCTTCAGCTACCTACATACCAAATTTCATCGTAATCGGTTCAGTAGTATTTGCGTGAAAGAGTAACAAACATCCATACTCACAAACTTAAATCGCATTTATAATATTAGTAGGATTAAATAGGTTTCAGAATTATATTTGTTTCGTAAATATTAGTAGGACACAGATTAACGTTGAATTAAATTTAAATCACACTATTATTGTTTATTTATAAGTTATTATGTATGTATGTTTATTACAAGCCTTTATTTCGACGACACGTTTGGCGCAGTTTGTAGTGATCCTACTTGCTGGGTTAGTGATCGCGGTTTCGAGTCCCGCTGAAGACAATTGTGTAATGCACACGAATGTTTACAGTCGTGGGGTTAAGTTTCATATTTGTAGTGTATCAACTATCTGGTATCCGTAACATAAGCCTCGTAGCTTACAATGGGACTAGATGGCGCTCTGTGTTATAATGCCCCAGCATATTTTTATGCACCCTATGACATGAATATTAAAGAAAATTTTGCTGTGAACAAATTGAATAAATACTTAAAATTTCAAAAAACTAACTTTTTATTTCACATGCCGTTCGAGAACTTGCTAGTTTCTCTCAGACATGCAGGTTTCCTCACGATGATTTCCTTCACCGTAAGACAAGTGGTGATCATATTGGATATGATTCACACATGAAAATATCAGAGGTGCGAGACCCAGATTTGCACCGATTCCCATGCTGTTTTCAACAATGGATAGACTGGTTCTCGAGAAAGGTTTTTGTATACACTTGTACTTAGCGAGGGTGTGTTGCTAGTGTATAATATTTAATATTGTATTAAATAAAGTTTGTAATAGATCTTTCGAAGTTTTTAAGTATCAACTAAAATCGTTGCGGGCGAGTCATCGTATCGCGTGCGCTATCGACCTTCGGTACTTGCGGCCTATGCCTTAGAAGGTTACTTATAACCTGAGTTTAGGCTGTGCTGTGAGAAAAATACCTAGATACATATAAATGTTTGAATGTATTTTTAAATTTTAAAGGTTTACATTAAACTTTATTTTATTTTAGGATTTTTCGCGGATTTATTTAAACTTTAAGTTATAGGATCAAAGAAGGAGAAAAATCAAAATTTAAAAACAAACATAGATATTTAAAATTACAAAAAAAAAGTGAAAGTATAAATTTGAAGGATGGTAATTTTCTGAAGGGTAGAGACTAACCAATAAGATAATAAAGATATCAAAAACGAGATTTAAAAATTATAAAAGTTTAATTAGTTGATAAAATATTTCGTAATATGAGTTAATTGCGAGTTTTAACTATATTCATGATATTTAAATTTCTAATTAAATCAACTAAAGGATGAAAAACAAAATATAAAAAACAACATACTGATAAGTTAAGGATGTAAGATAGAAAAAAAAAGTAAATTATTTATCGATATTATCTTAATAGTTAATACGCGGTTCAGTTAACTCCGTCTCTGTAAAAATTCAACCGATATTGAAATGCGCCAAAATATTCAAATTAGTTCGAGTGTTTCGTTGCAAAAAGTAAGAACATTCACCGATTTCTTAAGTTAAAATATTTTCTCGCTGAGCATTAAAACTAACAAATATTAACTTCTAATATATACATAAATATAAAAATCTCGTGTCACAGTGTTTCTTATCGAACTCCTCCGAAACGGCTTGACCGATTTTTATGATCTTTTTGTGTATATTTGGTAGGTCTGAGAATAGGTCGTAGGCTATTTTTTATTCCCCTAGATAATAAGGGTGTCATCAGCCCTTTTAAACGTCCCAGTCTGGGGACGGGCCTCCCTCAGTACGAGGGGGATCAGGCCATAGTCCATTGCGCTGGCTCAGTGCGTGTTGGCGGACTGTGACAATAAGGGTGGCACTCTTCAAATATTTATTTTTTTATTTTGACCAAATTTTTATTTTTCACTTATTTGTGAAATTAGCATCAAAAAAAATTTATAACCCAAAATTTTTATTTATTTTATAATATACTAGCGACTCAGTGTTCGTCCCCAGGTGTAACCACTTTAGTATAGTTTAATAATGACGTAATTTCCATATATAACCGCGTAAGAAACGCTTTCATTCGACCGTTTTTTCTCCGATTCACTTTGCAAAACGGACTACCACGTAAAAGCCTTTTTATTTTTCGGTTTTTTATATAATTTATGACACTCAGCAATAATTTGGCTTTCTATTGGTGAAAGAATTTTTAAAATTGGTTCAGTAGATCTTGAGATTACCCCTTACAATTTAACAAATATACAAACACACAAACTTACTTCTTTATAATATTAGTATAGATTAGTTATTTTACAATAAACCGTTGCATATCCCTATAATATTGATATTTTTCTTAACTGTAATTAGTTTCCTATATAATGTATTATTTATAAATATATAAATAATACCAGTTACTTATAATTGCACTCGTAGATGCAGCAGCCATCCGCAATGCATGGGCCTTCACCGTATTTCGGTAGAGTCACGCGAGCTAAATGAGCAATATATACACGAATATATACGAGATTTAGTTTCTTACTTCCCAACAATTGATCTGTTAAAAATAATACTAGCTAAAGCTGAAACTATTTTTTTTGGGTTTTGTCGCGGATTTATTTTGATTTTTGGTTCCCGACGTGTCGAATGCTTTACAGCAACCATGGTCACGGGGGAGACTAAGGTATTTGACGTCTCAGAGGTTTATATACTTGTTACAGACAGTGCCTACCCATAATTTACAAAAACAAATTAAAATGGAGAATCGGGAACAATAAATCTAAATAAATCCGCGAAAAACTCCGAGAGAATAGTTTCATTTGTAATGTCAAATATTCGCATAAATCTAAGAAAGTGTTACAAGTCAACTTAAAAAAAAGGTTTTTTTCGAACTTATGTCCATCTAAGGTTCGAAAAGTGGGCGAACTTTTGTAAATAAATATGTTATGTAATAGAATATAAACTGATGTAATGATCTCTCTCTAGGCAGTGGTGGCCTATTTTCTATCATGATTACCACTTGTCTTACGGTGAAGGAAAACATCGTGAGGAAACCTGCATGTTGCGGATACCAGATAGTTGATATACTACACATATATATACATTTTAAATACATACATATTATAAATATAAACACCCATGACTGGAGTACAAACATTCGTGCTCAACAAATGAATGCCCCCAGCGGGACTCGAACCCACGACCGCTGGCGCAGAAAGTAGTGTCACTACCAACTGAGCCAAACGGGTCAGTTTTCTAGGTGTTTCTTTGGTTTCCCTATTTTAACCATCGTTTAAACATCCCCAATAGACCAAAAATGATTATTTAAATTGATCCAGTCGGTTTAGCGAGACTGACGAACAACAGTTGATTTCATATATCTTTACATTATAATAACACTTACCGCCGCACTCAGAGTCGCTTAGTGAATCATTAAGTCGTTCTTAATATGAATTTTCGGCTTAATGGTTCATTAAGTGACTATAAGTGCGGCCGATTAATCAAAACCGACATTATATATAACAATATTTTTGGAAAATCTTATTGACTTATTTTTTCGATACAGAGGCCGAATCTATAGTTTTTTTTTATTTTTTGTCTGTTTGTCTGTCTGTCACGGTAAAAGTAATGTAAATGTTAAGTAAGGTAAAAGTAAAACATATTGGATACTTTTTAGTACGGAAAGATGTTACATCTCTTATAAATGTCTATACCGATACGTAGGGACGAGTCGCCAGTCTGTTATAGCAGTTGTAAGCTGCTGGGTTTTCACACATCCGCCATTTCGTCATAGTGTTTGTTTGAACGCAAACCAAAGGTGATTCAAGACTTTCACCGTTAGATAATGAACGGGTTGATAAGCGAGGGCGGGGTTTCCTTTCGACTACATGCTTGACCGACATTAGAAGAAAGAGGTACCTACGCGTTTACAAAAATACAATTAAACTATATTTCTGTTTTATAAGACACACAGCCTCTTCCGAAACAATTTCAGTTTCAAAAAAAAGTTGACAACACGTTTGGCTCAGTTGGTAGTACCCTACTTTCTGCGCCAGCGGTCGCGGGTTCGAGTCCCGCTGGGGGCATTCATTTGCTAATCACGAATGTTTGTACTCCAGTCATGGGTGTTTATATTTATAATATGTATGTATTTAAAATGTATATGTGTAGTATATCAACTATCTGGTATCCGCAACACAAGCACGTTACGTAGCTTACTGCGGAACTAGATTGCGCTGTTGTAATAATGTCCCAAAAAAAAAAAAAACTATATTTTTGTTTTATAAGACACACAGCTTCCGAAACAATTTCAGTTTCAAATATAATGTCAAATATTTGCGTTTGAAGCAGAATTTTTCAATAAAATAAAAGTAGCCCAAGTTATTCCTTATAACATTAGCTATCTGCGAGTGAAAGTCCCGGCAAAATCGGTTCAGCCGTTTTAGAGATTAGCCTGGACAAACAGACAGATAATAATTTTCAAAAATGATTTTTGATGTTATTACCGTATATACTATCATATGCATTTAGTGAAAAGCTTTTAATATAAAATTACAAACAGACACTTCAATTTTATTTATATTTACAGATTTTTGTGTGTGTCCAAAAATTATGGCAAATTTCAAAAAGTACATCATTTTTGTAAGTGAAATAATTTCTATGAAATCACTTTAAAGTCAATGTACCTTTTGAAGTGAAACTTCTTTAGAATCGTTGTGATTTGAAACTCGATGAAACGAAAATGCGTCACGATAAAGAAAGAAATACATAAAAGTATAGGATTAAGTCGGAGAGAATGAGATAGAATACATTCCCATGTTGCCATGGTAACCGTTGTTTATTTTTTGACATTTCTTTTTTTATATATATATATTCATCTCATTCTTTTGTCGATTTACTGAAGTTTCACTTCTATCGTGTGTGAATCGCACACACACCTTTTTTTGTGTTAAAAAATACACTAAATAAGAAAGTATTGCTAATATTAAGACGTCTTAATTCAGTCGGATGTTTTAGATTCGATTTTCGTTCAAGCTTTACTCATAGCTTGAAGTTAACAAACCAATGTTACGAAAAAGTGGTGTGATTTGAGATACCTTTTTTCGAAAAATTCGGTTAAAAATACATACAAACGAACATAGAACTTATTTTTTTGGAAGTAGGCTAATTTTTTATAATTACATGGGCGTAGCCGCGAACAAATGGTAGTCATTTAATATTTTTTTTAAGTTTTATATATTAGAATGTCTGACTTGTTGTGTTATATCATGATATATATAAAAAAAGAAAGTGTTTATTTTTTTAATACAATCTACGTATTTTAAAATATTCTTTCTGGCATAATAAGTGTTATGTGAGAGCATACATTATAAACACGTTTGGTAATATTAGTGACGACTTATGACGAAAGATTCATAATCGCGTCAACAAAAAAATCTTCTATTGGTGTTTGTTTCGCTAAAACTCAGAAACGGCTGGACCGATTTGAATAACGCATTTTCAGTTTTGTAGGGGGTGTGTTAAGGATGGTTTACGTATAAAAAAATAGGGAAAATTTCAAAATATAGTTAGAAAATTGAAAAATTTTGGGCTATTTAATTTATCTACGACACGTTTGGCTCAGTTGGTAGTGACCCTACTTTCTGCGCCAGCGGTCTCGGGTTCGAGTCCCGCTGAAGCATTCATTTGTTGAGCACGAATGTTTGTACTCCAGTCATGGGTGTTAATATTTTTAATATGTATGTATTTAAAAATTATATGTGTAGTGTATCAACTATCTGGTATCCGTAACACAAGCCTCGTAGCTTACCATGGAACTAGATGGCGCTGTTGTAGTAATGTCTCAACATATTTACATATTTATATCGTAATCAATAACCGTTAAACCTAGATTATATAAAATTGAAACATCTTTAAATTAGTTTGTTTATTTTCACGCCCTAACTTTGTAACTAAGAAAAAAATAATTTTGTCTATTCTTCAGTTCACACTACGACTTTCAAGAGGAACATTATATATATAAACGCAGACAAAGCCGTTGACGGAGGCTAGTTAAATATCAAGCAGCTGATTCCATATTAATTTGTTTTTAGATCAACAAAAATATTATGTTTAAAGCCATGAGCCATCACCTGCCTTCCAAAGCTTCCGGGAAAGATAACGTAGAAGCTTCGCTAAGTTTATGTCGTATAATAATCATAACGGTACATGGAATAGAAAAATACGAGTTAATTTTTCAATTCAAAATAACTTTTGAGTTTACTTAAACTTAGAAAAGTTTTACATCTATATTAATATTACAAAGAAGTAGAGTTTGTTTGTTTGTATGCGCTAATCTCACGAAGTACAAATCAAATTTGAAAATCAATTTTGAAATATTTAAAAAAGCTACGCTTTTTTTAATTACTGTATGCAACGTTGATAACATTAAGAAATGTAGGATCGTATTGAATTCTCATTTAAATGGACAAAAAATTGAAATAATTAAACTAAAAAAATGTATATGCTATTTTTTATCTATATAAAAAAACCTATTGCTGTTCGTTAGTCTCTCTAAAACTCCAAAACGGTCAGTTTTTTTTATTTGGGATGTATCAGAGGTGGCTTAAGTATATAAAAAAAAAATTGGAAACTTAAAAAAACCTGGAAAAGGTACAGATGTGTTTATTTAGGAAATCATTAACAGAACTCAAGCGAAGCAAGTGTGAGTCGCTAGTCTATACTAATATTATAAAGAGGAAAGATTTGTATTTTTGTATGTAGCGAATAAACTCAAAACCTATTGGACCGATTTTAATGAAATTTGGTTCACATATTGTCTAGAGCCTGAGAAAGGACATGGACTAAAAGGGCTGTAAAGGGTTGAATAGGAGATGAAAGTTTGTATGGAAATTACGTCATTTTTAAAGCTAGAAGCTTGAAAATAATTCTTTAGGCTTTTGAGTATATATAAATTAGTAAGACATTCAAAGTTTGTAAATTTTTTTACTAAAGGGGGTACCCAGAGACGAACCCGAGCGAAGCGAGGGTGAATCGCTAGTTTATAATAATTTTGATGATTAATACCCGATGAAAATACGTAAGAGTCAAAATACACTGGCTAATTCAATCTCGTGCTTCTGAACTATACCTACTTCCGCTGTCAAAATGTATTTTTTCAACGCGTAACTTTCACTTGGAAAGTTGGCATGCGTTTATTTTCGGCCAGTCGTAATGGCGGTTATGTTAGTTTACGTCTTAAGCATATAATTATACATCGTTTTGTAATATTTATTTGTTTATATGGTGATTAGAGTATGATATTTTTATTGCTATACTAGCGATTCACCTGGCTCTGTTCGGATTCGTCCCTACGTATTAAATAAAATAAATAAATAAATATGTTGGGGACATCATTACAACAGCGCCATCTAGTTCCGCAGTAAGCTACGTAACGAGCTTGTGTTGCGGATACCAGATAGTTGATATACTACACATATATAATACATTTTAAATACATACATATTATAAATATAAACACCCATGACTGGAGTACAAACATTCGTGATTAGCAAATGAATGCCCCCAGCGGGACTCGAACCCGCGACCGCTGGCGCAGAAAGTAGGGTCACTACCAACTGAGCCAAACGAGCGGTAATAGTATAGATTTTTTGGGCATGGAATATTTCCCCATAGTAAAAAGTATATAAAGGGTTCATAAATGATAACCATGATTAACTTTAACTCAAGAGGCTATTAAACGAAAAAAATTGTCACGTTCTATGTAGAGTACGATCGTAGCTTGTATCGCTAGTTTTAAGTCTTTAATTAATAATTGTAAAGGGACAGGCGCTAAACGCCTGTGGATGAGTTCATTAAAAAAAGTATATAAAGGCTAACCAGCTATCGTCAATCCAAATTTCATCGAAATCTCAGACCAAATAAAAAAGTATTTGGTCTGAGATCGAAATCTGTCGATCGGTTTTCTCATGAAGCGATCACAGACAGGCAAAAAATGTTTAAAAACTACAGATTCGGCTTCTGTAACGCTAATAATGACAATTTCAAAAAAATTTTACAAAAAATATTTAAAGTACAGTTAAAATTTTATTATCTCTCTATATAAAAATCTCGTGTCACAGTGTTTGTTATATAAAACTCCAAAACGGCTGGACCAATTTTTATGATTTTTTTTTTTGTGTACATCCAGTAGATCTGAAAATAGCTCGTAGGTTATTTTTTATTTCCCTACGTGAAAAGGGTGGCCCTCTCCAGGTGCCTTATTTTTTTTATTTTTGTACCAAATTTTATTTTTAATTTTCGTTGTGGCATTAAAAAATACTTATAACCCTAAATTTTCATCCTTCTACACCCAATACCTATTTTTTTATAGTGAATAGAACGCGGGCGGAGCCGCGGGTACTGCTGGTATGTATATATATTTGACTAATGCAATAGTCAAATGTAAACAAGCGTTTCAACGCAATTGCGCAATGATAACTAAGTACAATGTCCAGAGCTTTCACTGCGATTATTTTACGAGTCGAAATTACTGTACTATATAGTACTATCATTCTTTAATTCTATTTATAATATGTATGCAGCCATTTTAACGTCCCACTGCTGGGCGTGGGCCTCCATTCAATACGAGGGGCTCAGGCCATAGTCCATTACGCTGGCCTAGTGCGGGTTGGCGGACTTCACATGTCTTTCGAAAACTTGCAAAGTCATCTCAGACATGCAGGTTTCCTCACGATGTTTCCTTCACCGTAAGACAAGTGGTGATCATGTTAGAAATGATTCGAATATGATATCCAAGCGAGCGCGTTACCACTGCGCTACCACTGCCATTATTGTATTAAAAAATAAAAAATAAAAATATTTTAAAACTTTCTAAATCGAAATTGCACATTTTAAATATTAAATGAAGTGCGAATTAAAGAAATAACGTCGAGATACCTTTTTAAATTGCAACAACAAAAGTAAAAGTAAGAATTTGGCGCGAACACAGGATTTCTTGGGAACGTGAAAGTGTATTGCGAAACTTTATTTTTGAAAGTATAACTCTGTTTATTCGGAAGTAAATCAAGATAAATTACATTTGACAAAGTGATAAAATGCGCGGCCATTTTGTTTAGAGCCATCTCATGTGCGTGTGTTTAAGCAATCCCTTCTAACTGCACAGATCAAAAAATATTAGACAGTAGATAAACGAGCAAATTAAATAGGTATTTCGTGGCAAAACTATGTAATAGATACTATATTAGATGTAGAGGCCTTTTTAAATCGGTCGCATAGTCTAAGATGGCGCGGGTTCGCGACGGACACGACCGAAGTCATCCGAGCGCATTCGTAAGTAGGTCACACGCACACAGATACAGAACGCACACTAAAGTGCGACGCATCATTGTAAAGAAAAAAGGTTCGCTTTCACACTACGCGAATTTTCGCACGAGTCAATATTGACTCAGAGCTGTGTTTGATATTTTTTCGAATAATAATTGGCATTTAAAATTCTTCTTCTGATGTTATAATAACTTATTTGAATTATTTGTTTTTGTAATAATGTTTCAAATAAATATCGTAAGTTAGCGAAATCGATGTGCGCTATTCACGCAAAAAGCTCTCGATTAATTTTAACTAAATTTTGTATAGTGATTAATTATTACTCAAGACAACATTTAGGATATCTTTTACTATATGGAAACCTTTCATTCCTACAGAATAACTGGTTTTATCGGTCGTCTTTAGAAAAAACTAAAACTTACAGAAATTTATCAAAACAAATTTTTGCTTTTAAAAAGGCGTACAGAAAGGTCACAAAAAGTATATTATAATATGTATCTCCTAAGGTACACTCGCAATAACTATTTGTATTTAAAACGTACGTACAGACGCACCGAGCAAAGTAAGCGTAAGTCGCTAGTTCATAATACTGTATTAAAAAACAAGTATTTTATCATACGCTATTACCTATTATGTGACAAAAGAATTGATTAAGTTGTAATTTAACTACAATGGCAGTCTGATGAATGAGAAATAAGAAAAAATATTATAATACACAATCCACTGTCATTAAAAATACGACATTGACCAGTTTTAACGTTAGGCCTAAACGTAAGCCCTAATTATGCAGATTCCAGCCTAGGTTATAGGCGCATTAAAAATTTACATTCTAAGCATACGCCATCTATATGCGTAGAGGCACTTATTTTGTACAAACACTGCTTTTGGTTGCATGTAATGTTTGCGTGGACATTAGCTTACATAAATACAAGAAATATAACGTTAAATAATCTGTTGTTTATTCGGTTTTTTAATCTGTTACACAACTATTATCGTATAACAGAAACATATATTTGGTTGAAGTAAAAAAAAGTTGAGCGACCTTGAAAATAGTGATGTTTTTTCATTCAATTTAATTATTCGGGACATTAGAATCGTTTATTCGAATTAGAAGAAAGTATTGATTAGAGATACGAGTAAAGATTCGATTGTTTTGGACAGAAATGCTGTAATTTTATAACATTAATTATGTTTTCCTTTGTCTCGTTATAATGAAAAAATAAACTGTTGCATCACTACACACACTACAGCTATTATAAAACGCGTCTGTATGTTTGTCTGTTCGCAATAAACTCCAAAACTACTGCAAACACCGGTATTCATGCTGTTTTCGCCAATGGATAGAGTGGTTCTCGAGGAAGGTTTTAGTATTATTATTAGTAATTTGTCAAGTTTTTGTATACATTCACTAGCGGAAACCGCGGCTTCGCTCGCGCTAAATCTGGGAACGAATCGGAGCGAAGCGAGGATAAGTCACTAGTATAAATGTATTATTTGCATTGAGGATAGTTTAAACCGCATAACTTATGACCTTCACCGCTCGTTAACCGATATCTTCTCAATTTATTGCGATTATAAAATTATTTATTTACGATACATTAAAGAAAACATCGATAAAGTTCATACACGTAAAAGTTAAGTAATTCCAGATTCGCAAGGATAACGGAATAATAAAATTTTTGCTTCATCACATTCAATTAATATGCAGAAAAATGTCACTAGCTGTAAACTACTCTATGACTTAAATCTATTCTATTCATATAATAAAACTGTAGAAAAGTCGTTTTTGTACATCAAAAAAAATTACAAAAAAAATAGCCAGGGTGTTAAAGGACAACCAATAGAATCCATTTCCAGCATTTTTAGAATTTTTGTCTGTTTGTCTGTTTGTCTGTTTGTCTGTTTGTCGGTTTGTCGGTTTGTCTGTTTATTTATCCGGGCATCACGTAAAATGTACGAAAGCAATGTAGATAACTTTTATACACAACGATTGAGCGTAACTTGAAGTAACATTTAGTTTTTGTTTCATTGCAATCTGTTCAGTCTATCAAAAGATATTTGAGTTTAAAGTGAAGAAGTAGATAAATTCCAGAAGTAAAATTAGGGTTATGTGCATTTGGTCTCACTCATCTACACACCTGAGTGTAAATATGCGTGCACAGTTAGGAGGCTGCGAAAATGCTCAGGAGTTTTCCAATTTATTGTTACAAATAGGCGATGGCACATACCCCGTACAAGAAGATGGAAAAGTTATTTTGATTGATAATGATTTGAATTGATGGTTTCACAGCTAATGTTGTTTATAAAGAAACACTAGCATAAATAAAAAAAATGATTTATATCGGTATCCTCCAACAGCGCTTCGCACTAAAAAATACATTGTTAAGTTCCGACATCCACGCGAACGAAGTCGCGGGCACAGCTAGTTTGTATATAAGTAATAAAGAATATAGAACAAATTTAAAAGAGAGAAAAAGAGCAACCAAAACCTAATGAGAACTAGAAAAACAGGCCAAGTGCGAGTCGGAGTCGCGCACGTAGTGTTCCGAACCATTATCAATAAAAACGAGCAACAATTACGTTTGTTGTATGGGAGCCTCCTTAAATATTTATTATATTCTGTTTTTTAGTATTAGAAATACATCTTTTGTGAAAATTTCAACTGTCAAACTAATCACGGTTAATGAGATACAGCCTGGTGACAGACGGACAGCGGAGTCTTAGTAATACGGTACGGAACCCTAAAAAACAATAACCAATGTCGAATTCCGTCAAAAAAATGCTGCGTGCATCCCTTTTGATGTTCCGTGAAAAGGGAACATACTAACAAACGCTGTCTTAATTATAATATCTGACAACTTAATACAATATTGCTATCCTAGGAACAATATTAGTTTAGTTTTAAACAGTTTAACTCCCAAGCATCTATGTCTTGATTATGTCAGTGGTAGCTCAGTGGTAACGCATATGCTTAGTAAACCTATATAGCGGGTTCTACGGCCACTCATCGAGAGGTCCTTGGTTCGAGTCCCGGGTCGGGCCAAGTTTAGTTATTGAGTCTTACTGTTTAGTGAGCCTCAGTAACAGCCCGGAGTTGGGACGTTGGCGGTGGTTCACCCCCGTGCCTCGGAGAGCACGTAAAGCCGTCGGTCCTGCGCCTTAGCTCTCACTGGTCGTGTCGAGTAGTCGTCCCACCGGAGTATGAGAGTGATAGGAACAGAGAGTGCACTTGTGTCTGCGCGTACACTCGTGCACTATAATATCTCCTGCGCAGCTGGCATTTCTCATTTAGATTGGCCGCCATGGCCGAAGTCGGTCGTAGAGCATTATAGCGGGTTCAAATTCCGGTTCTCGACTGATATTTTCATGTACAAACCATTTTTAACATGACAAATGAACGTGAAACATCCTGAGAATACGTGCATGTCTATTCATGTGAAGTCTGCCAACACGCACTTGTCCAACGTGGTGGGTAATGGTCTGATTTCCTTCGTATTGAAGGATACATACATCGTATTTTGTCACGAGCTTTACATTATTTCTGTGTATACAATTTCGACAACCAATTGATTTACTTTCACTGTAATGCTTAAAAAACTTTCTAAAAACAAAATACTTAGTATCATTTTTATTGAACTATGACGAATCAAATTAAAATGGTGATGACGACAAAAATATAATATATGGATATATAATAGCGTCACGGTAAGGTATTTAAATTCACGGGAGGTGGTTGTGGATTCGATCCCGGATTAAGCAAATATTAATCTTGATGCAAGCAAGCAAAGTCGTAGTATAGCTTCTAGTTAGAAACATGATTCAGCATTCATTATTTTCGTATACGCCTCATTTCTGTCTAAGGGCGGATACGGTTACTTACTGAATCTTAATCGGTACACGAAATATCAACTTAATAGTGAAATTGCTTGAAGAATTTTAGCTAAATTATAGAATATGGTACAATATTAAGTTTGCTTAAGAAAAGAAAAGATACTGAAAAATAGTTTATAAATTACCCTACAGCAAGTACGTCAACGGTCGCGGGTTTGAGTCCCGCTGGAAGCTTTCATATATATTAATAATATGTAGGTGTTATAAGTATGTATAGTGTATCAACTATCCGGTATCCGTAACGCAAGCCTCGTAGCTTACCACGGAACTAGATGGCGCTGTGTGTTAATGTCCCAACATATAAAAAAAAATTGAAAGAAATCCCGAAATTTTTTACAAAATTGGCGAATAATTCAAGGTATGAACATATATTTTGAACCAGCTGTCGCCGGCGGTCTTTCCGAACCGTTATTACCTGGCAACCTTCAAGAAGAGAGCATATTCTTTCTCGAAAGCCCGGCAACGCTTTTTCTAGCCCTGTAGCGTTGCAGGTGTTCATGGGCGGTGGTGATCTGTCTTTTTGCCGCCTTTGTCCAATAAAAAAAAGAACATAAGTATCTTGTTTTAAAGTTAGTCAAATAAACCACTAAGACCTAAATACTACAATTAAAAGTCATTATACGCAATAGTATACATAATATAGAAAGTGTAGCACATGCAGCAAGTACATTCTAAACGCATTGACACATTGCCATCGTTAAATGTAACCAATGGCCGAGATGTAAGCATTGGTCCAGACGTTAATTTAGACTAAGATGATATTACCACTTAAACTATTACCGACACCCTATTTTGCCTCTAGGCCTTATAGGTCAATAAACTTAAGTTCACAGATACAAAAAATAAGTTTGATCGTTACAATAACAACTGTATTAGTGTATATAAACTTATTGTCTGGCTGTTTGTCCTCCCTTATCTCTGAAAAAGCTGGACCGTTTTTAACAGGAATGTCTTTGGTAGATAGTTGATGTTATAAAGAGTAATTATTCTTCAGCCCTTTTAACGTCCCACTGCTGGGCACGGGCCTCTCTCAGTACGAGGTACTCCCTCGGTACGATCAGACCATATCCTTCGAAAACTTGCTAGGTTGTTCTCAGACATGCAGGGTTCCTCACGATGTTTTCCTTCACCGTAAGACAAGTGGCAATCATGATAGAAATGATTCGCACATGAAAATATCAGATGTGCGAGACCCGGATTTGAACCCGCATCACTCGGTACCACTGCCTCATATATAATTAATAATTAGTACGTTATATAATTCAAATTAGTCCCAACGTAAGTCTGATTCACAACTTTTTTAATGATCACGGCGTGTAAATGAATCCTGTCTAAAAAAAGGAAAAGGAAGGATGAATAACCTATTTTTAGGTGACCTACATGTTATCTTTGCAACAGTACTCGGCTTTCCAGATGCAATAAAGATCTACAAAGGAAAATGTACCTAAATTATAAATTCTTACACTTAAAAACGAGAATTGTTTTGTATACGTCGTACTTGTTATATACAAGTTTTTTTGTCTGGGTGGCGTAGTGGTTAATCGTACGGTTGCAGATCCGGAGGTCGTGGATTCGAGTCCTGAGTTGGACCAAGTTTAGTTAGGGAAGTTGGCGGTGTTTGTTTCACTCCATTGAAAAGCACGCAGCTACGCCCTAACTCTTACAGTTCCTGTTAAGTGTCCCACGGGAGTATGAGAGTGACAGAAGGAGAGTGTCTTTGCGTCTGCGCGTACGTTAAAATCTGAAGGACGATTTATAAAAAGCTAATAAAATGTAAAGTTACTCTTATTAGTTGGTCATTTTTAAGTTTTTTCTATTATATTACGACACTTTCCTTTATTAACGAGACAATCTTTCGGATTTAGTCACGGATTTACTTTGATTTTTGGTTCCAAGAACCAAAATAAAAAGCCAAAAAAAAATCTGCGGCTAAAAATCGAATAAAAAAATAAATCCGCGAAAAAATCCGAAAATATTCCACTTTCCCTTATTGTGAATTGCGAATAAAGTCGCGGAAATAATCTATACTTATTACATGTTGTTAATCTTTGCTAGAAGATGCTGTAAAATTCATCTCAAAGAAGCATAAATCTGAGTCACGCGACGTCACAACCAATACGTAAGATACTATATCAACGTATTTGCATTCATAAACGTTACCGTAGGTCAGTGTTGTAATACTACTACACATTGTTACATTACATTAATTACAAACTTCGTTTATTCAATACTTTCTTAGGTTTACGCGAATATTTGACATTAATGAAACTACCTTTTCGGATTTTGTTACGGATTTATTTTGATTTTTGGTTCCCGACGTTTCGAATGCTTTACAGCGCACATGGTCGCGGGAGAGACTAAGGTATTTGACGTCTCAAAGGTTTCGTTCATACCATCGTTTATTAATAAATAGGTACGTGTTGTATATATTTACTTCGCACCGCCCGGTATATATTTGAGTTGATTATATGAATTGCACGCACCATGGCAACGGTCATAACATGATACGTCAAACACCGTTAATTGTATAATGTTGTTTTAAATTTCCTTTTTAACAAAAAATAATTTTTAAAAAATTTGACAAATTATATATTAAAACCTTCCTGGAGAACCATTCTATCCATTGGTGAAAACTGCATGAAAATTGGTGCAGTAGATTTTCAGTTTATCGCGAACAGACAGACAGACAGACAGACAAACGCGGCGGAGGACTTTGTTTTATAATATGTATAAATACTTTGTTTTATGGGAAATTTGAAATTTTACTTGTACTTATACATTAAAAGTTTTGCGACGCACGATTTTAGATGTAATTGTATACCTATCTTAGTATAGGTAATGTGATTGAGACGAAATCTTTTAGTTTTCTCTAGCTTTTAATAACATAACATGCATTTTTATGATTTTTTCTATATTGTTTTAAAAAAAAACGTAAAATTCTATTTCTCTGTTAGACGATTTATAACTCGAACACATGTAGGTACGAGTATATACATTATTTCTTTTTTAACACTTTCGCTGCGTTACGGCAAGTATTTTGCCGTTTTTGACTAGTAGTCAGTGCGGCAGCTCATTGTCCTTGTCTTACGCTCGGTGCGGGGGTGATTTAACTATGTTCCCGTAAGTGTAGAAAAGAGACAATGATCTTTTTAATATTGTTACTTTAAATATAATCATATTCTACACTAATAACGTACGGCAAAATAGTTGTCGTAACGCACAGTGAGTGAAATATTTTTGTCTAGTGCGGTACGGCAACTCTTTTGCCGTACCCTCCCAACCCCGCACCTTACCGAATGCGCCCACGCGGTTCCTCACTTTGCACTAGAGCTGGCCATACGTATTTTGTGCTCGATATTTTTTGTGCGAAAAAATTATAGAACTGCTTATTACTCAACTCTAACAAGAAGAAAGTTGAAACAGTGCGTACGTTTTGTAAGGAATGTCAAAAAGTTATGTGTTAAATTGCTACAACAAAATGCACAATCTGTCCGTCCTGGCTGGCACCGAGTTCAAAATAAACGAAGTTCTTAAAAGTATTATTTTCAACTTTTTAGTTTAAATTTGTTTAGTTTAAATGTCGGTTTTTGGTTTTTTGTTAAAAATAATTTATTTTAAGCTTTTTAGCGGAAAGTAGATACGTTCGTTCGTTTCGTAGATAGTTCTTTTAAATCCTAACCGTTGAGAAGTTGTATCTTCCATCATCATTTACGGTACGTGAGTTAAATATCCGGATAGCCTATAAAAGATTCGGCCGAGTATCGTTAATTTGCTCCTAAAAATTGAAGAGTTCCGTTACTTTGTCATGGATCCCATCATCAGAACCTTACCAAACTCTCATAAAACTACCCTTGAAGTCCATCCTTTCCAATAAAAAAAGAATCATCGAAATCAGTTAGGCGTGAAATTGAGTTATTCTTCCATTTGTCGCGCACAAAATTAATTCAAATTTAAGACTTATATGAATTTCTCATGGATGCCATTGTCAGAACTGAACTAAATTAAAATGAAACCACACGGGAAGCACCACCTTTCAGATTAAAAAAAATCATCAAAATCCGTTCATCAAGTCGAAAGTTCTGAGGTAACACACAAAAAAAAATAAAAATAAAAAAAAATACAGACGAATTGAGAACCTCCTCTCTTTGGAAGGCGGTTGAAAAATAGAGTATTTTTAAAAATTCAGTACACAAGTGCTTTTAAAATTGACGTTAATTATAAGAATGATAATAATTATTACGTTGATCAATTAAGAAGAATTATGTTGATTCATACACTGTTAAACTTTAAAGTGTCTTTAACTTTTGTGCCTAGTATATCTAATAAAGAATATCCTTAAAATATCGATTGTTTATTTTACAAGTAAGCTCAATCCCTAGCATTTTATCACTTCTATGCTATACGGCAAATATATTGCCGTAAATAGCAGATTTTGAAAAATCCCTTTATCTTTCGAAATATCTTACAGAACCCCGGGCGACCGCAGCTACGTATACACGAGGATGTACCCTATCGGTTAGTTAAAAAAAGACGTTGATATTATGAGGTTCCACGTCTGTATGAACCTTGGAAGTCGGGTGCTGGTACGGCAAAATAGAAGTCGTAACGCATAGCAGGAAATATAGATACGGGCAGTATTTGTCTCGTAACGCACGGGCAGAAAGTTTAGTTCTAGCGCCGCCGCAGCGAACGTGTTAATTAAATTAGCAAAATAATCTATAAAATTCTAACTTAGTTTGAAATTGTGCATTGAATATTATTGGATACTCTAATTTAAATAGACATTATTATCGATTAGGCCGAATCCATCGTTTTTAGAATTTTAGTCTGTCTGTCTGTGACTACATTACGAGAAAACCACTGGACGTATTTTGATGAAATTAGGTGTGGTGATAGCTGGTCTAGGATAGTTTTTACTGCGTTAAAGTATCTAATTCTTAAGAAATCGATATAAACCTCAAAACGTACCGTAATGATGTGGCAAGAATATTGTATAGATTAAACAAAAAATACGTACGTGTACGTATTTAATAAAATATAATCTGTAAAATAAAAGGTATCCATTGCTGCTGTTTAAATAAACTACGAAACACATTTTCGTTTTAATAATCTATACAATATCCTTGACACATCATATAATTCTAACAAAGCCGAATCTGTACATTTTTGGAAAACCTTATTGAAATAAGTATTATTATTGATGCAGAGGCCGAATCTATAATCATCAGCTCTAAGAAATCTATTAACTCTTATAACGACCTTGGTGATGAACCCGAGCGAAGCGAGGGTCAGTCGCTAGTATTTTATATCGTTTTAACTAAAAAAAAAACAATAAAAATGAAGTATTTTTATAAATATACTTATAAAATCTCTCAAATGTTAAGACTATATAAATAAAAAAATAAATATGTTGGGACGTTATTACAACAGCGCCATCTAGTTCCGTGGTAAGGTACGAGGCTTGTGTTACGGACACCAGATAGTTGATACACTACACATATAAATTTTAAATACATACATATTACAAATATAAACACCCATGACTAAATGACAAACATTCGTCTTAACAAATAAATGTCCTCAGCGGGACTCGAACCCGCGACCGCTGGCGCAGAAAATAGAGTCACTACCAACTGAGCCAAACAAGTCTTCAAATTATTGTAAGACATTTTAAAATTTTAACAATAATATAAAAAATATTATTTTATAGAACTCTGCCTGGTTGATCTTTAAGAACTCCTTCATAGTAGATGATTATGTGCAGCCGCAATGCAGCATTTCGATTCAGGCATTTTCAATGGCCACGACATTTTGTGATGTATGAAAAATATTTTAACACTTAGATTATTGTCATTGTAACTGTGTAATTATTTTAAATGTCATGTTGGTTATTAAATAATAATGAAAATTTATAGCTTGTATTTCGAAATTTTTGCTAACAAACTTAACGTTTATTTATGTACAGTTATTAGAAATTTTATATTATCTCGCAGTAAAAAGTATCCTATAACTTGACACAGTTTACTAGCTATAATCATAGCAATTTTCATCAAAATCGGTTCAGTGGTTATTTCGTTATACGACGACAGACAGACAGATAGGCAAAAATTCTAAAAATTATAGATTCGACCTCTGTATCGATAATATGTTGGGATATTAAAGAAAATATGTTTTAAAATACGTTAGATTTCTTATATGTAGATTAGTTTAAATTTCACTAATTTAGAACTAGGGTTCAAAGTACGTTGAACAATTTTACGTTTTATACGAGCGTTCTATTACAGTTGAGTATGTTAATAAAATGACATCTGAGTCCTGACTCATAACTGCGAGACCGCTTGAATATTGCATACGATCAACAAATTGTTTGACCTGGCTTGACTCGAAGAATAAATATCTTAACGTATAATTTGAACTATTTTTTGTTAATTTAAATGCTTACGTTTACTTTTAAAATGATTTTTTCATATAATAAAACTGTCTGTCTGTTTGTTCGCGATATACTCAAAAATGGATAGAGTGGTTCTCGAGGAAGGTTTTAGTATATAACTAGCGGAACCCGCGGCTTTGCTCGCTAAATCACTTAGTCACTAATTTAAAATGATTTTTTCATATGAATAACGTATATGCCTTACATTTAGCGACATTAATAATTCCAGGTTGAAAATAATTTTGCCCCTTTCAAATCTAATCAACGAAAGATTTAAATCATTTCAGAAAAAGCCTTTAAAGCGGTGGCAGTCCAAAGAGTTTCCCTTTTCAGGCGCTTTTAAAAAGTACTCATTAAGGTATGAAGCCCACATTCCACAAAAGATTAGGCGATGCACGTGTGTGCGTGGCACGTGTGAATAAACTGAGCACGTGCGGACACTAACGGCTATGTGTGCTCACACACACAAGCTCAGCTAGTGATGTAATGCCCGCGTTGACGCCTAGCAGACATTTTTTATGGGCTCTGACGCAACTTTTTTATAACCGTAGCGTAAGGACTGTTACCATTGTGCCTACCCGTTCTTCGATTTTCTTTTTCGTTTGTTTTGCTACTGAAATATGTGTCGTTGTGTCGAAAAATTTATGATTATATTGATAATGGTATTAAAAATAACATGCTTTTGTTACGCTCAATACTACATTACTTATATACTATTCTAATATACTTTATAATAAATTATATAAAGATATTACGCGTACATTATAATTTATAATAAATACAACATTATACATTTTAATTATATAAATACTTACACAACCAATCTTCATATTCAAAGATATGTTCATAGTTTTATAATGTTTGTTTTAAAAACGAAGCATTATGTAATATAATTTATTTCTCTTTTCCAGGTAAGAGTTCAACTCAATGCAGCAAAATGAAAAACATTCATACATCAGGTTTGGTTATTTAAATATTTAAATATTTCTTTATAAGACCTTATATTACGATATTATACTAAAATTACTCGTTGTACGTATTATGCAATGCAATGTGAAAAGTCGTCGTATAATAATGACGTAGTGTGTACAAGCCCTTATGATGCACATACACACATATAAACCGCTGCGTATAACTGTAACGCAAGGCTGCACACAGATGCAACAAGGACAGGTCAACGCACTCTGTTGCCTTGCACGAGCGAGATGCAGATATACAGCTACACTAATGAGGGAAAGAGACAAATAAACATCACCAACTTCTTCTCTTACGGAGAATTACACGTGTACGACAGGGACAGACATATCCCGGCAGGAAGAGACGGCTATATAAATATTATGTCTGTTATTTCACTTCCTCCGCTGTGATGCAATAGCAATTTATTATAAGCATCTATTTTGAGACAAAGCTCAATTAAAATTTAAATCTTTCATAATCTCTACTTTGCAAATATGTCATTTTATTGAAAAAATCGCGAAATAATTTTAAGAAAAAAAATTTGACCTAATTTCAAGCGATACGAATACTTCCGAATTTACTCGATAAGTTTTGGCGGGAAATGAAATATGATAGCAACACTTATTTGTTTACATTACTAGTTTATTTTATTTTTAATTTACTTGAAATTTACATTGCTTATGGAATTAAATACATTATGTATTAGAAAACTAGTGTGATATAATATTCGTTAATAGCGCCATCTATCGGTAGGTAGCGGTATTAATTTTATTATTGCACTATCTCTGTGGCCTCATTTTGGGCAGTTCTTGTTAAACGACTCATCATTTTAGCATAAGCAAATTCCCGTGTAACTTTAAACATTTATCCTTTTATTTCAAGGAAAATCGATTAAAAACACCGCACTACGCATGCCCTAGTTACAGTTCCGTGAAAATATCGTCTTTTGTGGACTTCTGCATGGAAAAAAGTAGGCCCAGATACATGCCAAACCACGTGTCATTGAACTCTCTCAAAAAGATGCCAGGTTACAAATGATATGTGGAAAAGTAAACCTAAAACCGTTTCCCATAGCGGCTAAAGTCCCGCCAAATTCCTTCTGAATGAGAGGCCATTTTGAAAAACACCCACACTACGCAAGCACGCACACACAGTACTCTATGTACAAAGAAAGTACGTACGAGCTTTCCCTGTGTTGAGTTACACAATCTCGGACCTCTCGCTCGTACTGTTATGTAATAACGGTTGTTAAGCCGTAACATTTTTCTCTACACCGCTATGCCATTTTTAATGCAATTCTTAAATGCACAGAGAATATCTATGAATAGATGTAAAAAAATAAAAAATAAATAATCTATCATCAAATTAACGACTCTTTATTCAAAATTATGACTAAGGCCTAAATAAATAAATCCTAAGCAATATTTTTTTAAAATAGATAAAATAATCTACAAAAAAGGCTTTATTCATATAGTATATTTAACATATATTTTTTTTAATTTTAAGCGTACAAATAAGTGCATATACCTGTCAAATACCTATGTGCGCGTAACACACAATTGCGATGTGTTCAACCACGCGGTAGTGTGCTTCGGCTGTTCCTAGTTGATTCCCCGATGGCCCGCTTGCAACATCTATGTGAGCGGGTCTTTATTAACGGCGCGAATATTTAAAAAAAAATTAAAAAAATCGATAATGTGACAGTGACAGTGACGTGAAAAGTTTTTATAATTATTGTAATTTTTTTTAAATAGGTTTTACACAACTCGGTGATATTAATGGGTGAGAAGCGACTTGAAATGTAATTAGAATATCTGTTAATTGGGTGTACTTCATGCGATCGTCTCCGTTGTGACGTATAATTTGAATTTCGCGTACTGAAATTGGTGTCGTAAAACGAATAATAAATTAAAAAATAATCTAAATATAAAAAAAATCTAAATAATATGACATTATTACAATAATCCATTCAAATAGTTCCTGAATTAAACCACAAACTAAAGTACAGATAAAAAGGGGTCTGTAACTTGGTTTCCTATAAAAGATAAGTGTTGCAGGCAGAAGTCTAGCTAACGTCAATATGAATAAAGTCTAGACTAGAACAAAACGACTGTTTAATTTGATTATGTGTCATGGTGTTTATTTAATACTCGCATTAAAATTTCCTAGAAGGTGTCACATATTTAAATGTCACATTTTTAAAGCGAAATTTGAACAATACTATAAGTCGGCTTTTACAGTTTTTTTACAGTATTTGTCTGATAACATGATATTTAAAAAAAAAACGATCTAATACGTATAATATTTTTAAATAACATACATTAATATTATTCTTTTTTATGTAATAAACTAGCGACACACCCTCGTTTCGCTCAAGTTCGTTCCTAGATTTAAGACGAGCGAAGTCTCAAGATGCGCTAGTTAAAACAAATAAAATTTCTAAAATAAAAGTAGCCTAAGTTACTTATAACATTAGTTATCTGCGAGTGAAAGTCCCGTCAAAATCGGTCCAGCCGTTTCAGAGATTAGTCGAAACAAACAAACTGACAGACAAAATTTTCGATGTAAGTAACGTATATACTTCCATACATTTAGTGAAAAGCTGTTAATTTGAAATTACAAACAGACACTTCAATTTTATTTATATATGTAAAGCTTATAACATACAAAAAAATGTAGTTTTAAAACAAATTTTTAGAACATTTTCTACTTATATATGAGATATCTTTGTAGGAAAATTTTTTGTTACTGCCAGTAGTCCATACAAATGTACGGACAGAGTCGGGGGCGTGAGTAGTCAACAGTTGCTATGCCAGGCGATGCACCACGCCCTGCCAACAATACAATTTCAAATAGAAATTTCCCAAGTGACAAACTACAAAACTCGACATTTACATTTAAAATCAAGAATTCATACAATACTTGTCCCGAAACGGACGATATCAAGTTACAAGGGGGTTGTCTGTCTCACTTCAGCCCATTAAAAAACAAAAGGGGAGAAGGAGATAGCGTTATTGTTAATAGTATAAAAGATGGCCTATTTTCCCAGCCACGTGGCTTGAAAAGTCTAGTAATTTCCTTTTAAGTTGGGGTTTAATGAAAGAACGCTTCATACCCACTGATAAAACTATTTATTCAGTCCCTCACTTTATATTAATATCTATACATATAAAAAACAAATGCTGTTAGTTTGTCTTGATAAAATTCAAAATGGCTGGACTGGATTTGAATTTTGAATTTTGAATTGAATGGCTTAAGTATAAAAAAAAACTAGGGAAAACCCAAATAAGCACCCGAAAAATCATAAAGTTCAGAACTGTAAACGTAATTATAATTAAGGACTCAAGCGTAGCGAGAGTGTCGCTAGTCCGTTATATAAACATCTGTTATTTTAAACATAACTGTGATCGTCTAAGAAAGTTACATCAATTAAGTTAAAGCTAAAAAAGTCATAAAATTTCAATTTTCACGAAGAGTCTTGTCGTGACCATGATTGCTGTAAAGCATTCGAAACGTCGCGTCGGGAACTAAAAATCGAAATAAATCCGCAACAAAATCCGAAGAAAGTAAACTTGGTAATATTTATATAAATTATACACAATATAATTAATTTTAATTGATATTCTGTGATAAGGGGAATCCCCGAACCCAAATATTTAGCACATACGCCACCTATATTCAATAACTTGTATCACTGACCTCAAACTTGAATCGCAAATAGGTCAGGTCGTTCGTTCGTTTTTGGGCTAGCTTTGTCCCTAATCTGACCTTAGTGACCTTGTTCGAGTTCACTCGTTTCGAGGTCACAAAATTCGCGGTCTCTGTGCCACTTACTGAACTACTTGTTATTATTTAATTAACTTTTGTTTTTGACAGTTAATATGTAATGTTATGAAGTGAATTGAAAAAATCTATATTAAATATAAATAAAATAGAAGTGTCTGTTTTTAATTTCAAATTAACAGCTTTTCACTAAATGCATATGAAAGTATATACGGTACTTACATAAAAAAAAAAAAATTAATTTTTGTGTCTATGTCTGTTTGTCCCGGCTTATCTCTAAAACGACTAGGCCGATTTTGACGGGACTTTCACTAGCAGATAGCTAATGTTATAAGGAGTAACTTAGGCTACTTTTATTATATTAGAAAATTATTGAAACCGTTTATTTTTGTTTAACTTACACCAGCCGGCACTGCTAATGTATTAACATTCTGAGACAGACAGACGTATAAAGATGAGATTTGGCAGGGAGGTAGTTTATAGTAGACGTCCGCTAAGAACGGATTTTGCGACAGGGCCGGATTAAGGAGGCATCTTTTGTGCTACAAATTTTTAATTTGGCAGGTTTCGTATTTAAAAATGGCAAAAAACACAAGTTTCAACTGGTTTTAAGCACACATTAAATCGCGCATAATAAAAATTCCCAATTGTATAAGAAATGCTTTCTATCATTGTTGTATTTTTCACGTAACACGATTCGTATTCGTTCACGTAATACCGTTGCTTTAACACTTACTTGCAATAACAATATTATGTGTAGAAATCTATATAATATGTAGAAAACTTGATTTATGATAGTTATCTATATAAGAAGCTGACAATTGACAGTCTAGTAAAGATTATTTACAGATTTTTCTATAAAATACTGCTTATTATCCTCTTTTGCCATATTACATTAACACACAGCACCATTTAGTTCCGTAGTAAGCTACGAGGCTTGTACACATATATAACTTTAAAAACGTACATATTATAAATATAAACACCCATGACGAGTACAAACATTCGTGCTCAACAAATGAATGCCCCCAGCAGGATTTGAACCCGCGACCGCTGCTACAGCGGCCACTACGACCTGAGCTAAACGTCATTTATATTAATAACGAATGACATCGACCAACTTCATTTTACAACATGACATTAAAGTATTGTTTTTTTAAGTAGAATATCTACACTCGTATCACGTTGAATACTGCATATAATAAATTAGAAAGTGCGTCTGTTCGTTACTTAATAATGCCGAAACATTACGGTATGTGACTTGGCGTTGTGTCAAATTGACACTATAAAGCATTTAATTTGCTCAAGTTTGTTTTCTCTGTTCAAGATTTCTTTGAAATTACATACTTTCTATAGCAAAAAGTATCCTATATATTGACGCGGATAACCAGCTATCATCGTACTAAATTTCATCAAAATCTGTTGAGTAGTTTTCTCGTGATGCTGTGACAAACAGACAGACAAGTGGTAGTGCCATGCTTGTTACCTTCGGGTAGCAGCCGAATGGGCCGGCACGCCTCGTGTAATACCACTCTCTCACAGGAGACCGGCGTGAAGTGGCAGCTATGCTGTCGCGTTTCGTCCGGTAAGTGAGAGTCCGGCAGGCCCACTACCCATCCCTCCTCCCGTCCTTCTCCCTCCTCCCTCCCTCCCTTTCCTGAAAGGCCGGCAACGCATCTGCAAGCCCTGTGGTGTTGCAGATGTCCATGGGCGGAGGTGATCACTTACCATCAGGTGAGCCTCCTGCCCGTTTGCCCCCTTTGTCATATAAAAAAAACAGACAGACAAAAATTCTAAAAACTATAAATTTAGCCTCTACATGGAAAATAAAGACTATTTCTATAAGATATTTCATGTACAGATTAGACTCAATTAGAATTTTGTTATACGTATAGAATTACTGCTTAACTTTCAAATGGCTGGTCTGATTTTGATGAAGTTTTGTACACAAATAGTCTATGGCCTGGAGTAATATATAAGTTACTTAATACTTTCTTAGATTTACGCGAATATTCGACATTATAAATGAAACTATCTTTTCGGATTTTGTCGCGGATTTATTTTGATTGATTTTTAGTTCCCGACGCGGACGTTTCGAATGCTTTACAGCAATCATGGTTACGGGAGAGACTGACCCCTCTCTTTTCTTCTCACTCTGACAAAATCCGAAAAGGTAGTTTCATTTATATTATAAGTTACTATTATTTTTTTCGGTGCATATCTGCGATCAGTCATAGGCTATGAGCGGATTTGTTGTAATTTGTCCATGTCGTGCCGAAGAGGCTCCTCATCAGGAGACTTCACCATCTGTCGCCAACTTCATGGCGTTTCATTTATTTCATGTAGCTAAATAAAAAAAAAAAATATTCTCCTCAATTCTGATCTCCCTAAGCTACGACGCTTCGTTGAAGGTCGCTTGTATTGTACACACCCTTCATTTTTAGTAGCATAAGCTGGGTTACTACGTATTATGAAATGTACTACGACTGATTAAATACGACACGTTTGGCTCAGTTGGTAGTGAGCTTTTTGCGCCAGCGGTCGCGGGTTCGAGTCCCGCTGGAGGCATTCATTTATTGAGCACGATTGTTTGTACTCCAGTCATGGGCGTTTATATTTATAATATGTATGTATTTAAAATTTATTTGTGTAGTGTATTAACTACCTGGTATCCGTAACACAAGCCTCGTAGCTTACCATGGAGCTAGATGGCGCTGTTGTAATAATGTCCCAAAATAATAAAGAATATATATTTTATAGACTTCATAAAAGGAAGATATTTAACCTTTTTAATACCCTATTCTGATGCTATAATCATATAATAATAAATTTCATATAATAATTCTTAATGTAGAGCTAATTTTAAAATTATTTATAATTGATAAGTTCTGGAGCCAAAAAATTAATGAATCCGCTTGAAATTTGAAAGGATTTTATTCAAAATATTATTATATCCTTGTTTTGGTTTTTTGTGCTAAACACACCAACGCATTACGAAAATGTGACATCTAGCGGTGAGGTCTGGTACTAATTCAAGTAAAAATATGTTTTTAAATGAATCTGTATTGAAAAGCAATATTTTTAAATATTTCTTCGCAAAAATGACGTAATTTTATATACTTTATGCTTATTTTAGAGAAAGTAATAAAAGAAAAATAAAAAATATATGACGCAGTAACGCTATTCGATAATAGATGGCGCTGTTTCAAATCCATTTAACAATGTGACGCATTATGTCACTTTTATCGGCATTTGCCGTAATAAAGTGCAAAGAAGCTAATCGTGCGTTGACCGATTATATTGTTTTTCCTGCATTATCGACTATGTAGGTCTTACACTGAAAGCTATCTCAATACTAAAATTAGGTACAATTTGTTTATTTTTGTGATTTTTAAGTTATATGGCATGTGTGGGCGGCGGTAAGATTTCCAGAGGGCATGTACTTTTTTAAATTAAACTACTGACTCATATTCAAATGATTAACTCCATAACTTGTATTCATATCTGATTTATCGTCTTTTATTTAATAGATCTAAATTTAAAAGAAATTTTATAATTAATTTTTGTACATATTTTCCTTCATAGTAGGGGGTGCAAGTGTACCCCTTTGCACCCTCTGCCAGCGCCCATAAGCCTGCATTTAATAGAGATTTAACGTAGAATATTGAAAAATGCAGCAGTACGTTGATAGAAATATCAACTTCGATTATACATTTTATATATAATAAATATACGTATATGTATTTCGTATGATATATCTCCACTCTCCAGTCCTCAATAGTCTAGTTGTAATGTCACGAAATTCTTTCTAATCTAAATATATAAAAGCGAAATATTATAATTGCAAAAAATTTGTATGGATGTTTGTAACACAATTACGCTAAAACGGCTGAATAAACCTGAATAAAATTTGGCAGAGAGATAAATAATAATGTAGGAGTTATTATAAATGAAACTACCTTTTCGGATTTTTCAATCATTAGGAAAATTAGATTTTTCAATCATTTTTCAATCATTAGCAATCATGGTCACGAGAGAGACTCTCCCGTGACCATTATTGCTGTAAAGCATTCGAAACGTCGGGAACTAAAAATCAAAATAAATCCGCGACAAAATCCGAAAAGGTAGTTTCATTTATAATGTCGAATATTCGCGTAAATTTAAGAAAGTATTATGTAGGAGTTACTTTTAATATCTAAACAAAATATAGTTCTCGTGGAATAGATTATTTTTTGTTTTCACTAGAGACGAATCCGTGTGAGTCGCTATTCTAATTAAAGTAAGTCAATATTAAAATTCTAAGCATGTTGTATAACTGTTAAATTATTTGCAAGTAGTTTGAGAATAATTTATTTTGATTTAAATACGTATTGTTCTATGACTAGTTACTAGTTAGAGAGATGAGATAAGATTCGTTTATAGAGAACGATACGTTTTCGTGTCTTGCGTAAAAACTGGACCGATTTCAATGAAATCGTTATTTTTGTATCAGTTATAAAATATTTACCTTACTTTTCATATGTTATGTCACTATTTGAAGCTTGTTAGCAAAATATTCTAAAATAGTGAGTTGAATCTCTACATTAAATATCACGAGAAAACAACATATAATATACTTTTTATCAGTAGATACGAACATGAGCGGAGCAAGAGAAAGTCGCTTGTATAATATATTGTATTCAGCCCTTTCTAACGTACCACTGCTGGGGGTGGGCTTCCCTTCAATACGAGTGGGCCAAGCCAAAGTCCACCGCGCTGGCCAAGTATATACAAAAATAACTACTTCTCAAACTGTAATTTCTATTTGGAACCCATACACAATTAAGAACACGATACCTTTAATTGCGTAAGAATCTTATTTAACTAGTAAAAGAGTAAGGTTTAATTACAATAAAAATACTCAAGGAAGCCACAGTATAGTACTTGTTATGTGAATGTACAATCACAAAGCATTGTCTGGCAATCGATTTTGCAATACTGGTGACAATTAATCATTGTAAGAGCGCAATAAAAAATAACACCGCCAATGCATGAGTCGGCATAAATATTTATGAGTTATCTCAACGGTTAAGTGAACTCACATTTAGTATTATTATTATCTATTAAATTTTGTAGCTATACGCTTTTTACTAAATCGGTTAAACTCTTTAGAACCAAAACTACGACCACACCGGAATTTATATAATATATATTCATATTATAAAGCTGAAGAGTTTGTTTGTTTGAACGCCTTAATCTCAGGAACTAGGTACTGGTACGAATGAAAAATTTTTTTTTGTGTTGGATAGCCTATTTATCGAGGAAGGGTATAGGCTATATAACATCACATGGTATAAGTAATAATAATATGTAAAATATATTGGATAGCGGTTAAAACGCGGGCGAGGCCGCGGGATATGTCAGTTTTATATAGTTAAGCGCTTTAATTTTCATTCATGATGTTATTTTCATTTGCAACTCGCCAGTAAATAAATGTGTTAATAGATACATCACTAAAATAATATCGATTAATAGAAATCGTTTGGCGAGATAATTATAATCGATTACAAATGTTTAGAACAATCATTCGAAACATTTCCTTATTGCAAAGATACAATGTCGGATGACCAGTAATATAAAAAATGTAAGTCATGAATGCGTCATAACAGCACTTTGAGTTATCCGAACGGTCGTTCAACTTAGTTTGGCAACGTTTGACCTTTAGTACCAGCTAGTCGCTAATAGATGGCGCTGACCTATTATTGGTTCTAGTTTACGTGAAAAACTTCTATAAAATATTTTAATAGTATATTTTATATGATTAGTGTTAA
Organism: Boloria euphrosyne; assembly: GCA_951802675.2. Classification (NCBI taxonomy): domain Eukaryota; kingdom Metazoa; phylum Arthropoda; class Insecta; order Lepidoptera; family Nymphalidae; genus Boloria; species Boloria euphrosyne. Next base: position 838,496 of record OX637898.1, on the reverse strand, counting down.
TTTTAAGCAAATACATAATAAATAACAAAATAAAAAAAAAAACAAATAAAATATACGGCATTACATTATGCATGTCGATAGTCACGTTCGTCTTTAAGATGGATAATGGATATCGTGTCGGTACTTGTTTGACTCAGTTTGTAGTTAGCTTACTTGCTATGTTAATTGATGCGGGTTCGAGTCCCGCTGAGGGCAATTATTCGTTGAGCACGAATGTTTGTACTTCAGTCTGTATGGTTGTTTATATTTATAATATGTATGTATGTAAAGTGATATATGTGTAGTGTATCAACTATCTGGTATCCGTAACACAAGCCTCGTAGCTTACCACAGAACAAAAAGATACTGCTCTGTGCTTATGTATCATAAACGTATTAAATTTTATGTAAATAATTTGTTTTTAATACATAATGTATTTGAATTTAGATGCATTTTCATATTAACCGTTTAAAAACTTTGTACCAATATATTATTATTATAATTTAAAATATTACATATAAGATATAGAAAAATTAATATAAACATTGTATACACGAAGTCATCGTAAAAATAATCGTACCAAAATCGATACGTAAACAATTAGGTACAAACAAAAATAATTAATTAAAGTTAATTACATTATAATATAGAGTATAAATAATATTGTTCATAACTAAGCAAATATTATCAATTGAATTGTTATTAAGTTTAAAAATAGTCAACAAGGTGCGTAATCGTACGGGTCGATAACCTTACATTTGACCTTTAGTTCCGCTTCCGGTCGATAGATGGCGGTAATACATTGGCAATTAAGGTTTGAGTCTAAGTACGGGTGTGTATCTAAGTAGGTGCGTTGATCTTTCAACGGTTAATGGTCTGAGTGACTGAGTTAAAAAAAAACAATAAGGCGTGTTATTACTTTTCCGGTACGCTTTGGGAGATATTATTATGAAGATCAATCCTTTTTTCTATATAATAAAATTCTTAGTAGTATATTAAATATTTTTTTTAAATCTTATTGAAATATTTATTATTATCGATGCAGAGATCGATTTTATAGCTGGAAATTTTGTCTGTCTGTTTGTTAAGGAATTACTAGGAAACCACCGGATAGATTTTGATGAAATTTACTATGAAGGTTGAGTCCACATACTTTTAAATGCAAAAAATTCATCTCTAAGAATTGATTCACTACAATATTTATAAATACTTTTTCTAAACATACATAGTTTATGCTTAAGATAAGGTGTAATATTACATTTCTTTATATGAACTTGATGATACGTTTAGTAGTAGTCACCCTACTTGCTGTGCCAGCAGTTGTGGGTTTGAATCCCGAAATTATAGATATGTAGTATATCAACTATCTGGTATCCGTAACACAAGCCTCGTAACTTACCATGGAACTAAATAAGATAGAACTATCATATTTAAAAAAAACTCCTTTTTTTCAAAAAAAGATCTCAGCATCCAAATGTTATTATTTTTAAAACAAAACTACAGACGATTCAAGTATTTGCTTGCAACCTCCTATTTTGAAAGTTGGCTAAAAATTGGCTAACAATAAGCGAAATATAACGAATAATTGAACCTTCAATTTGTGAAGTCGGTTAAAATAGGTCAAAAGATAGATTTATTAGGTTTTCGACTCCGCTCTACATTCCCTTCACAAAACAGGCAATAAATCTTTATAATCCAGGTCTATAGATTAACTATATCTAGTGAAGATGTAAATCAGTTCATTGATTTTAAGAATAATAATTTGATGGATATTTTCTGTTTGATAGAGTTGGAGGAAGTTTAGGGGAGAGCGAAAGAGAGAGAGAGAGATTTTGTTTTTTTTATGGTACAAATAGAGATACAATCCAAATTTAGTAGTTGCAAAAATTAATATCGCACAAAGCATCAATATTTAAATAAATAAATATGTTGGGACGTTATTACAACAACGCCATCAAGTTCCGAAGTAAGCTACGAGGCTTGTGTTACGGATAACAGATAGTTGATATACTACACATATAAATTTTAAATACATACATATTATAAATATAAACACCCATGACTGGAGTACAAACATTTGCGTTCAACAAATGAATGCCCCCAGCGGGACTCGATCCCGCGACCGTTGGCGCAGAAAGTAGGGTCACTACCAACTGAGCCAAACGTGTCATCGATGTTCTTCAATATTAATGTTATAGTTAGTGTATATTCGTTTAAATTATTAAAAATTCCTTGACTTTGCCCTTTAGAGCATTTTCCTCATCATGACATTCTTGGTAGCATTTATTGTTTCACAATATATTTCTGGGTCAATAACCTTTATGAGTAATTGACACACACATATTGGTACATAATATATATGAAAACACACACATTTATAACGTTTTGACAGGTCACCGACCTTGGCCCTTATCAAAGGGCTCCAAATTATGAGTAATGAGTATAATATTGATATTTTTTTCAACGGACGAAGAAGTTACACTGTATTTAGACCTTTTTAACGTCCCACTGCTGGGAGTGGGTTTGCTTTCAATACGAGTGGGATCAGGCCATAGTCCACCGCGCTGGCTTAGTGCGTGTTGGCGGACTTCACATGTCTTACGAAAATTTGCTAAGTTCTCTCAGACATGCAGGTTTCCTCACGATGTTTTCCTTCACCGTAAGACAAGTGGTAATCATGATAGAAATGAGTCGCACATGAAAATATCAGAGGTGCGAGACCCGGATTTGAACCCGCATCTCTCGGTTATACAAGCGAGCGCGTTACCGCTGGGCTACCACTCTACTACTACTACACAAAAATGTACTTCTTTCTTGAAGTTGGTCATAAAAGTTCTACTAGACACATGTTATTGTCTATGTCTAGAAGCGAATAAACAGTCTGGAATACCTTAAGTAAACTTGTATAATGCAAATAAAATTATAAAAACAAAATTATCTTTTGTCAAACAATTTGTTCTTCAACTTTGATAATGTAGAGATATTTAAAAATAAATATATAATAATATTAAAGTCTTATTTTCGTCTGTGGTTCTTTACGATTGGTTATATTACAGTGAAGGAAAACATCGTGAGGAAACCTGCATGTCTGAGAGAACCTAGCAAGTTTTCGTAAGACATGCTCAGTCCGCCAACACGCAGTAGGCCAGCGCGGTGGACTATGGCCTGATCCCCTTGTACTGAGGGAGCCCACCCCCAGCAGTGGGACGTTAAAAGGAGAAATAAATACATACATGATTTAATTTGAATCGGTGTAAATTTAAGTAAATACTTTTGATTGAGGCAATATATCACATATTTTTTTTAATTTTAATCTAAATTTTTATTTATAATACGTATAACTATAAATGAACTTACAATATCTTAATGTTTAACCGCCGCATTCAGAGTCACTTAATGAACCATTAAGTCGTTCTTTAGTATGGAGATTCTCGGCTTAAAGGTTCATTAAGTGACTCTGAGTGCGGCGGTTAGAGGTTATGTTAAACGAAATTACTTTTATATACTTTAGCAATAACTTGTTTGAATAATAAAAAAAAACATTTTGGACTGACATATTTCATAACAAATTGGCAATTTGATTATCTGTTGACCGATAAATAAAATATTTTTAACAAAAAAACAAAAACCGACTTCCAAACTTAATAAATCTAAACTAAAAAGTAGAAAATAATACTTTTAAGGACTTTGTTAATTTTGGAGTCGGTGCTAGCCAGGTATTTTGATTATGTTTACAAATTGATAGATTAATCAAATATGTATCTATTTAGGGTTATTTTGCTTTGGCTCACGCAGTTCAAAGTTATGTGCTAACATAAAACATTAAAAAAAAATACAGACGAATTGATAACCTCCTCCTTTTGGAAGTCGGTTGAAAAAATACAATCCATTAGATAAGACATGTGGCAAAGGTTGCTTGGTATAGGTTCCAAAAAAAGACGAAAAACTAGTTTATTTAAAAAATAGTACATTTCAACTATGAATGCATACATTAGTTATTCTTTAAAAAACGCATAATTCATTGAATTTTTTTTTGGAAAATTGAATTGAATAGATATTATTATCAATATAGAGGCCAAATCTATATATATTTTTAGATTTTTCGTCTGTCTGTCTGTTTGTGACCTTATCACGAGGAAAGATATTGATGAAATTTGGTATGGTGATAGCTGGATATGAAGGTCACGGGATTTATTGCAAAGGTCATCTACGGATTGGCACTAGTATTATAATAGGTCAAGGTTAAAGGATAAGGACAAAGTACAAGGAAATTTTACAATATTGACGATGACACGTTTGGCTCAGTTTGTAGTGACCACTTACTTTCTGCGCCAGCGGTCGTGGGTTCGAGTCCCGCTGCATTTATTTGTTGAACACGATTGTTTGTACTCCAGTCATGGGTGTTTATAATTATAATATGTATGTATTTAAAGTTATATATGTGTAGTGTATCAACTACCTGGTATTCGTAACACAAGCCTCGTAGCTTACCACGGAACTAGATGGCGCTGTAATGTCCCAATATATTAAAAATATATATTTATCCTCAATAACAGTAGTGACATTTAAATAGCTGTAATATAAGGTAAACTTTCCCGGTTCATTGACCCCAGTCAGCTGATAGGGTGGGTAAATAATAACTATAGGCACTGTAGTAACTGTTACATGTTTTTAACTACACCATTTATTATAATTAAAATTTAAATGAGTTATCCAAATATTGTTCCTTATTACATATTTAACCGTGTAGTTTAGATAGCCTAGTGGTAACGCGATCGCTTGTATAACCGAGTGATGCGGGTTCGAATCCGGGTCTCGCACCTCTGATATCTTCATGTACGTATCATTTCTAACATGATTGCCACTTGTCTTACGGTGAAGGAAAACATCGTGAGAGATGCATATCTGAGAGAACCTAGCAAGTTTTCGAAAGACATGCTCAGTCCGCCAACACGCACCAGGCCAGCGTGGTGGACTATGGCCTGATCCCCCTCGTATTGAAGGGAAACCCACGCCTCAAATTCTTTACTTCTATTCTTATCCATAGAAGTAAATAAAAAATATTATACGATATGCTAGAAATAATATAAAAAAAAAACAATTAATGAATCTTTTTTCTGCGTCTCGAACAACACTTTCATTAAAGTCGGTTAAATCTAATTGATTAATAATAGACAATGAATACCTAGCTCTTATCTAAAAAGCCGTCTGTACATCACGTGGTAGCGCCGTCTCTCTCTAACACATATAATAACATACATCCGTCCCTCTCTGAGGGTGTCGACCGGGTGAACGACCGCCGAAATTTTCGGGTTCAACGAACGACCGCGTAAAAGTTGATTGTACTCTTACACTGAGATACGTTTTCGCATATTTTTTAAATGTTTACTTATTTCACTCGAAAATACAAAAATATTGGGAATTGTATGACGATTTCTTTGACTTTTTTAAAGAAAGTTAGATATTTTAAAGATTTTTTTCATAATTATGTTTTCGCGAATTAAATTTAGCCATTTTTTTACTATTTTCATCCACTTTTCAAAGCGGAAGGAGCGGAGAGTAACTCAATACATTTTTAACTCTCCGTTGAACAACGTTATTATTATATCTATATATACGTATATAAAAATCAATTGCTGTTATTTAGATTCGTTAACTCAAAAACGGCTGGACCGATTTTAATAATTCTTTAGTTATTTTTATTAAGGGTGTGTTAGAAGTGGTTCAAGAATAGAAAATAATGGGAAAACCCCAAAAGAACAGATGGAAAGTGGAACTTGAAACTGTTTATTTTGCTTGGGAATTACTGTTAAAACGTACTGACGAAATTGAGTTTTAAAACTACCTTTTTTTATTATTTAGTTAAAAATATGTATTGCTACCATAATTATGAGACCTTATTTAATAAAATGTATAATATTTTAATAAACTTCAAATTAATCGACTAATAACTAGAATGAATAGTGCTAGAGATCGTTGGACTCAATCTTAAAAATTGCATAATGTTAGTTTTTACGTAAATATTTCATAAATGGCTTAACCGATTTTGATGACACTTACAGTAAACGAAAGCTGGATAAATTATCGATCGATTGGTGTATCGATCAATTATTTATCTTTAATAGAAATAAAGTAGGAAGCTAAAATCAAAGTACCGTTGTTTGGGGTCGGCGAATTTTTTGGCGGTCGTTCACCTTGGTGTATTGAACGAAAGTGACTTATTTGATACCTATTGCCTAGTGATATATCATATTTTATTCAAGAATATTAATAAATAATATTTATATTATGTTTTTATATAAAGATCGTTTACAGAAATACTTTTTTGGATGGTAATAAGCACTAATTACTAAAAAAAACGAAATTTTCTTAGAATTCTAAGGGTTTTTAAAGAATAAACGTTCTATTGAAACAAAAATATCAACATACGGACTAACTAACTAACTAATCTATATATAATATCATACTAAGCTAAAAATTTACAAAATGTACTAAAATTCAAAATATTATTTTTGTATGATTATTTTATTTCCATATTAAATTCATATATTATAGTTAACCAAAATAGTATTGTGAAATGATGTCTCAATGAGGCTCGCAATTGTGTAAGCAAAAGGTCAACGACATCAGGTTGAATGTGCCAAAATTCGACCAGCGTTGATTGACCCCTAAGCAACTTCCGCGTACAGTTGTCGTAGGTCCTTTGGTATTTTGTTGTGCGAATTTTAAAGAAAGTGGATTTGTTCTGGATTTTTGCTTGTAATATATCATTTTTCACGAAATCTTTGAATTAGTTTAAAAATTATTGTTTTGGGAAAATATTCTACAAAAATCTGTTAAAATTGAGGTTTTTTCTTCAATTTCAAAACTTATTTTGAGAAAACATTACTTATCTATACATATATGTATGTATATAGTAAAATGGCCCTAAAAAATTAATAATATATCATATATAATTATCTATAAATAGCTAACACCATCGCTTCGCTCGGGCTCGTCCCTCGATTTAGCGCGAGGGAAGCCGCGGGTTCCGCTAGTCAATATATACCAAAACTTAACAAATTACATACTAAAACCTTCCTCAAGAACCACTCTATCCATTGGTGAAAACAGCATGAAAATCGGTGCAGTAGTTTTTGAGTTTATCGCGAACAGACAGACAGACTTTGTTTTATAATATGTAGTCATCAAGTAAAAATAAATATATTTTTAGACTCTATGGATACCATCAGTATCATTTGAACGTTGTAATAACAGATAGGTTTTAAAGAATAGGTCAGTACTAGGCCGTTCACCCGAGATCAACGTCCGCATGACGAAATCCTAATTTTTTGTTTGGATACTATTTTAGTATATACGCAGTGCAAAATCGCGATCTTGTGCTATACTAGCTATTACTCACGGCTTTGCCCACGTATGTCTGTTTAGACCGATTTTGAAAAGAGGGTATTCAATATAATAGAATTTATTGTGACCTTTTGATGTCTTGACGTTTTTGTGACCTTCTTTTAATGATCATATTTGAAAAATAATCTCCTCTGAAAATTAAGAGGCAACTTTCTTTCCCCCGTTGATTTTTTGTACTGAGCAGTCATTAAGTCTTAGAATTAACGATAGATAATTATTATAGATAACATTTCACAACGAAAAGTCAATTCAGTATATTATTCTCTGAATTACAGTGGTAACGCGTTTGGTAAGTAAAGCGGGTTCGAATCCCGGGTCTTGATATTTCCATGTTCTTCTTCTTAGCGAATGCGAATCATTAATTATCACTTGTCTTATGATGGAGGACATCATCATGACAAAAGCTGCATGTCTAAGAGAACCTAGGATTTTTTTCGATACACGTGAAGTCCGCCAACATGCATTAGGCCAACGTGGTGGACTTTGTCCTAATCATCCCTATATTAACCCCTATATTGACCCACCCCCCAGGGGGACGTTAAGAACGATACAATTACCTTCACACGATGTAGCTTCATAAAAATATAAATTTACTCATATTTTTTACACAGCGTTCCATTAACTATTAATCAACTCAAAATTAGTCTATCCATTTATTATCTGTGGGAACTGTCACAATATGTCTATGACACGAGAAAGCTTGACACATTTCGGAAAAACTTTGGCTTTCAAAGGTATGTCAATCTCAATAGCCTGATAAAATGTCAGCGTAATTAGGTGACGTCAACCGAGAATCGAACACGCGTCAAGGTCACGTGTGACGTGTACCTAAAAATAAACGTTTTTGTATCAAGTTCCTTGACATCGAGTTTTAGTTATATATAGCAATGCTGTATTGTTTTTACTAGAGTGCCCCAAAAAGAGGGGAGATGATTAAGGAATGTGTATAAATTACAAGATTTTTCACTTTCAAATTCAGATTTATTTAGCATAAAATTATAACAATTTTGTACTGAACTACATGATTCTACTACTAGTTCTGAAAGAAGCCTCTGACCTGAAAGAACTGGCGAAAGAAACTTCTAAACATATTATAAAACAAAGTCCTCCGCCGCGTCTGTCTGTCTGTTTGCGAAAAACTCAAAAACGACTGCACCGATTTTCATGCTGTTTTCACTAATGGAAAGAGTGGTTCTCGAGGAAGGTTTTAGTATATAATTTGTCAAGTATTTTAATTTATTTTTTATAAATTGGCGAAAATGTTGCAAAAAATACGGACGCTAGAATAAAATGCAAGTGCTGCTTCAAGCGCATCATCTTGCCTACTGTATAGCTAATGCCCCAAAAAGAGGGGAGATGATTAAAGAATGTGTATAAATTACAAGATTTTTCACTTTCAAATTCAGATTTATTTAGCATAAAATTATAACAATTTTGTACTGAACAACATGAGTCTACTATAAGTTCTGAAAGAAGCCTCTGACCTGAGAAGAATGGGCGAAAGAAACTTCTAAACATATTATATAACAAAGTTCTCCACCGCGTCTATCCGTCTGTCTGTTCGCGTAAAACTCAAAAACGACTGCACCGATTTTCATACTGTTTTCACTAATGGAAATAGTGGTTCTCGAGGAACGTTTTAGTATATAATTATATGGGTCGATATTTTTTCACACACGTGCTTTACAGCTTATTAGTTAGAAAATATTAAGCCCTTAACTTTCGTCAAATAAAAAACTATTACTTATTAATAATATATTATAAATAACAAAAATATTCAAAAATCCATACAAAATCCATAGAAAAAAGAAATTGTTTTGTGTCAATATTTTACAGGAAGGTACACATCTAGGAACTCATTAAATGCTATCCATCCGCCCTCAGAGGCAAACGGCCTTAAGGTCGTTTAATGACCCCCTAAATTGGGGGTCAGAGACTTGCAGTCAAGCGTGACTCAGTCATTTTATAAAATAAGCTTTTTTATGGTATATAGGAAAATTACTAGTAATTTTTTAATAATACCTATATACAGAGTAAACTCCATGTAACGTAACTCGATTTAACGACAAACTCCCTAAAGCGTTAAAATCATTTTGCTTTGGTTGGTTTAGCTTGTTTTCCATACAATGATACACTCTATTTAACATTACACCCACTCTCAATAACGACAACAATAAAATAATAAATAGAACTTTTTAAGTTGTCAAAATTAGTAAAAATTCCGCCGTGCATTAAGAAGCTCTGGAAGCAGCAAAATTATTGGCAAAGTACTTTCTTTATCACCAAGATGCCTAGTGTGAAATAAGCATTTTCTTTACAGATTTTCATTTTTATACAGATTTTTCTTCTCTCTATTTAACGGCAACTATATGTATATTATGTATATTTACACTGTATGTATATTTGAAGAAAAAAAAAACTTATTAAACTTTTAAATTGAGAAGAAAATCAAAATAAATTTGTGAAAAAATCCTAAAAGCTACTTTAATTTTGAACTAGCAATTCACTCTCGTACGTAGTAGTAGTCTTGAGATGATATATTCCTGAAATAAAAAGTATTGTATATACCAAATTTCATGAAAATCTGTCTAGTGGTTTTCTTCACAGACAAACAGACAAAAACTCTAAAACCATATATATTTAGCCTCTTTATCGATAATAATGATTATTTCATTAATATTATTTAAAAAAATATGTAATGTACAGATTTGATTTAGTTAACATTTTTTGATCTATGTATATTAAATATTATCGCTCTATTATATATGTTTAAAATATTTTTTATTGTCTGTTTGTCACTGTATTCTGTATGTACAATATATATATATATATATATATATATATATATATATATATATGTTGTGATATTGTTACAACAGCGCCATCTTATTCCGTGGTAAGCTACGAGGCTTGTGTTGCGGATACCAGATAGTTGATATACTACACATATAAATTTTAAATACATACATATTATAAATATAAACACCCATGACTGGACAAAACACTCGTGTTCAACAAATAAATGTCCCCAGCGGGACTCGAACCCGCGACTGCTGGCACAGAAAGTAGGGTCGCTACCAAACGTGTCGTACTCAGATGGAATGACATAGAATGACACTTACATAGGCTTATCAACTGATAGGTTCAAGCTGACCCGAGTAAAACCATGATAAAGCTGTAGTCTCTCCATACGTCTATACATATAATAAAATTCTGACCTGTACCAAAACCTGAGTCAAATCGTGCATCAAAATATCTTTTGGAAAATTTAATTGAAAGAGACATTATTATCGATACAGAGGCCGAATCTATCGTTTTAAGAATTTTTGTCTGTCTGTTTGTCTGTTTGTCACCGCATCACGAGAAAACCACTAGACCGATTTTGATGTAATTTGGTATGATGATAGCTGGTTATCCGGGTCAGGATATAGGATACTTTTTACTGCTGGAAAATATCTCATTTCTGAGAAATCTCAAGTAACCCTCAACGGCTGTAGAACATCACACGGTATGTGAAATGTAAGAATTTAGTTTCCGGTCTTTTAAACGCGGGCGGAGCCGCGGGAAATGCTAGTTTATAAATAAAAGAAAAAAAAAATTTTACACTTAGTATTCAAATGGAAACTAAGCCAGTGGTTCGGTTTAGACCTGGATAGTAAACAAGTCTAATCCAATTAACATAGTTATTGCTGACCGACTTCAAAGAGGGGGTTTTTGTGTTATTCAATTAAGGTATTTACACATGTATATATGTTACACGATACATATAAATAAAATTGAAGCGTCTGTTTTTAATTTCAAATTAACAGCTTTTCACTAAATGCATATGAAAGTATATACGGTACTTACATCAAAAAATCATTTTTTAATATTTTTGTCTGTTTGTCCCGGCTAATCTCTGAAACGGCTGGACCAATTTTGACGGGACTTTCACTCGCAGGTAGCTAATGTTATGAGGAGTAACTTAGGCTACTTTTATTTTATTAGAAAATTATAAAAAGCGTTTAATTTATTTTAACTTATGCCCAGCGAAGCGGGCCGGGTTTGTAAATGCTTTATAAATTCTGATCGCTTAGTTGTTGAAATTCGGTTCTAAACATTCACATATCGTTTTGTTCCCTACATTTTACTCAAAAATGAGATATTTTCACGCAGTAAAAAGTATCCTATATGTTGATCCGGATCATACGAAATTTCATCAAAACCTGTCCATTGGTTATCTCGTGAAGCGTTTCCAACCAAAATCAAAATCTAGAATTTATTGGAATCGGCCTCTGTATACTACTAAGGCAGTGGTAGCCCAGCGGTAACGCGTCGCTCCTATAACAGAGTGATGCGGGTTCAAATACGGTCTCGCACCTCTGATATTTTCATGTGCGAATCATTTCTAACATGATTACCACTTGTATTACGGTGAAGGAAAACATCGTGAGGAAACCTGCATGTCTGAGAAAACCTAGCAAGTTTTCGTAAGACACGCACTAGGCCAGCGCGGTGGACTATGGCTTGATCCCCCTCGTACTGAGGGAGGCCCGTGCCCAGCAGTGGGACGTTAAAAAGGGCTGATGATGATACTACTAATAATGATTATTTAAATTAGATTTTCTCTTTTTTCTCAGTCTTCTTACAGTTAGAATTTTAATATGTGAATAAACTTAAGAATGAAATAATAATTTTTGAAGCGATTTTGACATCATTGTCGTTACGGTTTTGTGTATGTCTGTTTGTAGCATCGTAGCGTCCGAACGGATGAACCGATTTTGATTTTGTTTTTTTTTCTATTCCCGCTGAGTTTCTTTTACCAGTTCTTCTCAGGTCAGCGGCTTCTTTCCGAACTGGTAGTAGACTCGTGACGTTCAGTAAAAAAATGTTATAATTTTATGCTGAATAAAATATTTTGAATTTGAATTTGAATTTGTTTTAAAGATGAATAAGTCGGGAGTGTTCTTAGCTATGTTTGATGAAAATCGGTACAAGATGGCCGTCGCTACAAGATGGCGGATTTCATATTTTTTCACAACTCCCTTATTTTATGTCGGGTTTTTTTTTAATTTTTATTCTAATAATCTCAGACGTTATTTATTTGGGTATTTTAGAATACTTCAGATGTCAGTAGCGAGACTTTGAGTATATTACGATGTCACATGTGTTTGATTATAAGAGTAGGTCATTGATATTTGAAAACATTTGAAGATGTTAATGGATAAGGGTGATATGGCGCATTTTAAAATTTTCGCTGTTTTATGTATAGATGTCGGTGTAATGTGTGTATAAACAGTTTTACATCTTAAAACAGCCATACTTATGACTATTATAGTCCAGTTCACGACATTTAACACCCATTTTATACATGCATTTCTACATTACACAAACTTTAAACTCAATCTACTCGAACAAGAATATATTATATTTACTAATAAACTCGGCAGGTTTCGCTGGACGTAAGTTAAATTAAACGGTCTTTATAATTTTCTAATAAAATAAAATTAGCCTATGTTATAACATTAGCTATCTGCGAGTGAAAGTCCCCTTAAAATCGGGCCAGCCGAAACGGCTGGCCCGATTTACGGAACGACGTTAGCCGGAACACACAAACAGACAGACAAAAAAATTAAAAATTGATTTTTGTTAAGTACCGTACATTCATATTATGCATTTAGTGAAAAACTTTTAATTTGAAATTAAAAACAGACACTTCAATTTTATTTATATGTACTAATATGAACTTGGTTTCTGGACTTTATAAAATGGGCAGATCCGCGCGAAATGCTATGTTCTGTGTAAACTCTATATAATGACACTCAAGGGACCGCACGTATTTTGACGTTATAGAGAGTTGTCGGTAAATAGAGAAGAAAAATCTGTATTAGAAAAAGAAAATACTTATTTCAGACCAGTGTTAGTAATAATTACATACATAAAAACAATTCTTATTAAAACGCTATTGCGTATAGTTTGTTAATTTCGTCTGACGTCTTTTGCTGCATCAGTAATTTTGATGTATTTTTTTACTTATTTTATTCATATCTTGCGATATTGAGGCATCTTGGTGATAAAGAAAGTACTTTATCAATAATTTTGCTGCTTCCAGAGCTTCTTTAATGCACGGCGGAGTTTTTACTAATTTTGGCAACTTAGAAAGTAGTATTTATTGTTAAATTTTTGTCGTTATTGAGAGTGGGTGTAATGTTAAATAGAGTGTATCATTGTATGGAAAACAAGCTAAACCAACCAAAGCAAAGTGATTTTAACGATTTAGGGAGTTTGTCGTTAAATCGAGTTACGTTACATGGAGTTTAAACTGTATTAATATAAAACATGCAAACGTATGGTTCAAAGTAATTATTAGTCACCTGCGCGAGCGTTCACTCACCCCTATTGCGCAGTGGAGCAGGCGTTGACCCACCACGTGGGTAGCCGCGTCTTATCGCTTCCCGCAGCCATTTGCTTCACTCCCGCGCTTTTCCATTTTTGAATTTGACATTGACGTTGACACTTATTGTTTTATTTCTTTAATTTATTAGTACGCGTGCCAATTAGGCACAGATTATGTAATGTCATTTACAAACCGATATAGTGGAAGTTTTTTTTATATTTCGATGATTTTTTTTAATTATTTAATAAAAATATGTTTAATTTTACTTTAATAGATATTATTAAATAATAATTCGTGTGAATCATTTTTAAAAATAGCAAATTCATTAAACAATCAGAAAAAAATCAACTACGCGTAATTTATTCACTTTTTTTCAATTTTAAATTACTACTAAATTATTTTTTTATATTCTATTCTAAATATAATCTCGAATAACAATAGTTCTTTTGCTACTAATTAAAATAGTATTTAGAGTTACCTAATACTTTTACTATCTATCCATAAAAGTTACACTAACCTATTTTCAGTTAAACTCTACACTATAAACGGTTTTACTTAATGGGATCAATGATTAATATTCATGCCCATATATGGGTCGCAATACTAAATCATTATTATCATAATAAGGCTAAGGTTTAAATTCGCTTTGTTATGTAAGTTTGTAGGTTAATTTTTAAAGCAAAATTTAAATTTTAACAATAATTAATTTATGAAATGGATTTTTAAATTAAAAACGAAAGTAGTTAATGAGATCTTACCATATATGGGCATGATAGAAGTACGTAAGACCTTTTTCTTGAAAATGTTATTGAAATAGTAGGCCGAATCTAGAGTGTTAGGAATTTTTGTCTGTCTGTCTATGACCACATCACAAGAAAACTACTGGAGTTTGATGAAATTTATTATTACGATCGTATTTCGTCTACTTAAGTGAACACTTTATTTTCAAAGCTTTACTAAAATTAGTCACTTGCACTCGCCTTGCTCTTGTACTATAACGTTACTTATTAAATAACACCGCTTTGCAATTATAATACTTACAGTACTAAAGACTAGTGTTACTCCAAATCATAATGTATCTAAATTAAAAACTTCATCCAAATTCATCCAGCTATTTCAGCATAAATACGCAATAAAGACATACAGAAAAACAAACTTTTCGCATATATAACATGTGATTCGATACAACCAAGTGTTCTATCAATCGCCAATGTACCGGCCATGACGTATAACTGTCACTCAGATCGATCAATATCACTATCACGGTTCGGCGGCCGGTCGGCGAACCCCCAAACAAGGGTCAACGGCATTACTTGTGCTACACTGAAAGCTATGCTATCGATAGCGATAAGATATAATTTATACTGATATTTCAAATGCGAAAGCAACGTATATCAATTTTTTGCAAGACATTAAATTTTCATGTGAACATACTTGTTCTTAACAAAGTTTCGCTCGAAAAATCTCTGGCATATGTAAAAAGTGTTTCAATACATATTTCGGTAGCTTCTTTTAAAATATTTATTTTATACTAGGGGCTCACCCTCGCTTCGCTCGGGTTCGTCCCTAGGTACGTGTTGTATATATATTTTTACTTTGCACCGCCCGGTATATATTTGTCTTGATTATAATATGAATTACCATTACACGCACCATGGCAACGGTCATAACTGATACGTCAAACGCCGTTAATTTTATAAAGTTTTTTTAAATTTTCTTCTATAAATTTTCCGCACAACTTTTTTGTTTTTTTCTTTCATAAGAACCTTCTCCTAACAATAACAAACATAACAAAAAAAGAATTGGCCAAATTTGTCCAGGCGTTGTTGAGTTATGCGCTTACCAACACATTTTGCGATTCATTTTTATATTATAAAAGATTATAAATTAAGTATATATTAGTTATCCTTAATGTACCTATGTAAGTCTGTGGGTAAGCTACCACCGGTTCCGAAGACATTTCTGCTGAAAAGAGCCAGCGAGAAACTCAACAGCTGCTCTTTTAAATATATATTTTCAATTAGCTTCAATACCGAATTTCATAAAAATCAGTCCAGCGGTTTTCTCGCAGTTCGGTCAAAGACAGACAGACAAAAAATCTAAAAACTATAGATTTTTTCAAAAAATAGTCAACGAACAGATGCGACTCACAATTTTATTATTTGTGTAGAAAAAAACTGTTGCCATGTGCATGTAGTCCATCTTAAATGGCAATTTTTTAAATATTCCCTCTACGTCTTAAACGCCGTTAGAATTCTATAAAGAACACAACGGTATGAGGATGGCGTGCGTAACTCAATTGGCTAAATTCAGGCGTGAAACTTAAAATTTTACTGATGCTTCGTAAATATCGTGAAATTAAAAACTGTAATTCTTAAGAAGAGCACTTTCTTTTCGGATTTTGTCGCGGATTTCTCTTGATTTTTGGTTACCGCCGTTTCGGATGCTGTACAGCAATCATGGTCACACGATACTTAGGTTTTTGAGGCCTCAAATGTTTATATACTTGTTACAGAACAAAAATCTAAAGAAATCCGGCGAAAATATAGCTTCATTTATAATGTCAAATATTAATTAGGAAGACCATTTCCTTTAAAATTTTGAATCCTTAGTAACTTATATTTTAGTTTGTCTGTTCGTGTGTTATTTTTACACGTAACTGAACAAATCTGAGTGCTTAGAATGGAGATAGCTTATATTTAGAAAACTTGGGCAAAAACTAATAATAATAGGTAAACGAAAACTATAAATTGATCCGATTTTTATATTTCTATGAACATTTTATTTTCAGTACAACATTATGTATAATAAACTCGTTAATTTTGTTCACTTGAATACTTTGACAACATAAAAGTATCTTTAATTACACTTTATAAGATCAGCTCTCTGCCAGTGAAAGTCCTGACAAAATCTGTCCAACCGTTTTGGAGATTAGACGGGACAAACAGACACATAGACAAAAATGTTAAAAATTGTGTTATGTTTTTAAATAAATAACGTATACGAGTATAATTCTATATATATTTAGAAAAAAGGCTGTTATCTATACTAATATTATAAAGAGGAAAGATTTGTATTTTGAATGTAACGAATAAACTCAAAAACTACTGGGCCGATTTTAATGAAATTTGATACACAGATAGTCTAGAGCCTAAGTACCTTAGTCTTAGAGAAAGGACATAGTCTACTTTTGAAGGCGAAAACAGGGCTGTAAAGGGTTGAAATATAATTTGTATGGAAATTAAGTCATTTTTAAAGATAAAACTTATTATTTAGGCTTTTGATTAGATATTAATAAGTAAGACATTCAAGGTTTGTAAAAATTGTATGCTAAAGGGGTACCTAGGGACGAACCCGAGCGAAGCGAGGGTGAGTCACTTTTTATATTAAAAACAGACACTTCAATTATATTTTTCTCTATAGAAATCGGATATAAATACATTAGGGTGTACGAAACGGGGGTGGTGCTATTGTTATATTATATAGTCTAAAAAGATTACTTAAGGTAAAGGTGATTCGCAAGGTCGTCTGTTCGACCAAGAAGCCGCTACGTTTTTGTAATCTACTCTAATATCATAAATGTGAAAGTAAGTTAATGTGTCGGTGTGTTTCACGCTTCGCTTGAAAACTGACCAGATTTTGATAAAGCTTAAGAACAGTAATAGGCTATTTCTATCCACGCTCTACTAACAATACTTTATTAATTATTATAGTATAATGACGAAAATTGTCCTGCTCGGGTTTGAACCTACGTACGTTAGTATATTTCTCTTAAATATAATATTTTCTCGAAGTAAAATGTATCCTATATGTTGGTCCGGATAACATACTATCATCATACTAAATTTCATCAAAATCTCTCCAGTGGTTTTTTCATGATGCGATTACAAACAGACAGACGAAAATTGTAAAAACTATAGATTGGGCTTTTGTTTAATAATTTTCTAAAAAATATTTAATGTAACAGATTCAACTCACAATTTTATTTGGCTCTACTTTCTGCGCCAGCGGTTGCGGGTTCGAGTCCCGCTGTGGACAATCATTTGTTGAACACGAATGTTTGTACTCCAGTCATAGGTGTTTATATTTATAATATGTTTATATTTAAAAATTATATGTGTAGTATATCAACTATCTGGTATCCGTTACATAAGCCTCGTAGCTTACCACGGAACTAGATGGCGCTGTTGTAATAATGTCCCAACATGTACCTATAGTCACATTAGGTAATGTATTAACACTTATGTAAACAATTGAATTTGTTTTACCTAAATAGTTTATTACGCATGAAATTAAATTACTTGAACGCGCCTAAAAATCGTTATTTTCTGTCAAATTTTCCCTTCCGCCATTTTCCCGTTTCCACGCGATGGCGGCGACCTTGTGACGTCACCTCTCGGTTATTGATTCGGGCCATGTGGTGTTAACTGACTGTGACAAGAGAGGTTAAGAGTTTAAATTTTACATATTAAGATTTTCTTTATAATAAATATCGTATTTTATAATATAAAGTAAAAGTAAGTGCTTTAGTTACGATAATAAATATATTTTTGAAATTATTAAAATAGTTAAATTTCATTCAAATTGGACCAGCTGATTTAACTCTTTTTAAGAGTTGTTACTAACATCATGATCATATGTAACAGTTCTTATTTCAGCTTATCAATAGCTAAAGCTTATCAATACTTGTACCATTTTTAGGGGAATTCTTTTTTAATCAAGATTATTAATATTTAAAAAAAAATATGTTTATGTATTAATTTATTTTGGCTTTATAACGACACTAACCGATCTTAACTGTAAAGTACAGTAAATGTTGAGGTTATCTACTAAGATGGATGTAATTGACGACACGTTTGGCTCAGTTGGTAGTGGCTTCTTTCTGCGCCAGCGGTCGCGGGTTCGAGTCCCGCCGGGCATTCATTTGTTGAACACGAATATTTGTACTCCAGTCAAAGGTGTTTATATTTATAATATGTACGTATTTAAAATTAATATGTGTAGTATATCAACTATCTGGTAACCGTAACATAAGTCTTGTAGCTTACCACGGAACTAGATGGCGCTGTTGTAATAATGTCCCAAAATATTTATTTATTTTATTTATTAATATATATACATAATATATTTCAAAATGTACCTTATGACTTACAAACTGTAGAGCTAAAATCGCTTCAAACTGGACTAGATCCTACAAATGCAGTTTGTGTATCATATTATAAGTGAATATCCTAATATAAATATTATTTTATTACCAACTTAAAAAAGGAAGAGGTTCTGTATGTATGTTTTTTGTGTAATATCTCAGTAATGTCGTAAAATATATCTAACAGTCAATAAACATCTGAATATTTTTTAAATATTTTTTTAATCTATATCCTTTTATAATTGGTATTTAATTATTATTTAAAAGAAAAATATTCTATAACAAACAACAATAAAGCAAATAAATACGATAGAAGTGGTATCAACGTGTTACTGACTCATCGTACTTAGACATTGCGACATTATGGATACATTTAAAAAATCTAGTAATTATATTAAATTACTTGGTTAATTTTAAAAATAAGTATTTAAGTTATAATAACATAGAAAATAAGAAAAGTCATAGTATCTTATGAGTTATGATATATTTATATGGAGAGAACCCGCGTAAAATGAAAATTGACATGACCGGTTGTATTTTCCTGGGTCATTGACCTAGCAACAACGTGACGTAACGTCAAAATAAAACAGTGTTGAAAAAAAAAATTCGTCAATCAAATTGCCAAAAAATGCAAGCGACTAAAAATTCAAACTAGAGTTCAATAGCTTTTCACCGAAATCTACTTTGTTTGGGTCTCGGGGTCAACGACACTGTGTGACGCCGACGCGTCTGTGTGCGCGCGCCGCGTCCATACGACACTCACACATCGATAGCTTACATGACATCGGCCGGCTAGCTTAGTTTATATCTTAATTACTCGAACCTAGCAAATATTATCCTGCTTCTAATTACATTTTTGGGACGTTGGCCATCCTGTTTTTATCGTGTCACACCAGTTATCCCTTAACGGATGAATTTTGGGCCAATTTTCGCCGGTTCCGACCGACGGGGGTACTGAACTATCTAGCGAAGTTGATTATTCGGCCGAATGAAAAAATATATAATTTTTCGTTAGCCCGGCTCGAAGATTCGTCAAGGCGTCAGTTTGCTTCGAGCCGTCCCGGCGTCGAGAACTTCAGTCGCTGACGCGAGGCCGAGTTGTGCACAACCTATAGTACAAAATAACGTACAAATTTTCCCTTTAGTGAGGTGAACGCATTCTTTTTAGTGACAGTGCTTTTTTAGTGCGAGTGACCGAATCTTTTATAATGGATCATTTACCCAAATCTGACAGAGCACGTTTTAAAGTAATAAAACGATTTTAGACAACCGACTTGTTTGGTTCGCTAAAATCGGTTCGACACTAAACTACTCTCTCGATACGTTCAAACTTTTTTCCTGCTTCGGTTTTCTTTTTACAGATTTTTGTGTTTCCATAATTAGTATACGGGATCAAGTGATCGATACAATAATTAAACAGTGCCTTATTAGAATGTTTATATAAAAGAGACGAGAAAATAAAATAGATACGACGGCGACAAAATGCCAAAAAACTTGTTACTTTTCAAAAAGTTAATCCCAGAAATAAACTTCGCGAAAAGAAATCTTACATCGCCGCTCGGCCGGAATATATTTATCAGTTAAATTTGGGGTGCTGAGATTGTTGAGACGGTGCCATAACATTTTTCCAAAAAATCTTATGGTGTGGAGAGTTGCCTTAGACAAAGTCGGAAAGAAATATTAATACAAGGATCACCACATAAAGTGATACTAGTTAGGCCGAAATGCGAATACGATTCGCGAAGGTTCTCAATTATTCGAAAGTCACTTAAGAAGTTGAGTTAAGAAGAATGATGAATAACAGCCAGTTCCACGAACTGTTTGGATCTCAGTGGCCCCCTGATCAACATGGGGGTCACTCCTCAGCATCCACTATGCTGCACCAGGGCCAGAATCTGCCTCAAGGGATGCAGCTTAAAAGAGAACCCCATACTGAAGTTCAGGGGGTGATGCATAACCAGATGGGGATGGACATAACATCAGCGTCTGTCGCAGACAGCACTTCACCCCCACCAGGAAATAGTGACGGAATGTTCGGTTCATCCCTAACAGGGATGTTCATGGATAAGAAAGCTGCCAACTCTATAAGAGGTAAATGTCAGTGTTTATTTTTCTTTACTAATTTCTTTTTTATAAATTGAATTGATTATTTTCTAATTTTAATTTTTCAATACATTTTTTTTATTTTAAATAACGTTACAAGCATTAAAATATCATTCACTTCTAATATATCACGATGAAATTGTGCAATAGTGGTCGATTTTCTTTAAAAATGTTTTTTAAACTGTGATAAAAGCTCTACAGAACTTTAGTGGTTTCAGTTAGGCCTATATCGCTATATCCTTACATCAAGCGTTATGTAACTGTGCGTGAGACTGATATTGATCCCTACTGTCAGACAGTGCTTCATTAATAATTTTTATTTAATTTGCTATTATAAGTTTATTATAGATCATTCTGTATAATCGTAGTTTGAAACAGGGTGTTCAAATATATAATTAATGTGCAATGTTACGTAGTATATTGGTGTCATAATATTTGTTAAACTTAGATATAAAGAAACGAAAAACTTCTTTAATTTTATATATTACTATTAAAAAAATAATATTTAAATTCCACAATTGGTCCTCGTAATTTTGCCTATAAAATTCATAGGTAATTAAAAAAAAATTTTTAAACTGAATAACGTATTACTTCTACCGATATTACGATATAATAAATAAGTACATCACTTTTCCTCAATTGAATACATCCAAAGTTCTTATTTACTTTGCTATCAATAACGCGCGTTCAAACTAAATATTTATAAAAAAAAATACGATAATGTTGCTTCTATAACATAATAATTTGGCATTTAGATATTTTCCTTTGCTTATTTCAATTTTTTTTTTCATATACTTTCTTAGTGAAATAAAGGCACAAATCGATACAGCGTTCTATAATTTATTGAGTCAAAATCCAAATAATTTAGGTAAGAATATTAAAATATATATAGGTTAATTACATATGAGTGAATTATAATATTCGCAGTAATTACCTATTTAAACAAATTACTTTAAGACGTCATATGCCCTAAAAACCAGGTACTAATAGTTCGTTATCACAAATGGTCTCAATTGCTTGTGCTAGATATTTTTTCCACTATTAGGTTTTTCTTTGTTCGCATTCGTGTTAATTGTCCAAAAATTTGGGTTAAAATGGCAGATTGCATTTTGTTGTAATGATTTAAAAATTTAGGTCAGTATTTATGTCATTACATATCTGTATTAGAAACGTTAAATGTGGGGCTTGACTCTATGTTACTGACCAATCTCCTTCTCCTTCTCCATTCTACGTGACATTGGCGAAGTAATCTGTGCTCAACTGGCACGCTTTGAAGCCATTAAATAAGAGAATTGAATTGAATTGAATTAAATGTGGGGCTTGTAAAGATCATCACTGTCATATATATTCATAGCTAACGTATAGCATATATTTTCCAGAGATGAGATACTTTCCTTCAAAAAAAGTATCCTTTATGTTGACCCTCATAACCTGCTGTCATCATGTCATATTTTAACAAAATCAGGCCATTGGTTTTCTCGCGATACCGTCACAGACAAATGTCTATCTCTCAGACAGATAGGCAGACAAAAATTCTTAAATCTGTAGTGCGGCCTCTGTATCGATAATAATATATACTTCTATACTAATATTATAAAGAGGAAAGATTTGTATTCTTGTATTTATGTATTTTTGTATGTAACGAATAAACTCAAAAGTACTGGACTGATTTTAATGAAATTTGGTACACAGATAGTCTAGAGCCTGAGAAAGGACAAAGGACATACTATTCAAGACGAAAAAAGGGCTGTAAAGGGTTAAAATAGGGGATGAAAGTTTGTATGGAAATTACGTTACTTTTAAAGCTAGAAGCTTGAAACTTATTTTTTTTGCTTTTGAGATATAAATATGTGAGACATTCCAATTTTGTAAAACAACAGAACAGAAACAGAATTTACTCAATTACAATTTTAATATATTTATGAAAAAAAATATGTAATTTACATTCGGAATATAAATAAAAAACTTGTTTGTATATAAATTCCTTTACAAAAATTATAAAAAACAAATGTGATTCATTACATACATGCAGTCCAAAATTCTACTTGTAAAGTGGTATACTCGTATGTAATTCGCATTAAACTTTCAAATTCAACTCTATTGTAAAGTACTAAAGTGTAATATCCTACAAAATAATTTGTACTTATGTCGTTTTAACATCAGATGTGATATGCACGTGTCAGATTCGTGGGGTGAATGCACTTGACACAGTTTGCACTTTGACTTGCTGTTACTCAATCGTTTTACAACCATCTGTACTGGAGATCCATTGAGAGTTTATATATAGATATTTCGTAAAAATACGTGCAGGTTATTTGGAAATGGTTTAAAATCTCGTTCGTATCAGTTATTCGCTATTTTTTAGAAAAGTAATGTACTTGTTAATACATTTGTTATAGTGACATGGTCCTTAGAGAGACTCACCCTAGCTGTTATAAGTACTCTAACGGTTAGTGAACCCATACAAAATAAACAGTACTGAACTTTTTGATTTTTCAGCTATTATTTTGGGGTTTCCTTATTTTTTTATACTTAAACCACCCCTGGCACACCCCCAACAAAATAAAACAAGTATTATTCAAATCGGTCCAGCTATTTATGAGTTTTAGCTATACTAACGAACAGCAATTAATTTTTAAATTTGTTTAGAGTCTAATAGTTGTTAAAAATGGTTTAAATATGGTGTAAATATTTTTTAAATCCGTATTTTTCAGTATATTATCAGAATTTTTATACGCTACAGAAAATGTCATCGACACTGCCTTGTCGGTCGACGACCTGACGTGACGTCACGTTGTCACTTTTATTTTAGGGCGTTATGAATCCGCCATCTTGATTAAAAACTTTAAATTCTTTTTCTTTAAGTAAACAAATAGCAATTTCTTACGAATTTCTTAAAATATCTTAAATTAAGCAGTCGTAGTCTAGTGGTAACGCGCTCGCTTGTATAACCGAGTGATGCTGGTTCAAATCCGGGTCTCGCACCTCTGATATTTTCATGTGCGAATCATTTCTATCCTGATTACCACTTGTCTTACGGTAAAGGAAAACATTGTGAGTAAACCGCATGTCTAGAGAGAACCTAGCAAGTTTTCGAAAGACATGTGAAGTCCGCCAACCCGTACTTAGCCAGTGCGGTGGACTATGGCCTGATCCCACTCGTATTGAAGGGAAGCCCACCCCCAGCAGTGGGACGTTATAAAGGGCTAAATACAATACAAAATTACTCCTTTTCATACCTTTCCATATTTATAAAAATAATATTTCTTTACATTCTTAATTTTTTTTATAAAATGACTTACGCTCTATTCTATTTATTTATAGATATAATATTAAAAATAGATACTCATAACAACATTAATAAAAAAATGAATTGGGCTGTTTAACTGTAAGCCATGTACGCTGCACAGAAAGAATGAATTAAAAAAAATACCACAATAGAGGTCAACGGCCCAGTGACGTCACACAACGTCACTGCAAATTACGTTCAGTTTCGATAACATTGATATTAGGTCATTGTCGTGGCTAGGATATGTGAGGGACCTAGATTATACTTTTAAGCACTAAATTCCTTTATATAGAAATAAAAAAGGCCCAGATTCGATTTCTATCTAAAGCAAATGTATTGTCAACACGTTTGGCTCCATCTGTAGTGGGCCTATTTACTCTGAGGGTCGCTGGTTCGAGTCCCGCTGGGGGCATTCGTTTGTTGGGTATGAATGCTTGTACTACAGTCATGGGTGTTTATATTTTAAGTTATATAGGTGTAGTGCATCAGCTGTCTGGTATCCGTAACACAAGCCTCGTAGCTTACCACGGAACTAGATGGTGCTGTGTTGTGTGATAGAATTTCACTCACTATAGTCGAATTTCGACTACTGGGAGTAAGTAGATTTATAAAAAATGTTTTTAAAGAGCAAGTTAATATTCTTCGCTCAAACTCGACGCAAACTTGAACGCACTCTTTCAACATAACGCGAATGTTATGACACTTATAGCTTCAAGGTGTCCTTTACTTCGTAATACATAATTTTTAACGCTTTTGTATGTTCGTATGTATTTATTTTCATGCTATATCTAGAAAAATATATATATAAAAAGTGACACGTCTGTTTTTCTTGTAAATATGTTGGTACATTATTACACACAGCGCCATCTAGTTCCGTGGTAAGCTACGAGGCTTGTGTTACGAATACCAGATAGTTGATATACTACACGTATACAACTTCAAATACAACATATTATAAATATATTATACCTTCCTAATAAATATTTAAGAAATTAGGTATTAATTCCCCTTCATGCCAAAAAAGCTGGACTGATTTTGATGAAATTTAATAAGCTCATAAACTAAGTTCTAGAGTATATTATGTATAAGCTTGTTAGGCATCAGAGGGACGTACTAGAATACTAGAATAGTATATAAAATTTTGTACCTAGATATTTTTCTTGATTATTACATTTAAAAGTTAAGGGTTCAATAACCTCATGACGGCGTCAGCTGATCACCGGCCAAAACTAAATATAATTGGAGCCCACGATTGATGTAAACACAGCTATAAAGCTATGGAAATAAAAATATATCCGTGTATTACTAGCAAGTACTAGAAGTAAGTCCACTTAACTTGGTTTGGTTCTAGACGGCAGAGGGTAGAACTAACTGTTCAGTTAAACAAAGGCCCGAGCCTGCTTAGTTTCATTTTTTTCAAGATAAAATTATGTGATTTGATACAGACAGTGCCTTAATAGATATATAAATAAGCGACTTACCCTCGATTCGCTCGGGTTCATCCCTAGCTCGTTCCCCCTTTAGCATACAATTGTTACAAACTTTGAATGTCTTACTTATTTATATCTAATCAAAAGGATAAATAATAAGTTTCAAGCTTCTTGCTTTAAAAATGACGTAATTTCCATACAAACTTTCATCCCCTATTTCAACCTCTTACAGTCATTTTTTCGCCTTTAAAATTAAGTCCTTTATTTAATTAAATTATGTCCTTTCTCAGGCTCTAGACAACATGTGTACAAAATTTCATTAAAATCGGTCCTCTCTAAATACAAATATTTCCTCTTTATAATATTAGTATAGATTAATATACATATATGTAAAAACATTACCACAGCATCTAGTTCTACGGTACGCTACGAGGCTTGTGTTACGGATACCAGATGGTTCATACACTACACATATTATAAATAAAAACATCCATGAGTGAAATAAAAACATTCGTGCTCATCGGAAATGAATGAACTATATATATATATATATATATATATATATATATATATATATATATATATATATATATATATATATATATATATATATATATATATATATATATATATATATATATATATATATATATATATATATATATATATATATATATATATAAATTTGATATGATGATAGCCGGTTAGCTTATATGATACTTTATACTGCCGGTAAAAAACACATTCCTATGCTATATCTGTTACTTTTAATCAGGAGTTTATTCACTACTAATCCTGCTAATATTATAAATGCGGATGGATGAATGTTTGTTAGTCAATCACGCCAGAACTGCTGAACGGATTTTTGGATTGGCTCAAAGATAGATTGAAAAAAAATTTAGGCTTTCCGTGGGTCACATCTTTCTCTTTTTCACTTGGAAAGGACTAGTTCTTTCTATCTATTATCGATTATATTTAAGAAATATTTATTCTTTATGGGATATTCATAGAAAATATTCAATCTATTATTTTGGTCCTCATAAAGTCAAAAAATTTATAACCCCAGTCTTTATTGGCTGTAAAATTTCGGTAACTTTAAACTATTCTCAGAACTATTCGAATTTCGATCCTTAAACGATATACCAATTCAAAATTTAACTACCCCACAAATGTAGACCTTACCCCATTGTAATAGACACTACATTTATAGTATATGTTGAGAAACTTGCGTTGAACGGTGTACGTTTCGGACAACCGCGGGCGTTCACCTATGTCTTAATACAACATCATAGCTCTTATTACAGTGGCATAGAGTCGTAATTGCAACGAAATTTCTGTCTATGTACAGTGTAAAACAGAGTTCTTATTTTCATAGCAATAAGGTGGCTTTTCGGTTATTTTTTGGGTATTTCACGAGTACCGTACAGACGTCAGATTAAAATTCAAATTCGATGCTCGGATTTGGCTGAGGGCAATGACCTGTGACGTATGTGGGTGTGCGTAGTGATAAGGCCTAGTAAAATCTGTGCGATTCTATTGATATCCCATAATCATACTTTTTATACACTATCAGTAAAAAAATTAGATCTAGTTTATTTTTTTTATTTCTATTTACCAAATTATGTTTAAAATAAAAAGAAAAGTATGGAAGTAATCGTAGATGAACCATGTTTTGAATGAAAAATTAAAAATTAATCAGTGACATAACAAATTTCGTGTAAAAATCATTGCTTTTATGGAAAAATACAATAAAAAATTAATTTCAATATTGAGAACTGTCACCCAACACGCTTAAAATTTGCAAAAAATATGACACCTACACAATACTAAAAATAAATATTTATTATCAAAATCTTCACACCGCCTGCATGTAAGAAGTTAAAAATAACGGTACTTTGTGCGTTGAAAAAGATTAACTTACTTTCTGTAAGGACTTTACATTTTCTATACATTTATATTACTGTCGCATTAATAAGGCTTTACAGACTATAAAGGTAGACGTAGGTTCGTAATTCTCATAATGGTCGTAAAAAAAAACTATTTTTATCATAAAGAAAAAAGACCGAATTGTTGCATACTATATTTAAAAACAATATTATTTTTTAATATGTCGGTTAAAAAATTAATTATACAATCAGTGTACATTTTTTATATGTATCTATGCTATTATTATACAAAGAAAGAGTTTGTTCGTTTGTCCGTTTGTTTGTGTAAACGTGCTAATCTCAGGAACTACTGATCCGATTTGAAAAATTCTTTTTGCTTTAAATAGCCCGTTTATCGAGGAATAAATAAGAGGAAAATTATAGACTTTATAGTATCATGATATATATTTTAACAGCTGTTAAAACAAACCTAGGAAACCCAAGCGAAGTAAGGATTAGTCGCTAGTATATATAAGTAAAGGTTAACTAAAGCAACTGGTTGTTTAAAATTCAGAGGACCCACCCTCCCTGTGACGTCACGCAACGTGATACTATGCGGGGTCACTGACCCGTGACGTCAGAACAGCTGACCGGGTGCATCGCACTCGCATTTGCAGTGTGTTGATATTTATCCATACAGAGATATGGCAGTATTGACGTTATTTTTATTTTGGTTTTATTTTTTTTTAATTAATATTAATGATTAGATTTAATTAAAAAAAAAGTTTTTATTAAAATATGTCAAAAAATGAAAAAAATACTAGATAATTTCGAATCATAATACGACATTGCCACACATTTTTCTGTTTAAAAGTTCTGGAATAAATAATATAAATTATGTTGGGACACACAGCACAATCTAGTTCCGTGGTAAGTTACGAGGCTTGTGTTACGGATACCAGATAGTTGATACACTACACAATATGTAACTTTAAATACAAACATATTATAAATATAAACACCCATGACTGGAGTACAAACATTCGTACTTACACACAAATGAAACCCAGCGGGACTCGAACCCGCGACCGCTAGCACAGCAAGTAGGGCCGCTACATCTGAACCAAAAATGTGTAATCCCCAGGATATATAGATAAATCTTTTGAAGTTATAGTTAACATTTGTTATGAAATGTCATTGTTGCCATTTTTAGTTACGCTTTTTAATTACAATTGTTTTGGCAAGAGCCGTACTTCCTATAAAACTATGTCAGCCATAATCAGAATGGGTTTCGAAATATCTTTTGAATTAATATATGTAATTGTAATGTTGGTAGTATTTTTATCGTATAACTGCACGTTTTGGTTGCGTTTTTATGGGCCTTAAAGTAAATAATCAAAGTTAGTGATGATTTATAATATACTAGCGACTCACCCTCGCTTCGCTCGGGTTCGTCCCTAAGTACCTCCTTTAGCATACAATTTTCACAAACTTTGAATGTCTTCCTTATTTATATCTAATCAAAAGCCTAAATAATAAGTTTCAATCTTCTAGCTTTAAAAATGACGTAATTTCCATACAAACTTTCACCCCCTTTTTTTTTTTTTTTTATAGTTGGGAAACCCTGTTACGGGTACCCCCGACTTCCCCTGGGGGTTATGTGGCGACTCTCCGGACGCATCCGGCATACCCACTAAAACCCAACTCCCAAACCCCTGCCGCCATGAACGGGACGCCACGGGATCGCTTTCGCATACAACCGCGACGCCCCGACGGTTGGCCGAAGCCACCAACATGAGGCCGCCCTGAAAAGGGCAGCCTCAATATGGGAAGAATTTACAACCACAAAGGACTGCTCCAAGTCCACCCCGACCATCCACAGGCCAGAGAGTCCCTGGAACAGCCCTAAAAACCGCGACAGCAGGAGAAGAGGATGCGGCAACGCCGACACTCCCCCTCCCCCGCCTGAACTAGACCACAGAGGGCGGGGAGAATTGTGAATTACACCCACCCCCCGCAGCCCAGCCCCACCAGCACCGAGTCCTCCCCGACCACCCACTGGCCAAAGAGTCCCCGGTGCGAACCTAACACCCACAAGTGGGCACCCCCCCGGCACCGAAGGGAGGGGGGGTCCTACCCCTCCCAACGTGCCAAACCCCTCGCCAGACGCAGGACCACCAAAGTGGCCCCGCTCCAGCCGCCGCACCGACAGGCTAGTCCCGCCACTACGGCCCGCACAGTGCCTCCTATCGTAAAAACGACCAGAGGCACCGGCTACCACCACGCGGGAGACTCGGCGCCCGCCTGACGCCGCTCCCTAAACCCCCCCCCCCCCCTGGCTGTTGGTCCGCACCGGATTTCTCCGGTACCACCCCCGCCGCACTCAACCTAGAAGGTGCAGGCTGCCAGCGTGGCACAACTCAGGGCCGCACTCAATTAAGGTGCTTGCCACTGAGGAGTACCACCTCCGCCGCACTCGACTAGGAGGTGCAGGCTGCCGGCGTGGCATTCCCCTATCCGCCACCCGGGGACGCGTCCGGTAGGAGTCAGCCTCTCCCCCGGAAAACTTTCACCCCCTATTTCAACCCCTTGCAGCCCCTTTTTCGCCTTTAAAAGTAGGTTCAGTAGTTTTTGAGTTTATTCGTTAAATACAAAAATGCAAATCTTTCCTCTTTATAATATTACTAGCGACTCACCCCCGCTTCGCTGGGGTTCGTCCCTAGGTACCCCTTTTAGGATATTTTTTTTACAAACTTTAAATGTCCTATTTATTTATATATCTAATCAAAAGCCTTAAAATAAGTTTCAAGTTTCTAGCTTTAAAAATGCCTTAATATCCATACAAACTTTAATCTCTTATTTCAACCCCCTAACAGACCTTTTTTAGTCTTTAAAAGTCGAAGTCCTTTCTCAGGTTCTAGATAACTACACTAGATTTTAGTCCGTAGATTTAACGCGAGCGAAGCCGCGGGTCCTGCTAGTAAATCTATATAAACACTTGACAAATTATATTTATATATATTATATCACTAAAACCTTCCTGGAGAACCACTACATATTATAAAAAGAAGTCCTCCGCCGCGTCTGTCCGTCTGTTCGTGATAAACTCGAAAACTACTGCACCGATTTTCATGCTGTCTTCACCAATAGATAGAGTGGTTCTCGAGGAAGGTTTTAGTATATAATTTGTCAAGTTTTTGCTTACATTTACTAGCAGAACCCGCGACTTCGCTTGCGCTTAATCTAGGGACGAATCAGAGTGGAGCGAAGGCGAGTCACTCGTAGGTCTATAATTCAAATTACTATTATTTGTTAGTAAAAATATCGATTTTGATTTATTCATTTATAAATATTTTTCGTTTTAATTAAATATTAAGAAAAAAGCATATTGTTGATAAATCGTAAATCCACGCATCAGATCTATTAACAGTTAATTAATTTAATTGTTTAATCGATTAATTTCGAATTAGATACGAATTGTTAAAACTAGAATTACGACGTACATATTGTTTATTTTTTTCCAAAAAATCAATATAATTTCTATTGAATTTTTTGGAAAGATAACTTTATTTGACATACATTATTAAGAGGAAAGTTACTAAAGAAATAATTATTAAATAAATTAATATGTTCGAACAATAACACACAGCGCCATCTAGTTCCGTGGTAAGCTACGAGGCTTGTGTTACGGATACCAGATAGTTGTATAATTATTCATGACTGGAGTACAAACATTCCCGATCAACCCACAAATGAATGTTCTCAACGGGACTCGAACCTACTGCTGGCACAGCAACTAGAGTCACTTCAAAGGGAGCGTCTTCAAACGTTTCATCAAAGCTCAAGCCAAAGTATATAAAAATGTCTAGTAGGTTATTTTAGATACGAATCTTAACACATATTGTAGTTATATTATTCTATGAGTAAAATGACTGTGACAGATGGACATGACAAAATTCTAAGAATTCTATATGTATACTGAGCTTTGAAAAGCAGGGGGTCTCAAATCTATGTTCAATGTTTATTTTTGTCCCAAATATATAATAAAAAGTGTGTGTGTACTTATGTACACGCGTTAGAAGTTATACTTTTTTGGCGTAACAAGATAACAATCTTTTCAAAAATTTTATCTTTCGCCTTATTCTACGTTTGTAGAAAAAACTAAAATGTTGACTATAGCTAACTTCATGGTGACGGTTGTTCGTGACGGTGTGCGCGCGCGCATCGTGAAAATTTACTCTCATCATTTTTCCCTAACGCGCCAAAAGAAGAATAACTTCAAAAATGTTTCATCCTTCAAAGTCAGAAAAATGCTTTGATATTGTTTCTTGTAAAATACACTGATTTGACTAAAAAATGAGTAATATTTAAACGAACTTCATATCATTACGAATGGTAAAACGCACGTTTAGTTTTTCATAATTTTATCGAAATATTAAAAGGTTAGCTTAGTCCTATACTGAAGAAAATTCTATCAAAATTTGTATAGTCACTGGCATTAATTACACGCAAAAAACTAATAGCAAAAAATAGTAATGGTCCTATATGTTGACCAACTATTACATTAGCCAATTTTATCAAAATCTGTCCAGTGCGTTTCCAGACAGACAGACAGACGAAAATATTTAAATCTATTGATTTCGGTCTTTGTATTGATAATAATTATCATTACAATAGAGTTGCAATTAGAATTTTATTTACTAGAATTTTATTTGTTAGATTTACGCGAATATTCGACATTATAAATAAAACTACCTTTTCGGATTTTGTCGCGGATTTATTTTGATTTTTAGTTCCCGATGTTTCGAATGCTTTACAGCGCACATGGTCACGGGAGAGACTAAGGTATTTGACGTCTCATAGGCTTATATACTCGTTACAGACAGTGCTATTTTTTATTATAATGATATACATGTAAACCGTCCTCTTAAATCACTCTATCTATTAAAAAAACCGCATCAAAATCCGTAGCGCATTTTTAAAGATCTAAGCATACATAGGGACAGACAGACAGCGGGAAGCGGCTTTGTTTTATACTATATGTAGTGATATATAAAATTCAAAATTTTAAAAAATTTCAGTACTCACACTCAGCTATTCGTCAATTATTTTAAATTTCGTCTAATTCACTATTTTTTTTTTGATTTACATGAAAAATATGACAGCGTGAAAAACACCTGTTGTAAAATTACGCAATAAGATATAATTAAAAAGTAATCGATATAGAATCTCGTACAGCCATAGATGGTTACTAAGGCATTACAATACCATCTGTCACGATAGTGTTACCGATATTCAACCTTACTTATAGATAATACAGTTCAAAATACGGTATTTTGTGCCTTACTCACACATGGGAGTGGAGTCAATGCCCGCGCTCCGACCTTGCCTCGGGGTCGTTGAACTCGGCCAAAAATGGCGTTTTGTATGAAAATTCGCAATTATTCAAATATTATCATTACTTCTTTTGCAAAGCGATACGAATTTGGCACATTTTAATTTATTTAAAACTAGCGACCCACCTTGCTTCACCCGGGTTTTTTCGCTGAACCCTAACAAATTTCCTAAAATAAAAGTAGCCTTAGTTCTTCGTTTTAAAATCTACTATCTGCCAGTGTTAGTCTCGTCAAAATCTGTCAAGCCGTTTTAAAGATTAGCGGGTACAAATGGACAGACAGCAAAAATGTTGGAAATTGCATTTTACTTATAAGTACCGTATTTAATTACGGATCCAGTTAGTTAATAGTTATTATGTTGTTACAAACAGACGCTTCAATTTTATATATCTTTATTCTTTATATAGATAATTAAATGATAGTTAAAATATATTACTTATCATTAAGAAAATGTTTGTAGAATTATAAAAAACCTATAGTATTAAGCATAGATTATTATTTTTATTATTAATTATACTTAATTACTATAAATAAAATTTTATCATTAAGTCACCATTTTTAAATTTAAAATTAACATCAGGCCTGTTCGTGTTTTCTTTTAATAGACATCGGACAGACAGATAAGCTGTAGCTATAAATACGATGACAAAAATTTATATATACGTACTGCGTATATAAACGTGAACTGGCTGCGTAGAGGCAGTGGGAGCTCAGTGGTGGCTTGCTTGGGGAACCAGGTTCGAACCCTGGGTCAAGCACTTCTTTTAAGTGCGAATCATTTCCAACATGATTACCTCTTGTCTTACGGTCAAAGAGAACCTATATGTCTGAAAACTTAGCAAGTTTTTAAAAGACATGTGAAGTTCGCTAACACGCACTCGTCCATCGCGGTGACGTTACATAGTTTTTTATTATTGCAAAATGCAAGCGAAACCTGGAACAAACTATAAACTATAATTTCCTTAATTTAGTGACACTGGTAAAAGGCGTTTAAAATTTTAAAGATATATTAGATATACATATTATATTAGTACTTCTCCAGTGTAATACTGTTCTAATTATATAAAAATGAATGTATAAGATATATGTTATATATAATATATGTTATATATAAATTTAAAAATCATTTGCCTGATTGTGATTAAACTTAAAAAAACAGAATAATCAAAAAGAACGAAAAACAAAGAGATTAGAAAAAAATCGTTTTCTTCTTTAAAATAGCAAAACTGTAATAAAAATAAAACAAAATATTGGTTTTCAGCTATTATTATACCATATCTTATATCTAAATAACATAACTTGTAATCGAACCCGCACTTATATTTATAAACTAAACGTCTCATGTAACCATTTATTTTCATTTGTTTAAAATTTGAAATTCAATGCAAGTAGATTTTGTAACAATCTAATTGTTGAAATCAAAACAATGGATTAGATTTTAATATAAACTAAAGCGCTTTAGTAAAATCTAAGCCTGGAATAAATTAATTGAGGTTATTGACAAACCAACGTACCAATATAATACTCGTATTATATATACATATAATTAAATTTTGAGTTGAATCTGTTCATTGATTTTTTAGAAATCTTATTATAATAGTTATGATTATCGTTACAGAGGCCGAATCTATAGTTTTTAGAACTCTTTTCTTTTAAGTTACTAGGGTCCCTAGACTTAGCGCAGCGAAGCCGCGGCTTTCGCTAATAAATATATACAAAAACTTGACAAATTATATACTAAAACCTTCCTCGAGAACCACTCTATCCATTAGTGAAAACAGCATGAAAATCAGTGCAGTAATTTTTGAGTTTTTTGCGAACAGACAGACAGACAGACGGACAACTAAGCTATTTATACTCGTATATAAAAATGAATTGAAGTTTGTTATTCTTACAAAAACTCGAGAATGGCTAAACCGTTTTGCCTAATTTTGGTTCTAAAATATTTCTTGAATTCGAAGTAAAGTTTGAGAGGCGAGAAAATATAAAGAAATTGCAATGAAAGTATCCCGTACCAAGAGTTAATACGTACCGTAGTTTTTAATGAGGATTATGATTGCGAATCGATTTATAAATAAACAAGCTAGGATCAAAAGCGAAAAAAAAGCATCTAAGTGCTGCTATCTCTATATTCTCTACATCTTCTACGTTATCTCTTGTCATCATTCTCCTTCACTTTTGACAGAAGAGACTCATACTTTCGACTTGGCTTTTGACTTATAATATATACACATACAAACATATAACTTAAAAATAATGTTCTCCGATCGATTCCGGCCATGACGGCCAATCTCATAGAGACTAGCCAACTGCGCAGGAGATATTTTAGTGCACAAGTGTACGCGCAGGCACAAGTGCACTCTCTGTTCCTATCACTCTCATACTTCGGTGGGACGACTGCTAGACACGACCAGTGAGCGCTAAGGCGCAGGACCAAAGGGCACACTGCCAATTTCTCATCTTCAGGCAAAACATACATTTCGTATGGGATTGTGGCACTGAACAGAGATCAACCCCTATAGATTCTACATCCCTCCACATATCTTCATACGTACTTATAAAAAATTCTATAGAATTTCGATCTTAATACAAAAAATATTTAGCATTCGAAACATTTTCATAATATTAATAGTAATTTCTTTTGTTGCAGCGCAAATTGAAATAATACCATGCAAGGTGTGCGGGGACAAGTCGTCGGGAGTGCACTACGGCGTCATCACGTGTGAAGGATGCAAAGGGTTCTTCAGACGTTCCCAGAGTACAGGTCGGCTTCATATTTCAATTATTTGCTTCATTCCTTTCAGCGGGAATCGAACCCACGTTAAAATTTAACAATAATCTGCATATATTTATGTTTCATATTTAAATTATCATA
Source organism: Boloria euphrosyne (assembly GCA_951802675.2). NCBI lineage: Eukaryota > Metazoa > Arthropoda > Insecta > Lepidoptera > Nymphalidae > Boloria > Boloria euphrosyne. The sequence continues at coordinate 802,630 of OX637898.1, read as the reverse complement.
ATATATAGCTTACTACTTAGTGAATACGTGTTACTAGCACACTTAAGAAAAAATCTTTACCTTGAGGGCAGAATTTGTAGTTTAGAAGCTTCTATATATCACAATTTTTAATTTTTTGTTTGGATTCATTATTTAGATGTGAAATCGTCAATATTTCCAAGAAAAAATAATAAAAAGGATGAAAACACATATTAAAAAAAAAGATTCATCAAAATCGGATAAGTAGTTTCGAAGTTCATCCCGGACCAACATCGTGATAGAAGAATTTTATAAATTAAGATTTTTATATAATCATATACAACTGTAATTTCTAAATAAATTACCCGTCTTTACTAGTGCAGGTTTGATTCCCGATCAGGATATATTTTTGTCATTTTTTAGGTATGTTACCATATTTATTAGTAAATGCAAAGTAACAATATAACTTAAATTTTTTATTTTAGACTACGTATCTACGTAAGTTACGTAGATTTGAAATATAATCGTATATTTATATCGTCTCGTGACTCTACTTGCCTTTTAATAATACCCTTATTTCCTCTATACAATAATCTCTATATAAAAAATTATTCAAGCGATGCCTTACAGACAATCAGTTATATAATAAATACAATTGAAGTGTCTGTTTGTAATTTCAAATTAACAGCTTTTCACTAAATGCATATGAAAGTATATACGGTACTTACATCATAAAATCAATTTTTAAAATTTTTATCGTCGATCTGTTTGTTCCGGCTAACTCTGAAACGGCTGGATCGATTTTAACGGGACTTTCACACGCAGATAGCTAATGTTATAATAATATATGTATATAATACGCATTTTCTCTATCAAATGGTTATTATTAACACAGCAAACGTTTCAGTGGTGAACTACCAGTGTCCGAGGAACAAGGCGTGCGTGGTCGACCGAGTGAACAGAAACAGATGTCAGTATTGCAGGCTGCAGAAATGTCTCAAACTTGGCATGAGCCGTGATGGTAAGTCCATTTTTTTATACGGACAGATAATATCTAGACGACACGTTTGGCTCAGTTTGTAGTGTACTTTCTGCGCGAGCGGTCGCGGGTTCGAGTCCCGCTGAAAAATGCATTTGTTGAGCACGAATGTTTGTACTCCAGTCATGGATGCTTATATTTATATATATGTATGTATTTAAAATTTATATGTGTAGTGTATCAACTATCTGGTATCCGTAACACAAGCCTCGTAGCTTACCACGGAGCTAGATGGCGCTGTTGTAATAATGTCTTCTCATATTTACTTATCTATATTTATAAATACATATAATATAATTCTAACTTAGTTGAATCTGTACATTGTAATTATATCGATACAGAGGCCGAATCTATAGTTTTTGAATTTTTGTCTGTTTGTCTGTCTGTCACGGTAAAACTAACGGACAGATTTTGATGAAATTTAGTATAACGATAGCTGGTTATCCGGGTCAATATTATATAAGATACTTTTTCCTATAAGAAAGTATCTCATTTTTGAAAAATCTATAATATATAATCTGTAAAACGTATAGTTTTTACGTAAGCTTACACAAGTTCTGAAGGCATATGGTACATACATCGTATATTATGAAATAACTTTGCAATTGCTAAGTTAATTTACTTGATCTATATAAAGGACCACGTGGGTACAAGGAAGCGGGGGGTCAGTGACCGCTTATCAATGCTGATAAGAGTTACGATTATGATAACGTGTTGCGATGTGGAAATAGAGGTTGATTAGAAAATAGTATACTTGCTGAGGTTTATGGTTATTATGGGATTGAATGGGTATCAAAGGGTGTGTTACAGTTTACAATTCAAATATGCCTTTTTGTTTTAAATCTATGAAAAATACTTGATTATTGAAACAAACTTAGTAGTATTTATTATTAACATAAAATTTGCTTATTCCGGAAATCGAACTTGTAACACTATGCCTAAGGGTCTCAAATAATATAGTACAAATAATGTGATTTGGCTTCCTTGGCCACATAGAACCATGTCGCATTAATAAATTACCATGGCACGTCACGTCTCCTTGTAAAGTTTTTGATCGATGATCTCGACAAGGTACTATAGCTATTGTTAAAGCTAGACCAATCTATAATCGCTGACATAACTGATGACGCGAATTACGCAACACAATGATGTTAGTGACGTATGCACATATATATGTATGTATATCGATAGATTCGTAGAAAAATCGATTTTAGTGCTACCGAGAAATGAAATCGATTAATTTTTTATATATTTGATTCGTTTGAACTAAAATATCCGTAGACCTTGTATTTATCTGAAAAATTAAAAAAATAAAGCTGCTTCTGAGTTTAAGCGAAACTAACGGCCAGCAATTGTTATTACTATAATATATTATATAAATAATAATATTATTTACTTAATCTTAAATATATTTAGTTTAAAACCAAGCCCAATATTAAGTACGTACATTGTAATAGATGAGTCGACAAGCCGCATAGCGAGACGCTACCCGAGCGTGCAGTGACGTGTATTACGCAATACGATGTCACTTGTAGAGCAGTTTATTATTATCGATAAAAGATATGTGTACACTAATGTTATAAAGAGGCAGAGTATGTATGTAAAAACGCGCCTTTCTTAGGAGTTATAATTCCATTTTATAAAAAAACTAGCGACTTATCCTCGCTTCGCTCGGATTCGTCCCTGAATTTAGCGCGAGTAAAGCCATGGGTTTCACTAGTTATATACTAAAACCTTCAAAAATCCTTAAAAAAACGGTGCAGTAGTTTTTGAGTTTATCGCGAACAGACAGACATACAGACGCGGCGGAGGACTTTGTTTTATATTATGTGTGATACTATATTTTTGTTGTAACATAAAGTTTTAACTACAAATTTAATTAAAATGATTTGAAATAAAATATTTTAGAATAATTCTTACACTTGCTGTTTTGTTTCCATAAAGCTGTACTAAAAACGAAAAGAGAAATCGTATCCTTTGAATTTTTCTTACCATTTGCTGTTTTAAGCACGTTTTTATTAGCCATTTATGTACATGTGGCAGAAAAAACAACTATCGACATAAACTTTGCGATGGCTGTTAGCACTCCGTTACACGCGCTGCAAATAGTTGCAACACGCACAAAACGGTTGTACTAGTCACATACCCTGGCTTTGCTCGGGTGCGTGCACATAACGTTAATATAGTTTAATAAGGCCTTTTTAAGAGTAATAATTCTAATACATTGTTTTCATATTACTTTATGATTTATTATAAAAGTGGCGCACGCCAATAGAACTCCATGTTGGCATGATTTTTTCTGACATGATCAAATAGTTCATATTTCACAATGATATTATAAGTAAAAAGGTGTAGATACGTTACCTAAACGACATTCTACCTTCAAAAACGGCACACTAACGCACACATGAATAACTAAAAATATTGCAATAACACACTACATTACGATTAGTCGTCAAAATAGGATGGCATGATTCAAGTATCGCCAGTGAAAAAGAGACAAATATAATTCTCGACAGTGCGTCGTCAACGCGTGACTATGTCAGGTGGGCCAATTAGCCTAGTTTTGGTGTGCCGCTTTTTGAGCGCGTATGACTTATCTACGCCTTTTTTCCTAGTATATCAATATTTCAGCATATACAGCTCTAGTATATCAATATTTCAGCATACATTCAATGATATTTCAGCATATACAGCTAAACCTTCCTCATGAATCACGCTATCTATTCTTGAAAACCACATGAAAATCCGTTCAGCAGTTTTTGAGTTCATCGCAAACAGACAGACAGACAGACACATTCTATCCATTACAAACATAACTAAAATGTTAAAGTTACGAAATCGCCATTACAAGTATAGGAATTATAAGTTTGAGATTTCAGTCGTTCTAATATTTTTTATGTTCTTTCTAAGAATTTGAGCTAAGTAGAATTCGTTGCCATACATTACAGTCATACAAAACCCTGTTTTCTAAATAATAATCAAACAAATTGACAGTACAGCATGATTTATTAAATCAACAGTCTATAAAAATAGTAATTTATTTTAATGATCATAAAGTATATAGTTATTATATCTTATAACAAAGTTGTATCGTCGGTCGTATGAGACCGTTCGTTGTGACGCATTGCGTAACCATAGTGAAGTGCTCGGTAAATATTAACGCTGTTAATAATAACTCAGTCTAGGGACTGTGAAAAATTTATTTTGAAACGTAGCTCGAGTCTGCTAAAATTTTAATGTTAGAGTACGTTTTTGACTAAATATTGGCATTTTGGGTTTATTTTTATATAAAATGATTTAACTAAACAATAATTTAGTAAATTTCTTCATTTTCAATATTTTTTTTACCGTTCCATTGCTGGGCACGCCTCCTTTCAATACGAGGAGCATCAGGCTGTAATAGTCCACCACTCTGACAAAGTGCGGGTTTGCAGACTGCACATGTCTTTTGAAAACTTACTGGGTTTTCTCAAACATGGAGGTTTCCTCACAATGATCTCCTTTATCATAAGACAAATGGTAATCATGTTAGAAATAATCGCACGTGAAAATATCTGACACCTGGGATATGCACCCACTTTATTCGGTCATACAAGCGACCACGTTATAATAAAATTAATTTGTTTGAATGTCACTGTCAAAATAACAAAAATTACATCTAAAATGAGATTTAGGTTAACTAAAATGCTATACATCTCCCAACAATTTAACAAATAAACTTTTTAGTCGATGCAATGTTTATCGACTTCGACTGTTTCCCTTCACTAGTCATTGTGCAATGTAAAGCGTAACGTATGTTTTTGTGTATACGTAACATCTTAGAATAGATTACGATTGCAAAATTAACCGGCTTTGGAAAAACGAGGTTATTGTAAACTTGTTTTAAGGAAATAAAGTTTGACTGCTTTTTATCACTTATTTTATATGTATTGGCGTGTGTTATTTAATAAGAGGCTTACTGTAGTGTTAAATATATCTGATTTCTATGGAGGAGGTCGTGGATTCGATTTTCCGAAAATGCACAGATTAAACAAAAAATATTTCAATGAAGCCATCTTTATTTTTTTAAATACTAGCTTATTGTTATTCATAAAGAATAAATTCAGTTCCATCACAATAGTTAAAGCAAATATATAACATAGGTACTTTTATTTTCCAAAGCTTCTGAGGTGAATGTCCTCATAACAATTCGTTGTTCCGAAAACGAAACATGATTTACAAGCATTTCAGTCGAAACGTAAATATAAAAACCGTGCCTCTAAACGAATCTTTTGTAGTCTAGCCATTTCTTTGAGCCTTTGTCCAAAATCTATAAACTAGAACATTAAACTATAGGGCACTGTTCTAAAAACCCAACCAAAAACAAGACCTACTTTACCATGTATAATAAACTAACTCAAAGCTCAACTTACATTGGTCGAACTCGAGACTAACCTGTAACACATTACAATTTGGCAGGGTTATCGAACAAAAGAGAATTTACCAAAAAAAGCGATAGCCCGACCAATTTGGATAGGTAACGATGTGGATATAGCAGTTGGTGTAGAATAGCGATTTAATTTATCCGGTTTAACAAACGGGACGGCTCTACGTAGAGTCGCGTCACACACGCGCGTCAGAGGTCGATGTGCTAGTAGGCAGTATGCCAGTGGCCGCACGCACACTGCTAAGTACTAACATTAGCTAACGTGTAAGTCTGTGTATAACGTTATAGGTGATTAATTGAATTTATAGATTTTTGCTTAGTTATGTCACGCGACAGCGCTCGTGTGGTTAGTAGCGGAACTTAATTTAAATGATTGATGCCTTTCTTATATATTCTTAGCAAAAACTGTTGATATTATAAGTAATAGATTATTAATTTACATAATAGTGTAATGAAAAGGTTTCATTATATTACATTTTGCTAATACTAGCGACTTACCCTTGCTCTGCTTGGTTTTACCGCACGTATATTTTAACTGTTATTCTATATTTCTTAAACCTAAGATATTATCGAGCAGTAAAAGTATTCTATATGTTAACCTAGATAGCCATCTTTCATCGTATCAAATTTAATCAAAATCAATATTCAAATTCAAATTCAAAATATTTTATTCAGCATGATATTATTACAATTTTTTACTGAACGTCATGAGTCTACTACCAGTTCGGAAAGAATAAGCCGCTGACCTGAGAAGAACTGGTGAAAGAAACTCAGCGGTTCAGCGGCAATCGGTCCAGTGGTTTTTCGTGCGGTCACAGAAAGACAAATATCTAAAAACTATTCGGCCTCTGTATAGATAATAGTGACTGTTTCAATAAGATTAACCAAAAAATATTTTAAGTAATAAAGTTTAAGTTTAACAAATTATTATTTCAGCGGTCAAATTTGGGCGTATGTCGAAGAAACAGCGCGAGAAAGTAGAAGACGAAGTCAGGTACTTCCAAGAGAAGATGCGTTCACAGGCTGATGCTGCACCGGATTCAGTGTACGACACCCAACAACAGACGCCGAGCTCAAGCGATCAATATCACGGACATTATAGGTGAGTTTAGTTTAAATCCAATACTTAAATTATTAACAGGTACTTTCTGCAAAATTTAAAGATTGTAGCAAAAAACATGAATGACTTTAATACAAACTTGCGAGAGCCTTTAAAACTACCCTTCTGCCATATTTCATAATTATACGTCAAACGGTTTTGGATATTTCCTGATGAGTGAGTGGCTTTCGGCGTTTATATATTTGTATATATAAACTTGGAGGAGGCTTTTACCCAAAGGGGGGACCCCCTTTATTAAAAAAATAAAAAAAAATAAAAATGATTGAGTAATTATAATAGTGAATAATTTATTAATTATATAAATTGAATGTAAAAATAAATAAATAAGGAAGATATTAATAACTATTTTTCATTTTATAAAAACTTATTCTAATTAATTAATTATTTATTTTAAATCAATTCTAATTATGATTATATAACTATTCCTAATATTATGTATGTTCAATGTTATATAATTTTAAGTATTGTAATTTTTTATTTTTTTGCATGGTATTAAATAAAGCTATATTATTATTATTATTATATTTAAATTAAGATTATCAGGTCCACTATCGGCTGATCGCGGAACTAACTTTGCCTACAAAGTACCAAAGACAGACGGAAATAGAGCTATCTTTAACAGCAATCGTTAGTACGCTATAAATATTATAGTATAACGGTTTCAACATAGTGGTATTAATCCGTCTCTATTATAGGCATCTTGGGTTCAAGTCTTGTTTCTTTTGTAAGTTATTAAAGCATTGGCATTTGGCTCAGTTGGTGGTGAACCTGCTTTCTGCACAAGCGGTCGCGAGTTCGAGTCCCGCTGGGGGCATTCATTTGTTGAGCACGAATATTTGTACTTCAGTCATGGGTTTATATTTATAATATGTATGTATTTAAAATGTATATATGTATAGTGTCAATTACCTGGTATCCGTAACACAAGCCTCGTAGCTTTCCACGGAAATAGATGGCGGTGTTGTAATAGTGTCCCAACATATTAATTTACTATTTATTGGGAGTGAATTTTTGGGGTTTTCGAACATAGAGATTACATAAAACTATTACGAGTAAATGTTCATCGTAATTTATATGTATGTGTTCCATTTGTCAAATTTACGTTATCTTATACAAAATGTTCTCAATTTGTCCTAAAACTTTTATTATTATAGTCAAAATACAAAAAAACAAAATCTCTACTATGTAGAGTTAAGAATACAGTTTCAAAATTCATTACTTGACAAATATAAGCCCTCACTGATATTCCACACCGAAGCCATAAAGCAACCAAACAAAATACCTAAATTACTAAGATAAATGTAGTTTTTGAACCATTTTTTCAATCTATATCCAGTTAAACCGTTTCACGTTGATGTAGATTAAAAATTACAACGTAACTTGGCTGTATAATGACATAATAAGACTCTACCAATTAAATAAGAAACGCTCTCATGATTTTTTACTGCACTCCGTTATACATTGGCTTACCGTTACCGACCTTTTCCGTAACACATAAACAGTCTCTCGTTACCTAACGGGTCTAGCGACAAACTTGAATGAATAACGGCTGTGCCATCTAGTGTGGGATAGCGGTAGTGTGGTTTCTTGCGAACGCCGACTGTCGTATTGAAGCGTTAATTTTATTGATTGAAGTGGTACTTGCGTTATTAGGTTTTTATACTTGAGGTTTAGCTATTTTGATAGAGTTTTTTGATTTTTAGTAATGATATATTAGTTCAGAGCTTAGCATGAAACTTTTATACACTTCCACAGTACTATTAAAGTGGGTTCGATGAACTTGATGGATTGACGGTCTTTCTGTATATATATACAATAAAATTCGCAGTTGAATTTGTACACAAAACAGTTTTTTAAATGTCTTATTGAAATATAGTATTTATTATCGATAGAAAGGCCGGATCTATAGTTTTTAGAATTTTGGGCAGTCTGTCTGTTTGGGATCGCATTATGAGAGAATCAAGACAGATTTCAATGAAATTTACTGGCTTACTGGATCAACATACAGGGTACTTTTAAGTGTAGTAAAATATCTCATATATGAGCAATCTATACCAAACATTAAAGCGTACCTAGCGACGAACCGGATCAGCGAGGATGCAAGTTAAATATATAACAGAAAAATCGTCAATAAACACAATTTAAAATTATTTAATTTAATTTTATAATCTTTTGCAGCTTCCCGAACTATGGATCTCCGATATCTTCATATGGATACAACAACCCGCCACTCAATTCAAATATGAACATGCAGCCACAGCCACCACAGTACGATGTGTCAGCTGACTACGTCGACTCTACCACCGCATACGAACCGAAGCAGAGTGGTGGGTTCCTTGATACTGACTTTATAGGACACGGTGAGTGTTTATTTACACCCATCCTAAAACTCACCCAGTGACTTCGAATCACTGTTTGAAATCAAATCAGTGAGGTAGGTCGGTCTTTATTTGGAAAAATCAACGTTGGTGGTCAATTATAAAGTGGTATTATTAACCATATTTGTCTCTACTTTTCATACTATGAAGACTTTAAGGACTTACAGTGAGTATATAATTAAGATATTATTATAATAGGTATGTATTATTAAAAAGTATCTTAATAAAGTCAAAAAAACTCTAATAAAATGTCAAATGATTCAATTCCCCTATTGTAAACTATACGTAGAGTAAGATTTGTCAATAAAAAGCCATAAGACAACAATAATTGTCAATAGACGAACAACAAAAGGGCATCAGAGCAACAACGTCTACAGCCACTGCAACAACGTCAACAACAACAATGAGACAGTCAATAAACGATATGAATCGTCGAATAGAGTTCGACAGATATGAAAGGATTCAGTCCCCTGCCACAATATCTAGCGGAGTGATCAGCATAAAGCAGGAGATAAAGCCAGAGACTTCAATGGGGGTGGATAATCTGGTTGCCAGTTATGTGGACTCTACAACATTCCTGCATAGTCCATCAAACATAAATAGTCCAATGGATATACAGAATTCGGTCCTTGTGGGCCAAAGTTCAGTTTCATTGACTAGTGAAGAGTTGAGTCCAGATGACCTAACGTCAAGTAGTGGCAGGATTATGGATCCTCTAAACATGAACATGTCTGGTATGGGCATGGTGAATCCCAACGCTGTGACGAACAGGCGACATCAAGGCTCTAGCAGTTCTAATGATGAATTGCCGTGTAAGTGTTATTTTTGGTTTGATTTTAAGCGATGCTAAGTAAAATTATACAGACATAAACCATATATTTAACAATTTTAATAGTTACACTCAAAAGTCGAGTTTACTTTCAGTTTAGTAGAGAAAGAAAAATTGATTTGAGAACCAAGTTGTTAAAAATACGTGTAACTGGATTGAGAATTTTGTTTTTGAAATCTGTTGAACATTATATTGATTAAAACGATACGTATAGTTTCACTTGGTAGCGCTTTCAATCAAATCAGTTTCAAGAAAATTTTGTAGTAATTTTATGTTTTTAGATAGTAGAGTACCATTTTTGTTTATGTTACATATTTTATTTATGAACCTTGTAATTATAAATTTAATTTAAGCACATCACTATTACGACGATTTGTCCTCAAATACTTGAGGTTTGTTCCTCTTTAAAACAACTCGACTGTTTGTTATACAGACGTAATATAATTTTGAATTGTTCTGAAAAAAAAAAAAAATTATATATTTTGTAAAAGTAACTAAAATACCGAAAAGACAATCATATTGTTTAATATTTAATAAAAAATAGGATCTAAGGATTGTTTAAAACTCACATCAGATTTGAACTTGGGTGAATTTTTCGACTCTACAATCAATAAGGGATAGGGTATTATTGGTAGAGTCAAACAACATGGAAGAAGACATGCTGTAAAACAAAGACTTTTATAAATACATTTTTTAGTCCTTCTAAATATATAAACTTATCTATACTTGAATAATACTTGAAAATTTTTGGCAAAATCTTATTGCAATGGTAATTATTATCGATACAAAGGCCGAATCTATACTTCGAGAAATTCAAATTAGCTTTGATAGCGTATCTATAAGAGACGAACCTAAGCGGAGTTAGAGTGTCATTAAATATATAGTAACATTTAAGATAAAACTTAAAAAAAATAGTACTAACGCCAACAAGCTACTAGACATGTGCTAAACACTAATATCGATAAAGGGTCTATTGCCATTTTACTCCAATTTTTATTATCATTTGTAATTTATTCGTTGTTATTTGACATTTATAGAATTGACATATTTTTTTTTTATTTTATTTGTATTAGATCGTAATTTACACAGCCAAGTGGTAGAGTATGTAGAGCTTTTTTGTTATTTATTATATTTTTTGTTATTTTTTTGTAATGTAGGTTAAGTTGTGCTTGTGTATTTGTTTTAAATATAAGCTATTTCACTTTGAATCCATATATTAGAGCAAATTGTGACAACATTGCTTCATTTTTTTTAAAGAATACGTAACTTTTTATTGTTTTTAAATAATCTATTGTATATCAAAGTTGTTTTTTTAAAAATTCATATAAAATCATGCACACAAAACGTAATTGTTAATTATATTTCTATACTTTTCTTAATTTATATCAGAGTATGAAATATTAAGATTTCAGTAGAATATAAATTCACTTTGTTCAAATCAAAAAAAATCTAATATATAGATTATAAATTGACATAAAATACAAATTAATAAATTATACATTTTTTATATTTATATTTAAATATTATTTGCAGCGGAAGGAGACATTAGCAAGGTGTTGGTGAAGAGCCTGGCTGAAGCCCACTCGAATACAAATCCCAAGCTGGAGTACATACATGAGATGTTCCGAAAACCACCAGATGTACCCAAGTAAGTGTCTACCTAAATATTATTTTTTTACGTTATGTTACCATATGGAATAGGGGATGGGGGTAGGAGGCTGAAAAATTCTACGACGTATTTAATAATAATAATAATGTCCTCCCGGCCGATTACGGTCACGGCGGCCAAGCTCATTGAGATTAGCCATCTGCGCGGGACATATTATAGTGCAGCTCGTGTACGCGCAGACACAAGTGCACTCTCTGTTCCTTATCACTCTCATATTCCGGAGGGACGACACGAGACACGACCAGTGAGAATTAAGGCGCAAGACCGACGGCTTTACGTGCTCTCCGAGGCATGGGGGTGACACACCGCCAACTTCCCAACTCCAAGCTGTTACTGAGGCTTTGAAACACAAAGACTCAATAACTAAACTTGGCCCGACCTGGGACTTGAATCCACGACCTCCCGGTGTGCGACCGTACATGCTAGCCACTACACGACCTATTTAATCTCATACCAAATAGAAAAAATATCATTAAATTCGGCCAAGCCGTTTCGAAGGACGCGTTTGTCTGTAGCCGCATCACGAGGATACTACTGGACAGATTTTGATGAAATTTTGTGTGATGATAGCTTATTATAAGTCAACTTGTAGGATATTTATTATAAAAGGAAAATACTCTAAAAATCAGTAGTAAATAATATTTTCTCTTACAGATTGCTCTTCTACAACTCAATGTCGTATGAAGAGATGTGGCTGGACTGTGCAGACAAGCTGACATCCATGATACAGAATATTATAGAGTTTGCCAAACTCATTCCTGGTTTCATGAAACTCAGTCAGGACGATCAGATTTTATTATTGAAGTCGGGTGAGTGTATATACATAAATAAAATTAAATTGTCTGTTTGTAATGTCAATATATTAATAACTTTTTAATAATGTATATGAAATTTCCTGTTGCCTGAAAATTAGTGTCCCGCTCAAAAAAATTATTACGAACCTAATACTACTTTTAATAATATTGTACTTAACTTCAAACTTCAAGACTCCAACAAGTTTTAACTCTTTATATAGGCAGTGGTAGCCCACAGGTAACGCGCTCGCTTGGATAACCGAGTGATGCGGGTTCAAATCCGGGCACCTCTGTTATTTTCATATGCGGATCATTTCTATTATGATCACCACTTGTCTTACGGTGAAGGAAAACATCGTGAGGAAACCTGCATGTCTGAGAGAACCTAGCAAGTTTTCCAAAGACATGCTCAGTCCGCCAACACGCACTAGGCCAGCGCGGTGGACTATGGCCAGATCCCCCTCGTACTGAGATGAGGGAAGCCCGTGTTAAAAGAAAATTTTAGTTTAAAGCTTAATCTTTTAGTTATTTTTACTGTTTTTCTACACAGGATCATTTGAACTGGCCATCGTACGTCTTTCACGGCTGATCGACGTAAACCGCGAGCAAGTTTTGTACGGCGACGTAGTGGTGCCCATACGAGAGTGTGTTCATGCACGGTTAGTATTCAATATCTAAAAAAAGATAAATAATCAGTACATATTATAAACAAAATTGAAGTGTCTGTTTATAATTTCAAATTAACAGCTTTTCACTAAATGCATATGAAAGTGTATACGGTAATTACATTAAAAAATCCATTTTTTTTATTTTTTTCTGTCTATCTGTCTATTTGTTCCGACTAATCTCAGTAACGGCTAGATTTTAACGCGTTATAAAGAGTAAGTTAGGCTACTTTTATTTCATTAGAAAATTATAAAAACCGTTTAATTTATTTTACTTCTTTACGCCCAGCGAAGACGGCAGGCCGAGTTTGCTAGTATTTAAAAAAAAATAATCATTTTTCAAGTATTAGCATATTTTTGGAACTTAAAATTTTGTATAGGTTCGAATCTATGAACTACCATAATCATAAAATAATGATAATTATGATATTTATCATATGATAATTATATGATTATCAAATTATAATATTTATCACACGATAATTATATTAAAAAATTATAATCATGATAATTATCATCTTCCAGCGATCCCCGCGACATGACCTTGGTTTCGGGTATCTTCGACGCGGCAAAAACCATCGCGCGGCTGAAACTTACAGAGACTGAGCTCGCTCTGTACCAGAGCCTCGTGTTATTGTGGCCTGGTAAGTATGGTACAATATATGAACATTATTTTATTAATTCAACTTGTTCTTTACCGCGGCTCTGCTCGCATGGTAGCCAATGAAAACTATACGCCAGCGTAGTGGATTATGACCTGATCGTATTGTCCCAGCTGTGGGACGCTAAAAAGGGCTCATTAGACTTCATGACCAAAATTACTTTTTAGTTGTATCTGTTAGATTAGACTAGTAAGTTTAAGTTTATTACCGTTTATGATGCATTAAAAATTTTGTGAATACTTAAAATCTTTTGGAAGTCGATTTTAACTCTTTAAATATCTTATCGATTTGGAAATTAGTATACGAAGTTCTGTTTGCTTCATCATAATTTGGCCCCATTTACCTAATCTGGTGATGGAGACAGAAGGAATAGTGGAACTCTCCTTGAACCACTAGTATCAACTTCGACTTTTTTCTCATTTAATTCAATGATAATTACAAACATTAGACGAGAAGACGCCAATCTTGGTCGCAACAAGCTTTCGAAACATCTGGATCGAAAATAAATAAAAGCAACGCAAAAAAAAGGAACGAAATTTTTTTTATTATATTTTGTTACTATAAAAACGTTAACCTCAAAGCAATGCAAAAAACGAAAAAAAAATCATTTTTTTAGTATTTTGTTAATATAATTTATTTACAGAACGACATGGCGTCCGCGGTAACCCGGAGATACAGTGTCTTTTCAACATGTCGATGGCGGCGATGCGCCACGAGATCGAGACCAACCACGCCCCTCTCAAAGGCGACGTCACCGTCTTAGACACTCTTCTTGCTAAGATACCCACCTTCAGGTAAGTTTTAAAGAATTATTAACATATCTTCTTCAATCTTCTCTTCTTTTTATCTCCTTCTATCTGTGCTTAGTTGGTAAAATGTAATTTTTGTGTCATTTCTCAAACAACCATTGTTCAGCACTTATTTTGTTTTACACATATTGTGAATCTTGTCTCTGTACATTCGTTTTTGTATCCCAATAGGCCCATACCGCAATAACCTAATTTTTTTAGCTTCTCTATCATTAATGATACTTTAAATCTGATAGAACTTAAGTATCGGTTCAAATAAAAATTTGTTATCTGTGCTGGCTTAAACAAAATAATTTTTTGTAATTCATATAGCGAATATAATAGAAAACTCAAACGCTAAGTAAAATAGATAACACTAAGCTCTACTATATGTTTTTTTAGGGACCATAATTTTCGGATGCAAAACAATTCTAAAATGTCCATTCAATGAAATGAATGAATTTTTCAACCGTTTACGGTAAATCGGGTACATTTAAGTTGAAAGGAGGTTTTAATGTTAGCATCATTTTTTTCAGAGAACTGTCACTGCTCCATTTGGAAGCGCTGTGCCGTTTCAAGGCGGCCCATCCTCACCACGTGTTTCCAGCTCTATACAAGGAACTTTTCTCTTTAGACAGCGTTCTAGATTACACACACGGATAGACAAGGATATATTGTATATATATATTCCCCTTGATTTGCGACCAGATCTCATTTTTGCCTATCAGAACGGGACGACGGCAGCAGTGAGGCGAGTTATTTCTAAAGACCTTTCATTCATTTCTATTTCTCTACACATCTGAAGACGATTATTCGATATTTGTTAACCTATTTATAATTGTATGTATGTACTGTGAGACTGTTATAAGGATATTTATGTATTAGTACGTACGTACAATATTCATATTTAAATGTTTATTTAATTCGAGTCTAAGCACGGATAGCCGTCTTCAGTTGACATTTGGCGTTCTGCAAATGGACGGGAATACGTGGATACGGACGTCAGACGTGTTATGTCATAGTGACAGATGACTGTTGACAGATGACAGGTCATTATGCGTACACAGATGACATTTAATTATTATAAAGTGTATCTAACAATGATGGAAAATAATGATTATTATATATGATTATTATATAAAAATATAATAATAGGAATAGAGTTTTTATTAAGAAATAAATAAAAAAGTTATAACGTTGTAGCGAGACCACACAACACTTTGTTTTAAGCGAAACGTTTAATTAAAATAGGTCTTTTTTATAATTATTTTAACAGTTTTTTTTAAAGAATTGTAACTTGTTATTTATTTCAAATGATTAATATTGATGTTTTTTCAATGTAGAATGTCGTTTATGTTGTAATATAGGATACATGATACTGCCTATTTTTTTTTTGTAATATTTCTTTAGCTTTTTAATGAAACAAATTAGTCGAACATCAAAATATAAATAACTTAATATAAATAATAATAAGTTGCATCGTAACGTAATTTGTTGAACAAAATCGTAAATGAAAGTTTACATTTAATGATAATCATCAAGTCTTGTTATTACTATTTTAGCACACATATTTCAATTTTTTATACTATTTTTTTTTAGATTTTTTCTGTTTTTTTTTAAATTTATATATTGAATTAATATTTTTTTTACAAAAATGTAATAATGAGATTTGATTTTAATAATAAATTCGATACGTTTTGAACTGTTTACATTAGCAGGCAATTTACTTTCTGTAGTTGAAATTTGATCTCATTTTTTGCACTATATTTTGGTGCCATTTTGGATTCTTTTTGCTTTTTTGCATAATAACATTGCATAATATTAGAAAGTACATTTTTGTATACGTAATATATATTGAATGTATATATATATATTGTTTTTTTTTTAATTTTACTCTGGTGTACGTATTTTTTTTATTATTTTTTGTTTCAAATTTAAATTGCCTGCTACGTTACTTAGAGTTATTAATAAAAATCAATTTTTCTAACAATATGCTAAGTTTCATCAGATAGCCTTTATTATAGACTGGATTATATTAATGTTATAACGTATAAATCTTAACTCGTATTTTGTAAATAGCTAATAATCGTATGTATTTTATATTAAATATCATAAGGTTCAATGGGTTATTTTTAATTTTACATTCTATTAAAAAAAACAATTTTTCCACAATGGGTTGATAGACGATGATCTTGATAAGTCATGTGAAAAATGTTGTTTTTATCTTTCTATATATTATATATTTTTTGTTAAATAAAGCAATCTGTTATTGTCTATTGTTTTTTGTTTTATTTTTTTTTTAATTTTAGTTCCATGCGTTATAGTATTTATATATTGATATTTATATATACATTTTTATTATAACAGAGATATTCACACACACTTTTCATTTAAAGATAATAATAAAATAGTATTAATCATGCATAAATAGTGAGAATATATAGAGTAATAAAAATATACGGGTGGTTCATGTTTTGTTTGAAAAATACACGCTCTGGTATGGATGGTATTGTTTCCCACTTTGATTTTTTGGATAACTTGTATGATCCATGTTTATGAAAAATAGTCAAAATGTTATCGAAAACGAATTTTGTTTTGAATATAATATTTAGAAGCACTATAGATGAGTTAGTGTAACTGTCGCTAACAAATTAGAAATGTCACACTTATTTGTCCGACTGTCAACATTTTTCGTGTTTTTGTCAAAAATTTTTGCATATCAGGGAATGAAATTGAAATTTATAAAGACATTTCTCTTTGTACAAAGCACGACAAAGTTTTAGAGCACTAAGACTGAAAAATCGGTAAAAACCGCTTTTGCCTAAACGTAAAGATATAACCGTCTAATTTTAAGCCTGCTGCAAACATGTGACTGGATTTATAAAAAAATTGTTTTTTTATTCGTACATTTTTTAATATTTCTTGATTTTCAAATAATTAATTGAAAAAATAAAAATATTAAAATATATTTTTTTGTATGTTAATTTTTTTTGTTTAAAAATATCGATAGACTGACGAATTTATAAGGTACAATTTATAATAACTGTAAAATAATTCATGTTCAAGTTTGTGAGCAGGCTATACCTCGAATTTATTTTAAAATTTCACTAATCTATCAAAATGCCTCTAGAAAAATGAAAACAATTACTAAGAAAAATCGTGTCCATTCTATACTTCTTAAAATGTAGACTTGTGATTGGTGCGGAAATGGGTAAGGGATAAGGGATATCAAGTTGTCCCTTTCTTACATGTGGAGGGATCTTCGTGATAGTTTTAGATTTAGTGCTCCTGCGCATTAGGAAATTTTGTGACGTCACTAATGCCGTTTGCACTTGGACTAGAGATGATGAATTTATTATAAATGATCGATGTCACAAAATTTCCTTCGCGTCTACGATTTAGGGTAACGGTTTAATTGCTGGGTAGTTTCGTAGGTATTTCTAAAACTTTTGTACTATGTTTTGCAAAATTTTCACTAAAACAAAATTATAGATTTGGACACATAAAGGATAGTATGTAATATTTTGAAAAAAAAGGCAAGGTTGATGCAGGAATATAGAGTTGCGTGGTTCTATACATCGTATTAGATTGGTTTGATTATTTATTTCATCAATAATTTAAAAAGAGCTTCTATTATATACAAAAAAAGATACCCACGAGGGTATCTCAATTATAAATAGAAAAATTTTGTACCTCTTGTTTTCTATAAGATAATTATTTTATATTATGAAAAAATATTAATTTGTTAAATATTGAGTATTTTTACACATTACTGACATATTAAAAGAGAATCAAAATATAAAAAAAATCATATATCTATGTAAAAAGAAACAGATTATATTGAAAAAATATTTTGTACGCTCACGTTGACCGGAAAGTGCTGACTTTTACTTTTTTTAAATGGAAGTTGAGTAAAAAGTTTTGTTGGAAAAGTTCTATTATAAACAGTTAGGCTGTTTGTCGGTCAACGCGTGCCTACTTTAGCTTTGTTGATTTATAATACAAACATTGTACCTTAGACGGGGATGGAGTCGGAACCAATAGTAATAAATGTTATTGTTTTTATTATTATTCTCGAATCACTTGCAAGGGAATGTGTTTCATTTATCTCCTTTATATTATAATTAATATTATATGATATGTAATCAACCCTTTTTAACGTCCCACTGCTGGGGGTGGGCGTCCTTTCAATACGAGGGAGATCAGTTCATATGTCTTTTAAGAACTTGCTAAATCCTCTCAGACAGCAGGTTTCCTCACGATGTTATCCTTCACCGTAAGACAAGTGGTGATCATGCTAGAAATGATTTGCACATGAAAATATCAGAAGTGCGAGACCCAGAATTGAACCCGCATCACTCGTCCAAGCGAGCGCGTTACCATTGAGCCACCACTTCTTATATATTTATAAATATGTTATGCATATACAAATCTATATATCGTTTAGAGGTCAGAATTGTCTGGCAATATGTAGTTAATTTAAACTGTTTTTAATACCTAGTTCAGTTAATGAAGCTGGTTATGTGAAGGTCATTACTTTGGTCTCTTCCTTATTTAAAATAATTATCTGTATCAAAACGCGAGAATGTTTATTAAATAATAAATTAGGAACTTTTAAAGTATTTTCAGTCGAAGTGGTGAAATTTTTAATTTATTTTATATGAAACACCCTTATCTTATCTTGACGTCCCACTGCTGCGGGTGGGCCTCCCTCAGTACGAGGAGAATCACGAATCACCAATAATAATAAACACCTTTGTAGAAACTAAAAATATGATCTTGAAAATCTATATGCGATCAGAGATAAGTTTGTTATTGAAATGCTTTCAAATAACTTATACTCAGTAGCGTCCAGCGACCCGTCCGGGCGTGAAGAAACGCGCAGGGAGGGCCCACTTCGCTGGGCGGTGTGTCATGTGGGGTGCTCCTGGTACTTCTCTGGATAGCAGAGTGGACTGTGGAGTTACTCCTTGGCTGTTGCTTTTAGTGGGTAGTACTGGCTTCTTTTTAGGCGTCGAATCCCACATAACCACCTGGTGTTATAAGTAAATGTATTTCCCAACATCAAAAAAAGGAATTGAAATGTTCAAAAATAAAACAAATTATGAGTTATCGTATTTTTTCTGTTTTATTACACGTTTCAAATATTAGTGTAGTCAAAGGCCACTGTACGATGTAGTATATCAAAATTAGAGATATAATTATAATGAAAAATAAAGGAAAGTAGAGTGTTCCGTAGATGATCTTCAAAATGGGGTACTGCCATACACCTGTTTCGGCGTAGTTGTGGAAAAGACTGAAAAAAAGTACATTTTTAAATGCATTGTAGCATTTTATATAGCATAAAAGCTGCGTTATCTTTTTCTGAATTTGTTATTAAGAACAGCGTATGTTATACTCCAAATTTCATCCAAATCGATCCAATCCTTTTAGCGCTTACACACTTTGCAATTACAATCGTAGTATAGACTGAATTAAAAAGAAACATTATTTCTACGAAAAAAATCATGCTTTCTAGATATATAGCATCATATAACTTTGTCAGTTCACAAATCTTTAACGAATGAACCGATTTTGTTGAATCATACGTTGTAAGATTTGTCTTGATGAGACAATTATCGTAGATTATAATGAAAACAATCTAAAGTGGCTATATTCATCAATTTCTATCTGGGATACTGTCAAGTGTGACTCGCTGTAAATTAGTTTCAATTCTACGAGTATACATATCTGCTATTATAAACACAAAAAAATGTATTATTGTATGTTTCGGGTAAATTAAAAATCCGGTGAACCGATTTTGACGAAATTTGTTATGAAGATAGTTTACAACCCTTGAAAGAATATTGAATGAGTTTTGTCCCGAAAATCATTCTTTAAGGGGGTGAGAAGGGGGATGAAAGGGAGAATCAGTAATTTCTCAAGTAAGACATTGAAGTATCTGTTTTTAATTTCAAATTAACAACTTTTCACTAAATGCATAATATGAAAGTATATACGGTACTTACATCTATTTTTAAATTTGTCTGTCTGTCTGTTTGTTCCAGCTAATTTCTGAAACGGGTGGACCGAATTTGACGGTACTTTCACTTTCAGGTAGCTAATGTTATAAGGAGTAACTTAGGCTACTTTTATTTTAGAAACTACATTTCTTTTAACTAGTAGAACCCGCAGTTTCGTTCGCACTAATTTCAATAAATACAATATACTACTATATAATAATTTATACTTACACAATCAAGTAGCTTATAAAAATGGCGAATATATGGACTAAATACCATTTGTGCGAAGAAGGCTTACTTCTAGGCAAGAAGAAAAAATTCCACATCACTACAGCTATTATGGCTGTATGCATTATATGGTTTGATAGTAAACTTATGGCTTTGTCTATAAATGATGGGAACACTAACTCCCTGTCATATATGAATATCGGCCAGAACACTGTGAAAACCATCTGAAACAAGATGCAAAATTAGTTTACAGTTAGTTAATTTTTTAAAAGAAGTATATAAGTGTATATGAGTTTGTAATATTTTAGATATTAATATTTTAAAAGTATTGTCATCCACCGTGGGGTAATGTGCAATCAATATAAGGCAGATGGCGCCACATTACACCCAACGGTGGGGACATAATGTTTAAATAGTTGTGATAATCATTTTGTAGGGCATTCTGTAAAAGTAATTGAATAAAAGTGGAATTGCTGAAACTCGTTGTTTTACTTATAAAATCAGTAATAATAGTACTGAAGTGAAAGAAGACGTGTCTGTTTTTAATTTCAAATTAACAGCTTTTCACTAAATGCATATGAAAGTATATACGAGTATGGTACTGACGTCAAAAAATCAACTTTTAAAATTTTTGTCTATCTGTCTGTATCTCGTTTTGTTCCGAGTTATCTCCGAAACGGCTGGATCGATTTTGACGAAACCTTCATAAGTAGATAGCTGTCGTTACAAGGAGTAACTTAGGCTAACTTTATTTCATAACAAAAATTAGAGTTTCGTTCCAAAAAATGAAAACCAAAATTTTGATGACTCACCCAACCAAGAGGCCATATTACTCCTCCGAAAAAGACTTTTCTATAACTTCTAAGAGAATTCAAGTATGTTTCGAATTTTTTTATTTTTAATATGGCAGCTACATCACAGATAATGCTCATAGCAGCAAACATTATTTGGAATGCCTGAAATAGATCAAATATGCGCATATTATTAAAATGGCGGAATATTTTTTTGTTGAACCCTGCTTATCCGACTGCGTTGAAGCACAAAGGAGGGTTATGTTTTTGACCTGTTAGTTTGTCTGATTCTATGTTCCATTGTAATTACTAAACGGCTTAACCGATTTTGATGACACAAATATCATTTATTAAATTAAATAAATTTGTGTTCTGAAAAAAAACAATTGCGTCCAAATCACAACAAGAAGAAGAATTTAGAACAGGGTTCAGAGAAATTACTCGTACATTATACTTAACACAGTATTGTAATAAAAGTTAAAATATCTAGTTAACCAAAAATATCAGCTAATTACGGAAATGTCTGGACAGATTTCGATTAGACTTGCACTAGCAGGTACTTGATGAAGAATCAGTTTAATAATTATTACGTTCTTTTAGGCCAAGCTAAGCGAAGTTATGGTTAAATACTTGCCACGTTCCAAATTGTAATATATTTAAGCTGAGTAGCTTTCAGCATGGCGATGTCTGGATCCTTTAAAATGTCGCCTTGCATCGCGAAGAAAAGCACTATCGAGTTGCCGCTATGGAGAAGTAAAGCTATAGCATTTCCTATAACTCGACAGTACACGTGATATGTTACTATACTGGAAAAAATGAACAAATCTATATACATAAATCTATATACAAAAAACCAATTTTAAATTTTTTTGTCTGTCTGTCTGTTTGTTCCGGGTAATCTCTGAAACGGCTGGACAGTCACTGACAGATAGCTAATGATGTAAGGAGTAACTTAGGCTACTTTTTAACCGACTTCAAGAAGGAGGAGATTACATTTTAGAAAATTTATTTAGTTTAACTAGCGGAACCCGTGGCTTCGCTGACGTTAAACCTACGGACGAACCAGAGCGAAGCGAGGGTTAGTCGCTAGTGTATAATAAATATGGTAATAAAAATATAATTGGATGACACGTTTGACTCAGTTTCTAGTGTTGCTGTGCCAGCGGTCGCGGATTCGCGTCCAGCTGGAGCATTCGTAGCTTCCGGCAATTCAGCTAAAAGCTAAAAGGCCCAATTCGATGGGCGGAATATCATGCGGGTTGCTCCTGGTACTTCTCTGATAGCATAGTGGACTGTGGAGCAACCTCTTGGCTGTGTGGTCTGCTTCAGCAAAACTGTTGTTGGGGCGTCATGGTTGAATGCATAAGCGCACCTGTGATGTCACATTAAGACGAGGGAGGTTATGTTGGGTTATAGTGAGTCCTAGTGACTTCCACATAACTTTTATTATGCGTAAATACGCTTTCTGGCGCAAAAACGTATTATATTTTATTGCTTCATACAAGTCGAGTAGCAAAGCTGTACTTTCCTAGTTTTTTGGCAATGTCTTTTGCGATTAGGTAAAAAAACAAAAGTTTTTTAACTTACCCCATTTTGTTAGAGTTAACTTCAGTGTAATTTAGACACTATCTTCTTTATTTCATTCAAAAAATCTGTAAAAGGTAATAAATATTCTAAATAAATATAATCGTAAATATTATACTTAATGTTATATGTTAGTTTATTTGTTACCGAAATTCAAAAATTTTGATATATTAAAAATCTATAGGTACCTATGTATATGTATATAATATGTATAATAAAACTAATGGCTTAAAATTTAATTTCAAATTAACAGCTTTTCACTAAATGCATGTTAAAGTATATAAGGTACTTATATTAAGAAACGATTTTTTTAAAATTTGCCTGTCTGTCTGTTGTTCCCGATTGACGGGACTTTCACTGGCAGATAGCTTATGATGTAAGGAGTAACTTAGGCTACTTGTTAACCGACTTTAAAAGAGGAGGAGATTATATTTTAGATTTTTTTTTTATTTTACCCGGGTTTTATTGAACCCGATCGAAGCGAGGGTGATTCGTTAGTTAGCAATAATATTTATCTATATCAGGCCTTTTTTTGTCATTTTTTTTGGGGGCACGTTAATACTCGAAAGTAGTAATCCCATAATTTTTGTAAGCTCTCCCCCACCCCTACCCACTGTGTTTTATGTTTTACTAATTTTTTCCGTATTCTTGCAATTTTTCAGTTTTTATAAGGTGGGTGGACCATGGAAGCCACCTTAACGAATAAACAGTTAAAATTTGTTTATTTACTGGATAAATTAAACAAACTTATTTTTTAACAACACTTTGTTTTAATATGTAGCATATTAAACACTTTTTTTATTGCAAAGTTAATCACTATCTAATAAACGTACGTTTTGGAAAGCTCTTCTAAATGGCCTTGCTAGGAATCCATGGTCCACCCACCTTAGTTATTTTTGATTCTGCGTGCCCCCGCAAAAAAAGCCCTGTATATATTTTTTTAAAAAGCCTTCATTCTCTGACTGATTTATACATAAGGTAGTTTCATTTATAATGTCGAATATTCACGTAAACCTAAGAAATTTTTTTTTAGTTTTAAGTTTTAAAGTAGGAATTAAGTTAGGTTGTCTTGTGTCTGTCTATATGTATTTATAATAACATTCTAATTGAATCAAATCTGTACATTCAATATTTTTTGGAATTTATTGAAATAGTACCTATAATTAAGCGCTCACTTGTATAACCGAGTGATGCGGGTTGAAATCCGGGTCTCGCACCTCTGATATTTTCATATGCGACTCATTTCTCTCATGATTACCACTTGTCTTACGATGAAGGAAAACATCGTGAGGAAACCTGCATGTCTGAGAAAACCTAGCAAGTTTTCGAAAGACATGTGAAGTTCGCCAACACGCACTAGGCCAGCGCGGTGGACTATGGCCTGATTCCCCCTCGTACTGAGGGAGGCCCGTGCCCAGCAGTGGGACGTTAAAAAGGGCTGATGACAGTACCTATAATCGATATGACATAATTTGGTGTGATGACAGTTATTTGGGTCAATATATACGATACTTTTAACTGTGGGAAAATTTCACATCTCTGAAAAATCTACACTAACCGATAACTAGTCAAATATTAAAAGTATTCCTTACATTGACAGAAAGCCACGTAATTTGATTGCTGTAAAATTTTAATTAATAACTTTTCACTAAATATATCTATATCCAAATATATTTCAGGTAAAAATTCACTATTTTTTTTTATTATTAACACTGTTTAAGTTAAATCACATATCAAACTGTTCCTACTCTTTTCCCATTCTCACATTTTAAGTAAAATACAAACTAACCTGCACCGTCTATAGAATACGTTTAAGTTAATTAATAAGCTAACAAAGTATGTGGTGGTCCTTAACAAGATTAAAGCGAAGGTACAGTCATACGAAAAACTGTTAAAATCACTGTTACTACATATTATGTGTAAATAAAATTGAAGTGTCTGTTTTTAATTTCAAATTAACAGCTTTTCACTAAATGCATGTGAAAGTATATACGGTACTTACATCATTTTTTTAAATTTTTGTCTGTTTGTTCCGGCTAATCTCTGGAACGGCTGGAGCGATTTTGACAGCACTTTCACTCGCAGATAGCTAATTTATAACAAGTAACTTAAGTTACTTTCATTTTATTAGAAAATTGTAAAAACCGTTTAATTTATTTCAACTTACGCCCAGCGAAGCGGGCCGGGTTTGCCAGTTGCTTATGTAATTTTAAAAATAGTCTTTAAAGTATCTAATGGTTCGATAACAAATGATACTATTGTTACAAATAGACTGATATACCAAATTTATCATTAAAAAATGGTAAAGGGTGAGTCTGTTGCTACAATGACGGTTCCGTCCATTAATATTGAATATCAGTTTTTTTAAATTCGACTCACAATACTAATTTAGTGACATAATACATCTTGTATTATTATATCTATATACTAGCTAGACTTAGCGCGAGCGAAGCCGCGGGTTCCGCTAGTAAATGTATACAAAAACTTGACAAATTTTATACTAAAACCTTTCTCGTGAACCACTCTATCCATTGGTGAAAACAGCATGGAAATCGGTGCAGTAGTTTTTGAGTTTATCGCGAACAGACAGACAGACGCGGTGGAGGACTTTGTTTTATAATATGTAGTGATGTAATAAAATTCCGAGTCCTATAAGTACTTAAAATTTTTTGGAAAATCTTATTGCAAGTGTCATTAATATCGATACTGAGGCGTTATCTATATGTTTTAGTTTTTTTGTCAGTCTGTCTATGTGTGGGTTTCGGCGATTTTCGTGAGTGAGTGAGTAAGTGACCTTTAGTTTTGATATAGGTATATAGATTATTAATAATAATTTTTGTGAGTGAGTGAGTAAGTGACCTTTAGTTTTGATATAGGTATATAGATTATTAATAATAATTTTTGTGAGTGAGTGAGTAAGTGACCTTTAGTTTTGATATAGGTATATAGATTATTAATAATATCTTTTGTCAGTGAGTGAGGAAGTGACCTTTAGTTTTGATATCTAAGGTATATAGATTATTAATAATAAATTGGGTGTTTGTAAGCCACAATGAATGTTATATTTGGAATGAGAATAACTAAAAAATTACAAAAAAAAAAATAATTACGATAATTTTTTGTTTAGAACTTTTGTCTGTGTGTCTGTGACAGCATCAAGAGAAAACTACTCAACAGATTTTGATGAAATTTGTTATTATATTAGATAGTTATCCGAGTCAATATGAAGGATACTTTATACTGCGAGAAAATATGTCATTTCTGAAAAATAAATACAATGGTCTATAGGGACGAACCCCAAGCGAGAGTGCTTCATAATTTTGTATGATAAGAGACCTTAAAAACCTTATCTTTTATGGTTTGACCTATTACAACAAAGCTATGCAGTCTTTATCATTTAAATATGACGTTTGGCTCAGTTTGTAGTATACTTGCTGTGTCAGCGGTCGCGGGTTCGAGTCTCACTGAGGGCATTCATTTGTTGAGCACGAATCTTTGCACTACAGTCAGGTTTGCTTATATATAATAGGTATGTATTTAAAGTTATATATGTGTAGTATATCAACTATCTGGTATCCGTAACACAAGCCTCATAGCGTGCCAAGGAACTAAATGGCGCTGTGTGTTAATGTACCAATAGCCTCAATATATTTATAAAAAATATTATGCATACATATTCTTCATTAAGTGAAGTGTGTTCTTGTGAAAATATTAAGTTTTTTTCTTTATAATTAGAATAGAAAAATAATTTTTAGAATCACATAGAGCCATTCTCTTTATGATTCTAAAAAATATTTTTTACATGTTTAAAAGATCGATAAGATAAATTTTGAAGATTAAAAAAATATATAATAAATAAATATGTTGGGACATTATTACAACAGCGCCATCTAGTTCCGCAGTAAGCTACGTAACGTGCTTGTGTTGCGGATACCAGATAGTTGATATACTACACATATATAAATTTAAAATACATACGTATCATAAATATTAACATCTATGACTGGAGTACATGCATTCGTGCTCAACAAATGAATGCCCCCAGCGGGACTCGAACCCGCGACCGCTGGCGCAGAAAGTAGGGTCACTACCAAGTACCAACTGAGCCATCATAAAAGATTTTGAAATTATTTTCGTAAATGTAAGTAAAGGCAGACGTACATTACAAATGTAGGTTTAATTTATAACCTAGCAGAATCCTGCCCCAATAGCATCTAATTTTGCGATCAGAAAAATATTATCACTAGTTTGATACGGCGATTAAAAGATAAATAATATTATGCTTTTAACGTTTATTAAATATTTTTGTTTCATTATAATCGATACAGAGGCTGAATCTATATATTTTAGAATATTTGTCTGTCTGTCTGTCACACGAGAAAACCACTGGATAGATTTTAATGAAATTTTGTTATACATCATCATCAGCACTTTTCAACGTCCCACTGCTGGGGGTTGGCCTCCCTCAGTACGAGGGGGATCAGGCCATACTCCACCGCGCTGGCCTAGTGCGTGTTGGCGGACTGAGCATGTCTTACGAAAACTTGCTAGGTTCTCTCAGACATGCAGGTTTCCCCACGATGTTTTCCTTCACCGTAAGACAAGTGGTAGTTAGGATAGAAATGATTCGCACATGAAAATATCAGAGGTGCGATTACACAAGCGAGCGCGTTACCGCTGGGCTACCACTGCCGACAAAGCCATAGTTTGTAACTTTGAAGGAACCCTACTTGCTATGCCAGTGGTCGGGAGTTCGAGTCCTGCTGAAGGCATTCATTTGTGTGAAGAGCACGAATGTTTCTACTTCAGTCATTGATGTTTATATTTATAATATGTATGTATTTAAAGTTATATATGTGTATATATCGACTATCTGGTATCCGTAACACAAGCCTCGTAGCTTACCACGGAACTAGATCGTGCTGTGTGTTAATATCCCAATATATTTATTAATAGATTTTCATAGACAGTTATTTTTTATCACATGTAGTTAAAAACACATAAGATTTTTTATATACAACGCCATCATAAATAAAAAGCTATGTTAAAGGTTAAGTATTTAGCTACTTGTCTTGTTAGAAACGTTTAAACAGTTATTTATACAAAGTATACGATTATATTAAGGTTTTTTTAATTTTTTTATGCGGCAAAAGGGGCGAACGGGCAGGAGGCCCACCTGATGGGAAGTGATCACCTCCGCCCCGGACATCTGCAACACTGCAGGGCTTGCAGATGCGTTGCCGGCCTTTTAAGAAATGGAGGGAGGGAGGAGGGAGAAGGACGGGAGTAGGGATGGTGAGTGGGCCTCCCGGACTCTCACTTACCGGACGAAACGCGACAGCATAGCTGCCACTTCACGCCGGTCTTCTGTGAGAGAGTGGTACTATACGGGGCGTGCCGGCCCATTCGGCTGCTACCCGAGGGTAACAAGCAAGGCACTACCACTTCTAAAATTGTGTTTGAATTAGGTTTGATAGTATTCTTATATAAGTCTAGCAAACCCAGCCCGCTTCGCTAGGCATAAGTCAAAATAAATTAAACTGTTTTTAAAATTAACTTATAAATGATGATGTCCTCCCGACCGATTCCGGCCACGGCGGCCAAGCTCATTGAGACTAGCCAACGGCGCGGGACATATTATAGTGCACAAGTGTACGCGCAGACACAAGTGTACTCTCTATTCCTTATCAATCTCATATTCCGGTGGGACGACTGCTCGACACGACCAGTGAGAGTTAAGGCGTAGGACCGCCGCGACGCTTCCTCTCTGAGGCACGGGGGTGATACACCGCCAACTTCTTTATAACTCCGGGCTGTTACTGAAGCTTACTAAACTGCAAGACTCAATAACTAAACTTGGCCCGACCCGGGATTCGAAGCCAGGACCTCTCGATGTGTGGCTGTACATGCTAGCCACTACACCACCGAGGCATCCATCAAGCATACACTCGATAAACATAACCTTCTATCTGGCGCAGTCGGGTAAAAGCAAATAACTTGGCCTTATATGTACATAAAAAGTTGTCAAAAACAAGTATTTTAAGGACATAAGCTGTATATTTATGTTATTTATGTTATAACCTCTATATAGTATTATATAAAGTCGCTTTCCGCGTCTGTACGCTTAGACCTTTTAAATTACGCAACGGATTTGAAAGCGGTTTTCATCAAAAGATAGTTTTTCAAGAGGAAGGTTAATGTATAATACATGCATATTATAGTTAAAAAAAACTGAGAAAATATCTCATTTCTAGGAAATCTTATAACAAGCTTTCTGGGATTGAAAGTGCCGTCAAAATCGATCCAGCCGTTTCAGAGATTAGCCGGAACAAACAGACAGACAGACAAAAATTTAAAAAATTGATCTTTTGATGTTAGTACCGTATATACTTTCATATGCATTTAGTGAAAAGCTGCTAATTTGAAACTAAAACACATTTCACACTTCAATCTACTATATAAAAATAAGTCGGGTTTTCCTTCCTGACGCTATAACTCCACAACGAACGAACCGATTTCCACGGTTTTGCATTCGTTGGAAAGGTCTCGGGCTCCGTGAGGTTTATAACAAAGAAAATTCAGGAAAAATTTCAACAGAAAAGCGGGAAAATCTTTTAAACTATACTAAAGAGGTTACACCTCATTTATAATATGTACTGATGTTCTCCAGTTTGAAATAATTAGGTATACCTATCTTAATTTTTACACTTACCTTTTCAGAATCACTAAAACTAACCACCAATATCATGAAATCTATTCTCACAATTGAATTCCAATAATATAATTAATAAACCCGAATTAGTTTTATCAAAATCGGTATATTTTATTACATATTTACATTATTTTTTGATACGTATTCACTCTGCCGTTTCTGATAAGTTATAACACTCGGTAATGTTCTGAATTGATGTGTTGTGTTAATGAAACCTGTTTTAAGTTAACCTTTATAAAGTTTGTAATCCACTTGCTACAATGCGATGTAACATTTTTTTCCTGTTTTCACCCAACTGCGCGACGCAAAGGCTCGCATCCATTTCATCCATTGAAATAGATCCCGACTGTTCAGTTGTTATGTTAAGGGCTCTCTCTCTCCACTCTTGGGCTTAAATATGAAAATTATCGAAAATAGGTGCAGGATGGATTTGAATAATTCTGTTTTTGTTTTGATAGGGTGGTGTCAGGGGTGGTTTAAGTTCCCCTCGAATGTGCTTTCTCTTTGTCGTGGAGGGGCGGCTCAGTAGCGTCCGACTAGCCGGGCGCAAAGCCAAGAAACGCGCAGGGAGGGCCCACTTCGGTGGCCGATGTGTCTTGCGGGTCGCTCCTGGTACTTCTCTGGATAGCAAAATGGACTGTGGAGCAACCCTCTTGGCTGTATTGTCTGCTTCGGCAGACCTGCTGGATCGTCGGGGCGTCGTAGTAGAATGCGCAAGCGATCCTGCGACGCCCCATTAAGACTTGATGGATACTTGGGTTTTAGTGCGTTTTAGTTTTACTGGCTACCACCATAACCACCTATTTACTACATGTATGGTGGTATGCGTCAATGCATTGTTAAGTTTGAAACTTAAGTTTGAAAAGTAAGGAAAAATCAAAAAATATTTTTAAAAAACGTTGTAATATTAGCAAAAACGAGCATTTTATTTAATGATTATAACAGAAATATAGTTGAATAAATTATAAGCAGTATACTATCGGCCTTATTATTTTGCACAAACTTGAAAAACAAAATGTATGAAAAAGACACGAGTAAATCAAACAAAAAACAGTAGGTACACACTGGAGGTTTGTTCTTCAACAAGTTCTCGAAAACACTGTCTTATGTTATTCAATATTCAGGTCGTTCTTTATAGTGAGACAATCTATAAACTAAATTTCATACAAATCTGTTCAGATTAAAAAACTTTAACTCTAACTCTTATCTCTCTAAAAACCATACAATTTATTGAACTAGCGATTCGCCCTCGTTCCGCTTGGGTTCGTCCCTACATACATTTTGAAGGTTATGTAGATTTATCAGAAATAAGGCATTTTCCCACAGTACTATCCTACATATTGACTCGACTAACCAGCTATCATCATACAAAATTTTATCAAAATCCATCCAGTGGATTTCTCGTTATGCTGTCACAAACAGACAGATAGACAAAATTAAAAAAACTAAAAAACACGCTTTTTATAGAAAACCGAACTAAAAAATAGAAAATAAATTTTACTCAATTTAAATTAATTATTTGATTTTAAAAAAAGCGTGGGGTGCTTGGTGTCAATAGTTATAAATATTTTATTGACACACTAGCTGACCCGGCAGACTTCGTACTGCCTCAATCGATAAATAAAAGACCTAAACATTTTTCTTTCATATTTATTCACCTTTTAAACCTTCTCTGGACTTCCACAAATAATTCAAGACCAAAATTAGCCAAATCGGTCCAGCCGTTCTCGAGTTTTAGCGAGACTAACGAACAGCAATTGATTTTTATATATATAGATATGAGTAGAGTGATTATCATTTTGATAATATCTTAAAAAGCACCCCACGCTTTTTTTTAAATTAAATAATTAATTTAAATTCATTAAAATTTATTTTCTGTTTTTTAGTTTGGTTTTCTATAAAAAGCGTGATTTTTAGTTTTTTTTATCTATCATTTATTTTCTACTTTTTAGTTTGGTTTATTTATTTTATCAAATTATTGTATTGTCATCGGTCCTCGATAAAACTACAAAGTTTGAACGAAATCTGGCCGTTTAAAATGGGTCAAAATCGCGCCCAAAGAAGTCGGTTACAAACATACAAACATACAAACATACAAACATACAGGTGAAGCTAATAAAAATCATGTAAAAATTCTAAAAACTATAGATTTGGCCTTAGAATTTCCAAAAAATAATAATCAATGTGCAGATTCAACTAAGGCAGAATTTTATTATAAAATTTTGCTCGCTTTTATCACTTTATCTACCATTTTCGAGATTGCTAAACAGCAATAACAATACTTTTAAATGTCAAGGACATCAGATAATTTAATATAAATTGGCAAAAAGTTAATTAGAGTCGATATTAACTATAGGGAATTCGCGCTACAAAATGTAGTTAAAAGTTGTTTTCTTTGAAAACCAGGCTCAGTCAGTATTTGGAATGTACTCTTATAAACATTATGGCACTTTTATAACTGGCCAGTAACATGTTCAAATGATTAAAACCTTTTTGGTATTTTATTTTTTTCAGCCAGGAAGAAAATCGAAACCACCCGTTTTTTTTGCAAATGAGTGTATGTATAGATTAAATTTCTCATCTCTTGACCCGAATAACCAGCTATTATCACACCAAAATTTATTCAAATTCAAATTCAAAATATTTTATTCAGCATAGAATTATTACAATTTTTACTGAACGTCATGAGTCTGCTACTAGTTCGGAAAGAAGCCGCTGACCTGAGAAGAACTAGCGAAAGAAACTATAGTACTAATATATAGGACTAATATATATTTTTTTGTCGTAGTCGGCTTTTTTTAATTAAATTGAAATGAACAATAATTCTATAGGCTGAAATAATTTTAAAGTGGTAGTGTCATGCTTGTTACCTTCGGGTAGCAGCCGAATGGGCCGGCACGCCCCGTATAGTACCACTCTCTCACAGAAGACCGGCGTGAAGTGGCAGCTATGCTGTCGCGTTTCGTCCGTTAAGTGAGAGTCCGGGAGGCCCACCCCCCATCCCTACTCCCGTCCTATTCCCTCCTCCCTCCCTCCCTTTTCTAAAAGGCCGGCAACGCATCTGCAAGCCCTGTGGTGTTCCAAATGTCCATGGGCGGCGGTAATGACTTACCATCAGGTGAGCCTCCTGCCCGTTTGCCCCCTTTGTCCCATAAAAAAAAAGCCTGGAGGTCACATCATTCTCAAGGCGTACTGTCTTCTAAAAACCAAAAAAAAAAATCTAAATCTGTCCAGTGGTTTCCTCGTGATGTGATCACAGACAGACAGACAGACAAACATCTAAAAACTATAGATTCGGCCTCTGTATCGATAACAATGCCAATTTCAATAAGCATTTCCAAAAAATATTTAATGTACAGATTTAACTTAGAAGTACAATTAGAATTTTATTGTAATACTAGTAATTCCTGCGGCTTCGTCCGCGTTCTATCACTATTTAAAAATAGGAATTGGTGGTAGAACGTTGAAAATTCTTCAATTTAAAAAAAAATTCTTCACTTCTTGTATTAGCTGAACTGTAGGCAAGATGGTGCGCGTAGGGTCGGCGATTGCATCAAGCGAAGCGGCGCTTGAAGCGGCGCTTGCATTTTATTCTCGCGTCCGTATTTTTTGCGATATTTTAGGCCAATATATACAAAATAAATTAAAAAATACTTGACAAATTATATACTAAAACCTTTCTCGAGAACCACTCTTTCTATTGGTGAAAACAGCATGAAAATCGGTGCAGTAGTTTTTGAGTTTTGCGCGAACAGACAGACAGACGCGGCGGAAAACTTTGTTTTATAATATGTATAAATGTATAGACTAACGAGCCGTTATTATTACATAATAAGGTTACTTGGTAAATCATTTATTAAATAATTACCCACAGTTTAGATGCTATTATATTAGGAGATTAGCTATAATTATTTTGTAAGGAAAAATGCTATAGTGTTTAAAATAGCATTGTATAATTAAACTGTAATGTCCATGTTTTTCTACCTACGAGTATGTAATATTTAATAGACTTGATAGTCTAGGTGGTAAGCATCAATGAATCCACATAACGCATACCACCAGGTTATATGGGATTCACCGGCTAAAAAGAAGCCAGTATTTCCCACTTAATTAATTTTCATAGTGGTAGTGCCATGCTTGTCACTTTCGGGTAGCAGCCGAATGGGCCGGCACGCCCCGTATAGTACCACTCTCTCACAGGAGACCGGCGTGAAGTGGCAGCTATGCTGTCACGTTTCGTCCGGTGAGTGAGAGTCCGGGAGGCCCACTCCCCATCCCTCCTACCTCCCCCCTCACCCCCTCATCCCTTCCTCCCTCCCTTTCCTGAAAGGCCGGCAACGCATCTGCAAGCAGTTGCAGATGTCCATGGGCGGAGGTAATCACTTTCCATCAGGTGAGCCTCTTGTCCGTTTGCCCCCTTTGTCCCATAAAAAAAAAACTTAAAACCAAAAACCTCCAACCGCCTTATTGGGGACTGTAGGATCACGATAGGCTTTCGACCACAACGTCCAGATAGAATAGCAGAAACGCCAAAGCAGACCTCAGCTGCGGGGTTGCTCCACAGTCCACTCTGCGATCGAACTTTCAAAAGAAACCGCAACAGCAACCGCTCGGCTCGTCAAATCAAACGTGAGTGGAGATGCGTTCTACACTCGTCTTAATTTATTTTTACAACACTAATCAAACCTTTAATTTGTAATTTAAAAAATTATATAAATTACTATTATTCAATGAGTAATATAAATGATATACAATTTGACGCTAAAAAGCGGAATTTGAAAATGCATATGTTGCAATTTTTACACATAAAAACCTGCAATGACTGTATAGCGTCATCTCTTTCTCATACCGCGGAGCACAGACTTCATTCCTCCATGAGCGATTCAAACGCCAGTCAGCTAAAGGCACTTCATTGTACGAACTACGAATCTTCGCGATTCAGTTCATGTTCCTAAACTGGATTGCATCGGAATTAAATGGCTAACTAAAAGTTGATGGTAGCCCTCCAGGAGCATCACGCATAGTACCAAGCGAGTCCTATGCCTTAGCTCTCACTGGTCATGTCGAGTATCGTCCCACCGGAGTATGAGAGTGACAGGGATAGAGAGTGCACTTGTGTCTGCACTGTAATTATTATTAATAAAGGACATTATTATTATTAATTTTTCAATGTAACTAAGTTATTAATTGAAACAAAGTTAACAAATATTTATAATTATTAACAATACAATCAATTATTTTCAAAGTAGTTTATAATTTCATTACTATACAATGACCACTTTAATAATGTATAAAGTCCATTATCAAGACATTTATATGATAAAATATTCTAATATCAGCCTTATCTGAAGGTTTTATGATATAATTTTGATTAACAAATTATTATGCTGCCGGCTTAAAGTGAAGATGTGATAACTCGCTTTTATACATATTTTCGCAGTATTTTTTTTATCATCTTTATTTTTTATAATAATGTTAAAGATTTAATTTAATTATAATATTTTAATAGAGACTTTGAATATATCTCAAGTAAAAATGAAGTTGCTACAAGTTGCATCAAATCACTTATATTAAACCGCGTTCACCTTGTGGTACTCAGTCGCGTCCGGCAATCCAGCTGAGCGTGAAGCCAAGAAACGTGCAGGAGGGGGTTGCTCCTGGTACTTCTCTGGATAGCAGAGTGTACTGTAGAGCAACCATCTTGGCTGTGTGGTCTGCTTCGGCAGATCTCCCGGATCGGTTGAATGCGCAAGCGATCCTGCGAAGTCCCATTAAGAAAACAAAATGAAAATGCTTAATTATGTTACAAGAACTTCTATCGAAGTTGAAAAAAGTTTTCTTTAAACTTAATTGCTTAGTTACTAGTGACTTACACTTGCTTCGTAGTTAGGCTGGTACTTAGGTAGGTTATAGTTTTTTTTTAATATTCTTTAAATAGATTCAAACTCTAGGATTTGTTGGTATTATGACTTATTTACTAATACTAATTAGTTGCTGTTTTAACTAATATGAAAGTGCATATAAACTGTGTGGCACCGCTACTCTCCCTTTCATCGCTAGTCTTCCAAAGTTATAAGTTAACGGTTGTAACGCCTTATAGTATTTTGATAGTAGTATACCTTCATACTGCTTATTTAATTAAATATATAAAAGTTATTTAAAGTATAAAGTGTTCAGTTTTTTTATTCAGCCCATATTCCAATAGTTCTAAAGCAAAACTAGCTTTATTACTCTTGACATCGGTTATAAATCACATATATCAGTGAAAATCCCGTCAAAATCTGCTCAGTCGTTTCGGAGTTTAGCGGAAACAAACAAACAGAAAAAATTAAAAGCAACATCCCTGGCGGGTATTTATGTACTAAATTTCACCAAAATCTGTTCAGGAAAAAAACGGACACATACAAACTTCCGCATTTATCATTGAATTTAAAAAATCTATATTGTGGTTATCCACTTTTGCTTTGAGCCTACAATGCATTCATAATAACAACAGAACTTTTCAAGCAATTTTATATCTACAGCAAATGATAATAAGCTCTATTATAAAGAACTTAAGACATATTTTAGAGTAACACACATCATCATGTAACTGCTTCTTATCAATAACATCCACTTTACTATGAGTCATTCAATATAAGTGATACGTTTTAAAAAGAACAGTATACGGTCTTCCTTTAAATGAAGCAGAGCTCTTAGAATTTTGGTCGTTAATGAACAAAAACCAGTTTAAATTGATCTAGAGGCCTAGAATAAATTAATTCAACTAGAACAGTGTGCAGAGACCTTAAAATAGTGGTCGTAGAAGCTCGTGTAGTGCAAGTACAAAGTAGTGTAGTGTAACACTGTTAATGCGACCGGATTGACGTGTTATAAACAAGATCAAAATAAACGTGAGTGTTAGTGAAGTTTAAACGTCATTTTTTTCTGAAATTCATACTTAATATTGTTAATGTGATATAGTTTTTGTTTGTTTGTCCGTATTTCACGTTAAAACAGCGTGATGGATTGACGTGATTAATTATTTATTTGCTAGTGGTCGCCCTGTGGTCGAAATTGGACCATAATTAATAATTAATATAATATATATTTTAATAAATTAATTTAGTATGGTTATGTTTGACATTCAGTGTGTCAAATACATGGTAGTGTGTGTAATGTTTTTTCAACGACTTAATGTATTTTTATGCATAATTAAAAAAAAATAGCAATCTGCAATTTTTGTATGTATCGAGTAAACTTAAAAACTACTGAACCGATTTTAATGAAATTTGGTACACAGATAGTTTAGAACCTGAGAAAGGACATAGGCATTTTCAAGGCGAAAAAAGGGCTGTAAAGGGTTGAAATAGGGGATGAAATTTTGTATGGAAAATATCGCCTATAGCAATCTATACTCATTTTTAAAGTAAGTTGTTTTGTTAGGTTGATATAAGCTAGTATGTTTACTCCTGGTTAAAGTCTATCCAGTATACTGCAATGCGTTTGAACGTGATGAAGTAAAAATAGAGACGTTTTGCCCAGTTTGTAGTGATCTTATTTGCTGTGTCGGCGGTCGTGGGTTCGAGTCCCGCTGGGGCTTAACTCAAGTCATAAGTGTTAATATAAATAAAATTATGTGTTTAAAGTTATATATGATAGTACAACTATCTGGTATGTTTCTGTAATTGTATGAAGTAGATGTAATTTTTAGCAAAGTCTAGCAAACCCTACTTAAAATAAATTAAATAGTTTTTAATATTTTCTAATAAAATAACAGTAGCCTAAGTTACTCCTTATAACATTAGCTATCTGCGAGTGAAAGTCCCGTCAAATCGGTCCAGCCGTTGCTGAGATTAGCCGGGACACACAGACAGACAGACAACTTTTAAAAGTTGATTTTTTGATGTTAGTACCGTATATACTTTCATATAAATAAATAAATATGTTGGGACATTATTACAACAGCGCCATCTAGTT
The DNA here is from genome assembly GCA_951802675.2 of Boloria euphrosyne. NCBI lineage: Eukaryota > Metazoa > Arthropoda > Insecta > Lepidoptera > Nymphalidae > Boloria > Boloria euphrosyne. The sequence continues at coordinate 765,023 of OX637898.1, read as the reverse complement.
CCGCAGTAAGCTACTTAACGTGCTTGTGTTGCGGATACCAGATAGTTGATATACTACACATATACATTTTAAATACATACATATTATAAATATAATCACCCATGACTGAAGTACAAACATTATCGCTCAACAAATGACTGCCCCCAGCGGGACTCGAACCCGCGACCGCTGGCGCAGAAAGTAGGGTCACTACCAACTGAGCCAAACGAGTCGTTATATGTATAGATTATAAGTTAATAATTAATTGTATTCAATACTTCATTTAATTTTGAAATACGTTTAAAAGTAAAACTTCGTACATTTGGAAAAACTAAACTGACCTTGTATTTTTTATTACATATTGTTGTAAATCTGATATAAGAAATAATTATGTTTCATTTTTAATTTTTATTATAATATCTTTAATGTGTGTTCATAAGTATGGTTATTTAGTTTACAAACTAGCGATTCCCCCTCGCTTTGCTCGGGTTCGTCCCTAAGTACCACCTTTAGTATATAATTTTAAAACTTTGAATGTACTTTTTATTTATGTCTAATCAAAAGCCTAAAAAGCATGTTTCAAACTTCTAGCTTTAAAAATAACGTAATTTCCCTACAAATTTTCATCCCCAATTTCAACCCCTTACAGCCCTTTTTTCGCCTTGAAAAGTAGCCTATATCCTTTCTCAGGCTCTAGACTATCTGTGTACAAAATTTCATTTAAATCGGTTCAGTAGTTTTGGCGTGAAAGCGTGACAGACAGATAGACATTTATAATATTAGTAAGGATGTATGACTTCGTGTATTTGAAATAGGTAGTGGTAGTCTAATGGTTCCTATCCGGGTCTCACATCTCAGATTTTTCATGTGCGAATCATTTACAGCATGATTACCTCTTGTCTTACGGTGAACGGATATCCGTAACACAAGCCTCGTAGCTTACCATGAAACTAAATGGCGCTGTGTGTTACTGTCCCAATGTGTTCATTTAAATTAATTTCGACTTGTTGAGAAAAGGGTTGACAGATGGACGGTAAAAGTTATTAATTAATTTTCATGTGGCAAATTATCACCATGATCACCACTTATCTTACGGTGAAGGAAAAAATCGTGAGGAAACCTGCATGTCTGAGAGAACCTAGCAAGTTTTCATAAGACATGTGAAGTCCGCCAACACGCACTAGGCCAGCGCGGTGGACTATGGCTTGATCTCCCTCGTATTGGAGGCCCACCCCCAGTAGTGGGACGTTAAAAATAACTGAATACATATGAATAGGTTGTATATACCTATATCAGTGCTTGGAAACCGGTGCAGGGAGGGCCCACTTCGGTGGGCGATGTGTCATGGGGGTTGCTCCTGGTACTTCTCTGGATAGCAGAGTGGAGTGTGGAGCAACCCTCTTGGTTGTATTGTCTGCTTCGGCAGACCTGCCGGGTCGTCGGGGCGTCGTAGTAGAATGCGTAAGCGACCCTGCGACGCCTCATTAAGACGTGATGGGTGCTTGGGTTTTAGTGGGTAGTACTGGCCTTAGGAAAGTGAGTCCCACAAAATCACCTGTTTCCTACAGGCGGTATGCGTCAATACATTTCCCAAGGATAAAAAAAAAAGGTTTGGAAACCGGTATTAAAAAATATTATTTACTTCATTAAAATATTACTTACTTCATTAAGCGGTTAATAAAAACGGTTTAATTCGAATTTGTAATTATTAACGGTTATTCTTAGAGAAAGTTTAGACTTTTGATACCGTAATAAACCTGTTAATCTCTACATAGTATAAAACAAAGTCGCTTCCCGCCGTTTGTACGTTTATCTCTTATATATAATATATAAATATATCTTACACTACGCAACAGATTTTAATGCGGTTTTCTTCAATAGATAGAGTGATTTAAATGAATAATATCTGCATATAATAGAAAAAAACCCGATAAAATATCTGATTTCAGTGAACTCTATATTAATCGGTAATATAGGGACGGACACGAGCGAAGCGAAAGGGAATCGTTAGTTCATTCGTAATAAACTTACATGTATCCTTCTACTGGATAATTTATAACAAGTAAAGATTCGTAAAAATTAAATTTAGGTTGATAATTTTAACCGAAAAATAACTTAACTGAACTTTAAACTTTCTTTTTTTCTTTTTTAAAAAGCTTCGGGGTCAATCACCAAAACCAGTTTAATTCTTGAATCGGACTCCAGTTTTTTTATATGTCACAAAGTTCTTGATGACTATACAAAAAAAGGTCAAGTTCGAGTTGTACTTTAGGCCTTCTTACAAGTTTATAGGGATTTAAATGGTTCATCCAAGTCGAAAATTAATCTCGCTTTTACTAAATTATAAGGAAAAGACTGGATGGACTGGACAAACATAGCTTTGTCTTTAAAAAAACTATTGTCCATACGTCACATAAGTCACGTTTGTCAACTGCAAACTCGTAGATAAACTTTGCAGTGTGCGTGCGCGTGTGTGTGTATGTATGTTTTTTTTTATGTCACAAAGGGGACAAACGGGCAGGAGGCTCACCTGATGGGAAGTGATCACCTCCGCCCATGGGCATCTGCAAGCCCTGTGCAACACCGCAGGGCTTGCAGATGCGTTGCCGGCCTTTCAGGAAAGGGAGGGAGGGAGGAGGGAGAAGGACAGGAAGAGGGATGGGGAGTGGGCCTCCCGGACTCTCACTCACCGGACGAAACGCGACAGCATAGCTGCCACTTCACGCCGGTCTTCTGTGAGAGAGTGGTACTATACGGGGCGTGCCGGCCCATTCGGCTGTTACCCGAAGGTAACAAGCATGGCACTACCACTTTAAAATTCTGTGATGAACCGATTTTGTGTTTTAGTCGGGACTGTTCTTAGCTATGTTTGATGAAAATCGGTCCAAAATGGACGCCGCTACAAGATGGCGGATTACATATTTTTTAATTATACCTATTTTAAATATAATTTTTGATTTAAATTATTATATTAATTTTAATTATACGACTTATATTTCCACAAATTTATTTCCATTGTATTTTTTTAATGACAAAAGAAAACCGACCAATCACCGTCCCTCGCACCGTCTTGCCTACTGCTACTGCTGCTTAGCTAACAGCTTTGTTTTGTCATCAAAAAATTCATATTAAATTTTTAACCTTCTACCACCAAGTTCTATATAAATAGAGATTAGAACGCGGGCGAAGCCGCGGGAATTGCTAGTATTATTATAAAGCTAAGTCCTCAGCCGCATCTGTCTGTCTGTTCGCGATAAACTCAAAAACTACTGCACCGATTTTCATGCTGTTTTCACTAATGGATAGAGTGGTTCTCGAGGATAATTTTAGTTTATAATATGTCAAGTTTTTGTATACATTTACTAGCGGAACCCGCGGCTTCGCTCACGCTAGTAAAATTCAAGCATTATTGATCAAAACAAAAATTAAAACATCATACGGTATGTGGAATCTAAGAATTTGTATCCCGTTCTATAGAACGCGGGCGGGGCCGCGGGAAATGGTAGTATAAAGTGATAGGAATAACAAAGTAAATTTTGTTATTATGCAGTATACATTGATTGTACTTTATACGAAAATTGATCTCATGACCTCTAGACGTTAGTGGTTCTGTTAGTTGAGTTGATAAAGTGTATTTCTAAAGATAATTACTCGTACTAGCCACTAGGACATGGTCGCTTATGTAAATTTTCTATTATATTATTGCACTATTTGGTTACTGATAATCCTTAGTAATATTATAAATGCGAAAGTAACTCTGTATGTTTGTTACGCTTTAACACCAAAACTACAGAACCGATTTAAATGAAATTTGTTATATAGATAGCCTAGAGCCTGAGAAAGGACGCAGGCTATATTTCGTGACGAAAAAGGGCTTGAAATAGTAGATTAAAGTTTGTGTGGAAATTACTTAATTTTTAAAGCTAGAAGCTTAAAACATTTCTTTGGCTTTTTATTAGATATAAATAAGTAAGACATTTAAAGTTTGTAAACATTTTATACTAAAGGGATCTAAGAACGACTATGCATGGACGAACCCGAGCGAAGCGAGGGTAAGTCGCTAGTATTCTATATAGATATATAAAATTGAAGTGTCTGTTTGTAATGTCAAAAAAACAGCTTTTTACTTAATTCATACGAAATTATATATTATAATACTTGTAAGAAAAATACAATTTTTAATTTGTTTGCCGTATTGTGTTAGTAGGCCTGCTTTCTGCGCCAGCGGTCGCGGGTTCGAATTCTTTAACCTTTTATAACGTCGCACTGCTAGGCACGGGCATCCCATCAAAATGAGGGGTATCAGGGCATAGTCCACCGCACTGGCCTAGTGCTTGTTGGCGGACTGAGCATGTCTTACGAAAACTTGCTAGGTTCTCTCAGACATGCAGGTTTCCTCACGATGTTTTCCTTCACCGTAAGACAAGTGGTAATCATATTGGTATCCAGTGGTAAATCACTCGCTTGGTAAATCTAGTGAAGAAGTTGCAATCCGGAGTGTCGCATCTCTTATATTTTCATGTGTAATACGTTTTCAACATCAGTAGGTACATGTAAATAAAAATGAAGTGTCTGTTTGTAATTTCAAATTAACAGCTTTTCACTAAATGCATATGAAAGTATATACGATACTAACAACAAAAAAAATCAATTTGTAAACTGTCTACTTGTCTGTCTGTTTGTTCCGGCAAATCACTTAAACAGCTGAACCGATTTTAACGGGATTTTCACTCGCAGATAGCTAATGTTATAAGGAGTAACTTAGGCTACTTTTAATTTATTAGAAAATTATAAAAACCGGTTAATTTATTTTAACTGACCCAGTAAGTCTAGTTGAATAATAAATAATTGTCTCAATTATTATTAAATGTTGTAAAACGAAGAAAAAGACGTAAAAGTAGTGGCCTTTGCCAAAACACCACATTCGTTTAATGCTATTTGTTGCCTGAATTTTTCTTAATTTTTTTCAGACCATGTCGAGTATCGCCTATCTAAGAATGTTGGGATACGCAGCGACGATAGTGATGCATGTCGGCAATATGGCGTTTCTGAATTTCAATATAAAGAAAGACCTCGTTGACGATCCAGAATTAAAAACTTTTGGAAAATTGCAAACGAGATACTTTACTTGTTGGACATTCGTAAGTTTAATTTTTGCGTTTTAAATATTTACATTTATCTTTATATAATATATATAACAAGGTCCTCCGTCGCGTCTGTCTGTCTGTCTGAAACTCACCAATGGATAGAATGGTTCTTTAGGAAGGTTTTAGTATATAATTTGTCAAGTTTTACATTGGCTAAAATATAATGATATCTGTTGGAGGTGTCGGAAAAATATAAGCCGTCTGGGAGTCTTCAACGAAAACGCTGCCTAAGCCCTTTGAGATATAATAAAATGATGTATGGTGGTATAGTGTATCTTATAAAGGTCTACAAAAAAGTCCGCGACGGCATATGTTTATCTCTTAACGATAACATACTATATCAAAAAAAGTTGGGGAATAAAAAAAAAATTATACAATTAACGGCGTTTGACGTATCATGTTATGGCCGTTGCCATGGCGCGTGCAATTCATATAATCAACTCAAATATATACCGGATGGTGCGAAGTAACAACACGTACCCGAGCGAAGCGAGGGTGAGCCCCAAGTTTATTAATAAATTTAGCGCGAGCGAAGCCGCAGGTTCTGCTAGTAAATGTATCCAAAAACTTGGCAAATTATATACTAGAACCTTCCTCGAGAATCACTCTATCAATTGCTGAAAACAGCATGAAAATCGGTGCAGTAGTTTTTGAGTTTATCGCGAACAAACAGACAGACGTGGTTGAGAACTTTGTTTTATAAAATGTTGTGCTTTGCTTGTCTCAAAATCCTATCTAAGTTTCAAGTTTGATTCTAAATAAAAAATATTCTATGCATATAATCCGAAAACAGTAAGTGTGTTCATGTAAAGTATATTATATACTTACATATAAAAAACAATTTTTAAAATGTTTACCTGTCTGTCTTTCTGTTTATTCCGACTATCTCTGAAACGGCTGGGCCGATTTTGACGGGACTTTCACTCGCAGATAACTAACGTTATAAGGAGTGACTTAGGCTACTTGTATTTAATTAGAAAATTAGAAAAACCGTTTAAATTATGTTAACTTACGCCCAGCGAAGCGGGCCGGGTTTGCAAGTATACCATCACATTATAGTATCATTACCTACTTAATTATTGCAGCCTTTATAACTGTAGTAAACCGGTATAAGTGAAGGTTAAAGGAAGTAATATAACAAACCTTTAATTTAATTTTTCCTTCAAACTTTATTTTCTGAACAAAGAATAAAAATGAGTCGAACATAAAATATTTTTTTAAAATTTTATTGAAAGTCATTATTATCGATACAGAGGCCGAATCTATAGTTTTTAGATTTTTTGTCTGTCTGTCTGTCTGTTTGTCACAGCATCACGAGAAAACCACCGGACAGATTTTGATGAAATTTGGTGTGATGATAGCTGGTTACCCGAGTTGACATGTAAAATACTTTTTATCGCTGGAATATATATTATCATCTCTAAGATACATATTTTTTAAATTAGTATATCCTACTTCCTCCTAATATTATATGTGCGAAAGTTTGTGAGTATGGATGTTTGTTACTCTTTCACGCAAATACTACTGAACCGATTACGATGAAATTTGGTATGTAGGTAGCTGAAGACCCAGAATAACATATAGGCTACTTTTTATCCCGGAGTTCCCGCGGGATTGACTCCTAATATTTAAAAAATTAACGCGGGCGAAGCCGCGGGTACTGCTAGTAATATATAGTCCATTGAAATGTTACATGAGCTTTACATGTTTTAGAGGACGGAATTTTATTTGTGGGATATGCGTGAGGACAATAGAGTGACGTAGACGAATGAAATTTTAGAAAATTAAAGAGAAAAGATTCCTCAAAAGAACATCTATAAGAGGGGTATGAGGTATTTTTTTGTAAAATGTATAAAAAAAGTTATACAGCTAAAAAGAAAATTTTGTAGGACGCATAGTTTCCGAAATATCGCGAAAAAAGTGTTTGCAGTTTGCACCCCTTTTTCCAAAATAACGGCCGGGAGACAAGACAACCCTACAAACTTGGGGTTAAGCCTCTATTGACCCCCCACACATACACCCAAAATAAAATCGCGTCCTCAAAAAAATGCAATATTAGTGGGTTGTTTGGTTGTTTTGTTTTAATTTAACTTCTGTAACTGTCAAAGTCCAAGAGAGGTTAATTCAACGACGCTTAAAGGTTATACGCACTCATTTGTATTCATATTTTTTTTAAAGATATGAATTATTATCGTAACTAATATTATGAAGCTGAAGAGTTTATTTGTTCAAGTTCAAATAGAAAAATTCTTTTAGCATTGCATAGTTCATTTATCGAGGAAGGCTTATAGGCTAAGAATTTGAGTTTTGGTCCTTAGAAATCAGGTGAAACCGCAATCAATTCTAGTATTAAATACGACAAATTTTCTATCTGTTTCAGTTTCTTCAAGTACTGCACGCGATTGTAGGTCTAGTATGTGAATACCTGATCATGAGCAACTCTAAAAATAAAGTTTATAGGCTACCAAAGTATTTGAAGGGTTTCAAGAATACTTTGTTCAGTGCTGTATTATGGCCTTCGACATGGGTAAGTACATCACTTATTGCCATAGAAATACAGTAAAAATAATCAACTAAATCTATAGCAAAGGGCAAACTTAGCTATTGCTTTTTTTTATGGGACAAAGGGGGCAAACGGGCAGGAGGCTCACCTGATGGTAAGTGATCACCTCCGCCCATGGACATCTGCAACACCACAGGGCTTGCAGATGCGTTGCCGGCCTTTCAGGAAAGGGAGGGAGGGAGGAGGGAGAAGGACGGGATGAGGGATGGGGAGTGGGCCTCCCGGACTCTCACTCACCGGACGAAACGCGACAGTGGTACTATACGGGGCGTGCCGGCCCATTCGGCTGCTACCCGAAGGTAACAAGCATGGCACTACCACTGCGGAGACCAAAATTATAAGTAAGCACTGATTTTAAGTTACACCCTTCCAAGCTGGCAAAAAACCGGCTAAGTGTGAGTCGGATACGAGCACGAAGTGTTCCGTACCATTATCTATAAAAACTGCAATAAATTCATGTCGGTTGTTTGGGAGGCCCCTTAAATATGTTTTATTATGTTTTTTAGTATTTGTTGTTATAGCGGCAACAGAAATACATGATCTGTGAAAATTTCAATTGTCTGACTAACACGGTTCATGAGATACAGCCAGGTGACAGACGGATAGACAGACAGACAGCGGAATCTTAGTAATATGGTCACGTTTTCATCCTTTGGGTACGGAATCCTAAAAAAAGGCTATTTCTCCTGTTAACCCTTCGCAAATCAATTATAAAAGAATAACTATTAATAAAGAAATGTATGAAATTAAATTAAATAAATCTGTAGGGACATACAGAACCAAAAAGTTCCGTGGTAAGCTACGTAAGGCAACCTTATTACGGCAACCTTGAAACTAAAAGTTATAAAGGGTTAGTTTGTAGTGAGCCTACTTGCTGTTACATTGGTCGAGTTTAAGGTTCGAGTCCTGCTGGGGGCATTCATTTGTTTGAAGAGCTCAAATGCTTGTACTCCAGTCATATTCATATTCATATTTATAATAATATGTATGTATTTAAAGTTATAGTACCTGAACGACCGACCTTTGCTCGGTATTTTTAAGAAAAATGTTATTATTATTCGCCAATAGATGTCGAGAAGAGTCATATTTTTCTGTTTAAGTGGCAATATTGGGCTACCCAAATGCCACCTTTTTTCTTTCAATAAAAAAATAAGTTTATGTTTAAGTTGATTATCGATAAAGTTATTTATTGAAACCACGAATAAAACAACATTTTCTGAAAATGAATCCTAGTTAGACCGATTTATCGCCCCCGAAATCCCCAGTAGGATACTAAATTTTATGAAAATCGTTGGAGCCGTTTCCGAGATTCAGATTACATACATACAAGAATTGTTCGTTTAAATACATAAGATTTCTGTGGTGAATCAACTATGTGGTATCCGTAACACAAGCCTCGTAGCTTAGTTAGTCACTTAGTTACTCACGGAACTAGATGTCGCTGTGTGTAAACATATTATTTCATTTGCGGTTGTTCAGTAGCAATATAAGACTGTTTAGTACATTTTTTAATTCCTTTATTATTATAGAAGTGAAGATTTACACTAATTTCATTGCAGGTGGTGTTTACAGTATTCTGGTCCTTATATCTATATGATAGACAGCTTATATTCCCAAAATTTGTGGACAAAGTGATGACTCCGACATCTAATCATATTATGCACACTGCTATCATTGGTACGAAAAATATTTTTTTATATATTTTACTTTATTTTTAATATCAGGCGACCGAGCTTCGCTCGGTTTTTTTTGGAAAAAAATAAAAAAAGAAAAAAATTATAATCGGACTGGAAACACCTGGATTCGAACCGGTCGCCGCCCGGTTTCCGCTGTCTATCAATCTGATGAACTATTATAATCTTGTGGATGACAGCGAAATTTACCTTCGTATTCTAATGGTATTGTAGCTTTTTTTTTAATTGCCTGAAAATATTGATAAAATAACGTTTTCTAGAAATAAAACCGAGCTAGATCGAATTATCGCCCCCGAAACCCCCTGCATGCTAAATTTCATGAAAATCGTTTGAGCCGTTTCCGAGATTCAGATTATATATATACAAGAATTGCTCGTTTAAAGGTATTATATATCTTGTTGTACTCGTAGCTTTACATGAGAAGCGAACACTTGACAATTTAGTTATAGTAAAAAAATAAACACGAAGTGACCATTGAACTTGATTATCAATAGTATTTTTTGTTTATGAAGCAATAATTAATATTATGTTGCTTCATAAACAAAAAAATACTGTTGATAATATATGCGGGTGGGGGTAGGTGGGGAAAAATGCTGTACGATATATCCCCTTTTTTCTTCAGCTCTTTTTAACGTCCCACTGCTGGGCACGGGCCTCCCTCAGTACGAGGGGGATCAGGCCATAGTCCACCGCGCTGGCCTAGTGCGTGTTGGCGGACTTCACGTCCTTCGAAAACTTGCTAGGTTTTCTCAGACATGCAGGTTTCCTCACGATGTTTTCCTTCACCGTAAGACAAGTCATAATCATGAGAAATGATTCGCACATGAAAATATCAGAGGTGCGAGACCCGGATTTGAACCCGCATCACTCGGTTATACAAGCGACGCGTAACCGCTGGGCTTTTTACCGCATTAAAATCGGTCCAGCCGTCTCGATGGCGACCACAGACACCGTGACTATTAAAAAATTATTAGTAAGAGAGCCCTAGAAGTAATTGTTGGACTTACGTTAACATAAAAGATGTTAAGTACCTTCAATAATATCGGTCCTCTGCCGCGAGTAGGATCGCGCATTTTGACTATTAAAAAATACTCGAGCGCGTCAGATTAAGACGTGGTGAGCTAATTACATGCTGCAAAAAGTGCTGCAAATAATCTGCCACAAGCCGAAGCAACAAAAATTATTCATAAATTAAATACAGGATTTTTATTAGTGGCTCTTGGAAATCGACAGATTTTTTTTCACCTAGTAGCCACGTTTGGTTCAGTTGGTAGTGACCCTACTTTCTGCGCCAGCGGTCGCAGGTTCGAGTCCCGCTGGGGGCATTCATTTGTTGAGCACGAATGTTTCTACTCCACTCATGGGTGTTTATATTTATAATTTCTATAATATGTTTGTATTTAAAATGTATATGTGTAGTGTATCAACTATCTGGTATCCGTAACACAAGCCTCGCAGCTTACCGCAGTAAGTTGTAATAATGTCCCAACATAATATATTGGCATTTTCGTAGAAGTTAATAAAATTCTGTAGCTGTGTTAATAACAAATTTTATAATATTTTTTTACATTAAAATCTTAGTAGCGCAAAAGACGTGGATTCATCCAACGATAGAGGTTCCACGCTTCAGAGAACACGCATTAATTATTATCTACTTGTATACAATTCATAAAACTGTAACTAAGCGAAAAGTGCGTGTTTCTCGCAAAAAGTACTGAACTGATTTTAATTAAATTTTGTGTAGTGATAACTTATTACTCGATTCGATTTTTAGGATAAATAAACAAATATGTTGGGACGTTATTACAAGAGCGCCATCTAGTTTCGTGGTAAGTTACGATGTTGCGGATACCAGATAGTTGATATACTACACATATAAATTATAAATACATACATATTATAAATATAAATACCCATGACTGGAGTACAAATATCCGTGCTCAACAAATGAATGCGCCCAGCGGCACTCGAACCCGCGACCGCTGGCGCAGAAAGTAGGGTCACTACCAACTGAGCCAAACGTGTAGTCTTACTTCAGAAACCTTTCATTCCCACGAGAAAATACTGTAACCTGTTCTTACGATTCGTTTTACACCAAAACAATGTACTAAAAAATATAGTTTTAATAAAGCCTACGATAAAATTTTCAGTAGCATAAATTATTGTTTTAAAAGTACACTCGTAATAACTATTCACTCAGACATTCATTTATTTCAAACTAGCGCGAGCGAAGCCGCGGGTTCCGCTAGTAAACGGTATACAAAAACTTGACAAATTATATACTAAAACCTTCCTCGAGAACCACTGTAATAGTGCATAATATGCTCTGATTACTAATAAGATTCTTGTATTTTTTATTTGACAGGTGTAGTTTTGTGGGAGGTTATGTTCCAGCCAAGAACCGAACCTAGGTCTCATAAACGAAACCTATTTCACTTAGCATTCCATTTCCTATTGTACTTTGTTGTGTAAGTACTATTATTAGATAAGTTACTGATGAAAATTATGTCTTAAAATTCTTATAATCAATGTTTACCATTTTACTGTTATCTAGAGAAAAAAATGTGTGTTTGTTTGTTTTTTATGGATAGTTAACTATTAGGTTTGTTTTGTGAGCTGAATCCTAATTCTATTTCTAAAGTAAAAGTAGTTAGTACTAAGTAGGTAGGTACCTTAGTTACGCCTTACAAAATCAGCTATCAGCCAGTGTAAGTCCTATCAAAATCGGTCCAGCCTTTTTTTAAATAAGCTAAAATAGACAGAAAGACAGACGATTTAAAATGTGTCTTAATAAGCATAAGTGAAAAGCTGTTATTTTGATACAACAAAACTAATTTTTTTTTTTAAATATTTATAGAAGAGAGAGATTTCTCTACAAAGTAATAAACAAATAGATCTTTAAAACTACTAATCGGATTTTGATGCTGTTTTCAACATTAGATAGAGTATAATATAATGTAAGAGAAAAGTTTGTATGTATGATACATACATATTATAGTAGAAAAAAGCCTATGAAATAACTCATTTCAGTAAAATCAATACTAGAGTATATAAAACGTACTCGTATCAAGAGACGAACCCGAGCGAAACGAGGGCAAGCCGCTAGTATATCATGTAGGACACCAGTGGTTACGACCTCGTCATGATCACCACTTGTCTTACGGTGAAGGAAAACATCGTGAAACAAACCTGTACGTCTGAGAAAACTTAGCAAGTTTTCAAATATATTGTCCACCAAACTGCGTTTCGCCGGCGTGGAGGACTATAACCTATGCCCAGCTTAGGGACATTACAAAGGGTTATAAAGGGTTAAATATGTGTAACATACAAACGGGTTGCTAGTTTACACATACAAGACTTCAGCCCTTTTTAACGTCCCACTGCTGGGGGTGGGCCTCCCTCAGTACGAGGCCATAGTCCACCGCGCTGGCTTAGTGCGGGTTGGCGGACTTCACATGTCTTAGGAAAACTTGCTAGATTTTCTCAGACATGCAGGTTTCCTCACGATGTTTTCCTTCACCGTAAGACAAGTGGTAATCATGATAGAAATGATTCGCACATGAAAATATCAGAGGTGCGAGACCCGGATTTGAACCCGCATCACTCGGTTATACAAGCGAGCGCGTTACCGCTGGGCTACCACTGTACTAGTATGTAGCTAATAATAATTATTACTTTCTTTTACAGCATTACCTACACTTACATTGAGCATGGTGTGTGGATCTACCCGATATTCACGAAGCTCTATGGCACTATATATTTTCCCATACTTCACATCACTATAGGAGTTATCGCGGTTAGCTTTTATTACCTACAGTGGACTCTGACTGGGCTTTTTTGGGGAAATAAATCGGCAGAAAAGAAAATCAGATGATGGTAATATATTAGTAATATGGTTTTAAATGGTGGATGTTTTATAAATAAATATGTTATGTTTGTATGTATTTTTTTATTAATTTATCCTGCCTTATTATAATAACAAATAAATTATAAATATGATTGGACATTTTTACAACAGCGCCATCTAGTTCCGTGGTAAGTTACGAGGCTAGTGTTACGGATACCAGATAGTTGATATACTATACATATATAATTTTAAATACATACATATTATAAATATAAACACCCATGACTGGAGTACAAACATGATTCGTGATTAGCAAATGAATGCCCCCAGCGGGACTCGAACCCGCGACCGCTGGCGCAGAAAGTAGGGTCACTACCAACTGAGCCAAACGTGTCGTCATGCTAGCGATTCACGCGACTCCGCCCGCGTTCTACATTTTATACGTACAAAACTTTCACAAAACACTCTACATCCTATCAATCAATCAATCAATCAAAATATACTTTATTCAATTAGACTTTTACAAGCACTTTTGAATCGTCACTTTTACATTATTATATAGAATTTAAATTAAATGTCAGTCTGTAAGTCTGGGACTTGGGAGTAAGCAACCACCGACTCAAAAAAAGGTCTCGCCATTTACAAGGATAGAGAGTAATGTCCTCTCAACTGTAGAGATTACAACCCGGTATGTTTCTCAACCCGGCTGACCCGGCCGGGTTGGCCAAAATAACAGTAGTATTTGTAATTATTCATTATTATAAGTTTAAACAAGCATGTACATTGTACATGTACATTCATGTGTATGTAAGTAGATGTAGAAGGAAAAAAGAGTAGAGGAAGACCGAAAAGAGATGGATGGATTGTGTATAAGAGGATATGCGTGTAAAAGGGGTGGATGTTATGTTGCGAATGACGGAGGAGAGTGGAAGAAGAAGAAGACATGTTGTGCCGACCCCACATAGCGTGGGATAGAGGCAGGAAGAAGAAGATAAGCTTAAACAAGCAGCCAGCAGGTCTTTATCTTTACTCCTTATAGTGTTTATAAAAATAAGAAACTAATAACGCAGCTTAAAGTACTAAACGGTCACAACAACGTAGGTTAGAGAAATAGAAAAACTTTGGTAGCTTTGGTATAAACAAAGCAAACTGTTATTTGCTAAATGTATAGAATTATGTTTTTTCTTAAACTTTTGCTATTAAGAATAGTGAGTGTTACTGTTACTAACTAGCGACAAATCCTCGCTTCGCTTGGGTTCGTCCCTGGGTATTTCACCTTTTAGAGATTCTCTGGACTTCCACAAATAATTCAAGACCAAAATTAGCCAAATCAGTCCAGCCATTCTCGAGTTTTAGCGAGAGTAACGAACAACAATTCGTTACTCAGAGGGTGGCTTGCCTAGTATTTGCCCAGTAGGCAGTATTAGTTTCAGGGTATACGTATACGCGATTCCGGGTGCTCGAGCTACTATCACACCCTCATCCAGTCCGTGATAGTGACGTCCCATTCTTCTTTTCTTTTTCCTTCTTACCTTACCTACCAACAAATATTTAGTGTCTTACAAATCGCCGGGTATGAGAACCGACCTCATTCACGCCGGGTTAAAGTAGTTTTTAAGGCTTTAAGTTTTTAAGTTTATTCGTTACCTACATACAAACATACAAATCTTTCCTCTTTGTTATATAGTGTAGACTGTAGATGAACTACCCATAGTATATTAGTCGAATATGTTTCAACAATCTAATTGCTCTTTATATCCAACTGCGCCAGAAGGAGGGTTTTGTTTTACTTCAAAAGGAGGAATCTTTTTTCTAATGTATGGTCACCGATTACTCGAAGACGTCTAAACCGATTTGGAATATTCTTTCTTCTTAATGGTCCCATTTAACTATTTAATGAAATTGGTCGAGCACTTTTTGACCACCAAAATATTTAGATTATATTTGTACATATCGGTATAGTTTCGAAAATAAAATATTCTTTTCGAGAGCTTCCATTGCGTGCGCTGCGTTAACGGTTAAAGTTAGCAAAAATCATGTAAGACGGAATTATTTGCCTTTAAAAGTTCTAAAAAAAAGTCCGCGATAGCATATGTCTATCTTTTAAGGTTGATCCGCTATAACTTTTTTATGGTAATCAAATTTGGTTTAAGATAATGCATTATTCTCGAAGGTGTTTAATAAACATGATGTTAATCCTTATAACCTAAATACATAAGTTATTCATAACAAATATCTTTTAATTTTAAACAAAATTTCTCCTGGCATCATTTGATTTCAATAAAAATCTTACGAAATTTTTTTTTATGGGACAAAGGGGGCAAACGGGCTGGAGGCTCACCTGATGGTAAGTGATGACCTCCGCCCATGGACATCTGCAACATCACAGGGCTTGCAAATGCGTTGCCGGCTTTTCAGGAAAGGGAGGGAGGGATTAGGGAGAAGGACGGGAGAAGGGATGGGAAGTGGGCCTCCCGGACTCTCACTCACCGGACGAAACGCGACAGCATAGCTGTCACTTCACGCCGGTCTTCTGTGAGAGAGTGGTACTATATGGGGCGTGCCGGTCCATTCGGCTGCTACCCGAAGGTAGCAAGCATGGCACTACCACTTAATATCACAGTTTTAACATAACTTAGCTAAAAAATCACCGCGTGCAAGACGGACGGGTGATATAATATGGTTTCCAGCCTTTAGAACGCGAGCGAAGCCGCGGGAAAGGCTAGTGTATAATTGCTGGGCACACTCTGCGGCCGGAACGGTTCGATGGATTGTAGCTTCAAAGGTGTCGTTAGATTCGTATTAATTGTGAAAGTGACACCGGGTATAATTTTGAACCAGAACACAACATATTTTAGGGTGTTTTCATTTTCAAATTATACAGAAACGTTCTAGTTTTTTAGTTTTTATTGGAACGAAGTTGGAGGCTTGGAGGGAATAGGGATTTTGCTGCGCGACCGAACTGAAAAAAATGTGATAGTAAAACCGTAAGAAAAAATCCGTGGAAAAAAGTGCGTGGAATAAAACCGTTAAATGAGACGTGCGCAGGCGCGACAGTCGCATACACAAGCGAGTAGTGTATAATACCTTTCTCTTTCTCCCTCTTTCTTTTCGTTCTCTCATCCCTTCTCTTTCTATTACTACTCCACCGGTAATTTGAATTACGATGTTTTTTTATTTTAAGTAATTTATTATTTCCGAAAATACTGAATTTCCTAAATACTTTCTTGTACTTAAATAAAAACTAATCAGCAAAATTTAAGAGAAAAATCAAGAAAACCTACATAAAATTGAGCACGATTTTTTTTGAAATTTGTGTCGATTCTACATTAGCCGAAGGAACTTCGTTCCTACCTGGTATTCCACGACACCACATCATTTTTAAATATATGATTGAACAAAATATTTTATATTTAATTACACTGACTTGTTTTATACTGTTTGTGGTTATTAAGAATCACGTTTGAACTATTATATTTAATTTTATGAAGACATTATACAAGAAATTAATATAAACTTTATAGATAACGCTTTCTTTGACCACGACACAATAATTTATATTTTACTTTTACAACCTTAATGAAATTGTTTAATACTCATGTTTGAACTAGCAATTCACCCTCGCTTCGCTCAGGTACGTCTTGACGTACTGTTATATCAGCAGTCAGTATTTAATGGTCGTATGTCGTTAGGTAGGCAGTAGTAGCCTAGTCGTAATGCGCTCGCTTGGATAACGGAGTGATGCGGGTTCAAATCCGGGTCTCGCACCTCTGATATTTACATGTGCGAATCATTTCTATCATGATCACCACTTGTCTTACGGTGAAGGAAAACATCGTGAGGAAACCTGCGTGTCTGAGAGAATCTAGCAAGTATTCGAAAGGCATGAGAAGTCCGCCAGTACGCACTAGGCCAGCGCGGTGGACTATGGCCTGATCCCCCTCGTACTAAGGGAAGCCTACCCCCAGCAGTGGGACGTTAAAAAGGGCTGAAGTCTTGTATGTATAAACTAGCAACCCGTTTGTATGTTACACATATTTAACCCTTTATAACCCTTTTTAATGTTCCTACGCTGAGCATAGGTTATAGTCAATATTTTTTATAATTTTTAATAATTTCGAATACAATATATTCGAAAACTTGCTAAGTTTTCTCAGACATACAGGTTTGTTTCACGATGTTTTCCTTCACCGTAAGACAAGTGGTAATCATGTCACGATCGTAACCACAGGTGTCCATTTGCCAGAGGCGAGGTATTACTTGCAGTAAAAATTATGATAAATGTTGACTTAATAAATAATAATAAATGATAGCTGATTAACCGGGTATACCATTTTACTGCGGGAAATTATCTCCTCTCCGAAATATTAACACTAACCGTTAAAACTAACGATTTTCTAGGTTTAAGCCCGATATGTCATCAGCCCTTTTTATTGTCCCACTGCTGGGGGTGGGCCTCCCTCAGTACGTGGGGGATCAGGCCATAGTCCACCGCGCTGGCCTATTGCGTCTTGGCGGACTTCACATGTCTTACAAAAACTTGCAAGATTTTCTCAGACATGCAGGTTTCCTCACGATGTTTTCCTTCACTGTACGACAAGTGGTAATCGCGATAGAAATGATTCGCACATGAAAAATATCAGAGGTGCGAGACCTGGATTTGAACCCGCATCACTCGGTTATACAAGCGAACGCGTTACCGCTGGGCTACCACTTATTGCTATTAATATAATAAATAAAGCAGCGGAAGCCATCTAGATAACCCAAAAACTAAATAAATATGTTGGGACATTAACACACAGCGCCATTTAGTTCCGTGGTAAGCTACGAGGCTTGTGTTACGGATACCAGATAGTTGATATACTACGCATATATAACTTTAAATACATACAAATTATAAGAACAAACATTCATGATTGACAAATGCTGGAGACATTCTCCAGCGGATCTCGAACCCGCGAATACCAGCACAGAAAGTAGGGTCACTACAAACTGAGCCAAACGTGTCGTCAAAGTCATATTTCAATATAAAATAATGTAAACAATATTTTTTCTTAATACCATAAGTAGAAATGACACTCCCTTCTTTAAAGTAGGTTTGTATACATTCAGGTCAAACTTAAATATTTTCACATTCATATCAAGAAATTCGACGGGAACTGGAAACGAAAGCATTTTTTAATATATGATCTACATATTAAAGGCAACTTTCAAAAATTTAACTCGCGACCACTTTTAATGATCCGCAGTACCGTTATATCTATATAGAAAAATAAAATTCGAGTGTCTGTTTGTTAAAATAATAGCTATTGAGTAAATGGTTATGAAATTATATGTATACTAGCGATTCCCGCGGCTTCTCCCGCATCTCCCGTGGTAAAAGGGTGAAAAAGGGTTATAATTATTTTTCGATGCCAAATCATAAAAAAGAAAAAAAAATCAAATTAGGTCTAGAAAAAAAAACAAAATATCTGGAGAGGGCCACCCTTGTCACTTAGGGGAATAAAAAATAGCCTACGACCTATTCTCAGACCTACCAAAAATACACAAAAATAAAAAAAAGGAAAAAAAATGGACCATCCGTTTCTGAGCAGTTCGATAACAAACACTGTGACACGAGATTTTTATTATTAAATAATACTTAGCACTTATAGGAATTGTTGTTTGTCAGCCTGTTTGTCTGTTTGTTCTGGCGTATCTTCGAAATAACTGGACCGATTTTGATGGAACTTTCACTGGCAGATAGCTACCGTTATAAGGAGTAAGTTAAGCTACTTTTGTTTTAGAAAAAGAATAAAGGTCCTGGTCAAAATATATAAAAAAAAAGAAAAAGAAGCAAGGGAATGCCGCTAGTTCAGTATTATAATTACTTAACTTTCTTATCTTAATAGCGTTCTCATAATATTAGTCGGTCCAATTTAACAAAGATGTTTTTACATCTAATATTTGTAGTTTGATTTTTATATTAAAGGAATAAGGAACAAAATGCTGTGTTTTAACGGAAGCTATAAAATTTTTCTTTTTTTTTTCTTTCTATACTAGAGCGTGATCGATCTAATGCATTCCACTTTTTACGGTCAAGCGCATTTGTGTTGCCAGATTTTTAAAATACCCTTAATAAATGTAAAAATAATAATAAGTATATAATATTATTTTAATTTGTTTTTTAAATAAAAATCTCATTTTATTATTATTTAATATATTATACGTCCTTATATAAAGAAAGATTTTTTTTAGGGAGAGTAGGACGCTTAAAAATATTGATATTATAAAAAAATATAATATATTTACACAGCATCATTTCCTAGCTAAGAAAAATTGTAATTGCACTTATAATAATTAACTCAAATTAAAACGATAATAACAAAATATAAATATTTAGTAAATACATAAAAAATACTTATACTTCCAAGAATCGCGGTTACAATTCAAAATCATATACTAAAGTAAATTCTGTAATACAATATAAGTCTATATAGCTAGAAAAAATTAGAGCATTTGTGTTACAAATCCTTTGCTAACAAAATAGTCCTTAAACCAAATAATTAAAACTAAAAATACAACGGTAAAACATGGTAACACTGGCACGAAACACAAACATTCGACTTCGACATGGCCTTAGCGCTACACGTTTAAGTTGTTAAAAAAAAAACTGTCAAATGGCTTTATTTTCCCGCGTTTTTAGGCGCGCGTCGCCTTTATTTCAAAAACGTTTTGATTCAACAGTTTCTAGTTTAACAAAAGATGAAATGCTTGTATTATTACGACCGCCATTTTCTCGATGGAGTAATATTATACGTGAAGCGGAGAAAGTATTGGGATATCCGACATCTTTTATGAATTTAAGATGCCTTTTGAGTGACGAATTTGCTAACTTAGCATTGTATTTACGGAAAGTGGTAAGTTTTTTTTTAATTTATATATTTTTCCAAGTATATATTTATTAATCCTATAATTTTTACGATTGATATTTTTTGATATATATCTACTTTTCACGGTTGTGATATTAAAAAAATAAAAAGAAAGTATAACATGGATTCTTATGTATTTTATAAACTAAAGTACATATAAATATTAAAAATATCCAAAGTTAAAATAACATAATATAAATATATGTTAGGACATTATTACAACATCGCCATCTAGTTCCGTGGTAAGCTTCGAGGCTTGTGTTACGGATACCAGATAGTTGATATAAATTTTAAATACATACATATTATAAATATAAACAGTCAACACCCACAGGAGTACTAACATTCGTGCTCAACAAATGAATGCCCTCAGTGGGACTCGAACCCGCGACCGCTGGCGCAGAAAGGGTCACTACCAACTGAGCCAAACGTCGTCAAGTATATCATTATCTCCATAAAAGCATATATTGAATAAATATGATCGCGTACTTTCTCTGGCTTTCCACACGTACGGGCAAACAAACCTTCAATAATTTTCTAGGTTTCGTTCTTAAAAATATATTGTGCGACATTATATTCTATTAACTACAGATTCACCCCTGCTCCATTCATTCAAATAGAACTTGAAAAACGTATATATTGAATGTCTTACTTATTTATATCTAATCAAAAGCCAAAAAAAAATTCTAACTTCTAGTTTTAAAAATGACGTAATTTCTATACAATCCCTTATTTCAACCCTTTACAGCCCTTTTGTCGCCTTGAAAAGTAGCCTATGTCCTTTCTCAGGCTCTAGACTATCTGTGTAACAAATTTCATTTAAATCGGTTTAGTAGTTTTGGCGTGAAATCGCGACAGACAGACAGACAGAGTTACTTTACGTAAGGTAAGTAAGGTAGGTAGTATTGGTAAGAATTTATTTCAAAAATCGATAAAAAAAGGTAAAATGTAATAATTTCTTAGGTTTACGCGAATAAATTATTTGCGAATTTTGTTGCGGATTTATTTTTATTTGTGGTTTCCGACGTTTCGAATGCTTCACAGCAATCATGGTCACGGGAGACTCCGCGAATCCGCGAAGAAATTCGATATCATAGTTTCATTTATAAGATAAAATGTAACTTATACAGAACAAAGTACATCCGCGCCTATTTTTTTCAAACAAACGGACAAACAGACAAAATTATGAAAACTATAGATATCGTCAGATTTCGGCCTCTGTCGATCGAATAATTAAAAATATATAGGTATATACCGATTCAAATGAGACTTTTATAATATCAATATTGTACATGCCTCGGTGGTGTAGTGATTAGCATGTACGGCCACACATCGAGAGATCCTGGGTTCGCTTCCCGGGTCGGGTCAAGTTTAGTTATAAAGTCTTTCTGTTTACTAAGCCTCAGTACTAGGAGTTATTATTTTTATTGTATCATACCTGTACTTAGCGTATACCGACTTTCAAAAAAGCTATTATTAATGATGTTTTTAAGTAGAAAATATAACGGGTTGCGTCATTATCATATACAGTAATTTACTTCAATAAAGTAAATTTTCAGCGAGTCAGGTCATAAAAACTGGTTTCGACAATAATTATATACAAGATAATACGTATATAACGCATTTTTTTGAACGCACTAATGTAGTGGTAGCCTAGTGGTAACCGAGTGATGCGAGTTCAAATCCGGGTCTCGCACCTCTGATATTTTCATGTGCGAATCATTTCTATCATGATTACCACTTGTCTTACGGTGAAGGAGTTTTCCTTCACCGTCGTGAAGGTTTCTTGACATCACTGAGAAAAACCTAGCAAGTTTTCGAAAGACATGTGAAGTCGCCAACACGCACTGGGCCAGCGCGGTGGACTATGACCTGATCCCCTTCGTATTGAAGGGAGGCTCGTGCCCAGCAGTGGGACGTTAAAAAGGGCTATATAGGGATATATATAGAACCTAACCTAACCCTACATAGGTACTAGATTTTTATGGAATGTCAATGCCATTTAGCCAGAAGTGTAATCGTAATAAGTCTTAAAACTATTGATGTATTAATTAATATTTATAATTTGTTTTCACATCTTTCATATTTTAATCAAAATAGATCCCATTAGTTTTTTTTTAATCATAATCTATACTTACTGATATTATAAAGATGCCAGGTTTGTTTGTTTGTTTGAACGCGCTAATGTCAGTAACTATTAATACGATTTGAAAGATTCAAAAGATTTGAAAGATTTTTCATTCGATCCATAAATAGGTAAAATTAAAAAAGTTCAGTACTTTTGCCTCCTCTGTTTTTTAGCCGAACTTTATTTTGGCTGCGATGACAGTTGTAGTGACCCTACTTGTTGTACCAGTGGTCGCGGGTTCGAGTCCTGCTAGAGGCTTTCATTTGTATGATGAGTACGAATGTTTGTACTCCAGTCATGGGTGTTTATATTTATAATTTTGTATTCATTTAAAGTTATATGTTTAATATATCAAGTATCTGGTATCCGTAACACAAGCCTCGTAGCTTACCACGGAACTAGATGGCGCTGGTAATGCCCCAAGATATTTATTTGATTTCGAAATATTCCTTCCTGCAAATTGTATACAATAAAGAATACAAGAAATAAACGGTTTACTGCAAGCGTGAAATTTATGCTGTTTCACTACACTATTAAAGCTGTAGCTAGAATTATTGTAAATGAGGATATATGTATTGTACCGTTTAAACCGATATTCATTGAAACTGGACAGATGGACAAAATAGAAGATTCCTTTTAACTTTTAAGTTACTATAGTAGTTCACGTATTTTCAACCGACTTCCAAAAGGAGGAGGTTATCAATTCGTCTGTATTTTTTTTTTTATGTTTGTTAGCTCATAACTTTGAACTGGGTGAACCGATTTTGATGATTCTTTTTTTATTTGAAAGGTAGTGCTTCCCATGTGGTCCCATTTTAATATTTTCCAGTTCTGACAATGGCATCCATGAGAAAACCATAAAAGTCTTAAATTTGCATTAAGTGTGTGCGCACTTGGCACCGACTCCAAAATTAACAAAGTCCTTAAAAGTATTATTTTCTACTTTTTAGTTTAGATTTATTAAGTTTGGAAGTCGGTTTTTGTTTTTTTGTTAAAAATAATTTTTATATAGTATAAACGAAGTCGCTTCGCGTCTGTACGCTGACGGCAACGGATTTTAATGCTGTTTTCGTCAATATATATCAATATATATTCTTCAAGAGGAACGTTTATATGTGAAATACACCTTATGATTTTTGGTATTAATTTTTTTTAATATGTTGGGACATTATTACAACAGCGCCATCTAGTTCCGTAGTAAGCTACGAGGCTTGTGTTACGGATACCAGATAGTTGATATACTACGCATATAAATTTTAAATACATACATAATATAAATATCAACATCCATGACTGGAG
Source organism: Boloria euphrosyne (assembly GCA_951802675.2). Classification (NCBI taxonomy): domain Eukaryota; kingdom Metazoa; phylum Arthropoda; class Insecta; order Lepidoptera; family Nymphalidae; genus Boloria; species Boloria euphrosyne. Next base: position 741,455 of record OX637898.1, on the reverse strand, counting down.
CACAAACATTCGTGATTAGCAAATGAATGCCCACAGCGGGACTCGAACCCGCGACCGCTGGCGCAGAAAGTAGGGTCACTACCAACTGAGCCAAACGAGTCGTCAATCTCGATAGCGATCTGCCAGTGAATTTCCCATCAACATCTGTCAAGCAGTTTCAGAGATTAGCGGGGACTAACAGATAAACGGATAAAAATTAAAATTGGTGTTTTGTATACATACATTTAGTAAAAAAATGTGTTCTTATGTTGATATTACAAACAGACACTTCAATTTTTATATAACAGTATATATACATACAACTTTTTTCGATATAGTTTGTTATCCTTAAGAGATAGACATATGCCATCGCGGGCTTTTTTGTAGACCTTTATAAGATACACAATTCCACCATACATCATTTAGTTATATCTCAAAAGGTTTAGTCAGCGTTTTCGTTGAAAGCTCCCAGACGGCTTATATTTTTCCGACACCTCCAACAGATATCATTATATTTTAGCCAATTTATACAAAAACTTGACAAATTATATATTAAAACCTTCCTGGAGAACCGTTCTATCCATTGGTGAAAACTGCATGAAAATTGGTGCAGTAGATTTTCAGTTTATCGCGAACAGACAGACAGACAGACAGACGCGGCGGAGGACTTTGTTTTATAATACGAGTATGTATAGATAAATATATTCATTGAAAATTGGGCAATTGTGTAAATTACAATGTACCTAATTATAAAAAGTACAAGGACATATTTACAACATTTTTATTTTGAAATGCATTTTATTTTAGAACGTACTTATATTTAAAGTTCGGTTCAGTAAATTTACAAATTACTAAATGTATTGCTTTAAACGAAAATTATAATTAGTTACTTCATAATATAATTATTACTAATTAGAAAAGGCTAAAAACTCTATAAAACAACTTTATAACCAAATCTTTCCACAGAAACCGTACATTATGTGGCATAAAAGACCTATATAATGTAATTCCAGTATATATTATCTATTTCTCTGCCAAAATTTTATCTAAACCTTTCGCGGTTCTGATGTGATTATGTCACAAACATACATTCAATTAAACTATTGTATTTGTGGAATATCTGCATTATGCGTTTAGATGCAGAACTACTTAGTTCTATGGTAAGCTACGAGGCTTGTGTTACGGATAGCAGATACTTGATACACTACACATATATAACTTTAAATGCACACATATTATAAACATAAAACCCCATGACTGGAGTACAAACATTCGTGCTCAATAAATGAATGCCCCCAGCGGGACTCGAACCCGCGACACGGCACAGCAAGTAGGTTCACTACAAACTGAACCAATCGTGTCTTAATAAGAAATGGTTGAATAAACAAAATTAATAATACAATATTATCCGAGCAATGCCGGGGTTGTTAACTAGTAGTTAAAATTTACCGTAATTTAATCACTAGTTAAGTTAACGATGCCAATAACAGTATATCTCATTACTTTACAGTTTCCACCTAAATAACCACAATTCTATTGTTTACTACAATTTAAAGACGAGGAAAAGAATATATTCTACTTATCTAATATATAAAAATCTCGTGTCACAGTGTTTGTTATTAAATTCCTCCGAAACGGCTTGACCGATTTTCATGATTTTTTGTGTATATTTGGTAGGTCTGAGAATAGGTCGTAGGCTATTTTTTATTCCCCTACGTGATAAAGGTGGCCTTCTCCAGATTTTTATTTTTTAATTGTGGACCAAATTTTTATTTTTTATTTTCTTATGATTTGGCATCAAAACATACTTATAACCCAACATTTTCATCCTTCTACCACCAATCCCTATTTTTTAATAGAACGCGAGCGGAGAAGGAGAGGTAGAATCTATAGTTTTAAGAATTTTTGTCTGTAGGTCTGTGACCACATAACTACTGCTCAGATTTCGATGACATTTCGTGTGAGGGCCCGGATAGGTAAATAGGATACTTTTCACTCTGGGAAAATATTTCTTTTTCCAAGAAATTGAAAATAACCCTTCAAACGTATTAATTATATGTAAATATAATCTTGCATATTTAAAGAAAAAAATAGTTAGCAATTTACTCGTATTGCTGAGTAGTTTGTATCGCTAGTTTTAAGTATCAAAAATTTTAAAACGCCAAACCGTTAATAATTAACAAATAACAAAAGTCATTGGCGCTTGCCGCTTAATGCCTGTAAAATATTTCATTAATAAAAGAAAAATATAATTATATAGAGGAAATTGTATTTTTGTAAGTCTGAATTTTTGTTTGTATTAAAATGCTAATGTTGCATAGATTATAAATTAATCACAACGTTCAAAACTAATATGTAAATTTAAAAAGTATTACATAATATAATAGACAAAACAATAATCAAAACATCTTTATCTTTTCAGGTTGGCAGCAACCATCTGGTTATGCAAACTGCAAAGAACGTGCTGTACGGAGACTCCAAGAACCTACAACCTTGGGGCTTAGTAATTTTACTTTTATCAAAATCTGTTAAAACAGCAAATACTGAAGCATGCGAAAAACAACGAAAATTAGCGGAACTAACAGAAATGTTGAGGACTGGTCATTTGATTCATCGGAAAATTGTTAACGTACCGTATTCAAGAAGATCGAAAGAGACGGAACCGATCATATTTGGGAACAAAATCGCAATTTTATTGGGCGACTACCTTTTGGTGACAGCAAATGCAATGCTAGCTGACCTGAAGCACTCTGAAGTTCTTTACATCGTATCAACAGCAACTAAAGATCTTTCTGAGAGCGAATTTTTCGGTGATAGAGACGAACAAAATATGCCTTTGCCAGGAAAACCTAAAGTTACAAAAGACGATTTGGACATAACTTTTGATACATCAGCCATAGAACAAGGAGACGTGTTGGGAAAGCCCAGGAAAGAATGGACTGCCAGAACTGTTTACAACGGAGTTAGTTTATTGGGAAGAGGTTGTCAAAGTGCAATGGTTTTGAACGAGCAAAGTCGTGAAATACAAAGAAATGCCTACAATTTTGGTTGCCACGTAGGCCTATCTTGGCAAGCGGCTGCAGAAATCAAAAAAGTTACAGAGAAACATCGTTTTTGCCTAACAAGTGCCCCGGTTTTGTTCGCTTTAGAAGATAATCCTGACTTATACAAAATTATAGACAGAGCAAAAAATGATGTAAAGGATATTGATTATGAAGATTTGAAATTTAATATTTTAAAAACAGATGCCATTGATAAAACTGAGATGCTACGAGAGGAGCATGCGAAGAAAGCGATAATGTATATCGACAATATCGGGCAAAATAAATCTGTTGATATGATCAAGAAGTTAATTAATACTTATTAACTATAGCTAAATGAAATTGAAGTGGCTGTTGTAACAACAAAAAAACAGCTTTTTCAAATGGAATCATATACGGTAGTTATGATATAAACACAAATTTTAACATCATTATCAGTTGTCTGACTGTTTATTCTAGCTAACGGGACTTTACTTATTTATTAACGGGTCTGTTGTAGAACAACGTCAGCCTACATTCAAGCTATGACTAATTAGGGCGAGCGAAGCGAGACCTAACACTATCCCACAACCTGAGCATTTTGTGGTACACTTTACTGAAAAACTATCACGCCTATAGATTTTTGATTTAACATAGTAATTTAACTTCATATTTAGATGTGTTATCTGTTAAGAAAATATAATTATATAACCGTTAAAAATGAAGATTAACAATTTTGTATTCACTGGATAGAATTCATTGTACTACTAACGCCATCTGTTAGAAAACCAAAGAGCTAACATCGCTGTAACATTATTACCCGTTAGAAAAACTACTCAGCTTTTTGCTTTTTTACGAGTACAAAGCATATAGAATACTACTACTGAAATGTTTGATTAGTGTCTTCTTTTTATTTGAATCTTGTAATGTCCGGAATGGTACGAATCTCATTCCTTGACAATCATTTTGCATTTTATAGCCTTTTTCACTAAAACTATAAAAGATATTATTAGATAGTTTGATTGTTATGCGTTTTCAGACAGATAGACAGGCAAAAATTTCAAAAATTAGAGATTTGGCTAAATATGACATGTAATGACAATGTACTCTTAATTTTTCAAAAGTTTTTCGATGTACGAATTCTACTAAGCAATTTTTTTATATTGTATAGATAATGCACTGATCCTATCTCGAAATTTTGCTCAAGTACGAATAAAACATAAGTAGTGGCAGTCCAGTGGTAGCGCACTCGCTTGGGAAACCTAGTGATACGGGTTCAAATCCGGGTTTCGCACCTCTGATATTTTCATGTGCGAATCATTTCTATCATGATTACCACTTGTCTTACGGTGAAGGAAAACATCGTGAGGTAACCTGCATGTCTGAAAGAACCTAGCAAGTTTTTGAAAGACGTGAAGTCCGCCAACACGCACTGGGCCAGCGCGGTGGACTATGGCCTGATCCCCCTCGTACTGAGCGAGGACCACCCCCCCCCAGTAGGACGACAAAAATATTATTTAAGTACGACAAAAATAAAGCAGTTTGTAGAAAAATAGTTATAAGTTCAGAATTTCAATAAACTTTATTACGAATGAAATCTCATATATTATTATTTATTTAGTTTTAATCAAGAATATTAAAATATTTTTAAGCAATATTTTGTGACAAACTTTTAAGTAATTTATCCTAAATTATATTTTTATGTTAATTATTTAAATAAAAATAAATGTTCCATGATCGTTTTATTTTCCCATCCCAACCAATTCATATTATAAAACAAAGTCCTCAGTCCAGTCTATTTGTCTGTCTGTCCGCGATAAACTCAAAAACTACTGCACCGATTTTTATGTTGTTTTCACCAATGGACAGAGTGGTTCTCGAGGAAGGTTTTAGTATATAATTTGTCAAGGTTGCTTCCCGTGGCTTCACTCGCTCTATATCGGTCTATTATAAATTTAAAAGTATGTGTATGTGAGTATGTCTTATGGCACCCATGAAATAAAAAAACGAGAGTCAATCCCCATAAGATTTTATAAGAGAATGCGTTCGAATTTAAGAGAATTATATATACTTCCAGAAACTGCCACGAGTCGCGCTGATGTAATGATGTAAGTAGTTACCACGCGAACATAGCTGTATGTCAGCAGCGCGAAGTTAGTAGCAGTTACTGTAAACTATATACAAATCAGTGTGAAGTCCCATACTAAGTAGATAACAATCAAGAACAAAAAATACTGATCTTTTTTTGGTTTTGTCTATTTTTTACTAAACCACCCCTTTTTAGGGTTCCGTACCCAAATGGCAAAAACGGAACCCTTATGGATTCGTCATGTCTGTCTGTCCGTCTGTATGTCACAGCCACTTTTTTCCGAAACTATAAGATATACTGTTGCAACTTGGTAAGTAGATGTATTCTGTGAACCGCATAAAGATATTTATACAAAAATAAAAAGAAAAAAACAATAAATTTTGGGGGTTCCCCATACTTAGAACTGAAACTTAAAAAAATATTTTTCATCAAACCATTACGTGTGGCGTATCTATGGATAGGTCTTCAAAAATGATATCGAGGTTTTATCATCATTTTTTTCTAAACTGAATAGTTTACGCAAGAGACACTTCTAAAGTGGTAAAATATGTATAAACAAATTCTCCCCCGTCTTTATGGAGCGTCACATTGAGCATTCAAACACTCTGCTCCGACGGCCCAGTAGCTACCAAAGCAGGCCGAGGGGTTTGCTTCACAAACCTCTCTACATCAGAGAAGTACCAGGAGCAATCCGTATGACATACCGCCTACCGAAGTGGGCCATCTCTAGTGCGTTTCTAACTTCGCACCCGGCTGGATTGCCGGACGCCATTAGGTAGACATGGAACATGGTATGCATAACACAAGCCTCGTAGCTGACCATGGAACTAGATGGCGCTGTATATTAATGTCCCAACATAATAAAAAAATGTACAGGATCTGACTCAAAGGAAAAAATTGTTTACGTTCTAAGCAATCACAAAATATTGATTCTTATCATGACACTTATCAATAATTAAGTAATAAATTATTTATTAATATCAAATTAATACCGGCAACACTACGTCTTATTTTTAAAGTTTCTAATAAAGCCATCATCAGTTAATATTATTAGCTTTTATATACTATTCATGATTTTTCTTCAACAACCTGAATAATATAAGATACTAGCAATTCCCGCGGCTCCGCCCGCGTTTTAATCACTATTGAAAATGGAGTAGAAGGGTGAAAATTAAGGGTTATAAGTATTGTTTGATGCCAAATCACTAAAAATATATAAATTTGGTCTAAAAATGAAAAAAAAAATAATCTAAAAAGAGTTATTCTTATCACCTAGAAGAATAAAAAATAGCCTACGACCTATTCTCAGACCTACCAGATATACACGAATTGTTTTTATAAAAATCGGTCAGTACTTTTCGGAGGATTTCGATAACAAACACTGTGACACGAGATTTTTGATTTGATTTTACTTATTTTGTAGATATAGCATAATTATTCAAATTCTGACTTCAATTTTTAATCACTAAATGCATTGTAGTTTCAATTCATTTTCCCCTCCATATAGTCTCCTACATGGAGGGGAAAATGAGTTAATTTCATTCAACAGATACTTTTCAACCACAGTCAACATCCACGCATCTCAACTCCCCGCAGGTCAATCCCCATCCTTTCCCTGTCATTCTTTTTATATTAATTTGAATATTCTTCATTTTTATAACAATTTTCATAATTTTAACTGCCAGAGTTACAAAATGGCCAGTTTAACAAGTTTTATTTTACATTAAAATAGCGAAACTACATTACTTACATATGAGATGTAATATTTCTTAGTAGTAAAAAGTACGTGTATATCATTTTTTTTTAAATTTGTTGGGACATTATTACAACAGCGCCATCTAGTTCCGTGGTAAGCTACGAGGCTTGTGTTACGGATACCAGATAGTTGATAAACTACACATATAAATTTTAAATACATACATATTATAAATATGCTCAACAAATGAATGCCCCCAGCGGGACTCGAACCCACGACCGCTGGCGCAGAAAGTAGGGTCTCTACCAACTGAGCCAAACATGTCGTCATTAATAGTAATTATATTAATTAGATTCTTCAAATAGTATTTATTAAATGTATATATGTATATTCAGGCCTTTTGCAAGCCATGTATGGAATCAGGCCATAGTCCACCGCGCTGGCCTAGTGCGGGTTGGCGGACTTCACATGTCTTACAAAAACTTGCTAGGTTCTCTCAGACATGCAGGTTTCCTCACGATGTTTTCCTTCACCGTATGACAAGTGGTAATCATGATACAAATGATTCACACATGAAAATATCAGAGGTGCGAGACCCGGATTTGAACCCGCATCACTCGGATATCCAAGCGAGCGGGCTACCGCTGGGCTACCACTGCCTAACAAAATTGAATTATTAATTATTTAATCAACACATTAGTATGTTTGTACATATATAAGTTCAAATACAATATTTGATATGTATCTCCAGATTTATGATATTCATAACAAGTTATGACAAACTTATATTTTGTATAATTTTAATACGTCTTCATCCGCATATCGTGGAAACAAGTGACATTGAAGAGTCTTAAATATTTTTGAATGTCAATATTACTGATTTTTACTAAAAGCATGTGGATACGGAATTACATAATTTTGAACCTGCATGTCTGAGAGAACCTAGCAAGTTTTCGTAAGACATGCTCAGTCCGCCAACACGCAGTAGGCCAGCGCGGTGGACTATGGCTTGATCCCCCTCGTACTGAGGAAGGCCCACCTCCAGCAGTAGGACATTAAAAGGGCTGAAGAGTAAGTAAGTAAATTGATTTTTCTTTTTTAATGGCTCCAGTGGCTGTAAGCATATCGTGAGGTCCTGAATTCTATAGCGCCTACATATAGAGTGTTACGAAACCCAAACCGATGCATCAGCATCGGCCTACAAACCTCGCGCGGCGACGACAAGTAGTCAACTAGCCATGTAGTTTAGTTATAAGTTTTAGTTAATAAATTAATTATAAGTTAATTTGTATTTCTCTGCGTCCCCTGGCTGCCTCCAAACGTAACTAGAGTCATATTATTACGTCTTGTAAACATTAATGTTGCCGAACACATTAGAAGGGTAGGGTAGGTTCAACATAAAATAAATATGTTTTGCACACAGTTCAGTGGTAAACTACGAGGCTTGTATTATGGATACCAGATAATTAATATACTACATATTCGTGTTCAACAAACAAATTAATCCCAGCGGGATTCGAACCCGCAACCTGGCACAGCAAGTAGAGTCGTCAACATGTAAATGCCTTTACGAGATTTAAATTGGTTTAATGTGGGGTTAAACTGGAAATAATATAGTTTTTGGAGTAATTCATGGAGAATTGCTCAAAATGTAGAGTATAAAAATTAACATTTAGAACTATAATAAAAATATGTTTTGTATTTCCGTTTATTTATGAGTGATGAGTACATCACACAAATGAAAGCACCGGGACTCGAACTCGCGATCTCTGGCACAATAAGTAGGATCACTACAAGCTGAACCGTGCATTTTTTAGGCATAAAAAGTAGTATGTGGTATTACAGATTTTAACCTATCAATGTACGAAATTTCATCCATATCTGTTCAGCCATTTAACATTAACTAAGCTAAAAATACTGTCAATTTTTTTTTATTCCATTCAGAATTAGTGCTTGACGTTGACTAAGTTTCACCTGATGGTAAGTGGTAACGCAGTCGTAGATGGTAAGTCGCACTAATTCAGTACCCACGTATTCTCTTGCCTTGAAGACACCCATCGTCTAATTTTCAATTATGTATTACTACTAAATTTGAAAATATTTATTTTAATCTTACCTCTATTCCTATATCTCATCGATCATTGAAATTTTTGAGTTTAAAAAGAAGTTGATGATTCTTTATCATTAAGTGTAATTCTATTTAATATATAAACTCACTCAAAGTCACTACCAACTGAGCCAAACGAATGTACCACAATATTCATCAAGTTAAATATATACCATAAAATGAGAAGTCGATTAACTTTTTGACACGCTTTTTTGATTCACTACTATGTACCTACGTCGATTTAAGTACTTTTAATTGCTCTATCCAGGCATCGGAACCTCAGTAGTAACGCACTCGCTAGAGAAACCGAGCGAAGCGGGTTCAGATCCTGGAATCATAGCTCTAATATTTTCATGTGCAAATCATTTGCAACAAGACTACCGCTACGGTGGAGGAAAACATCGTGAGGAAACCTGCATGTCTGAGAGGACTTGCAAGTACTCGAAAGACATGTACAGTATGTCAATTGATGCCATGTCCATGCCCAGCAGTGGGATGTTAAAAGAGCTAACGTACACAGGCTACTAGAAAAATACGAAATTTTTCAGTTAGGCAGATCGTTACTTAAATTACCTTTTCATATGTTGTTATCTTGTTATAGTCAGGGTTCATTAGCATTTGGCAATCGAACCAGGCTTGACATGCACTGGAGTGATACGTCCTGATATTTTTCTGATTGCAGAATAGCTGTACTACCCTCTAGATCTTGTGGAGAAGACCTGCTTCATTGGGCATCCGGCGTTATTGAGTGCTCTACTTAGAGAGCACATAAGATGATGATGATGTCCTCCCGACCGATTCCGGCCACCGCAGCCAATCTCATTGAGACTTTCCATCTGTGCGGGAGATATTATACGATTGTATGCACATGTACAGGTGCACTCTCTATTGCTTATCACTCTCATATTCCGGTGGGACGACACGAGACACAGTTAAGGCGCAGGACCGACGGCTTTACGTGCTCTCCGAGGCACGGGGGTGACACACGACCAACTTCCGCTTATCACTCTCATATTCCGGTGGGACGACTGCTCGACACGACTAGTGAGAGTTAAGGCGCAGGACCGACGGCTTTACGTGCTCTCCGAGGCACGGGGGTGAAACACCGCCAACTTCCCAACTCCGGACTGTTACTGAGGCTCACTAAACAGCAATACTCAATAACTAAACTTGGCCCGACCCGGGACTCGAACCCAGGACCTCCCGGTATGCGATCGTACATGCTAGCCACTACACCACCGAGGCACAGTACTCGTAGATTTGTATTTGATGGTACTGGGTTTTCTAGTTGAAGGGCTGCCACATGACCATCTAGTATACAGATGGTTTGTTTAAAACATTTTCTAGCATTAAAACACATATAATAACATATAAAAATGTATGTTAAAGGTTACATAATATTATTGATTAATTTTTACACCTGTACTAATTTTAAAGCAATTTCAATGGCTTTATTTTTGACAACACGTTGCGCTCATTTGTTAATGACCCTACTTGCTGTAGTAGTAGTTGGTTCGAGTCCCGCTGGGGGCATTCATTTGTTAAGTACGAATGCTTGTACTCCAGTCATGGGTTTTTATTTATAATATGTATGTATTTAAAATGTATATGTGTAGTATATCAACTATTTTTGATCCGTAATACAAGCTACGTAGCTTACCGCGGAACTAGATGGCGCTGTTTTAAAAATGTCCCAACATATTATATTATTCATATGTAGGTTTTATACCTCAAAACCGTTCAATAAAAAAAATCGATGTACTTCTACTTTACTTCTACTTTTGAGTCCATTTTTTGGTCAGTGTATGTGTTTTGGTTAGCAAAATTATTCGTCTCCACGCTACGAATAACGTTAACATTAAAATTAGTTTTAATGATGTTATAATTGGAAATTATGTATTTTTAATAATTATTAAAATTAATATGTATATCTTAAGATATATATCAAACATCAAATATGTGACCGAATATGTTATAATATTTTGAAATATTGATAACGATCGCTTTAACTTTAGCCGGAAAATCTATTAAAAGTATTTACTGCTATATTGTGTCCTCTAGTTGGAATGGACGCAAGGCATAAGCGGAGCGATTTTCTAATACCTCATAGAGAACTGTTTTTTTAAATTAAATATTATATAAAATGTATTTTCAATCAACACACAGCACCATCTAGTTCCATTGTCAGTTACGAGGCTTGTGTTATGAATACCAGATATCACATACCTGCACTAGAGATGTAAATATTTAAATATATACATATTATTATAAATGTATAGTCTTAAAGTTGGTTGCGGATGAACATTCTGACATAGGAATTTTATTTATTAAGAAGTAGGTGATGATCTTAATGTCCCAATATATATATATATATATATATATATATATATATATATATATATATATATATATATATATATATATATATATATATATATATATATATATATATATATATATATATATATATATATATATATATATATATATATAAATTTGTTGGGACATTAAGATCATCACCTACTTCTTAATAAATAAAATTCCTATGTCAGAATGTTCATCCGCAACCAACTTTAAGACTATACATTTATAATAATATGTATATATTTAAATTTTTATATATATATATATATATATATATATATATATATATATAATAAATCACATATTCATTTATAAATAAGTGGTTGCTAGGCAACGTTGTTTTGCGCATGCGTACAGGATAACATCTGTTGGGTTCGCGAGTAATTTATAAAAAGTTTAGGTTAATTTTCTTCTAACCGCTATCGCATATACAATGGGCTCCACCCGATACGTTTGACAACTCGTCTGGCAACGAGTCGCTCTATGTTTCTCACCCCCTATAAAAGCCTTACAATGCCTTGCCACTACTCAGTTTAACACGGACGGACGTTCAATTTTTAACTTATTATTAAATATTAGAAATATATACATTTTGTGTGCTTTGATTTTGTGAAAAGGTAAGTTTTACGCAAATGAGTTTAGTTTTTGCATAAAATTGTAAAAGTTTAATAAAATTAGAAAATAGTTTTATGATTACTTTTAGTTCAATGAAATTTTATTATAATATGATGTCATATTGTTGTAATTAAACACAGTTTTTAGAATATTTCACTTATTTTTTTAATAAAGTAATAGGTCTAGAAAATCGTTGAAAAATTTTAAGTTTCAATTTAGGTATGTCTAAAAACTAGTGATTCACCCTTGCTTCACTTAGATTTTTATGGTGTCGTTTTTACGGGTTTTACTTTATTGATTTCGATTTTTTGGCTTTTTTTCTCGTGTGTTTTCCCATTTTTTTTACTTAACCCTTGACACACCCCAAAAAAAAAAGGAATAGGTATTTATTTAAAACATTAGGTATTTATATAAAAAAAGGAATAGGTATTTAAAACGGTCCAGTTATTTTTTTTATCAATAAAATCTGGAAAAATGGAGAAAGCCACTGGACAGATTTTGAAGATTTTTTTTATGATGATAGTAAATTTTCCGGGTCAACATATAGGAAAATATCAATTTTTAAAGTGTGGAAAAACAATGGACAAATCAACAATTAGCTTTATATCATATAACTATAAGCTACATGAGAAGAACATATTTAATATTTATATCAATATAAAAAATTGACGAGGAATACCATTTGAATTTATTTTGAATGTTTATATTTTCGGATCTTTACCTATACCATATTAATTTTCATGATTCTATTTTTTAATAAATCTACTATATAAAAATAAGTCGGGTTTTCCTTCCTGACGCTATAACTCCAGAACGCACGAACCGATTTCCACGGTTTTGCATTCGTTGGAAAGGTCTCGGGCTCCGTGAGGTTTATAGCAAAGAAAATTCAGGAAAAATTTCAACAGAAAAGCGGGAAAATCTTTTAAACTATACTAAAGAGGTTACACCTGGAGACGAACCCGAGCCAAGCGAGGGTGAGTCGCTAGTTACTAATAAAAACCTATGTTAGTACACCTTTTGTATTAAAAACTAACTAGATTTAGCGCGAGCGAAGCCACGGGTTCTGCTATTAAATGTATACAAAAACTTGAAAAATTATATACTAAGCCCTCGTGAACCACTCTATCCATTGGTGAAAACAGCATGAAAATCGGTGCAGTAGTTTTTGAGTTTATCGCGAACAGGCAGACAGACGCGGCGGAGGACTTTGTTTTATAATATGCAGTGATAAATTATATTGTACACATAATTAAAACACTTGTTGTCTATCTATAGCTTAATAAAGTTTTGTCTTTAAAAAAAATTAAATCCAATGGTGGAGATGTATGACAACCCTTTGAGATTCACAAAAATCGCAATTGCAGGTCACTTTTCTAATTGTTCCCTATAAAACTTTATTCAGACTATTTTCAACTTTTTTTAAAAAAATAACTTACCTTTGACAATAAAACATTATTCATAGATATAAATGCGAGTATAGAGGAGAGCAACTTATGATATTTCGTATTTTCTATAGGTGTAGTACGAGTATGTTATTTCGGTGAATATTTTAAGACAGAACCAATGTTAGCGATCTACTTAAAAATTAAATGGATGACTCTACAGAAACAGTTATTTTGTATCTCGTGGGAATGAATTTCCTATCGTAAAAGCTATACTTAATTATGTCGCGAGTTAAGTTACCGCAACATAGTTTTGTCAAAATCGGTCCCGTAAATTTTGTCTGAAACGTGGACACACAAACAGACAAAAATTTTAATAACTATTTCGATTCTGTATTCTCTATTTTGATTGTTTGATTTGATTGTTTTTTTTTAAATATTTCATGTATAGATTTTGCTTACTTACTATTTTTTTATTAGACTAGCAAACCCGGGCCGCGCTGGGCGTAAGTTAAAATAAATTAAACGGTTTTTATAATTTTCTAATACAATAAAAGTGGTCTAAGTAACTCCTCATAACATTAGCTATCTGCGAGTGAAAATCGCCTCAAAATAGGTCAAGCTGTGTCAAAGATTGGCCGGAACAAACAGACAGACTGACAAAAAATTTTCAAAATAGATTTTTTGATGTAAGTACCGTATAGGTATACTTTCATATGCATTTAGTGAAAAGCTGTTAATTTGAAATTAAAAACCGACACTTTAATTTTATTTATATTTATAGTAGTGTAATCATCAAGTACCTTTTTGATCAACTTTTTTCAGCAAAAAACTTTTTCAAAATTATGATTGAGCTGTTTTGATTTTTTGTTGCTGCAAAATTAAAAAGTTAAATTAATCATTGATTATTTTTTCAAAATATTATTGAAAACGGATCATTAATGATATTTTGAAAAAAAAATCGTTGAATTACTTAAGTCCTTCATTTTGCATCAGCGAAAATTAATTAAAATCTGAAAACTTCCTGAATTTGAAAAATCTTTATTAGTTTTTGTGATATTCACAAGAAACTAAAAATTTTTAGTTAATTGTTAATAACTTTTGCAATTTTTGTAAGCGGAACTTATTTTTTTTTTTTAAAATCATCTACATGCTATTCCGAATCGAATGACAACTCTCTCTATATATTTAGATTTAATTTAATAACTAAATACGTACATTATATTAATAATATTTTTGTTTCAAAATACAGGCTTTTCCTAAGTTAAAATGATGGTTACTCATTTACTTTTAGTGAGCCTTAAAAGAAATTTAACTATCACGGCTAGTTTGAAAGATGCTTCAAAATATAATAAACCTAAAGTTTAGCTTATAACAGTATAAGGAAGTAAGAATTCATGATTAAGTATTTTTTTTTATATTTTAAATTAGAAAAGGTCAAGTGCGAGTCGATTTTTACATTAACACTAGCAACTCCCGCGGCTCCACCCGCGTTGGTAGAAGGATAAAAATTTCGTGTTATAAGTATTTTTGATGCCAAATCATAAAAAAAAGTTGGTCTAAAAATAAAAAAATAATAATCTGGTGAGGGCCATCCTTATCACATAGGAGAATAAAGATAGCATACGACCTATTCTCAGACCTACCAAATTCACACTACAAATTTCATAATAATCGGTCAAGTTTCGGAGGAGTTCGATAACAAACACTGTGACACGAAATTTTTATATATATTAAAAATAAACAATTAAACGTAGTAAATGTTTAAAACGAATCCACACCGATACATCACAATCTGTCACACCAGTTATTGTGTTGACTCAATATACTTTCTATTATTGATATTTATTATCTACCCTCATTTGTTATTATATAATACTAGCAACCGACCGTTTCGCTGGGCGTAAGTTAAAACAAATTTAAAGACTTTTTATAATTTTCTAATGAAATAAAAGTGGCTTTAGTTACTCCTTATAATATTAGCTATCTGCGAGTGAAAGTCACGTCAAAATCGGTCCAGCCGTTTCAGAGATTAGCCGGGACAAACAGACAGACATTTTAAAATAAATTTTTGTTGTAACTACCGTATATACTTTCATCACTGCCTCGTTGGTGTAGTAGCTAGCATGTACGGTCGCACACCGGGAGGTCCTGGGTTCGAGTCCCGGGTCGGGCCAAGTTTGGTTATTGAATCTTTCTGTTTCGTAAGCCTCAGTAACAGCCCGGAGTTGGGAAGTTGGTGGTGTTTCACCCCCGTGTCGAGAGGACATTATTACATTTTTATATACATAAGCAAACATTCTTGACACTATTCCACATTGTCATGTATTGTACAGTAATTATTAAAACATTTGAATTAACACACAGCAATATCTAGTTCCGTGGTAAGCTACGAGGCTTGTGTTACGGATACGAGATAGTTGATACACTACACTCATATAAATTTTAAATACATACATATTATAAATATAAACACCCATGACTGGAGTAAAAAGATTGGTGCTCTCAAATTAATGCCCTCAGCGAACTCGAACCCGCGATCGCTGGCACAGCAACTAGGGTCGCTACAAACTGAGCCAAACATGTCGTCAAATTATACTTTAGAATTTAAAGAATCCGTGAAGAATAAAAATATTAGCAACAGATGTGCTTGAATCGTTTTCACTTTTCAATCAATATTAATTTAGTTCAGGCTTGTACCAGTTCTAAGGCTTCATAGTCTAGGGATTATTCTTGTATGAATAGTAATGCAACCGAAAAATACTGTCTATGTCTACATCAGATCGGCTACCATTTATAGCTAGCGAACCTCCCGTGGTTTCACTCGCTATCTACGCTTCTTCTATATGTACGAGTATAACTAACGACTTACCCTCGCTTTCATTGGACTTGTAGTACAAAAATCCGTTCCATAATTAAATAAATAAAAATAAAGACTAAGTTACTTCTTTTCCCGCTGAGTTTCTTCCGCCAGTTCTTCTCAGGTCAGTGGCTTCTTCTTTCCGAACTGGTAGTAGACTCGTGACGTTCAGTAAAAAATTGTTATAATTTTATGCTGAATAAAATATTTTGAATTTGAGTCTGAATTGACTTCTTATAACATTAGCTATCTGGGAGTAAAAGTCCCGTTAAAATTGGTTCAGCCGTTTCAGAGATTAGCCGAAACAAACAGACAGACAGACGGACAAAAATTTAAAATAGAAAGTCATTATAAATATAAATATGTTGGGACATTATTACAACAGCGCCATCTAGTTCCGCAGTAAGCTACGTAACGAGCTTGTGTTGCGGATACTAGATAGTTGATATACTACACATATACATTTTAAATACATACATATTATAAATATAAACACCCATGACTGGAGTACAAACATTCGTGATTAGCAAATGAATGCCCCCAGCGGGACTCGAACCCGCGACCGCTGGCGCAGTAAAGTAGGGTCACTACCAACTGAGCCAAACGTCATTATTATCGATATAGAGGCTGAATCTATAGATTATAGAATTTTTATCTCCCGCAGTATCTTAAATGTTTAACCAGATACCATATTAAGTTTTATCAAAATCTATCCAGTGGGTTTCTCGATAGAAAAGAGCATTATTTCATTATAGAAATTAAACTGTCCAAGAACTTTGAGAACATTTTCATAGAAATAATATGAATATTTTTGTTCACAGGTAACAAAGTAGAATGGATCATACCGAATTTCGTGTGAAAGGTATGTTATAGATCACTTCAAAAATACTCTAATTTCTAAGGCATTTCAATAATGGCGTTTATTTTGTTTTTCAAAAATTCAAAAAAGGCAGCAACAATTCATTGGTAAAGTTCACGGGTTCAAATCCCGAGTAATGATTGATATGTCCATACGCAAATCATTTCTAACATGATTACCACTTGTCTTACGGTGAAGGAAAACACCGTCAGGACACCTGCATGTCTGAGAGAACTTTGTAAATTTAAGAGCACAAATTCTTAAGAATGTAAAGCAAACGAAATTTTTGTTAGATAGAAAAAGAAATAAAATGATGGAGATGTTAAAAATTTCGATAAATACGATTAGCATTTCATCACAGTAATAAATAATAGTTTGAAAAAAAACTAAAAAAGACGCTTTTTATAGAAAACCGAACTATAAAATAGAAAATAAATTTTAAAAATTATTTGATTTTACAAAAAGCGTGGGGTGCATGGTGTCAATAGTTATAAATATTTTATTGACAGATATGAGTAGAGTGATTATCATTTTGATAATATCTTAAAAAGCACCCCACGCTTTTTTTTTAATCAAATAATTTTTAAAATTTATTTTCTATTTTATAGTTCGGTTTTCTATAAAAAGCGTCTTTTTAGTTTTTTTAAACTATTATTTACTTAATAAAAAAAATACAAACATACAAACATACAGATGAAGCTAATAAAGCTAGTGTAAAAATATCGATAGGTTAGATTTAAGCGACTAACCCCCTAATTAGATTTTGTAAATAAAAAAAAAATCTCGGTTTTCCACTATAATGTGCATGTATTATACATACAAACCTTCCTTTTGAATCACTCTATCTTTTGATGAAAATATGTACTTTAAAATCTAAGCGTACAGCGACTTTGTTTTATACTATGTAGAGATGTAGATAAGAACTTAGACATCAGCTCTTTTAAACGTTCTACAGCTGGGCACAAGCCTCCCTCAGTACGAGGCCATAGTCCACCGCGCTGGCCTAGTGCGTGTTGGCGGACTTCACATGTGTTACGAAAACTCGCTAGGTTTTCTCAGACATGCAGGTTTCCTCACGATGTTTTCCTTCACCGTAAGGCAAGTGGCAATCATGATAGAAATGATTCGCACATGACAATATCAGAGGTGCGAGACCCGGATTTGAACCCACATCACTCGGTTATACAAGCGAGCGCGTTACCGCTGAGCTACCACAGCCTACAATGTAGAGATGTAGATAAATATTTAGTATATTATTTAATTTAAAATTAATCGCTAACTTAATATTTCCATTGACATTTAATCCCTTGAACTACTAACAAAATTCATTAATATTCTGTAAACGTATGAAAATAATATATTTTTTAATACAAGAGGTATTATACTAATCATAGAGTGCTGATCTCGTTTTATATTGGTTTGTCATTGAATATTACTTGTAGGCTTTGAGATTGTTATAACTAACCTTTAATAATGAGTGGAATAAAATTGCCGGACGCTATTGAGCCTGGAAATCTATATATATAAAAGAAAGTCGTGTTAGTGACACTATTTATAACTCAACAACGACTTTACCGATTTGGCTGAAAATTGGGGAGGGAGCTTAGAGCCAGGAGACGGACATGGGCTACTTTTAAAGGCGAATAAGGGCTGTAAAGGGCTGAAATAGGAGATGAAAGTTTGTATGGAAATTACGTCATTTTTAAAGCTAGAAGCTTGATTTGACGTATCAGTTGTAACCGTTGCCATGGTGCGTGCAATGGTAATTAAATTAGCAAATTTATTCCGGGTGGTGCGAAGTAAATATATACAAAACGTAGTATTATAAAACATGTTTCATGTAAAAAAAATCGGATCTAGATAAGGTATTATTTGCCCAGAACTAAGCTATGTTATGTTCTTTATTCTGTGGCTTCTAGGCGTGCCATTTGGGCACAAATTACTTCGCCAATGTGTAGAATGGAGAAGACACAGTGGAAATTGAGAACTGCTCGGTGTAGAAAGAAAAATACGAGTACTAAGCTAACTTATACTGCAACTAATTTCAGCATAAGCTTATTGTCTATAGGCAAAATATATAAACAAAGATATTGCAACTATATTTTTTAAGGCACTTAATGTATCACTTAAACAAAGTCCTTCACCGCGTCTATCTGTCTGTCTGTCTGTTCGCGATAAACTCAAAAACTACTGCACCGATTTTCATGCTGTTTTCACCAATGGATAGAGTGATTCTCGAGGAAGATTTTAAAATATTTAAATAATTGTACACATTTACTAGCGAAATCCGCGGCTTCGCTCGCGCAAAATTTTTATCTTTGTATATAAAAGAAAGTCGTGTTAGTTACACTATTTATAACTCAACAACGGCTGTACCGATTTGGCTGAAAATTGGGGAGGTAGCTTAGAGCCAGGAGACGGCCATAGGCTACTTTTAAAGACGACAAAAAAGGTTGTAAGAGGTTAAAATAGGGAATGACAGTTTGTATGGAATAATTACGTCATTTTTAAAGCTAGAAGCTTGAAACTTATTATTTGGCCTTTTGATTAGATATAAATAAGTAAGACATTCAAAGTTTGTAAAAATTGTACGTTGAAAGGGAGTACGAGCTAGGGACGAACCCGAGCGAAGCGAGAGTGAGTCGCAAGTATTATATAAAATAAAAATCTTGTTAGCATAAAATATATAAAAAACTAATTTAATAAACTTAATGTACACTGTACTGGTATTTATACTTTTTCCCCTCATTAAAAAGGGCTGAATACAATCTGTCAGATTATACTTCTTTCGTCCTTTTATCTTAGAAAAAAATAAATTCAGTCAAGTAACATTTTAAATAAACAAGTAAAAAAATATTCGAGTTATTAAAACACATCATCTAGTTCCGTGGTAAGCTACGAGGCTTGTGTTACCGATACCGGATAGTTAATACTTGATACAAATACATATATAACTTTATATATAAGTTTATTATAAACTAGCGAATCACCCTCTCTTCGCTCGGGTTCATCCCTAGTTACCCCCTTTAGAATTTTTTTTTATAAACTTTGAATGTCTTACGTGTTTATATCTAATCAAAAGCCTAAAAAATAAGTTTCAAACTTCTAGCTTTAAAAATGACGTAATTTCCATACAAACTTTCATCCCCTATTTCAACCCTTTACAGCTCTTTTTCGCCTTGAAAAGTAGCCTATGTCCTTTCTCAGGCTCTATACTATCTGTGTACCTAATTTCATTAAAATCGGTCCAGTAGTTTTTGAGTTTATTCGTTACATACAAAAATACAAATCTTTCCTCTTTATTATAATATAGTATTATAGTATATAGTTTAGAAGTATAGATATAGATATAACACCCATGACTTCTCTCGAACTCGAACTCCCGATCTTTGTCACAGTAAGGTCACAAGCTGAGTCAAACGTGCCATCTATTATACGACGACATATTTGACGACACGTTTGGCTCAGTTGGTAGCGACCCTACTTTCTGCGCCAGCGGTCGCGGGTTCGAGTCCCGCTGGGGGCATTAATTTGTTAAGCACGAATGTTTGTACTCCAGTCATGGGTATTTATATTTATAATATGTATGTATTTAAAATTATATGTGTAGTATATCAACTATCTGGTATCCGTAACACAAGCCTCATAGCTTACTACGGAACTAGATGGCGCTGTTGTAATAATGTCCTAACATATGTCCCAACATATTATAGTCCGGGCAAAGCTAAAAATTTATTTACTTCGCAATAAAATCAAATTTACTCGGTCGAATTCAAACGCATATGAAGTCATAAAGCAAGGAATCAAAGGACGATAAAGGCTACATCCTATAAACGGGCTTACTGGATAAACTGTAACGACACGACTCGCGCTTCGAAACTTTCAATATATTACTTTGCAATGATACTGGCTTTAAGAAGTATTGCTTAGAATGTGTACTGGAATTGATGTATGTTTGTTACGGAGTATCTCCGCTATTTTATATATGATTTTTTATAGATTGTAGGCATGGGCGTACCCAGCTTTTGGCCTAGGGGGGGGCAAATCTGAAATTTGTCAAACCGGCCCCCGCACTTGTTTTACTCTACATACTACACAAAAAAACTACACGCAACATTAGGGTATATATATTATTATTATTATATTATTATGCTGGTCACTTATTCTTCTTCCGAGAAGGTCACCAACCATCCCAAGGTGGTGTTGGATTTTTAATCCATAAGTCACTCAAAAACAGCGCCGTAGAGATTGGCAGTGTGTCGGCGAGGGTAGCGTACCTTGTATTGAAAATAACCGAAAGATACTTCTTGAAGGTTTATACAAGTGTATGCTCCTACGTCTACACATTCTGACGACGAAGTCGAAGCCATGTACGAAGACATAGCTAAGGCTATGTCTCGTACCAACACCTACTACACTGTTGTTATGGGTGACTTCAATGCCAAAGTGGGAGTACAAGAAGATGGCGAATCGAGGGTTGGATCATTTGGTTATGATCTGAGGAACCATCGAAGGCAAATGTTAGTAAACTTCCTCGAGGCCCAGGGGCTTTTTCTGATGAACTCATTTTTCCAGAAAAAGCCTCAAAGGAAGTGGACCTGGCAAAGCCCCGATAATAGTACAAAGAACGAGATCGACTTCATTATATCCAACAAGCGCTACATATTCAGGGATGTCTCAGTGATTAACATGACTAAAACCGGCAGTGATCACCGACTTGTAAGGGGAACCCTGAATATGAACATCAAAATTGAACGTGATGAATCTTGAATGAATGAAAACGAACGGCTAATGAAGTCGACTCTTAGACCTACACCGCTTCACATGACAGCTTGCTGCGAAAGCTTCCAGCTAGAACTACAGAACCGATTCGCCATGTTGGAAACCATTCAGGATATCGATAACACCACCAATAGTCTGATGCGTGTGATCCGTGAGGTGGGACAAAAACATTTTCGACCTAAGCGCGATAGACAAAAGTCGAAACTCTCAAGCGAGACTCTGAACGAGATGGCGAAGCAACATGAGGCTGTAAATACCACTCAGTCTAAGCGTCAGGTACTAGACAGGAATGTGAGAAATGTAATAAGGCGTGATCTAAGACGAGCGAACCCCGAAGTATTGAAGATGCTATTGCACTCAATAGGGGCTCGAAAGTCTTTGCCAACTCTCACAATTCCCGTTGTCACCTGACAAAGCTTAGAACCGCACAAGGTGCAACCGTCTCCTCCAAACCAGAGATTCTCGCTGATGTCGAAAGATTCTACGGCGATCTTTACTCCTTACCATCTCACTCCTCCATACACTTCCACCTGAGTCCCACCACGTGGACTGACAAACAGATGAGCTTCCCAACACGACGTGGGCGAGATTAGGATAGCTCTTGGACAACTAGGAAACAACAAAGCTCCGAGTGATGATGGAATTACCGCAAAGCTCCTCAGAGCGGCAGGAACACAGGTTCTATCCGAGCTCTCAAATCTCTTTCATTCTGTCCTTCACAATGGCACTACACCGGAGGCATGGAGTAGGAGCTTAGTGGTATTGTTCTTTAAGAAGGGGGATAAAGCCCTTTTAAGGAACTACCAACCTGTGTCTCTTCTGAGCCATGTGTATAAGTTCTTTTCAAGAATTATCAAGAAACGTCTCGCCCAAAAATTCGATGACTTCCAGCCTGTGGAGCAGGCTGGGTTTCGAAAAGGCTTCAGTACTGTAGACCACATACACACACTAAGGCAAATTATTCAAAAGACCGAGGAATATAATCAGCCTGTATGCCTAGCGTTTGTAGACTATGAGAAAGCCTTCGACACCATCGAAACCTGGGCTGTTCTACAATACATGCAGAGATGCCTTATTGGCTAATCGGTATATCCAAATACTACCGTGTTTATACCAGTCTGCAACGATGACCATCCAAGTACAAAGGCAGAGCACAAGACCAATCCGATTGCACCGCGGGGTAAGACAGGGGGATGTTATCTCCCCGAAACTGTTTACCTGTGCATTGGAGGACGTCTTTAAAACGCTCGATTGGAACGGACGAGGCATCAACATCAATGGAGAGTATATAACACACCTGCGATTTGCCGATGACATAGCCGTCATAGCAGAGACTCTTGATCTCTGATGGGTTTGGAAGAAATGCTAAACGGCCTTAGTGATTCTTCAAGACGAATGGGAAGCTACGTCATATTCTACAGTCGTCGATCCCACAATCCCTTAAGACCAGAGTATTTAACCAGTGCGTCCTACCAGTAACGACATACGGAGCCGAAACGTGGACACTCACCGTAAGACTGGTCCACAAATTCAAGGACAGAATTCGAAATGAAGTTATTCGCCAGAGAAATAAAGTAACCGACATCGCGTGCAAAATTTGCTCGCTGAAGTAGAAGTGGGCCGGTCATGTCTCCAGGCGAACTGATGGTCGATGGAGCCGAAAAGTGCTAGAGTGGCAACCGCGTTTAGGCAAGCGTAATGTAGGACGCCCTGCAGCACGATGGACTGATGACTTAAGAAAGGTAGCGGGCAGTGGATGGATGCGGACTGCCCAAGACCGGGATGGTTGGCGCTCATTGGGGGAGGCCTTTGTTCAGCAGTGGACAATGATAGGCTGATTGATTGAATTATTTATAGAAAATACTCACGAC
Organism: Boloria euphrosyne; assembly: GCA_951802675.2. Classification (NCBI taxonomy): domain Eukaryota; kingdom Metazoa; phylum Arthropoda; class Insecta; order Lepidoptera; family Nymphalidae; genus Boloria; species Boloria euphrosyne. The sequence goes on along the minus strand of OX637898.1, from coordinate 717,828 downwards.
AAAAATTTCGTATGTCCATTTTTATTTAACGGACGCTATTTGTTATTGTTCAACAGAATGCACCAATGATCAACCAGATTTTTTAAAATAGTTATTTATTGGCATTAAATAACAGTAATGTTCAAAGAACGCCGGTCAGTTACTGCCTACTGGCATTACTGTAATTTGGCTATTTTTCGTTTCATAAAAATATTACAACTATCTATAGTTTTATTAAGTATTTCCATTTCATTGTTTTTTTATTAGAAATTAATACCGTATTTGTGTAAATAGCTTTTACATTACCGCCTTATAATTGCCAATTTTTTAAAGTAATAAAATGGATATCGTATGTTATCCTTATTCCTTAAGAGATAGACATATGCCATCGCGAAATTTTTTATAGACCTTTTTAATGTGTACAATACTGTAGTATATTATTTTGATCTATCCTTAAGGTTCAGCGAGCGTTTGCAATGTAAGCGCAAAAAATGTGTTTATCTACGACATCACATTAGAAACCTATAAAATTATCAGTGTTTCTCTACTATATTATTATGCATGTATTATACATATATAAACCTTCCTCTTGAATCACTCTATCTATTAAAAAAACCGTATCAAAATCCGTTGCGTAGTTTTAAAGATCTAAGCATATATAGGGACAGACAGACAGCGGGAAGCGACTTTGTTTTATACTATGTAGTGATAGTGCATTCTCTAACGACAAATATTGTTAGAACATAAACATTATGTCTTTTGGTATGTGATTAACATGATCTAGATGAGGTACTAAATAAATAAATAAATAAAATAATAATAAAATATTTTTGTTTCGGTTCACCGGTGAATATTACACTAAATCCAGGGGGGGGCAGCTGCCCCCCCCTGCCCCTACCTGGGTACGCCCATGATTGTAGGAATTGGTGGTAGAAGGATGAAAATTTAGGGTTATAAATATTTTTTAATGTCAAATCATAAAAAAAATAAAAATAACGTTTTGGTCTAAAAATAAAAAATAAATAAAAATCTGGAGATCTAAATATACTAGCAATTCCCTCGGCTCCGCCCGCGTTCAAGGAAAATTTAGGGTTATAAGTATTTTTGATGAAAAAATAAACAACAATAAAAATTTGCTCTAAAAATAAAAATAAAAATATATGGAGAGGGCCACCCTTATCACCTAGGGGAATAAAAAATAGCCTACGACCTATTCTCAGACCTACCAAATATACACACAAAATTTCATAAAAATTGGACAAGCCGTTTTAGGAGGAGTTCGATAACAAACACATTTTTATGTGTGAGTATATAATATAAGAAGATAATGCTACTAGCATTTATTGCGGTTTCGTTTGCGCTTTAAAGACCGGAAACCAAGTTCTTATATTTAACAATATTAAACCTTAACGAAACACGCTGCATCTTATGAAAATGCATGCCTATCCGTTTTTTAGTTAGAGCGAACAAAAACACGTGTCGCCATCTATTAGGATAGGAATTATAATTTCTATCATAATTGAGTAACAAACATTCATACATCCATACTTTGGTTTTTATAATAATACTAGCAATTCACCCTGACTCCGCATGGATACGTCCCTACACACACTAGTATACATTTATCGGAGATGAAATATTCCCGCAGTAAAAAGTGTCCTCTTCGACCAGTTCCAGTTTCCACTTGACTTGAATGAACCTGAAGCTATCATCATGGAAATTCCATCAAAATCTGTTTAGTGGTTTTCTCGTGATGCGGTTTTAGACAGAAAAAAAATAAAGAAAAATAAAAAATAAAACTATAGATTTGGCCTCTGTATCGGTAAACTTTTCTGTTTCCAGAAAATATTGAATGAACAGATCCAACTTAAAATAATTTTATTATATGTACTACTAGCGACTCACCCTCGCTTCGCTCGGGTTCGCCCCTAGGTACGTGTTTTATACATTTACTTCGCACCGCCCGCTATATTATATATGAGTTGATTATATGAATTGCACGCACCATGGTAACGGTCATAATATTATATGTCAAACGCCGTTAATTGTATAATGTTGTTTTAAAATTCCTAACTTTTTTCGATGTAGTATGTTATCCTTAAAAGATAGACATATGCCATTGCGGACTTTTTTGTAGACCTATATAAGATACACAATTCCACCATACATCATTTTGTTATATCTCAAAAGGTTTAGTCAGTGTTTTCGTTGAAAGCTCCCAGACGGCTTATACTTTTCCGACACCTTCAACAGATATCATTATATTTTACCCAATTTATACAAAAACTTGACAAATTATATATTAAAACCTTCCTGGAGAACCATTCTATCCATTGGTGAAAACTGCATGAAAATTGGTGCAGTAGATTTTGAGTTTATCGCGAACAGACAGACAGACAGACAGACAGACAGACGCGGCGGAGGACTTTGTTTTATAATATGTATAAAATAGATATTGAATATAGACTCAGAGAGAATTTATGCGAATAACATAAATAAGTGGAGCCAGTACAGTTGAACTTAGTTTCTAATTAAGAAGTTCTATAAATAACAATCCTTCAAGAAACATGAAGTAATCTACATTTTAATTAGATAAGTTTTTTTACTCCAGTGTACTTCAATGTTCTTTGTATCTCTTCAATGAACGCCTTCTGTGATAATTAGCGAGAAAATAAGATTTCTAGTGCATCAAAAACTTAGGGCTTTCAACACGTTTAACTACAAATGTATGACGACACGCTTGGTACACTGCAGTGACCGTACTTGCTGCGCTAGCGGTCGTTGGTTTGAGTCCTGCTGGGAGCATTCATTTGTTGAGCACGAATGTTTGTACTCCAGTCATGGGTGTTTATATTTACAATATGTATGTATTTAAAGTTATATAATATGTGTAGTGTATCAACTATCTGGTATCCATAACACAAGCCTCGTAGCTTACCACGAAACTAGATGGTGCTGTGTATCAATGTCGCAGTAAATAGTTATTTAAAATTGATTCCCAACGTTCCAACCACATTAGTCGTGGTCACGATTAAGGAAAACATTTAAAAGAAAGTTTAAAAGTTTAGTCGCTTGTATAACCGAGTGATGCGGGTTCAAATCCGGGTCTCGCACCTCTGATATTTTCACTTGTTTTACGGTGAAGGAAAACATCGTGAGGAATCCTGCCTGTCTGAGAAAACCTAGCAAGTTTTCGTAAGACATGTGAAGTCCGCCAACACGCAGTAGGCCAGCGCGGTGGACTATGGCCTGATCCCCCTCGTACAGAGGGAGGCCCGTGCCCAGCAGTGGGACGTTAAAAAGGGCTGATGATGATGATGATTACTTTAAAATGTAATATTTTCTTATACATACCAACATAAGATTGTAATACCGATAGATTATAATTTCGCAGTTTACAATATCGCGAGATAATTGATAATCTAAAACTGAATTTACAATTTAACGATGACATATATTTAACGGATTTTACTTACCTATGTAATAGATTAGTTACTTATCCTTAGCCAAAGAACTGGTGGACTTCATGGCAGACTACTTAGAGAATATCCGCGACCACCGCGTCTACCCCGAGGTCCAGCCTGGATACCTTCACAAGAGGCTGCCCACTGAAGCACCGCAGATGCCTGAGAAATGGGACGAGATCTTTAAAGACGTGGAAGATCACATTATGCCTGGTGTAAGATTAATTTGCATTAAATTAGCGTTTTAATAATTAATATATTACGTTTTACCTAATCAGCTTGTAGTGAGTGGTGGGTTCGAGTCCCGCATTCATTAGTTGAGCACGAATGTTTGTACTCTAGGATCATGGGTGTTAATATTTATAAACACAAGCCTCGTAGCTTACCACGGAACTAGATGGCGCTGTTGTAATAATCTCCCAACATGTTTATTTAAAGTATATATTTCTCAGGAATTACATATTTTCTCGCCTTTTTCCACTATAAATACATGTATTATATAATATAAGTCTTTCTCTGGATTCTATCTATTGATGTAAACCGCATTAAAATCTGTTGCGTCGTTTAAAAGGTCTAAACGTACAGACGGCGGGACGCGACTTTGTTTAATACTATGTAGAGTAAACAGCACTTAAACGTTAAAAGGAGCTAAATAAAGGATTTGTATTGTCGGTTACGTAAGTTGTATTTTTTGACAATTTAACCCTTATTCGTTTTTGTCATATTTATATCTACCATTGAAAGTTCCGTCAAAATCTATCAAGTTGTTTCTAAGAGTAGCCGGAACTAACGGACAGAGAGACACTAAATTGTTGATTTTTGACACTCTCTGTTCCTTATCACTCTCATATTCCCGTGGGACGACTCTCGACACTCGCAGTAAGAGTTAAGGCGCAGGACCGACGACTTTACGTGCTCTCCGAAGCACGGGGGTGACACACCGCCAACTTCCCAACTCCGTGCTGCTACTGAGGATTACTAATCAGAAACACTCGATAACTAAACTTGGCTCGCCCCGGGACTTAAACCCAGGACCTCTCGATGTCGCCATACATGTCGCACTACATCACCGAGGCAGTATATGAAAATATTAGTTATATCACTAAAAATAAACAATTTTTGTTAATTTATATCATTCTTTTACCAGATCGTTCATTGGCAGAGTCCGCACATGCACGCGTACTTCCCAGCTCTAACTTCGTACCCCTCAATCATGGGGGAGATGCTGTCGAGTACTTTGAATGTACTGTGTTTTACTTGGGTAAGTATAATATTTATGTTTTATATATTAAATGACGACACGTTGGGCTCAGTTGGTAGTGACCCTACTTCCTGCACTAGCGGTCGCGGGTTCGAGTCCCGCTGGGGGCAGTCATTTGTTGAGCACGAATGCTTGCAGTCCAGTCATGGGTGTTTATATTTGTAATGTGTATATATATAAAATTTATATTGTGTAGTATATCAACTATCTGGTATCCGTAACACAAGCTTAGCTTACCTCGGAACTAGATGGCGCTGTTGTATTAATATCCCAACATATTTATTTATATTTAAAAAATATAGTGCTTTAAGCGAATCATATGTTCTACAATTTTATTTAGGCATCTTCGCCAGCTGGTACGGAGCTGGAGACGATCGCGATGAACTGGCTCGGCAAGTTGCTAGGTCTTCCAGATTGCTTCCTCAATGAAAAAAACGACAGTCCTGGTGGAGGTGTCATACAGGTTTACACTTGCTTATTACTTACTAGTTAGTGACTTATCCTTGCTTCGTTCGCGTTTGTTCCTACGTACATTTTAACAGTAAGTATATACTATTCTTCCGCTGAGTTTCTTTCGCCAGTTCTTCTCAGGTCAGTTGTTTCTTCCATCCGAACTGGTAGTAGACTCATGACGTTCAGTAAAAAATTGTAATAATTTTATCTTTATCCATGAGGCATTGGTAGTGCAGTGGTAACGTGCTAGCTTAGATAACCGAGTGATACGGGTTCAAATCCAGGCACCTCTGATATTTTCATGTGCGAATCTTTTCTAACATGATTAACACTTGTCTTACGGTGAAAGAAAACATCGTGAGGAAACCTGCATGTCTGAGAGAACCTAGCCAGTTTTTGAAAGACATGTGAAGTTCGCCAACACGCACTAGGCCAGCGCGGTGGACTATGGCCTGATTTACCTTGTATTGAAGGGAGGCCTGTGCCTGTGCATCAAAATCTGTCCAGTGGTTTGGTTGATGCAGTCACAGACAGGCAGAAATGTCTAAGCACTACAGACTCCACCTTCGATAATAATGACGATAATTTCTAATTCAATTGGATTTCCAAAAAAATTTTTAATGTACAGATTGAACACCTAAAAATAAATAAACCTTCTCATTAAAATGTTTTTTTTTTCTCTTTCTTTTCTTTAGTACATCATGTTATGACAAGTTAATTTGTAACCCTTATTTTAGACGACAGCCAGTGAGGCGACGCTAGTAAGTTTGCTAGCTGCGCGGACTCGAGCTTTGATAGAACTGTCGAGTCTTAACCCTGATGTGCAGTCTTCGGAGCTTTTGGGCCACCTGATATGCTATTGTTCAGATCAAGCTCATTCGTCGGTGGAAAAAGCTGGTTTGATTGGTAAGAATCTACAAAGTTCAGAGAAAAAAAAATTAAAGATGACTGTTTGTTAAAGTAAAAAAACGAAGGAACTAAAAATTATCTTAAAAAAAGTTCTTAGTTGCTGTGCCAGCGGTCCCGGGTTCGAGTCCCGTTGAGAGCCTTCATTTGTGTGATAAACAAGATTGTTTGTACTTCAGTCATGGATGTTATATATAACTTTAAATACATACATATCATAACATCGATAAGCCTCGTAGTGTACCACGGAACTAGATGGTGCTGAGTGTAAATGTAATTAATAATTTTACGACTCGTTTGGCTCAGTTGGTAGTGACCCTACTTTCTGCGCCAGCGATCGCGAGTTCGAGTCCCGCTGGGGGCATTCATTTGTTGAGCACGAATGTTTGTACTCCAGTCATGGGTGTTTATATTTATAATATGTATGTATTTAAAATGTATGTGTGTTGTATATCAACTATCTGGTATCCGCAACACAAGCACGTTACGTAGCTTACTGCGGAACTAGGTGGCGCTGTTGTAATAATGTCCCAACATATTTATTAATTATATTATTAATGGATACCATTAAATACTATTTTATTTAACTTAGGTTTAGTAAGGATGCGTTATATCGAATCTGATGAGAACCAGAGCATGCGTGGAGCGAAGCTAGAAGAGGCCATAAAGAGCGATAAGGCAAAAGGACTGGTACCTTTTTGGGTGAGTAAGCCTAAGTGTTTAATTACAAGGTGACCTAAGTCCCAACCGACTTTGTGAAGATGCTGTAGAAAAATAAAGCTATTTTTTCCGATTTTTCCATGTTTCCTAAAAACTATTCTATTATTACTAAAATATATTACAACTAAAAACTATTTTAAATAAGAACTATTGTGTATATTTTTATACTTCATATACTTTAATATCTTCTGTGTAGAATATGTTAACGTAAAATAACATGAAATTTTTTTTATCTTATTTTAGGTTAAATAATCTGCATACACTCGTAACTTCTAATAGAATAAAAATTTCCAATTTTCACAAACGCGTCGCTTGTATAACCGAGTGATGCGGGATCAAATACGGGTCCGGCACCTCTGATATTTTCATGTGCGAATCATTTCTATCCTGATTACCACTTGTCTTACGGTGAAGGAAAACATCGTGAGGAAACCTGCATGTCTGAGAAAACCTAGCAAGTTTTCGGCCAGCAAGGCCAGCGCGGTGGACTATGGCCTGATCCCCCTCGTACTGAGGGAGGGCCCTGCCCTGCAGTGGGACGTAAAAAAGGGCTGATGATGAAAAAGTATCCTATATGTTGCCAAATGGTTATGCTCTTAATGCGGCTCTATCACAGACAGGCAAAAGTTCTAAAAACTATAGATTTGGCCTCTAGTCAATAATAATGACAATTTCAATAACGTTTTCCAAAAAAATATTTTAACCGACGTCGAAAAAGAGGAGGCACTGACTGCATAAATTCAACCGACTTCAAAAAAAAGGAGGACCTCCAAAAATAATGAAGAAATTAATTATCTATTATTATTTTCTACTTTTTAATTTCGGCTCCTATAGTTTTGAAGACGATTTTTATTTTTTTTATAATTTTGAAATGTACATAATACTTTCTTAGATTTACGCGAATATTTGACATTATAAATGAAACTACCTTTTCGGATTTTGTCGCGGATTTATTTTGATTTTTAGTTCCCGACGTTTCGAATGCTTTACAGTAATCATGGTCTCTCCCGTGACCATGATTGCTGTAAAGCATTCGAAACGTCGGGAACTAAAAATCAAAATAAATCCGCGACAAAATCCGAAAAGGTAGTTTCATTTATAATTTGAAATGTACAGTTAGAATGTTATTAAACCAATAAATTGGCAATCTCTTAAACCGTACTTTATAAATAGCCTGCAATATCATTTTCATTATTTATATTTTAAAAATTCCCCATAGGATTCATTATGAAAATAATAATGGCTGTAAATGTCCTGTTTTTAAAAGCAGCTGAGGCGCTCTCTGGGACCAATTATACTTGGATTAAATCTCCAACAAGACAAGTATTAAGTACTAACTTTGATTGCTGCTGTTTCACTAACAAAGTGATATTCTAAGAGCCCTTATAAACATTTTACATAACAAATTTTAACATTTTTTTAGTCAGGCAAAATCTGGCTTGAACTTGCTATATTATGGTATAGAATCGATATTAATATCGATTTCCCAAACACATTTTCATGCTTTTTAAAGGGTGATGTCTGGGATAAACATTATCCAATTTTTTAAGGATCTTACCGCTGCACTCAGATTCACTTAATGAACCGAATAGTCGAGAATATCTATACTAAAGAACAACTTAATAGTTCATTTAGTGACTCTGAGTGCGGCCGTTAAGCAATTTTTATACCAACTTTCATTTAAATCGGTTCAGTGGATTTTTAATTAATAGAACAAACAAACATACGCATATTTTTTCTCTTTTTAACAATAGCATTAGATATAGATAAAAAAGTAGTGGTTATTGGGCGCTTTCGAAATATTAATATTTACAGTACAATGTGTTTAAAATTATGAAAAAATATTCATCATCATCATTATCAGCCTTTTTAACGTCCCACTGCTATGGTTGGGCCTCCCTCAGTACGAGGGGGATCAGGCCATAGTCCACCGCGCTGGCCTAGTGCGCGTTGGCGGACTTCACATGTCTTACGAAGACTTGCTAGGTTCTCTCAGACTTGCAGTTTCCTCACGACGGTGTTTTCCTTCACCGTAAGACAAGTGGTAATCATGATAGAAATGATTCGCACATCAAAATATCAGAGGTGCGAGACCCGGATTTGAACCCGCATCACTTGGTTATACAAGCAATGCGTTACCGCTGGGCTACCACTGCCCTAAAAAAAATACATAATATTATGATTATTTAATCGTTTTCATCGTTTACTTTGTAAGTTCACTTACTTATAAGCTTTTCTGAAGAAAAGCTATCAGTTGCTCATTAACCTACTAAGTGTGTATTAAGATGATTCAGTTTGCGACGTGTTTCATATCAAATACGATAAAACAACACGTTTGGCTCAGTTGGTAGTGACCCTTCTTTCTGCGCCAGCGGTCGCGGGTTTGAGTCCCGCTGGGGGCATTCATTTGTTGAGCACGAATGTTTGTACTTCAGTCATGGATGTTAATGTTTATAATATGTATGTATTTAAAATTTATATGTGTAGTATATCAACTGGTATTCGTAACACAAGCCTCGTAGCTTACCACGGAACTAGAGGGCGCTGTTGTAACAATGACCCAACATATTTATTTATTCAAATAAATGGGAATTTCATTTTGTACTAGTGAAAGGCTCTAGGTTTAAGTGCCTTTTAGGAAAAATCTGGTCGAAAACCAGAAATACTGTACTTTTATGTGGATTTAAATTTTTTTGACCATCCTTTATGAATTCTATATATATTATTCGAAGTTTAAGTACAAATTAAACTGTGTTCTATATATATATATAGAAAATCTCTATGGAAATATTCATTATTATTGATATAGAGGCCGAATCTATAGTATGAGAATCTTTGTCTGTTTGTCTGTTAGTGCCTCACGAGAAAACCACTGGACAAATTGTGATAAAATTGATATGACGATACCTGATAATTCGGGTCAACATATAGAACATTTTGTTTTACTATACATATGTCTGAGAAAAGAACACGAGTAAATAAAGTTGGGACGCTCTTTGAATAAAATTCCTTCGACATAATATTGACAGAAACTTTAGACAAAACGAAATTACAAGGGTTCCGATTTTGCCTTATATGCTCAATACAATTGCTAATTTGCATTAGCATTACAAATAGCTTATCCTTCAATAATCTTGTAAATTTTGAAACGGCTGGACCAATTTTGGAGGAACTTTGCTTGACCTGCTACATTTATAAAATATTAAACAAGTGCGAGTCGGACCCGCCCATGAAGGGTTCCGTAGCAAATTGCGGTTTACGATTTATGACGTATTAAAAAACACACAAACACACAACATGTGTTGTACACATTTAACCACTTTGGAAGTGTCTTTCGCGCAAACTATTAAATTTAGAAAAAAATGATAATAGAAATCTCAATATCATTTTTTAAGACATATCCATAGATACACCACACATATGTGTTTGATGACAAAAAAATTTTTGAGTTTCAATTTTAAGTATGGGGAACCCCTAAAATTTATTGGCTTTTTCTATTTTAGTGCGAAAATCTTCAAGTTTCAACAGTATAGTTCTTATAGTTTCGGAAAAAAGTGGCTGTGACATACGGACGGATAGACAGACAGACATAACGAATCCATAAGGGTTCCGTTTTTTGCCATTTGACTACGGAACCCTAAAAATAGAATTTAGGTGGCGATAAAAGTAATATTTAATGTATTTAGAGTTACATTATGAGGTGAGTCGCTAGTATTTAAAATAAAAATGATTATTTTTAGGTATGTGCTACCTTAGGCACAACTGGTTCAGTGGCATTTGACAATTTGAAGGAGATTGGCGAAGTCTGTGAGAAACACTCAGCGTGGTTGCACGTGGATGCTGCGTATGCGGGCAGCTCTTTCGTTTGTCCCGAATACAGGTAATTATTTAAAATACTGGTTTTATAATTAGTATTCATTATTATACTGCCTCGGTGGTGTAGTGGCGGTCGCACACCGGGAGGTTCTGGGTTCGAGTCCCCGGTCGGGGCAAGTTTAGTTATTGAGTCTTTCTGTTTCGTAAGCCTCAGTAACAGCCCGGAGTTAGAATGTTGGTGGTGTGTCACCCCCGTGCCTCGGAGAGCACGTGAAGCCGTCGGTCCTGCGCCTTAACTCTCACTGGTTGTGTCGAGTGCTGTCCCACCGGAGTATGAGAGTGATAGGAACAGAGAGTGCACTTGTGTCTGCGTATACATTCGTGCACTATAATATTTTCTGAGTAGTTGGCCAGTCTCAATGAGATATTGGCCGCCATGGCCGGAATCGGTCGAAAATACGACAGTAATATGCCTAATTTTATTTTACAGGCACTGGCTTGAAGGTATAGAGCTGGCGGATTCCTTCGCGTTCAATCCTTCAAAATGGCTGATGGTGAACTTCGACTGTACTGCAATGTGGTAAGTAACATATTATATATGAAAATTGTGGTAGTGCCATGCTTGTTACCTTCGGGTAGCAGCCGAATGGGCCGGCACGCCCCGTATAGTACCACTCTCTCACAGGAGACCGGCGTGAAGTGGCAGCTATGCTGTCGCGTTCCGTCCGGTAAGTGAGAGTCGGGGAGGCCCACTCACCATCCCTCCTACCTACCCCCCCACACTCCCTCCTCCCTTCCTCTCCCTTCCTCCCTTTCCTGAAAGGCCGGCATCTGCATACAGTTGCAGATATCCATGGGCGGAGGTAATCACTTTCCATCAGGTGAGCCTCTTGCCCGTTTACCCCCTTTGTCCCATAAAAAAAAATATATGAAAATTTCGTTTCACAATGTCCATTCGCGATGAACCGTAATTACGTGTATGATCTTAACGATTTTTTTATATGCGATTTGTCTCAATTTAAATGATAGCATAGTATTTTTGGCTATTCATTTTCTTAATAGAAAACTCGTCCTCGCTTAATTCGTGTATATTTAAACTTTTGAGTGGAAACCTAACTTTACTTGGATCAATAAAGTTAGTTATTTTTATTATATACATTTAGTAAAAAGCTATTATGTTGATCTGACAAACAGATCTTTTAATTTTATTCGTATAGATTATGAAAATATTCGATAGGCTTTAGATCTAGCAAAAAAATAAGGCACGTGGATACTATTGAAGCTATACTCTTCCAGGGTCAAAGACAGCACTGCCCTACATCGGACTTTCAACGTTAATCCGATTTACTTACGACACGAAAACTCAGGTAATGACTTATCTAATTAAATTATACTTGCATTCTATTTTCCATGAAGTAGTAGATGTAAATCTGTAAAAATAGAACTAAAAACTCTTAGGATGAATTAGATTTTTTCGCATTTTTTTAATTTTTGGGACGACTTTCCCGTCTTCCCAAAACAACAACCAACTAGGATCTCTTAAGCAGCAGGATTCCTCAACATATTTTTCATCAAAACCGCAACAAAATAATGATCACCGCGTGCAAGACGGTGGTGGCGAGAGGGAGGGAGCCGAAACGATTTTGGTTTCCAGCCTTTAGAATGCGAGCGAAGCCGCGGAAAAGGCTAGTGTAGTACATGTGTTTCAACTTCAGATCGGATAAATAGAATAAATACTTGTAAATGTAATTAGCAAACATAAATGAAACCATATATGGGTGATTAGGTTTCTTCAGTACCTCTTTTTGACGACACGTTTGGCTCAGGTAGTGCTACTTTCTGCACCAGCGGTCGCGGGTTCGAGTCCCGCTGGGGGCATTCATTTGTTGAGCACGAATGTTTGTACTCCAATCATGGGTGTTTATATTTATAATATGTATATATTTAAAATTTATATGTGTGGTGTATCAACTATTTGGTATCCGTAGCACAAGCTACTGTAATAATTTCCCAATATATATATTTTTGGACCTAACAATACCTACCTACCTCTTTAGTGCTTTACTTATTATATATAGACAAGTATTAATCAAATGCCTCTTTTGTTCACAGGAAAGGCTATTGATTATATGGTAAGTAAAATAAGCGGTCGCGGGTTCGAATTCCGCTAGGGGAATTTATTTGTTGATGTGTATTATAATGTCCCAACATTTGTTATATTCTTCGATCATATACATGTCAAGATCGAAGGTTATATTATTATTTATTATTAATAATATCTATTACGATTGTAATCAAACTTTGAAAGTTCAGTGCAAAATAAAACAGTTAAAATTGTTAAATATGTATGTATTTGTGGTAATTTATTAGTTTTTTAGTGCTTTTTAACCGACTTCAAAAAAAGGAGGAGGTTCTCAATTCGTCGGGGACTTTTTTTTATATTATGTATGTTCCCCGATTACTCGACGATGGCTGGACCGATTTGGAAAATTCTTTTTTTGTTTCCCATAGTCACCAAGTCACGATCTGATGATGGGATCCCAGGGAAATCGAAGACAACTCTCAAATTTTATAGGCACTTATCACGTTTTTCAGATATTTCCTAAAGCTGTTTAAGTATTATATATTACAGGCTCTTATTAACCGACTTTAAAAAAAGGAGGAGGTTCTCAATTCGTTGGGGACTTTTTTTTATGTATGTTCCCCATTACTCGAAGATGGCTGGACCGATTTGGAAAATTCTTTTTTGTACATAAACAAAACAAGTATCTACTTTCCGCTAAAAATTTAAAAATAAATTATTTTTAACAAAAAACAAAAACTGACTTCAAAACTAAACAAATCTAAACTAAAAAGTAGAAAATAATACTTTTAAGAACTTCGTTAATTTAGAAGTCGGTGCCAGCCAAAGCAAAATAACCTTAAATAGACACATATTCGATTAATCTATATCTATATCTATATTTGTAAACATAATCAAAATACCGTTCGAAAGTCCATTGCAAAGGCAAGATAAGTCTATCTGTCTTGGCTGGCACTGACTTCAAAATTAACGAAGTTCTTAAAAGTATTATTTTCTACTTTTTAGTTTAGACTTGTTTAGTTTTGAAGTCGGTTTTGTTTTTTGTTAATAATAATAGTAGACGTTTTTAAATAAAATTTGGCCAGCATTCAAAATGTCAGGAACCAAAAACTTGAAATAAATCCACAAAAAAACAGAAAATTAGATTTCTGAAAAGTAGTCGCGCCAATCTACGATAGTATGATAACATTTTGCATTTTCTTGAGTGAATATCAAATTCTTAGGCATATATATTTTTTTCATACTCTACGTTTAAAACATAGGTTGGTTCCCAAGAAGCAAACACGAGAAAAGAAATTGACATTGATATTAAAAGTACCAAAATATATACTGATATCAGTGATAAGCGAACTGATAGTGTATCAAACAGTGATGATGGCTACCCAACAAGTGAAGAGTTGGATGATGAGAGCGATGAAGACTTAAAGTTGTATGGCTTTGACGAAATACCAGCTGATTGTCATGAAAAAATACAGTTAGAGAATCCGGACAAGAAAGAGTTTCTTGTATGTTTGTTTTGTTAGGTGATGGGTTTTTGGTGATGGTTATGCGTGCATGCTATGGATTGAATAACTGCTTTTTTAATTTTGGGTTAAGGGTTCGGATATAGGTATAATATAAATTATAGATACCTAACGTTATTTTAGCGTTGGCAAATGCAGGAAACAGGTAATAGCCACCCACAAACACCAAAAAACTCTTCTCCATCTTAATGGGACAGCGCAGGGTAGCTGCATTCAACCACGACACCCCTATAGCAGGTCTGTCGAAGCAGATCACCATCAATTGGATAGTCTACAGTCTACACTGCTATCAGGGAAAGTACCAGGAGCAATCCGCATGGTACATCATGTACGTAGTGGACCCACCGAAGTTGGTCGCCACCTTGTCTATTTCTTAACTTGCGTCCGGCTGACGGATTGTCGGACCCCACTAAGTATCGTACTCGTATCGTACCGTGTAATTAGGTGACGCTGTGTATTGGACGTCAAAACGCTACTGAGACATCCCCATCCACCCATAAGTTTAACATAGTGATAACTTACTTAACCTTTTTTTTAAACTTTATACGACTTTCATAGGTTTATTTTTTAGTTCAACGCCAAAAACATTGGTCTAAAAATAATATTTGGTTATATTGGAAATGCTTATCATACATTTTAAAATTAAGAGCTAAAAATCACAATCATCGTAGAAACTAACTCTTACTTTTAAACTGGAAAATAAAACCAACATCAACACCAAAAATTAACCAATAAAAATTCTTTCTTTCTTTACAGCATTGGCAAATACCTTTGAGCCGTCGTTTCAGGGCTTTAAAGCTTTGGTTTGTATTGAGGAACTACGGAGTTGTTGGACTTCAAAAGCATATTCGTGAGGTATGTATGTTTTGTTTTTTATTTTATGCGAATAGCGAGCAAACGAGCAGACGTGTCACCTGATGTTGAGTGATTACCGCCGCCCATGAACATTTGTAGCACCACCAATGCGCTGCCAGCTTTTACGGTGTACATATTTAATTATTAGTAGTAACTTAGTCTCTATTTGGTATAGATTTCTCAGAAATGTGATATTTTCTGACGATAAAAAGTACCCTATTTATTGATCCTATCGGAGAACCAGCTACGAGTATCATCATACACATTTAAATCATAAGATGTTACACAGACAGGTTTGATTCAGTATTTTAATTTTTGAAGTGAAACTTCTTTAGGATCGTTGTAATTTGAAACTCGATGAAATGAAAATGCGTCACGATAAAGAAAGAAATACATAAAAGTATAAGGTTAAGTCGGAGAGAATGAGATAGAATACATTCCCATGTTGTCATGGTAACCATTGTTTATTTTTTGACATTTCTTTTTTATATATATTTATCTTATTCTTTTGTCGATTTACTGAAGTTTCACTTCTATCGTGTGTGAATCGCACACACACCTTTTTTTTGTATTTTTATTTTTGTTAACACCAGAATTTAGCAACTCCTGCATTTCAGAGAACATTCAAAAATAACGCATTGTGTTCAACTTTCAGAGTGTTCGTTTGGCGCAAAAGTTTGAAGCGTTGGTCTTAGCTGACCAACGCTTTGATATACCACAGCCAAGAAATTTGGGTAAGTCTATACACTTATGCCTATATTTAGATCGTATGAATAGACGGAGCTATCGACTTTAATATACATACTACGAGTACTTAATAAAATTAAAAATATTTTAAATAAATCAAATATATCAAAAGTGAACCAAAATCTAAATAAACCCGCGAAACAATCTAAAAAGATGATAATGATGATGATGATGATGATCTGCCCGCTTTAATTACTAACGTAAATAAAAAGCAATACATGTTTATTTACATT
Source organism: Boloria euphrosyne (assembly GCA_951802675.2). Classification (NCBI taxonomy): domain Eukaryota; kingdom Metazoa; phylum Arthropoda; class Insecta; order Lepidoptera; family Nymphalidae; genus Boloria; species Boloria euphrosyne. The sequence continues at coordinate 701,788 of OX637898.1, read as the reverse complement.
AAAAACTATAAAAAAAAATAAAAATAAGTACCTCGGATGATTACTAATAGAACCTTTCAGAATACCAACTTTCTAAAAAATATCTCCTGTAGTTTTCTCGTCACAGACGGACACTAAGAAGTACAGATTCGGGCTCATATCAATAAAATTATGTACCATCTTAATTTCCCAAACTCTATTCAATGCATAAATTCGACTCAGTGAGAATTTAAAAGTCAAATATTTGCGTAAATCTACGATAAAGGAAAACATATATAATTTATGATCTTATTCATTTTACAGGAATGGTGGCTTTCCGTCTTAAAGGGGACAATACTCTCACTGAACGTCTTCTCAAGCGTCTGAACGCTCGTGGCTACATCCACGCTGTGCCTGCTTGCTTCAAGGGTGTATATGTCATCCGCTTCACCGTCACTTCTCAGAGGACTACAAATCAGGATATCCTTGGTAAGTTATGTATCTGTTTATAAACTTATTGTTGTTTATAAACATATAAGTAGGATGTGGTAGCCCAGTGGTAATGGGGTGACTTGGGAAAGTGAGAGAAGCGGGTTCAAGTCCCGAATCTCGCATCTCTGATGCTTTCAAATCAATTTCCAACATTCAACATGATTATCACTTGTGATATGTTGTGATTGGTGCAAAAAAGTGTCGTTCATGTCTGTAATTACTTAGCAAGATTTTGAAGGTCATGTCCGGACTGGACAACCTGCACTTTTCCAGCGTGGGGTACTTTGACCTTATACCTCTTGTAATGGAGGAAAGCCTGTGCCCAACAGTGGGATGTTGAAAAGGGCGCAAGATCATATAGCTTAATGTAAATGATCGTTTACTTAATAAGCCAAAATGGATATACAGAAACTAACAAAATTTACCTCATTTTATTTTATATAGATGATTGGAACGAGATCAAGACCGTTGCGTCTGAAATATTAGTGGAAGTGTATGGATCTGACAAAGGCAATATTGTTGTACCGAAAAAGCCAAGGATTTCTCTCAAAGGTAAGATTTTTCAATGGTCTCATTATGACTGTTTTGGGTTTGATTATATTTTTCTATGGAAGCTTGCATAAACTATCCGCCGTATTTTTTTAAATAACGGCTCACTATGGTAGTGGTATATATGGTAGGGAAAATGTCACGTTTACTAAACATGTTGTTTGTGTAAATGAAAACTATAGACTGTGACTATGAAAAATACTGTTTGAATCTAGTGCAAGTGAACATGTAGTCATCGTTTAAAAATGGCTATCTTTACTTTCAAATATCTCGGGAACTTCACACTTTATGGCATCATATTCTAATTATTAAGCATCCTCTATCTACATTTTTTTATTGTTATAGATAAAAATATGTTATTAATGCGTTTCCAGTCAGACAAACAGACAAAATAATATTATTACTAGCAACAAGCTGAGCTATGTCAGGGCTCGTGTAGTTTTTCTAACGCGTAATAATGTTACAGCGATGTTAACTCTTTAGTTCTCTAACAAATGGCATTAGTACATCTAGATATGAAATTAAATTACTAAGTTAAACTATACATTAAATTTATATGTATTTACTATATTATATTATACATTAGATAATTGGAGCTTATAACAACATTATGTTCTGATATTTCAGAAACTCGGGAACTAAATGCCACGTTTGGCACCAGTTTACTCCTGGCTAATAGCCCCATGAGTCCGAAAATTGTCAACGGAACCCACGCTGCTATCTGCGACTACGAACAAGTGCTATCGTCCTGCGCTCAAACTTTTGCCCAATTAAAGATGGAGCCTAAAGATAGTCCTGGTAAGTTTGGCTTATGCATGCATATTTCCTTTTCTTATAATAGTAAAAGTCTCACGTCATCTCACGACATCTCGTCTTCTTTCTTTTTCTTTCTTCAGCTCTTTTTTACGTCCCACTGCTGGGTACGGGCCTCCCTCAGAATGAGGGGGTCAGGCCATAGTCCACCACGCTGGCTTAGTGCGTGTTGGTGGACTTCACATATCTTTCGAAAACTTGCTAGGTTCTCTCAGACATGCAGGTTTCTTCACGATGTTTTCCTTCACCGTAAGACAAGTTGTGATCATGATAGAAATGATTCGCACGTGTAAATATCAGAGTTGTAAGACCCGGATTTGAACCCGCATCACTCAGTTATCCACTGCCTTGCACTGGGCTACCACTGCTCATCTACAAATCAGTAAATTTTACTCACAAGTCTCAAGAAATATTTGCAAGGCTAATTTTTGTTCACATTCACATATTTTTGTTCACAAATTATGTTGCATAATATATATTTTTGATATCATCAAGTTATCTAGATATTTTCAAATTAACTGCAAGTGATCTAACACAAATGCACATCACACATCATACTCAGTTTGTCATAACAGACTTTACTAACTTTGTCATAGAAATGCGTAGACGAATCCGCGGTATTCGTATGTGCGGAAAAAAATACTCCCTTGACTCTTACATGGATATGGTGCAAGGGCTTATGGTGGAGCAATCTCTTCCTCAATGCTCGGAGGAAGATAGAGAAGACGCATCTAATGGTAACTGGGTTTTCTATAATACTCTTCTCTTTTTAATATCGGTTAGTTATAATTATAATATTTATATTAGTATAAGCTTTTGTTTCAACAAAAATTTATAAGAAATTATTTTAGGTGTTTCAGTTTAACCTATGGATGCACCCGATATTGATACCGATATATTAGTAAAATCGATATTTCTCTAATATAATCGGTGTGGGCGATATTAATTTGGATTAAAAAATATATCAGTTTATCAAAACTGATATGTTTTTAATAATTTAAGATAAATTGATAATTTGTGTTAAATGAGTAAAAATTTCACAAACGTGAATTTTAAACGTTAATGCTAAATTGCTATTTTGTTGTCTACAATAACTAATAACTAATATTATGCCGTTTATTTCTATGTGTTGCATACTTAATCCACAATTTTAATTTTTTATACCTTTTGAAGTGATCCATCGATGTAATGTCGGTATCGTTATCAGCGTGGCAAAAGTACGTATCAATGTATCCCTAGTTTAATCGTCTCATGTTATTACGTTTTAATTTAAATGGTTTATTCTAGGACCGAAAAGTGATCCAATTGCAGCTAAATTCTGAGGTAATTCATTTAATAAACGGTGGTGGATGAAAATCTGCTTAAAGTTGTTAAGATAGATTCTGAAATAGAACTTTAGTTTTTAACTTAACTTATAGAACTTTAGTTTTATCATTTACAGCTGTTCCTAACATGATGATTATTCTTTATATAACCAAATTAAAATGAATTTTAATTTAATACCTGTTCAGGTTCCAGCCCTGGTGACCGATCTTCCATCTCAACTTCTCCTGTAGCATCTACAACTGTAAAACGAGATAGCAATACAGATACTAACCAATTAAATGTACCAACTTCTGGCACACCATCTAGGCCATCACGTTCTAAATCTGTTGACATTTCTCTATCTGAACTAAAGTTGGATGAGGCTACGATTTCCATAGACATGAAAACCAATGAAATAATAATAACACCAACTGGTTCTAAGAAAATCGATGATCAAGTCCGTTTTAATGCTAAAGAAGAAAAACTTAATATTGGCGAAAAAATAAGTCATGCTTTTGAGAATTTTCAAGAAGGAAAGCTGGAGGAATATGGCACTAATAAAGATAGCAAAGAAGATGCTTCCAAATTAACTATTAAAGGTCCTGGTAGTTATATAAAGAAGTTAATACAGCAGTTCAGTGAAAGTCCTTTCGATGGAGAAGAATCAAAGCCAGATTACGATAAAGCAGTAGATACACCAACCATTAAAGACAGAGCTGATGCTATTTGTAAAAAATGCTTCCACTATAAAGGTAAAGTTAATAAATAAAGAGAAGCCGAAGAAGAAGAAGAAGAGATTAAGTCGCGATTATTATCAATATAGAGGATGAATCTATAGTTTTTAGAATTATTGTCTTTCTGACTGTGACTATATAAGAAACCCCCTGGACGGATTTTAATGAAATTATTTTTTATTTATATCATTTGTTATATAAGTTATTTGAAAGGATTGATAGTATTATTTCTTATTAATTTAAAATGTTTCGTTTACTGTCAAGCACAATTATACAGCTTCTAACAGATTATCTTTATTTTGATAAGATTTTGTTTAAATGAAAGCGCAAAAATAATATACCATATCGAGTAATCCATAGTTAAAGCTTATAGTGCGTAGTTCAAATGTAGGTATTGTAAGCTTTTAGATATAGAGTTAGAATAATGTGCATTTTAAAAAAATAATATTAAAAACTTAGTTGTAGTATGCTATTAGTAGATAAAAATGTTAAATACTGCTGTGCAACATCAATAAAATGTTAAAAATATTATCAAATGTTAACGTTATCTGATATTAGATTTATCAAATGTATTAAAAATTATCAAATGTTCTAGTAGCGATGTATAACGCTGCTTGTACACGCTAAGAAAAGTCGCCGGGCCTACGCAAGAATTCCTGACTGTGTACATAGCTCAGGCGATAAGCAAGAAAAAATCTTGTCTGCGCTAGATACGACGCGCTCTGTGTCAAGAGGGGCGGGGTAAGCGAGCCGTGGGGTGGTCGGGTAGTTAGAGTATGTTTTATGAGTGGACATTGACATTTACATTGTATAGTTGTTCCTACAATTTATTATTTTTAGTTATATTACTCGAATCGAAAATTAATATTCGAATCAACTCGAATCACCCGACAAAAAAGTCGAATCATGATTGGAATAAGCCCTTGATTCGAATCAGTATGATGATTCGAATCGAAACGAAATAGTACCGACTATTTTATCCATATTACCTAATGTACAATATCTTTGTTAACGTGTTCAAATTAGTTCTGAAAAACTAACGAACAAAACTTAATTTAACTACTTTCTTAAAAACGACGGATAAACTTTACCACAAGAAAGTGGTTACTATACTTTTTTTTAAAAATAATTTTATACGAGAAAAATTTTGTTTAAAATGCAAAAAATTCTAACTTAAATATATAAGGTAAGTTTACCGCGCAATATAATCCGCCCAGTCTTACAAACATATTAATATGTGCAGTGTGCACCTTACCAAACCCTACGCACGACAGCGCGAAAATATTCTTATCGTATACACGTACCTATTTTTCTTGTCTGAAGCAGATAAGAAAATCTTCGCGACTAGATCCGAAATGATTCTTATCCTGACACAGTGAGTTTTCTTAGCGTGTACAAGGGCCCTAATTACATAATATATAATAATCAATAAATATAAACATTGTAATCATTGCTTATATAGTTTAGTGAATATTTAAAATGTTATAATCGATATTTTCATTGAAAATATAAAAAAATAATAATAAATGTTTTATGAGACGGCAATAATTTTTATTTACGTACGATACATATACTGGTAACCCCAAACCATTTTGTGTAAATAGTGTAGTAAATTCCTTTGCCTTACATAAGGACATCTATCTACCTATATAAATAAAAATGAATGTTGGTAAGCGCATAACTCAAGAATGGCTGAACCAATTTGGCAAATTTATTTTTTAAGGTCTACGGAAGGTTTTAATACTAAAAAAAAGAAAAAAAGTGAATGTTAGTAAGCGCAAAACTCGATAATGGCTCGACCAATTCGGCTTTTCTTTTATTTTGTATGTTTCCTAAGTCAATAATAATAAAAAATTCTAAGTTTGTAAAAAAACTTATACTAAAGGGGGTAAACTTATACCTAGGGACGAACCAGAGCGAAGCGAGGGTGAGTAAGTAGTAAGTAATAGTAAGTAAGTAATATCTAGTCTATTGCAAGGAATTGTTTTGTCGGTTAGAATAGCGCGATCATAGTAGATTTTGTAATGATTATTCTCGAGAACGGAATTGGGAGTATATCGATAGTATGGTGAATGTGTATCTGGAATAAGATGATATTTAGTGGCTAATTTTTGATGAATTATTTTTGCTATTTGATTATGTCTATGCGTGTAATCAGTTTGTGTGAGAGTCGGACATGCTCCTGTAATGTGCTGAATCGTCTCTGATTGTTTGTGACATTTTCTACATTTATCATCCGCTACAGTACTGTCTTTAATTATGTATTTCCTGTAATTTTTTGTTCTGATTACTTGATCTTGAATGGCTATTAAAAAGCCCTCGGTTTCAGGAAACAATGAGTCTAGCTGTAACCATTTATTTGAAGCTTCCATATCTATATGAGCCTGTTCCAGGTCATGAAGTTCTTTTTTACGCCATACTTCAATTTTTTATATGTGAAAAAAAATGATAATAAAAAATTCTAAGTTTGTAAACTTATACTAAAGGGTTCGTCCCTAGGTACCCCACCTAGGGACGAACCCGAGCGAAGCGAGGGTGAGACGCTAGTACATATAATAAAATTCTGAAAGAGCCAATGTCAAAATAATATTCAATGCACAGAATCACATTGAATTTTTTTTGGACAAATTTCATTGAAATATTCATTAGTATCGATACAGATGCTGATTTTATAGTTTTTAGGTCTGTTTGCCTGCCTGTTTGATACCGCATCACAAGAATACCACTGGGTAGATTTTTAAAAAAAAAATGATGATATAATAACGCAGGATGACAGCTGGCAGGTTATTCAGATCAACATCAATAAAAAAACAAAAAAATAAACTAACAGTAAAAATGTACGAAAGAAAAGAACTCGAAACACTATTAAATATTATAAAAAAACAATGTAAACTTCTTTAAATATTTTATTTCTATTGTATGATAAAACACTAAAATTGAGCATTTGATTTTATTCAAAACATCTGTGTATTGCACTTTATTGACTAATAAAATGTAATATCGATTATTGTAACAGATAAAATCGATTTTTTATCCCAGGCTTTCAAAATAAAAATGAGTTAGAACACCATTCTTATAAATAAAAAAGTTATGTCCTTAGATATTATATTATTATGCTGAACAAAAAAATTATAATTTTAAAATATGTCTTAAGCAGAACCTTGCTGTAATTTTACTAGTTACTAGTGTTTCTATCTATTATGAAAAAGCGATAAATAAATATTTTAATTTTCAACAGGCTTATGCAACAACAAACAAATATGTCAATAAAGAAATATTATTATTATTATATTATTGTAAGGTGTATTTTTATAATACAGAAGAAGAATTGAGAGTCATTCGAAAATGCTAAGGTTATAGGTAACCAAAAGAAATTAGAAATGTGCCACTTTAGAATTTCGATTTATTTTTAGGGATTTACAAAAAATCTTTTCTTTAAATTATTTATTTAACAAATTAAGACGTATTTTACACAATTTAATGCCTGTTCATTTATTTAATAAAAAACAACTAAAACTAGGCCTTTTCAGAACCTATCGTATACAGGTTCCATTCCAAACTTACAATAAATTCTTAAAATTTTACTACTTAACATAAAATTATAATTTACTTAAATCTAATCAAAATAAATAAGTAAATGCATTTACATTATTACATAATTTACAATATTTATAATGTAGAGAAAAATAAATCTCTTATTTTCTTAGAGAGCTATCTTAATTTTTACTGTCCTAGTAAATTATTTCCGTGAGTTTCACGATTCGATGATTATGAGTTGTAAAGAGGTTCTAATTTAATATGAAAATATCTAAAAGAAACTGCTACAAATAAATAAGCTTACAAAAATAACATAGTATTCAATTTACTGGCTTAAGTGCAAAAGTGGTCTAAAAAATGTACTAAGATTCCAACATTGTATTGATGCAGTTGCTTTAATAATAACTTTATATTTAACTAGCTGACCCGTGCCCACTTCGTTGGGCATAATGTTAATAATCCTTTTTTAGTACAGAGTATTATGTTTTAATTTCTAACTGCCAAAAGGAGGGTTATACGTAGGTATTTTATTAATATTAAAAATTAAATTATCTACATATACTAATATTAAAAAACTACTTTTTGTAACTATAAAAGTTAGACATATGCTGTCGTTGACTTTTTTGTAGGAATTTTCAAGCTCCACATCTTTTCTCTAGAACTCAAAAATATAATATCTTTCATAGTTAAGGCAGCGTTCGTAAGAAACGCTTTCATTCGACCGTTTTTTCTCCGATTCACTTTGCAAAACGGACTACCACGTAAAAGCCTTTTTATTTTTCGGTTTTTTATATAACCTATGACACTCAGCAATAATGTGGCTTTCTATTGGTGAAAGAATTTTAAAATCGGTTCAGTAGATCCCGAGATTACCCCTTACAATTTATCAAACACACAAACTTTACTTCTTTATAATATTAGTATAGATAATCATGTTATATTTCCAAACAATATATTATAATGGAATGACCACCTTTGTTTAAACCAGCTACATATGTGAGAAGATGAAAATTTGAGTTAGGTCACTTTTGAATTGAAATTTTAACTAAATAAAAACATAGAAGTGAATAAGTACTACCAAATTATATACATTATATACGGGGTGGGTTTTCGTATACATCAATTTAACCGACTTAGTACAAAATAATTTTGTTCACAAATATTACATAATAAATAAACAGTAGTAATAAATCTTTTCACTTTCTTGAAAGTGAAATCGTTAGTTAATTTGCTATCCTTTATAAACCGATTTAGTTCCACTTTCTTTTTATACAAAAATACACTTTTTATACAACATTTTTAGTTCAAGCATTAAATGCATTATTGAAGATACCATCCACTCATTGTCAAAAGGTTTTAATCCCGTGCACAGCATTGGCTTTATATAAGTTATAACAATTTCAATGCACCCCTGTAATAGATTTTAACCATGGCTTGTAATACGTCGTTCTCATGTACACTCCAGGCAGATATGGCGCAGCACATCTAATGCCATGTGACACAGTACCTACAAGCTGCCATTTACCATCATCTCTTTGTAAAACTAAGGGACCACCGCTGTCACCCTGGAAATATAAGATAACATGATAGTCATTAAACGATTTAACACTCAGTTTTAATTGTAACAAGGCTAAATATGATATCAACACTTGAAGTTGACGTGTTGATGTTTCGGAGATGAGTCGGAACAAACGGACAAATAGATAGACGAAAAATAAAAGTTATTATAATCTCTTATACTGTATACTTTCATATTATGTATTTAGTAAAAAGCTCTTTATTTGACTTTACAAACAGACACTTGTACAAACAGATATTTATATAGATATAAATAAATTAATATTTAATTTACCTCGCAAGAGTCTTTCTGTCCGTTCGCATAACCAGCACAAACGAAGGAGTTGAGGATTTTCTTAGCATGACCTGCAGTGTGGAACATCTCTTGACAGACGCTGTTCTCTATGACAGGAACCTGTAATAAAAAAAAACAGATTGCACACTCATGACTTGAGATTAGACCCAGAACCATTCGTGCTCATCACATAAATGAAAGTAAAAACATATCTATATCACATAAATTAATGTAAGGAAAGGTCCCACTCGTACAGTGGGACTCGAACCCGCGACCGCTGGCACAGTAGGGTCAATATTAACTGAGTTGAGCCAAGTGTTATCTATATCTATACTTATAATATATAATAATATTATAAAGAGGAAAGATTTGTATTTTTGTATGTAATGAATAAACTCATAAACTACTGGACCGATTTTAATGAAAATTGGTACACAGATAATGTTGAGCCTGAGAAGGGCATAGGTTACTTTTAAAGGCGAAAAAAGGGCTGTAAAGGGGAAATAGGGGATGAAAGTTTGTATGGAAATTACGTAATTTTTAAAGCAAGAAGCTTGAAACTTATTATTTAGCCTTTTGATTAGATATAAATAAGTAAGACATTCAATGTTTGTAAAAAGTGTATGCTAAAGGGGGTACATTGATATAAAAATAAAATATTGTTTTCTTAACTGTATGATCTCAACGGTTAGTATTATCGGTAACTATGGTCAAAAAATCGAGCAAATGTAATTATCATCTATACTAATATTATAAAGAAGTAAAGTTTGTGTGTTTGTATATTTGTTAAATTGTAAGAGGTAATCTCGGGATCTACTGAACCGATTTTAAAAATTCTTTCACCAATAGAAAGCCACATTATTGCTGAGTGTCATAGGTTATATAAAAAACCGAAAAATATAAATGCTTTTACGTGGTAGTCCGTTTTGCAAAGTGAGTCGGAGAAAAACGGTCGAATGAAAGCGTTTCTTACGCGATTATATATGGAAATTACGTCATTTTTAAACTATACTAAAGAGGTTACACCTGGGGACGAACCCGAGCGAAGCGAGGGTGAGTCGCTAGTCTATTATTAAATATCTTATGTCTTTACCAAGTATTTATGAATGTTGTTTGTACGAACTGTATTGTACATGTAGTAAAAACACCGTCTATCATGTCCTATGCTATTCTACTCAATATACCTGGAATTTATAATTTCTAGCGATAACAGCACCTGCTGTATCTTTATCTAGTGTTTATTTCTCTATAAATCTATCTGTCTAAGAATTAAAATACGTACCTGTACTTCTTGAAGCACGGAAGGTACTTTGCCTTCATAGGAGAGACGCCCCCAACCAGTCACTGTCGCCACTCGACCAGTGAAGTCTGCTTCATCAGGCGGCATACAAATTGGCACTGTGGATATCAACTTAATTTTATATATTTTATCTTTAGGTATAGATATAATGAATTTCTAACAAAATCGAATCTGTGGATTGAATATTTTATTGACTATATTTAAACAGTCGATTAACGATATAGAGGCCGAATCTATAGCTTTTACAATTTATGTCTGTTTGTCTGAGCCGCATCACGATAAAACCACTGGACTGATTTTGGTGAAATTCAGTATAGTGATAGTTAGTTATTCTGCTAGTTAGCATGTAGGATACTTTTTACTACAGGAAAATATCTCATTTCTAAAAAGTAAAAGTCAAAATGTATGTAAATAAAATGATATAGAGGCAAAAATATGTTTATTTTTTCAATGCCTTTTTGCTTTTCACTTAAATGTACTGTAAGATATTGATTTATTCCAAAAGAAAATGGTTTACGTTTCATTTTGTTAAACTATAATATCTATATTAAAAATGTTTGAATTAATAATATTGAAGGGAATAACATTTGAAAAAAATTGTTCCAGAAATAGAAACTTACACTGTTCTCTTCGAGATCGAAGTTAATGAATTTGGGACAAGATGACGTCTTGCATCTTTACATATTTTATATTGTCGTTCCTGATATTTGCTTACTTTTATGCTTATAATGCTTTATTGACAACATAGTCCCGGAAAAAACTAATAATTTAAATTTTAGACATCAAAATTTCAAAATTTGTTACACACAGTACTGCCTACAAAATTACTGCGAAGAAATAAACGTATAGTACCAAATACCTTACTGTATTTGGTTATTTTAATTTTAAAAATATTGTAGTTATTTTAAATCACTTACCAATATGAGCAGCAAATTGTACTGGTGAATCTAACTCTAACAATGCGAGATCATTCTCAAATGTGGCAGCATCGTATTGCCTATGGACAATAACTCGACGTACATTCCTAGATACTGGTCTTCGAGGTTCAATGTCACTAGATATATCGGTTTCTCCGAAGACTGCTACCAAAGATGCAAGGAACCTGGAAAATTAATATAGATTTATTTACTAAATTAGGCATTGGTAGCTCAATGGTAACGCGCTCGCTTAAGTAACCGAGTGAAGCGGGTTCGAATCTGGCTCTCGCACTTTTGATATTTTCATGTGCAATGTGCAAATCATTTCTTACATGATTACCACTGGCCTGTAGGAAAACATCGTGAGGAAACGAGCTTGTCTGAGACGATCTACCAAGTTTTTAAAAGACATGAGAAGTCCGACAATCCGCACTTTTCAAGCATGATGGACTATGACCCCTCGTACTGAAGGCAGATCCGTGCCAAGCGGTGGGTTACAACGTTAACAGTTAAAAGGGCTGAATACATACTCGAAACAAATAAAAAACCGATTAAAACAATGATAATTTTCTACTTTAAATATATTTTTTAGGTTACTTTTTAATATCGCTATTAATTTTCTTAAAATTATATTATTTGACTATTATAATTCTTTTGTCATCTTTTATTTTAAATCATGATATCAACGTACCCGGGCTGGCAGTGAGCTGCTGTAGTAACAAATCTATTAGTGATCAGGACCCCACCACATTTGTTCTTGGTCAAGAGGCCAAGCCATGTGGATTCTCTGACTAATACTTGCCACGGCCATTCACCAGGTCTAGAATTTTTTCCTCCTACAATACGTCCAGATTTCATCAGAGGCCGGACTCCACACACTAGAGAGTAAAAATCAATGTAATCATAATGTTATGTTAGAATGAATTATGTATATTAGAAATTAAAGAATTTTAGAAGGCAGGGGTAGTTTAGTGGTAATGTGCCCGCTTGAGAAACTGAGTAAAACGGGTTCTATTCCGGGTCTCACATCTCTGATATTTTCATATGCGAATTATTTTATTATGACCATTTGGCTTACGGTAAAAGAAAGCATCGTTAGGAAACGTGAATGTCTGAGAGAACTTAGCAAGTTTTCGAAATATGTGCAGACCACCAACCCGTACTTGACTGACGTGGTGGACTATGACCTCATATTAAACGAAGACCATTGCCCAGAAGTAGGACAAGAAAAGGGCTGAATATAAAAAATCTAACACTACTCACAATTTTTATCATTGTAATTTACTTCCGTATATCCTTCTGTAGTTACTTCTTCACTTTGTTCTGTCACTGTTGTGGTCATTGTTGTTGTAGTCACTTTTTTCGTGGGTTTCGTTCTCTTAGTAGTAGACACCTGGAAGCATAGTATTCAGAGGGCAAGAACATTTGGTCCACAAATATTATATTATGCTATTGATATAATATTGACTAAAAATGTTTAATTCCAAAGAAGTTACTGTATGTTACTGTATTATTGCGCTTTTTGAGTAAATACTTGTAGATATGTTTATTTATTTTTAATATTAGGTATGTGGCCTATTTATCACTTTGAGAAATTTTATCAAAATCGACATTTGATTTATTTCACTTATGGAAATGATTTTTTATAAAAGTATATTATTTAAATATGACGTTCGTGCAAGAACGAGACGCGAGTGAAACTAATAATTCTCTCTTCAATCAATATTATAAGAAGTAAAGGTTTGTAAATGACGATTAACAATTTTTTTGTACATACCGGTTTTTTAGTAGTAGTTGATGTTGTTGTTGTTGTAGTCGTTGTTGGTGGTGGGGTGGTTGTTGTTGGTCTTCTAGCCGATGTTGTCAGTTTAACAGGTTTCTTAGTTGTTTTTGGAGGTTTTTTTGTAGTGGTAGTGACTCTAAGGGGTTTCTTTGTTGTCGGTTTCCTCGTTGGTATAGTCTTTTTGGGAGGCTTAGCAGTAGTTGGTTTGTCTCTAATAATAGTTGCGTTTGGCTTTTTGTCTAGAATAACTATATCATGTAATTCTTGAAATGTTCCTTGAAGGCTTCCTACTATTTTGCTAACGAATAAGTTCATTTTGTCATTGAGCTTATCATCTTCTTGCCATGAAGGTGTTGAAAATTCTACATCATGAAGCATATCTAACTCATTCTCAGATAATGTAACTACACTTGTATTAAAGACACTGGGATTGGAGCCAGTAGCATTAAGCATTGGATTTCTCACAGGTGGGAAGTTATTTAAATCATCCGCTGAAGTTGATATTTCTGAAGGAATATCTGTAACATCTACGTTAGAGGTAGTCATCGTTGAAATTGAAGAAGACACTGGTCTGATAGACGAAATTTTGACAGGGTAAGGTGTAGTGGGTGACGGTTTTGGAGTAATAACAACTGTAGGTGAAGGCCGTTGCTTTGGTGGCTGGGAAGGTGGTTTTGGCTTGGGTTTCTCTAACGTATTTGGTGGTTTCCCTACAAAAATATTATTAGTTGATTCAATGTGATTATTCACAGTTATTTGACTTATAGGTTTCTTGAAAGGTTCTTGAGATATTTCAACAAACTGTGTTTCTTCTGAAGATGTTTCTGGTTTGCTGAGACCATCAAGTACAATAACTGTCGGAGTTACACTTGAAAAAGTATCAGAATCATATGTTGATGGGTAGCTGGAAGAAGACGATATAGGTCGCCTCAATGGTCCAGGTCCTCCGGTTACGTAACTTGTAGATGGTGGTCGCTTTGTGGTCGTACTTGGTTTAGTAGTTGTTGTCGAACTCACATAACTGAATGTTGTAATTGAATCTCCAAAATTATCCGGATTTGTAGGGTATCTATTGAAAGCGTCAATGTCTTGACTAGTAGATTGACTAGGTTTGGGAGATGAATAAGAGGGTTTGATTGGTCTTTCATCATGAGGTATACTATTAGGAGTGGTGTAAATACTACCATAATACGGTTTATTTGTTGTTAGAGGTTTTTTAGTAGAATCATAAGAGCTATAAGATGATGTACTGTATGGTGATGTACCAGAGAATGTAGATGGTTTTAGTGTCACGTAATGTCCAGTAGATAAATAATAACTTGGATAGCTACTGCTGTATAATACTGGAGAGACTGTAGACGGAGCTGGTGAAGATTTAGTTTCCATAACATCCATAGAAGATGGAGTTACATCTTGTTTCATACTTGGAGTGCTTTCATTCAGCATTTGTATTATACTGTCTACTGAAGTTAACTCTGACGTCTTATCTTTTGTAACAGTTGCAACCATTACATAATTTTCTGTAACAGGCTGTTTTGTAGTGGTTTTATTAACTGGTTTTGGTCTGAACACTGGTTTATACACAGGATGATGAGTTGATACAATAATAGATGGAGATTGGATTGACGTAGAACTGGGAGGTACAGTAGGTTTTGTTTGCATAGAAGATATGTGTACATTAAAGTCGGAAGGTCTTACTACGTCATTAGCTTCTGTCCCATTTCTATGGAAGAGTATAGTTTCTGCGACTGCATGATTTATTGTACTATGAGTATAAACATTTTCAGGTTTTATAAAAACATAGTTATTATCTTTAGGTGGAGTACTTAACAAAGTGTTTGTTATCTGACTCAGACCTTCTGAGATGATTTCAGCTTGATGACTTTCAGTACTTAGATCATCAGACTTCATAGTTGATGAGGAAACTTGACCTGGTCTGTATCCCGGAGTAACAACTGGCTTAAAACTATTATGCCAAGCACTAAGCTGCTCATCATAATCTTCAGTCTCCGTTTCAGCTTCAGGATAATCTAAATAACTGGTCATCACAACTCCTGGACCCTTTGGAAAATGTGATTGGCTGTCCAAAGGAAGTTGACAGCAGGCTCCAAATAAGAACCCATCCATGCAGGCACCAACCATCTCTCCTCCTCTTTGCACGCACTCATGATTGAACATGCATATCGTGTTTCCTCTATTATATTTTGCTGCTCGACTTGCTTTGCAATAAGATGGCGTTATTTTGTATCCGCCAAACAGCTTTCGGCCATCTGAAAGTAAAATATTACATTTTAACTTGGGGTGAACATTACTTATAATTAATTACTTAATTTTAGAGTATATAGTAATTAGGAAAATTAATTAGGATGTGGTATAGATATGGGGTGACACAAGAAAAAACCCAAAGAGCATAATATGAAATTATAAAAAAAACATATTTTTTATTTTTGTAAGTCTACCCATCGATGTAACTGTTGTGTTCCAGCTTATTTCCGAAACGGCAATACCGAATTTGATGGCACTTTTACTGACAGATAGTAACATAAAGAGTAAGTCTTTTTCAATTTAAACAAAAATTAAATGCTACCTACAACCCTACTAAACATGAGGGTGTCTCTCATTTAATATATATTTTAAAAATTTCTTTAAGAAATATAATCTTTAGTGATGTTATAGCTTTAACGTTCTAAAAACGTTGAACTTCTAAGCTACAAACATAATGGCTTATGAAATTTAAGACTGACAGAAACTAATTTTATATAAATTGATTATTATTACGCACAATTTATACGTTTTACCGATTATTTAGTTATTGGAGAAACTTTATTTACGATCATAGAAAGTTTTGTACGTGATTTGAATCAAAATGGCGTAATGGTGGAAAAATACTTTATGAATTTTAATAATAGATTTACTTTGAAAGTTCATTTAAATTAACGTGTATAATATTTATAACATTGTTTTGATCGATAGTATATAATATGACGACAGATTCGGAGGTCATGGGTTCAAAACCTGGGTCGGTCCAAGTTGAACTTTTCTTTCATGGAATATTATGTTTTACCCATAGATTACCTTTTTTTATGTGACAAAGGGGGCAAACGGGCAGGAGACTCACCTGATGGAAAGTGATCACCTCCGCCCATGGACATCAGCAAGACTGCAGGGCTTGCAGTTTTGCAGATGCGCAGCCGGCCTTTTAGGAAAGAGAGGGAGGAGGGAGAAGGACGGGAGGAGGGATGGAGAGTTGGCCTCCCGGACTCTCACTCACCGGACGAAACGCGACAGCATAGCTGCCACTTCACGCCGGTCTTCTGTGAGAGAGTGGTACTATATGAGACGTGCCTGCTCATTCGGCTGCTACCCGAAGGTAACAAGCATGGCAATACCACTATGGCTATGGACACCATAGTTATATCTCTATAGGCTACATAGTATTAAAAAAATCGTTTCCACGGTGTCAGTGCCCTTAGTTAGTTAGTTGTAGTTATCTTTTACACCATGCATCAGATTTTAATGCAGTTTTCATCAAAATAAATGCATATTATAGTAAAAAAGGCGATAGAATACCTCATATATGAAAAATCTATACGAATCGTTAAATATCTAAGAACTCACCTTTCACTAGGTGAGTCTTTGTTTAAAAAAATAAAACAGGAACGTAACAAACTAAACGTAAGATTTTTTTGACTTAATTGCTGAAGCAATCTTTCTAATACTTTAAACTGCCTTGTTGTTGTAGCGGCTAGCATGTACGGTCGCACACCAGGAGGTTCTGGATTCGAGTTCCGGCCCTTGGTGGAGCCGGGCCTGGCCGGAATCAGTCAGGACGACATCATTACTTTAAATCTAATAATTAAACAAAAAATCTAAATCTTTAGTTAAAAAATCCGGTAAAACCCCACAAAAATACATCTTCTCATAAATTTTTTCGTATCCTAACGAACTTTCTATATAACAGGTATCATTTCTCCATAGAAAGATCCACATTATTGATAGAAGGTTAGAGAAACAAAGATGGTTTTTTCATGTGATAATTTAATTATCTTTTGTTGTAAACGATGTCAGTGGAACACGATTCAGCAGATATGAATGGGTTTACTGTGACACAGGTTTTTATGTAGTTCAATGAACTTATATGTCTAAGAAACTAGCTTTTAAATATGATTTTTCGGATTTTTTTACGGATTAATTCAGATTTTTGGTTAACGTTTTATATGCTTTACAGCAATCATGGTCTGGGAGAGAGAATTCTAAGCGTCGAGAACCAATGAAATAACTTAACTAAATAATTAATTAACATATCTTTTTTGCAGATTTATTTGAAGTTTTGATAAACGTTTCGATTTGTTTACAGCAAACATGGTCGTGGGAGAGAGAGAGAATTCGAAATGTCGTAAACCAATTTAAATAAATCCGAGAAAAAATCCGAAAAAAATATTTTTTTAACTGTGAAATATTCGCGTATATGTTAGAAAGTATTAAACTCTAGCTTATTTAAATACTCTAATTTTTCTACTATTGTAAATGCGAAAGCTTCATTGTATGTATGTCTGTCTCTTTTTCACGCTACAAGCTGGCCTAATTTAGATGAAAAGTTCACAAAATATAATAGACATAATCTGGGAGCTCTAGTTAATAAAACCAACTTTTGTTTTAATGTCTGTATGTATATGAAAGAAATTACTTTCTCATTACGGTATTAAAATATTCTCAGGGATTACTACTTTTATTCTTTACATGAAACGTTGTCACTTTCACTTTGAAAACTCACTAAAAGGTTTTAATTAACATATATTGTTAGTTTTAAGTAGTAAGTCGTCTAGCTACTCATCATCGTTTCACTCAGGTTCGTTCCTTGTGAAGAACAAAAATAGATCTATCCAAGAACCGTATATTTTTTCGGACTAAAAAGTGAACTATATGCTATTCCACGCTATAAACTATCTTTAAGCAAAGTTTCATTCAGATCCATTCATCCGTTCTGGCGTAATTGAGTAACAAACATCCATATATAAATATGTTGGGACATTATTACAACAGCGCCATCTAGTTCCGTGGTAAGCTACGAGGCTTGTGCTACGGATACCAGATAGTTGATATACTACACATATAAATTTTAAATACATACATATTATAAATATAAACACCCATGACTGGAGTACAAACATTCATGCTCAACAAATGAATGCCCCCAGCGGGACTCGATCCCGCGACCGCTGGCGCAGAAAGTAGGGTCACTACCAACTGAGCCAAACGAGTCGTCAAATATACCGTTTAGTATTTCTCTAAGTTGAGATATTTTCTATAATAAAAAGTATCTTGCATCATAATCTATCCAGTAGCTTTCTGGTGATACAGTCACAGACAAACAGACGAAAATCCAAAAAAACTATAGATTCGGCCTCTGTATCTATAATAATGTTAGATTTTTCAAAAAATATTCAATGTACAGATTCAACTCTTTTAGAATTTTATTATATGTATAGATTAATGTTTTTCGTCACGTCATTCATATGTTATGACTCAATATCATTTTGAAGCGGAGTAAAAAGTAAATTTACTTTCACTGGTGACATCATACATCCGCGTTTCCAATGCAACGATTTACCACAGAATGTAATGTTTGAGAAAGTGACCATTTTATTGGGGTTGACCACTTGTTACTGTTACTGATAATTGTTATTGCTAGTGGTCGAAATTTGACCATATACGTAACTGGAACCCGGCCCGCTTCGCTGGGCGTAAGTTAAAGTAAATTAAACGGTTTTAATTATAAAAATTTTCCAATAAAATTAGATTTAATTACTCCTTATAACATTAGCTATCTACAAGTGAAAGTCTTGTCAAAATCGGTCCAGCCGTTTTAGAGATTAGCCGTAATAAATAAAGAGAGACAGAGAAAATTTGCATTTAGTGAAAAGCTGTTAAATTGAAATTAAGAACAAACACTTCAATTTTGTTTATATCTACTGATATACTAATGATATAATTAAAAAATAACTACGTACTAAGTTTAATCATATTTAAAAAGCTGACTTCAACCGATAATCGAACCAACTAAAAACACTGCACACACCTTCACTATTTTATTGAACTAAATCTAATACTGATAACAAGTCTATTATAAAGATTGTTTCTTATACTTAAAGTGTAGTACTTAGTGATACACTCGGGGCCCAGCGACAGGCCCGTGCCCAGCAGTGGGACGTAAAAAAAGGCTGAATTCAATACCTATACTTTATGATTGTTAAACAGGTAATTATATCAAAAATAATTTTAAGTATTTTGATCGTCTGTCCTAGACGCGCGACCCTCTAAAGTTTATGACAGAGGACTGATATATGGTGGAGGTATACAACAGAGTGTACAATTAATTAGCCGCGCATACATCGAAAAACCCATTTTTGGGCTCACTAGGAAACCGAAAGTCAATCGTATTCAAATCCTGAGTCAACTTTTAGTATTTTTTAAAAGCTACTGTCTTTTTCGCCAACTTTCTGTTTGAGAGAGAATCAAACAAATCGAAAGACATGAGAAGTCCGCCAACCCTATCTTGGCCAGCGTGATGGACTACGATCCATTCATTTTAAAGCCCTAACACTTGTACTAGATAACTAAAATGTGTGAAAAATTGCTACTAATATTATAAATACGAAAGCAACTCTGTCTGTCTGTCGCGCTTTCACGCCAAAACTACTGAACCGATTTTAATTGAAATTTAGTACACAAATAGTCTAGAGCCTGAGAAAGGACAAGGGCTACTGTTCAAGGCAGAAAAGGGCTGTAATTTGTAAGGGGTTGAAATTGCATTTCCCAACGCTAAAAAAAGAGATAAAAATTTGTATGGAAATTACGTTATTTTTAAAGCTAGAAGCTTGTAATCTTATTTTTCAACCGACTTCCAAAAGGAGGAGGTTATCAATTCGTCTGTATGTTTTTTTTTTATGTTTGTTAGCTCAGAACTTTGAACTGGGTGAACCGATTTTGATGATTCTTTTTTTATTTGAAAGGTAGTGCTTTCCGTGTGGTCAAAGCAAAATAACCCTAAATAGATACATATTCGATTAATCTATCAATTTGTAAACATAATCAAAGTACCTGGCTGGCACCGACTCCAAAATTAACAAAGTCCTTAAAAGTATTATTTTCTACTTTTTAGTTAGATTTATTTAGTTTGGAAGTCGGTTTTTGTTTTTTTGTTATAAATAATTTATTAGACTTAGATATAAGTAAAAAGAAAACATTTAAAGTTTGTAATTTTGGTTGGTTTTTCATTTTTATATGATTTTTCGACCATGACCTAGTGTATAAAGCCGTGCCAATGACCTCATCACATATCGGGGTCAACACCATGCGTACTAACGCGCATATTATGCAAAGCCATAGACTATTTCTATTACATATCCTTCTTTCTAAGCTTTTTAACAACTCACAATATGTTATCCTAAATTGTCTTCAAAAAGATTAAATAAGTTGTGTATATTTCTATTTCTCTATTTCCCAGGAATTGCGACATGCATACCATTAATACTAGGAGTAAACATAAACTTGTAATGCCTGTGACTCGTTTACGCCGAGTCAGTGATTCTTTTTATGGACAATGTATACGCTTATACAACAGGATCCCAGAAAACGTTCAAAAAGCTCCTATTGCCTTTAAAAAAATGTGAAAGAACGTTTGTGTAGTAAAGGATATTATTCGATTAACGATTTTTTAGAAGACAGTACGCCTTGGGAATGATGTGATCGCCTCCAGGCTATTTCAACCCATAGAATTATTGTTCATTTCAATTTTAATTAAAAAAAATATTAAAACAGACAAAAAAAAATTAGTCCCGCTGAGTTTCTTTCGCCAGCTCTTCTCAGGTCAGCGGCTTCTTCTTTCCGAACTGGTAGTAGACTCATGACGTTCAGTAAAAAATTGTAATAATTTTATGCTGAATAAAATATTTTGAATTTGAATTTGAACATTTTTGGAATTGTTGCTAAAATATCTATTTTTTGATACTCCATACGATCAATTCAGGAAAGATAATTTTAAGACATATACTGACGCCTCAAATACGCCTTTTTAATTTTTAACGATATTTATGTACCCTATTATAAACGACGGATGTTTCATCAAAATCGGTTCATGAGTTTAGTCTCTCTTGACCGATTGTGGCCGCGACAGCCAATCTCATTGCGACTAACCATCTGCGCGGGAGATATAGTGCACAAGTGTACGCGCGGACACGAATACACTCTCTATTCCTATCATTCTTATACTCCGGTGGGATGACGGTTGACACGACCAGTGGTAGGACGCAGGACCGACGGTTGCTCTCCGAGGCACGGGGGTGTCACACCGCCAATTTTCTATCTCCGGGCTGTTACTAGGGCTTACGCAACAGAAAGACTCAATAACTAAACTTGGCCCGACCCGGGACTCGAACCCAAGAAATGTGCAACCGTACATGCTAACTTCTACATCAATGAGGCAGTTAACGCTGAGAAAAGTAGACCATAACGAAAAATTTTACTACTAGTCCGTGAGAAAATCTCAAATATGCGACGATGAGTATGAATTATTCAAGAGTTTGCATTTTTAATTGCCATCATTATTCTCTTAACTATTGCTTTTTTAAATTGAACTTAATAAAATTGATAAGTGATATGATAAATAATCGTTTGACTTTAAAATCACTCTTGTTAACGTCCCACTGGGTTCGAGCCTATCGTTATTGCAAGGAGAATAAGGCCATGTAGGTTTCCTCACGATGTTTTCCTTCACCGTGATACAAGTGGTGATCATGTTAGATAAAGATTCGCACATGAATATATGAGAGGTGCGATAACCGGATTTGAACCCGCATCACTCGGTTATCCAAGCGAGCGCGTTACTATTCGGCCACCACTGCATTTACATGGGGTATGTATACATTTTTCCGTAAACAAAGTCGGGGCAGGTCGTTAGTTTAAAATAAAGAGCAAGTAGGTACTACATTATATATAAAATAAGTAAGTAATAAATTATTTTTAACAAAAAAACAAAAACCGACTTCCAAACTTAATAAATCTAAACTAAAAAGTAGAAAATAATACTTTTAAGGACTTTGTTAATTTTGGAGTCGGTGCCAGCCAGATTATGTTTACAAATTGATAGATTAATCAAATATGTATCTATTTAGGGTTATTTTGCTTTGGCTGGCACCGACTTCAAAATTAACAAAGTCCTTAAAAGTATTATTTTCTACTTTTTAGTTTAGATTTATTAAGTTTGGAAGTCGGTTTTTGTTTTTTTGTTAAAAATAATTTATTTTTAAATTTTTTGCGGAAAGTAGATACGTATTGTGGTAATGACTATAAAAATTTACCTTCTATTATGAGGTAAACCTAATAGCCTGAAAGTATACAACTATCCGTTCATAATTGCGTATTATATTGAAAGAATTTTCTTTAAACTGCTAACCGTTGAGGAGTTGTACCTTCCATCATCAGTAACGGTACGTGGCTCAAATATCCATATAGCCTATAAAAGATTCGGCCGAGCATCGTTAATTTGCTCCTAAGAATTGAAGAGTTCCGATACTTTGTCATGGATCCCATCATCAGAACCTTACCAAACTCTCATCAAACTACCCTTGAAGTATACCCTTTTCATTAAAAAAAGAATCATCGAAATCGGTTGGCGTGATATTGAGTTATTCGTCCATTTGTCGCGCAAATACTTAATGCAAATTTAAGACTTTTATGGTTTTCTCATGGATGCCATTATCAGAACTGGAAAATATTAAAATGGGACCACATGGGAAGCACTACCTTTCAAATAAAAAAAGAATCATCAAAATCGGTTCACCCAGCTCAAAGTTATGAGCTAACAAACATAAAAAAAAAAAAAAAAAAAAAAAAAAAAAAAAAAAAAAAAAAAAAAAATACAGACGAATTGATAACCTCCTCCTTTTGGAAGTCGGTTGAAAATCGATTTCGCCAGCAAATCAATTAAAATACATTAGAAAGTGTATGTCGCGTTGCGAGACATTCGTTATTCGGAACGCGTTGATCCTTCCGCCAATTTTTGGAGCACGCAGTCGTTGGAATGTGCTCTGAATCAAGGTCGGGGTTAAAAGTGACCTTACTTACTGTGTCGGTCGCGGGTTCGAGTCCCGCTGGGGGCATTCATTTGTGTGAAGAGCACGAAGGTTTGTACTCCAGTCATGGGTGTTTATATTTATAAAATGTGTGTGTTTAAACTTACACTTCACAAGTGTATCAGCTATCTGGTATCCATAACACAAGCCTCGTAGCTTACGATGGAACTAGATGTACTGTGTCTTAATACAAAAAGTCCCACTGCTGGGCATGGGCCTCATTTCCATACAGAATTAGGCCACGATCCACCACCATGGTCTTCACCCAACTTTTAATATCAACTGCACTCTCGACACACTGCCGGCCTTTTTATATGCGTAAATATAGATGCGAGTATCGAAAATTAAAAACGTTTCTAGTAATTTCAAATCCTTTCTTAAAAAAGGCTTTGTCTCTCTCTGACACATAAAATTGAGCATGGTACAAACTCTATTCCGCGACAATATTCTCGTAGTAAAAAGTATGGTATGGTATGGTGATAACGGGCTGGTTTCCGCAATTTGACGACTTCGCGCCTATTTTGCGTGTGTGGGAACATTCTATTCTCTTTTGCCACCCAAGTTCCTCCAGAAATTTAAAAATCTAGACTTCTAGAATATCTCCGGAAGTGCCCAAGAGTATCTATGATATCGTATATAATGTTGACCCGGATATCCTGTTTTTATGATACTAAATTTCATTTAAACTGTGCACAAATTTTCATGCAGTTTTCACCAATGGATAGAATGGTTCTCCAGGAAGGTTTTAATATATAATTTGTCAAGTTTTTGTATAAAATGGCTAAAATATAATGATATCTGTTGGAGGTGTCGGAAAAATATAAGCCGTCTGGGAGCTTTCAACGAAAACACTGACTAAAACTTTTGAGATATAACTAAATGATGTATGGTGGAATTGTGTATCTTATATAGGTCTACAAAAAAGTCCGCGATGGCATATGCCTATCTCTTAAGGATAACATACTATATAGAAAAAATTTAGGAAATTTAAAACAACATTATACAAATAACGGCGTTTGACGTATCATGTTATGACCGTTGCCATGGTGCGTGCAATTCATATAATCAACTCAAATATATACCGGGCGGTGTGAAGTAAATATATACAACACGTACCTAGGGGCGAACCCGAGCGAAGCGAGGGTGGTTCGCTAGTTATGAATTAAATCATAACCGCGCACCCATTCAAGTGCCGTCCTTTATCACTGTTACTTAACCAACATCTAATGAAAATTCACACATCGCTTAACCGATGCAGAATCAGGCGCCGGAATTGATTAGCCTACACTCACTAAGCATGTAGAATAACTGTACTTTAGACGCCTAAGAAATAATCACGTTTTCGTAGCTTATATTAAAACTAGAGTTACACCTTTTAACGGTATAGATTAATATAGATTTTATAGAAAATAAACCTTTTTTCGCAGTAAAAATTATTCTATGTTATATTATAAAAGAAACTACCTCTTCGGATTTTGTCGCGGGTTTATTTTGATTTTTAGTTCACGACGTTTCGAATGCTTTACAGCGTACATGGTCACGGGAGAGACTAAGGTATTTGACGTCTTAGAGGTTTATAATTTATACTTGTTACAGACAGTGCCTACCCACAATTTACATTTTTTTTCTGAAAATGGTAAAAAGTACCTTATAATATTTTTATTCAATTCAATTCAATTATTTCCTTTAATGGGTTCCAGAAGTGACGGTTGGGCACAGTTAGTTGAATTCGCCAAAATCAAAATTTTTATTTCTAAACATTTTAGTTTAAATTAAATAAAAAATAAATAAAATGTCAATTATAATGTCGAATATTCGCGTAAACCTAAGAAAGTATTATACTTATGTAGTTTTCTCGTGATGCGATTACAGACAGGCCGAAAATATTTGAAACTTAAGATTCGGCCTCTGCATCGATAGTAATAACTATTTCAACAAGAATTTGCAAAAAATATTTTATGTGCAGATTCGATTTAATTAGAATATATGTACATAGTACATTTAACTGCCTCGGTGGTGTAGTGGCTAGCATGTACGGTCATACATCCAGAGGTCCTGGGTTCGAGTCCCGGGTCGGGCCAAGTTTAATTATTGAGTCTTTCTGTTTAGTAAGTCTCAGTAACAGCCCGGAGTTGGGAAGTAGGCGGTGTGTCACCTCCGTGCCTCGGAGAGCACGTTAAGCCGTCGGTCCTGCGCCTTAGCTCTCACTGGTCGTGTCGAGTAGTCGTCCCACCGGAGTATGAGAGTGATAGGAACAGAGAGTGCACTTGTGTCTGCGCGTACACTTGTGCACTATAATATCTCCTGCGTAGTTAGCTAGTCTCAATGAGCATGGCCGCCATGGCCGCAATCGGTCGGAGAACATTATTATGTACATAGAGAAACCACATCCACTTACTCGTATATTGTCCTCTAACTTTTCTCAATAAAGTCGGCTGTTAAATGCAAAAAGATTTTGTTAGACCTAATGTAACTGTCATAATTAAGATCAGTAACAAAGGAGAAAGCCCATTTTCGGCCCTGTGTTACACGAACGATATATGTATCAAAAAAATCCTATTTTTATTGTTTTATTCATT
Source organism: Boloria euphrosyne (assembly GCA_951802675.2). Lineage (NCBI taxonomy): Eukaryota > Metazoa > Arthropoda > Insecta > Lepidoptera > Nymphalidae > Boloria > Boloria euphrosyne. Next base: position 675,836 of record OX637898.1, on the reverse strand, counting down.
AAAATCTTAGCTTTATTTGCTAAAGTCGAATTAACAAAAAAAATATTTTTCGATATTGCTTAAAACTCCTATAAACGGACATTATGTTTTGTAAAATGTCAATGTCTATATTAATAAATGCAGGCTATAAAGAATTGTTCTATAAAAATAGTGATCAATTTATTTAAGAATTATTGATAGCAAGCACTTCAACGTATGTATGTATGTCCTATATATTCTAAATCCCAACCTACCTCAGTAACATTATACAATGTTGTAAGCATATGCGGAAGCAACACAAAATAATTAGAGCGTGGTAGAAAAGCATACCATAGCGGCCGATGGCACGTGACGTTTAGTTATTACACTTATGTTTAAGATCTGTTCGACGACATGTTTGGTTCAGTTTGTAGTGACTCTACTTGCTGTATCAGCAGTCGCGGGTTCGAGTCCCGTTGGACCCCCATTCATTTGTTGAGCATAAATGTGTGTATACCAGTCATTGGTATTATATTTATGATGTGCATGTATTTAAAGTTATATATGTGTAGTGTAACTATCTGATATCCGTAACACAAACCTCGTAGCTTACTACGGAACTAGATGGCGCTGTTGTAATAATGTCCCAAACATTAAAATATTACAAAGCTGCAAAAGTTCTTTTAGTTCGAAGGAGAGAAGCTATTCATGTGGCTGTAACTTTCAATACGTGTATTTACTCTTCTATGGATTCTGACCAGATACGAAGAGATTGAGCTAAAGCATTAGACTATCAGACTAATGGTTGGACATGTTTGGATGTAATTTAGTTTACATAATATGTAGTTATCTGTGAGTCAGTGGTAGCTCAGTGGCAACACGCTTGCTTTGATAACCGAGATGCGAGTTCAAATCCGAGTCTCGCAACTCTGATACTTTCATGTGCGAATCATTTCTAACATGATTACCACTTGTCTTACGGTGAAGGAAAGCATCGTGAGGAAACTTACATGTCTGAGAGAACCTAGCAAGTTTTCGTAAGACATGTGAAGTTGGGCTGATCCCCCTCGTATTGAAGGGAGGCCCACCCCCAGCAGTGGGACGTTGTATCAATGGAACAATCTGGATAAACACGTAGGCTATTTTATGGTAAATAATGCACCCAAGAGCAATTTGCTAGAAAGAAAATAATTTAAAACAAAATTAATATGAAAATTTAACCATTGTTTTACAAAAAACAGCTTTTGGAAAGTAGTAATTTAATTATTTATCGTATAGTCGTATACATTATCGTTTCTTTCGCTTCTTTTATCGAGTAACGGGATCGTTGTAATGAATTCTGTTGGCGATCCTCGTCGATGTTAATCATGCAGAAAGTATATCTATATATATAATTAAATTGGTTTGTCCTGTTATAAGTAGCAATGTCCAAATAATAATAATATATACATTACAACAGCGCCATCTAGTTTCGTGGTAAGCTACGAGGCTTGTGTTACGGATACCAGATAGTTGATAGACACATAGGTATATAATTTTTAAATACATACATATTATAAATATAAACACCCATAACTGGAGTACAAAGATTCGTGCTCAATAAATGATTGCCTCCAGCGGGACTCGAACTCACTACCAACTGAGCCAAACGTGTCGTAAATTAATCTAATTAAATAATAGCTGTTATTGTGTTTTAACTATAGTTGCTAATCAGTACCTCGCTTCGCCAATATTGTAAATAACTTTAAATTTTTTGAGCGGTATCCTTTTTTTTAATAAAAGTATCCGAAGTTAATCTTTATAACATCATCTATAATTGAAAGTTTTATCAAAATTAGTCCAGTAATTTCAAGAAGAGAACGTTAACTAATAACATTAAAAATTAAAAAAAAAACAACATAAAATAATATAAATAGTATTCTACTAGTCAAACCCTTTCATTTGATACTTACATAGAGGGAGTTGTGAAAAAATATATAATCCGCCATTTTGGACCGATTTTCATCAAACATAGCTAAGAACACTCCCGACTTATTCATCTTACAAACAAAAAATAATATCAAAATCGCTTCATCCATGGAGATTAGAGACCAGGAGGACCATGGCTTTATACTAAAGCATTACCAGCCTGTCCTTGAAAATTTGTAGAATTTATAACGCGCTGTCGTCGGTAAGTAGTATTTGTGAAGTTAGCTGTTTATCCGTATTGTCACTATTGTGACAACGTGAAGTTAGGCATTGAGACAACATAGCGATCGCAGCGCCTCCTTAGTTTGACAATATTTCTTAGACACTACATTCTAGTGCGATGGTCCTCCTTGTCTCTAACCTCCATAGCTTCATCCGTTCGGACGCTACGATGTCACAGACTGACACATAGACACGTCAAACTTATAACACCCCATTGTTTTTGCGTCGGGGGTTAAAAATAGCGTTTATATATTCCATAAATGTATTTTTTACAAACAGACAATTTTATTTATCTCTATAGATTATTTTTATGGCATTTTATGCCGTAAGAAAGTTCACATGCAAAGTCATGTTCACTCTACAATGCTATATTTTTTAAAACAAATATTAGTAGAAATTGTAACATAGTGATGTTAAAACAAGTTTTACTCAAAGAAATGTTTAACATATTTGCTTAACAAATTTCTTTTCGCCGAAATACTACTAAGCCGAATTGAAATTAGATATTCTGAAATTGAGTGCGTTTCATATTTAATTTAGAGCGAGCGAAGCCGTGGGTTTCACTAGTAAACGTATACTAAAACTTGACAAATTATATACTAAAACCTTTCTCGAGAACAGCTCTATCTATTGGTAAAAATCATGAAAATCGGTGCAGTAATTTTTGAGTTTATCGCGAACAAACAGACGCGGCGGAGGACTTCGTTTTATAATATGGAGAGACTAAGGACTCATCCTCGCTTCGCTCGAACATTTTTAGCGTTGTATGGACTACATATTACATAGACTATATGTATAATGTATAATCCTATACTTGAGAAATGGTTGATTCCACATTTTCACCCCCCTTTTCATACCTTTAAAGGATGATTTCCGAAATGAAAACCATCCTATGTCTTTCATAGGGTCTTAAACATTATTAATACTTTTTATCTAAATCGGTTCAGCAATGTTTTAGTTAATCTATTACAAGCATATACAAAAACACATTTTTTTTTAAATAGTGTAGAAATAGTTTAGGCAGATTGATAGAAGAAGTTGGCTGCGAAACCAAAGTGGAAGGTAATTTGTCACTTCTATTCTTACGAATACTATTCTATGTTCATACAGGCTTGTCACAGAGTTACAATTTTACCCAACTGCGACGAAACACTAAGGGAGTATGTGTTTGACCTGTATACGTATGTATATCCGATCCTTTGTTCCACAATAACTAAACGGCTGAGCCGATTTTGATGATTCATACATTGTTAGATTCATATTGATAACGCGAGTATCATCAGTAGGTACCATATAAATAAAATTGAAGGGTTTGATGAAAAGATCAATTTTTACAATTTTTGTCTGCCTGTCTGTCTGTTTGTTCCAACTAATCTCTGAAACGGCTGGACCGATTTTGACGGGACTTTCACTCGCAAATAGCTAATGTTATAAGGAGTAACTTAGGCTACAGAGTTATAAAATCCGTTTAATTTATTTTAAGTTACGTATATGTAATAGAAACAGTTAAAATTTAGCGTATATCATGGTATATTGCATGGCTCGTTAAAAATAATTATATGAGTCGTAGATTTTACTGCAGCCGTTAAAAAGTTTCACTATCCGCCATATTATATACTATAATGATGGCAAATTATTCTATTGTCATCCGGATTTCTCATACTTAAACGTTCCAAATTTATTCTACTTGTTTAAAAAGTCGACTTCTTTTTCTCTCATCAGTTATTCTATGTTAATTGTTATATGTTAATTATTGTATATTAATTATTATATGTTACTAGCGACTCACCCTCGCTTGGCTCGGGTTCGTCTCCAGGTGTAACCTCTTTAGTATAGTTTAAAAGATTTTCCCGCTTTTCTGTTGAAATTTTTCCTGAATATTCTTTGCTATAAACCTCACGGAGCCCGAGACCTTTCCAACGAACGCAAAACCGTGGAAATCGGTTCGTGCGTTCTGGAGTTATAGCGTCAGGAAGGAAAACCCGACTTATTTTTATATAGCAGATATATTATAGTATACTAGATAAGTTTACAGTTAGTGTGTATTTCTCAGAGATTAAATATTTTCTTGCAGAAAAAGGTATCCTATATGTTGATGCGGATAACCAGCTATCATCATTTATTTATTTATTTCTTTACGGACAACCAACAAAAGGTACATTTAATTATACTTATTATGGCATACTTATAATGTAACAATCTAATCTATGTCTGGTAAATATTCTTTTAATTATAGGTTATCACATGCAATGATATCAAATTGGAAGGCAGTGGTAGCCCAACGGTAACGCGCTCGCTTGTATACATGAAAATATCAGAGTTGCGAGACCCGGATTTGAACCCGCATCACTCGGTTATACAAGCGACGCGTTACCGCTGAGCTACCACTGCCTAATAATACATATATCATACCAAATTTCATCAAAATCTGTTCAGTGGTTTTCTCGTAATGCGACCACAGACAGACAGACAAACAGACGTAAATTCTACAAACTATAGATACGACCTATGTCGATAATAATGACTATTTCTATAATATATTCCAAAACATAATTTATTTTTTATTTATTTTTATAAGTAGCCTAAGTTACTCCTTATAACATTAGCTATCTGCGAATGAAAGTAACCGTCAAAATCGGTCCAGCCGTTTCAGAGATTAGCCGGGACAAACAGACAAAAATTTTAAAAATTGTTTTTTTGATGCAAGTACCGTATATACTTTCATAATATGCATTTAGTGAAAAGCTGTTAATTTGAAATTACAAACAGACACTTCAATTTTATTTATATCTACGGATAGATCTCTGGAAATACTTCAAAATCTCACGTCCCGAGAGTAATAAACTAAAACTACGTACCTCTACAAATTCCAATGGCCTTTTCTACTTTAACACGGTTTTCACTTTCATCGACCTTACTTTCTTTGTCTCTCAACGTTTGTAATATATCGTATTGCATTTTATACGTTGCTGCTTCAGTTAAGTGAAACAATTTTCTTGTACTATTAAATAAGTAATGTATGAAGAATTATTTAATACACGAAATTATAAGACGGCATAGTGACCTCGTTTTTTGTGAGTCGTTGCTATAAAGGTTTAAATTTTTGTAATTTATACATATGATTAAATTTAGAGTCAAATCTGTCATTGAATATTTTTTTGGAAATTCTTATTGAAATTGTGATTATTATCGATACAGAGGCCGAATCTATAGTTTTTAGAATTTTTGTCTGTCTGTTTGTCACCGCATCACGAGAAAACCAAATAACAGATTTTGATGAAATTTGATATGATGATAGCTGGTTTCCGGGTCAGGATATAGGATACTTTTTACTGCTGGAAAATATCTCATTTCTGAGAAATCTCAAGTAACCGTTAGAAACCGGCTGTAAATCACACGGCATGTGAAATCTAAGAATTTAGTTTCCGGTCCTTAAATCGCGGGCGGAGCCGCGGGAAATGATAGTATCTCTCAAAGTTTTTTAGGGTTGTTTTTTATATAAAATGGTCGTATATTAATACAGTTAGTACATATTTTAAAAGGTGATACGTTTGGCTCAGTGGTGGTACTTGCTTTGTCAGCGGTTGCAAGTTCGAGTCTCGCTGGGGATATTTGTATGATGAGTAGGTGCTATTTGTACTCTAGTGTTTATATTTATAATATCATGTAAGTATTTAAAATTATATATTATGTGTAATGTATCAACTATCTGGTATACGTAAGCGTAACACAAGCCTCGTAGCTCACCACGGAAATAGATGGTGCTGTGTTAGTGCTCTAATATATAAAAAAAATTACACTCCTATACACTATACATATAAAAAAATTGAAGTGTCTGTTTGTAATTTTGTAAACATTACAGGTTTTTACTATTATTACTATGCATAATATGTAATTATATAAGGTACTAATAAATGAAATACAATTTTTTAAATTTTTGTCTGTCTGTTTGTTCCGGCTAATCTTCGAAATGGCTGAATCGATTTTGATAGAATTTTCAATGGCATATACCTGACTTAGTAAGGAGTAACTTAGGCTACTTTCATTTAAGAAAAACTATTAGCTTAAAAATTAAATAAAGCCTACGGAAGCACCCGAGCGAAGTAGAGGTAAGTCGTCTGTATACTAGTATAAATAAATAAATAAATATGTTGGGACATTATTACAACAGCGCCATCTAGTTCCGTGGTAAGCTACGAGGCTTGTGTTACGGATACCAGATAGTTGATATACTACACATATACATTTTAAATACATACATATTATAAATATAAACACCCATGACTGGGGTACAAGCATTCGTGATTAGCAAATGAATGCCCCCAGCGGGGCTCGAACCCGCGAATGCTGGCGCAGAAAGTGGGGTCACTACCAACTGAGCCAAACGAGTAGTCAAACTAACAAGTAGCCTGCAAGGTATATGGTACAAATGCACGAAATGTATTTAATCATTATAATTTTATCTCTCGAACATCCGTTGTTAACAAAGTAAGATATGGGTGGAATGCTTTCGCCTAATGTCAAACCAATTAGGCACTAACCGCGGCACTCAGAGTCACTTAATGGCCCTTTAAGTCGTTCTTTAGTATGGATATTCTCGTCTTAATGGTTCATTAAGTGACTCTGAGTGCGGCCTGAAGACATGAGATTGTTTTAGATTGGCCTCGTACATCTCTACATAGTATAAAATAAAGTCTCTTCCCGCGCTTAGATCTTTTTACTACGCCGATTTCAATACGGATTTTATCAATTGATAGAGTGATTCAAGAGGATGGTATATATAGGTATATAGGTACTAGCGGACCTTACAGACGTTGTCCTATGCGCAAGCGCTAAACAACGTTGCCTAGCAACGACTTATTTATAATTGAATATGTCATTTATTGTCTAACGGTCTTATTCATAAAAAAATATAGAAGCTTTATTAGCTTGTTAATAAGCAAATTCTCAAAAACATTATTCATAAACGTTCAATAGTGTTAAAACGCTCTATAAGTATTCAATAACGGCTCTGTAACTTATAGTAGCTTGAGGCCTACTATAAGCCTACTATAAACCTTTAATAAAGGACAAGATGGTCGTCTTGTCATCAGTGACAGCTGATAATTTGATTAAACTTGAAGTGAGATTATTTTATTTGGTGTCTAGTGACATTGCGTAATTGTAAAACATTGTTTAAAATTATTTTTTTGCTGTGTATCAAACCAAGATACCATATTATATGATATAATGCAAGCTCCCCAAACTATAGCCGCCATTGGCTTTGGTGTTTGGAAGCAACGGTTTCAAAGTTTGTTGTATGGAGACACCGTTCACATGCGTAACGTAAAACCTACATATGTGGCTCTTGCAGTTTTGCATAATATTGCAATAGATCATCAGGACACAGTTCCAGGTAATTTTAATCATATTATCATAACTTTACATCAACACATGTATATTACTATTTATGTAAGCAATATTTTTTACAAATGTTATTTTATTTCAGAAAATGATGATGACATTCATATTATTCAGGAGAATGGCTTTGCGGCACCTACTAATATGAGTGAAAGAGGAAGAGTAGGAAACAGTACTTTCCTGCGAGCATTTATTGATGAGCATTTTAACTATGGATAGAAAAAATAATAAATTATTAATATAATATTATAAATTCGAAAGTAAATGTCTGTCTGTCGCGGTTTCACGCCAAAACTACTGAACCGATTTAAATGAAATTAAGTACACAGATAGTCTAAAGCCTGAGAAAGGACACAGGCTACTTTTTAAGGCGAAAAACGGCATGTAAGAGGTTGAAATAGGGGATGAAAGTTTGTATTGAAATTATGTCATTTTTAAAACTAGAAGCTTGAAATTTTTTTAGGATTTTGATTAGATATAAATAAATAAGACATTCAAAGTTTGTAAAAATTGTATTCTAAAAGTACCTATGATATAATATTGTAAATTAATAAAAGAAATATATATTTTATTTTAAAGCATTTTATTTTTCATCTCGTAATATTCACTTTTTGCTCCCTTTGCACATGCAGTGAAAACTGTGAACAATATTACAGTTTAATCTTTATTTACACTAATAATGCACTGTATTTATTTAAAAACACTATACCTGTTGAATAAATCTTCCCATGCTGCCTGCTTTTTAGAGTTTGTGTTGGTATCTGTATTTTTGTTTTCAATGGCGGAAACCCTCTCAACCAACCCTGACCAACTCCGTCAATAATAATTAATGCTACGGAAAGAAATAAGCGCGAGAAAATATTAAGTAAACACGTAGAAATAGAAAGGATTAAGGAAGAACAACAAATACACACTTATGTAGCTTGAAGTTTCAATTCTGTACTAACCTGCTATTAGCTTAACCTATTTGCACTTCTGTCTCTCTTTTTAGCTACTTTTATTCCTTTTTCAATAGTTAAAAAATGGTTTTGTTCACTAATTTACTTTTGGCGGAAAAGTCAAATCAAACGTCAAACTGATTCACGGAGCATTGAGAGCAGTATTTTTGACATTTTGTCCATGAATTTATCAGAATGACAACACAATAAAACGAATCCAGCTTATAGCAAGCATTTAGTTATGAGACGTTTATTGATCCGTTATGAATAAAGAAAGTTATGAAACGTTTAATAGGCCTATTGAGCATTTTAGCTAATGAACATTGTAAACCTATAATAAGAGATTTTTATGAATAAGACCGTAAATGTATAAATAACTAATTAATTCAAAAAAAACATTTTGTAGTGGCCCGAATTGTAAATCTAAACCATTCTCGAATGCACTCGAACACGCACAAAACACTTCACCAAAATCGGTCCAGCCGTTTAGGAGGAGTTCAATTACATACACACGCACAGAAGTGCTTTATATATAAAGATATATGTAAACTATAGTACAAGAAAGCCGATGAAATATCTGATTTCAGTGAAATCGTAAAAACGATCGTATAATTACTATTTATACAGATTCGATTGAATTAGAGTATTATTTTATGTATATAAGATAAATATAAGATAAGACGGCAGTGGTAGCCCAGCGGTAACGCGCTCGCTTGGATAACCGTGTGATGCGGGTTCACATCCGAGTCTCGCACCTCTGATATTTCATTTCTATCATGATTACCACTTGTCTTACGGTGAAGGAAAACATCGTGAGGAAACCTGCATGTCTGAAAACCTAGCAAGTTTTCGTAAGACATGTGAAGTCCGCCAACACGCACTGGGCCAGCGCGGTGGACTATGGCCTGATCCCCCTCGTACTGAGGGACACGTACGTACACACCCGTGCCCAGCAGTGGGACCTTAAAATGGGCTGAAGACGACATAAATAGATTTACATACTTTAATGGGTATCACTATCAGCGACTCACCCTCAATTTAACGTGAGCAAAGCCGCGGGCTCCACTAGTATATCTTTATAAATAGCCTATGTAATATTCAGTTGTGTAAACTATATTATTGTAGAGTTTAATCAAAATCCATTCAGTAGTTTTTGTGTGAAAGAGTAACAAACATACATACATTCTTACAAATGTTCGTTATTAGTAGGAAATAGGAATAAGTGTTATAAAACATCTTTTTTTTATTATCTTTTAAACTTAAGCCTAAAGCTTTCCAAATAAATATATACAGATAAGTAATAATAACAGATTCATCATTATTTACATCAAGCGGTAATCGAACGCCGACCAATTTTTATTCACATACCGTATAACATGCATTAAGTTCAGGAAATCAGAAGTTAAAGCTACTTTTTAACCGACTTCAAAAAAAGGAGGAGGTTCTCAATTCGTCGGGGACTTTTTTTTTTTTTTTTTCTATGTATGTTCCCCGATTACTCGACGATGGCTGGACCGATTTGGAAAATTCTTTTTTTGTTTGAAAGGGTATAGTTTCTAGTTGGTCCCATAGTCACCAAGTCACTATCTGATGATGGGATCACAGGGAAATCGAAGACAACTCTCAAATTTTATAGGCACTTATTACGTTTTTCATATATTTTCTAAAGCTGTTCAAGTATTTGCGTCTGATAATCATCATCTCCTGTGGTTGAGCTAATGATGGAAGGTACAACTCTTCAACGGTTAGGAGTTAAAAGAAAATTCTTTCAATATTATACGTAATTATAGACCGATAGTTAAATTCTTTCAGGCTCTTATTAACCGACTCTAAAAAAGGAGGAGGTTCTCAATTCGTTGGGGACTTTTCTTTATGTATGTTCCCCATTACTCGAAGATGGCTGGACCGATTTGGAAAATTCTTTTTTGTACATAAACAAAATAAGTATCTACTTTCCGTTAAAAATTTGAAAATAAATTATTTTTAACAAAAAACAAAAACCGACTTCAAAACTAAACAAATCTAAACTAAAAAGTAGAAAATAATACTTTTAAGAACTTCGTTAATTTAGAAGTCGGTGCCAGCCAAAGCAAAATAACATTAAATAGACACATTCGATTAATCGATATCTATAATATTTGTAAACATAATCAAAATACCGTTCGAAAGTTCCTTGCAAAGGCAAGATAAGTCTATCCGTCTTGGCTGGCACCGACTTCAAAATTAACGAAGTTCTTAAAAGTATTATTTTCTACTTTTTAGTTTAGATTTGTTTAGTTTTGAAGTCGGTTTTTGTTTTTTGTTAATTAAATATTTTCTCTTCAACGCTACTATAATTACTATAAATTGTCTCCGTCTTTCGTAAACTTGGAATTTTTTAACTTAATTATATGTTTTATATATTTTTTACCAATTTGAAGAAGAAAGGTGCTCCAATACACGTATTTTATATTTGTATCGATTAAATTGTAAATCGATTTTTAATTCGTTATTTAATGAATCGATTCGCTATAAGATGGCATATTTTTAGTTTGTTTTATCGTCCCAATGCTGGGTGTGGGCCTTCCTTCAGTGGCCTAGTGCGTGCGAACTTCACATGTTATTAGAAAACTTATAAGGTTCAGATATACAGGTTTAGTCACGCTGTTTTCCTTCACCGTAAGACAAGTGGTATTCATGTTAGAAATGATTCGCACATGAAAATATCAGAGGTGCAAAACCTGGATTTGAACCCGCATCACTCGGTTATTCAAGCGAGCGCGTTACTGAGCTACCACTGCTTTATATTTTCAACCGACTTCCAAAAGGAGGAGGTTATCAATTCGTCTGTATTTATTTTTTTTTTTTTTTTATGTTTGTTAGCTCATAACTTTGAACTGGGTGAACCGATTTTGATAATTCTTTTTTGATTTAAAAGGTAGTGCTTCCCATGTGGTCCCATTTTAATATTTTCCAGTTCTGACAATGGCATCCATGGGAAAACCATAAAAGTCTCAAATTTGCATTAAGTATTTGCGCGACAAATGGACGAATAACTCAATATCACGCCAACCGATTTCGATGATTCTTTTTTTAATGGAAAGGATATACTTCAAGAGTAGTTTGATGAGAGTTTGGTAAGGTTCTGATGATGGGATCCATGACAAAGTATCGGAACTCTTCAATTCTTAGGAGCAAATTAACGATGCTCGGCCGAATCTTTTATAGGCTATATGGATATTTGAGTCACGTACCGTAACTGATGATGGAAGGTACAACTCCTCAACTTTTAGCAGTTTAAAAGAAAAATTTTTCAATATAATACGCAATTATGGACCGATAGTTGTATACTTTCAGGCTATAAGGTTTACCTCATAATAGAAGGTAAATTTTTATAGTCATTAACACAATACGTATCTACATTCCGCTAAAAATTTTAAAATAAATTATTTTTAACAAAAAAACAAAAACCGACTTCCAAACTTAATAAATCTAAACTAAAAAGTAGAAAATAATACTTTTAAGGACTTTGTTAATTTTGAAGTCGGTGCCAGCCAAAGCAAAATAACCCTAAATAGATACATATTCGATTAATCTATTAATTTGTAAACATAATCAAAAGCCAGGTATGGCTGGCACCGACTCCAAAATTAAGAAAGTCCTTAAAAGTATTATTTTCTACTTTTTAGTTTAGATTTATTAAGTTTGGAAGTCGGTTTTTGTTTTTTTGTTAAAAATAATTTATTTCATTATACATTCTAAAGGCTAATTTCGAGAAAAAATCAACTCTAAGAGTGGAATCATTGCTTTTAAGTCATCTTTAGTTCAAAAGTAATTATTAAACAGTAATAATATACTTGTTATGGAGACTTGTAAGAATGTAGATAATTATTTGGAAAGCGACATACACATGGAAATATTATCTAACATCAGGTTTATCTTTTTTAAACTTAAGTATTTTTAAGACATTCATTGTTTACGATCAATATAACAATAACAAGCAAAATAATATAGAAAATAAGATTTTTTTTAAATATTTAAGTAGAAGTTGGATTGTTTAAAATAATCTTTATGATCAACCTTTGAGTGTCTCTCTGACTTATTTCAGTCATTGCCTTCCGAGTTTGATAGCTTCTATATTTGTTCTTGCGACTTACCCTCGCTTCGCTCGGGTTCGTCCCTAGGTTTAGCGCGAGCGAAGCCGCGGGTTACACTAGTAAATGTAATTATATACTAAAACCTTCCTCGAGAACCACTCTATCTATTGGTGAATAATAATAACAGCATGAAAATCGGTGCAGTAGTTTTTGAGTTTATCGCAAACAAACAGACAGACGCAGCGGAGGACTTTGTTTTATCCTCCTCTTTATGGAAGTTGGTTGAAAAAGGTAAAATCTTTTTTAAGTTTTCAACCGACTTCCAAAAGGAGGAGGTTATCAATTCGTCTGTATTTTTTTTTTTTTTTTTATGTTTGTTAGCTCATAACTTTGAACTGGGTGAACCGATTTTGATAATTATTTTTTTATTTGAAAGGTAGTGCTTCCCATGTGGTCCCATTTTAATATTTTCCAGTTCTGACAATGGTATCCATGAGAAAACCATAAAAGTCTTAAATTTGCATTAAGTATTTGCGCGACAAATGGACGAATAACTCAATATCACGCCAACCGATTTCGATGATTCTTTATTTAATGGAATCAATATACTTCAAGGGTAGTTTTATAAGAGTTTGGTAAGGTTCTGATGATGAGATCCATGACAAAGTATCGGAACTCTTCAATTCTTAGGAGCAAATTAACGATGCTCGGCCGAATCTTTTATAGGCTATATGGATATTTTTAAAAACATATATTTTTAACATTTTTTTGTATACCTGTTGTCGATACATATCTTTTAAGACATCTTAAGAACCGGCTGAAGAGAGCTGACCTGATTACAGGCGATCCATCTCATTCAAATTTATGTGACGGCCTCACGAAAACCTGACTTATATATGGCTGTGCTTTATTTTAACTAAAATTTCGTATGGGTCTGCTTGTCAACAGCTTTTTTATCCAATATTTCTTATTATCTATATTTTAAAGAGGAAAGACTTGTATTTTTGTATGTACACAGATAGTCTGGAGAATTAAAAGGACATAGGCTATTTTTCAAGGCGAAAAAAGGGCCGTGAAGGGTTGAAATAGGGGATGAAAGTTTATATGGAAGTTATATCATTTTTAAAGTTAGAAGCTTGAAACTTATTTTTTAGGCTTTTGATTATATATGAATAAGTAAGACATTCAAAGTTTGTAAAAATTTTATGCTAGGGTATTAGTGTTAACATATGTATATTTAATGTATTTCGCAACTTTTTTATAAGGGCAACGTAGAATAAACAACGCAAGTATTTGCTGAGCCAGTGGTCACGGGTTCGAGTCCCGCTGAAGGCAATTGTGTGATCACGAATGTTTGTACTCTAGTCATGGGTGTTTATGTTTATAATATGTATAACTGTGACTGTATCCCGAGAAAACTACTGGTCAGATTTTGACGAAATTAGGTATGATGATAGCTGGTCTACTATTTCCCGCGGCTCCACCAGCGTTTTAAAGAAACTAAATTCTTAGATTTCACATACCGTGTGATGTTTTACAGCCAGTTTTTAACGGTTAATTGAGATTACTCAGGAATGAGTTCTTTTCCAGTAGTAAAAAGTATCCTATATTCTGACCTGGATGACCAGATATCATCATCATCATCATCATCAGCCCATTTTAACGTCCCACTGCTGGGCACGGGCCTCCCTCAGTACGAGGGGGATCAGGCTATAGTCCACCGCGCTGGCTTACTGCGTGTCGGCGGACTTCACATGTCTTACGAAAACTAGCTAGGTTTTCTCAGACATGCAGGTTTCCTCACGATGTTTTCCTTCACCGTAAGACAAGTGGTGATCATGATAGAAATGATTCGCAGATGAAAATATCAGAGGTGCGAGACCCGGATTTGAACCCGCATCACTCGGTTATACCAGATATCATTACACTATATTTCATCAAAATCTGTCCAGTAGTTTTCTCGTTATGTGGTCACAGACAGACAGACAAAATTTCAAAAAACTATAGATTGATCTCTGTATCGATAATAATTACTATTCCAATAAGAATTTCCAAAAAATTCTATGTACAGATTCCACTAAGTTAGGATTTTATTATTTATAGATAGATAACCTAACAAATATATCAATGTCAAAGTCACTTAAAAGCATTTTTTTCCTTTTAAGAAAAAAAAAATAACGAAAATATCGATTTTAAAATCGATCATATTGTATTGACCATCAGGATTTTCGATTAACGTTAGAGTGTATATAATCGATGATTATGATCGTAAAGCAGGTACGATTCCTATTCATATAATTTATATCCATTTGATGAGACTTAAATAGCGCTATGTTTTTATGGAGATATGTATAAAGATGTAAAGTAAGAGCTTTTAACAATATTTTGTATCAAGGAAATTCAAGACAAAGGCTCAGTTGGTAGTGACCCTACTTTCTGCGCCAGCGGTCGCGGGTTCAGTCCCGCTGGGGGGATTCATTTGTTGAGCACGAATGTTTGTACTCCAGTCATGGGTGTTTATATTTATAATATGTATGTATTTAAAATTTATATGTGTAGTGTATAAGCTATCTGGTATCCGTAACACAAGCCTCGTAGCTTAGCACGGAACTAGATGGCGCTGTTGTAATAATGTCCCAACATATTTATTTATAATATACATGACTTAGAAATAACATATTTTTCTCGCAGTAAAAAGTATCCGTATAGTTGATATGAATTACCAGCTATCAACATACCAAGTTTTATCAAAATATGCCCAGTGGTTTTTGTATGATACGGTCAAAGACAGACAGACAGACAGATTTGAAGCTATAGATTTTAATAATAATAATAATAAAAACTCTTTATTGTACACCCGAAAACAGAAGAAAATAAACAGAAGCAAAGAAGAAATAGGAAAAATTACAAGAGGCGGCCTTATCGCTAAAAGAGAAGATCAATTTTTTTTTCGATAATAAATAATTACTAGGTATTTCAATAAGATTCAACTCAATTACAATTTTATTATATACGTCGATTTTGAAAGCTTAAAACGTTATATTGACAGGTGTCAAAAGGCTTTTTACAACACATTTTTTTTATATTTTTTAATTTTCTTATACCTAAATTGAATTTAAATTTCCTACCTCTATCGTATTCTTCACCCCTAAACAAGGGCGTATTGTTCAAAACCAACAACACTATCAAAATCATCACAGCACTACACTTTTCAACTGTCATTTTGAAGTTTTATTAAAAATATATATAAAAAAATTTAATATCTCACTCAAATTGTATAATTTAATTGCGACATTTGAACGGTTTTCTCGACATTTTTTTTTATTTGAATTAAAATTTTAATTTATACGTCCTCACGGTATCACGGGTCTGAACCTACTACCCGACTGACCAACTTTACCAGTGCGAAGTAAGAAATTCATATTACTATACAGATTTACTATGATAAAGTACCATCTGCCACAAAACTCACAAACTAAAATCAACTCTATGTCCCTCTTTGTAAAGCTCAGAATATGTTATAGTGATTACGTTAGAAAGAACTCGGTCACAGTTAGTATGAAGTCGCTAACCAAGTGAACGGTGAAATGAGATATTGTGAGACAGTGATATAAAAGAAAGAGACACGTATACTTTCTTTTAAATAGCCACAAACACTTTGAAGTTGTAACGATTTTTTTATTTATACAATATATTATAATAATATTGTAACTGAGATGAATCTGTATATTAAATATTTTTTGGAAAACCTTATTTAAATAGACATTATTATCGATACAGAATAGGAATCAATAGTTAAAAAAAATTAATTTGTCAGTCTGTGATCGTATTACGAGTAAAATTACTTGACAGATTTTCATGAAATAAATTGCTTTAATTTGATGACGATTACGATAATTAACCTTTGTAAGCTTCACACTTATCTACATACTCGTATATCTTATATATAAAATTCTCGTGTCACAATGTTCGTTCCCGTACTCCTCCGAAACGGCTTGACCGATTCTCATGAAATTTTGTGAGCATATTGAGTAGGTCTGAGAATCGGCCAACATCTATTTTTCATACCCCTAAGTAATAAGGGTTGGCCCCTAAGTAATAAAAAATTATTTATATGACAAAACAACGTTTGCCGGGTCAGCTAGTAAAATATAAAAGTTAATCGCTGTTCGTTAGTCTCGTACAAAACTCATAAACGACTGGGTACATTTCAATTTTTTATTTATTTATAGGTGTGGCTTAAGTTATAATGAAATATTAAAAAACAAAGAAAACTGCTGTAAAATAAAAAAAAATAGAACTATTTCCTTTCTATGGAAACCGTTAAAAAGTATCAAATAAATTTATATTAATTAACATCCTAAGTTCTCTCTTTAATAAGCTACGTTTAAAATGCACTAATTCCATCTCACTTTTTTTCTAATAATAATAGAAAAAATATTTTATTGATTGCATTTGTCTTTATTACACTTTCATTATTTAATATGTGTGAAAGAGACTGATATATTTTTTATTTCATCTTCTATGTAGGCTGATCAAAACGGGAATCGCGGTAAATGAACCAATATGAGAACGGTAAATGTATTTGCAAAGTTTTTCTTATAGAACTAATGTGTAGTCTAAAGGCATTAATTTGTTTCCTTAGAACTTATTTTTTTTTTCTAAAATAAAAGTATTCTAAGTTACTCCTTATAATATTAGCTATCTGCGAGTGAAAATCCCGTCAAAATCGGTCCAGCCGTTTCAGAGATTAGGCGGAACAAACAGACAGACAGACTTCTAGACAGATTGGATGTTAGCACCGTATATATTTTCATATGCGATAAGTTGTTAATTTGAAATTACAAACAGACACTTCAATTCTATTTATATATATAGATATAAAATGCCATTTTGTAGTATAATTTGCAAATATTTAGTTTAAAACTAAAATCTATTAATATACATAAAAATCTATTTGTTGTTTTTTCTAACGATCTAACATAACTATGGCCGCGGTCATATTACGAAGTACACGAAGACTTTCGCTTGAAGGTTACGATAGGTTGTGGTGATGTGATCTATATCGATATATTAATGTATTATTATTTTAAAATCAAAGTCGATAATTTTTTTAATATGTTAAGGGTGAAAGTATTATGTTAAGGGAGTAAACATTTTTGTCAATTTTTTTCCAAATTTTAATCATCAATGTTAATATTTTTCTATAAATAATTAGACACAGCCTCTTATCGCTTGGATTCATCAATACGTATTATACATTTCTCACTGATGCGATATTTTATCGCAGTAAAAAGTATCCTATATGTTGACCCCGATAATCAGTTATCATCATACTTTCAACAAAATCTATCTAGTGGTTGTCACGTGGTCACAGACAGACAAGCAGACAAAATTTCTAAAAACTATCGATTTGCACTCTGTGTCGATAAAACTGACCATTTGAATAAGATTTTCCAATAAAAATATTCAATGTACAGTCGTAAGCAATGAAATGTATACAAATTGACAAGTTGACAAGTTTTCAAATATATGTACACATCAAACGTTGCAAAAGAAAGTATACAAGCTTTGTGTCAAAATAAAGTATCCGTTAGTTGTTTCATATCTAAGTATACAACTTTATCAATTCATTGTAAATAACTTAAAATGAATATTTGTATACACGTTTCGTGTTTTAAGTATGTAGCTATTAGTCTGTGCACAAAAATGTGCACAGTTTTGTGTTCAAAAAGCATGAAATAATGTTTTTGTATTCGAAACAAAGTTTTCTAATACATATAATAATATACTGTATCACCCATTAACATTTTTGGTTTTATATTTTATAACATTTAATTTTATCTCATACTAGCGGAATCCGCGGCTTCCCTTGCGCTTAAAATACACTATAGTAGGTAATAATCTATCACTACAAAAAGTTAAAAATCGGTTCAATACTTTTTGTGTGAACATAAAACTTTCTAATAAACTAACTGGCAAATAAATTTATATGTATTCAGTCCTTTTTAACTCGGAACCAGATTTGAACCCGCATCAATATAATATCCAAGCGAGCACGTTACCACTGGGCTACTGCCGTACCAGTACCAGAGTCTATGAAACATATAGTCGTCCAACGGACGTGAAAGCCAGCAGCCAGCCCAAGCTGCCATACACTCGCTTGGGACATTAGTGTATGGTGGCAGCTTGAGCTGCGTTCATTGGCCGACTGAATATGTTTCATAGGCTTTGCTACTACTGTCCAGATAAATTAATATGTTAACGTTGCCGTTCCGTCAAATATACATACGAAATATCTTTGACGGAACGGCAACGTCGCTTTTTTGCGTTTCGATACAAAGACGTCAACTTAAAATTTATTTCTAAAAGTCAAATATTTAATTATTCTTTAGTTTGCATTGTTATGAGAAATATAATGTCTTGTAAATTCACTTCCTAATGTCAAATTGTAATAGCCTAGTCTATATGGCTGTAGCTTAAACATAGTGAGCTTGCGATGCGAGTTCAAATCCCACGCGCGATAGACTTTTTTTTCATTTTTGTTAGTTTCGTGTAGATATCTTTTAACTTACACATTATATTATATAATGGCGATTGAGAGAAAAAAATAAAAAATAAAAATTTGATTAAAAAATAAAAAATAAAATATCTGGCGAGGGCTACCCTACCTACGTGTTATCACCTACATACGTGAGTAAAAAATAGCCTACAATCTCTTCTCAGACCTACCAAATATACACAAAATATTCATAAAATCGGTAAAGTCGTTTCGGATGAGTTCGATAACAAACACGAGATTTTTTTATATATATTAAAAAGATTATAATAAAATAGTAACTTAAACATTTATACTTTATTTTTTTTTTAAAACAATGACTATAGCAAATTGTGTATTGAATATAGACTCCAAAACAATATATTTTATTTAAATGTGTTTGTTTGTATGCCATCGTTTAACATAAAAAGTACTGGACTTATAAGTATAACTAAAATATAACCAAATATTGTGTGTGATAGTAATAACTGATAACATTACTCGGGTCATGACTATGGATATTTTTATTGCATAAAAATATTTCATTTTTACAGGAAAACAAGAGAGCAGAAAATTTTTGGTTTTAAAAAGGCCTACGGAAAAGACTAAAATATCAAATCTCTCTCTCTCTCTCTTTCTCTATCTCTTAAGCTAAATAAAACGCGATTAATAAACACAAAATAAGCAAACAAAACAAAAGTTCATCTGCGTGTCTATTTTACGCAAATAAATTTGGAACACAAACCTATAAATATTTACCACTAGCAAACCCGGCGCACTTCGCTGGGTTTAGGTTAAAATAAATTAAACGGTTTTTATAATTAAAGTAGCCTAAGTTACTCCTCATAACATTGGCTATCTGCGAGTGAAAGTCCCGTCAAAAGCGGTCAGCTTTAGTCGTTTCAGGGATTAGCCGAAACCAACAGACAGACAGATACACAAAATTTTTAAAATTGATGTTTATTTAAGTACAGTATATATATACTTTCACATTCATTTAGTGAAAAGCTGTTAATATATAAATTAAATACAGACTCTTCAATTTCATATATGTATTCTGATATATTATTATTATTTATTATCACATTACAATAAAATAATATTTTATAAGAACACTAAAAAAATTTCTTTTATAAATAAGAAAATTTCGAGATTTGACAGCAATTCTAGTAATTTCGAATCCTTCTCTGAAAATGCTTTGTTACACATTAAAAATTTGCAATAAACAGATCTTGTCCTCTAATTGTCAAAATGTTGTGACGTGCTACAAACGTGCTCTTACGGCGGTATGCACTCTACGAGTATTACGCGAAAATATTTATGACCCTTGTATGATTTAAAAATGTATCATTATGTATTGAAGTTAAATACATAATAATACATTTTTAAAAACAAACTTTTATTCGTTCTCCTTCGTTTTAATTTTATTTAATTTTCCTATGCAATAACCCTAAAATGTTCTTTAAAAATATTTTTACAGTTATGTATTTATCTAATTATTTAGTTTGCGTATCATGGTGTTTAAAAATATGAGTGCATAGTACTCAGTACACTGCATAGTCAGTACAATATTTTTAAAAATCGTGTCTGTGCCGTTGACTGCAGAGGAGATCTCTTATACCGTGGGTGCGACAGTCACGCCACGGTGAACTTTCAGATAAGCTATTACAATTATATTATAGTGTATTTGTATAAATATCGTACTTATGATGTTGAACTCTGGAGGAGATGTTTTGTTACGAGCCCATCATGAATGCAGCATTTAAATAATGAAAGATCTAAGAACGGGCTATGATTATTAAATACTAAAACAAAATTTTGTGACTGCCCTGTTGACTGCTGAAGAGTTCTTTTATTAGAACCCAACCATCGACTCATCACCAAAATTATGGTAGACTTTACAGCGACCTTGGATAATTGAATTTATATATAAAATTCGTATATACGAGTACAATTTTGTATCTGTACAAAAGCTGTGTAGGAAAGCTCCGCTTGAAGTCAATCCAAGGTGGAGAATCAGTTCATAATTAGTAAAATTCCTACTGTTTACGATACGCAGAAGCTTACGAAAATACCCACTCTTCTTACAAAAATAAATTAGACTTCTAGCGTCCAGATTAAAGTGTTCACATATTAATGGAAGATCCACCGTATTTGTATTAGAAAACTTTGTTAAATACGAAAATATTATTTTAGTAGTAATATTAGTTAGTAGACTCATGACGTTCAGTAAAAAATTGTAATAATTTTATGCTGAATAAAATATTTTGAATTTGAATTTGAATTTATATTTTATTCGTAGTTCGTAGACTAAAGGCTAAATAATACTTATGACGCGAAACAAGTATCCAAATATTCGCTTTTATGGTGTTTACAATGAATTGATAAAGTTGTATACTTAAATATGAAACAACTAACGGATACTTTATTTGACACAAAGCTTGTATACTTTCTTTTGCAACGTTTGATGTGTACATATATTTGAAAACTTGTCAACTTGTCAACTTGTATACATTTCATTGCTTACGACTGTACCTACAGATTCGACTCAGAATTTTATTAAGTGTAGGTATCTAATAATCTGATAATTATTATAAAAATAAAAAGACATGTTTAATAACTATTAATAATTTTGGCTCTCACTTCCGCGACACTTATTTTTAAATCTATCGACTTAGTCACGCGTAAACAAAATAAATTACAAAAATTAAAGAAAAACATATCAGTTTCCTGTTTTTTTACCCGAGTATTTTGTCTTAATTTCATAAAAACTACATCGATTTAACTACACGTGTGGCTTAGTAATGACTCTACTTACTGTGCGTTCACGGGTTCAAGTCCCGCTGAGGCCATTCATTTGTGTGATAAGCACGAATGCTTTTTTTTAAATTTGAAGTTATTTACGTGTAGTAGCAACTATTAAGTACCACGGAATTAGATGGCGCTGTTATTATTAATCATTTATTATTATGTCTATTTTTTACAAATACTATTATAGTACGAAATAATACTACTAATACGATAAATGATAATAATAAAGCGAAATAAATAAAAATCGAAGTAATAATAAAAAAATAAAAAAAAAACAATATTTAATAATTGTACTTATTATCAAAGCAGTCAAGACGTAAATTTAACTTATTTCAATGAAAGTATCAGCACCTGCAAGCCCACAGTTTCACTTCCTTCGTTTCGTTTACAAAATAAACAAAACGACATTCTAACGACTGCTATAATCATATGTATTTATACTAAGATAATAACATTTTTCCGGATAGCGTTAGAAAAATAATTGTAAAGTTGAGAAATGATTATTTTTTATCTCTAAAATATTACTTTCATCTATACGTATGAATAAAATTGATGTGTCTGTTTGTATTATCAACATTGTAATTTTACATAACGTGTAAGTAAAATACACATGTACATAAAAAAAAGTCTGTCTGGCTGTCTGTTTGTTCCGACTAATATTTGAAATGGATAGACCGCTTTTGATGACTCACTGACATATAGGTGATGTGATAAAGAATAACTTAGGCTACTTTTTAAACAAAAGTAAATTTGAAAAAAGCTTACGTAACGGGGTGAGTCCGAGCGATGCAAGGGTAGATCTCTAGTCTGTGATAAATAATAGCAAAAAAATGTTTTATGTGATGTATTAGTCTGAAATTTCAAGAAAGGAGTATTCTGATTATTAAATTTCTAAAAAGAGGTAGCAATATTATCTTCGTAGCTACAATATGAGTATAGGCTATTTTTTTTATATCGATACTAGCTATTCTCGCGGCTCCACCCGCGCCCGAGGGATGAAAATTTAGGGCTATAAGTATTTTTTCATGTCGAATCGTAAAAAAATAAAAAATAAAAATTTGGTCAACAAAATTAAAAATAAATAATCTGGAGAGGGCCACCCTTATCACCTAGGGAGTAAAAAAATGCCTACGACCTATTTCCAAACTTCAGACACAGAGAGGAATTCGATAACAAACACTATGACACGAGATTTTTGTATATTACAGATAATATGTTAAAAATCAAAATTACTTTAATCGAAGTAAAAAAATTATCATTTGAAATTACGCATAAAATTGTATGACAAAAACCACCTAAGTAAAGTGAGGTTAAACCACTAATTTATAATAAACATATAGTTTGGATGGTATTTTTTTTTCATTGCATATTTATATTTTTTATACTTAAAAAAGGTAAAAGCATTATTCTGCCAAAGACACAGTAACTAATCAGTTAAACATCGATAACTTTTCACTAAACAAAAGCATCGTAAATCACGATTTCACATCGACTAAGCGCATCACTAATTCATTATCGATAAAGTATTCCAACACAATAGAAAGTTTATTTGTGGTCAGTTGACTCAGCGTCAGCAAAAAAAATAAATATTAAAACTTCATTTAAATTTGAATGCTATTTTTATAAAGGTACAGTCGAAATTACTTTGCATATCCCAACGAATCCTTTAAAATTTTTAAATTAGCCGTGTATTTACAATTCGTTGTAATTTCAACCTTATTGCTGGAGATTATGGCTTATAAAAAGTTATCAGCTTTAAAAGTCCTTTATTAAGGTTTTTTGGAGAATTCCTTAAAGTGGTATTCACACTACTGTAGTGTATTGACAATACGAGATATGTCATGTTGACATTTCGTGTTTTTTTTAAATTAGCTCGGTTTAAAATGAAAATGGTTTATTGTGTTTTATTTAAATAATATAAATATTTTAGTGTTTTTATATTAAGAGTGAATTAAAAAACTTAATTTTTACTGTCAATTGACGTTTTTGGACGTATTTATTGATTTTATATAAAAAATCGTAAAAAAGTATACGTAATAGGTACGTTTGTTTTTTGTTATTTGATCCCTATTTCTTTTTTTATACTCTTAAACCTACCCTAAGTTTTTCCTTATTATAACAACTATCTTATTCTGTCAAATCTATTCTGTCAAAATCTGTACAGCCGTTTCAGATATTAGCGGAAACAAACAAACAGACAAAAATCTACAAAAAAACCGAAACACGTGTTTTCCAAATAACATTTTCATAATAAGCTTTTAATACTACGTATTTTGTCATCAGTACAAAACTTGACAAAACTTGCTTTAACAAAAGCTCAAGTACAGGTGGATTATATCTATGACTAGCGACTCGCCCTCGCTTTGCTCAGATTCGTCCCTAGATTTAGCGCGAGTGAAGCCGCGGGTTAAAATAAATATAATTTCTAAAATAAAAGTAGCCTAAGTTACTTCTTATAACATTAGCTATCTGCGTGTGAAAGTCCCGTCAAAATCGGTTCAGCCGTTTCAGAGATTAGCCGGGACAAACAGATAGATGGATGGACAAATTGATTTTTTGACGTAAGTATGTACCGTATACTTGCATAATATAAGCTGTTAATTTGAAATTAAAAACAGACACTTCAATTTTATTTATATGTATAGTTATATAGGTGTGTTTAAAAAATGACTGTGTTTTACTTTCCACCTAACTCTGTTCTAAGCATACGTAATTTAAATGTAGTATACCAGATCCCGAGACTTCGCCCACGTAATTCAACTATGTATCACAAATCACAATATATTTTTGTATTATAACTATATCTATATAACACATATAGTAGAAGTCTGAATCGAATCTGTACATTGAATATTTATAATAGTTATCAATGATATTATATACAAGATACGCCACAAACGTGTCTAGCATGTACGATCACACATCGCGAGGTCCTGGGTTCGAGTCCCGGGTCGGGCCAAGGTTAGTTATTGAGTGTTTCTGTTTCATAAGCCTCAGTAACAGCCCAGAGTTGGGAAGTTGGCGGTGTTTCACCCCCATGCCTCAGAGAGCATAAAGCCGTCGGTCCCTGCGCCTTAACTCTCACTAGTCGTGTCTCGCGTCGTCCCTCCGGAATGAGAGTGATAGGAACAGAGAGTGCACTTATGTCTGCGCTATAATATCCGGCAACGCAATATTAGGCCGGCAACGTATCTGCAAGCCCTGTGATGTTGCAGATGTCCATGGGCGGAGGTGATCACTTACCATCAGGTGAGCCTCCCCGTTTGTCCCCTTTGTCCCATAAAAAAAATCTCCTGCGTAGTCTCAATAAGATCGGAGAGAATTATTATTTTTTTTGGAAAATTTTATTGAAATGTTCATTATTATCTGTTTGTTGGTAAAGGCATTACGAGAAAACCACTTGACAGATTTTGATAAAATTTGGTACGATGATAGCTTGTTATCCGATCAACATAATATACTCGTAGTATACTTTTGACTGCGGGATATAACGTATACGTATACAAAAATACATAGGGAGAGTCGCTTGTTAAAATAAATTATATGTTTCAAACGATCTTGTGCAGGATTTTGTTTTTAAGTTTTATATATAATAATGTAGAAGTGTATGTAACAATATTTATTTACAATAAAGGAAATTACAAGTAAACTTAACTATATATACAAAGCAAATGTACACTTAATTATTACTGTACAAGTCGTGTCCGCGTGGAATAGTGGCAAGAATGCTAGCTGCATTCCCCCGTTGAATGGCAATGCCGATTCTTTGGGCGAAGAATGAGCCAGCTCTCCTGTCACCAGTGGTGGTGTCACCAGTCTTTTAAAAAGTGCTAAAAAGTTTTATATATTATTATATATAATCAATTATTGTTGGAAGTCGTCTTCTTTTTAAATGTCGGGCAAAAATATCCAAAGTAATAAAACATATGGCAACATTCACAAAGTGCACTTACATTTTATGACAATGTTCTACTTTTGGCAAAATAAATGTTCCTAGGAATTCAAACATTTACCTACTTTACTTTGGAATTTCGTTCGTTCGTGTGTATAGTAAAGAGCAGTCATTATATATATACTAAGAATAAGAGTTAAATAAATAAATTAATTATTATTCGAATAAGTTTAATGCATCTAGAAAATATTTGTATCAGACTGAAACAGAAAAAAAGTGCCTTTTTCCGAAAACCCTTATTCTTTTTTGATGATTAATGTAACCAAACTTAAACTTAGAACATCAGCTATCAATAGCCAATGAAAGTTCTCTCAAAATCGGTCAATCGGTCAATCGGTCATCGGTTTCGTAGTTTAGCCAAAACAAACAAACAGACAGATCAATTTTTTAATTTTTTTTTCTTCTAAGTACCTACCGTATATACTTTCATATTTTCGACTCGTTTGGCTCAGTTGGTAGTGACCCTACTTTCTGCGCCAGCGGTCGCGGGTTCGAGTCCCGCTGGGGGCATTCATTTGCTAATCACGAATGTTTGTACTCCAGTCATGGGTGTTTATATTTATAATTATATAATATGTATTTAAAATTTATATGTGTAGTATATCAACTATCTGGTATTCGTAACACAAGCGCGTTAAGTAGCTTACTGCAGAACTAGATGGCGCTGTTGTAATAAATGTCCCAACATATTATTATATGTATTTATTGAAATATGTTATTTTGACATTACAGATAGACAATTTTATGTAAAGATTATTACTAAATCTATCACCTCTCAAGCAACTTTCAAATGTATTCTCAAGTCCAGCATTAATCTTAAAGTAGGCTTAAATACCATATTCTAGTCATACGCCATAGCTTTGTGAAACGCGGAGAAAATTGTGCTTAGTATTGAACTTGCGACCTGCCCTCAAATTCGTAAGCACTTTCAGAATTATTATCATCATGATAATATTATTTTATTCAAATAAATTTTATAATAATACGCACAGTTAGATTCCATCAAATTATGTTAGGGGTGGGCCTCCCTCAGTACGAGGGGGATCAGGCCATAGTCCACCGCGCTGGCCTAGTGCGGGTTGGCGGACTTCACATGACTTTCGAAAACTTGCTAGGTTCTCTCAGACACGCAGGTTTCCTCACGACGTTTTCCTTCACCATAAGACAAGTGGTGATCATGATAGAAATGATTCGCACATGAAAATATCAGAGGTGCCCGGATTTGAACCCGCATCACTCGGTTATACAAGCGAGCGCGTTACTAGCTGAGCCAAACGTCAAACGTGGTCAGCAATAAATGTAAAACATATCATCCAAATTCAATGCCAAATTGCTCGGAGCATCCGTTAGAAGGTATCACAATCGTGGCTTGAATACGTTAACAAGTATTTGAGGACATTCACGCAATTTCAATTGTAAGAGATAGTACTGAGATTATTTTTAAACTAGAAATATTTTTGGTTTTGCTTAGGTCCGCTTTTAAGTATGTTTGTATGTATGTTCGTGCCTCGGAGAGCACGTAAAGCCGTCGGTCCTGCACCTTAACTCTCACTGGTCATGTCGAGTAGTCGTCCCACCGGAATATGAGAGTGATAGGAATAGAGAGTGCACTTGTGTCTGCGCGTATGTATGTATGTATGTATGTATGTATGTATGTATGTATGTATGTATGTATGTATGTATGTATGTATGTATGTATGTATGTATGTATGTATGTATGTATGTATGTATGTATGTATGTATGTATGTATGTATGTATGTATGTATGTATGTATGTATGTATGTATGTATGTATGTATGTATGTATGTATGTATGTATGTATGTATGTACTATGTATGTACTATGTATGTATGTATGTGGATCCAAAGGTTACGTGCATTGGTAAATGACCTATAGACGCCTAAAAAAATCTTTTATTGTTCCTATATAATTTGTATGGAAAATAGGAATTCGCGATAAGCGACTTCTAAATATACTGAGAGCTCCGCTTTTAACAGGAGTTTTTTCTCTTCCTTCTGTAATTATTTCAGCAGTGGTTTTGGAAAAAAATGAATCGGCTGAACCGATTTTGATTATTATTAAGTCGTTAAATTCGTCTTATTATATATTATATTACTTAAAAAAATGGCTGAGCTAGAGCTCCAATTTGTGTTTTCTAAAAAATTAAGTTCAGTTAATCAATTGGGGTAGCAGAAAGCAGTGAAATAAAGGAGATTAGTTGGAACAAAGAGATAGACAAAATTTTCTAAATTGTGTTTTTCGCAAGTATAGCATAAGCAAATAGTCGGCCAACGGACGTGACAACCCAAGCTGCCATACAATGGCCCAAGCTGCCATACAATGTCCCAAGCGAGTGTATGGCAGCTTGGGCTGGCTGTCACGTATGTTGGCCGACTATATGTTTCATATATTTAAAGTTATATGAAGTTATTCACTAAATTCCAAATATACAATTGGATAATAATTACAGCAAAAGTAATTTAATTGAGAGCGATCAGCAAAATACTTTCAATTCAAATTGAAATGAATGTTCTACATTTTTTACAGTCGAACTAAAGATGTTTATTTAACTCTTAATTACATTTAAAATACGTAGAAAATATGTGAGGCAGACGAGTGAAGTGAATGAAGCGGGTTCACATTCCGGGTCGCGCACTTCTGATAACTTCATCTGCGAGTCATTTCTAACATGATTACCACTTGTCTTACGGTGAAGGAAAACGTCGTGAGGAAACCTGCATGTCTGAGAGAACCTAGCAAGTTTTCGAAAGACATGCTCAGTCCGCCAACACGCACTAGGCCAGCGCGGTGGACTATGGCCTATCCCCCTCGTATTGAAGTAAGGCTCGTGCATCCATAGCACGTAATTTAAATAAGCAAACTTTTACATTAAAAAGAGTTTTTCTACATAAATATTTTTAGTAGGTATATTATAATATAAATATTTAATGCTACGGAACCATAAGTGTAAAAGTTAGATTCGCACTTTAATTTTTAGGTTTCTTTGAACCCCAAACGTTTAAAATGATTCCATTACACGCGAATGATCGAAACACTTAGTTCCTTACATAACACTATTATCTCCCTAACAACTGTAAAAAGTAAAAATCGTAATAAATTTAATTGGCAATAATGGACTAAGTGTCGTAACAAATTGACTGTCCGAAATACTTATACGTATATATAAAAAATATGTTAGTACTTTTTTTTATTCAAAATTATTTTTTATATTTATATGATACATATTAATAAAATTAAAATCTCTGTTTTTAAAATTTCAAATTACATTTTAATGTAATTAGCTTTACATTAAATGCATTTGAAAGTATATACCGTTCTTACATGAAAAAAAAATTGTCTGTCTGTCTGTTTGTCCCGGCTAATCTCTGAAACGGCTATACCGATTTTGACGGGTTTTTCACTCGCAGATAGCTAATGTTATAAGGAGTAACTTAGCTAATTTTATTTTATTAGATATTATAAAAACCGGGACTTCAGCTTAATACTCTTCTGATTTTGGTTCCGTCGTCCAAAGGCAATAACCCTTGTAGTATAATCGTGTCTCTCTGTCCGTATGTCGCGACACTTCATATTATTTAAAAAACAAAATTGGTTTACGCGAATATTTTACATTATAAATGAAACTATCTTTTCGGATTTTGTCGCGGATTTATTTTGATTTTTGGTTCCTGATGTTTCGAATGCTTTACATCAATTATGGTCATGGGTCTTAGAGGCCTTAAAGGCATTATATAGTTGTTACAGGCAGTCTAACCATAAAATTTGCATTATGTATTCAAAACATATCAAAATGGTACCGAAATATGTTACAATATCTGTTATTAAAATTATAAACATTTTTGTATTGAGCATAAATAATACATACGAGTATTTATTACTAGTGACTCACTCTTGCTTCGTTCGAGTTCGTCCCTGGTTGCTCTTTGACTAATTTAAAGTTTAAATCAAAAAAATTAAGGACTTTCATACAAATTTGCGAGAGCCCTTAAGCCTCCTTAATCCGGCCCTGTCAAATCAGTTCTTAGCGGACCTCCCTGTCAGAAATCTTTATAAATCAAGCGATTTTCGATATTACGAAATGAGTGAGTGGCTTTCGCTTTTAAAAGTATTTATTTTAGATAAAAATTCTAAATAAGTTATTTTTAAAAAAAAATTAAACCGACTTCAAAAATATGCACTAAAAAGAGAAAAATAAAAAGTAGAAAATAATACTTTAAAGAACTATGTTAATTTTGGAGTCGGTGCCAGCCAGGTATTTTGATTATGTTTACAAATTGATAGATTAATCGAACATACGGTTATTTTTCTTTGGCTGGCACCGACTCCAAAATTAACATAGTTCTTTAAAGTATTATTTTCTACTTTTTATTTTTCTCTTTTTAGTGCATATTTTTGAAGTCGGTTTAATTTTTTTTTAAAAATAACTTATTTTTACATTTTTAGTGTGTCTTTTATTTAGCTGATTTAATGATAGTGACTTACTATATGTCACTAATTTAAAATCTGTTTAAGCTTTATATTAAACAACGAGCATACCCATTAACGACGAAAATAGTAATTAATTATCGGGTCTGCCGAAAGGGGGGGGGGGGGGGGTGCGGGTGTTGGTGTCCAAAGAGTACTCGATCTACGACTACTGTAGCTGTAACTAAACTACGAGCTCATCTTTATGTTTACATTCCCCATACGAAATAGTTTAAATAAACCACGTCCATTATTCCACCTAACTCCTAGAGGTTAATGAGATTTACCTTCTATTATCATATTAACGTAATAGCCTGGAAGAACACAACTATCAATCTATATGTATGTATAATTTTAAAGGAATTTCCTTTCAACTCCTAGCCGTTGAGGAGTTGTACCTTCCATCATCAGCTTATCCACATAAGATGGTAATTATCAAATGCAAATCCTTAAAAAACTTTAGAAAATATATGTAAAATGTACTAAGTGCCTATAAAATTTAAGAGTTGCCATCGATTTCCCTAGGATCCCATTATCAGATCCTAACTTGGTGACAATGGGAACATCTTGGAAGTATACCCTACCAAACAAAAAATAAATTCTTGAAATCGGCCCACAATTGACGCATAAATCGGTGAACACAGATAAACAATAACATTTGAAGAATTCTACCTTCCATCATCAGCTCATCACATGAGATTACGATTTTCAGACGCAAATGCTTGAACAGCTTAAGAAAATATATAAAAAACATAATAGGTGCCTATAAATTTTGAAAGTTGCCCCGGATTTCCCTGAGATCCCATCATCAGATCCTGATTTTATGAAAATGGGACCCCCTCAGAACTATACCCTACCGAACAAAAGAAAAATTTCTGAAATCGGCCCACAGTTGACGGAGAAATCGGTGAACATACATAAAAAAAAAAAAAATACATACATCGGAACATATAACCTCCTCCTTTTTGGAAGTCGGTTAAAAATACAGTTAACGAGTTTGACGACTCGTTTGGCTCAGTTGGTAGTGACACTACTTTCTGCGCCAGCGG
Organism: Boloria euphrosyne; assembly: GCA_951802675.2. Classification (NCBI taxonomy): domain Eukaryota; kingdom Metazoa; phylum Arthropoda; class Insecta; order Lepidoptera; family Nymphalidae; genus Boloria; species Boloria euphrosyne. The sequence goes on along the minus strand of OX637898.1, from coordinate 644,438 downwards.
CCGCGGGTTCGAGTTCCGCTGGGGGCATTCATTTGTTGAGCACGAATGTTTGTACTCCAGTCATGGGTGTTTATATTTATAATATATATGTATTTAATAATTATATGTGTAGTATATCAACCATCTGGTATCCGTAACACAAGCACGTTACGTAGCTTACCACGGAACTAGATGGTGCTGTTGTAATAATGTCCCTACATATTTTATATTTAACTAATATTGTAAGGTACTTTGGCGTCATTTTAGTATTCAAATTCAAAATATTAATTTTTTACTGAACGTCACGAGTCTACTACCAGTTCGGAAAGAAGAAGCCACTGACCTGAGAAGAACTGGCGAAAGAAACTCAGCGGGACTAATATTATATTTGTCCTAATACGATTTTTACAATTTTTTTTAATTTTATTTTCAAGCAAGCAATACCATAGTATCTAGCTAGGGAACTTGCATTTTGCAAAGCGCGTATCGAATGCCGCGTCCAGCGAAAGCGACTTTCTCTGTAATCCAAAGGTAAAAGTGTTATTTAAACAATCTCATATAATATTATTACTCACTTTCGTTAGTTCAATGAACTGTTAAGATTGGTTTTGTCACTTGACTTTTGGTCGGGAATTCGATTCTCGTATTATGTAAGAGTAGCAATTACCGCGATTTCGCCCGCATTCTAATCACTATTAAAAATAGGAATTGGTGGTAGAACGTTGAAAATGTAATACGTATTTTATGATGCCAAATCAAAGCTATTAGCTGAACAGTAGGCAAGACGGTGCGCGTAGGGTCGGCGATTGCATCAAGCGAAGCGAACGCTGCGCCAATTTTATTCTCGTGTCCCTAGTTTTTTGCGATTACTCCTAAAATATTTGTCAAAATAAATTAAAATACTTGACAAATTATACACTAAAACCTTCATCGAGAACCACTCTTTCCATTGGTGAAAACAGTATAAAAATCGGTGCAGTCGTTTTTGAGTTTTGCGCGGACAGACAGACCGACGCGGCAAAGGACTTTGTTTTATAATATGTATAGAATATAGATATTACTGTATAGTAGCAGCATGTATCATACCACTTTCTATGTATACAGGATGGGACAAAAAGGAAGAAGGTTATAAAATTTTACTCAAAGGAAACTAAAAAAATAATAACAGTATTTATTTGTATAAAAAAAGCGTACCTGAACCGGAAATCGAACTAACTAAAATAACACTAAAATGTAGCTTATTAAACTAGATAAGAGTTTATGATAATAATTAAATCTATGATTAAGAAGAACATCAGATTTTCCAATTTCTAATGTTACCTACTTATTGTGTGCCAGCGGTTGCAGGTTTGATTTTCGCTGGGGGACTTCATGTTTGATAAATTCAAATTCAAATTCAAAATATTTTATTCAGCATAAAATTATTACAATTTTTTACTGAACGTCATGAGTCTACTACCAGTTCGGAAAGAAGAAGCGGCTGACCTGAGAAGAAATGTCTGTTTTAAATTTTTTTTTAATTAAAATTGAAATGAACAATAATTCTATGGGTTGAAATAGCCTGGAGGCGATAAGCGCGAATGTTTATTTTTTTAAACATTATTTTATTACCGATTTAGAGGCTGAATCTATAGTTTTTAGAATCTGATTGTGTATGCATCACAAGATAACCACTGATCAGATTCAGACGAAATTTAGTATAATTATGGTTATTTGAGTCAACGTATAGGATATTTTTTACTGCTGGAAAATATCACATCTCTGAGAAATCTACATTAACTGTTAAAACACATTTAGGAACAAACAAGCGCAGTAAATGTGAGCCGTTAGATTTTATTATAAAACTAGCATTTCCCGCGGCTCCGCCCGCGTTTTAAAGACCGAAAACTAAGTTGTTAGATTTCACATACTGTGTGGTGTCTAACAGTCAGTTTTTAACGGTTACTTGAGTTTTCTTAGAAATGAGATATTTTCCAGCAGTAAAAAGTATCCTATATCCTGACCCGGAAACCAGCTATCATCATACGTAATTTCATAAAAATCTGTCCAGTAGTTCTCTCGTGATGCGATCACAGACAGACAGACGGACAAAAATTCTAAAACCTATAGATTTGGCCTCTGTATCGATAATAATTACTAATATCGGGCGACCGGTTTTTTTTTTTGGAAAAAAATAAAAGAAGAAAAAAATAGTAATCGACCTGGAAACACGTGTATTCGAACCGAGGACTTCTGGTTAGAGACCGCCCGGTTTCCGCTGTCAATCAATCTGAGCTATTATAAACTTGTGTATGACAGCTAAATTTACCTTCGTATTCTAATGGTATTATAGCTTTTTTTTCATTGCCTGAAAATATTGATAAAATAACGTTTTCTAGAAATAAAACCTAGCTAGATCGATTTATCGCCCCTGAAACCCCCTGCATGCTAAATTTCATGAAAATCGTTGGAGCCGTTTCCGAGATTCAGATTATATATATATATATATATATATATATATATATATATATATATATATATATATATATATATATATATATATATATATATATATATATATATATATATATATATATATATATATATATATATAGGTATATATATATATACAAGAATTGCTCGTTTAAAGGTAAGGTTCCAAAAAATATTCAATGTACATATTCGAGTACAGATAATGATTGAATTTTTACTACAAACTAGTTGTAATCGTAATAAGTGTAAATAGTGAAGGTAATTTAAGTTTCTGTACGAAAACAAGAATACGTGCTGATGACCGCAATCCCATTTCAAGCAGGTGGAAAGTGAAATTTTATATTTAATTGTTACCATATATTTAATATAGGTAGTGGCAGCCCAGTGGTAACGCGCTCGCTTGTGTAATCGAGTCAAGTAGGTTCAAATCCGGGTCTCGCACCTCTGATATTTTCATTTCTATCATGATTACCACTTTCTTACGGTGGAGGAAAACATCGTGAGGAAACCTGCATGTCTGAGGGAACCTAGCAAGTTTTCGTAAGACATGTGAAGTCCGCCAACACGTACTAGGCCAGCGCGGTGGACAATGGCCTGGATCCACCTCATATCGAAGGGAGACCCGGATGTGTCCAGCTGTTGAACGTGAAAAAAGGGCTGTATACATATCAAATTAAAATAATTATTTTTAACGCTTTAAAGATATAATATAGTAAAGTTATGTAACTAATAAAAATTTCAATCTAGACCACTTCTAAATACGAAATGAAATGCTTATGTCTAGACATTTCTTAGAAGACTTTAGGTACAGTAGTTAAACTTGTTATTCTCTTCGTTGGTGATAACAAGTTCTATTCTAAATAAATCTATTTTTCAGTTTTTTTTTCGTTTATTTGTTTCGATTTTGGGCTTACGACTTTTACAGCAATCATGATCACAGGAGGGTCTCTTCCGAAAAAAATCTATTATAATAAATATTTGCGTTAATCTAAGAAAATATTAAATTGTATCTATTGACTTACTTACTATTTACTTACTTACTTACTATTTACTTACTTACTTACTATTTACTTACTTACTTACTATTTACTTAATTACTTACTATTTACTTACTTACTTACTATTTACTTACTTACTTACTATTTACTTACTTACTTACTATTTACGTACTTACTTATTTTTCTCAAGGCAGTCTGCTGAAGCAGACCACGACAACCGTAGTTTTGCTTCAACAGTCCACACCTCTATCAGAGAACCTAGAGCCATCCGAATACACTGAATTCGAAGTTACCCATCTCCTAGTGTTAGATGCGCCCGCTCTTAGTTTTTTAGGGTTCCGTACCCAAAGGGTAAAACGGGACCCTATTACTAAGACTCCGCTGTCTGCCCGTCCGTCTGTCACCAGGCTGTATCTCATGAACCGTGATAGTAAGACTATTGAAATTTGCACAGATGATGTATTTCTGTTACCGCTATAACAACAACTACTAAAACACAGAATAAAATAAATATTTCTACACACACCGATACATCAAACGTGTTTTTTTTATAATTATCTGTCCATAGGTAGCTAGTAGTTAAAAAAAAATTATATAAGAAAATATTTTTCACACAAGCGATACCGTGGTATATACTAGGTATCAATCGATAATTATGAATATATCGATTTAAGGTCCCATAGGTGATTTTCACTTAGCATTTCCCCCGGCGCGGCTTTCGCTACTAATGTTACGATATCGAGAAGCGGTTATAATACCGTGACGGGTACTGAATGAGAAAATTTACTCGATTTCTGAAAGATTGATCTAAACTGTAACAGGATGTTGGATAGAAAATGATGTTCTAGAGTAACATGTGCATACAATCTAATTTCTAATATATAAAAATATTCATGTTATTCTGTTTTTTAGTAATTGTTGTTAAAGCGACAATAAAAATACATTATCTGTGAAAATTTCAACTACCTAACTATCACGTTTCATGAGATACAATCTGGTGACAGACGGACAGCAGAGTCTTAATAATAGGGTTTTGTTTGTTATCGAACTCCTGCGAAACGGGCTGACCGATTTTTATGAATTTTTATTGTGTATATTTGATATATCTGACAGTAGGTCGTAGGCTATTTTTTATATTACCTACCCTTGATTTTTTATTTTTAGAGCAATTTTTTATTTTTCACTTTTTTATGATTTGGCATCAAAAAATTCGTATTACCCTAAATGTTCACTAAATGACTGCCCCCAGCGGGACTCGAACCCGCGAAAAGTGCGTATTTTAATATTTTTGTAGCATGAAGCGTTGTTTTATCGTTCATAGAACATAATTTATACTACATAGATGCTATATTTTTTTAAATTTTTTAAATATTTTTCAAAATTCCTCACTTCCGTCCTTAAGTTACTTTCTACGCAAGCACTTTCTCAGGTGAAATGCATTGCTAGCTGCATAATGGCGTCCAATGCAAATCTGTTGGGAGTCGTGAACTCACGCGTCGGTGTAGGGCTGTGTATTAAAAATATTAAAATCTATACATCTAATTCTAAAATAAAAAATCTCGTGTCACAGTGTTTGTTATGGAATTCCTCCGAAACGGCTTGACCGATTTTTATGAAGTTATGCATATTTGGTAGATCTGAGAATAAGTTGTAGGCTATTTTTTATTTATTCTCTACAATTTTTTATTTTTGGACAAAATTAGGTATAACCCTAAATTTTCATCTTTCTACCATCAATCCCTATATTTTAATAGTAGTAAGAAAGCGGGCGGTGCTGCGGGAATTTGTTCATTAAATATATATTTTTATGGAAAACCTTATGGAAATAGGTGGAATTTTTGTCGGTTTGTCTGACTGTTTCTCCGTCAGTAATCACATCATGACAAAACCACCGACAGACTGACGGATTTTGATAAAATTTGCTATTATGATAGCTGGTTATCCGATTCATCATATACGATACTTTTTGCACCAAGCAAAATATTTTTTTCTAAGAAATCTATAGAAATCGTTAATAATAACAGTGTTAATAATCACCATCCCTAAACACAACAGTTGAGTCATCGCGTTTACTTTCCTTGTCGCGCTAATCCAGCGCTTTACAAGTCATGTTGTCGAACGTGACATTCTTGTAATATACATACTGATTTCTATAAATATAAAAAGTAGAAATAAATAAACTAGGGGTTGCCCTGTGGTTGAAATTGGACCATTATTAATAATAATTATATTGTAATAATGAATTTATTATGGTTTTGTTTGACATTCAATGAACCAAATGTAAAAAAAAAATTGAAAGATTGTGTGTGTACATACTATGGGATATTATTCGATTAACGATTTTTTAGAAGACAGTACGCCTTGGGAATGATGTGATCACCTACACGCTATTTCAACTTATAAAATTATTGTTCATTTCAAATTAAAAAAATAACTTATTTAAAAAAAAAATATTAAACCGATTTCAAAAAATCTGCACTAAGAAGAGAAAAATCTAAACTAAGAAGCACAAAATAATACTTTTAAGAACTTTGTTAATTTTGGAGTCGGTGCCAGCCAGGTATTTTGATTATGTTTACAAATTGATAGATTAATCGAATATGTATCTATTTAGGGTTATTTTGCTTTGGTCCTTTTTTGAAGTCGGTTAAAAAAAGTAAAACAAATTAGGATTAAGACAAAAAAAATCGATTCGAAGATTCTTTCTTCTCAGGTCAGTGGCTTCTTCTTTCCGAACTGGTAGTAGACTCATGACGTTCAGTAAAAAATTGTCATAATTCTATGCTGAATAAAATATTTTGAATTTATCAAATACATGGTATACTTAGTGACTGAAGCAATTTTATTAAAATTATCAGGCGTTCTTCCTGCTAATGGGGTATTCGACGACTCGTTTGGCTCAGTTGGTAGTGACCCTACTTTCTGCGCCAGCGGTCGCGGGTTCGAGTCCCGCTGGGGACATTCATTTGCTAATCACGAATGTTTGTACTCCAGTCATGGGTGTTCATATTTATAATATGTATGTATTTAAAATTTATATATGTAGTATATCAACTATCTGGTATCCGCAACACAAGCACGTTAAGTAGCTTACTGCGGAACTAGATGGCGCTGTTGTAATAATGTCCGAACATATTTATTTATTTATTTATTCTGCGAGGTTTGGTAGCAATCAGAAGTTCAAATAAAACTAATATTTAAAATTACATGTTTATTTTTCACTAATTAAAATATAATAAAAAAATGAAACAGTTTAAATTATAATTCGAATGGATCGCAAGTCGGCTAATTCTGTTTAAGTGAACTTCTTAAGGGACACGTAAATTTAAATTTTAAACGTTATTATTTCATTAATCCTTACTAATATTACAAATGCTAAAGTAACTCTGTCTGTCTGTCTGTCGCGCTTTCACGCCAAAACTACTGAACCGATTTAATTGAAATTTGGTACACAGATAGTCTAGAGCCTGAGAAAGGACATAGGCTACTTTTTAAGGCGAAAAAGGGCTGTAAGGGGTTGAAATAGGGGATGAAAGTTTGTATGGAAATTACGTCATTTTTAAAGCTAGAAGCTTGAAACTTATTTTTTAGGCTTTTGATTAGATATAAATAAGTAAGACATTCAAAGTTTGTAAAAAATTTATGCTAAAAGGTACCTTAGTATTACGATTACGAAAAACATAAGTGATTATTTAGAAATATATTGTTATAGAAAAATTATAAAATTTGTACGTATTCTGAATTTATAATAAATATGATACTTATGATTGTGGTAGCCTTTGAAAACTTTAATTAGAAGAAGTTAGCCGACTTACATTACATTGCTTAATATAGTTATACTTATAATTAATAAGTTAAAAAAAATGCCCCTTATACGTCTAACATCGTCAATTCAACACAAATGACCGTTTGTGGTCGAACTGACAATCACATTACAACAATATTGTTAAGTAATTAAATTAATTGTTATAAAGTCAAAATACAGTAGGTAATAATTATCAGTTTTGTTACACTTTGGAAAGCGTTGGAAACTATAGAAAATCCCAAAAAATCAACTGATATTTAAAAAAGATTATGTTTTACGTAAAACTAGCTTTCCTAAACGCGTTAGAACTTTTCTGAGCGGAACACTATATCTTTTTCTATTGAATATCACCTCTACGCGAGCGAAACCGCGGGCAATCACTAGTATCAACGTTTTAATTTCAGATTTTGTTCTAAGTGTAATGTGGAAATGCTGTTTTTAGTTTTTTTCCAAGTATAAACAAACATACATATGCCGACAATGATATTCTAACAATAGATATGTTGCAATGGGCGAGCAATCGTGAAGACTCAAAAACGTCCTAATTAGGACGTATTGCCTTTAGTCTGTGTCACCGCATGGCGACGAGTGGTACGCTGCTACAAAATTTAAAAAATGCCATCCTGTGTATTTAGGAAATGCACCAATTATGATACCAAAGTTAATAAAACACAAGGGATCTCATACCACATGTAAGAACGCAGTATACTTCGATTTATTAATATATTTCAATTATTTGCCTAATATTCTGATATGTCATCGGTCGCTAGACTAATGTTTGTTTACATTGACGCGCAATTGACAACACTAGCTGTCTCTTTTTTTCTTATTGATTTTATGGACTATCACCTTTCTATCATTTTGACATGTACCTTGAATGAAAAGTGTGTATGTGTGCTGCGTGGAACACTTTTTTCGGTTGTTTAGTGAGCGTATAACATATCTGTCTATTAGAATATCATTGTATGCCGATCAATTATTTCTGGGTTTAATATATAAATATAATGCAATAACAGTTTTGCTCTTGATAGTACTTGCGCAATTGCTAGAATTTAGAAACCAACTTCACTCTTATTAAAATTTTGTGCGAACTGTTTTATACATCGTTGTTATCATCTAGGGCAGTGTTTTTATCAAGTTAAAATATCGACTACTGCATTTTACTTCGTATTGGCATTATTTCTAAATCATTAGCTTTTAACTTCTGTTTTATTCTTCTCTCTTTCCAACAATCTCTTTCTCACTTCTTCCGGATTGTATCTCTTTCTGTAAACTCTTCTGACTCGTCTTAAAGGATTAGTGTTACGAGTCCTGATATTCTTCTTTTTAGAACTTCCATTGGGAACAGGTCCTCTGCTTTCTTCTAAGCGCAAGCTTTTACCTCTTCGTGTGCTATTGAATAATTCGCGTTGATCTCGTATCGTTGCGTCATAAAATACCTTGCCATTTACTACTGCCTTTTTAATATTTTCTGTCGTACTCAAAACCCGGGGCGGTCTGACGAAAGTCGTCTCGCTAACTTCTAAGCTTTTGTCGTTCAAAAATTTGTCCTTTTCAATTTCATCCTTTGACACTCTTTGAACCACACCTCGTCTCTCCGAAGTTGGGAAACGGTTGCCAAAATTAAAATCTATGAAGTCCTTGTCAAGAGATATGCTTTTCGATTCTAAATCTTTTTGAGACCGTTTTTCAACAACAAGTTTTCCACCACGACGTGAAGCTATTAAGCGTCCTATAGCTTCGATTTGTTTTTCTTCTGCTTCCAACGTCTTCTTATCACATGGTCTATCCCCTTTTATATCATCTAAATCAAAAACTTCTAACGAATGATCAAAATCATGTAATTTTCCATCAATGCCTTTTACAAATTCATCTTCGATACTAGCAATCTTGGAGGGAGCAGGTGTTTCTGTGTTATTAAACGTTTCATCTTTTTCAGTTATATTTTGATTTGTTTCATTTGTTGGTGTTTTATTAGTAGTTGTATTATCCACTCCGAAATCTAAATAATCATCACTTGTAATATTAATTCGCTTTTCGCTTCTAGGTCCATTGTCGTCTATAGATCTACTTTCAATATCGTTTCCTATCGGTTTGTCCAAATGTACTCGTTTAAAGTCGAATTGTTCCCGAGGTGGGGCAGTTCGTGTAGGATATTTTTCTGTTGTGGGTGATGTTTCGTTATATCTAAAGTAGGTTGTATTTGGAGGTGGGCCTTTGTGTAAGTATGATACAGGCCAGTATCTGAAAGTTAAAAAAACATGTATTAAATTGACTAGAAATTAATTACATATATCATCGCTTCAATCAGTTGAGCCTTTTTTTAAAGTGAAATCATAATTCTTTTTAAAATGTTAGAAGTTTAACTTGCTTATTAGCTCCAACAGCTGATAATGCAAATCCCGCAAAAATCAATACAGCCGTTTTGAAGTTTACCGGGAACAAACACTTAGACACACAGACAGACATGGCGGAGGAATTTATTTAATAATAATATATAGTGAAGATGATATAATATATTAACTGTTTCTTTCCCTAAAACAAAATAATAAGGAGTTGTTTAACCTGGGCACGCCGAGGCCGCCGGCGGGCTCGCCGTCGGGCGCGACCGGCACCCACACGCCGGACGCCGGCGGCGGCGGGTTGCGCTGGTACTTGATGTGCGGCCCCTCCTCTGTCGGGACGCGGGTGTAGCCTGCGGAATAAAATATATTTGAAAGTAGTAAGTAAAAAAAATCGATTCCACGAGGAACATACAATTTCTGTGATAAAAGTAACCTTTGTGCTATTCCAGACTGTAATTTATCTCTGTGCCTTTCAGTTCAGCCGTTCTGGCGTGATTGAGTAAACATCCATCCATTCAAATAATTAATTAATTATCCTACTATTGCCTGTCTTAAAAAGGTTCTCAATTCTCTCTCTCAATCTTTTGAACGGATTTTGATGATTCTTTTTTTATTTGAAAGCTGGTGCCTCCCGTGTGGTCCCATTTCAATTTCGTCCAGTTCAGACAGTGGCATCCATGAGAAAACCATATAAGTCTTAAATTTGCATTAAGTATGTGCGCGACAAATGGACGAATACCTCAATATTACGCTAACCGATTTCAATGATTCTTTTTATTGGATGTACTTCAAAGGTAGTTTGATGAGCTTTTGGTTAGGTTCTGATTATGGGATCCATAGCAAAGTAACGGAACTCTTCAATTCTCAGGAGCATCTTTTGGAGTCGGTCAGTTAGCTTAGATTTGTATAGTTTTGAAGTTGGTTTTTGTTTAATAATTTGTATTTTAAAAGAGAATGATTATATTTTTATCATGAAAACTACTGCTACCGATATATAGCTGTACATAACAATATATGTGTTTTTTAACAATTACCTGGTAAAGGATTTCCATTTCTATCATAATACGCTTTAGGTCCATTTTTGTAAAGATCGTCCCAATAACGTCTGTCGGCTTCTGACAAATATGTTGTAGGGTGGTCTGATACATGGTTTTTATCAACACCTGTGTCTGGACGAGGACGAACTGCTTCTGAATTGTGAAATAAATAAATAAATATTTTTGGACATTTCTACAATAGCACCATCTAGTTCCGTGGTAAGCTACAAGGCTTGTGTTACGGATACCAGACAGTTGATATACTACACATATATATAACTTTAAATGCATACATGTTATAGATATAAATACCCATGACTGGAGTACAAACTCAACAAATGAATGCCTCAGCGGGACTCGAACCCGCGACCGCTGGCGCAGAAAGTAGTGTCACTACCAACTGAGCCAAACGAGTCTTGTTTTTGTGCGAAAATGTGAACAAAATTGTGATTAATATTATGTGATTCATAAAGCAAAGTCTTTTAGTGACGATTTTCGGGATAACAACTATTGTATAGCCTTTCCAGAGTCTCAAACTATCTTCATATCAAATTTAAACTAAATCGGTTAAGCATAGTTAGTTAGTTTAGTTTGTCCGTTGCAAACAAACATACAAACATTTTTTTTATGATATACATAAATCATGTGCAGTCAAATCTGTACATAATAATATGTTAGAAAATTCTACTGAAATACTCATTATTATCGATACAGAGGCCGAATGGTCATTAAATTTTGACACTGGACAGATTTTGATGAAATTTGATAGATGATAGGTTATATGGGTATATATATTTTTTTGTTATGAGACAAAGGGGGCAAACGGGCAGGAGGCTCACCTGATGGTAAGTGATCACCTCCGCCCATGGACATCCGCAAGACTACAGGGCTTGCAGTTTGGCAGATGCGTTGCCGGCCTTTTAGGAAAGGGAGGGAGGGGGAGGGAGGGGGAGCGAGGAGGGAGAAGGACGGGAGGAGGCATGGGAAGTGGGCCTCCCGGACTCTCACTTACCGGACGAAACGCGACAGCATAGCTGCCACTTCACGCCGGTCTTCTGTGAGAGAGTGGTACTATACGGGGCGTGCCGGCCCATTCGGCTGCTACCCGAAGGTAACAAGCATGGCACTACCACTTTAAAATAATATATAATATATAGGATACTTTTTACTGCAAGAAAATATCTCAACTCTGAAAAATCAAGAAGAATACGAGCGGAGCTAGAGGGAGTCTTTAGTATTTAAAATTAAACTAAAGAATTATTGATATATATTTGATGTGTCATACCTCGTGTTCCTAAAGACGGATGGGGCACTTTATGTTGGTGGTACGGATAGTACTTTTCGCTGCAAGGACGCCATTGATCTGGAGATGGGCCGACGTAGCACCTACGAACATCAATAATTGTCATTAGAACTCTAGTTTAAAGATTAAAAATACCTTAATTTTAATTTTAATTTAATTTAGCGCGAGCAACGCCGCGGGTGCCGCTACTTATATACTAAAACCTTCCTCGAGAACCACTCTATCTATTAATACTTTCTTAGGTTTACGCGAATATTCGACATTATAAATGAAACTACCTTTTCGGATTTTGTCGCGGATTTATTTTGATTTTTAGTTCTAGACGTTTCGAATGCTTTGTGACCATGATTGCTGTAAAGCATTCGAAACGTCGGGAACTAAAAATCAAAATAAATCCGCGCTAAAATCCGAAAAGGTAGTTTCATTCACTATATCTATTGGTGAAAATAACATGAAAGGTGTTGAAAGTATTTATATGTTGATCTGTAAAACAAATTTCTAATTCGTCAAAGTTTCGATAGAGATACCTCAAAAATAGCTGGACCGCGACGGGAGTAATTACAAGTTGTTTCGTTGGAATGTGTTAGGGGCTTAAACATAAAATTTTGCAAATATATTCAATACTAGCGATTTACCCTCGTTCCGCTCGGGCTCGTCCCTAGCTACATTTTTTTTACAAAGACAAAGGGGGCAAACGATCCAGGAGGCTCACCTGATGGTTAGTGATCACCTCCGCCCATGGACATCTGTAACACCACAGGGCTTGCAGATGCGTTGCCGGCCTTTCAGGAAAGGGAGGGAGGGAGGAGGGAGAAGGACGGGAGTAGGGATGGGGAGTGGACCTCCCGGACTCTCACTTACCGGACGAAACGCGACAGCATAGCTGCCACTTCACGCCGGTCTTCTGTGAGAGAGTGGTACTTTACGGGGCGTGCCGGCCCATTCGGCTGCTACCCGGAGGTAACAAGCATGGCACTACCACTTTGAAACCACTTACCACTAACATTTTGAGGGTTATATAGATTTCTCAGAAATTAGATATTTTCTCGCAGTAAAAACATGATGATGATAAAAACATTCTCGTGATGCGGCCACAGACAGACAGACAAAAATTCTAAAAACTGTAGATTCGGCCTCTGTATCGATAATAATTACTTTTCTTATAAGCATTGCCAAAAAATATTCAATGTACAGATTCGACTAAGTTAGAATTATGTTATGTTTATGTATAAATATTATATAGATTATAAAATTAAATAAAAAATTGCAAAATTATGCCCCGGGTGAGGATCGAACTCACGACCTTAAGATTATGAGACTTACGCGCTGCCTACTGCGCTACCGAGGCTATAGCATCTCATTTAAAATAGGTCATCCCATAACACGTACCAAAGAAATGCTCATAATATTTTTTTAACTGACATTTCCAATTAACTGTTTCTAAATATATTTTTTTAGTGTTTTTCAGTGTTTTTTTACATAACATCGTCTCAAATTATATATAAAATAATCTTTAGTCTTGAATCTAGATGATCTTAAGCACTGAGAATGTATGAAAATATTATATTATTATGACATTTTCTTTCTGGGATAGGATACAACTTTTCGAAGTCAAACACTAGATTAATATCATATATCTGTAGAGGGAAACCCTTAACACCTAGGGGAATAAAAAATAGCCTACGACCTATTCTCAGACCTACCAAATATACACAGAAATATTTCATAAAATCGGTCAAGCCGTTTCTGAGGAGTTCGATAACAAACACTGTGACACGAGATTTTTATATATATTTATCTAATACTAGGGGCTTACCCTCGCTTCGCTCGGGTTCGTCCCTAGGTACGTGTTGTATAATTTACTTCGCACCGCCCGGTATATATTTGAGTTGATTATATGAATTGCACGCACCATGGCAACGGTCATAACATGATACGTCAGACGCCGTTAATTGTATAATGTTGTTTTAAATTTCCTAATTTTTTTCAATATAGTATGTTATCCTTAAGAGATACATATGCCATTGCGGACTTTTTTGTAGACCTATATAAGATACACAATTCCACCATACATCATTTTGTTATATCTCAAAAGGTTTAGTCAGCGTTTTCGTTGAAAGCTCTCAGACGGCTTATTTTTTCCGACACCTCCAACACATATCATTATATTTTAGCCAATGTATACAACAACTTGACAAATTATAATCTAAAACCTTCCTGGAGAACCATTCTATCCATTGGTCAAACCTGTATGAAAATCGGTGCAGTAGTTTTTGAGTTTATCGCGAACAGACAGACAGAGAGACAGACAGACGCGGCGGAGGACTTTGTTTTATAATATGTATAGATATGAAAGCGAAAGGTCACTCACTCATTACGAAATAACGAAAACCGCTTGACGTATTCGTATCAAGATGTTTGGCAGGGAGGTAGTTTGTGGTTAGTAGATGTCCGCTAAGAACGGATTTTGTGACAGGGCCGGATTAAAAGGTCCAAAGGCTCTCGCAAATTTGAATGAAAGTCTTTTATGTTTGCTCTACAATTTAAAATATGGCAGTGAACAACTAGGGAGGAACCCGAGCGAAGCGAGGGTGAGTCGCTAGTAGATATATTATATAGACAGATAGATAAAATGAAATGAAAGTATCTTACCAAGGCTTACGGAACCCTTCGCTATATCCACATCTGTGTGTCGGCGCGCAGCAGTAATCCCATGAACCTGTAGGACATATTTTTTATATATATATATATTACAGATCAATTTGTTGTTTGTTAGTCTCGCTAAAACTCGAAAACGGCTGGACTGGTTCGAATAATACTTTCTTGGTTTTATAAATGAAACTAGCTTTTAAGACTTGCTCGTGACCATGATTGCTGTAAAGCATTCGAAACGTCGGGAACTAAAAATCAAAATAAATCTGCGACAAAATCCGAAAAGGTAGTTTCATTTGGAAAGTCGAATATTCGCGTAAACCTTAGAAAGTACTTTCTTGGTTTTGTTTAGGTTATTTCACGAGTGATTTAAATTTAAATACTTAGTAAAAAAGAACGGGGAAATCCCCCAAAAACAGCTGGAAAATAGAATCGTTTAGAAGTAGGAGAGAGAAAAATATTTTATGACCAATTCTCATATACAAAAAAACTTTAAAATCGATCGAGCCGTTTAGGAGGAGTGCGTCCTCAAACTGTGACACGAGATATTTATATATTAGATGATCATACCAATCTCGCCGCCTTCAGGTTCGCACGCCCAGTGTCCGGCCACGAGGTTCTGTTCGCACGAAGTTCCCTTCCTGCACGGGAATCCCGACACCGTGTAGTGACGCCATGACAAGGATACTGAAAGCGAAAGAAATTTATAAATATGTTGGGACATTAACACACAGCACCATCTAGTTCCGTGGTAAGCTACGAGGCTTGTGTAACGGATACCATATAGTTGATATATTACACATATATAACTTTAAAACATACATATTATAAATATAAACACCCATGACTGAAGTACAAACATTCGTGCTAAATTAATAAATACCACCCGCGGAACTCGAATCCACGGCCGCTGGCACAACAAATAGGGACAAACTGAGCCAAACGTGTTTTCAATAACAATTTACTACGATATATATTTACGATAATGTCAAGATTTTTGTTGTTTTTACATAATATAGTGATATAACTAACTAACTAACAACGGTATCAAGAACACCTTTACAAAATCGGTTAATATTAAGTAAAACAAATACTTACATGCATCATCTACTCTATCTCCTGGCCTAGATGGTCTGCTAGGCCTAAAGCCTAAGCTCGGATCTGGTCTTGGGCCATAAGAAGGTTTCAAACTAGGGGGACCGCTAGGGCCACTTGGACCACTTGGTCCAGACAAATATGGTCCGCTAGGTCTCAAATCTGGTTTATAACTAGGACTAATAACATTTGGCCTGTAACCTGGTCTGTAATTATCTGGTCCATAACCTTCTGGTTTGAAGGGAGGTCTATAATCATCCGGTTTGAAACTCGGCCTATAATTGTCTGGCTTATAATCTGGTCTATAATGATCTGGGTCAAAAACTGGTCTTGTATCTTCAGGTTTGTAATCATCGTAACTTGGTTTGTAAGGTCGTAGGTAACTCGGTTTATAGCCAGGTTCAATATAATCTGGCCTTGAATGAGGTTTAAAATTTGGAAAGCTCGGGCCACTAAGACCACTCAGACCAGTTCCTGGGCCACTTTCAGGCAAGTAACTAGGGTTTACTGGACCGCTTGGGTCAAAGCTCGGTTTGTAACTTGGTCGACTTTCATGACTATATGGTTTTATTGGTGGTCCTGAAAAATCTGGTCCACTTGGACCTGAATGTGGTATATAGATTTCTGTAATTTTAAAAAAGAAAAAGTTATTTTAGAATATTTATACGTAGTAAGATTAAGTACATATATAAATTAATAAGTATTTTGAAAATACCTGGTGGTGGTGGAAGTAAATCTGGTCCAGAAGCAGGTCCATGATATTCTTCAACCGCTGGAGCAGATAGTGGGTGAGGTAACTCTAATGTTGGTACACTAAAAGAAAACAGTTTTTTTTTTTCAATAAAATGGCGTAAGCAAGATATTTTTTATTATTGTAACAATATTTCCAAAAAATGCAAAAAACGTGGAACAATTTGTAACTGTGATTATTTAATGAAGTACATTATGAAGATTGAAAAAGGAAAAAAAAAGTTTTTTTTAATTAATTATTTTTTTCCTCACTGCTAGACATAGAGGCAGTGGTAGCCCAGCGGTAACGCGTTGCTTGTATAACCGAGTGATGCGGGTTCAAATCCGGGTCTCGCACCTCTGATATTTCGATAACGACATGCTCAATTGCTAAGTTTGCTCGCACTAGGCCAACTGATTATGATTCTCCTTTGTGTTGGGAGTTCTATGTCTTCATCATCAGCCCTTTTTAACGTCCCACTGCTGGGGGTGGGCCTCCCTCAGTACGAGGGGATCAGGCCATAGTCCACCGCGCTGGCCTAGTGCGTGTTGGCGGACTTCACATGTCTTACGAAAACTTGCTAGGTTCTCTCAGACATGCAGGTTTCCTCACGATGTTTTCCTTCACCGTAAGACAAGTGGTAGTCATGATAGAAAATGATTCGTACATGAAAATATTAGATGAACGAGGCCCGGGATTCGAACCCGCTTAGCATCCCACATTCATTACAACTAATACGTACTCGTATTCCTGTTTCCCGTGCACTTTCCTCCAACATTGGCCATTGAAGAGATCGAAGGAGAACAGTAGATCATCATCAGAATGTACGTAATCAACTCCTCTGTGAAGATCGAAGAGTCTGATTTCTGATAGAAGGCAATTCTCTTTGTCTGGTGGTGCGTTATTACTAAAACAAGAAAAAAATATAAATATATAAATAATACCACGCTTTTTTTAAAATAAAATACTTTTTAGTCACACTATTATTAATTTATATTTATTGAAATTTTTAACACTTTTCTTAATTTAAATTTATAAAAATTTTTTTTTCTATTTTTTAGTTCGGTTTTCTATAAAAAGCGTGTTTTTTAGTTTTTTTAAACTATTATTTATTTTCTACTTTTTGGTTTGGTTTATGTATAATAGCTTGTTTTTTTTAAATTTTAAACTATTGCACGACTCATGATGCGAAGCATCAGAGAGTGCTTTACTAAAAATTTTTAATTAAGTTTCTTACCTTATCGCTTATAGATGAAAATTATATAAATTAACAAAAATAATATTTTGCAAATTGAAAAATGGAATAATTTTAACAAATTAGTGTATTGTCATCGGTCCTCGATAAATCTACAAAGTTTGAACGAAATCTGGCCGTTTAAAGAGGGTCAAAATCGCGCTCAAAGAAGTCGGTTACAAACATGCAAACATACAAACATACAGGTGAAGCTAATAAAAAGCGGCCTAGTTATAATTTATTAGCTTTTTTCCATTATTTTCTAAAATATACATTTATATAACATAAGTTTTTAATTAATATAATATATAATACTAGTCCGTTCGGGTTCTCCTAGGTACATTAGTTATTAGTACCTCAGATATCTTCAGTATAGCAGTAAATAACGCCCTATTATATGATAGGTTGATCAAGTCGGCCAACACGCACTGGGCCAGCGCGGTGGACTATGGCCTGATCCCCCTCGTACTGAGGGAGGCCCACCCCCAGCAGTGGGACGTTGAAAAAGGGCTGATTATATTAAATATGTTGATCCGGATTACCAAAACATATTTTTCGTCAAAGACTATCTAGTGGTTTTCTGGTGATTCGCTCACAGACAGACAGACAAAAAATTTAAAAACTATATAGGTATATTCCACCTATGTATTAATAATAATAACTATTTCATAATATGTAAATAAATAAATAAATATGTTGGGACATTATTACAACAGCGCCATCAAGTTTCGTGGTCAGCTACGAGGCTTGTGTTACGAATACCAGATAATTGATAAACTACACATATAAATGTTAAATACATACATACTATAAATATTAACACCCATCATGACTGGAGTACAAACATTCATGCTCAACAAATGAATGCCCCCAGCGGGACTCGTACCCGCGACCGCTGGCACAGAAAGTAGAGTCACTACCAACTGAGCCAAACGTGTCGTACCTATGTATATCTATATATTAACAAGCAAACAGACATGTCAAAATGATAACTTTCCCAGTAACTCCCAAACAATACGAACCTAAAAGAAAAGCTCAAGCATCTAAAGGGCGCGTCGGTGCAGGCGTCGCCGCACGCGCGCTCGTCCTTAGCCCGCGCTTGACCTCGCACGGAACTTGGAGAAAGCTTCGCTGAACTTTCGTATTGGAGATAGCACTCTAAAAGGTTAAACATAATATTTTATTATCATTGCAACTTGTTTTATGGCAAATTATTATATTTTTAGGAACCAGAAGTGGATTTTATAATTAACAAAAAACAAAAACCGACTTCAAAACTAAACAAATCTAAACTAAAAATTAGAAAATAATACTTTTAAGAACTTCGTTAATTTTGAAGTCGGTGCCAGCCAAGACGGATAGACTTATCTTGCCTTTGCAAGGAACTTTCGAACGGTATTTTGAATATTATAGATATAGATTAATCGAATATGTGTCTATTTAAGGTTATTTTGCTTTGGCTGGCACCGACTTCTAAATTAACGAAGTTCTTAAAAGTATTATTTTCTACTTTTTAGTTTAGATTTGTTTAGTTTTGAAGTCGGTTTTTGTTTTTTGTTAAAAATAATTTATTTTCAAATTTTTAACGGAAAGTGGATACTTATTTTGTTTATGTACAAAAAAGAATTTTCCAAATCGGTCCAGCCATCTTCGAGTAATGGGGAACATACATAAAAAAGTCCCCAACGAATTGAGAACCTCCTCCTTTTTTTAGAGTCGGTTAATAAGAGCCTGAAAGAATTTAACTATCGGTCTATAATTACGTATAATATTGAAAGAATTTTCTTTTAACTCCTAACCGTTGAGGAGTTGTACCTTCCATCATTAGCTCAACCACAGGAGATGATGATTATCAGACGCAAATACTTGAACAGCTTTAGAAAATATATGAAAAACGTAATAAGTGCCCATAAAATTTGAGAGTTGTCTTCGATTTCCCTGGGATCCCATCATCAGATCGTGACTTGGTGACTATGGGACCAACTAGAAACTATACCCTTTCAAACAAAAAAAGAATTTTCCAAATCGGTCCAGCCATCGTCGAGTAATCGGGGAACATACATAGAAAAAAAAAAAGTCCCCGACGAATTGAGAACCTCCTCCTTTTTTTGAAGTCGGTTAAAAAAAAAGAAATAAGAACATTCTGGAAGTACTCAGAAAAATATTAATAATAAGAATACTCGAATAATAATTAATTAAGAAATAATAAATAAATAAATATGTTAGGACATTATTACAACAGCGCCATCTAGTTCCGCAGTAAGCTACGTAACGTGCTTGTGTTGCGGATACCAGATAGTTGATATACTACACATATAAATTTTAAATACATACATATTATAAATAAAAACACCTATGACTGGAGTACAAACATTCGTGCTCAACAAATGAATGCCCCCAGCGGGACTCGAACCCGCGACCGCTGGCGCAGAAAGTAGGGTCACTGCCAACTGAGCCAAACGAGTCGTCAAATGATACGATACAACTGAGAAGTAAATCGCAAAAGCGTCTGTCATCGGTTTGACACTTGCTACCGTTCCTTTCTGTTTATTCCTAACCACGGTTGAGAAAATGTTTTCGATTTCGTGATTCCTAACAATATATTGAATGGTGTCTTACTATCAAGTCCTGTGGTAATGCTGATTATTATCTAAACCTTATTAAGATCTAAAATTTTCTAGTACGTTGCTCTGATGTAATATCTCTTCAGGTTTAGAAAGGTTTAAACAGTAATTGCTCTTCGGTTAAGAATGAAAGATTTTCCTGTAGTAAAAGGTATCCTAAATGTTAACTCAAGTGATAAGTTATCACTAAACAAAATTGGGCTAAAATCGGTTTAGCTGTTCTTGCATGAATCGCGCACATCGATAATGCTAATATACTGTTTATAATACGTAAGTATAAATATAGATTGCACGATGTCTTTTCCGTGACTTTCATCATTGATATTACTCAATTATAGCGAAACTATTTAACAGCCTCGGTGGTGAAGATTTCATTTTGGCACATCCAGAGGTCCTGGGTTCGAGTCCCGGGTCGGGCTAGTTTAGATATTGACTATTCAGTCTTTCTGGTTAGTAAACCCGTTAGTAACAGCCCGGAGTTGGGAAGTGGGTGGTGTTTCACCCCCGATCTCTTATTGTTCGTGTCTCGTGTCGCCCCGCCGAAGTATGAGAGTGTCTGCACTATAATATCTCCTGCGCAATTGGCTAGTTTTAACGAAATTCCGCCACCGTCGTCGGATTCGGTCGAACAGAATTAGAGCGCGACTAAAACAATTAGAGAAATAACGAAACATTTCCGTTTTCGACTTATTTTGTTCCTATCATAGTCTTTTCAGTATGATTTAATCACTTTAACTTACGTTGTTCCTTATTAACATCGTCGTATAGCGCGGGTTCGCATCCCCTGCCATAGTTTCCTCTCGCATACAGTTCATGCTTGCTTGGTCTCAATCCATGGCTTTTTTCAAGTGAAGTTGGTGGAGATGATGTGAGGAGACAATTCTCTAAATCATCTCCTATTGTTGGTGGGTCGAATCTGCTCAAAACATAGTATACTTATATAGGTTTTATATTTAAAATTTTGAGTTTGGTTTCTACATTTTCCTTAATTTTTAAAACGTTACAAAGTTTAAAAAAGGACATTATTGTAACAACTAAATTTCTGGTAGAGTTAAGTAATTTAAGTTTTTAAAAACTAATCTTCTGGTCAAAAATAACTACTATGGATCGAATATTTTTCTTAATTAAGCACGGTATTGGTATTTGTATTCATCGCAGTGAGGGTAGTTAGAAAAATCTTTTTTCTTTTTTAACCTTTGCAGTTTTTTAGTTCTATATGTCTTTCTGCAAATAAATAAATAATATTAAACCATCAAAACAAATCACCTAAAACTGAATCCTCTGCAAAAGAAGCCATTGGCGCGCAAGCACTCCGCCTCGCAGGCGCCCAGCCCGGCCACGGTGAGCGCAGCGCGCACGCCCGCGCCCGACACCGCCGCGCCGGATCGCACGTGCCAGAAACACTCTATAATCCAATGATATTATATGCAAGATACGCCACAAACGCACCAAACGCGTGCCGTGGATTGGTTCCATTTGTAACCAGTTATTCTAGTGTATGTGTGTGTCGCGGAACAATTACGTTGTGCGTGCAGTATGAACGTAACGTATCTTGTATATAATATTATTGTGTATAACCATAGATATTTTCCACAGTAACATGTATCCTCTATTGATTTGGAAAACCAGCTATCATCATACAAAATTTTATCAAAATCGGTCACGTGGTTTTCGTTTCGGTTATCGATAGATAGACAAAAAATCTAAAACTGTATCGATAATAATTACTATTTCAATGAGATTTTTCCAAAAAGTATTTATCTACAGATTCGACTCATAATTTTATTATACGAGTATGTATAGATTAATAATATACGATATTTAACAGTCTGTAAGTGTTTGTGAGTGTGTATTTACCAGTATGTTAGGTTACCGACTAACGGCTCGACAGATATGCATGAAATTTGGTACAAAAATAGACCATGATGAGGAGCGTTTCATTGGCTATAGGAGTGAATGAGTGAGTCGTTAGCAACATTCAAATAATTTAAAGTCCAGCTACGCATTAACCTCCCAGTAATATACAACATATATTAAGATGCATTTTGGCTGCAAGCAGTTGAACGATAAAACGGCTGAATGTACAAGTAATAGAAAACGAATTTTTATTCTTCCAAGTATTACTGTAGACCAAAATCTATGAAACATATAGTCGGCCAACGGACGTGATAGCCAAAGCTGCTGTACACTAATGTCCCAAGCGAGTGTATCGCAGCTTGGGCTGGCACGACCGTTGGCCGACTGTATAGTAAGACTATGTGATAGAACAGAGTCTTCACATGAATTAATTAGCAAATTCCAACCACCTATTCCTATTTCCTCAAGGAAATTGACGTGTGATCGAAGTAAATATTTTGTCGTAAGATATAGAAACAGAGTATAATAATTTTAAATGTTAATAACTCTCACCACTTTCAACCCACGGCTTAGTAGTAATTGTAAGGCAGTCCTTATGTACAGGCATCGCGTACACGTCCGAGTCGCTGTCCGCGGACATCTGAAGCCCCTGGTACGGACGTTCGCTTAAAAAACAGTTGTCTGAACCTGGTGGGCTGGAGTATCTGTGAAGATTATTTTGAATAATTTAGTATATTTCAATACTTTATATATGTAATTTAGCCAGCGGTAACGCGTCGCTTGTATAACCGAGGGATGCGGGTTCGAATCCGGGTCTCGCACCTCTGATAGTTTCATGTGCGAATCATTTCTATCATGATCACCACTTGTCTTACGGTGAAGGAAAACATTGTGAGGAAACCTGCGTGTCTGAGAGAACCTAGCAAGTTTTAGTAAGACATGCTCAGTCCGCCAACACGCACTAGGCCAGCGCGGTGGACTATGACCTGATCCCTGAGTACTGAGGGAGGCCCACCCCCAGGAGTGGGACGTTAAAAAGGGCTGACGATGATGATGAATTTATTAATTACATACAGTACTTATTAGTATATAGTAATTTATTAATTACATCAGTACATATAAATAAAATAGAAGTGTCTGTTTTTAATTTCAAATTCACAGCTTTTCACTAAATATGTAAGTATATACGGTACTAACATCAAAAAGTCATTATTTTTTAATTTTTGTCTGTATATCTGTTTGTTCCAGATAATCTCTGAAATGATTGGACCGATTTTGACGGGTCTTTCACTCGCAGATAGCTAATGTTATAAGGAGTAACTTAGGCTACTTTGATTTTATTAGAAAATTATAAAAAACCGTTTAATTTATTTTAACTTACGCCCAAGCGTAGCGGGCAAGACTTGCTAGTAAGAAAAAAATAATTTTTAACATTTTGTCTGCCTTTTTTTCGGCTACTCTTTGAAACGACTGAACAGATTTTGACGGCACTTTACTGGATAGCTGATGTTAAATAAGTGTTCCGATACTCATTGGATTTAGAAAATTATAGAGCCAATTTTTCAATTAATACGCAATTGTCATTACACGAAACCTATTTTACCTGTAACTATAAGATACGCATTTAAATTCCCTTTCATTAAAGCATGCCGCTTCACACTCGACGACGGTATGCGCGAGCAACGATCGTCTGATAGAGCCAGAACCTAGCGACATTCCGGGACTGCGGCGGGATGAACAATCTGAAAAAGTTACCGCTTAAATTGCTATACTAGTATTGGTTTTGCATGTCATATTTTAGAAAGGTCTGTGAAATCCGCTTCTTTCATCCAGCGTAGTGTTCTGTAGCTTGATGAAGGGAGACCCAATCCCAGCAGTGGGATGTTATAAAATCTTCAAACACAATGGTAAAACGTACAAAAAATCACCAAACTATTCATTACCATATGTGTGATATTTTGTGTACAGTTTTTGATGAAACGATCGAACATCGTGATGAATCATGGAGAAACGTATAAGCCGCTAATTCTTTTTTAAATAATCATGGTATGCCCTTGCCCTTAGCGAGATTCGAACCCGCAACCCCTACCACAAGTAGGGCAACTACAAACAAAACCAAACGTTTTGTTGTGTAAAATAATAGTATCCTGAAAACTGAAAACTGAAAGAAAATAATTTTTCAGTAGAGAAACAAATAGTTCTCCAAACCTTTAGCCGTATCTTCGCTCCTGCCTTCAAATTCGTGGCTAGACTTATGATGATGAAAATCATCTGCTTCGAAATCCTTCCAGAAACTACCAGAGCTGTTCCACTGACCCTTTTTCCACGAGCCATATCCATATTCAGAGTTTTCATGTCCGCTGTGACTCGTAAGACTGTGGTAGTCGAAATCTCTATCCTCATTATGGGTTTTGACACCATGGGTGTATGGTGTTGGTTCAGAAATTTTCCAATGCCTAACAGAATTTCGATAGTCGTTTCTATCCTTGTAATAGCTGTCCACTCCTCCATAGCTGCCGCCATATTGTCCCCACTTTTCGCGGTCATCGTTTGGTTTTGATTTAATACCTGTAAAGTATTTTTTAATTTACTTTTAAAATGTCTGATGAAAAATCGTATTTGACAATATTTTTTTCTTTGACTAAATTTAAGATAAATAGATAAGATATTGTTATTCAACTGTAATTCTATAATGCTTATTACTTGGGGAAATTTTAAAAAAAATTTAGTTCGTGATTAATACAAAAATATGGTCTAAAACGAAAAATATTAATAATTATATAGAAAAATCGACTTAAAAAAAACACTGACAAGTAAAAACTGATCGGTTTTCATTTATTTACAGACACATAAGTAGATATTTAAAGAGTCAATGTCAGCCGGAAATTATTATAGTTTAAAAAGATTAGGTAGGTACATCTGTTTTATGATGGAAGCATTGCTTTAGTGTATCTGCTAGCAATGACTTCGACTAAATATTATTCATTATTTTTTTTACTGTTAATGTTAGCTAAAACGATCTATATGACGTAAAAAATGGTAAAGTTATAGATCCGTAAAATTGAATACCTAATTCAAATTATGTTTCAAGGCAGAAATATGATAATATGGCCAATAAATATTAATAATTAATAGCGTTAGAAAAAAATTAAAAAAATAATAATAATTAGAAAGAAATTATTATTATTATAACCATACTGTTGCGAGCAAGGTGTTGGTTATTGGTACAAAACAAAATAAAAGACCTCACTTTTTTCGCAGTCGGTCAAACAATTATATTAATATATGTACAGGTATAAAACCAGTTTAATTAATTACTTTAATTAAAGATAACATTGTTTAAATATTTTTTACCGGAATCTGTAATAATATTTAACAAAGAGCTCCATTGCGAATAGTATAAGAGGAAAATGTAATTTAATATTAATTATGTCGTTCTAAGTAATTGCTACTAATTTTAATCAGGCGTCAACTATAATTAAAAAAAAATATTTTCTAGTAGCTCTTCCATAGTTATAATTTTATTCTCTTCAAAAATTTTATTTAAGTATATCAATTTTTACATATTCTTTGGCATAACTTGCAATTTTTCATTTTTTTCTGTGAATTACTTATAATATATTTCATAGGTAAATTAAAAAGTAGGTTATTGTAGGAAGTTTGACTAAAGAAAACACCATTATAATGACTTAAAAGCATTTTATTATTGAATGAATATTTCATCTTATACCTCTGAGCGAAACAGTCTCATTTGAACGAAATGCAATCACAACTACAAGTAATAAACGCAGCAGCATTCGTTTAGCGTATAATATTATAAGTACTTCTAAAGACTTATAATTATGGGTAGGGGAATGTGTGGGGAAACGTACTGCCTTCCAAATGACCTTTGGACAAAGTTTCCAAGACAAATTCCTCATTGAAAATACTATACTACGTAGATGCCATTTTTTCTCAACCCAAGAAAACTTGTAAAATGAACAACACAATGAATTTGTTGGCACAAAAAGTTCAAAAACTAATATTTTCATCATATAAAGAAACTAAAAATCATTCAAATAACAATACATTATGTTATGTTTGTAATATGCAACATATAAATTGATTTTCCATTTATCAATGTATGCCTTTCTGTCGTCATTTCCTTTAACTTATTTAGAGAGAAGCCCACCTTCATTGTTATAAGACGAGTTATTTATCATACCACTGTTACATGAGAGTTCCTAATATTTCGCTCTTTTACAAGTATCAAAAGTCATGACCCCTTTTAAAATGTTCTTCGAGGGCCATAGAAACTATAAAAAACTAAATTTCGAATTCGATTCTAATATTTGAAATTATGCTTAAACCTATGTCTTCGAATTTTTCCGCAGATTGATTAGGAACTGAGAAAGAAAATAAATCCACCAAAAAATTGGGAAAAATAATTTTATATGAATTCTCGCATATTATTTCAACCTTCATTAAGTATTTTGTATTTGGCAAAAAAGCTTCGCAATTGAGTCATGGGTATTCGCATATGCGAGTACCTCCACCTGAGACCATGGCGCCTACAGTGCCTAAATATCAGAAACTCTCAAAGTCCAGTGTTAAACATGGTAAATATCACGGATCTAATCAAATATTGCTTGTCACCATTTACAGACTTATTGTCCATCATTACTTTATTATTATTTATGATATATGCAATTGTATCAAGCGAGAATCGAACTCATTAAATAAACATGATAGAATTCAAATATAAATTAATAGCGAGATTCGAAACTTCAGAAAAGTGGGATTGTTTTTATTTGTACATAATATATCATGTGCTTTCCAAAAATTAATTTTAATGAGCAATAAAATCGCTTAATTCAGGGCCTAATAGAAATTTATACTATCTTCAAAAGTAACAGATTCGTATACCGACGAGGTAATTTTGAAAATATGCAGCTTAATTATTACCTAAATTACTTCTGTTAAGCTTCGCCATTATAAAAAATTCAACCCAAATACAGTGACTTAGCTAAAATAATATGACTATAGTTATCCGAGACTTAGAATTAAGGAGAACAAAAAAAAGACTTAGAAGGCAGTTTTCAAATGTTCAATAACTAAGATTTTGAACAATACTTACCTATTTGGTATGGAACGTAAAATTGGTCTTCGTATCTTCTGTTATATGACTGTGTTCTTCGTTCATCGTAGAACCTGTTATAGCTCTTGTAGCCACTTTCAGAATAATCTATTCTATCTTTCCAATTATTCTGCTCTTGCTTGGACTTTGAGGAAAGAAAACCGGAGTGTAAAAGACCTGGTCCTCTTAACGTTTCTGGGCAGTAAGGTTCCAGGCTATTCCGGTCGAGTTCGTAGAAATCGAAATCTTTGTCTTCTACAAAGTCCTGGTGGATGTCGAATGCTTCAATTGGTTTCGTCATCAACTCGCATAGACCTTTGCCTCTAAATGTTGGGTCTAATCTGTGAAAAGAAGTAAATTAAAATACGATTATTTTTGGAGTCACTGGTAGCCCCGTGGTAACTCCCTCGCTTGGATAACCGAGTGATGCGGGTTCAAATCCGGATCTCGCACCTCTGATATTTTCATGTCCGAATCATTTCTAACATGATTACCACTTGTCTTACGGTGAAGGAAAACATCGCGAGGAGACCCGCATGTCTGAGAGAACCTAGCTCTGCAAATTTGTTTGAAAAATATGGTTAGTCCATCAACCCGGGAGAATCGACGAAAGTGGGTTGATGTTGTCGAAATTGGTTATTTCCTATTAAAGTACGACGAAAATATAGCAGATGTCGAAAAGTAGTTTTAAAATAAATAATTGTAACACACATTTTTAAACAAAACTATATTATTTCATTTTAAATTACCCATTCATATGGACCTTGAGAATGGCCCAATTATGATGGTGTTCATTTAGGTCACTATTACGTTACACCAGAGATGAATCTTTATGCAAATTATTGGTCAGGGTCGGACTTTGCAATAGAATATAGGCCTGTTTCAACTATTCATGCAAAAACTACAAAAACAGTCCATCTGTTCGTAAAAAGTAAAAATAAAAATGAAATATAAAGAAGTTGTTACTACATAAATAAAAAAAATGTTTTGGAGTTCAGAATAGAGCGAAAAATGCACTTAATAATATAGTCATTGAGGTCTAAATTTCTGATCTTCTGTTCAGAAGTTGCGATCTATGTAAAATGTAGGTACCAAAATATAATAATTCATCATTCATCATGACGTCAATGAAATTTTAACTTATTATACTCTGATGCAAAAACTATATCACTAGTAAAGTTTCTTCTAGTTCAGGCCATCCTGAACTTTTACTGAGAACATCTAAGTGTCATATACGACGTATTATATGTTTTAGGGATTGTACACTAACTTTCTAACTTCTTGCTTTGCTTGAGCCTCAAACCTAGGGCTTCGCAAAATCCAAATATCTTCGACAGTTAAAAAATCATATCACCATATATTATTAATTTTTACAAAGCCATGACAAAACGAGAATATAACGTACATTGAAGTATCATTTACGGGGTATTAAAACTTGTTTGACAACATCTTGCAAATGCAATACTATTATCATAATATCTACACAATAAGTAATTAAAAATAATAAAATTCTCATGTTATCATAATTTCCGTCAATCCGTCCCTGTAAGGCCGCAAGGTGAGTACACAATGCAGATGGTTAGAGCTGATTTGACCGAGGTCGTATTGAAGGGTTTTTAATTTTGTTTTTACTTAGATATATCTTTTTTAGTAGTAATCGTTGAAGTACATACAATAAATATAAATATGTTATGACATTAACACAGCGCCATCTAGTTTCGTGACAAGCACGAGGCTTGTGTTACGGATACCAGGTAATTGATGTACTACATGTATACAACTTTAAATACATACGTATTTTAAATATAAACACCTTTGACTGGAGTACAAAATATATTTGTAGGGTAACACACTACAAACTGAGCCATAGTACTTTCTTAGATTCACGCGAATATTCGACATTAAAAATGAAACTACCTTTTCTCTCCCGGGACCATGATTGCTGTAAAGCATTCGAAACGTCGGGAACTAAAAATCAAAATAAATCCGCGACAAGATCCGAAAAGGTAGTTTCATTTATAAAACTGAGCCAATTATAAAAAAAAATGTCGGTCTGTCTGTACATCAGTCTTTTTTTTAGGCCAAACGGTTTACGCGGTATTGATTGGACTTTATCTGGTAGACCTGAACTAAGGCTACTTTTTTAGATAAGCAACTAAGGGTTGGCAAAAAAATCTAGAGACAAAACTAGCGAAGCGGGTCGCTAGTTTAGTTGGTTTCTTATAAAAACGATTGGTGTAAAATATTAAAAAGCTGCAAGCCAGAGAATCCGAAAAGATAGTTTGGGCTGAACGGTTTAGAAAAGAATGCAATAAAGACAAATTTCTAAGAAAAAAACTGTTTTTGCGCCAGGAACCTTCGTAGGCGTAAATAGAATAGCTTAAAAAGTTTCATCACAATCGGATCGAACAAAGAACTCGTAAATCTAAACGATTGATACATTTTTTACATATCCGTTATATCGTAAAACTTATAACAAGGATCAATTGGAAATTTCGTTATTTCAATTAAAAATCTCATCAGGTTACGTCTAAAGCTTACGAATAAATATAAATATGTTTGGACATTATCACAACAGCGCCATCTAGTTCCGTGGTAACCTACGACGCTTGTGTTACGGATGTCAGATAGTTGATATATTACACATATAAATTTTAAATACATACATATTATAAATATAAACACCCATGACTGGAGTACAAACATTCGTGCTCAACAAATGAATAGTCCAGCGGGACTCGAACCCGCGACCGATTGGTGGTAGAAGTATTTTAAGTATTCTTAATAAAAATCTGCAGATGACCACTTTTATCACCTAGGGGAATAAAAAATAGCCTACGACCTATTCTCAGACCTATCAAATACACAAAAGATTATAAAAATCGGTCAAGCCGTTTCGGAGGAGTTCGATAACAAACACTGTGACACGAGATTTTTATTCATAAGATTAGACTGGAATAAGAAGACCATCGTCGTTTTACTTTAAGGTTTAAAAACTAAGAAAAATCAACTATTCTGCTAGACCTTGCGTCATAATTAGAAGTACTAATAAAAATGCGACAACAAGTTGCTCGCAGCCTCCGCATCAGGAACTAACAATACTGCGAACTGCTCGTGAGATTGTAACAGATTTATGAAATTATTCAGTTCATTCGACACACCTTTTTATGCGAATATACGATACTATTTCGCATTATGACTCAAATTACCCATACAAATTCACGTTAAGCTCAGTTTGTAGAGAAACTAATTGCTGCGTCAGCGGTCGCGAGTTCGAGTCACGCTGAGCATTCATTTGTTCAGCATGGATGTTTGTACTCTGTGTAATGTATTTTCAACTAAAATTCAACTGCCTCGGTGGTGTAGAGGCTAGCATGTACGGTCGCACACCTGGGTTCGAGTACCGGGTCGGGCCAAGTTTACTTATTAAGTCTTTATGTTTCGTAAGCCTCAGTAACAGCCCGGAGTTGGGAAGTTGACGGTGTGACACCCCCGTGCCTCGGAGAGCACGTAAAGCCGTCGGTCCTGCGCCTTAACTCTCACTGGTCGTGTCGATATTCATTTGTGTGGTGAACACGAATGTTTGTACTCCAGGCATGAGTGTGTTTATATTCATAATATATTATGTATTTAAAGTTATATATGTGTAGTGTATCAATTATCTGATATCCGTAACACAAGCCTCGTAGCTTACCATGGAACTAGATGGCGCTGTAATATCCCAACATATATATTATTATAGATAACATACCTGTAGTTAAAGCTCTCGCAATGAAACCTTCTTTCTTCAGCACATTCTCGTCTACAATCTTCGAGGCGTTCGCAATCCACTACCCTTCGTACGTGACTTCGAAGTGCCCTTTTCCCCGCTAAAACTCGTTTGAAGCACGCTGCAACAATTTAAAAAGGATTTAATATCAAAAATATTAACAAATCTGTAAAAAAATCACGTCTTTTTGGAATTTTTCCATTATATCTCTAAAATATCTTAAGACTTTATATATATACTTGAAGTATATTTGAAGTTAAGAATGGCAAGACCGATTCTTATGATCTTTGGTTTGTTGTTTAATTTCCGCTCCGAATAGCAGAATAACTATTAAAACAGAAAAAAACGTACACACGAAAAAGAAGTACCTACATGATACAA
Source organism: Boloria euphrosyne (assembly GCA_951802675.2). Classification (NCBI taxonomy): domain Eukaryota; kingdom Metazoa; phylum Arthropoda; class Insecta; order Lepidoptera; family Nymphalidae; genus Boloria; species Boloria euphrosyne. The sequence continues at coordinate 613,041 of OX637898.1, read as the reverse complement.
AATAGTAACTATTTACATATGTTTATTTTAAACGTTCCTATGATCAGACCCGAACGAAGCAACGGTAAGTTACTAGTATTAAAGGGTCTCATCACGAACAAAGAAAAATTAATTCAGAAAAATGGCAAAAAATGACATTTCCGAAATATTTAGTATCAGATGATTGGTTTGTAATGTATATGCACAGATGGCGTAAGTTTTTTTTTTATAAATATGTTGAGACATTATTACAACAGCGCCATCTAGTTCCGCAGTAAGCTACGTAACGTGCTTGTGTTGCGGATACCAGATAGTTGATATACTACACATATAAATTTTAAATACATACATATTATAAATATAAACACCCATGACTGGAGTACAAACATTCGTGATTAGCAAAATGAATGCCCCCAGCGGGACTCGAACCCGCGACCGCTGGCGCAGAAAGTAGGGTCACTACCAACTGAGCTAAACGAGTCGTCAAGTTAGAGTTAGATTTAAAAGTTGGTTTCAGAGATTAGACGGAACAAACTGACAGATAGACAAAAATTTTAAAAAAATGATTTTATATAGCCTTATATACTTTCATAATATGCATTTAGTGAAAAGCTGTTAATTTGAAATTAAAAACAGACACTTCAATTTTATTTAATCATGAGCTAGGAGAATTTAAATTTAAATTAACGTAATCTATTAATTATTATCTATTCAAGGAAGTAAAATAGCCCGAAGAATAGCTCGCAATAGTATTGTCCAATTTCTTTGTATCGAATGAGGCATCTGTACTAGTATAGTATTATGTGATCTGTGCTAGTATATTAATGAAAACAAAGTTGTAATTATTAATGAAACTATCTTTTCGGATTTTTGTTCACGGAAGAGACTAACGTATTTGACGTCTCAGAGGTTTATATACTTGTTACAGACAGTGCCTACCCACAATTAAAAAAATCGCGTAAATCCAATAAATTATTACGAAGTTGTAACTTAAAAGTTGGCAACACTGAACAACTTATGGAACTCCACAAAATGTAGACTAATGTGACAGGCATCTTAGCGTCATTAGATGAATCAGCATCCATGACGTAGTTTATTTTTAATTTTCTTTTTGTCCAACTTATACCACTAAATGTGACATACTGTTACTGTGTACATTTTATCTTTGAAGTATTTGTGACGATGAAGTAACCTAGTGAGCGCTTCGTGGTCTATTTTCAACCAACTTCCAAGAAGGAGGATATTCTCAATTCGTCTGTATGTTTTTTTTATAACTTTGTACTTGTACTTTAGCTCATAACTTTGTACTGGGTGAACAGATTTTGATGATTCTTTTTTTCATTTGAAAGGTGGTGCTTCCCGTGTGGTCTAATTTAGTTCCATTTAGTGAATTTAGTCCAGTTATGACATTAGCATCCATGAGAAATCCATAAAAGTTTTAAAGCATAAAGTATGTGCGCGACAAATGAATAACTCAATATCATGCCAACCGATTTCGATGAATCTTTTTTTATGAAACATCCTTTCATTTACTTTAAGGGTAGTTTGATAAGCCAGCCAAAGCAAAATAACCTTAAATAGATACATTTTCGATTAATCTATCAATTTGTAAACATAATCGAAATACCGTTCGAAAGTCCATTGCAAAGGCAAGATATTTCTCTCCGTCCCGGTTGGCACGGACTTAATTAAGTTCTTAAAAGTTTTCTTTTTTTTTACTTTTTTATTTAGATTTGTTTAGTTTTGAAGTCGGTTTTGTTTTTTTGTTAAAAATAATTGACCATGATGATTAATAAAAATGTGAGGAAAACTTATATGAATTTTACCTATCTTTGTTTCCAAATTTTTTTGTTATTGGTAACACTAAAGCTTGTCAATAACTATTAAAGAAGTTACAATGGTTTTTGTGTGTACGATTTTGGTACAGCGATCAAGTATTCGCTTAAAAATACAGATTCGCAATTAAGGGTTTAATCTCGCTCGAACTTCCCTAGGTGTCTAATGTCTATGTTGGTTTTTGACACTTGTTTTAACTTCCCAGTGCTGGGATCCAGCACGCTGTTCTAGTAATCTTTCAGGTTTCTTCACGATGTTTACCTTCACCGTAAGACAAGTGGTAATCAAGATGGAAATCATTTAAAAATAGAAAGTATCAGAGGCACGAAACCTGGAATTAAAACGAGCTTCTCTCGATTTCCAAATAGAGCGCGTTTCCATTGGACTACTACAGGTTACAGTAGCCTATGTTACTCCAGGTCAAAGCCATTTCATCCAAATCAATCCAACCGTTGCAGTGTAATTGAGGGACAAACATACACATATAAACTTTCTCAGTAGTAACTAGTTAATCGCTCGTCTTCGCTTCGCTTCGTGTTTGACTCTATTGAAAAAAAAACAAATCCATTCTGCGGGAAAAGTTTCTTACGGGATAAAAAGTAATTAATGTGCTATTTCAGACTATAATTTATCTTTGTGCCAAATTTGACCCAGATCCGTTTAGCCTTTCATGTCATGTGTGTGTGTCATCAGCCCTTTTTAACGGGGGTGGACCTCCCTCAGGACGAGGGGGCCATAGTCCACCGCGCTGGCCTAGTGCGTGTTGATGGACTTCACATGTCTTACGAAAACTTGCTAGGTTTTCTCAGACATGCAGGTTTCCTCACGATGTTTTCCTTCACCGTAAGACAAGCGGTAATCATGATAGAAATGATCCGCACATGAAAATATCAGAGGTGCGAGACCCGGATTTGAACTCGCATCACTCGGTTATACGAGCGAGCGCGTTACCGCTGGGCTACCACTGCCTTTAGTCCTTCTGGAGGTACTAATTACTTAGTACCTCCAGAAAGGCTACAAAGGTACAAACATCCATCACTCCTTACGCAAAATTTGAAATACACGCAAGCCAAACCGTAGACAGATACTAGTATTGTAAAATCTAGATTTTAATGAGACTAAAACTAAAACACGTCTAGCTTTAAATAGCTGATGATTCAATGCATTTATATACAAAAACAACCTTGATTTTTACATATAAAAAGGCAGATTGTTCGTAATGATATCATTACAACTGACCTACTGAATGCTGACTCCGAGTTATTAAGTTTAATAAATTGTTTTAGTTATTCATTGTAACTAAATTAGTTTTTTATTCTAATCTTTGCAATATACATGAAATAAAATTGTAACTCAGTAGTTTGTTAAATATTTTTTGAAAATTCCTATTGAAATTGTTCTGAGACCAAAGGTGACCATTTGACATTTCTCATTTTTTGCTCTGACACGTTTAAAAATAATATAAACAAACAGCCATGTTTTGTTTCATTCACATCTAATGCTAACTGACCTAAATGAGTAAACTATAGATAATTCTTTTTTTTATTTTAGCCTGACTTAGAAGTCTAGAGTAGTGAGTACTAAGAGTAGAGTAGTAGTAGAGTCTTTAATTATTCCGAGAAAATTGTCACTGTTGTCGACAGAGGCCGAATCTATGGTTTTTGAATTTATTTTCTGTCTGTCTGTGTGGAAACTACTGGACAAAAAAAAATGGTACTTATGATGATAGCAAAGCCTATAAAACATATAGGCGGCCAACGGACGTGGCAGCCAAGCTGCCATACACTCGCTTGGGATAACTCGCATTATTATATAATGGCAGCTTGGGCTGTCATGTCCGTTGGCCGACTATATGTTTCATAGACTTTGATGATAGCTTGTTCCTGTATGGATATTTGTTACCGCGGTGTGAAATGTAGGTACACTTGTTATAAAATCTGCTATCTTTCAATGAGAGTCTCGTTACAATCTATCCGTTTTAATAAATTTGCCTGAAGAAATAGCATGACAGATAGACAGAAAACAAAAATTTTAAACATGGTGTTTTATTATAAGTAGAACGCATATAATTACACTAGCTAAAAAGTTAAAAAAAATTTCGAGTTCGATAACAAACACTGTGACACCGGATTTTTATATATTAGATAACAACAAATTCAGTTGGCAAGAATATTGTTAAAAATACATAAAAAACCGTAAACCGTTAAGTACTTTCTGAAAAAAAACCGTTTCATTGGATTTTGTACTTGTATCCTAGAGTATATTATGGTACTATCCGACCCGACCCGCTTCGATAGGCATAAGTAAAAAAAAATAAAAACATGATAATCTATTACATATAATAAAACTGTAGAAAAGTCGTTTTTGTACATCAAAAAAAATTACAAAAAAAATAGCCAGGGTGTTAAAGGACAACCAATAGAACCCATTTCCAGCATTTTTAGAATTTTTGTCTGTTTGTCTGTTTGTCGGTTTGTCTGTTTATTTATCCGGGCATCACGTAAAACGTACGAAATCAATGTAGATAACTTTTATACACAATGATTGAACGTAACTTTAAGTAACATTTAGTTTTTGTTTCATTGCAATCGGTTCAGTCTATCAAAAGATATTTGAGTTTAAAGTGAAGAAGTAGAGATATTTCAGAAGTAAAATTAGGGTTATGTGCATTTGGTCTCACAACTTCACGTAACTTTTATACACAACAAAATGTGCATAAATTGAAGTAACATTAAGTTTTTTGTTTCATAGTAATCAGTTCACACCTTATAAAAAATGTAAATTTCCGAAGTAAAATATTAAAACAGCGCCATCTACGAGTATTCGAACTTAGACTGGACTATAACTAGAGATCATTGATTGATCATTGGTCGATAGATGGCGTTGTGCGTGTGAAGTCATTTTCTGAATCACGGTGTTAAGATTTTCCTTGAAAGAATGACCTTCGCCTATGTCTGCCGGCCATCTTTGAGTTTTGTAGGAGTCTTTAAAGTTCTGTCTTTAAATAGTTTTGTCTATGTAAAAGAATTGAATTGATAGTATCGTAAATTGTTCGTTCGGTCTTAATTTCGAAGTGCGAAGCAAATAATAACTTGCAATTTGAGTCAAGTAGTTTTATTTACTTCGTAGTTTGATATTTTATTGCACAAAGACAAACACATTGCTGATTGCATTATATGTTTTTAAAAACTTTTACCACTAAGGCTGATATTATGATTAATTTTGTGTTGATATTAAATTTCTAGATAAGAGATTTAAAATTATACGCAGTATTATTTTAAAGTTTAGTTTATCTTGCCTTATAATAAATTTATGTCCTCCCAAACTTTGTAACGGCACTCGGCTCAAAGTCACAAATCTGCAGCAAAACATAATCGAAGCTGAAATATTAACCGGTTGCGGCGCCGGTGATATTGTTTTTAATCCAAGAATACCTATAATTCCCAACAACTTTCCTTTCTCTTTCAAACGAGTGCAATTCCCAGTCAGTCTCTGTTATGCCATGACGATTAATAAAGCTCAGGGCCAGACATTATCCGTTGCGGGGGTGGAACTAAGTATTGGATGCTTTTCCCATGGTCAACTATACGTAGCTCTTTTCCGCGTAAATAACCCCAATAACCTTTTTGTGTACGCTCCAGATGGTTCCACAGCTAATGTAGTTTATAAAGAAGCACTAGCATAAATAAAAAAAAATATTTGTATCGGTATCCTCCAACAGCGCTTCGCACTAAAAAATACATTGTTAAGTTCCGACATCAACGCGAACGAAGTCGCGGGCACAGCTAGTCTATACTAGTATTATAAAGAAGTAAAGTTTGTGTGTTTGTATATTTGTTAAATTGTAAGGGGTAATCTCGGGATCTACTGAACCGATTTTAAAAATTCTTTCACCAATAGAAAGCCACATTATTGCTGAGTGTCATAGGTTATATAAAAAACCGAAAAATAAAAAGGCTTTTACGTGGTAGTCCGTTTTGCAAAGTGAATCGGAGAAAAAACGGTCGAATGAAAGCGTTTCTTACGCGATTATATATGGAAATTACGTCATTTAAAACTATACTAAAGAGGTTACACCTGGGGACGAACCCGAGCGAAACGAGGGTGAGTCGCTAGTTTTCTAATAAAACAAAAATAACATAAGTTACTCCTTATAACATTAGCTATATGTGAGTGAAAGTCCCGCCAAAATGGGTCCAGCCGTTTCAGATATCAGCTGGAACAAACAGACCGACAGACAAAAAATTTAATAATTGATTTTTGCTGTAAGTACCGTATTTACTTTCATATGCATTTAGGGTAAAGCTGTTAAAAACAGACACTTCAATTTTATTTATATGTCATGTATAGATTTTAATGAGTCAGCAAGAGTAAATTAATAAATAACTATGCTATTCTAATTCTATTTTAGCTATTAATTACTATTTGAATGATGAATACGAGTTGATTGGCTAACTCGATAAAATAGTTCATTAAGCACTTTCAATTTCATTAATTAACAAGTAATTGTAATCAATTGTGTGTTATCATCATAGCTTACTGTAGAAACTAAAAAAACTAATATATGCAATGAAAATCTATGCATAAAAATAATATTGAAGTGTTTGTTTTTAATTTCAAATTAACAGCTTTTCACTAAATGCATATGAAAGTATATACGGTACTAACAACAAGAAACTAATTTATGAATTATTGTCTGTCTGTATGTCTGTTTGTTCCGGGTAAGCTCTGAAATCGCGGGACTGATTTTGACGGGTCAGATAGCTAATGATGTAAGGAGTAACTTAGGCTACTTTTTGATTGACTTCAAAAAAGGAGGTTATATTTTAGAAATTATATTTATTTTAATTATTGATATATTATTTATAAATATTAATTATATACGGACTTTGTTTGACCATAGACTAAATGAAGTCTATGGTCAAACAAAACGAAGGCGGGAAAAACGAGTGTATTCCGAGGGGACTAATTGAGCGCGAAACACAGAAAAATATATTTTAAAGTTGAATTACAGAACGTATCAACAAAGTGTTTAATAATAAGTTGTTTGAACTAGTTTTTGTTAAATTTTCATATATTTGTAATAATAACACTGGTTTTTATTGAGTTGGCTTAAAATAGTCAGCTACTATTAAGGGCTGAGATATTTTTCTGCAGTAAAAAAATACTCTACATGTTGACTCAGATACCAGCTATTACTACCTCTTTTTCCTTGATTTTCTCGTGATGCGTTCACAGACAGACACAATTCCTAACAGTTGTTTCAAATACATGGTAGTGTGGGGATTTTTTTAATAGATTTAATGGATTTTTATGCATAATTTCAAAAAAGTATTAGCATTCTGCACTCCTTCTCTATATAAACTATAAGTGTGCGAAATTTCACACTCCTCCGTCCGCGCAATTTTCTTAAAAAGAGGTACAAAGTTTTTACTTCACGTATTAATACATAATTAATTTGATGTACAGATTAGACTCAATAATAATTTTGTTATTATATGTATAGACGTATAGACTACAGTCTGCAAATACAAATTTCAATAACCTTATAATATAACAAGAGTTTAAGAGTTTATTTTAAAGTACAATGGGAATAATAACTTTTAACTGTTACCAGTATTTTCAATTTATAAATGAAACCGCCTTTTCGGATTTTGTCGCAGGTTTATTTTGATTTTAGTTCCCGACGTTTCGAATGCTTTACAGCAACCATGGTCACGGGAGAGACTAAGGTATTTGACGTCTCAGAGGTTTATATACTTGTTACAGACAGTGCCTACCCACAATTTACAAAAAAAATTTAAATGGCATCAAAGTACCTTATAATTGTTTTTACCTATCTAAAAAAATCAAAATAAGTCCGTGACAAAATCTGAAAAGGTAGTTTCATTTATAATGTTGAATATTCGCGTAAACCTTAGAAAGCATTATTTTCAATTTTCTAATTTTCTAAAAAACATATCCGACTTTTCCTAAAAACCTCATAGGGGTCTCTCCTCTGGTTCGACCTTCTTTTGTTAGATTTTTCAGAAATGAAATATTTCCTTTGCTTTTTGCTATTATAATAAGACATGTACGAGTATTATACACATAAAACTTTCTCTTGAATGACTCTATCAATTGATGAAAACCGCATTAAAATCCGTTGCGTAATTTAAAAGATCTAAGCGGCGGTAAGCGAATTTTTTATATAGCGTAGTCTGTAGAAGGAGACGAATAATACTATATAGAGGGAGATAAAGAAAATTGATCCTAATATAAAGCAGAAACGAATCAAAGCAAATACATTCAAATTTCAAATGGAATATCAGTTTTTCCGAATTTTCTCGAATATTTTTTTTTATTTTTTTAAAATCCATTTTTTTTTAAATATCTCAAAGATTTAACAACAGCAAGCTTCTTTGCACGTATCTTATATAATTAAAAAAAAGTAATACTAACTTGGCGCATTTTCCACTAGAATCACTCTCGTACCAACAACCAAATGCACAGACAACAGAAACACAAAACACCACCTCATTTTTGCACAGCACTGACATCATCCGACAAAAAGTCCTACGTTCAATTTTAACTTACAACCAAATTCTTTTCTTAACTAATATTAGTCCTAAATATATTAAATATCATTTTTTTCGGAAAAAATATAGTTTTTGTATTAAATTTTTAATGCAAAAAATAGCACTATGTGGGTCAGAGGTAACGCGTAACGACTCGACTGAACGACGGTATTGTCCGACATAGGCTTATATGCAGCTACCATATAAACGTTAGAATAGAATGGATACGACCTGTATTTTTTTTAATTATCAGCATTGCCCAAAATATTTTTTGTTCATATTTATTCAAATATTTTGTGTATATTTGGAAGTATTTATATTAAAATTAAACAGTATATAATTTTTTATCACAAAGGTTGTTTTGGCGTAAAAATAGCAATTAGATATGCCACTAAAACCTATTATCGTCGTGTCGAATAGTCGCCCCAAAAGAGTATGAGGATGATAGGAATAGAGAGTGCACATGTGTCTGCGCATACACTTGTGCACTATAATATCTCCTGCGCAATTGGCTTGACTCATTGAGATTGGCCGCCGTGGCCGAAGCTTGATCGCTTTGCTCGGTGAGGTCTCTAGGTACTCTCTAACAGTAATGGAATATAAACTATATAACAATATGTCTGTAAATTACTCCTGCGCAATTGGCTTGTCTCATTGAGATTGGCCGCCGTGGCCGAAGCTTGCTCGCTTTGCTCGGTTAGGTCTCTAGGTACTCTCTAACAGTAATGGAATATAAACTATAGAACAATATGTCTGTAAATTACTATAGTGTAGTATTATCCCGTACTTGGGAAATGATTGATTCTCCACACAACCTTTTCATTCCTTAAAGGAATGATTTTCGGGTTAAAAACTATTCTTGTCCTTCCCAGGATCTCAAACTATCTTTATACAAAAAATATCCGAAACGGTTCAGCAGATTGTTAGTCTATCCGTTATAACAAACAATTGAATAATATATTAAGATAAATTTTAACAAAAAGTTCGAATTAACTGTTTATTTAGACTCTGAATCTAGACAACAAAAAGGATAACCTAATAATGTTAATACTTTTGTAAATGTAACAAAATTTCATAAGTATTTATTCTATATACAATTATCATATTATTACAACAACTAACAAACATTTACATTTTAATTTATATGTAGACCGTCGTATCCACACTAAGTCCGTCTGATTAAACCTGATAACTTCGACGCCCGTGCTATTGTCTCAAAAACAGAATTTAAAGCAAAAACCTAATATATCCTACCATTGTGGTGTGCCACTGACTGCGGTAAATAATAAATATGAGTTGAATGTAGTATTTTAATGTATTCAGCCATTTTGCACGTCCCACTGATGGGGGTGGGCCTCCCATCAATACGAGGGGGTTTATGCTATAATTCTTAGTAGAGAGTATACTCATATACAAAAGATGAGAGTTCAATCCCAAAAAGGTTACTTTCAGCCCTTTTCTATCAGGCCATAGTTCGCCAGCTTTTTTTTTTCTAGATTTGAACCTACTCCACTTTTTCTACCAAGACAACACGTTACCACTGTGTTACAGCATACCGGCTAAGGATTAAACCGAGCAAAATATTGGGGAATACAGAAAGTAAAGTACACGAAGCATGAATAAAATATAATTATTAATTACGCTATGGCTTGCCTGAACTTCGCCAACCTGCACTTAGCCAGCTGCATTCCTGGGGGCGTACCATGAACTATTTAGCTTTCAGCCTATGGCTTATCTCCTGGCCTGATTGGCTGGATTAAAGACTTCCTGAGCGACCGATCACTCAGAGTTGTGGTTGAGGGCTGCTCATCACAACCCTTAAAGACCAACTCAGGAGTTCCTCAGGGGTCTGTTCTCTCTGCAACCTTGTTTCTGCTGCATATTAATGATCTGCTTATACCCGGTATCTATGGGTACGCAGACGACAGCACTGTTGTAGAGAGATACCTGCCGAATCCTCGGGCCAGTAGAGATCAAATACAGTCCGAAAGAGAGGCCATGGTAGAGCGGTTGAATCTCACACTCAGGTCAGTCTCCACTTGGGGCGATGCCAATCTTGTGAGTTTCAACGCCACCAAAACACAGGCGTGTCTGTTCACCACAAAAAGGAGTCCTTTCACCTTGACTCCTACTTTCCGAAATGTGCCTCTGGAATACACTGACCGTCTGCAGTTACTGGGGATGGACATTACCCCCAACATGAACTACGGGCGGTTCATCGAGTCTAAGGCTAATGTAGCAGCGAGGAAAGTTGGCATCCTCGCAAAGGTCCGACAGTATTTCACGCCGGGACAGCTTCTTGTTTTATATAAAGCTCAAGTCCGGTCGTGCGTGGAATACTGTAGTCACATATGGGCTGGTGCTGCGAAATGCCATTTGTCAGCCTTGGACTCGATTGAGAGGCGTGCGCAGAGGCTTATTGGTGACCCTACGCTAGTAAAAGCCAACTTACAAAGCCTCGATCACCGACGTAGGGTTGCCAGCCTTTGTGTATTCTATAGGTTACATTTCGGAGAGTGTGCGCAGGAATTACACGACTTAATTCCCCCATCCCCTTTCCATCATCGGACAACCCGACGAACAGCTGGCCTTCATCCTTATGTCGTGGACATTCCACCCGTCCGGACGAAGCGTTTCGCTTCGTCATTTATTATACGTGCGGCTAAGGATTGGAACAGCCTGCCTGCGTCAGTGTTTCCGTCCGATTATAATATGGGAGTCTTCAAGGCAAGAGTGAATAGGTGGCTACTGAATTAGTGTGACTCCATCTACGACTGCGTTACCACTTACCATCAGGTGGAACGTAGTCAAGCACTAATTCTGATTTGAATAAAAAAAAAAAAAAATTTAAAAACATTCTTATTTCAAGACTGTTTTATTTCAAGATTACAATAAACTTACTTTAATTCGTACCATGAGCTTTAAAAAGCAAGATTGTTTTATAACTGCTTAGTGATGCGACTGAACAACTGATTTTTCTATTTCCTCCTATAAAAGAAAAGAAATATTGCTATATATATTGTATAGCGTCATCTTCGTCACACGATAGTTGTTCATCATTAAGATTAGGGCTTATGAAGTAAGAAATTTAAGCAAAAAGTTATAAATTTAATGTATTTTTGCCGAATTTTGCGATTTATTCAGACACTGAGTAATCTGTGCGATGACTGAGGACACCGTCTGCTGAGCAACATGCAGGCCCTCATTAATGCCTATAATACGCTGGTATGATACAGTGGCATAAAATGACAGTGCCTACCTTAAAAAGTACATATCGTAAAATGTTGACGGTTAGGCAATTAATTGTAAAATAGTTAAGATCGTATTATTTATGTAGTCCTTGTGTGTTATTTGTAGTATAAAAAACAGTGTTAACCTTAGTCTCTATAGACAAATCTGTAGATTTTTAGGGACTTTCATAAGTGGCCTCAGCTCATCACACAGTTTAAACGCTAAGTCTTTATAAGACGATAGCGATTAACGAATTCCGCTTTATCAAGAATAATAAATGATTGTAATTTTTTACGTGGCACACAGCGCCTCTTTCGGAAAGCTTGCTCGGTTTCAATAAAATTGAAAATTTCATATTCATTAGCCACCTATAAATGAGACAATAACTATAGACATATACTAAAATTACAATATTTATGGGCATATATAAGATTTACTTACTTTATTGAACACAATAATTATGTTTCATGTAATTATTTTACAAAATTATATTATATCCGTCTTGTATTCGCAACTTTTATAAGATTCCTAAATATGACATAAAAGTAAACATGCTATTTGTCAAAATTCACCTCATGGTACGAATTGAATAAATGATATTAACATTTTCTTAGCAGTTTTGGTGTCGTGACGTCACAAAACGGCTAGAAAAGTAAGAATGTTAATACCCTAGCTATAAGGACGTCATGGTACGAAAAGCCAAAGTAAGATTATAGTATTCATGCTATAAGAGTTCATGGTAGGCCCCCTGTTCTATTGATACAGAACCTCGACGCCAGAACGCATTTCGTGCTTGACCGTTTTTCGTACGCAAGCATAAATATCTAATCTTAAATAAGGTGTTTCCTTCAAAATCACTCAAGTAATTCGCATGGCCACCAAGGTTGCTTACTAAATTACACCCATTCTTTATGTTTTTAACTTAAAAATTTATGTAAGTGTAAAGACGTGAATAAAATTAATGTTATATCCTCTATACATATTATAAAACAAAGTCCTTTGCCGCGTCTATTTGTCTGTCTGTCTGTCTGTTCGCACAAAACTCAAAAACTATTGCACCGATTTTCATGCTGGTTTCACCAATGGAAAGAGCAGTGCTCGAGGAAGGTTTTAGTAAATATATTTTCTCGTATTTAAATTTTTTTAATACTTTAGTTAAAATATCGCAAAAAAATACGTACGCGAGAATAAAATGCAAGCACTGCTTCAAGCGCCGCTTCGCTTGATGCAATCGCCGACCCTACGCGCACCGTCTTGCCTATCTGTTTAGCTAATAGCTTTGATTTGGCATCATGAAGTACTTATTGAATTTTCAACGTTCTACCACCAATTTAGTGATAAGAACGCGGGCGAAGCCGCTGGAATTGCTAGTTTATAATAAATTTTAAATGATTTAAATCCTTTACATAGTTTTTTTTTGGTGTATCTTCATCATTATTATCGATACAGACTAATTGTATTCATATAGAAATTTTGTATGTCTTTTTTTTATGACAGATGGGCTTACTCTTGACCTTTAACTTAGCTTGAAGGCATAGACAAGGTCTACGATGTAGCGAGTTTGCCCAGGAGAAGCCAGTTAACACGCACCTTAAAGAGTTTCAGGTTATACGCATTCGGAAAAAGGCAGGGCATTCCACTTCTTGGCTGTGCGCATTATAAAAGATGATGAATAGCGCTTAGTGCGAATGGTAGAAATGACAACCAAGAAGGGATGGTATCCTGCAGTATGGCTGGTGTTCCGATGGAAGAATGGCGATGGCTATATGAGACCATGGAGCTCGTGAGCACACTCCCCGAAGTATAGTCTTTGGCTGTGCGCATTATAAAAGATGATGAACAGCGCTTAGTGCGAACAGTCGGAATGTCAACCAAGAAGGGATGGTATCCTGCAGCACGTCTGGTGTTCCGATGGAAGAATGGCGATAGCGTTATGAGACCATGTAGCTCGTGGGCACACTCCCTGAAGTACAGTCTATAGAAAACCGACAGACAAGCAACTTGGCGATGGTTTTTCGTCGCCGATTAAATGTATGAATGTACGTTTTTATTATGTCTGTTCATCTATACCCCATAGCGAGATAACCACTGGACAGATTGTGATGAAATTTGGTAAGATGATAGTTTGTTATCCGGATCAACATTTAGGATACTTTTTACTGCTGGAAAATATTTCTAAGAAATAAATATGACCTATTAAAATGAATGTAGTAGCAAAGCCCAGTGGAGCGAGTGTGTTTAGTGTAGATGCTAGTTTGTTATAGGTTCTCAATATTATAAAAAAATGTATGATATGTATGTTGGGACATTATTACAATAGCGCCATCTAGTTCCGTGGCAAGCTACGAGGCTTGTGTAACGGATACCAGATAGTTGATATGAAGGGTACAGGGGTAAAACAAGGAATGTCACAAAAATTCAAATATTTAAAAAGCATGGGAGCATTAAAGTTTTGCCACGTATTATAGAATGCAATGTTAATTAATAATTAGAAAAAAAAATATTTTGTGACATTCCTTGATTTGCCCCTGTACCCTTCATATACTACACACATAATAAATATAAATTTTAAATACATACGTATTATAAATATAAGCATCCATGGCTGGAGTACAAGTATTCGTGCTCAACAAATGAATGCCCCCAGCGGGACTGAACCCGCGACCGCTGGCGCAGAAAGTAGGGTCACTACCAACTAAACCAAACGTGTCGTCAAAAAAACGTAATTTTTACTAGTTATTCTAACAGTGAATCCCAATACCCATTATGTCTGTGGTTAGCGAAAATTTATACAATTTGTATGAAGCTTTTGAGGGTTACGTAACCGATGGTTGCCAACGTTACTAAGCAGTAAGAATTGTGTGTCCGTTCGTTTGTCTGTAAGCGAGCTGTATCTCCTGAACTGTAATAGACTGAGAGTTGAAATTTGTAGAGTGTGTATATCTATTGCCACTATGACAACTAATAAAAACAAGATGGCGAGTTTCAAAATGGCCGTAATGCAAATTAAAAATAATAATCGATAGCGTGGCATTTTATCTCGATGGTATGAAACTCAGTCTGACTAGCGCTTTATTTGTTTTTTTTTTTTTAAGAAAAGCTTCAGACAGGTTGAAGCGTCTAGTTTGTCTTAGTTTGTAGTGACCCTATTTGCTGTGCCAGCGGTCGCGCGTTTGAGTCCCGCTGGGAGCTTTCATTTGTTGAGAGCGAATGTTTGTACGCAAAAGCTATATATGTGTAGTGTATCAACTATCCGGTATCCGTAACACAAGCCTCGTAGCTTACCAAGGAACTAGATGGCGCTGTTGTAATAATGTTCCAACATATAAAAAAGTGTCTGTTTGTCTGCAGCAGCTTATTACTAAATGAATAATATGATGTAATTATTTATACGGTACTTAAAATAAGAACATAATTTTTAATATTCTTGCTAACGTTTTTAGTGCAATTTTTTTCCATTTTACTATGAAATATATAAGAACAATTAAAATTTTAATTACATTCAGTTAAACATTTTGTGACTCATAGTTTTTTGTTCAATGAAGTCATGTTGTAGTGTAAAATTATTTGGTCTATTGTTTTAATAGCCTTGAAAATTGGTGAAACAATACATCTTCCGAAAAGCAAAGGCAGGTAGTTTATCCTATTATATAGATTAATAAGCTGTTCGTACGCATTTTTAGAAGCTTTCGATCAGCGATATCAATCAATGTAATCTGCAGACAATACCTTTGCTGTATTTAAAAAATGAAATAAAATCAAATTACTATACTAAATGTGAAAAATGGTGTATGTTTGTTAATCATTTAAGGCGAAACATCTATATTGGTGGTGTACGAGGCTTATGTTACGGATACCTGATAGTTGATACACAACACATATATAACTTAAAATATGTACATATAATAAAATTCTAACTTAGTTAAATCTGTACATTGATTATTTTTGGAAATTCTAATTGAAATAGTTAATATTATCGATACAGAGGCCGAATCTATCATTTTTAGATTTTTGTCAGACTGTCTGTCTATCTGTGACCGCCTCACGCGAAAACCACTGATGCAATTTGGTGTGGTGATAGTTGGTTCTCCGGGTCAATATATAGGATACTTTTTACTGCAGAAATTATAACCTAACCTAACCTAACCTTCAAAATGTATCCAGGGACGAGCCCGAGCGGAGCGAGGGCAAGTCGATAGTATATTATATTATAAATTATTACCTACATTATATTATAAAAGTTAACACCATGACTGACATTGGTGCACATCACACAGCACCTCAGACTGTTGGTGCAGTAAGAAAAGTACTACACTACAAACTGATCTAAACGTGTCGTCTAACATTACAATTATCTGTAGAAAATCTTCTGTCTGAAAATGTTCTGAATATTAAGGCCATCCTAAACGTAGGAAACCGGAAAAAAAATATAAACACAGGCAGTTAAGTTAACGCAACTAAGTAAAAACTCCAAATAACAATAGATTATTACATCTGAATCGCATCTAATCATAAACGTTAAATTAATAACGCGATCTAAAATCCTAAAAGTCCAAAGCTTCTTAAGCTAAGACAAGAAAAAATTGGAATATAAAGAAGACTTAAAAATAAAACCTTAGATGAAGTTATGATTCAGGAAACCGAAAAGCTATTACAGCATCACAGTAAAATAATAATGCTCAAAACTCATAAACTGTACAGAATAGACAATGGTGAAGGACAGACAGATAAACAGCTACAATATGATATAACGTTAACAATAAGTTTCGTACACAAAAAGATCCCCGATACCAGATCACAATCTTAGGTAGTGTAAAGCAAAGGTGGAAGCGATTAATTAATTGCGATCTTCTTTTGAAAACTGTAACGATAGATCACTCATGTTGGGTCACCTTTGGCGTCCGGCAATCCAATTGGGCGTGAAGCCAAATAATGCACTGGATGGTGGTATATTGACCGTTGACCATTGACCGCTGTCAAATGCGGGTTGCTGCTAATAGTTCTGTGATCCCCATCAATGTCAAATGGCAGGCTTATTAGTGTCGAGCAATGCAATCGGATGTTAAGCCAGGAAATGCAAGAGTTGGCTTTGTTGGATGGTGTACCATACGGGTTGAAAGTACTTTCTTGATAGCAGACCTGCTTATAGGGCGGCATAATTGAATGCGTAAGCGTTCCTACCATTCGATAATCACCAAGCGATCCCAATAAGGCGGAGGAGGTTCCGGTTTAAGTTGGTAGTACTGATTTTGCCCATGAGTTCCACATAACCACTCGTGGTTGCAGATGGTAAGACTAACTGTATTTCCCAAGGTGAAGAAAAAGAAGAACCGATGATTAATCATTTGTGTTTAAATAGCATAGGTACTATATTATAATATTACAAAAATAGTTTATTTCGTAGGAAGTTTCTAAATTGCACCAAACACATCTTATAAAATAAATTGCAAGCGGTAGGCTCGGGCCAAATTGCTTAGACCTCCCATTATGAACCATTACATTAAGTAAAAAATCTTGAAACTTACCGGTTCCGGTAATTATGGCTTCTAGTACTATGAATTTAAGTTTTGCTGTCATAATATTAGGAACGTATCATTCATACTATAATATTCTCTACCCATTGAAACCCACCAACATGAAATTTTGTTTGTTTGTCCGTCTTTTTTGTCGAAATAGAGATTGACATGACACAGATTGGCGTGATTTTTTATATGGAAATAGTTGGTTGGCTGAAGGGCTACTAAGGCATAGGCTACTTTTTAGCACATTCCCACGGGAAAACACATAAAATACGAGTAACTTATCATACCCATGTATATATTTATTATACACTAGCATTTCCCGCGTCTCCGCCCGCGTTTTAAAGACCGAAAACAAATAATTCTTAGATTTCACACACCGTAAAACGTCACGTTTTATAGCCGGCAAAAAGTATCATATATCCTGACTCGGGTAACCAGCTATCATCATACCGAATTTCATCAAAATCCGTCCAGTGGTTTCCTCGTGATGCGGTCACAGACAGACAGACCGACAAAAATTATAAAAGCAATAGATTAGGCCTCTGTATCGATAATAATGACTATTTCAATAAGAAATTCCAAAATATATTCAATGTACAGATTCAACTAAGTTAGAATTTTACTATATGTATAGATTTATATTGTATACTGTATAGGCTATTCATTCCACATAAGCTATTAAAAACTAACTAATGTGGAAAATGATTGACCTCTTATAAATATTACGGTGAAGGAGAGTATTGTAAATTCTTTATATCTGGAAGAAGCTACTTAGTAGTCAAAAGGCTTCAAGCAATGGGTCCTATAGACTGATAGCTTTCGTATTAAGAGAAGGCCTATGCTTAATTTCAATGACGTTTTTATTCGATGTGGTGAACCCCAAAGTTGATCCCATGTAAATTTGAAAAAGTGTTGTGTTGTAGTTGAGTTTTCTCGTACTGACATTTTAATGTGTGATTTTTAGGGTACCATAGTTTAAGAACAAAACCCTTACAATTACAATTCCATCTGTTCATTCAGTTATTGTATAAAGTGACTCTACATTACATACAAAACTGAAATTTGATATTATATATGAATAGGCGTCTCATGTAAACCGCTATTTGAAATAATATCAGTGACACATTTAATAGTATAGATTATCGATATCAAGGCCGAATCTATAGTTTTTAGACATTTTGTTTGTCTATCTGTGATTTCATGACGTTAAGCAGGTTTTTTTTTATGAAATTTAGTACTTAATTGTCTTGCGGGATGCTCCTGGTACTTCTTTGATAGCAAAGTGAACTGTGGAACAACCCCTTGGCTTTGTGGTCTGCTTCAGCAAGTGCAGGCCCTTCGGGGCGTCATATAGTTGTATGCGCAAGCAATCCTGTGACGCCTGTTAAGTCGGAAGATGGGTGCTTGGGTTTTAGTGAGTAGTACTGGCTTGCTGGTGACTCCCACATAACCACCTGTTTCCTACAGGTGGTATGCGTTAATGTATTTCCCAAGAATAAAAAATAGAATACTTCTTGCTGTGGGATATTTCATCTCTATGATTATGCCGTCAAAATTTACGTAATCTCTAGTTTTTTCTAAATCATTAAAAGTTATTTAAAAAAAAAAGTCAAATTATATTATTAATTACCGAATAAAGTGTGAGATCATATTCAAACGATTCAAATTTTCCCAAAGCACATGTACCTAAATTGTAAGGTCATGCCCTTACTGGTCAGTTGGTTTTATTATAATATAAATGACAATCAGTCTGTTCGTCGATGTAAAAACAAAAGAGCGAGGTTGTTGAATCAAACATTTAACGGATCACATTTTATGGTAGCCATGGAAAGTGTCATACGAAATCAAAACACGTGATGTAGCTTTATATATGAACGAGTATGTAGGACCTATACATAATGTAATAAAATTTTAATATAGTCGAGCATTGAATATTTTTTGGAAATTCTTATTGAACTAATCATTATTATCGATACAGACGCCGAATCTGTAGTTATTAGAGTTTTTGTCATATCTGTGTGTTAACCTCTGAGACGTCAAATACATTAGTCTCTCCCGTGACCATGATTTCTGTAAAGCATTCGAAACGTCGGGAACTAAAAATCAAAATAATGCGGTTTTCATCAATGAATAAAGGGATTCAAAAGAAAGGTTTGTATGAATACAACATGTTATAGTGGAAAAAAGCCGAGATATATCTCATTTTTAAGAAAAGTATACTAATCGTTACTTTATAGTTATATACGGACGAAGCCGAGCGGAGCGAGGGCGAGTCGCTAGTATGAAATTTTAAAAATCATAACCACAAAATATCATTAAAATAAAGCAAATTTTCTTACCTTCATAAGATAATATATCAGAAGGCGGGTTTTTTTCGTAACCATTGTTACTCACTGCAACCGGTTTAGATGTAACTAAATCATCCCTTTGACCCGAAAGGTAACCATGTGAATTTAATCTATCTTTCACTGGTTCATAAACAGGTTTAACATCATAGCCGGGAATCGAATCTGGAGCTGGTTTCTTGTAGCCGTCATCTACGTCTTGGTTTCCATAATTTTGAGGTTTGTCTTGAACAGGCCTTCTGTAAATACCATATGGTTCTTTGTTGGTAATTAAAGGTTGGTATTTTTGATTTGGATCATTTCCGCTTCCAGGCTTTATCCCGTATAAGTTATGAATTCCATAACCAAGATGGCTGCCGTGATAGTTTTGGTTGTCGAAACTACTGTATTTATTTCCATATCCACTCTGTGAAGCTTCGTATTGACTTTGAGAATTTTGCGAAGCGTATTGATTAGATTGAGAAACGCCGTACCCATTCGATGTTTGGCTACCCTCACCTTGTAAATTACCGCTTCCATATCCATTTTGTGAAGTACCACTTGATGCTTGGTTACCGTAACCACTTTGTGGAGAGCCACTTAATGCTTGGTTACCGTAACCACTTTGTGGAGGGCGACTTAATGCTTGGTTACCATAACCACTTTGTGGGGAGCCACTTAATGCTTGGTTACCGTAACCACTTTGTGGAGGACCACCTAAAGCTTGATTTCCGTACCCACTATGCGATGCGCCGCTTGAGTCTTGGCCACCATAACTGCTCTGCCCGCCATAACCGTTGTTATTTGGAGAAATTGTGCTTGCTTTATTTCCATAACCACTTTGTTGACCGTATTGGTTATGATTTTGGGAAGACGCTTGGTTTCCGTAACTACTTTGCGATCCATAGTTATTACTTTGACTGGTACCATAATTGTTTTGTGAGTTATATGAGTCGCCATTTTGCGGTTCATATTTGTTTGGAATATCGTTTCCGTAACCTGTCTGAACATGATTGTAGTGATCGTCTGGTCGTTTGTTTATTGATTGTTGAGGTCTTTGTTGAGATCCATATATTTGATTCTGAGAATTGCCGTAACCACTTGATTGATCATAGCTGTTTTGATTGTAATTATCACTATTTTGGTTAAATGGCTTATTCTGAGAGTTTGATATTTGGTTGCCATAGCCTCCTGGTTTACTATCATATTGACTGCTTTGAGATGGTCGATATTGATTTTGACCATAATTAGAAGGTTGATTAGTATTACTATTACCATATCCCTGGTTGGAGGCTTCATTGAATTGTATATTATAACCTTCTTGATGTAAAGCTTGGTCGTAGCTGTTTTGGCTAAACTGATTGTAAGAACTTTGAACCTTCGTAGGTTTTGGTTTATAAGATGTACTTCCATAACCAATATCTTCATTTTCATTTGAAGGAACATATGCTGGTTTATTAGGTTTTGGATCATAATAACCATTAGTCCATGAACTAGAACCATATTGAGCTTGGTTTTGAGAATACGAATTTTGGGCTGAAAAGCTATTGTACCCATAATTTTGGCCGTAACTTTGTCCTGAATTAGCAGCTCCATGGTATGGTCTTTCGTCTACATTTGGTCTATAGGGCCGTGGAGGATCATATATTTCAACATGGATAGAATTATCATGTGAAGCGCCGTAGTTACTAGCATATTGATCTGTGTAAGTATAGCTTGGTTTATCATAGGGATTTGTTGGAATATATGGCTTGTTTGGACGTATAGGTTCAGAATTTTGACCATATGGATAGTCAGGTTTTGGTCGTGTATATTCATCATTAGGTCTGTATGATGGTTTTCGAGTTGGTCTTATGATATATTGATATTGAGGTTGATCTTCTACAGGTCGTGGTCTATTTGTTTGGCCATAAGTATCTTGGAGTTCATCTCCTGGTAGAGGGGGATGATAAGGGTCTGGTCTCCAGTTTTCAGGTCTTGGTCGCCTATGATCTTGAAAATAGAGCTGATCGTACGAGTTAGGTCTTGATGTATTCCTATATGGTCTATATGGTATTTCCTGAGGTCTGTGAGCTCCATAGCTTGGCGGTCTATCATTTTCAGGTCTAAAAGAATTATAATCATCGGGTCTATCATTATTTTGATTGTAATCTGGATATGGTTTATTATAGGATGGTTGTGGTCTACTTGTCTCGTAAGAATTCAGGTCATCAGCTAATGGTCTTTTAGCGTCATCATCTGTCGGGCGAATTACTGGCTTATGTTCTGGTCCTTCCCCATCAAACGGCTTCTCTATTGGCACAGGTGGAGATTGTTCACATAAGATTCTTCTAACATAAACGTCATAATCTGGATTCTTTAGAAAAAGATTCTTTTCCTTTATTTCTTTTTCATCTATATTGCTAAGCTCACAAGTAGCATTTCCTTTTGCACCAACTCTGTAAAAACCATTAAATTCTTATTATTAGTCTTATCATATTTAACATTATAAATACGGAAGTTGGGATGGTTGAAATCAATCTCGCCAGAACGGCTCAGCTCACTTATTATCATGGAAAATATTTAATTTATAATAAAAAAAGGTTTACGAGCGATATATCTGTTGTTGTACTAATGCTCGAGAGAAGCGAGGGATAGACACTAGAGACAAACAACAAAATAACACTTTCTTAGGTTTACGCGAATATTCGACATCATAAATTAAACTATCTTTTCGGAGAGACCATGATCTCCCGTGACCATGATTGCTGCAAAGCATTCGAAACGTCCAAAACCAAAAATCTAAATAAATCTACGACAAAATCCGGAAAGGTAGTTTCATTTATATAACAATAAAATAATATTGTTGCTACTTAACAATCAACATCATAAAGATAAATTAAATTATTATCTTATTGCGTTTTTTTTTTAATTACTTAATCAAAATTTCTTTTTTCCACTTTATATTCATAGAAATCGGTGCAATATAATATTAATAAAAAACATTCATCAATTCAAATTAAAGGAGATACATAGCTTTTAGAATAATTAATAACGTCTTCAGTTCAATCAACTTTTTGAACAGGTTTGAATACTAAAATTTAATAACTTGAAATTATTATACCCGTAGTCATAAGACTGGCACTGCTTGTCCTGCTTGCATATGTGTTCGCACTCGACCGTCGTTAACTCCGACACATTCCGGTAGATGCCATCTCGTGTTAGTTGTTCACCTATTGAGATGCGCTCGAAGCAATCTGAAATTGAAGATTTTTATTATAAGTAGATATTTTCCTGCAGTAAAAGGTATCTTATATGTTGACCTGGACCAGCTATCATCATACAAAATGTCATTTAAATCTGTTTAGTGGTTTTCTCGTGATGCGGTCACAGACAGACTGACTAAAATTTAAAAAACTATAGATTTGGCCTCTTTAACAATTCAAAGGGAATTGCTTTAACAAAGCAATTCCCGCCGGTCGGCTCGCGTTAGTGGAAGGATGAAAAAATAAAAAATAACAAAAAATTGGTCTAAAAATAAAAAATAAAAAATCTAGCGAGGGCCACCCTTATCACCTAGACCTAAAAAATAGGCTACGACCCATTCTCAAATCTACCAAATACACAAAATATTTCATAAAAATCGGTCAAGCCGTTTCGGAGCAGTTCGATAACAAACACTGTGACACGAGATTTTTTACATATAACAGGTATAGGACAACCCGTTAAATTATTAAACATATTAAAATACCTAAGCAATTACTCAGATTGTACTCATGTATATGATAAAAAGCAACTCAAAAAATGCTAATTAAATCGGTATATTGAGATCCGTGTGTTTCCTTCAAATGTCATTATGACAATAATGTCATTGTGACACTTACAACGTGAATATTTGCATCATGTATGTATGTATGTATGTATGTATGTGTGTGTGTATGTATGTATGTATGTATGTTGTGTGTGTGTGTGTGTGTGTGTGTGTATGTATGTATGTATGTTGTGTGTGTGTGTGTGTGTATGTATGTATGTATGTATGTATGTATGTATTTATTTATTTTAATACGTTTATTTGTGTTATTGTTAGGTTACGTAGTGATTTCCATATACAATAAACAATTCCGAATATTTCGATTTTCCAGCGGCTTATTTTATCCCTACTTTTACAAACTTAAGCTATCCCTGACACATCCCCAACAAAATAAAAAATTGATATTCGAATTATTCCAGGCGTTATTGAGTTTTAGCGAAAAACTATAGATTTTTAAATATTCGGATATAAAAGACATTGTGTACTGTATCAACTATCCTATGGCGCAGGAAGTAGCGTCACTATAAAGTATAAACGTAGTAGTATTTTCAGTTTTATACCAGAGGGCCTAGACAATGTAACAATCGATTAGCGAAAGCGATAGTAGAAAAGTCTAAAATGTATGGGTTTCACATATGCCTTAGATATGTCACGTGATCTGTTGTCAACGAATAGATGATGGTAGACAATGTACATTCATTTCAATTACTAGTGATTTAAAGTTCAAGATGCATACGCTGCGTTTAAGCGATGACGATTGTAGAAATCGAATCGCTTCATAACGAATGCCGGTTGTCTATAGGCCCAGTACAATTAAATATTTATACATTAAATTATATGATCTTTTATAATTTACGTACTAACTGTAAATGTGTTACAGAACACAAGGTGTAATTACTACATTATTGAAATCGTAGAGCGTGGCCGAGACATTTCTGAATTGTATTTGTTTACATCATCTACATTAATATTATAAATTAAAGAAAAAACATGTTTTAAGTGTGTTTGTTAGTAATGGATAAACTAAAAAACCGTTGAACCTATTTAGATGAAATTTTGTATGAAGATAAAGACCTTAGAGCACATCCCTTAAGAGGGTACAAAAGAGGATGATAGTTTATATCATTCATTTCTTAAGAAAGGGGTATAAAATTCATCATACCTACATAATATGTACTTATCATTATACTAGCATTTCTCGCGGCTTCTTCTCTCTTCAGCCTTATATTATAGTATATATTATTATTCGACACTAATCGTTAAAGCGTATGTTGGGACAAAACCGAGCAAGGGCAGGGTTTGTCACTAGTCTTAATTATTTTGATTTATAATTTTACAAGAATACGATTCCTATCATATCTGTATTTAGGTCTTTTTAACGTCCCAATACTGGACACCTTCAATACGAGGGGGATCAGGCCATAGTCCACCACGCTGGCCTAGTGCGTGTTGGCAGACTGAGTATGTCTTACGAAAACTTGCTAGGTTCTCTCAGACATGCAGGTTTCCTCACGATGTTTTCCTTCTCCGTTAGAAAAGTGGTAATCATGTTAAGAATGATTTGCACATGAAAATATCAGACACGAGCAGTGAGAGTCTCCGACACAGGGGTGACACACCGCCAACTTCCCAACTCCGGGCTGTTACTGAGGCTTACAGAAACACTCAATATCTTAACTTGGCGCGACCCGGTACTCGAACCCAGGACCTGCTAGTGTGCGACTGTACATGCTAGCCACTACACCACCGAGGCACATACGATTTACGACACATAATATGTAAGGAAAACAATTTTTCTATTGCTTATTGTTGAATTCTACTACTGGCCGAATATACGAATGTACTGAATGTATGTATAGCTTATATCTCATACAGGGCCTTATGTCTTATAGTTTATCTTCGAAGCGAATATTATTCATATATTTGACGACACGTTTGGCTCGTTTAGTTAGTGATCCTACTTTCTGCGCCAGCGGTCGCGGGTTCGAGTCCCGCTGGGGGCATTTGTTGAGCACGAATGTTTGTACTCCAGTCATGGTTGTTTATATTTATAATATGTATTTAAATTTATATGTGTATTGTGTTGATATACATCAACTATCTGGTATCCGTAACACAAGCCTCGTAGCTTACTACGGAACTAGATGGCGCTGTTGAAATAATCTCCCAACATTTATTTATTTATTTATAAAAAATTATGGACGGATGTTTGTTACTCAGTCTCGTCAGAACGGATGAACGGATCTGGATGAAATTTGGCACAGAGACAGGTTATAGACAAGAATAGGAAATAAGGTACTTTCTATCCCGGAAAAATGTATGGTTCCCGTGGGATAGATTGGTATTTATTTTCAATAGGGAGGAACACAAGCAAAGCGGGGAAAAGCCGCTAGTTGATTTATTAAGTATTTAAAACTAGAGTAATTATAATATAATTGGCTTGCACTATGTTACATTTTTTGCAATCGGCAGAAGCGCTTGAGGTCATACGTATTTTAAAACTTTAATTCATATTATCATTGTTTTTTTCTAAAAACGTAGCAAAAAAATTGACAAGTATATGTTGAAGTTGTATTGAAGGAGGGCTTTTGTAAGCTCTGAACCGTGATATTCAAAGACTCCCTATAAATATGACCTACTAGCAGTACCCGCGGCTTCGCCCGCGTTTATTGTTCAAGCCCACTAGAAAAAAAAGTAGAAATAAAGCATCCTATGTTACTTCTAACACCTCCAAGAATATGTGTACAAAGTTTCATGATGATCGGTTAAGTAGTTTTCGCGTGAAAGCGTAACAAACAAACTTACATTCAACAAACACTGCCCGTGTATTGTTAGGTCACTTTCCTTAAATTAAGTTTTTAAGAACATAGAGCCTAGTTAACTTAGTTTAGGTGGGTTCCAAATTATTACCCGACTGCGCCAGAAGGGGGATTATGTTTTTCGAAAGTATTTATCGACACGTATGGCTCAGTTGGTAGTGACCCTACTTTCTGCGCCAGCGGTCGCGGGTTCGAGTCCCGCTGGGGGCATTCATTTGGTGAGCACGAATGTTTGTAGTCCAGTCATGGGTATTTATAATATGTATGTATTTAAAGTTATATATGTGTAGTATATCAACTATCTGGTATCCGTAACACAAGCCTCATAGCTTGCCACGGTACTAGATGGCGCTGTTGTAATATTGTATTTATTTTATTTTAACGGCTTCAATGTATTTAAGATTCAAACGTCTCGTTAGAGTCGTATTAATTGTGAAAATGACACCGGGTATAAATTTTGAATCACAACACAACATTTATGGGTTTTTTCATTTCCAAATTACACAGAACCGCAGTCGGGTTTTTTAATTACACTGACTTGCATCCATTTTTATTTCACATCTTTAATAAATCTATACATATAATAAAACTGTAGAAAAGTCGTTTTTGTACATCAAAAAAAATACAAAAAAAATAGCCAGGGTGTTAAAGGACAACCAATAGAACCCATTTCCAGCATTTTTAGAATTTTTGTCTGTTTGTCTGTTTGTCTGTTTGTCGGTTTGTCTGTTTGTCGGTTTGTCTGTTTATTTATCCGGGCATCACGTAAAATGTACGAAAGCAATGTAGATAACTTTTATACACAACGATTAAACGTAACTTTAAGTAACATTTAGTTTTTGTTTCATTGCAATCGGTTCAGTCTATCAAAAGATATTTGAGTTTAAAGTGAAGAAGTAAAGAAATTCCAGAAGTAAAATTAGGGCTATGTGCATTTGATCTCACAACTTCAAGTAACTTTTATACACAACAATATGTGCGTAAATTGAAGTAACATTAAGTTTTTTGTTTCATAGTAATCAGTTCACACCTTATAAAAAATGTAAATTAATAAAATTATAATAGTGTTTCCGAAGTAAAATATTAAAACAGCGCAATCTACGAGTATTCGAACTAGAGATCAACTGCGTGCAGTATTGTTCGATAGATGGCGTTGTACGTGTGAAGTCATTTTCTGAATCGCGGTGTTAAGATTTTCCTTGAAAGAATGACCTTCGCCCATGTCTGCCGGCAATCTTTGAGTTTTCAACCGACTTCCAAAAGGAGGAGGTTATCAATTCGTTTGTATTTTTTTTAATGTTTGTTAGCTCATAACTTTGAACTGGGTGAACCGATTTTGATGATTCTTTTTTTATTTGAAAGGTAGTGCTTCCCGTTTGTCCCATTTTAATATTTTCCAGTTCTGACAATGGCATCCATGAGAAAACCATAAAAGTCTCAAATTTGCATTAAGTATTTGCGCGACAAATGGACGAATAACTCAATATCACGCCAACCGATTTCGATGATTCTTTTTTTAATGGAAAGGATATACTTCAAGGGTAGTTTGATGAGAGTTTGGTAAGGTTCTGATGATGGGATCCATGACAAAGTATCGGAACTCTTCAATTCTTAGGAGCAAATTAACGATGCTCGGCCGAATCTTTTATAGGCTATATGGATATTTGAGTCACGTACCGTAACTGATGATGGAAGGTACAACTCCTCAACAGTTAGCAGTTTAAAGAAATTTTTTTCAATATAATACGCAATTATGGACCGATAGTTGTATACTTTCAGGCTATAAGGTTTACCTCATAATAGAAGGTAAATTTTTATAGTCATTAACACAATACGTATCTACTTTCCGCTAAAAATTTAAAAATAAATTATTTTTAACAGAAAACAAAAACCGACTTCCAAACTTAATAAATCTAAACTAAAAAGTAGAAAATAATACTTTTAAGGACT
Source organism: Boloria euphrosyne (assembly GCA_951802675.2). Classification (NCBI taxonomy): domain Eukaryota; kingdom Metazoa; phylum Arthropoda; class Insecta; order Lepidoptera; family Nymphalidae; genus Boloria; species Boloria euphrosyne. The sequence continues at coordinate 585,033 of OX637898.1, read as the reverse complement.
TTGTTAATTTTGAAGTCGGTGCCAGCCAAAGCAATATAACCCTAAATAGATACATATTTGATTAATCTATCAATTTATAAACATAATCAAAATAGCTGGCTGGCGCCGACTCCAAAATTAACAAAAGTCCTTAAAAGTATTATTTTCTACTTTTTAGTTTAGATTTATTAAGTTTGGAAGTAGGTTTTTGTTTTGTAGGAGTCATTAAAGTTCTGTCTTTAAAGAGGTTTGTCTATGTAAAGGTCTTGAATTAAATTGATAGTATCGTAAATCGTTCGTTCGTTAATTCATTATTTCGTTTTATCTTTCAAAAAATTTTGGTTAGTTAGATTCGGTCTTAATTTCGAAGTGCGAAGTAAATAATAACTTGCAATTTGAGTCAAGTAGTTTTATTTACTTCGTAGTTTGAAATTTTATTAGTCTTCATTCTCATTTTGAAAGTTTGTGTTGTTGTAAATTGTTGATTTATTTGGTTCAATATTTTATTTGTTTGGTTCAGTTTTTATTTTGAAAATGACTTCTAGAAAAAAAACAAACCTTTCGCAGCGTAGCCGAGATGCGAAAAGGAAGAGACTAAGTAGGTCCCAGGAATCAGAAGAAGATCGTGAAGTGAGGCTAACAGCAATTCGATTATCCGTTGCGGGGGTGGACCTAAGTATTGGATGCTTTTCTCATGGTCAACTATACGTAGCTCTTTCCCGCGTAAACAACCCCAATAACCTTTTTGTGTACGCTCCAGATGGTTCTACAGCCAATGTTGTTTATTAAGAAGCATTAGCATAAATAAATAAAAAATGATTTGTATCGGTATCCTCCAACAGCGCTTCGCACTAAAAAATACATTGTTAAGTTCCGACATCCACGCGAACGAAGTCGCGGGCACAGCTAGTTTTAAATATATTCGTTCATTATTTTTGATTTAAGAGCTTATTCACAGTCTTCTATAGGAATATAATAAAATTGCACTGAGTCTAATCAGTGTATTGAATATTTTTTGGAAAATCAATACATAGACCTAATGTATAATTTTTAGAATTTCTGACTCTGACTCAGTCTGTCTGTTTCTGACGAGATCATATGAGGTACGGGAGGTCAGGGAGGATCAGCTGAAAGGATTTTGATGAAATTTGGTATTATAATATCTGGTTATTCGAGATATACACCTATACTATACTTTTAACTGGAAAGGAATGGAATGGATGAGGAAAGTATATCATTTTCGAGAAACCTATATTAACAGTAAAAAGGTATTTAACAGTAAATCTAGCAAAATATATTTACAACTCATACGATTTAGCACGAGCGAAGCCGTGGGTTGCGGTAGTTAAAAAAAAGTAGAATAAAACTAGGATAAGTTATTCCTTATAACATTAGCTATCTGCGAGTGAAAGTCCCGTCAAAATCGGTCCAGCCGTTACAGATATTACGCGGAACAAACAGACAGACAGACAAAAATTTTAAAAATTGCTTTTTTGATGTAGGTAAGTACCGTATATACTTTCATATGCGTTTAGTGAAAAGCTGTTAATTTGAAATTAAAAACAGACACTTCAATTTTTTTTATATGTACTAATACCAATATACAGCCAGACAGACAGACAGAAAATTTTGATAAGATTTTTTAAGTAGATACAGATGTGACTAAGATTTTTATTATCTATGTATAGATGTATGAATTACTCTTAAACTTAATATGAAAAAGGTGAAATTTGCGTAAACCAAAGACATATTTGGCTTAATATTCTAGTATATTAGGCACTTACAGGTGTTTTTTCTGACTGGTAATATATACAACGTTGGAGGTAGCGGGTTTGATTCCTAGTCCTTCCTTAATATTAAATTCAATAAAAAATCGTATCATATATAATAAATCTAGAGCGCTAATCACTACATGTTATAAAACAAAGTCCTCCGCCGCGTCTGTCTGTTTGTTCGCAATAAACAAAAACTACTGCACCGATTTTCATGCTGTTTTCACCAATGAATAGAGTGGTTCTCGAAGAAGCGCTCTTCGCTCGCCCTAAGTCTAGGGGCGAACTCGAGCGAAGCGAGGGCGAGTCGATACACTTTAAAATATTTCGATACTTTCAGAGGGCTGAAAAAACAAAATGAAGAAAATAGAAACTTACCTTCCATAGAGGTCCCAAGTTGCGAATCTATCGTCAGCGTCAAAACTCCAGACGCAAGCAACGCCGGGCACAATAATAGTATGTACAACATTCTTACATACAAACCGACCGTCATTCCTAACACTTATATCATATTTGTTTTAAAGAAAATAATCGATTAATGTCAAATTTCCCGCCCAAATATGAAATGTCAATGAACTTTTTTTTAATTCTTTAATTCTCAAGGATAAGATGCACGTCCATTCAGTTTTAGTTTTGCAAATATTGTGGCGTAAGTGCTGGGTGTGACCGCACGTTTCGGTCCGATGCTCGATGGTCGGACTTCCTTGGCATGTGAATCTTGGTTAATCGAAAATGTAAGCTGACGCCATCGACTTCATTTGTACCTAATTTAAATAAAAAAAATTGAGTATTATATTTAAAAATGACTAGAACTTGACGACACGTTTGGCTCAGTTTGTAGAGACCCTACTTTCTGCGTCAGCGGTCGCGGGTTCGAGTCCCGCTGGGGGCATTCATTTGTTAAGCACGAATGTTGGTACTCCAGTCATGGGTATATTTATAACTGGTATCCGTAACACAAGCCTACCACGCTTACCACGAAACTAGATGGCGCTGATGTAAAAGTAGCCCAAATTATTTATTTATTTATATTTATTACATCGAAATCTGTTCAGCTGTTTGGTATAAAGGTAACAAACAGACAAACAAACTACTTCTTTATTGAAAATATTGATAAAACAAGCTATTTTAGAAGGAAATCAAATTACAAGTGAAAAGAATGCAGAGTTATTTTTATTTCAACTTTAAGGACAACGATAAAAAACTACAAATGAGTCTTTTTTTTTTAATTTTAGCTATTTATGTATTAAATTCGTTTACATTTGTCTTTTTGGAAAATCTTAATCATTATTACCGATATATTTGTCTGTCTGTCTTTCACTGCTTCACGAGAAAACCACTCCAAAATCTGTCCGATTTTGATGAAATAGTATGATGATAGCTGGTTTAACTGCCTCGTTGGTGCAGCAGTGGGAGGTCATGGGTTCGAGCCCCGGGTCGGGCCAAGTTTAGTTATTGAGACTTTCTGTTTAGCCTCAGTAACAGCCCGGAGTTGGGAAGTTGGCGGTGTGTCACCCCCGTCCCGAGGCAGAGCACGTAAAGCCGTCGGTCCTGCGCCTTAACTCTCACTGGTCGTGTCTCATGTCGTCCCACCGGAATATTAGATTGATAAGGAACAAACACTGCAGTTGTGTTGCACTATAATATGTCCCGCGAAGATGGTTAAGTAGTCACAATGAGATGGGCCGCCGTGGCTGGAATCGGTCAGGAGGACATCATCATCATCTGATTCAGCATATAGGATATATTTTTATGAACGTCCCACTGTTGGGGGTGGGCTTACCTTCAATATAAGGGGGATTAGGCCATAGTCCATCACGCTGCTCAACTGCGCAGCATCATAAACAAGCAGTCCAGTGCATGTGATTCTTTGTCCAAACCCTTTATATATTTATAGTATTTCAAGACGATTTGTGTTTAAAAAGTGTACACCAACCTTAACTTTATAATGATTAAGCAATTATAAATCCAGCTGTTACGAAGAATACAACCCTTAAATTTTCATGTGTGAAGAATTGAAAACATGATTACCACTTGTCTTACGGTGATGGAAAATATCGTGAGGAAACCTGCATGTCTGAGAGAACCAACACACACTAGGCCAGCGCGATGACCTATGGCCTGATCCCCCTTGTACTGAGGGAGGCCCACCCCCAGCAGTGAGTGTTATAAGAGCTGAGCTACTACCTTTATTTATTCTCATTCGCTAATTTACTGTTATCTCATTAATCAGTATTGATTTACAGTTACAGTATTTATGTACATCGAAAGGGTTTACGATTTGCTTTATTATAGCTCGCACACGTTATAAAACTTTAAAGTTATTTTAATTATTTTATAGATTGTATAGTACTAGCAACTTGCACTGGTTTCGCTTGGGTGCGTAGTTTTTGATAGATTAAATTATATTTTTGAGTAGAGACTCACCCTCGCTTGGGATCGCCCCTAAGCTGTCTAAAAACCTCGTAATTAAAATAAATAAAACTTCGAAAATTAGTTACTCTTTATAACATTAGCTATCTGCGAGTAAAAGTCCCGTCAAAATTGATCCAGCCATTTCAGAGATAATAGTTATAATGTATTGACAAATTGATATATTGCAAATCAATTCATACATTGTCATACCATAAAGGTATTCTTTATTATTATTAAATAACAAGAAATGAAAATTAAATGAAAAACCCTACCAAAATCCATAGAGCCGTTCAGGCTGCAGAGCGTGCCAAACAAAGTATGTATATACTCTCGAAAAACATAACCCTTCTTTCGGCGCAGTCGGGTAAATACTAATAAACATCAACCGAGAATCAAACCCATGATCTATACGCTCGTTATATTCTCTATCCATTAATACTTTCAAAAAACTTTTCAAGTGGTAGTGCCATGCTTGTTACCTTCGGGTAGCAGCCGAATGGGCCGGCACGTCCCGTATAGTACCACTCTCTCACAGGAGACCGGCGTGAAGTGGCAGCTATGCTGTCGCGTTTCGTCCGGTAAGTGAGAGTCCGGGAGGTCCACTCCCCATCCCTACTCCCGTCCTTCTCCCGTCCTTTTCCCTCCTCCCTCCCTGCCTTTCCTGAAAGGCCGGCAACGCACTGCAAGCCCTGTGGTGTTGCAGATGTGATGAGATGAGGTGATCACTTACAATCAGGTGAGCCTCCTGCCCATTTGCCCCCTTTGTCCCATAAAAAAATGACCCTACTTCCGGCGCAGTCGGGTAAATACTAATAAGCATCAATCGAGAATCAAACCCACGGCCTATATGTTAAATTCTCTATCCATTACATAAAATGCCTTTTAATAGCTACTTAATTCATTAACAGAACGCTCCAAGATAACTATCGCAAACAGCAAAAACCTTACAAAGTTGATTCACCTCATCCGCATCTTAACGAGATGCGTAAGTTGTAAATTAAAAGATAAAAATACTTAGCTCCTTAGAAAACGAGATTTGAAGGAAACATCTATCGATTTTATTTATTAAGAAGAAAGTCAAAGCATTATTATATTATATTACTAGTGATTGGGGGCAGTGGTAGTCCTGTGGTAACTTGCTGTGATAACCGAGTGATGCGGGTTCAAATCCGTGCCTTGCACTTATATTTTCATGTGCGAATCATTTCTAACATGATCCCCACTTGTCTTACGGTGCAGGAAATCATCGTGAGGAAACCTGCATGTCTAAGAGCCGAGCTAGTTTTCGAAAGACAGCGCTGTGGACTATGGCCTGATCCATATATATTAATAAATAAATATGCTGTGACATTAACGCTCAGTTCTAACTACGAATGTGTTACGAATACCAGGTACCAAAATTAAATATTCTATTATTTAGATAAGGATTATTAACATGTTTATAAAACACCTTCGCAAATAATGCATTTTCTTAAAACAAATTTGATTACCATAATAAAGGTTACAACGAGTCAACCTTAAAAGATAGACATGCTATCACGCACTTTTTATTAGAACTTTTAAAGAGAACAATTCCGTCATACAACATTTATTTATTTATTCATAATATGTATGTATTTAAAATTTATATATGTATAGTATATCAACTATCTGGTATCCGCAACACAAGCACGTAACGTAGCTTATCACGGAACTAGATGGCGCTGTTGTAATAATGTCCCAACATATTTATATTATATTTAAGCTATAATATTTATATTTAAGCTATACATGACTTTTACATAACTTTAACCGTTTACGCAGCGCACGCAACTGAAGCTCTCAAAAGGAATATTTTTCTCCCGTTTTTGCAACATTATTCGGTTGTAGCGTGATGTAATATAACCTGTAGCCTTCCTCGATAAACGGACTATCTGACACAAAAAGAATTTTTCAATTCAGACCAGTAGGTTCAGAGATTAGCTCAAACAAACAAACAAAAAACAAACAAACAAACAAACAAACAAACATACTCTTTAGCTTTCTAAGTATAGATATAGAAGTACTACTTAAGGAAGTAAAGAATAGTACCAGATTTCGAATTTTGCGAATCCCTTATTAATGTAGCGTGAAACTAACAAAAAGTCGTTACTCCTCGGAACACGTTATCTACGAGTATATTTCAAGCAAAAAGTTTTCACAAAAGTTACAACCGGAACCTCTAATTTTGTGATCGCAATCTCATAAATCCGATATAACAAAGGAGAGGTCTATAAACTTAGCGGTGTTGATCATAATATTATACTTGTAAATTTGGCTGAAAAAGTTAACTATTATCGCCTTTTTGGTACGAACTTGTAAGTAACGTCGTCTTGGATTCGATTTTCGGTTGAGGCGATAGATGAGTTTTGTCAACCGACTTCCAAAAGGAGGAGGTTATCAATTCGTCTGTATGTTCTTTTTATGTTTGTTAGCTCATAACTTTGAACTGGGTGAACCGATTCCGATGATTCTTTTTTTTATTTGAAAGGTAGTGCTTCCCGTGTGGTCCCATTTTAATATTTTATAGTTATGACAATGGCATCCATGAGAAAACCATATAAGTCTTAAATTTGCATTAAGTGTGTGCGCGACAAATGGACGAATAACTCAATTTCACGCCAACCGATTTCGATGATTCTTTTTTTATTGGAAGGGATGTACTTTAAGGGTAGTTTGATAAGAGTTAGGTAAGGTTCTGATTATGGGATCCATGACAAAGTAACGGAACTCTTCAATTGTTAGGAGCAAATTAACGATGCTCGGCCGAATCTTTTATAGGCTATTCGGATATTTTTGTCTAGAAAGTCCTAGTAACTGATGCTGATATGCAAAATGTTTTTGAAAATTAATTTAATAATATTCTCGAGATCTTCACATAAATAATCAATTATTATTTGTTTACAAACAAATGTAAATAAAATTCTAGTTTGAAGCCATTACGCAGTTCCATAAAAACTAGGGTCGATGCTTATTGGCTTGAAACTAACTTTTACTCGTATCCTTTTACTATCGAGAATCCTAATGGCTTTCGTATGTAAAGTATGCTGAGATGATAAGATATTTATCTATAATTGAAGTGTCTTGTTTTTAATTTCAAATTAACAGCTTTTCACTAAATGCATATGAAAGTATATACGGTGCTTACAACAAAAAAGCAATTTTTTAAATTTTTGTCTGTCTGTCTGTTTGTTCCGCGTAATATCTGTAACGGCTGGACCGATTTTGACGGGACTTTCACTCGCAGATAGCTAATGTTATAAGGAGTAACTTAAGCTACTTTTATTTTATTGGAAAGTTATAAAAACTGTTTATTTTTTTTACTTACGCCCAGCGAAGGCGCCGGGTTTGCTAGTTATAAATTGAATCCACAGAGTATGTAATGAAGGACTATAATAATACGATATTATGAGTTTACAGTTACTACTTAAACAGCTTTCTCTTAAAAATAATGTATAACCCTTTCCTTCTCACAAATCCTTGTAAAAATAAAAGTGTTTGTTTCCAAAATCAAAACAAAATATAAGTATTTGTCAGTCGTAAAAATAAATTTTAATTAAATCATTTCAACAAGTTAAGTACTCGCATAACAGTATTCTTAAGAGTTAAATTAAATTAAAATGCCTGTTTTTTAACGACACCACTTTTCCTAAATGAAGATATATACGGTACATATAAAAAAAAACAATTTTTTTCTGTTTGTTCCGGCTAGTCTCTGAAACGCCTAAACCGATTTTGACGGGACTTTCAATGGCATGTAGGTGATGTTATAAGGGGTAACTTAGGCTTTTCTTAAAAAGATTCCGATTTTCGCGCATACAATTAAGAACTCATGAAGTAGAGAACAATTGGGAAGCAGCCGAGCAAAGTGCGGGCAAGTTAGTTAGTTAGTTTGGTATTACGGGATTACTCAGAAAGTCATAAAGGATTCGTTTTATACCTATAGTTATTTTTTTGAAATCAATCAATATATTAATTTAAAAATTTCCAGCTTCTTGTCATCGTTTTATTGATTTAGATTTAAAATTTTATACCTTTACCTACTGAGGCAAATTTTTACTTTTTATATTATTATTAGTGTTTCTGTCTGTCTGTGACCGCATCACAAGAACTGGACTGATTTTGATTAAATTTGATATAATAATTGTTGGTTATTCGTGTCAACTTAATAGGACATTTTTTATTGCGGAAAAATATATTATAATTTCTGAAAAATGTAAAAGTTGGTACTAACCGTAAGTCACTTCTTTAATTATTTTTTTGTAAAATATGTTGCGACATTTTTATCAACCGACTTCCAAAAGGAGGAGGTTATCAATTCGTCTGTATTCTTTTTTATGTTTGTTAGCTCAGAAATTTGAACGGGGTGAACCGATTTTGATGAATCTTTTTTTATTTGAAAGGTTGTGCTTCCCATGTGGTTCCATTCTAATATTTTCCAGTTCTGACAATGGCATCTATAAGAAAACCATAAAAGTCTTAAATTTGCATTAAGTATTTGCGCGACAAATGGACGAATAACTCAATATCACGCCAACTGATTTCGATGATTCTTTTTTATTTTTTTAATAGAAAGGATATACTTTAGGGGTAGTTTGATGAGAGTTTGGTAAGGTTCTGATAAAGGGATCCATGACAAAGTATCGGAACTCTTCAATTCTTAGGAGCAAATTAACGATGCTCGGCCGAATCTTTTATAGGCTATATGGATATTTGAGTCACGTACCGTAACTGATGATGGAAGGTACAACTTCTCAACGGTTAGCAGTTTAAAGAAAATTCTTTCAATATAATACGCAATTATGAACCGATAGTTGTATACTTTCAGGCTATTAGGTTTTTTATAGTCATTAACACAATACGTATCTACTTTACGCTAAAAATTTAAAAATAAATTATTTTTAACAAAAAAACAAAAACCGACTTCCAAACTTAATAAATCAAAAATAAAAAGTAGAAAATAATACTTTTAAGGACTTTGTTAATTTTGAAGTCGGTGCCAGCCAAAGCAAAATAACCCTAAATAGATACATATTCGATTAATCTATCAATTTGTAAACATAATCAAAATACCTGGCTGGCACCGACTCCAAAATTAACAAAGTCCTAAAAAGTATTATTTTCTACTTTTTAGTTTAGATTGATTAAGTTTGGAAGTCGGTTTTTGTTTTTTGTTAAAAATAATTTATAACAGCGCCATCTAGTTCCGTGGTAAGCGTAGGAGGCTTTTTAGACTTCTTAAAAAACTATCTTTTCGAATTATTTAGCTGATTTATTAGGATTTTTGGTTCCGGATGTTCGAATGCTTTACAGAAATCATTGTCAGGGTAGAAACCAATGAAGCACTTTAGTAACGAAAATCGAACCGACTATCTCTTCAATAGAAAACAATAACACTTTCACTTTGCATCAAGATTTGTTTGTGTTGAATTAAATTCTTAGTGCAAGCGAGACTTCAATTAAACCTAGATACAGTTACAAAGAGCTTTCGAAATGAAGTAAAATAATTAGAAAAATTCTCATCACGTTAGAAAGGATTGACCTAACTGTAACCATTTTGAAAGATAAGGACTTATTCCAATGACAACTTCGCTATAACGAAATCTTGATAAAATAAAAAAAATGTATATCTGTCTGTACCAGTGGTCGAAATTCGACTATAATTAATCTATACTAATATTATAAAGAAGTAAAGTTTGTGTGTTTGTTAAATTGTAAGGGGTAATTTCGGGATCTACTGAACCGATTTTAAAAATTCTTTCACCAATAGAAAGCCACATTTTTGCTGAGTGACATAGATTATATAAAAAATCTAAAAATAAAAAGGCTTTTACGTGGTAGTCCGTTTTGCAAAGTGAGTCGGAGAAAATACGGTCGAATGAAAGCGTTTCTTACGCGATTATATATGGAAATTACGTCATTTTAAAACTATACTAAAGAGGTCACACCTGGGGACGAACCCGAGCGAAGCGAGGGTGAGTCGCTAGTAAGTTATATAATCTGTATTGTAATAAATGAATTTATTATGGTTATGTTTGACATTCAGTGTGTCCGATACATGGTAGTGTGTAATGTTTTTTTTTATCGATTTTATATATTTTTATGAACAACTAACAATACCCGCGGCTCCGCCCGCGTTCTGAAGACGTAAATGCAAGCGTGGTTTTATTTCTAACCTTCTTTTGGTATTTTTCTCAGAGATGAGTTATTTACCCGCTATAAAAAGTATCCTATATATTGACCGGGTAACCATCTAACATTATGCCAAATTTCACCCAAATCCGTCAAATCAAAAAAAATAATAAATTAGTCTATCATTTGTGCGATCACATGTTCTTACTGTATACCAATTTTTATAAAGATCGGTTCAATCGTTCTTGAGTTATAGCGGGACATACAGACAAACAGGCAGACAGACAAAATTTCAAAAATGATAAAACTGATGTCAGTGAGTCATGAAACGAATATTTATGACGAAATTCGACAAAAAATTGAGTGTACAGACAGACTACAGATTTATATAGCAGTATAGATTAAAAAATATATGAGCAATTTCCGTAAAAAGGGGTACAAAGTTTTTACTTCACGTATTAATATATAGATACTAAACTATGAATTACTTGAATTAATTAATGGTATAGACACAATATGGTGGGCTAATGTTAAGACAAAAAATAAATATAAATAATATGTTGGGACGAAATCACACAAGCGCCATCTAGTTCCGTGGTGAGCTACGAGGCTTGTGTTACGGATACCAGATAGTTGATACTCCACACATATATAAGTTTAAATACATACATATTATAAATATAAACACCCATGACTAGAATAGACATTCGTACTCAAAAAATGAATGCCCCCAGCGGGACTCGAACCCGCGACCGCAAGTAGCAAGTAGGGTAGTACAAACTGAGTCAATTGTATGAAGTAAACTTATAATAGTACCAAAATTTAAAAACTGTAGGTAGATAATAAATCGATCAAAATTATAACGTTATATATATACACTTAAATGAAAATACAATAATGGCGCTGCTGTACAGCGTACTTATAATACTTAAAACACAATATTTTTAAACATTTTGTCTGACTGTTTGTTCCGATTAATCTCAAGCGTGGCTGGACCGATTTTGACGAGACTTCCACTGGCAGAAAGCTAATGTTATGAGGAGTAATTTACGTAGAAGGAAAACTATAACAATTAGAGTTCCGCTCAAAAAATGAAAATGTAGCTAGGTACTAGAACAACGCACTCAAGCGAAGCAAAGTTGAATCACTAGATTAATAATATAATTTTAAGACAGACACCATTTTATATATTACACATTTTACATATTGTTACTTATACCAGTGTGAACAATTTAACGATTTTTTATGACCTTAGGGAAGTTTAAATGATATAGGTATTAAAAAAAACATCGATGATGAGTAATTTAGTTAAACGAGTATATATGAGTACGACTAAAACTAAAAATTTTTGGCAAAAGCCGTATCTTACCTTATTTTTTATCTGTCTATCTGTGACCGCGTTACGAGAAACCCACTGCACAGATTTTGATGAAATTCGGTTTGGTTATCCTGGGCCTATAGACAACTGGCATTCGTTATGCGATTCGATTTCTATAATCGTCATCGCTTAAACGCAGCGTATGCATCTTGATCTTTAAATCGCTAATAATTGAAATGAATGTACATTGTCTACCATCACCTACGCCATGGAGATTAGAGACTCTAACCTCTAGTCTCTAACCGTTGACAACAGATCACGTGATATATCTAAGGCATATATCAAACCAATACATTTTGGACTTTTCTACTATCGCTTTCGCTAATCGATTGTTACATTGTCTAGGCCCTCTGGTGAATAGGTATACTTATAAGATAATTTTTTGGGTGGGAAATATCTCATTTCTAAAGAATCTACACTAACATTTGAAACGTAAATACGACGACACTTGTCTTACGGTGAAGGTCGAAGGAAAACATCGTGAGGAAACCTGCATGTCTGAGAGAACCTAGCACGTTTTTGTAAGACATGTGAAGTCCACCAACACGCACTAGGCCAGCGCGGTGGACTATGGCCGGATCCCCCTCGAATGAAGGGAGACCCACACCCAGCAGTGGGACGTTAAAAAGGGCTAAATACTTTTCTACACAACTATTTAAAGTCGGTTAAAATAAAAGCACATCACTAAATTATAATTACAAGTGCTGACCCATAACTTTGACCGATCTGTGATAAGTTGCAAGATAACACGTTATTGTTTAAACAATGATTCACAGCGAACTTCCTCAAGACATACTAATCTCTATCTTTTGTGTTAAAAATAACTAGCACTTTGCCTCGGCTTTGCCTTGCTACTTTATAAACTTTCTTACTAATATTATAAATGTGAAAGTAACTCTGTCTGTCTGTCGCGCTTCACGCCAAAACTACTGAACTGATTTAAATGAAATTTGGTACACAGATAGTCTAGAACCTGAGAAAGGACATAGGCTACTTTTCAAGGCGAAAAAAGCCCGTAAGGGGTTCAAATAGGTACCTAATAAATGAATGTTTATATGGAAATTACATATAACTTTAAAGCTGGAAGCTTGAAACTTATTTTTTGGCTTTTGATTAGATATAAATAAAAAAGACATTCAAAGTTTGTAAAAATTCTATCATGGGGACGAACCCGAGCAAAGCGAGGGGTAGTCGCTAGTATATTATAAAGCTGAACAGTTTGTTTGGTTGAGCGCAATAATCTCAGGAATGGTTCGAATTGTTATGTAGTCCATTTATCGAGGAAGGCTATAGGCTATATTACATCACGCTACGACTATAACGTAGTGGTTATATACTCTTTGGCTACGACCATTAGGAGCGGAGCATCAATGAAAAATGTTGCAAAAACGGGAGAAAAATATTCCTTTTGAAAGCTTCCGTTACGTGCGCTGCGTAAACGGTTAAAGTTATGCAAAAACTATGTATGAAGGAATTGTTCCCCTTTAAAAGTTCATAAAATATTTTTTTTAAATAATGCGTTATTTGTGAAGAATCCGTTATTCGTCACAATTCAACTGCAAATTTGGTTTCCGGTCCTTAGAATGCGGCCGAAGCCGCGGGAAAAGCTAGTCTAAGCGTGGTGGGTGGAATTTTTTATGGGAAATTAATTATTTTTTTATTACAAATACCAAGGAATAACCTTGAGCAAAGCAATTGTAATTATATAGCATAGATTAAAATGAAAAAAAAAACACAAAACTTTGAAAAAATCTTTATTTTTTAGTCTTTTTATCAGATTTCTCTCTCTTTCTCTTATTTATAGGGTTCCTCGGATCGTAAATGTCGAACCAATCATCTCCTTTGGTGGACGCATCCTTTGCCAGAACTGCGCCTTTTTCCTCAAATTTAAGAGTATGGCCCATCCTAAAAATATAAAAAAAAACCTAATGTTAATAAAAATCTCGTGTCACAGTGTTTGTTATCGAACCCCTCCGAAACGGCTTGACCGATTTTTATGAAATATTTTGGTAGGTCTGAGAAGTGAGAATATTCGAGTGTGGTCCTTTCCAGTTTTTTTTATTACTAGACTAATTTTCTTTTTTTTATATGATTTCTACCACCAATCCCTATTTTTAATAGTGATTAGAACGCGAGCGAAACCGCGGGAATAGCTAGTATAATATGTAATAAATAATTGCTATTATATATCCTTGGCATAACGTATTGGTCATATTAATGACAGCTGAAAAATCTAAAATTCACAACTGTTTATTTTATATTATCATCACTAACCGTTTAAAAATATCGATGATATTTTCCCGCTCAAAATCAAGAATATAGACGAAGGACCAAAAAGTTCACATGTTATCTAAAGTATGGGAACGATACACCGCAATCTTATGGATGTTACTTTTAACTGACAAAAAACACCCAAAGTAACCTTGACCCTACCCGGGATTCGAATTCCATTCCCAGGACCTTCAAACCTGCGACTATACATGGTTGCCACTAGACCATTAAGACAGTTTTCTATTATCTTACCAATCATCAGTATCAATATTTTCTTCATCATCTTTCTTCTCCGAACTCTCCGCATCTGCTTGACTCTTCTCTTTAATCGCGTGTAACTTCGTTTTGAACTTCGCTAGTAATTGTAATGTGAAGTCCTCTCTATAAAAAACGTTTACGATATTTAATTAAAAAGAAAAAATATTTAACAAGTATTTAAAACATTTTTGCCATTTTTAACTTCCCACTGCTGAGCAGGGGCCTCCCTACAAAGGGAGATCAGACCGTAGTCCACCGCGCTGGCCTAGTGCGTGTTGGCGGACTTCACATGTCTTACGAAAACTTGCTAGGTTCTCTCAGACATGCAGGTTTCCTCACAATGTTTTCCTTCACCGTAAGACAAGTGGCAATCATGTTAGAAATGACACATGACAATATCAGAGGTGCGAGACCTAGATTGAACCCGTGTCGCTCGCTTTTCCAAGTGAGCACGCTACCACTAGTCTACCACTGCCCATAGCGCTAGCGGGGCCGCGGTTTTTGAGTATATCGCGAACAGACAGATACGCGCGGAGCACTTTGTTCCATATTATGTAGTGGTAGAACCACTAATTAAATTTTATAAAAAAATATTGTACGGTCTTTTGGTAGCCATATTTCTTTTAATTCAAACTATAGCTTATTTCAAGGGTAGATATTCAATATAGTTCAGTTGTAAATCATTAGTCTCTTCTACTGGCATAAAATAAATCTTCAATTTTTTTTAAAATATTTATTAAACGAAGTGATGTATAAACATTTTATTAGTTTTATTTTGGATTAAATGATAAATAAAATTACGAAAAAAATAATCGAATTGAGAACCACCTTCTTTTTTGAAGTCGGTTGAATGAATATAAGCTTCAACTAAAGAGTAACATAAGCCAATTCCTTTGTCGCATTTTGTATTCAAAATATACTCTTTTGGGAAAATGAAAAAGGAGTGTAATGAAATTTTATTTAATAATAAAAATAATATTCACAAATTTTTTTATAATTATTAACATTAAAGCCGAAATGAAAAATTTCTTTGTACATAATTAATCAATACTTATTTACTACACAATGATTTGCAAAATGTGGGCTAGTTCAGTCAAAGGTGGGATAATGACTTAAAAAAAAGAAGTCTTTTAAAAAACACTAAAATGTCAAATTATTATACATCAACATATGATGCAAAATTCTAAGGCCATCTACCCTTAGGGAAACTTAAAAAATCCACGACACCAAAAGTACACACGTTTTCAAACCAAAAAAAATCTAATCGGTTCATATATGACGGAGTTCTGTGATAATAAACTCAAAATCGTATTGAAAAACTTTTTAAGTCGGTTGAAAAAAAATTATTTGATCGTCAGTTAAAAAAAAATGTAAATTGATCACAAAATATAATCTGTCTAACATAAACAACAAACACTTACACAACCTTATAAAGTCGATAAAATCAATGAAATAGTACTTAAAAAATAAAAAAATAAACTTTTTAACTGGCAACATTCGTACATTATATGTAGATATAATACCTTTGTTCGTACAAATTAAAAAAAAAAACAACAAAAAATTAGCTATACAATTAAAAATAACTATGAGAAATCATCGAATTCATCAGAATTGTTTATTATCGCTTCATCCCACGGTCCGTGTATATTATCTTTGTACTTTTGCCACTTAACGAACATGAGAGGGCAATAACCGCTTAAAAACCCAACAAAAAAAATAAAATAAACCAAAAGAACCGTCGAAACCGTATACAGGAACACCATAGTCGTGGCGAGGATGAAAAAAAACACAAAAAAAAATATTTTCGTGTTGAGAAAAGCCGAAAAAAACTGGGGACTGACGACAAAAAAAATGACAGATATCGTTAATAGGACGAAAGCGTCAAATGCAGTTGAGAGTCTTGAAACTAAGCACACTGAAGCGAAAATGGCGGCGTTTATCGATAAAGATTTGGATACGAAAGCCGCTGGGACGTTATAATCGAAAAATATTAGATGTACAGCCATCATTAATACCGACCAGGCATATATTGTATCTGTGCTAACCGTGTCTGTCAGTGTGTGTAGAATTGGCGACAAAATATAACCAATAACGAGATAAACTAAAACGATCTTGATGTGATTAATACTACTTTCCACATACGCGTACAAAAAATAAAAGATGGCGGTGAAAAATATGGCTACGTATATAACAATTCGAGTCTCCGTCCATTTGTTGTACATATACACGTATAGAATGGCGTATAATACACAAAGGCACAGTCTTAGCACGACCCGGAACGAACCCACTACACTCTCCATCAAAGTCACTTTTTCCACAAATACATTCTTTCTTAATTCTTCTAGAAATTTCGAATCCGTGTAGTTATCTGGATAATCGCGGTTTTCGTACAGATTCTTCGACCACGGTTTCTTATTTTTTCTCGTCAACTTTGTGCGTCTGCTTCTGAAAAGGACGCCATCTTGAATTTTTGGAACTCCTCGTCATCTTGCGTTCCACTTTCGATAAAACCGTTACGCGTTAACACAATGGCCTTAATTTTGCAATAATTAATTTGATTTCTATTGTATACTAAACTAAAATAACAGCTTCGTAAAATGCATATAATTTTTTTGTAAGTCTGTCTGTTTATTCCGGCTTATCTCCGAAACAGCTGGACCCATTACGACAACACTTTCACCAACAGATAGCTGATGGTATAAGGAGTAGTAAAGTATTTAATCTTCCCGAAATCACTAGTATTTTATAAATATCAAATATGGAGGGTAGAGATAAGGAGAACCGTCTCATATGGGGGGAAAATTGAAAACGTGTCCAGCTGTATACTGAAAATAAAGTTTCCATTACCTACCACAATAGCGCTGGCGTGCGAATAGTTTCAATATGAACATAGCTGTTATAAATGGAGTGAAGTTAGCCGAGTTCAAATATTTAAAAATTTTAATGACTCAAGTAGTTAGTACAATGCTAGTATACAAAACCTCAACTATTTACGTAGTCTAAAAAATGTTTTAGTAAATATAAACAAAATACTGCAGAGAGAAAACGTAATTTTTTTCTAATTACGCTTGGCGCTTTCTTTAAAATTTATCGACTGCTACTGCAGCGCCACTCTTACTGGACGCGTTTTTACTGACACTTTTTCGTGTGCGAGTTGGTCCTCCTTATCTCTACCCTCCATAATATCAAAAGTACACTTTGAGCCCATAATGTGATAGGAAGTCATAAAATGGAATATCGAGGTTCAATTCCACGTCGTACCCATTTTTAGAATTAAGAATAAAAAAAACATATTTCAACATTAATAGTTTTAAAAAAAACAATCTTTTCGGATTTTTCCGCCACCATGAGTTAACCATTGAAAATGTCATAAACCAATCTTCAAATTAAATTCCGGAAAGCATCAGAAAAGATAGCTTTATTTAGAATGTTAAATATTCGCGTAAATTTTACAAAGTTTATTCAAATTCAAATTCAAATTCAAAATATTTTATTCAGCATGAAATTATTACAATTTTTTACTGAACGTCATGAGTCTACCACCAGTTCGGAAGGAAGAAACCACTGACCTGAGAAGAACTGGCGAAAGAAACTCAGCGGGACTAATGTATATTTTTTTTTTGTCTTAGTGTTTTTTCTTTTTTTTTTAATTAAATTGAAATTAACAATAATTCTATAGGTTGAAACAGCCTGGTGGCGATCACATCATTCCCAAGGCGTACTATCTTCTAAAAAATCGTTAATCGTATAATATCCTTTAGTACACAAACGTTCTTTCACAATTTTTTTAAATTTGGCAATAGAAGCTTGTTGAACGTTTTCTGGGATCCTGTTGTATAAGCGTATACATTGTCCATAAAAAGAATTACTGACTCGTCGTAAGCGAGTCACAGGCATTACAAGTTTATTTTTACTCCTAGTGTTAATACTATGCATGTCGCAGTTCCTGGGAAATTCGTGTATATTTTTATGAACATATATAACATTTTCGTACACGTACTGAGAAGCAACAGTCAATATTTTTATTTCTTTAAACTTATCTCTTAATGATACTCTAGGGCCTAAACTATAAATTGCACGAATAGCTCTATGAAACCCCTCATTCATGTGGTACAAAGTTTACTCTAGATAAGCACTTACCAAATTTTACCAACCAACATGATTACCACTTGCCTTACGGTGAAGGAAAACATCGTGAAGAAACCTGCATGTCTGAGAGAACCTAGCAAGTTTACGTAAGACATGCTCAGTCCGCCAACACGCACTAGGCCAGCGCGGTGGATCTCGCGTTATCAAGACTATTTTAAGTACGTATTAATCATCCAAATCGGCGCTTTAGTGAGATTAGGGACTGCCCACTGCTGGGAGTGGGCCTCCATTTAATAAGAGGATCAGGCCATAGTCCACCGCGCTGGCCTAGTGCGTGTTGGCGGACTTCACATGTCTTTCGAAACCTTGCTAGGTTCTTTTAGACATGTAAGTTTCCTCACTATGTTTTCTAACAAATAATGATCATAATAGATAATAAATAAATATTTATGGACATTTTTACACACAGCGCCATCTAGTTCCGTGGTAAGTTACGAGGCTTGTGTTACGGATACCAGATAGTTGATGTACTACACATATACAACTATAAATATATATATAGGTGGACAATAATCGCACACAAATTAATATAGTTGCGGGACCTTAGATTTGAACCTTTTGCCATTAATACCAATTAGTAAGTTAATTAGTTAAAAGCAATTGAAGTTGATTAGCTTGTTAAAGTACCACACATGGGAATCAAACCCGCTTACTTCAATCCAACAAAAACATACCTAGCAGCACCTTTCTTTGGCATCTTCTCCTTCATCTTCTTGTACTTCTCCTGTTCTTCTACAAATTGTTTGTACATTTCATTATTGTCTTCTATCTTCTTTGTTTCTACTTCTTCTTTCTTCTCTTCTTTCACTTCTTTTGCTCCCTTCATTTCTTTTTTGAGTTGTTTAATTTCGTTCCTTATACGATCTCTGGAATATTAGATACGTATTTATTTCAATTAATAATCAACCAATTTTTGCAAAAAAGTCTAGAAAATTAGTGCAGTAGAAAAAATTCAAAGAATCCTAATGATATAATAATTTTTACCCGACGGCTAAGAACAAAGGAGGGTTATGTGTTTGACCTGTTTCTATACTATATACTATATAACCAATTTTAATGATTCCGACGTCATTTGATTTGTCTCTAAAAATAAAAAAATAATGTCCCAACATAAAAAAAATGCCTTCGACCACACAATACTATATTCTTTCGTCAACTTGTTTTATCTCTTTAGTTCGCTTTTTGCTCGCACTGTTCTTTTTGTAACTTTCTTTAATAATTTTTTGTTTTTTTATCAAAAGAAAAAGATATTAAGCACTTCTTTCAATAAACTAATAAAAAACTTATATATTAATCATACCTTTCCTTCTGCCTCTCCATATCTCTCTCCTTCCCCAAATAATATTCTCCATCTGACTCACTATCTTTCCTACGCTTAATTTCTCCGCCCTCATCATCTGCTGTTTCTTTATTTTTACTCTCTTCTGGATTTTGTCTCTTCCTACTTTCTTTTTCTGGACTCTTATCTCGCTTTTTCAATTTATCTCTTATATTACTAACTGCTTGAGCTGTTTCTTCCTTCTTCTGTTCTAGTTCTTGACTAGATAATTCTTCTTTTTGATTTTCTCTTTCCTTTTCTATTTCTGTAGAATTCAAGCATATATTTTAATAAATGTAGATAATATTTATTATTTAAACCGACTTGCATAAACTCACCGCCGGTCTCAGATTCACTTAATGAACCATTAAGTCGAGAATCTCCATACTAAAAAACTACTTAATTAATGGTTCATTAAGTGACTCTGAGTGCGGCGGTAATTGATGGTGGCAGTAGCCCAGTTGTTACACGTTTGCCTGGAAAATCGAATGAAGCGGGTTCAAATCCCCGTCTCACACCTCTGATATTTTCATGTGCGAATCATTTCTATCATGATCACCGCTCGTCTTACGGTGAAGGAAAACATCGTGAGGAAACCTGCATGTCTGAGAGAACCTAGCAAGTTTTCGAAAGACATGTGTAGTCTGCCAACTCGCACTTGGCCAGCAGATTGAAGAGGCCCACGCCCAGCAGTGGGACGTTAAGGGACTCAATACATATTATGCTGAGAGGTAATAGCCAAATCCAAGTCTTTCCCATTAATATTTTTAGCAAAGTATGCTTACCTGCGGCAGTCTTTTTGCTTAATTTAGGGTCTTCTAGAAGATCGTGAGTCGATTTTGGCTTTCCTCTATATTCTAGAGCTTCTCCTTCATCTTCTTCTGCTTCTTCCCCAAATGAGAGTAAGCCAAAATTTCTAGAAGAAAGAGAATAGAAAAGTGCAAATGATGGTATCACGATATATAATTTAAGTATTATTGAAGTATTAATCTTAAAGAAACTATGTATTTGATTTCTATTTTTTTTATCTTTTTTGTATGACGTTATTACAACAGCGCCATCTAGTTACGTGTTAAGCTACGTTACGTGCTTGTGTTACGGATACCAGATAGTGCCTTTTTACACTACCTAGTGCACTTTAACTATCATAAACAAAAATAAATCAAAAAATTAAAAAAAAAACTGTCAATAACGAATTCTTTTGAATTGCATCATTATTAAAAAACTCCTTACTTGACACCTTGTATCTCCTTCTTCTTTTTCACAGGTTTATCACTTTCTTGGGTGTGTTGGACCCGAGGTATGATATCAGTGAAAGGGTTAATTAATACTGCCGTACTTATTATCTTGTGTGGGTGCTCTGGTCTATCGTCAGGGCCTATGAGACCCTCTGCTAACTTCAACACGTTATAAATGGTGTCACCTGAAAAATTTTTGTTTTAACTAATTAGTTATTATTTATACTAATATTATAAAGAGACAAAGTTTGTTTGTTTGAACATACATAATAAATAATAATATGTTGGGACATTATCACAACAGCGCCATCTAGTTCCGTGGTAAGATACGAGGCTTGTGTAACGGATACCAGATAATAGATACACTACATATATTTGCTGTGTGGCTACGGCAAGTAGAATATGGCCACCCCATATCTTCCCATGGGTGTCGTAAAAGGCGACTAAGGGACAAACTACCGAACACCATGGTAGTCGTGGTGGTAGGCTCCAACATCAGCCGACGGCAGAGTTACCACCCATCAGCAGAAGTCGTGCCGCCAAGCGCCTAACAGCGTGTTCCGGCATGTAGGGGCTGATGAAGCCGTATGGGGAATGGGTATGAACAGTTGTGTTGCACAGTAGCCGTGTTGGTGGTGGATCGTTGCTTGTTGTGTCGGGAGCTTAGTCGTGGAGGGTAGCGGGATCCGAAGCACGGCATGCCGCTGGCCGACCGCAGACAGTTGGGGGCCCAACTAGTGGGCTAGCCACCCATGAAAGGCTGCCCCGCCATCTGTGAAAAATCCCAGGGTGGCTCCATCGTGCTGGTTGGCGACCAGAAGAGGGGGCCCGATGGCGATCCTTGGGGGGGTTCGGGCGTCCCCGCAGTCTCCAGACTAAGCCCTCTATGACATGACAGCATCAATATCGCTGCCGGGCTCGTGCAACACCTCGTTCAACTGCCGTTCTCCATCCTATTCACTCTTCAGTTATCATATTTAAATGACAAGGCACAAAAAGGGTAAAGTTTTTAAGCGGCTGCACTCCCCCTCACTTAACGTGCATCTCACGAATATCCGTGGATTGCACACTAACCTCTCATCAGTCCACTACCACCTCGAGACTGCGCAGCCGCACATGCTCTTTTTAACGGAGACGCAGATTCAATGTCCATTGAACGCTGCGTACCTGGACTATCCCGGCTACACGTTGGAGCATAATTTTAGCTCGCGGGCCGGAGTCTGCTTGTACGTGCGAAATGACCTCTGTTTCCAGCGTCTCCGCCACCTTGAAGACCCCACATTATCTATGATTTGGGTTATTGTAGACACAGGAATCGAAAAGATCCTGTATTCCTGTGTCTACCGATCGCACACTGGTGACCAGGAGACAACTCGATTGTTTGAACATCTTAGTGAGGGCGCTGATGTGGCTATGCAACGGTACCCTTCCGCGCAGCTTGTCTTTCTGGGGGACTTTAACGCCCATCATGAAGATTGGCTGTTCCCATACCAGAAGACGGACCATGCTGGGAGAGAAGCGTGGAAGTTTGCGGTATCACTTGGACTCTCCCAGCTAGTTGAACAAGCGACTAGGGTTCCCGATGTAGACGGCCACTCAGCTAATTGTCTGGACCTTCTGCTGACAACTGATCCAGACAGATATAACATCCAGGTTTCATCCCCACTGGGTAGCTCTGACCACTGTCTGGTAAAATCTGTATCGTCTTACTCTCCACCAGATAACGACCCTATTGGTGTTAGACGAGTATGGCAATACAAGTCAGCAGATTGGGATGAGATGCGACACTTCTTCGCATCCTTTCCTTGGCGGCAGGTCTGCTTCTCTTCTTCCGATCCGTCGAGCTGTGCGGATGCTATAACCGATGTGGTGCATCAAGCGATGGAATATTTTATCCCGTTCTCTGATGTACCCGTCGGTGGCAAAGCTCACCCATGGTTTAATGCCGAATGTACATTTGCTGAAAAGCGTAAGCATTCGGCTTACCTTGCCTGGGTTGATGCTCGAGACCGCAAAGCTCCGGATGTAAGATCCAAGAAGAGAGCCTTTAACTTAGCCGCCAAGTCCTACAAAAAGACATTAAAGAAGGCTCGTCTTGACCGAATTACACATATTGGCGCAAAGCTCTCTGCCCAACCATCTGGCAGCAGAGCTTTTTGGTCCCTTGCCAAAGCGGTCGAGACGAACTTCTGTCGGCCCTCACTGCCACCGCTGGTAAAACCTGACGGATCCCTGGCTCATACGGCAAAGGAAAAGGCGACTTTGCTTGCTTCTCTTTTTGCCCAAAATTCATGTCTAGACACTGGCAATGCTACTCCACCACATCTACCTCACTGCGGAATCTCAATGGCAGATATCCCTATAACTAATAAGGAGGTCAAGAGAGTATTGTGTCGTCTAGATGTGAATAAAGCCAGTGGTCCTGATGGTATACCAGCGATAGTGCTAAAAACATGTGCTCCCGAGTTGTCTCCGA
The DNA here is from genome assembly GCA_951802675.2 of Boloria euphrosyne. Taxonomy (NCBI): domain Eukaryota; kingdom Metazoa; phylum Arthropoda; class Insecta; order Lepidoptera; family Nymphalidae; genus Boloria; species Boloria euphrosyne. The sequence goes on along the minus strand of OX637898.1, from coordinate 561,629 downwards.
TATTGACTCGTCTGTACCGCCTTTCTCTAAGGACTGGAATAGTGCCTAAATCCTGGAAGCTTGCCAACGTGCAACCAGTGCCCAAAAAAGGTAGCCGTGCCGACCCTGCCAATTATCGTCCGATTTCAATCACCTCCATACTCTGCAAGATTATGGAGCGTGTATTGAATAGTCGTCTAATGGCATACCTAGAACAGAATGATCTCCTCAGTGATCGACAATATGGGTTTCGCCGGAATCGGTCGACTGGGGATCTTCTAGTGTATGCCAATCACACCCTTGGCGAAGCTCTTGAACGAAGCGGGGAGGCGATTGCCGTTTCCCTCGATGTCTCAAAGGCCTTTGACAGGGTTTGGCACGCTAGCCTTATACGCAAGCTTTCAGCCTACGGTATATTTCCTGGCCTGATCGGCTGGATTAAAGACTTCCTGACCGACCGATCACTTAGAGTTGTGGTTGAGGGTTATTCATCACAACCCTTAAAGACCAACTCAGGGGTTCCTCAGGGGTCTGTTCTCTCTGCAACCTTGTTCTTGCTGCATATCAACGATCTGCTTATACCCGGTATCTATGGGTACGCAGACGACAGCACTGTTGTAGAGAGATACCTGCCGAATCCTCGGGCTAGTAGAGATCAAATTCAGTCCGAAAGAGAGGCCATGGTAGAGCGGTTGAATCTCACACTCAGGGCAGTCTCCACTTGGGGCGATGCCAATCTTGTGAGTTTCAACGCCACCAAAACACAGGCGTGTCTGTTCACCACAAAAAGGAGTCCTTTCACCTTGACTCCTACTTTCCGAAATGTACCTCTGGAATACACTGACCGCCTGCAGTTACTTGGGATGGACATTACCCCCAACATGAACTACGGGCGGTTCATCGAGTCTAAGGCTAACGTAGCAGCGAGGAAAGTTGGCATCCTTGCAAAGGTCCGACAGTATTTCACGCCGGGACAGCTTCTAGATTTATATAAAGCTCAAGTCCGGTCGTGCGTGGAATACTGTAGTCACATTTGGGCTGGTGCTGCGAAATGCCATCTGTCAGCCTTGGACTCGATTGAGAGGCGTGCCCAGAGACTTATAGGTGACCCTACGCTGGTAAAAGCCAAGCTACACAGCCTCGATCACCGACGTAGGGTTGCCAGCCTCTGTGTATTCTATAGGTTACATTTCGGAGAGTGTGCGCAGGAATTACACGATTTAATTCCCCCATCCCCCTTCCATCATCGGACGACCCGACGAACGGCTGGTCTCCATCCTTACGTCGTGGACATTCCACCCGTCCGGACGAAGCGTTTCGCTTCGTCATTTATTATACGTGCAGCAAAGGATTGGAACAATCTGCCTGCGTCTGTGTTTCCGTCCGGTTACAATATGGGTGTCTTCAAGGCAAGAGTGAATAGGTGGCTACTGAATTAGTGCGACTTACCATCTACGACTACGTTACCACTTACCATCAGGTGGAACGTAGTCAAGCACTAATTCAGAATGAAATAAAAAAAAAAAAAAAAAAAAAATTATATAAATTTTACATACATACATAATATTATAAATATAATATAACCCCTGACTGGAGTACAAACATTTGTGCTCAACAAATGAATGCCCCGCGGGACTCGAACCCGGGACCACTGGCACAGAAGGTGACAACCAACTCCTACTACTATAAAAAATTCTGAGTCGAATGTGTACATTAAATTATGAAAAATCTTATAGAAAAAGCCATTTTTATCTATTAAGAGGATAAATATTTAGTTTTGTGTCGTTCTGTCGGTCTGCTGGTCTGTCTGTTTATCTAGGAACTGGATTACTAGAAAAAATATGAACGGATTTTGATGAAATTTAATATGATAATACCTGATAGTCTGTATCAATATACAGTATTTGACGACTCGTTTGGCTCAGTTGGTAGTGACCCTACTTTCTGCGTCAGCGGTCGCGGGTTCGAGTCCCGCTGGAGGCATTCATTTGTTGAGCACGAATGTTTGTACTCTAGACTCTAGTCATGGGTGTTTATATTTATAATATGTATTTAAAATGTATATGTGTAGTATATATCCTATCTATATATCCTATGATATATCTACTATCTGGTATCCGTAACACGCACCTCGTAGCTTACCACAGAACCAGATGGCGCTGTTGTAATAATGTCCCACCATATTTGTTGTCCCAACCGGATATTTTTACTACCCGAATATATTTTTGATAAATATTACTAAGGGGCCGTCCATTAATCACGTGATGTGTTTTGGAATTCTTTAACCCTCCCCTCCCCCTAGGTGATACATGGTGAGATTTAAGACTACACATACACCATCATTTTATAATGCCTACGAAGAATAGAATGAAACGAAGAAGAATCTTAATTTTTTTTTATATTTTATAAAATAAAGGTAAAAGTATCATCTAATTTTATTATACAAAAATACACATGATATATTACTAAACCTAATAAATAATTCAAAAAATATATGTCTTCCCTCTCTTCAGAACACTACTCTCCATACACTTTGATTACTCTCCATAAATACGAAGTTTGTCGTTAAGAGCGGGTTATTCCTGTGCGAGTTACGTTGTAGTGCTTTAGCTAAGTGACAGTGCGTGAAGTATTAAAGTAAAGTGAAGTGAACCAGTGAATTGTTATATAATTAAGTAATGTTATTAATGTTATTCGTTATTAATGGTATAAAGTGATAAAGTGATATATGTGGTGTAACGACATAAGAAAGGTGGAATAATTTAGTGTATAACAGTTTGAGTGTTCATATATACACCCGTCGTTTACATCAGAAGCGGGATGTGAACTATGGGAAGAAACAGATCACGCCGTAATTGGGCTTGCTCACAATCCTCTTCTAGCAGCTACAGGCAAAAAAAGAGAGCAATATTGAAGCCACCACAGAAGCCAGTAATTTTAAAATATGCATAAGCTTCTCCAGCTTCTTAAATAGCCGCTGAAAATATGAAGGCTTGTATTTGTATAGACGATTGGGACACTGAATGGACCCTTAATTTTCTTTTTAATTTATATGCTCCGTGTTGGTAATGTATGTGTTATTTATTTACGGTTCTTCTTTATTATTTATGAGTGTTCAGCGAGACTAATCTGAACTTTAAAAATATATCATGACATGCATTGTACTTAGTATTACAGTTATTCAGGCTCTGCTTGGCATGTTAAGTGTGACAGTGTTCCTTTAAGTGCAAGCAGTTTTGAATAAAAGACTATTCTTGTACGCTAAGTGTGACAGTATGCCTTTAGGTACAAGAGGTTATGAATGAAAGACTGTCCTTGTACGCTAAGTGTGACAGAGTTCCTTTAGGTACAAGCGGTTATGAATAAAAGACTATTCTTGTACGCTAAGTGTGACAGTATTCCTTTAGGTACAAGAGGTTATGAATGAAAGACTGTCCTTGTACGCTAAGTGTGACAGAGTTCCTTTAGGTACAAGCGGTTATGAATAAAAGACTATTCTTGTACGCTAAGTGTGACAATATGCCTTTAGGTACAAGAGGTTATGAATGAAAGACTGTCCTTGTACGCTAAGTGTGACAGAGTTCCTTTAGGTACAAGCGGTTATGAATAAAAGACTATTCTTGTACGCTAAGTGTGACAATATGCCTTTAGGTACAGGTAGCCTTACTAAGTAATAATCTTTGGTTGGTGTAAAGGCGAGCCTGGGACACTTAAGTGCAACAAAGTTTCTTTAAGTGCAGGTGGCCTTTGGTTCAATCATTGGTGTTTAACAATGCAACTGTTGGCAAATGATCATTGGCATTTATTATAATGATATATATGAATACTGTTTGTGTTTAGATCCACACTCATAGGGTGACTGGGACAGTCACCGTGAAGGATGGCCGTGTCAGCAATATCTTTAGCCCGGAAGTTGAACAGTGTCATGACAACTTAGCTGTCATCCCCCACTTTGATTACTCTCCATAAATACGAAGTTTGTCGTTAAGAGCGGGTTATTCCTGTGCGAGTTACGTTGTAGTGCTTTAGCTAAGTGACAGTGCGTGAAGTATTAAAGTAAAGTGAAGTGAACCAGTGAATTGTTATATAATTAAGTAATGTTTTTAATGTTATTCGTTATTAATGGTATAAAGTGATAAAGTGATATATGTGGTGTAACGACATAAGAAAGGTGGAATAATTTAGTGTATAACAGTTTGAGTGTTCATATATTCACCCGTCGTTTACAGTAGAGATATTGCTTCCCTAGCCACTTTCTACCGCCTTTATTACGGCGAGTGTTCTGAAGAGCTCTTCCAACTTATACCCTCCTCTCCTTTCCTCTCCAAAACCATACGTGCTGGTCGGAAATTCCATCCCCACACGGTACTACCCATACACTCTCGTACCAAAAGGTTTGGCAGCTCCTACCTGTGCCGCACTATTAGGAAATGAAATTCACTACCAATTCACGTGTTTCCCTCTTCTTATAATCCGGGGTCTTTTAAACGGAGCATAAAAAAGCACATGAGCAGGCCGACGAGGTGAGGTCGATCGGTATCGAGATCATGTCCTGGAACCGATGGATCTCATTCCTGGACTCCACTGTCGCTTAACATCAGGCGACATGAAGTCATCTTGTCGAGCATCAATAAAAAAAAAATATCTTGTAGTGGACCGAATTGTGAATCTAAGCCATTCTCGAATCCACTTGAACACACACAAAACATTTCACCAAAATCGGTCCAGCAGTTTAGGAGGAGGTCCATTACATACACACGCACAAACGATTTCTATACATAAATATTAACTTAATTAATAAATATTCACCCGTAACTTTTCCAAATATAGTGTGTTTATTCTGTAGCTCCGGTGTAGCGGCTAATGTGAAGAAGAATTGTGACCCGTTATCATCTTTGCCGGCATTCGCCATTGCCACTAACCCTCGTCTATTGAAACGTAAACGCGAGTGAAATTCATCCTGAAAAAATCAAATAATAGCTATACATGTATAAATAAAAAACAAATATAAATTAAAACGATGTGTGTGATGTTTGGCTCAGTTGGTAGTGACCCTACTTTCTGCGCTAGCGGTCGCGGGTTAGAGTCCCGCTGGAGGCATTCATTTGTTGAGCACAAATGTTTGTACTCCAGTCATGGGTGTTTATATTTATAATATGTATGTATTTAAAAATTATATATGTGTCAACTATCTGGTATCCGTAACACAAGCCTCGTAGCTGTCCCAACATACATATAAAGTTATATATACAAATTTAAACTTAAGATTTTTGTTCACCGACCAACCCGACAAATTGAGAACTCGGTTTTATAATAAGTGTCTGTCTGTGGGTTTATATTGTATATAGCTAATTCATATTAAATATATATGTATGGTATACAATTCAAAACCAAAACAACATTAATTTAAAAAAAGCTACTGCTCTACTTAATATTATATTTACATAATATAGATTGAACAAAAAGTTAAAAGGTAATTTAGTGAGATTTAAATTAAAACAATTATTTAAAAATCTATGTGACATTGGCGAAGTAGCACTGGCAGTTGACACTCTTTGAATCCATAACAAGACAATTGAATTGAATTGAAAATGTGACATTTGCAAAGTAGTCTGTGCCCAACTGGCATGCTTTGAAGCCAGAAAGAAAATTGAATTGAATTGAAAAATTAAAAACCCTCTACGCAATAACCTTTTCACTAAGGATTCTTTCCCTAAAGAGTATTTTGCAGATTCCATTAGACACTATAGCATTAGGCTTTGTTAACATATTCATTGCAATGTCATTAAAGTGATAGGATACTAGAAGTTAATTCGAATTCAAATTCAAAATATTATATTCAGCATTAAATTATTACAAATTTTTAGAAAGCCAATTTACCATTTTAAAAAGAAGAGGTCTCAGACCTGAAAACTGGTGAAAGAAACTCAGCAAGACTAATATTATTAGTAGCTTTAATGTAAAAAGTATTTACATAGTATTATTATACTTAAAACAAAAAATAATTATGAATATAAAACATGTATTGATCATTTTATGGTTAAAACGGCTTACAAATCTGAAACATTCGTTTTTGATGAATTAACAGACCATTCTCCTATTCTTCTGAATATATATGGGCCAGTCACAAATAACCAATACCATAATACAGTCAATAAAACTATAACAGACATAAATAGCATTTACAATAACCTTTCCAACGTATCATGGAATGATTTATATTCAATTCAGGACATAAACGCTGCTACTGATCTCTTCATATCTAGACTAAGTGATTTAATAAAGGAACATACCTCATGTAAAACCATTTCTAAACGTAGGTTACCAATAAAACCATGGATAACAAATAGTGTTATAAAATCAATAAGGAAAAGAGATAAGATGCATAAAAAAGTAAAAAAACACACTACGGATACTGATCTCAGAGACACCTATATAAACTACAGGAATATACTTAAAAAAGTTATCAAAGCATTAAAAAGTAATTATTATAAAATACAACTAGAAAAGAATAAAGGCAACATGAAAGATACATGGGATACAATAAAAGAAATATGCAATCTAAACAAAAGTAAAATATCGTCTGCTAATCTAATTAAAAATAAATCAAATCCACAGCATTCTCTAAATGAAGTTAATTCTTTTTTTACCAAAGTAGGTTCCGAGCTCGCTAATCGAACTCTAATAAAACTAAATTCGAATCAAATTAATTTGGCCAAAAAGGTTAAATCTGTGCACACTCCTATGAAGTCGATGACCTTCTTTTATACGGACGAATTAGAAGTAGAACGTGTAATATGTGGCCTCAAAGCAAGTAGCGCCCCCGGATTCGACAACATATCCTCAAATCTATTAAAAAAATGTCGTAGTTACTTAGTGAAACCCATAACTCATCTTATCAACTTAAGTTTTGAAACAGGATCGTTTCCATCTAGTCTTAAAAAGGCTATTGTGTGCCCAATTTTTAAAACAGGTGACAAAAACCTTCCGACAAACTATAGGCCCATCTCTTTATTAAGCACGGTTTCAAAAATTTTTGAAAAAGTTGCAAATTCACGACTAATTAAATATTTGGAAGGCCATAAGCTGCTTAGTGATAACCAATTTGGGTTTCGTGTCAAAAAATCTACAGATGAAGCCGTACAGCGACTTGTTACCAACATAACACATTATCTGGATAGCGATGAAAGATGTCTGGGCGTTTTTCTGGACCTTCAGAAGGCCTTTGATACAGTATCGATTCCAATTTTATTAGCACGGCTAGAAAATAATGGAATCAGAGGAAATGTACTTCGCTGGTTTCAGGACTATTTAAGGAACAGAGAACAATGTGTGAGAATCGATAATCAATGTAGTAAGTTTATGAGCAACTCGTTCGGCATTCCTCAGGGCAGTACGCTCGGCCCTACCCTATTTATAGTTTATATAAACGATCTCTGCAACAAAATTATTCCGGGTGCAAATATCCAAATGTTTGCGGATGATACAGTCATCCTGTTTCATGGGAAAACATGGCAGAAAGTAAATGATTTGGCTAATGAGGGGCTGTGCACCGTGACGAGCTGGCTTGAAGACAATCTCCTCACCCTAAACCCCAGCAAAACAAAATATATTTGTTTCAGTAAAACAAATGCTACCTCACCAAAACTTTTCTCACTTCAAATACACGAATATCCTTGCAATCGGACATCTTCTAAGCCTAAGCCTCAATGTTCCTGTCCCTTGCTAATAAGAGAAACAGAAATTAAATACCTTGGTATCCAAATTGATAACAGACTAAACTGGCACAGTCACATATCAATCATATCACATAGGATAAGGAAGTTAATATATATTTTCAAAGAGCTGCGGCACGTTGCGGACAGTTCCCTTGTTATACAAACATATAAAGCTTTAGCAGAATGTATAATTAATTATTGTATCTGCTCCTGGGGTACCGCTGCGAAGTCGCATATGCTAGAACTTGAGAGAGCCCAGAGAGCACTACTTAAAGTATCCTTATCTTTGCCTTACAGACACCCAACTCATCTTGTTTACGAATCGGCTAAAGTTCTGTCGGTGCGTAAACTATTTATTTATCAATGCCTAAGAAAATATCACCGTCAAACTGTGCCACTATTACCAATTTCCAATAGAAGATTCGACCGTTGCCCAGTACCAAGAGTTCGCAGCAAATTTGCGCAACAACACTATGACGTAATGGCACCTTATCTATATAACAAAATGAGCTGCGCCCATGTTCGGAGCGTAAGGAGCTTATCAAACTATCAAATTAAATCAAAAATAAAATTATGGTTAGAACACTTAAGTTATGACGATATAGAGAATATTATAAGAATTTATTAGCAGATATACACACACACATACACAAGTACACTACACATAACACTAAACACCAATAGCTTAAGGCGTGCATACATACATTCACCTGCACACATACACACACAACACACACACAAACTCACACAAGCACGCATCTTAACACACACACAAACTTAACATTGAAACATTTACAGTATAGAACAATATAAGTTTTGTCACTTTAAAATTTAAATTTAATACTAACTTTATTCAAACGTTGTAATTTATAAGTTACACACGATTATGGGAAGTCACTGTTTCTCGACACACGGTTAACGCTAGTTCGAGAAACAGGGATTACATGTAACAGATTGTAACAACTTTTTTGAATAAAGAAATTATTATTATTATTATTATTATTAATATAGTGCAGAAGTGCTTTCTAAGTATGTATTATAAAAACTGCATTTAAGTAAGCAATATGCAATACTCCATTTGGTTATGGTTAAAATATCTGCAACTCGACAACTAGCACCTATGTTGCATATGTTGGATTTGTCAATATTATTCTTGGCAAATCAGCTCCTCCAGGAATCTTACCAGGCTCTTGGCCTTGGTAAATGGTAAACACGGGCTGGTTTCCACAACTCAACAACAATTTCACGCAAAATAGGCGCTAACTTGTGTCATTCTTGGCCTTGCCAAAGACCTCTGGAAGTGTGCTCAGGTGCCAAGTACACATTTTAACAATAGTTTTTTTGTTTTACCTTAAAAGGAGCACCATAAACAGACTCTCCACCGGTGCCATCACCAATGGGATCACCACCTTGCACTATAAAGCCTGGTACTACCCTGTGAAATATTGTACCTAGAAAAATAAAAACAATAATGTAGAAAATTTAAACTTATGACTCTGTATGTATACATGTCTAATGTAATTTCTTGTCAACAAATAGTAATTATTATGTGGAACATGCTTTTTTATTTTTGTAAATGTTAAGTGGCAGCCCAGTGGTTATCTCACTCACCTGGGAAACCAAATAATGTAGTTAAAATCAAAGGTCTGGTACACCGAGGAAAAAGACGCACACCCCTGGCAACAGTTCTTTTGCCAGTCCTGGTGGTGGACTATAGTCTAATCCCCCTCTTATTTAAGAGAAGCCTATCCCTAACAATGTGGTTAAGGCAAGTGGTGGAAAGCCACTTTTCTTACCATTATAATATCCTTCCATACATAGCTGTATAAAGTTTCTGCTCGCTTTAGGAGTTTCTTTTGTCCATAACTCAATATCTATATCTCCCGCTGATGTCTTGAGTAAGACCTGAAATACACAATAATATATTGGTTAAAATATAGTAAAAACTTTATTAACTAAAAATTAACAGTTTAAATTTCACCAATACTACATTTTAAGTTTTGTTTATGCATTATTGTTGTAAATATTGTAAGTGAATGTAACTCGAATTTATGACATTGTTTGGTTGTCGAAGGTTCAATTATAATTAAAATATAAAGCAATTACTTACTTTGCCAAGTGCTGGCGGTTCCTGAATGTAAATATTACTCATTTTGTATCATGTATTTATTTTATAACATAATTTAATCGATCTTTTAAAATATCAACATAATTATTCAATGCGATATGACATTTCACAGATTAAGGAGACTAATGACATTTCAACGTTTTGTCAACTGTCGATGTCAAATTCAAAATGACAAGTGTCGTTTTTAATTTTTCGACATCGGTAAAGGAGAAACATATTCATCTAATATGAGATACAAGTAGAAAAAGTTTTCACCTGCAAGTTATAAATTATAATACATAAAAAAAACTATAAAAGCGCTAGCGTATGGGTTTTAATTTAAATTTAGTAGTAAAATATTTTGATAAAAGTAAAATGTTTCTTATCGAATTCTCAAACATGGATAATATAATCTTCTTAACGTTATATTTTATGCCTAATTGCCTAGGAGTAATAGTATTTAATATGATCGTAAAAATGCATTCAAGACTACTTTTTATGAAACATTTGATTAAAAAAAAATATTTATAAAATATTTAAATTACGATTCACAATTATTAGACATTCATCGTCTTAGTACCTATTAAGTGCAACGGTTTTAGTACACTCCTATTTTGAAATTGGTCAAAAATAAACTAGATCCTAACAATAAATAACGCAATATAAAAAATGTAATTATATATTATTTTCATTATCGGTCAGCAAATGAACTGGGGTCAAATGTAAGGCCGTTCGCATAACATAGATCAACCGATTTTAGTTTTCGGAATGTCAATCATTTCTGTTCGCCTACGCTTCACTAAGCACCAAATATAATTGACCTACAAAATAATTGTCTAATTTATTTAACACTAGTTATTTTCTCTGACTTCACTCAAGTGAGTATCTTGATGATTTTTCCAACTCGATAAAAATAATATATCGACTTTGCTTTATAATAAAGTCACGTTTTTACGCAAATATTACTATATACTTCGGTTTTTCTAAGTCTCAAATCCTTACTAATATTATATTAAATGCGAAAGTAACTCTATCTGTCGCGCTTTCACGCTAAGACTACCAAACCGATTTAGATGAAATTTGGTACACAGATAGTCTAGAGCCTGAGAAAGGACATAGATTATTTTTCAATGTGAAAAAAGGCTGTAAGGGGTTGAAATAGGGGAAGAAAGTTTGTATGGAAATTACGTCATTTTTAAAGCTAGCTGCTTGAAACTTATTTTCTAGGCTTTTGTGTAGATATAAATAAAATAGACATTCATAGTTTGTATGTACTAAAGGGGATTTGTACTAAAGGGGGTACCTCCTATTCATATAACATTTCTCTCAATTTTTTAATATTGTTTATGGTAGACCGTAGAATTTCAACAATAAGACAAATAACAATAGTTTAAAAATATATACGGAAACCAATACAAATATTAATCTGTTATTATTATGGCTAGTAAGTACCTACTTGCCTTAATATTATATGAACTGTTTTAAGCATCAAGATTTTATCTCCGACATTGAAACGTCAAGTTGAAGTTGATCAATTATAATCAATATTTTAGACATATCGATTATCAACAAAATTACTTATTATTGGCTATTGTTTTGATTTACTAACGGCTCACTTTTAATGGGAGGTGTCACTGCGAGTTTTAGCCGTTGGTGGCGTTACAAGCGCATAACGTAAACAACGTCAAGTATGTATGTAGTGTATATGAAATTTCATATCAATTTTTTTAATTCAACAATAGTTAAAACACCGTATTTTTCCATCTTATATTTGCTTTTACAAAACTTAACTAAACTATTCTATAATAATGAACGCGTCTGTCAAAATAGGGGGCATTGAGGTTTTCATTGGTGACGTTATGCGCTGGTAGCGCCATCTGAGCCGAGCTTGGCGTGAAACCTCCCATTCGCTCGAGTTCGTCGCTACTCCCTAAGGAGTCGAATTCCCTAAGGAATCGATACTAACCGATAAAAGTGGACTATTTTTTAATAGTAAAATAGTACTAGTAAAGTATAATTCATTTTAACCCGGATAATCAGTTATCGAAATATCAAATGTCATTAAAATCTGTGCAGTGAAATCACTCTTTCGATACGTTCCCAGAGAAATAAAAGTTTTAAAACTGCAGATTTAGCCTCTCGATAATAATCAATATTTCAATAAGATATTACCAAAAATATATAATGTACAGATTCGACTCTAGAATTTTATTAGGTTCTAGCGACTCACCCGAGTGACTTCAAAATAAAAAAAGGAAGTCTTAGTTACTCCTTATAACATTAGCTATCTGCGAGTGAAAGTCCCGTCAAAATCGGTCCAGCCGTTTCAGAGATTAGCTGAACAAACAGACAGACAGACGAAAATTTATAAATTAATTTTATGATGTAGGTACCGTATATTCTTTCATATAAATAAATAAATAAAATTTCGTGTTCAACAAATGAATGTCGCCAGCGGACTCGAACCCGCGACCGCTGGTGCAGAAAGTAGGGTCACTACCAAGTACCAACTGAGTAAACGTGTCGTCAATATGCATTTAGTGAACAGCTGTAATATGAAATTTAAAATTTAAAAATTTGAGTGTCTGCACTTAAATTTTGTTTATATTTATAATGTAATGAGGAATAGATATCAATGTAATAATTAAAATGACATATTATGCATTAAATTTAAAAGAAACAGAGCACAATCAATATTTGCTTAATAATTATTTGATTTCTACGTTTCTCTGCGAAGGCTTAATATGCACAAAATAAAACTAAAGCTTGTATCCAAATATCGACCTCTTAATTTTTTTTACAATATAATATTCTCATCATATAAGTAAGCGGTTCATGCATTCCGTTCCAAGGTTATTCAATTTGAACTTTTAGGGTTCCGTAAATTAGAAGTAAGTAGAACAGTTATGCAGAAGATTCATTATGTCACTATCATAACCGCAGCAACAAGTGTTAGGTACCTATATTTTTTGAATTTTCAAAAAGACCAGTGAGAAGCTGTTATGGACACCACCGACTTTATATTAAATAAATAATAAATAAATAAATATGTTCGGACATTATTACAACAGCGCCATCTAGTTCCGCAGTAAGCTACGTAACGTGCTTGTGTTACGGATACCAGATAGTTGATATACTACACATATAAATTTTAAATACATACATATTATAAATATAAACACCCATGACTGGAGTACAAACATTCGTGATTAGCAAATGAATGCCCCCAGCGGGACTCGAACCCGCGACCGCTGGCGCAGAAAGTAGGGTCACTACCAACTGAGCCAAACGAGTCGTCAACTTATTATTATCAACTTACTAGCAAATCCCGCGGCTTCGCCCGAGTTCTAATCACTAATGTATAAAAAATAAATTAAAATACTTTAAAGAATTATATGCCAAAACCTTCCTCGAGAACCACTCTTTCCATTTGTGAAAACAGCATGAAAATCGGTGCTGTAGTTTTTGAGTCTTGCGCGAACAGACAGACAAACGCGGCGGAGGACTTTGTTTTATAATATGTTACATAGACGAGGCACCGAGTGTTACAGAACGAATGTCCTAACTAGTCCGGACTATAATATTTAATAGAAAAAATACAATACAATTACCTGACCTAGGAATCGAACCCAGAATATGCAGCCAGAATGTGCTAACAATTAGACCAACCAATCTGTTACGGTTTATCAGTGCTATCATGTCAGAAAAAATGTTCTAAAAAAAATAAAAATACTTGAAAAAATTCACAACCGTCACATGAATAAATCAAAAAGGTTTATAAACTAACAGATTTACATTCACAAAAAAAAAGGAATATCTTGTCTAATATATAAAAATCTCGTGTCACAGTGTTTGTTATCGAACTCCTCCGAAACGACTTAACCGACTTTTATGAAAATTTGTGTATATTTGGTAGGTCTGAGAATAGGTCGTAGGCTATTTTTTATTCCCCTACGTGATAAAGGTGGCCCTCTCCAGATTTTTATTTTTTTTTGTAGTTTTTTATGATTTCTACCAACACTCCTTTTTTTAATAGTGATTAGAACGCGGGCGGAGCCGCGGGAACTACTAGTATATTGTATAAAAAATACACTAAACTAAGTTCTTGCTTAACCTTTTTTTTAATTGGCAAACTGACATGTTCAAGTTGAAATCTATGTAAGGTCGAACTTAAATGTAAGTGCTTTAGGTTAAAACTACTTTCTGTTACAAACGGGTCGTAAAAGTGTTTGAAATGTATTTAATTTTGTCAAACCTTGAACGCAGTGGTAGCCCAGTGGTAGCATGCTTGCTTGGGGCTAAGTAAAGCGGGTTCGATTTCAGGTCGTGCCTCATTTTGACGTGGGAATCATTTTGGACTTGATTACCACTTACCTTCAGGTAAAGGAAATCATCGCAAGACTAATTTGTTGCACGAAGATTGCAAGAAGATCTTTTCAACCGACTTCAAATAGGGAAATTCTCAAGTCGTTTGTTTTTTTTTTCGTTTTTTTTACCTCGGAACTCGTTTGTCTCCGTCATTTATGAACCGATTTGGATAATTCTTTTTTTTTTAATTAAAAATCCACCCCTAAGTGTAAAAAATAGAGGCTGATTGAGTTTTCAACTACTAGTAAGTTAGGATTAGATTAGGATTTTTTTCAATTCGCTTTTTATTAATTTCTCGATTAATATTATAATGATTCCCTTACGGAATCAAACCCGGAACTTTTGGCTTTATAGGTACAGTCGTATTCTGTACGATGAAACGACGGTCGTCTACGTGATGGCAATCTACTGGTATATATGGGCATTTTCCATACTTAGATACTAAATGTCCTCCGTCTCATTATAAAACGCTAACGTGTTATAAATTAGACACGTTGAAAAAAAATGTTGTTTAATATTTTAAACTTAAAAGTTTTCTGATAACAGATAAGTAAATAGAACAGTCTTAGATAGTTTGTATTCGACCCTTTTTAACGTCCCACTGCTGGGGGTGGGCCTCCCTCAATACGAGGGGAATCAGGCCATAGTCCACCGCGCTGGCCTAGTGCGTGTTGGCGGACTTTCGGATGTCACATGTCTTTCGGAAACTTGCTAGGTTCTCTCAGACATGCAGATTTCCTCACGATGTTTTCCTTCACCGTGAGATAGATTATATCTCTATATGTTACATTAGACAGTACTAAACATTAATTATTGTTGTTCGTAATCTTGTTTAAACTTGTTTAACTCAAAAATGGCTGGACCGATTCGAATAATTCTTTTTTGGTTTTGGGTTGGTCAGGTATAATTGGGTGGTATAATTAAGTACGTGCGAACATCTTATCGTAGTAGGGAAGGTCACAAACGTCCTGAAATCCGGCTGGGCGGAAAACTACAAAAAATTTAATTTCCCAAAGCTTTAGGGAAGTTTAAGTATCAAAAATATGGTGAAAAACTAAAGAAAAAGCTGGAAAATGGAACAGTTCAGAGCTGTTTATTTTTTATGGGAATCACCGCTAAAACGTGATTAAAGATTAACTAGAGCAAAGCGATGTTGAGGCCCTAGTTATAAAAAACTATGTTTCGGATTTTTTTGCGATTTATGTTTATTTTTGGTTCCTACTATTATATTTTAATATTTTACAAAGTGGTAGTGCCATGCTTGTTACCTTCGGGTAGCAGCCGAATGGGCCGGCACGCCCCGTATAGTACCACTCTCTCCTCATCCCTCCTCCCGTCCTTCTACCTCCCCCCCCCTCCCTCCCTTCCCTTTCCTATAAGGCCGGTAACGCATCTGCAAAACTGCAAGACTTGCAGTCTTGCAGATGTCCATGGGCGGAGGTGATCACTTCCTATGAGATGAGCCTCCTGCGCGTTTGCCCCCTTTGTCACATAAAAAAAAAGTTGAGGGTAGATACTGTTCGTAACAAGTATATAATAACCTTTAAGACGTCTAAAACTCTAGTCTCTGCTAAAAAGCATTTGAAACGTCGGGAACCAAAAATCTAAATAAATCCGCGACAAAATCTAAAAATATAGTTTTCTTGTTAAATACATCGTCATACAACATTATTAAAAAAATAAATATTATGTTGGGACATTATTACAACAGCGCCATCTAGTTCCGCAGTAAGCTACGTTAGGTGCTTGTGTTGCGGATACCAGATAGTTGATATACTACACATATACATTTAATACATACATATTATAAATATAAACACCCATGACTGGAGTACAAACATTCGTGATTAGCAAATGAATGCCCCCAGCGGGACTCGAACCCGCGACCGCTGGCGCAGAAAGTAGGGTCACTACCAACTGAGCCAAACTTTTACTCATAAAATAAAATAAGGAAGTAATTCAAATGCCATATTCAGTCACGATTTTTACTTATGTTATGAAGGTTGTTCCAAAGAGCGATCCGCCCTAAATCCTTGTCGCTTGATATTTAAACACTAGTAAACGGTAACTCAAAATAAATTAAACAGTTTTTTATAATGTTCTAATGAAATAGCTATGTTACTCCTTTTAACATTAGCTATCTGCGAGTGAAAGTTCCTTTTAAATCGGTCCAGCCATTTCAGGGATTATCAGGAAGAAACAGACAGACAAAAATTTTAAAAATTGATTTTTTGATGTTAGTACCGTATATCCTTTCATATGCATTTAGTGAAAAGCTGTTAATTTGAACTTGAAAACGACACAAAATCCCACTCGTACTGAGGGAGGCCCGTGCCCAGCAGTGGGACGTTAAAAAGGGCTGATGATGATGATGAAGCTAGGAGTACATGGCAGGCACAGTGATGGAATCACCAATATGCTGGAAGGCTATATGAAACCGATGAATTTTTATTGTAAATATCGACTTATCACAACGTAAGACATAGATGACACTGGTTTCCATCTAAAATATTTAGCTTTCTTATGATGGGCATCACAGTAAAACCTCATAAACTATTCTTGTGGCCTGAGCGAGAATAGAACCTGCTTCCCTTACAACATCACTACGTATTATGAAACAAAGTCCTCGTACTGCACCGATTTTCATGCTGTTTTCACTAATGGATAAAGAGGTTCTCGAGGAAGGTTTTAGTATATAATTAACGGAACCTACTGCTTCGTTCGCGCTAAATTTAGGGACGAATCCGAACGAAGCAAGGGAGTCGCTAGTATAATATGATAAGAATCTCGTAATATAGGGTCAGTATTGATGACCGCAAGGTCTTTCTACTTGACCTTGAATAAGTGCGAAAAACGATACTGTGATCCTATGGAAGGCATTATTCGATAGTTTGTTGGTGATTTTGTTTTCAACCGACTTCCAAAAGGAGGAGGTTATCAATTCGTCTTTATGTTTTTTTTATGTTTGTTAGCTCAGAACTTTGAACTGGGTGAACCGATTTTGATGATTCTTTTTTTATTTGAAAGGTAGTGCTTCCCGTGTTGTCCCATTTTAATATTTTCCAGTTCTGACAGTGACAAGTGATAAAAGCAAGAAAATCATGCTAGCCAAAGCAAAATAAAATAAATAGATACATATTCGATTAATCTATAAATTTGAAAAAAAAACCAAATACCTGGCTGGCACCGTCTCCAAAATTAACAAAGTTCTTAAAAGTATTATTTTCTACTTTTTAGTTTAGATTTATTTAGTTTGGAAGTCTGTTTTTGTTTTTTCGTTAAAAATAATTTATATTAGTTGTGAAGGATGATAGATGATGATAAAGACTAGTCAGGGCCTGACTGTGTATTTGAGGGCCCCTGAACTGACATTCCTTGGGGGCCTAAAGTAATTATAATAATAGTCTGTACAAAAACTTTGATGATATATATTTCTAGACGATAATATATAGTTTTTCAAATGAGACCCTCTAGGCCATAATAAGGGGTGGTTACCCCTGAGGCTGGTGATTGAATAAGTCTATCTTTAAGAATGAATACTAAACCAATGTAAATCTTGTCGTGATATCGATATGCCACGATTGATCTGATACCGTGATGTTAGGTCAGTAGCATCTGGCAATCCAGCCGGGCGGAAAGTACGAAACGCACATGGAGGTGGCCCACTTCGGTGGGCGGTGTGTCATGTGGATTGCTCCTGGTACTTCTTTGCCAGCAGAGTGGACTGTGGAGCAACCCTTTGGCTGTGCTTTGGCGCAGCTGCCGGGCCGTCTGGGCCTCCTGCAACGCCCCATTGAGACTTTCTTAGTTTTTTATGAGAGGGATGTTTTGTTGTGTTATAGTGGGTTTCACATAATTAGTATATGATAGTTGATATGCGTAAATTCATTTCCCAACATTAAAAAAAATTAATATTCATGCTCATGACACAAATGAATGCCCGCAGCGGGACTCGAACCCGCGACCGCTGGCACAGCAAGTCAGTACATCTAAAATCAAATTTATTGGTTACTTCATACATAACGCTTTCAATATCTATATCAATACATTCTAAACTTCAAAGCAAGTGTTAGAGATTTGGTTCAGTTACTCGTATCTATTTTAAGTGAAACGTACGCGCGTTACTATATATTTTTATTTATTTTTATTTATTTATTTATATTTTATTACATTTATTTATATTTAATTTAAAGATGTTGAAAATAATTGCTGTGTTTTTATTAGGTGAGTCATTTTTTTTTTAATTTTTTGATAAGTCATGAATAAGTTAATTAATTTAAACTATCGAGAATAAGATATTTTCCCGCAGTAAATATTACTTGCTGAGAATAATACGGAGAAAAAAAAATAAAAACATAAGAAAAATAAGCTTTTTTTAAAGGTTTTAAAAAAGAATAACTTTATGTACTTAATTTTTTTTTCTATAACTACATATTATAATAGGATTCTAACTTGTCGAATTCGTTCATTGAATATTTTTTAGAAAATCTAATTGAAATAATAATTATTAACAAAACATAGGCCACATCTGTATTTTTAATAAGTATTTTTGTCTGTCTGTCTGTCTGTGAAGTAGGACCGCAGCACGAAAAAACCACTGACCAGATTTTTATAGATATGATAGCTGGTTAAATGCCTCGGTGGTGTAGTGGCTAGCATGTACGGTCGCACACCGGGAGGTCTTGGGTTCGAGTCCCGGGTCGGGTCAAGTTTAGTTATTGAGTCTTTCTGTTTCGTAAGCCTCAGTAACAACCCAGAGTTGGAGACCGTATGTCACCCCCGTGCCGAGGCAGAGCACGTAAAGCCGTTGGTCCTGTGCCTTAGCTCTCACTGGTCGTGTCTCGTTTCGTCCCACCGGAGTATGAGTGTGGTAATAACAGAGAGTGCACTTGTGTCTGCGCGTGCACATGTATTTGCACTATAATATTTCCGGCGTAGTTGGCTACTCTCAATTAGAGTGGCCGCCGTGGCCGGAATCGGTCGGGAGAACATTATTATTATATGGTTATTATAACTATCTATTACATGCACAGAAGTGATTTATATTAAATCTTTATATATAAATAACTTCTGTGCATTTAATTGAACTCCTCTTAAACGGCTGGACCGATTTTTATGTAATGTTTTGTGTGTGTTCGAGTGCATTCGAGAATGGTTTAGATTCACAATTCGGTCCACTACAAGATGTATTTTTGAATTAATCAGTTACTTTTTCCCATTGAGTTATAAAAGACTAGAGTAGCAATGTCTAACAAAAATAGTGCAAAAAAACGTGTCATCTTACGAGTTTAAAGTCGTAGCTTTGAAACTGATACATAAATATGTCAATACGATCAAATAATGTATGCTTATCTCATTTTTTTCTAACGTCAAGCTATTACGTTGGAAAGAGACAAGACATTGTCATTGACAAACGGTCAATTGTTGTCATTAATCAAAATAATTTCCCCAGAATGAATGAAGGTTTGATTTTTTTTCTTCCTGCACAAGGCTTGAATTAATTAATATGTAATATTGTTCGATGGGTCTTTCAATAGATTTAAAGAATTAGAAAAGTTAATAAGGATGACTAGGTAGATTAGGATGATTAAAAAAATGCGTAAATGTATATTATATTTATATTATGTATTTCAAAACTGTAAAATCAAGGTGAAATAAGTAATAACTATTGTTACGTACTACGGGTTCGGGATCCGAAATTATAAGCGTTTTTTCAACAAAGCTGTGTTAATATTATTGTTTTATATTATAAAAAAATTATACTATAAAAATTTATTTATTATTATTATAAAAATTTATTTATATTATAAAAATATATCTTAATATATTAAGATAAAGTAAACTGTGAACGCGAGTGTGTTATTTTTTCGTTCAATCAGTGAGTATGATACTACAGTGCGTTTAACTCAACAGACTTTAATAATAAATTTACACTTACACTAACATACATACGAGTACATACGTTATTCACTAAACTCCCAACAATCCGGGAAATTCAAAATCGAATATTCTGGTCACATTAATGTGTCATCAATGACAAAACGATGTTTGAAAAATTTATTTCGTCTTATAATGTTTTTATGGATAATCTGAAGAAAATTTAACAAAGTTACTTGTGAAAAGTAACACCACTTGCTTTATTTATCTCTTCAGACCGTGATTGGCACACTTTAACAACACATTTCACCATTTTGTATTTTTTTGTTGCCAAGCAATCACTCTTATGACATCATGCTGTCAACTGAGGTCTAATATGTCAGCGGACATATTAGACCTTTTCAAGTACCGACGCCGTACATTGCGTATCTATAATATATATATATATATATCTATCTATCTATATCTATCTATATCTATCTATCTTATAGTCCTGTATAACATCATTGCTTTTTCCATTTAGACAATAAATTATAAATAAGTGGTTGCTAGGCAACGTTGTTTTGCGCATGCGTACAGGACATCGTCTGTCAGGTCCGCTAGTCGCTCGTATAAAATATAAGCACTTAAGAATTTGGTTTTCAGCATAGAACGCGGATGGAACCGCCGGAAATGCTAATAATATAAATGCAATATTCCTGATTTTTGTTATTCATTTCAGTTTCATTGAATTTTTCAGCTCTTACAACGGTACTTAGTCAGCATCCCACAGATTTCGCATACTACCATGTGTTACATCTCCCGCACGACCCGCCTCTGTACCCCGTGTTCCATAAAGCACCCCCTACTCGGTTCTCCTGCGAGAATAGAAGTAGAGGATACTACGCGGACGTGGAGAGTGGATGTCAGGTGAAAAAGACTTAAATATGTAAATAAATAAATATGTTGGGACATTATAACAACAGCGCCATCTTATGTACCGTATATACTTTCATATGAATTTAGTGAAAAGCTGTTAAGTTAGAAACAGACACTTCAATTTTATTTATATGTACTGATTATATTTTTGTTCCTTAATTCCCGAATGGGCCGGCACGCCCCGTATAGTACCACTCTCTCACAGGAGACCGGCGTGAAGTAGCAGCTATGCTGTCGCGTTTCGTCCGGTAAGTGAGAGTCCGGGAGGCCCACTCCCCATCCCTACTCCCGTCCTTCTCCCTCCTCCCTCCCTCCCTTTCCTGAAAGGCCGGCAATGCATCTGCAAGCCCTGCAGGGTTGCAGATGTCCATGGGCGGAGGTGATCACTTACCATCAGGTGAGCCTCCTGCCCGTTTGCCCCCTTTGTCTCATAAAAAAAAATTCTAAGTTCATATCTTTTTCATTTACAGGCATTTCATTTTTGCTGGCATCGACATTTAATTAGCACAGAGCTCTGCAGCAATGGGACTCTTTTCAATGAGCAATTTCAGGTACTGAATTGTAATAATTGAAAGTTATAAGAAAAATTAAACTTAATTCTTTTGTTTGTTTGTATATCTGTGTGTCTGTCTCAGGCTAAGAAAGAAGAAACAGGCAGGCAGACAAAAATAAGAAAATTAACGTGTTTTTCTTCAAAGTACCGTATATAATTCAAAGTGTGTTTGGTAAAAGACTTTTATTTGCTTTGCCATTGCTAATAATATGTTCATGTCCGAATCATTTCTAACATGATTACACCTTGTCTCATGGTGAAGACAATGTTATCAGCCCTTTTTAACGTCTCGCTGCTGGAGGTGGGCCTCCCTCAGTACGAGTGATGCGGGTTCAAATCCGTGTCTCGTGTCACCTCTGATATTTTGATGTACGAATCATTTCTATCATGATTACCACTTGCCTTACGGTGAAGAAAACATCGTGAGGAAACCTGCATGTCTGAGAGAACCTAGCAAGTTTTCGTAAGACACGATTCCCCTTGTACTGAGGGAGACCCACCCCCAGCAGTGGGACGTTAAGTACAATGAATACAATATAACAAACACAGCAGTAATTTTTTTATAGTTAAACAGAATGAACATATTCATATTGTATTTTTCAGGTGTGTGACCACTTCTACAATGTACGCTGCGGATCTCCGTACGAAGACTTGTGATAAAGTTACTTTATAAAATTATAGTATTAACATAGTACCGTTTTTTATTATTCTCTCAAACTCTTCGATTTTGAAACATAGTTCTTTTTGAAGTAAATTAAAATTTTTGGCATGAAGTTTAACCAAGAATAAGTTTTCTTTGAGTTTTTTTAATCAAAAACTCAGTGGTAGCCCAATGGTGAGGTCCTCGCTTGGACCAGGAAGTGAAGCGAGTTCAAATCCCGGTAGGCTTATTACGTATCTAGCAATCCACCCGCGATAGCGAAAATTGTACAATAATTGCTGTCCAATCGCTAAATCGTATTAAACTTATTAAATCTTTCTTAGATTTTCATAAATTCATTTCTTTTTAACCGACTTCCAAAAAGGAGGAGGTTATATGTTCCGATGTATGTATTTTTTTTTATGTATGTTCACCGATTTCTCCGTCAACTGTGGGCCGATTTCAAAAATTTTTCTTTTGTTCGGTAGGGTATAGTTCTGAGGGGGTCCCATTATCAAAAAATCAGGATCTGATGATGGGATCTCAGGGAAATCCAGGGCAACTTTCAAAATTTATAGGCACCTATTATGTTTTTTATATATTTTCTTAAGCTGTTCAAGCATTTGCGTCTGAAAATCGTCATCTCATGTGATGAGCTGATGGTGGAAGGTAGAATTCTTCAAATGTTATTTTTTATCTCTGTTCACCGATGTATGCGTCAATTGTGGGCCGATTTCAAAAATTTATTTTTTGTTTGGTAGGGTATACTTCCAAGATATTCCCATTGTCACCAAGTTAGGATCTGATAATGGGATCCTAGGGAAATCGATAGCAACTCTTAAATTTTATAGGCACTTAGTACATTTTTCATATATTTTCTAAAGTTTTTTTAAGGATTTGCATTTGATAATTACCATCTCATGTGGATAAGCTGATGATGGAAGGTACAACTCCTCAACGGCTAGGAGTTGAAAGGAAATTCCTTTAAAATTATACATACATATAGATTGATAGTTGTGTTCTTCCAGGCTATTACGTTAATATGATGATAGAAGGTAAATCTCATATGGGGAATGTGAACATAAAGATGAGCTCGTAGTTTAGTTACAGCTACAGTAGTCGTAGATCGAGTACTCTTCGGACACCAACGCCCCCCCCCCCCGGGGGGGCCCTTTCGGCAGACCCGATAATTAATTATTATTTTCGTCGTTAATGGGTATGCTCGTTGTTTAATATAAAGCTTAAACAGATTTTAAATTAGTGACATATAGTAAGTCACTATAATTAAATCAGCTAAATAAAAGGCACACTAAAAATGTAAAAATAAGTTATTTAAAAAAAAAATTAAACCGACTTCAAAAAATCTGCACTAAAAAGAGAAAAATAAAAAGTAGAAAATAATACTTTAAAGAACTATGTTAATTTTGGAGTCGGTGCCAGCCAAAGAAAAATAACCGTATATTCGATTAATCTATCAATTTGTAAACATAATCAAAATACCTGGCTGGCACCGACTCCAAAATTTACATAGTTCTTTAAAAGTATTATTTTCTACTTTTTATTTTTCTCTTTTTAGTGCAGATTTTTTGAAGTCGGTTTAATTGCATTCATTGATTTGGTAATTGTTTGTATATTCTATTAATGGTTTGTTAAACTTACGAAGACTAATATTTTTTTTTAAAATAGCTCTTTTTGAGTGGATGCGAATAGAATGGTACACGCTCGCTTGCGTAAATTAATCAAACGGGTTCAAATCCCGAAACTTATATATTTCTTATACATATATTACCCTTATATTTTCATGAGACAATCATTTCTAATAAAGGAATAAATCGAGTAAGCCTGAGAGAACTTAAGATTAGCAAGGACATGTGTAGTCCGCACTTGGCCAGTGGTCTATGGCTGAAGGACATTTTTCTTTCTTTTCAAATAAATAAATATGTTGGGACATTTACACGCATTTAGGTCCATGCTACAAGCCTTGTGTTACGGGTACCAGATGATTGATATACTACACGTATATATTTTAAATACATACATATTATAAATATAAACACCCATGACTGGAGTACAAACATTCGTGCTCAACAAATGAATGTCCCCAGCGGGACTCGAACCCGCGACCGCTGGCGCAGCAAGGATCACTACAAACTGCGCCACAGTGTCATCATATGCTTTATTTATTAGGAGGAAACAAGCAAATGTATGACGCACTAAGTATCTATAATGTAAAGGACCTCCGATGAAATTAGTTATAGTTTCTGCATCTAGAAAGACACATGTTTACATTACAAGTAAATGTAATGCTGAACCGAAAAATGATAGTGTTCTTAGTTACAATAGTGTATATTTTACATAGTGCTCGAGGATATGCAGGGTTTGCAGGTATGAATAATAAATATGTTGGGACATTATTACACACAGCGCCATCTAGTTCCGTGGTAAGCTAAGCTTTTGTTACGGATACCAGATAGTTGATATACTACACATATAAATTTTAAATACATACATATTATAAATATAAACACCCAAGACTGGAGTACAAGCATTCGTGATTAGCAAATGAATGCCCCCAGCGGGACTCGAACCCGCGACCGCTGGCGCAGAAAGTAGGGTCACTACCAACGGTCCATTAATTGCAGAAAACTCAACTCAGTCGAATGTTACCATTGAATATAGGGTAGGGTCAATATATAGGATACTTTTTACTGCGGGAAAATAACTAATCTCTGAGAAAAAAATACAAAAAGAAGGTTAGAAATAAAACCACGCTTGCATTTACGTCTTTAGAACGCGGGCGGAACCGCGGGTATTGCTAGTATTTTACAATTAACTAAACCCATTTTTTCAGAAATGTAATATTTTCCGCAGTGAAAAGTATCCTATAAATTAACCCAGATTATCAGCTAACATCATAGCGAATTTCATCAATCTGTTCAGCAGTTTTCTCGTAATGTGATTACAGACAGACAGGCGGACGGACAAAGAAACAAAAATTCTAAAAACTATTTGAATAACATTAATAAAATGTTGTCCTGATTCGACTCAGAATGTAATTATATTCGGACGGACGGCGGTTGCGGGTTTGAGTCCCGCTGGGGTCTTGCATTTGTTGAACACAGATGCTTGTGTACCAGTTATCTATTTATAATATGTATGTATTTAAAGTTATATATGTGTAGTATATCAACTATCTGGTATCCGTAACACGAGCACGTTACGTAGCTTACTGCGGAACTAGATGGCGCTGTTGTAATAATGTCCCAACATATTTATTTATTTACTAACGATTCATAACTCTTCATCCCTAGATATAGCGCGAGCGAGTTCTGCTAGTTAAACAAATAAAATTTCTAAAATAAAAGTAGCCTAAGGTACTCCTCATAACATTAGCTATCTGTGAGTGAAAGTCCGTCAAAATCGGTTCAGCCGTTTCCGATATCAGCTGGAACAAACAGACTGACAGACAAAAAATTTAAAAATTGTTTTTTTGTTGTTAGTATCGTAAATACTTTCATATGCATTTAGTGAAAAGCTGTTAATTTGAAATTAAAAACAGACACTTCTATTTTATTTATATGCATAAGTAGATATTATGTATAGATCAATTTCAACTACGTTATTAAATCTTTTTACCCTCGCTTTAGCCGAGTCTCGAGATTTTAAGCAGAACCCTTATTTTTTTTGTAAAATTAAAGTAGTCTCAATTACTTTATATAAGACTAGCTTATAACGGACAAGCGACTCACCCTCGCTTCGCTCGGGTTCGTCCCCAGGTGTAACCTCTTTAGTATAGTTTTAAAATGACGTAATCGCGTAAGAAACGCTTTCATTCGACCGTTTTTTCTCCGATTCACTTTGCAAAACGGACTACCACGTAAAAGCCTTTTTATTTTTCGGTTTTTTATATAACCTATGATACTCAGCAGTAATGTGGCTTTCTATTGGTGAAAGAATTTTTAAAATCGGTTCAGTAGATCCCGAGATTACCTTACAATTTAACAAATATACAAACACACAAACTTTACTTCTTTATAATATTAGTATAGATCAGCTCTCTGCCAGTGCTTTCACTGGCAGAGAGCTGATCCATTTCAGTGTTTGGCCAGAACCAACCAAAGAAGGGCCGACAGATTTTTTAAATATTGTGTTTTTGTTGTAACTAATGTTAATAATTCCGTATGCATTTCAATTTTATTATTTATTATTCAATTCTATTATTTATTAACATAATATCTGTTAATTAAGAGAATAATATAATTATTATAATAATATGATATCATGTATTTCTATCAATACATATTATAAAACAAAGTCCTCCGCCGCGTCTCTCTGTCTGTTTGTCTGTTCGCGATAAACTCAAAAACTACTGCACCGATTTTCATGCTGTTTTCACTAATAGATAGAGTGGTTCTCGAGGAAGGTTTTAGTATAAAATTTGTCAAGTTTTTGTATACATTGGCTAAAATATAATGATATCTGTTGGAGGTGTCGGAAAAAAAATAAGCTGTCTGGGAGCTTTCAACGAAAACAAAATAATGTACGCTGGTATTGTGTGTATTATATAGATCTACAGAAAAATCTACGGTGGCA
Source organism: Boloria euphrosyne (assembly GCA_951802675.2). Taxonomy (NCBI): domain Eukaryota; kingdom Metazoa; phylum Arthropoda; class Insecta; order Lepidoptera; family Nymphalidae; genus Boloria; species Boloria euphrosyne. Next base: position 534,876 of record OX637898.1, on the reverse strand, counting down.
TATATCTATCTCTTAAGGATAAGGATACTATATCCATTTTAATAGTTTAAAAAATGGGCGATTATAAAGCGGTAATTGAAAAGCTATTTACACGAATACGGCATTAATCCTTATCATTTTAAATAAGTTAGAGGCTTTAAGCGTTTCATGCACATTATATTACTCTTTAACAACATATAATTTAAACGAATGTCTTAGGAGTAATCGCACAAAAATAAGGTCGCGAGAATAAAATGCAAGCGCTGCTTCAAGCGCCGCTTCGCTTGATGCAATCGCCGACTCTACGCGCACCGTCTTGTCTACTGTTTAGCTAATAGCTTTGATTTAGCATCATAAATTACTTGTTAAATTCAACGTTCTACACAATTCCAATTTTTAATAGTGATTAGAACGCGGGCAAAGCCGCGAAAATTACTAGCATTTTATAAGGAAAATACGTATTTTGTTATGGTATAATTCCAATTGTTTACTTGAACAATGCTTCGATAATCCAAATATAATAACAGGATGTAAAGGAGGATAAAATAACAAGCATTATTTTAATTAACACATATATCGCACTGTTATATCCCGCGGCTCCGTATGCGTTTGACGACCGAAAATGAACTTCTTATATTCTACTAATATATTTTCTCTATTCTTGTGATGTTATATAGCCAACAGCCATCCAACACTAAAGAATTTTCAACTCAAACCAGTGAATTGAATTTGAATTTGAAACTTCGTCAAATTCAAAAATTCATTCATTTGTATCTGCGCGTACACTCGTGCACTATAATATCTCCCGCGCCGTTGGCTATTCTCAATGAGATTTACTGCCGTGGCCGTATTCGGTCGGGAGGACATCATCATCATCATCATCATCATCATGTGGATAAGTTTAAAGTTTTAAGATTTTTCAGGTCCAGATCGTGACAAAATTGTATCATGCTATTATACAAACTGGTCTGCGAGGAGTTTAGACATTTCTGACATAGAGATTTCCCTCTGCAGTCACTTGATCTACGCGTTCGTAGGCCTCGACGAGAACTCTTTTGAAATTAAATCATTGGGTATGTAAATGTTGCAAAATGGAAAATTTTTGCGCTTTATAAAGAGCTGTATGTATATTTTGTCTCGGCTTCGGCCATTGGTACGTTTAGTACCTATATATTTCTTAAAGATGAGAAATTTCAGTAAGAAGTATCGTCGAAAATCAACTTCATGAATTAATGTGGTGTTTTAATCTGAAAATCTTAATAATAATTTTCTTATAATTTTACCATTCGGTACGGTCTCTTAATTATAGTATTTAGCCCTTTTTCAACATCCCACTGCTGGGTACAGGCCTCCCTTCAATACGAGGGTCATAGTCCACCTCGCTGGCCAGGTTTGGTTGGCGGGCTTCATATGTCTTTCGAAAGCTTCCTCCTCTCAGATATACATATCGTGCTCACGATATTTTCCTTCACCGTAAGATAAGTGATAATTATGTTAAAAAAGGCCTGAGACCCTAATTTTAATACACATAGGTTAAGGTTTATTTAAATTCGTATTTATAAATATTTTGGCAGATCCCAAAAAAGATTTTGACAGTAATGGCGGAATGGGAGGATTCAAAAGAGTGGCTGCTCTTAAAGAACAACATAAGCATCTTAAAACTGCTGTTTCTATTGGGGGATGGAATGAAGGATCGTTGAAATACTCGAAAATGGCAGCCGATCCAAAATTAAGAAGTACATTTGTAAATAGTGTCGTCAATTTTTTAACGTAAGTACTGTCTGCGGAAAATTAAAAATTAATTGATCATGGCGTCAAATTTTAATTCTCTTTTATTTAAAAATGTCGTGTCACAGTGCTTGTTATCGAACTCCTCCGGTTGACCGATTTTTATGAAATTTGGTAGATCTGAGAGAGAATAGGTCGTAGGCTATTTTTTATTCCCCTAGATGAAAAGGTCCCTCTTCAATATTTATATTTTTTATTTTTAATTCAAATATTTATTTTTTATTTTGGCAACAAAAAATACCTATAACCTGAAATTTACATCCTTCTACGAACGCGGGCGGAGCCGCGGGAATTGCTTGTAGACGGATAAAAGTCTCGTTATAAAATTATCATTAATAATTACAATTTAATAAGACTTTTCAAAAAATATTTAATATACTAATTCGACACAGAATTTTATTATATGTCACATATATGTATATATAATATAAAATTTTTTTATTCAGTACTCACAAATTCGATGGACTAGACTTATATTGGGACAGTCCCACGCGAAGAGGTGGGATTCCCGAGGACAAGAAGAATTATGTCAGTTTAATAAAGGTAAGTTTATTATACTACTTCATCATCATCAGCCCATTTTAATGTCCCACTGCTGGGCACGGGCCTCCCTCAGTACGAGGGCGATCAGGCCATAGTCCACCGCGCTGGCCCAATGCGTGTTGGCGGACTTCACATGTCTTACGAAAACTTGCTAGGTTTTCTCAGACATGCAGGCTTCCTCACGATGTTTTCCTTCACCGTAAAAAAAGTGGTGATCATGTCAGAAAATGATTCGCACATGAAAGTATTTGAGGTGCGAGACCCGGATTTGAACCCGCATCACTCGGTTATCCAAGCGAGCGCGTTACCACTGGGCCACCACTGCCACAACACTACTACTTTACTTAAGCATATTATAATGCCAGCTTAGCATATGTAATCAAAACATTGATTATACATGTTTGTATTACTGTAACGACTAAACTGCTGACTTTGCATGCACTTGCCCCACATTTACAAATTCTTACTGCCATAATCAAACTTGGTCAGTATACTGTACCTATAACCTTGACACAAATTGGACCTTTTCGATATCTTAATATTTTTGAATACCGATTCATCCTTCATTATTTAGTATAGATTTCTAATCTATACTAATATTATAAAGAAGTAAAGTTTGTGTGTTTGTATATTTGTTAAATTGTAAGGGGTAATCTCGGGATCTACTGAACCGATTTTAAAAATTCTTTCACCAATAGAAAGCCACATTATTGCTGACTGTCATGGGTTATATAAAAAACTGTGAAGTGAGTCGCTAGTATAAAATATTTTCCCACAATATCCTATATGTTACCCCGGCTATGTATTGTTGTATATTTAAAGTTATATATGTGTAGTGTATTAACTATCTTTTTTTTATCCTTGGAAAGCATTGACGTATACCACCTGTGGGAAACAGGTGGTTATGTGGGACTCACCAGCAAGCCAGTACTACCCACTAAAACCCAAGCACCCATCACGTCTTATTGGGGCGATGCAGAATCACTTGCGCATTCTACTACGACGCCCCGACGAACAGTGGAATATGGCTGAACAAAGGCATATCATAAATCAGTTTTACCAATGACAGAAATAGGCTACTTTATTATTTTTATTTAATAGTTCGATAGTCAGTCTTTAATATTATGTAAGAATTAATTGTGTTTTTGGCGCACATAAATTGTTTTACATGAAGTAATGTTAACCGTTTTTACTAATGAGAAAATTCAACGTCTTTGTTTACAGTTTTCAAAAAGATATAGTAAAAAATCTTGAAGAGAAAAGTATTGACTATTATACATTTTTGAAAAGCTCATTTTTAGAAGATTCGTAAAAAAATTTTTATATATATATTTATATTTTTTATGGATTATGTATGTATTTACAATGAAACAACATATGGAGAAAAATCAGAAATTTCTGAATTTCGTCGAAGCTTTTAACACTTACCGACGTTTCCCGATGCTTTGAAATTAAGGTTTATTTATAGTTTAGATACTCTTGAAAAACATATCAAAAAATTAGCTGCGACTTTTTGCGACTAACGAAGATATTGAAAAAATGTAATACGAGTCTGGGAACGGAAATCGATATCAATTGCGATATTTTTTTATATTTAACGTAATATATGCATACTGCACCATTCATAATAATAATCCAATATTAGTAATCTTTATTGTATAACTGCTTTTAAGAAATATTATACGAAATTTATCGAAATTAAAACACATTTAAAGAAATATATACCATTTTAACAGATTGTAATTATTATTTATTTTAAAAAAAAATAACGCGTGAACCCAGAATAACGAAACTTCATTGATGTGAATCTATATATATTACTTTATTTTAAAACAAAATTTGATAGTTCTATCTATAATATTTACGAAGTTATAGATTTTTGATCCGAAAAGGACCCAAATATTCCACTGTGCGACGGCCCGGCAGCCTTAATCTTACAGCCAAAAGGGTTGCTCCACAGTCCACTCTGCTATCCAGAAAAGTACCAGGAGCAACCCGCAACACACATCGCCCACCGAAGTAGGCCCTCCCTGCACCGCCCACCGAAGTGGGCCCTGTACGCACATGAACGCACGTTAGGGGGTGTTTTGGTATGTGTATCAACTATCTGGTATCTGTAACACAAGCCTCGTAGTTTACTATAGAATTAGATGACGCTGTATTGTATGTTAATTTCGTAAAATATTTTTTTTTTACAGGAATTATCAGAAGCTTTCGAACCTAAAGGTTTTTTCTTAATGGGTTCTCTCAAGAGGGCTCAAGATGACATGGGTACTATCTACGATTTAGTTTATGTGAACTTTTATTTGGATATTATAAACGTAATAGCCTATGATTACCACGGACCTTGGGACGGTGTTGTGGATGCGAATTCGCCTTTGCATGGACATAGTGATGATGATGTTTTAAGTGTGGTGGGTTTTACAATATTAATACCATTTTTTTGGATTCAGCCTTTTTTTTAACGTCCCCATACTCGGCATGGGCCTACCTTCAATTTAGGCCTACCTTAATTTACCGTTTAGGAAGCTTGAATCCTGGGTCAACGAATTTTCTTGATTTGTAGCCTAGAGTTCTCTGACGTCACCTTTTAAACAAAATGAACTAAATTAAGATACAACAAACAAACACAAATAACGTTAACATTATATAACTAACTTTGCGTCAGAAATTGTATAATTTCTTAATTTTCTTACAATATTTTTATATCTCGATAGTTTAATTATAATTGAACGCTAAAAGTTTTTTTCAGGAATACTCTGTTAAACATCTACTAGCAAATGGAGTAAAAGCAAGTAAAATACTTCTCGATATATGTACACATGGACGGGTATATACATTGAAGCACCCTGGTGTAAAAAGCATTGTTTTTGGTAAAACTGAAACTGCTAGTTCCACTGCGGAATTAAGAGCCGGCAAATTTATGGGATACAGTGAAGTAAAAATTGCCTTAAGCACATAAACACGTTACTAACAGCTTCTTTTTAGAATTCTATAATCTCCTTAGATTTAGCGCTAGTAAAGCTGCGGGTTTCGAGGTTAGATACTTATATACTACGATATATTACGATATATTATATACTACGATAGATTATATACTTAAACCTTCCTCGGGAACCATCTATCCATTGGTGAAAACAGCATGAAAATCGGTGCAGTAGATTTTGAGTTAATCGCGAACAGACCGACAGACAGACGGTGCGAAGGACATTATTTTATAATATGTAGTTATGTAGTGAAGTGGTCTGAACAGCAGGATATCTGTAATAATCCCTCCAAATATACAGCGAATTAGCGTCCGACAACCTAGCCGGGCGTGAAGGCAAAATAAGTACTGGGTGGTGGTCTACTTTGGTGGGTTGCTGTACCTGTACTTCGCTGATAGCAGGATGGACTGTGGAGCAAGAGCATCTCCTTAGCCGTCGTTGCCTCGTGGTTAAGTGCATACTGCATAAGTGATTTTACGACGCCCCATTAAGATAGGGAAGGTTCTGTTGTTTTAGTGGTTCTCTTAAGTCAGTAAGCCCTACTTAACCACTTGTAATAAATAGGTAGTATGCGTAAACGCAATCCCCAACATTAAAAAAGGATGTTAATTATAAAGTCACATCTAATTTCAGATTTGTCTAGAAATCGCCAATAAATCAATACATTGGGTACAGGAATGGCATGAGCCTTCCAGTACTCCATATTTATGGGATAATGAGAGATTCGTCTCATATAACAATCCAAGATCAATAGCTAATAAAGTTAAGTAAGTATAAAAAAGTCGAACGAAATTTTAATGATCATTTTTACAAGAATACTATGCCCGCGTTCTTAACACGAAAAAAAGAGGGATTGGTGGTAAAAGAATGAAAATGTAGAGTTATAAGTATTTTTGATGCCGAATCATAAAAAAAATAAAAAATAGAAAGGTCTAATAATAAAAACTAAGAATCTGGAGAGGGCCACTCTTATCAACTAGGAGAATAAAAAATAGCCTCCGACCTATTTTCAGACCTATCAAATATACAAAAAAACATAAAAATCGGTCAAGCCGTTTCGGAGGAATTCAATACCAAACACTGTGACACGAGATTTTTATATATTAGATGATATTAGATTCGTTATTACAAGATTCCTTGTTCTTCTGGGATTTTTCTAAAGGTTTGCTATGGACTATGGTCTTGGTGGTTTCGCCGCTTGGAGCCTGGTAAATGATGACTTCAGAGGTGCATGTGATGAAGAGATTGATACTTATAGAGATTTTGTTAAAAGATACAATGAAATATCTGATCAACCAATATTAAAAGAAGCATTGATTAATTTACAAACAGGTAACACTCATTCTTTCTTATAATTTAAATTAATTTATTTAGACCTCAGTTACTTCCGCATTCTGCCATTTTTACGTCCCATTGTTGGGGATGGGCCTCCCTTCAATATGAGGGGGATCAGGTTAGGACAATAAAGGGGTGACTTTACATGTCTTTTGAGAGCTTACTAGGCTCTCTCAGATACGCTGCAGGTTTCCTCGCGATACTCATGACTAGAGTACAAATGTTCGTGCTCAACAAATGAATACCCCCAGTGGCACTGACCCGAAAGAGCTGGTGCAGAAAGTGCACTATGAACTAAGCCAAATGTATTAAAATAAGGAGTTTGCTACTATTTAGGTAACTATACCAGTGAGTTCTACGTTGTGAAGAACGACAAAGTGCGTCTCCGATTACCCCAGAAAAAAATGTCAAAGTTCCCTCTTGTAAGGACTATCCATGATGCTACAAACCTAGCATTAGAAGAAGCTAAAGTGTTACGTGAAATGGAGAACATAAGAGAACTAACACCTATCAAGAATCCATCCTTATCGTGTACAAGAACTTTGACGGAAAATTGTCAGTACGGAACGTAAGTTTGTATTCAGCCCTTTTTAACGTCCCACTGTTGTGCACCGACCCCCTAATAATACGAGGGGGACCAGGCCATAGTCTACCACGCTGGCCAGGTTGGTAGACTTCACATGTTTTTCGAAAGCTCTCAGACATGCAGGTTTCCTCATGATGTTTTCCTTCACCGTAAGACAAGTGGTAATCATGATAGAAATGATTGACACATGAAAATATCAGAGGTGCGGATCTAAGCCCGCATTACCCGCATCAACGTGCCAGCCAAAGCAAAATAACTCTAGATAGATACATATTCGATTAATCTATCAACTTGTAAACATAATCAAAATACCTGGCTGACTTCAAAATAACAAAGTTCATAAAAGTATTATTTTCTATTTTTTAGTTTAGATTTATTTAGTTTGGAAGTCGGTTTTTGTTTTTTTGTTAAAAATAATTTATATATTACTATGTAGAGAAGAGATACCTCGAAGTATTTAATAATACTTTCATTGCAAGAATCCTAGAGAGTGGTTGGTTTTTGCGTAATTTAAAATCAATTTACCTTTTAGTAAAATAGTTAAATTTTCAGGGGCTTACAAGGGAACATAATTAATACATAAATATATATAAGATGGAGGAAGTTTAGTGTGAATTGAAGAAATCAATGTCCATTATCAGGGGACTGTACTCCTATTTTATTTTAGAATTGTATACATTAATTTGATCATGATTTTCTTATTATTATTATTTTTTGTAATAAAAAATTATATTAAACTATTATAAGACGTTGTTTTTACTTTGAAACACAAGTATCGTCCTTGAAAATACCTTTTTGTATAAAAAAATATTAACTAAATATTAACACAAGCTTTCTTTTAAGAAGATAAAAATAATTAGCGAAGTATTGAAACATACTGGGTGGGTTCCGCATTAAAAAGTATCCTATATCCTGACTCAGATAACCAGCTGTCATCATACCGAATTTCATCAAAATCTGTTAAGTGGTTTTCTCGTGATGCTGTGACAGAAAGATGTACTGTTTCAATAAAATATTCTTAAGAATATTTAACGTATACTTTACTCAGAAATGCAAGAAAACGCAAACACACACACACGCACACACACACACACACACACACACACACAGACGCCCGCACACACACACACACAACACGTTTAAAAGACTGTAAAGCGAAATAAATAATTATGTCGCAAAGGAAGAGGCATTTGACATCAACGAGGTAAACAACCTTGAACCTACACAGTTTCTATTCAATAAAAATAAGCATCTCAAAACAAGTCTTTTTATTTTTACGCAGAAAACTAGAATATCCCGTGGCTTCCATGTTCTTAAGACCGGTAACCAATTGTTTACACTTAACAAATTATTAATATGACATGTAATATTGTATATTATCAATAATAATGTTCTCCGACCGATCCATGGCGGCCAATCTCATTGAGACTGGCCAACTACGCAGGAGATATTATAGTGCACAAGTGTACGCGCAGACACAAGTGCACTCTCTGTTCCTATCACTCTCATACTCCGGTGGGACGACACGAGACACGAACAGTGAGAGTTAAGGCGCAGGATCGACGCGACACGTGCTCCCCGAAACATGGGGATGAAACACCGCCAACTTCCCAACTCCGGGCTGTTAGGCTGAGCCTTACGAAACAGAAACACTCAATAACCAAACATGGTCCGACCTTGGTTTAAACCTTTCAGAGTGCGACCGTACATGATAGCCACTACACCACCGAGGCAGTTTATTATCTATAGTAGAGATGAAACGGATATCCGGCAACTATCTAGTATCCGGCCTATCCGACCCTGTTTTCACTATCCGGCCGGATACCGGATAGTAAGTCAGTATCCGGCCCGGGCCGGATAACGGATAGTGAAATTAAAACAAAAAATCTTATTATTTTACACAATGCAAATCATACCACAATAGGTTATAGACACCGTTTATATTTATAATCGCACGTCAAAAATGTTTGTTTCATCTTTGCGATCGATTCGAGAAGTTTTTAAGAAAAGTCAATCTCGTTATTTTTCTCGATCGTGACAATCGCTAAAATCGATCCTGGGTCGCCTTATTAAGACGGGTGAGATCTGTTGGGTATTAGTGGGTAGTACTGGCTTTAATGGCCAGTGCATTGACCAAAATGCATTTTCTAACATTTAAAAAAATAAGTGTTAAAGACGGCGATAATCTGTTACAGTCAGAAAAAGATTTGTCAAAAAAGTTTTTTATATACTCTATCATTCACTGCGCTAATATCAAATCAAACTTATCGCGTCATGTATGCATATCGTCGGCCCCGGGCAATAAAGCGGTTATATCAAAAAACAAATTTTACAGGAGAAACAATTAAAGCTAATTTATTTATATTTTAGTGTACAGTCATTTGAAATAGGCGTTTAATATCTCAATCGAAAGGTAACTTTTTTTCCTATTAATCCCTTTTAATAAATATATATATTACATAAATAATTGAAGAGATAATGATAAAAATGTATAATACAAATTATTTACGTTGCAGTTCTAACTGCAATACCATTAACTGCTTTAAAGATTGGCCCGCCGAATCGTGTCAATACTTGTATGAATTGTTTACCTAAACATCATGCTAAAAAGAAAGGGGTAATAATTTATGCGTAGGAGTGAAAGAGATGGTGTTCAGCGTAACATGGCTTACGTCGTCGCTAGAGCTACAACAAATTTACGAGAAAAAATGCGTAATAGGTTGTTACAAAATAAATTATTGAATGATTACTTCGTATTAAGTATTTACATATCCAAGTTTATAAATATTTGTTTCGTGAAAAGCTGTTAACGGTTTAATTGAAAATTTTTTTAAAGAAAAATAGAGTAAAGATGTTCGCCGATTTTTTATTTTATGTTTCATGAAGTAAGACCACATCACATAACTTAATCTTTTAATAATTTACCGTACAATAAAGCTGTTAATGTCATTAAATATATTTAAATGATGACAAACAAATGTGAAAAAAATTAGAGGTATAGATTGAGGAACAGAGAAGCCAAAAATCTAATAAAATTAAAAAGGGCGTAACCGCCGATTACCGCTTTATTGCCCGGGGCCGACGATATAAAGGGCCGGATATCCAGCGCTCCGGCCTAGTAGCTTGCCGAATACCTGGTATCCGGTATCCGGCCAAACAACTATCCGTTTCATCTCTAATCTATAGCCGTCCTCAAAAATGGGCTCTCTGACACTAAAAGATTTTTTTTATTCATAAGTTCCTGAGAATATTCGCGTTCCCTACACACTCTTATAATATTACCATCGACTCGACCTCGTTCCGCTCAGGTCCGTGCCTAGATACATTTTGATAGTTAGTAGAAACTCACAAAAATACAATTTTTGCAGTAAAATGTAGATATGACCCGAAGAACCAGCTATCATAATACCGAATATCATTAAAATCTGTCACGTAGTTTACTTGTCAAGTGGCCACAGACAGACAGACAGACAAAAAATCTATCAACTATAACTATTCGGCCTCTATATCGATAATAATAACTATTTCAATAAGATTTTCTAAAAACAAAATTTAACGTACAGATCCGATTCAATTTTATTACATGTATAGACTAGCAAACCCGCTTCGTCGGGCGTAAGTTAGAATAAATTAAACGGTTTTTATATATCTAATAAAATAAAAGTAGCCTAAGTTACTCCTCATAACATTAGCTATCTGCGAGTGAAAGTCCCGTAAAAATCGATCCAGCCGTTGCAGAGATTAGCTGGAACAGACAGACAGACAAAAATTTTAAAAAATGACTTTTAATGTAAGTACCGTATATACTTTCATATGCATTTAGTGAAAAGCTGTTAATTTGTAATTAAAAGCAGACACTTCAGTTATTTATATAATGTACTAATTATATTTTTTTTTAGCCTTTTTCCTGGGAAGATTAAAAAAAGATCCGCTAGGGGCAGCACCGGTGGGGGGTACATATGTTTTGATTTCTCTATTGACAACAACGTTAAATGTACGTCTTATTAATATTAAAATAAATAAATATTGTGATCAAAAAAATAAAAAAAAATTATCATGCCTACAAAACATTGTGCATTCGCTAATTGTACGTCTTACAGTCGGTATAAGCAGGATGGTGTAAAATTCGGGATAGCTTGGGATGGAAAATTTGCCCAGTTTGTAGTAGGAAAAGTGCAGGATTTTGAACTTGGTAGAGTTGGATTGAGTAATTTCATGCGTTGCTGTTTATCCGCTAGACATTTACCACCATCAATTCCAATAAAAATTTTTTTACTACTACCATTTGCAATGCATTCTTCGATTCTTAAATATACAAAAAAAAACAACAAAAAAATTTATTTTAAATATTAAAAATTTAAACAACACAATGACACATACGTTAAAATTTATGAACCAACTAACCTTTCAACTAGGACATTTTTATTACCTGACACGGTTAAGCCACGACATGCAAGCTATCGTTTTAAGTCCCTGACAAGATGATCTTGTACTTTTGCAAATTTCAATTTCGCCCCAGGTACATCATCTTCTGTTAATTCCATAATAATTCTATATGTTTAACGTTGTTGTCAATAGAAAATTCAAAACATATGTACCCCCCCACCGGTGCTGCCCCTAGCGGATCTTTTTTTAATCTTCCCAGGAAAAAGGCTAATAGAGGTAAAACGACTTCATACGTATACATACAATAATACTGATAAATATTATGATGCGTCATACAAGGCTAAATGTTGAAATTAGTCCGTTCGCGAGCATCCAAGACGACACATCACATGTTTTTTAATAAAATGAAAGTGCTCGTGCTTTTAGTTGGGTATTTTTTGCACAGAAGTCAAGGATACACCGGTTTCGCAGGTACTTATATTTACGACGTACTAGTAATTTGAGGTTATGTTTGCTGATACGGTTAAATCTATATGAATTGTTTGTGTTTAATTAACTCTGGAGAGACGAAAACGTCGTTTTTTAAGGCATTGTAATTCATTTATTAACATGAGTTTAATAATAGTTCATTTTTTTATGTAAATTTAACTGTACAGGTATTTATAAGTATAATTTGGTACAAGCCTATATCCAGTAACAAGATTATCACTATAATATATTATAAAACAAAAATAAACTTAGAAACTACTGAACTGATTGTCATGCTGTTTTCACCAATGGATACAGCGGTTCTCGAGGAAGGTTTTAGTATATAATTTGTCAAGTTTTTGTATATATTTACTAGCGGAACCCGCGGTTTTGCTCACGCTAAATCTAGAGGCGAGGTGTAATGAATAAAATTAAAAAGATGTAGTATTTACCCTATTGTATACGCTAAAACTTAAGTTTTTTACTACAATATAATATTTTAATAATATTTTAGAGGACCATTGGTATTGTATAAAGATTTTTTTACTTTGAATTGTTTTCAACGATATTTGTTCGAGGACTTATTTTGATGTTTGAAAAATGTCAAATGTTTGTCACATTTTATGTAATATTTATACTATTAAATCTATTAAGTTCGTTTGGTTTTATAAATAAATTATCTAAATTAAGGAAAACAATATACTCGTAAATAATGTGATGATTAAGGTCGATTCTTAAAAGCTACCATCATTAAAAACACTTATGTCAAAATGTTTATTTGTTACGATCCAATATATTTATTCGATACTAATACTAAATAAATCGATCATTCGATACTAAAAAAAATCAATCAGATCTCTAGTACGTATTAAAGTATTTACTCCCATTTTTTTGTCAGTAAATACATTAACGCACACCACAAGTAGTTATGTGGGGCACCGGCCAGAAAGCCAGTGTAGTACTGGCTTTAATAAAGGAAAACATAATAACTTTAAAATTAAATAATTAAATTAATAAACATATATATCGCACTGTTATATCCCGCGGCTCAGCCTGCGTTTGACGACCGAAAATTACCTTCTTAGATTCTACTTATATATTTATTATATTCATGTGATGTTATACGAGTAGGTATAGCCTTCCTTGATAAATGGGCTACCCTTTTTTTAACGTTGGAAAATGCATTGACGCATACCACCAGGTGGTTATGTCCGACTCACCAGCTTAAAATAAGCCAGTACTACCCACTAAAACCTAACAGACCTCACCCATTATTATGGGGCTTCGAAGGATCGGTTCCTCCTTAGGCCCACTCCTCATCCCCCCCCCCTTCCTGAAAGGCAGGCAACGCATCTGCAAGCCCTGTGGTATTGCAGATGTCCATGGGCGGCGGTGATCACTTACCATCAGGTGAGCGTCCTGACCGTTTGCCTCCTTTGTCCCGTAAAAAAATAATAAAAAAAATACAGACGTTTGCCAAGTCAGCTAGTAATATTATTACAACACTTTGTAGGTCCTGATCGAGACAAAGTAGTTGCGTGCTACTATAACTCATGGGCCGCGTACAGACCTGGTCTGGGGAGCTTTGATATCTTGGACATAGAACCTACCCTCTGCAGTCACTTGATCTACTCGTTAGTAGGTCTCGACGAGAACTCTTTTAAAATTAAACATATTGGTAAGTAATACTTTTATTAGTGAAAGTACTATAAGTAGAGTGAAATTTTCGTGTTCGTATTTTGCATATAAATGAATTGGTGTCAAATTTGGGTCACGTCTGGATCAGCTTGTAGTAACTCTACTTGCTGTGCCAGTGATTGCAGGTTTAAGCCCCGCGGGGGCATTCATTTATGTGATGAGCAGAAATGTTTGCACTACTAGTTAAATAAATAAAACAGTTATTTTAATGGCTTTTTTTGATTTTTAAGCAACGAAAATAGGAGGAGTTCCTCAATGCAACGCGTATTTTTTTATGTTAATGTAGTACGATTTGAATAATTTTTCAAAGGTTTATTAAAGTCCAACCCTAAGTGTAGAAAATAAGGGTGATACATTTTACACTTACTGATATTTTAACAGATCAATGGCAGGATTTAGAAAAAGATGGTGGGAAAGGAGGAATTAAAAGAATGGTAGCCCTAAAAGAAAAATATAAACACCTTAAAATTATTGTTTCTATTGGAGGATGGAACGAAGGATCAACGAAATATTCTAAAATGGCATCGGATCCAAAGCTAAGAAGTACATTTATAAAAAGCGTTGTAAATTTTTTAACGTAAGTATAATTTATATGGAATGTATAGATAATCTTATATACGACATCGTCATACGACATCAGCCCTTTTTAACGTCCCACTGCTGGGCACGGGCCTCCTTCAGTACGAGGGGGATCAGGCCATAGTCCACCGCGCTGGCACAGTGCGTGTTGGCGGACTTCACATGTCTTACGAAAACTTGCTAGGTTTTCTCAGACATGCAGGTTTCCTCACGATGTTTTCCTTCACCGTAAGACAAGTGGTAATCATGATTCAAATGATTCGCACATGAAAATATCAGAGGTGCGAGACCCGGATTTGAACCTGCATCACTCGGTTATACAAGCGAGCGCGTTACCGCTGGGCTACCACTGCCTCTGATAATCTTGTATAAGAGATAAATTGAGAAGACTTCAACGACTCATCAGAATCGCCTAGCGTAACAAGAATATGAATCTAGAAGCTGTAAGCGGAGTGAAGTGTGCACAGTCAACTGTTTTATAATTATTGCTCCATAACAAAGTAAAAGTTTTTAATTCCATGTTCATTTTATTATCCTGCTCTATCAATTTTTGTCTCTATCTTTTAAATTAACCCACTTGCTACAAGGGTGCCATCATAATTTGACACTTTTTACAGATACTTTTTCGTATACAGATGATTCTCCTTAACTCTACTCTTCATTATAATTTAGCATGCTATCAAATATTTTTAAGAGAAGCATAGACTGATAAATTTTGTTTGAGATCTGTCTCCGATCAATAGTGTATTTAAAATGTTTGTTTTTTTTTATTTAGCATGCATAAGCTTGATGGTCTTGATTTATATTGGGATCATCCAACGAAAAGAGGTGGGATCCCCGAAGATAGAATTAATTACGTTAGTTTAATAAAGGTAAATCTACAAATATAATAAAATTTAAACTGATTGGAATCTGTACATAAATAAATATATTTTGGGGTATCTTATTGAAGTATTGAAGTAAAAATCCATCCAAATACATATATTTTGGAATTAATATTGTTGAATTACAGGAATTATCAGAAGCCTTTGAACCCCAAGGTTTTCTATTAACGGGGTCTCTCAGGAGCAATTCAGGTGAAATGAATTCTCTTTATGACTTAGAGCAATTGAACCATTATATGGACTTTCTGTTCATAATGGCTTATGAATATCACGGGGCTTGGGATGGCGTGGTGGGTGTAAATGCGCCTTTATATGGAAAATATGAAGGCGATACTATGAACGTGGTAGGTTTTGATATAGTGTTTATCATATACATCAGAAAATTATAATGCCCTTCAGACCGATCTCATTAAGACTAGCCAATTGCGCAGGAGATATTATATTCACAAATGTACGCGCAGACACAAGTGCACTCTCTATACCTATCACTCATGCTCCAATAGGACAACTAATCGACACGACCAGCGCGGTTCGGCTCGACCAAGACGACTTTAACTGCTCTCCGAGGCACGAGTGTGACGAACCGCCAACTTCCCAACTTCGGGCCGTAACTGAGGCTCACTAAATAGTAAGTCTCAATAACTGAACTTAGCCCGACCCGGAACTCGAACCCACAATCTCAGGATGTGCAGCCGTACATGCCAGCCACTTCAACACCGAGGCAATTACAATAGAAAAACAAGCTATTATTACGATTTTTTCTCATACAACCACAAATGAATGTTAAAGGCTTCTTTCTTTTAACTATGTTCTTTATAACCTTATAATTTTCAGGAATACGTTATTAAATATTTGCTTAAACTTGGAATAACACCAAATAAAATTATTCTCTCTTTACCGTTGTTTGGAAAAACATTCATCTTTACTAATCCCGGGTTCAAAGAAATTGTTTTTGGCGTAACTGCTACAAAAACTATTGGCTTTTCTGGACCGTTCACTGCCGAAGAAGGATTTATTGGATACAATGAAGTAATGAATATAGTACCTATAGTATACGTATTATAAATTTCGATATAATGTCCTTTATAATAGTCTATACTAAACGTAGGTATATTGTAAATTTTAGATCTGCCTAGAAATATCAAACAAGTCTTCGGAATGGATAGAAGGATGGCATGATGCTTCAAAAACTCCATATTTATGGGATGAGGAGAGATTCGTCTCCTATGACAATGCAAGGTCTATCGCTAATAAAGTCAAGTAAGTAATATATTGCTTGAAATAGATTTGGACTCTCATTTAGAAAGGTTCAGTACATCATTATAATGTAAAAACTGGAATCATGTTTAGCATTTCTTTTGAAACTTACTAAATTTTGAGTTTGTAATGAAGTATTTCCTCGGAGATTGTTTTTACATAAACATAAATACCCGTAGCTTCGCTCGGGTTTTAATTGTTAGAGTATATTTCTCAGGATTAGATATTTTTCTACAGAAAAAAGTATATGTTGATAGTCATTTCAAATTTCATCAAAATCAATATATCATAATAAATGCTTTTAAACTATAGACTGTACTTCTGTTCCTATTTCAATTATATTTTGCCAAAAAAACATTCAATGTACAGATTTAACTTAGAATTTTATTAGATATAGATTATGGACCGATATTACCTTGATCTAAACCAAGTACAGTTTTTATATTTAACAGATTTGCTTTGGACCATGATATTGGTGGTTTCGCAGTTTGGACCATCACAACTGATGACTTCAAAGGATTCTGTGATGAGGAGATGGATACTTACAAAGACCTTATCGAGTGGTACAACGAGGTATCAGACCAGGAATTGATGAAAAGAGCATTAGATAGCTTACTACAAGGTAAAACTTCTATGTAATTTTATGCTAAAGATCTTTAAAGTATAAGAGTTGTTTTACTGTTGTTATTAAAAAATATATATAAATGGTGTCGTGGGACACCGGATAGGAACGAAGTTCCTTATTATAAAAATATTAATTTTAAGTTTTATTCGAGGCATAAAGAAGATAATTATTCGGGTATACATTATTTATTATGATTATTTTTATTGATAAAAAAAATAAAAAAAATATAATAAAATAAAATAAAAAAAAATAACTACTTTACAAAGTTATCAACTTTATTTTATTTACAAACCAGATTGTGTAATTATCGAATGATATAATAATAATTACCGCCATCACGTAGACTATACATTACACACTGTATAGCCATCACACAAAGACTATACATAAATAATAAAAATCTCACGTTACGGACGTTTTTTCCCGGTTACCCCTCAGCATCGTCAGCTTATGGGAATAAGGAACTTCGTTCCAAAAACATCACCTAACTAATATCTACATCATCGCGACAAAAT
This sequence comes from Boloria euphrosyne, assembly GCA_951802675.2. Classification (NCBI taxonomy): domain Eukaryota; kingdom Metazoa; phylum Arthropoda; class Insecta; order Lepidoptera; family Nymphalidae; genus Boloria; species Boloria euphrosyne. The sequence continues at coordinate 517,246 of OX637898.1, read as the reverse complement.
AAAGAACTCCGGAACGATGTATTTGATATTTACGATTATTTTTAAATCTGTTCCAACTTAAGATAATCTTACCTTTGTTTTTATCCATATGATTTATTTTTGGACAGAAAAATTACATTACAAGAGAAAGAACCTGAAAACAGCTACTTTAAGTAACTATTCTACTTTATAATTTAGTATTATTTAATTTTTCAGCTGGCAATACCATCCAATATTTTGTGACAGTTGATGATAAAGTGCAACTTCAACGACCAAACGTAACATTTTCGAACTACCCTCTTTTAAGAACTATTCATGATGCTACAAATATAGTATTAGAAGGAGCAAAAATTTTAAAGGAGATGGAAAAATTAAAGAATCAGCCACCGATCATTACACAAAAAGAAGCCATCCCATGTTTCAGGACTTGCACAGAATTTTGTTATTATGGAATGTAAGATAAGATATTAAGCTACTCCTTTTTTAAATTAAAACGAAAGGCCTAGGTTAATTAAATATAATAATAATAATATTAATAAAATAATTTTTATTTCAGAACAATGTTCCATAATGTTTTAAGTTGAACAAAATTAGATAGTAAAATAAAAATTAAAACCTTATAAAATTAACATAATAAATTATAATTATTGTCCCCAATATTTGGTGAGTCCCAATGGTCCGACAATGCACTTAGAATGCCATTGGTACTGTTAAATATAACTTAAATAAATGAAGTAGTATCCCTAAAAATTTAAATTCTTATCGCATCTGACTTCTTTTACTTTTTATGACGCACAGAAATTAGCACATGTTTTTATTCTTTACTTAGCAAGCAGCGAGCGAAAACTATAAAAACTAATTAAGATTATAGAAATTAAACTAATAAATGCATTTAAAATCAGAAATGAATGGTATGTTGTATAGATTTACCGAATACACTATATTACATTTTATAATACTTTGTTGTGTCGAAGGACCAATCAATATCACACTACATACCTACTTACACATTAATTCTCTATACCTACTCGGATTACCTACATAAGATAATGGTGTCCTCCTGACCGATTCCGGCCACGGCGGCCAATCCCATAGAGACTGGCCATCTGCGAGACATATTATAGTGCACAAGTGTACACGCAGACACAAGTGCACTCTCTATTCCTTATCACTTTCATATTCCGGTGGGACGACGCGAGACACGACTAGTGAGATTTAAGGCGCAGAACCGATGCGACACGTGGTCTTCTAGGCACGGGGGTGAAACACTGCCAACTTCCCAACTCCGGGCTGTTACTACTACTCAATAACTAAACTTGAGCCGACCCGGGACTCGATCCCAGGACCGGTGTGCGACCGTACATGCTAGCCACTATACCTAATATTGGGACATTATAACAACAGCACCATCTAGTTCCGTGGTAAGCTACGAGGCTTGTGTGTAATGTGTATGGAATAATTGGTTCTTCGGTTAGTTTATTGATACTCCTCTACATTTCTTATTTACAATCGATCGGGAAGACAGTTGTTTTTTTTTTTATGTGACAAAGGGGGCAAACGGGCAGGAGGCTCACCTGATGGGAAGTGATCACCTCCGCCCATGGACATCTGCAAGACTGCAGGTCTTGCAGTTTTGCAGATGCGTTGCCCGCCTTTTAGGAAAGGGAGGGAGGGGGGAGGGAAGAGGAAGAAGGACGGGAGAAGGGATAGGGAGTGGGCCTCCCGGACTCTCACTTACCGGACGAAACGCGACAGCATGGCTGCCACTTCACGCCGGTCTTCTGTGAGAGAGTGGTACGATACGGGGCGTGCCGGCCCATTCGGCTGTTAAATTCGGCTGGTACGCAGGATTTTACAATTTTATAGATATTTTAGGGTTTATTAATTTGAGGAGTATTTCCTCCAAAAAGGGGTAAGAGGGTGGTACTGGATGTGCCTGCTTTACTCGTATGAGATCCGATTTAGATTGGTTTTTTCATTAATTTAAGAAGTAGTAACTTTCAGTTGGTCTGATAAAAAATTGGTGATGACCTGGTCATCTTCAGCGTGATAAGCAGCATAGCTCCTCAAAATGCAGTTTGTGCTTGCGAGGTCTCGTAGAACCATTAATATCATATTATTTTAGTGTATCCTACACATGGACAGACTCTGTGAGATGGGCCTCTGAGGCCAAATCCGATCGTGTTTGCCGCTTTGTGTTCTCAACCTAATTTTTCACATTTTTTTTAGCGTCAACTCAGAAATGAAAAATATGCAAAGAACAAGAAGAACTATAAACTATAAATATACGAAACCATCCACATTCAAGGATGCACCTCAACATTAATTTTTATAGTGTATAATTTAAAAGTTGTTTTGCTTAATATAACCAAAACCTATGATTATTTTATTTGTAAAATGTAAAAATATAATAAATTTTTTGTACATGTATATGAGTTTTCTTTACAAACATGGTCGTAAACATTGTATAGTAGTAGTAGTCCTACTGTTGGGGGTGGGCCTCCCTTCAATACGAGGGGGATCAAGTGGACTATGTCCACCGCGCTGGTCTAGTGTGGGCGGACTTCACACGTCTTTTGAAGACAAGCTATGTTCTCATAGACATGCAAGTTTCCTCACAACGTTTTCCTTCACCGTAAGACAAGTGGTAATCATGTTAAATGTTTCGCACATGAAAATATCAGAGGTGCGAGACCCGGGATTCGAACCCGCATCACCACATCATTTATATTTTAGCTTCCACTGCGTAACGTTATAATTTTGTCCATATCTTATTTATCATCTTTTTTCATAATATCTTTTAACAAAGATTTTATTTTCCATATTGTCAACCTTCACACCCATCAGGTCAGGTCAGAATTAACACAAATTTATTAAAAAATATTTTATTAAATCGTATCACAATGAGTATTTTCATAATAATATTACAATTTTTTAAAACAAAAACAATCGTAGACAATGATTAGTTATTAGAAAGGTAAAATGATATAGCGATCCAGAATAAAAAAAGATATTAGAAATTAATGGAATAGAGTAAAAAGTATCGATATTAAAAAAAATCGATATGGAGAGAAACGGAGATTTGTGATATTATTGTCATCAATGATATTATAAGTAAAAAGGTGTAGATACGTTACCTAAACGACATTCTTCAAAATCTTCAAAAACGGCACACTAACGCACACATGAATACAGAATAACTAAAAATATTGCAATAACACACTACATTACGATTAGTCGTCAAAATAGGATGGCATGATTCAAGTATCGCCAGTGAAAAAGAGACAAATATAATTCTCGACAGTGCGTCGTCAACGCGTTGGTAGGCCAATAGCCTAGTTTTAGTGTGCCACTTTTTGAGCGCGTATGACTTATGTACACCTTTTTTCCTAGTATATCAATGATTGTCATAATAATTGTCATCTATACATAGAATAATCTGTACAATTAATATTTTTTTGGAAATTTCATATTAAAATAATCATTATATCGATACAGAGGCCGAATCTATATTTTTTAAAATTTTTGTCTGTCTGTCTGTCTGTGATCGCATCACGAGAAAACCGCTGGACAGATTTTGATGAAGTTTCGTATGATGACAGCTGGTTATCCGGATCAGGATATAGGATACTTTTTACTGCTGGAAAATATCTGATTTCTGATAAATCTCAAGTAACCGTGAAAAACTGGCTGTAAAACATCACACGATATAATATAAAATCTAAGAATTTAGTTTCCCGTCTTTAAAACGCGGGCGGAACCGCGGGAAATGCTAGTAATCATTAAAATATGAGTATTTTGTAAGTTATCTATAACAATATGAAAAAAAATTGAAAATACAAACAGTAACAGTTAAAAGAAACTAATACTACGAGTATTATATTGTATTTGTATTGGTGATAAATGGTGATATATTTTAAAACATCACTGAAAAATATTTTTCAGTGTTTTAATATTAAAATGCCTTTAAACTTTATACAAAATATGGCTTTAACACATAATAAGTAATCAATTATAATGACAACATTTTTTTTGGTATCGCAATGAGATTGAAACCAAATTAAGACGTCATCATTTAAAAAACTTCCCATTTTTTAATTATTAATTATAAAAATTTAAATGCAACAAAAATATGAAGGAGTTATTAAAATATATCAGCAAATGAAATACTACAAAAACTTTGCACTAAGATAACTTGGTGACGTCACACGACATGAACGAACGATATTGAATTAATTTCTCAGTCAATTATCGATAAGTCCAAACATTTTTTCACTGCATTATTAATTTTGATCTACATTATAATTCAATTGAGTCAAATATGATTTAAAACCAACATCATGCAATTTCTCCAATCATTGTCCGCCTACACACATACGAATACGTATCAGGACAAAAATAGACTCGTAGTATCTTCTCTATTCTAAGTAACAAAGGCGAAATAATTTGTGCTCAACTTGCACATTTTGAAGTCACATCAAGAAAACTGTATAAAAACTTAAACTTATAACTACGTATAAGTACATATAAACTACCCAAAACATTGACTTATTGAGCCACAGTGTATACTTATCTACTGTACACTTTGCATTTTTTACCAATGCGACAATCGAACACGTGACCTGCTATATACTCATATACAAATATATACATTATATGTCATAACTACCTCTAAACTTCAGTCTAGATACTAAGTCCACTTACATTCAAAACCCATATTAGTAGAAAGCTGCAAAAATACACACAAACAAACATACAAAATTAGCAAATAGTCTATGCGATGAACCTTTATCGTCTTTTTCGGGTTCAATTTCATTATCTTTCATGACTCTTTCCATCTCATCTAAAATCTTCTTCTCTTCCAAAGCCATGGTGGTAGCTTCATTGATAGCCCTCATTAGGGGGTAGTTAGAAAATTCTGATTCTGGCAATCGTAACTGAAGTTTGTTGTTTGACACCACATATGCTGTACGTCGACTTAAGCTTTCTCTGCGATTCGCTAAAATTAAATTAAAAGAAATATCTCGATTTAATAACACAATAATAAACTAAAAAAAATTAATTAAGGGAATTAATACAGTATGAAAAATAGAATATATTTCCAGTAATGGGTATATCTCAGAAGAACTAAGATTAGAAATGTAATATATATTTTTAAAAAATTCTAATTCTAAAATAATAATAATGTATATAATAACAAATAAACAAACAAAGAAACTGATATTTTCACATTATTATATTAGTATGAATGATAAAGTTAAAATTATTATTTGGTGGAATATATCAAAACAAAACCAAACACAGCACAAGAAGAAAACGTTTAAGTTCTGAAGCAGTGTTATTTCATATCAAACTACAGGGACTCATGCAGAAAAGCCTACAAATTTTAGTTGACCACCTAAAAGTTCTAATCACGTCGATATATAAATACAAGACTAAAATAAGTACAGATAGAAAGTAGTACCATCTGGCAAATGAAGGTTCTTCATAGCCTCTTGTAAAACTGGGCTGTCTACAATATCATTATATCTTTGAATAAAATCAATGTAGGTGTCGTTTTCTGGTGCGCAGGAACCTCTGAAGTCATCTGTGTCGATACTCCACACCATGACGCCTCCGAGACCGTAGTCCATCGCCATTCTGTCAAAATTTAATGTAAATAATTACTTTTTGAGGTGCAATAACAATAATAATGTTCTCCGACCGACTTCGGCCATGGCGACCAATCTCAATGAGACAAGCCAACTGCGCAGGAGATATTATAGTGCACAAGTGTACGCGCAGACACAAGTGCACTCTCTGTTCCTATCACTCTCATACTCTAGTGGGACGACACGAGACACGACCAGTGAGAGTTAAGGCGCAGGACCGACGGCTTTACGTGCTCTCCGAGGCACGGGGGTGAAACACCGCCAACTTCCCAACTAAAAAAGTAAGACTCAATAACTAAACTCGACTGGGACTCGAACCCAGGACCTCTTGATGAGTGAAAATGCACATGAAAATATCAGAAGTGCGAGACCCGGATTTGACCCGCATCACTCGGTTATACAAGCGACGCGTTACCGCTGGGCTACCACTGCCATGAGTCTACTACTAGTTCGGAAAGAAGAAGCCGCTGACTTGAGAAGAACTGGCGAAAGACACTCCGTGGGACTAATATTTTTTTTTGTCTTAATCTGTTTTTCTTTTTTTAAAGTAAATTGTAATGAACAATAATTCTATAGATTGAAATAGCCTGGAGGCGATCACATCATTCCCAAGGCGTACTGTCTTCTAAAAAATCGTTAATAGAATAATATCCTTTAGTACACAAACGTTCTTTCACATTTTTTTTAATTTAAATTTATATACATAACTAGCGACTTACTCTCGCTTCGCTCGGGTTCGTCCCTAGGTACGTGTTGTATATATTTACTTCGCACCGCCCGCTATATATTTGTCTTGATTATAATATGAATTACCATTACACGCACCATGGCAACGGACATAACTGATACGTCAAATGCCGTTAATTTTATAAAGATTTTTTAAATTTTCTAATCTTCCGCACAACTTTCTTATTTTTTTCTTTCATAAGAACCTTCTCCTATCAATAACAAACATAACAAAAAAAGAATTGGCCAAAATTGGTCCAGGCGTTGTTGAGTTATGCGCTTACCAACACATTTTGCGATTTATTTTTATATATATAGATATGTTATATAGTAAAAGCACAGTAAAAATATCAACCAGTACGGAAACTGCATACTTAACGTTCGAAACGGCACACTCACACAAATACGCGCATCAACGAGGCCCCTTAGCGGACGCTGCGGTGCTGTCAGTCGTGTGTGCCGCGTTGAGCTTATTAAAAGTTTATTACCGCGATCTTTTTAGATGCCACGAACTTATTGCGTAGTATACGGCTGTTTGAATTCTGCTTCATTAAAACCGGAGATTTCGTTTTTTAAACTCCCTACTGATTTTGAAAGGTAAGAAATAAGAATGCTTTATTGTTTTAATCGATATCAAATAAAAATAGTCAACAATAATTATAAGTTACTTAATAAAGTAATTAAAATAATTATTTTTTTTTTAAAATCGACACCTGAATTATGAAACTGTAATTTTTTCTATTTTTGCCAGTAAGGATCACGATCTTAACCGGTTATTACATAATATTATTCTTTTTTTGAGATACAACTCTTAATATTAAACTGTTCCGCTTTACAAACTATCATCTTTTACTGATATTAACACCATGAGATTATACCCATTTATATTTTATTTATAAGCTACTTAGGTATTTCAACTCGATTGTTAGATCACTACAGAAAACAAAATGTTTTAAAATAATAAACCATTTCAAAAACATTAAGAGCGACAGTCCTAACACTCCAATGGAGCGTAGGTATTTATTTTAACAACTAGGCCTATAGCAGGGTCACGTTAATAGGTAACATTTGACGTCTGTCAGATTTATCTTCATAGTGAGGTGACCTGATAAAAAACATCGATTAATGTGAAAGAATCGATACGGACTTGAAACATATGTGAATTTTAAAAATCATCAGGCGAATCCCTGTCCCATTATTATTTTTCTTTTTTAAATTTAAGGAGCAAAATAAGACAAGTACATAATTTAACAAAAAAATTGCATTTATTCAGTTGAACTATCAGAACTGTTATTAATATTGTCATCTTCATCACTGCTGTCACCACTCAGAGATATTATTAATTCATTTTCAATAATATTGTCTATTCTCACATCTCGTTCAAAATCTTGTAAAATTATTTTCTTTGTTTTCTCTACGACTTTTCTCCAGTCTTCTGTAGTGACTTCTGCACACGCAGTTTGTAGCAGAGTCATCATTTTAGCAGTACTGAAGGGTGGTTCAGTATTGTTCCGCGCTGCATGACCCTTTATTTGTGCCCAAATAAGCTCGATGGCGTTATACTGGCAATGGTAGGGAGGCAATCTAATAACTTCGTGTCCATGATCTAGGGCTAGTTCATCGATTACATAGCGGAGCTTGGACGGCTTAGTTGCTTTTACCAGTTTTAACAACTTTTAATAAAGTTGAACTTGCATCCACACCATTTCTTACCAGCCACGAGACAATCTCTTGCTTTTTACTTGCTTGAGTTGGTGGTTTATCAACTAGTACCGAATGATATGGTGCATTGTCCATTATAATTTTCGATAAGTTTTCTAAGCTGACAAGCAGCTTCTCAAACCACTCTTTAAAAACCTCAAAGTTTATTTCCTCATGGTAATCACTTGTAGTTTTAGAGGCGAATGCGAGGAGGCAATCTGGAATAAAACTTTGAGAAGCTGATTCCGCGTGACATATAATAAGTCGGACTCCTTTTCCCGATGGAACTTTTGAGGTGGAGGCCGTTGTATCATCGGTCCATGTCCGCGAAACCGTATGGTTCGCATTCAACCATGTTTCGTCAATAAACACGACATTGTCCCAATCTGTAATTTTATTTACTTGACGTAAGAATGTTGTTCTGTTCTCGAGTAATATCCATAAATGTGGTTGCGAATTGCAGCAGCATCAAAATTATCAACGCCAACAATTTTCTTGTCCCTCTTTATTTTTTTCGGTGTACGTAAAGTATTATCTTCTGAGCCTGACGGTCCGTATTTCTTATTATTTATTATATATACAAAATCTTAAAACAAAATATTTACATTAATATTTAAAATTATTCTAAATTCGATTCTACACTGAAATGTTTTTCTTTTCCACCAGTGATGAGTGAATTTATTTTACAATTTTATGCCACCTAAATTGTACCTAACATCAATGATTTTTCTATTTAGTTATTTTTTGTATTTTTATAGTTAGTTAATATAGTTAATAATATAATTATGTTTTATTATAAACACAACGTGGTTATTAATTTATGGTGATATTTCTACACAAGTAATCATTGCATTCCAATCAACTTATCACCTTCGATTTTTAGAGTAAATCCCTAGTGTTTAAAAAGAAAAAGGGTTAACTGACGCAACATTGTAACGACGTTCAATTCTTTACATCAGAAATTGTTTATTATGTTTAGAATGGTTTATTAGTGAAAGCAAATCGTAAAATTACTCGAATCGATAATTATTACAATAAATATATAATCCTAATTGAAAAAAGTTAAGCGATTGTGCAGTTGTAACAAAACGAAAAAATATATTATTTTATGCCGCTGTTACAAGGTTACGTTGTTGAATTTTGATAAACTGTCAAATGTTACCTATTAACGTGACCCTGCTATAGTTTCCATACTGGTTGATATTTTTACTGTGCTAGAGCGCCCGAATCGACGCACGCACACATACACATCGTTTACACGGCCGCTAACCAATCTTGGCAATGCAAAGCTATGCAGTGCCACACCGCGCTTCGCCGAGCTTATATAAATTGCAAGATTTTAGCATCAATTTTAAAAGAAATTAAAGAAATTAACCTGTCTCCACTGCCGCGTGTCCCTGTTTTCCAAAAATTTATTTAATGAAACTTTTCATAAGAATGCGATTTTTTTATATAATAAAATTTAACAACACAGCATTTAAAACTTGTCGCAATAGACGCAAATATTTATCTGTTACCTTACTTATAAAATATGTAAAAAATAAATATTAAATTAATATATATGTTTCATTCCTAAAAAAAATTACCTGTTTTACTTTTTGTATGTACCAACCCTAGCGCTCCGCTCAGCTGTAGGTGTAAATTTCAAAAAGACGGCTGAGTTACGCTACTGTTCTATCTCTATATTGTGGTAAAAGCTTATATTATGTTATTGTAATTATTACTATCTAAAATGCATGTCATGATTTTCTAGATTTTTTTTAAATGTTCACTAATCACTCACTTCACTTTGGCAGCAATAGATCTGGAGTCATCATAGACTATCACTCGATCCCCGTCTCTTAGATACGGTGTAGATGATTGCTCGTCCCAGTGATAGGTCCATTTCGAAGACTTATTCGCCATATCCACACAGATCTGAGGAGAAACAGAATTGAAACACATAAGTGAATGAAAAGAACTTACAGCATTAACAACACGACTACTAACTGTAACACACATCACCATGTAGTTCTGTGGTAAGCTACGAGGCTTGTGTTACGGATACCCGAACTTTAAATACACACATATGTATAATAAATAAAACGCCCATGACCGGAGCACAAACATCCATGCTTATCACAAAACAAATGCCACCAGCGGGACTTGAACCCGCGACCGCTAGCACAGTAAGTAGGATCACTACAAACTAAGCCAAAACTAACATCACTACAGATTACAAAACAAAGTCCTCCACCGCGTCTGTCTGTCTGCCTGTTCGCGATAAACTAAAAACTACTGCACCGATTTTTATTCTTTTTTTATCAATAGATAGATCAGTGGTTTTGAAGGAAGGTTTTAGTATATAAACAAGCAGACTCCGCAGCTTCGCTCTAACTTAATCTAGTGCTAGTGTACCTTTAAATGGACCCAAACGAAACTGGTGTGAATCGCAAAAAGTACGTAAAATTTAAATATCAAATTTTAAATAAATTACAAATGTCAACTTATACGTCCTTTATAGTCCATAAATAGTCCATAAATAGTCCAAAACTTCAAAAGTACCTCATTATAACCAAGAAAGCCGCTCTCTCTAGTCCAAGGTCCAGTAAACCCAGTGTTTTGGGCAGGTGTTACACCGAACTGAATATCTTTAACATCAGGATTGGTCAAGAGAAAGTTTCGTCCATACATAGGTACCCCGAGAACCATCTTATAGGGACTCACGCCATGAGATAACAGGTACTTTATGGTGTATTCCTTGAAACAAAAAAAATATTAGTTATGTTAAAAATCTCAATGTTTAGCAAAGTTATTTTTAATTTCTTATAACGTTCTCATTGATTTGTTCTGCGTAACAAAAGCTTATTTATACATATAGTAATATTTTAAACCAAATTCTACTTTCTTATTTCAAATTTGATTGAAATAGTCATTATTAACACTATCTCCCACGCACATGGGTTGACTGGAAGAGATATCTTATAGAGATAAGTCTACCTTTGTCCACGTCACTCTCAATGTATGTTTTTCAATGTAACTTTACTGTGCAATAAAGAATATAATATTATCCATACAGAAGCCCAATCTAACTACTGTTTGTATGAATTTTTGTCTGACTGTGTCTGACCGATTTGCAAAAACCTCTTCGTTTTAGAACGGAGACAAACGGTAAAAAGAGCAGAATATAGACACACTAGCTGACCCGGCAGACTTCGTACTGCCTCAATCGATAAATAAAAGACCTAAACATTTTTTTTTTTTCATATTTATTCACCTTTTAAACCTTCTCTGGACTTCCACAAATAATTCAAGACCAAAATTAGCCAAATCGGTCCAGCCGTTCTCGACTTTTAGCGATACTAACGAACAGCAATTGATTTTTATATATATAGATATCCAATTGATGCCTTTTGTTGAAGTCAGTTTAAAACTAAATTTTAACAATAAATACATTTTAAAGACCAAAAAGAAAAATTATACGTACAACACTCAAAACATCTTCTTCTGAAGTGCCTCGTAAGGGTGCATTAGCTCCCACAACTCTATCCCATGTTCCATGGTAGTCGTAGCACATCATGTGGATCAAGTCCAAGTGTCGACTCAGCTTGGCCAGGTCATACGCACTCTCCATAGTCTCCTTCCCGGCACCCAATGCTGCTGTTACTATATAGCCACGTGGCTCAAAAGCTTCTTTCAGTTCCTGTAATGGTCAATTATCTATATATTAATTCGTGAATTCAAATCAAATCAAAATTTAATTCAAATAGACTTTTACAAGCACTTTTGAATTACAAAGTTTGTACCCCTTTTTACGAGAATTGCTCAGACGGAGGAGTTTAACATTTCGCAGACTTATAGTTTATATACAGAAGGAGTGCAGAATGCTAATATTTTTTTTTAATTATGCTTAAAAATACATTAAATTAATAAAAAAACATTACACACACTACCATGTATTTGACACACTGAATGTCAAACACAGCCAAAATAAATTAATTTATTACAATATATATTATATTAGTTATTAATTATGGTTGAATTTCGACCACAGGGCGACCACTAGTAAATCTAAATATAAGAAGCGAAAGGTCACTCACTCACTCATCACAAAATATCCAAAACCACTTAATATATGAAGATAAAACTTGGCATGGAAGGTAGTTTATAGTTAGAAGACGTCCGCTAAGAACGAATTTTGTGACAGGGCCGGATTAAGCAGGTCGCAAATTTGTATAAAAGTCCTTACATTTTTGTGCTAGAAACTTTAATTTTGGCAGGGAGCAACTAGATACGAACACGAGCAAAGTGAGGAGAGTGAGGGTAAGTCGCTAGTGAATAAATATGTTAATACATTAACACATACAAGCATTGAATAGAGACTACGTGGATTTGAGTTCCATGAAGCTTAATTTGAATGAATTTGAGCATGGATGCATGTACACCAGTCATGGTTGTTTATCTTTATAACATGTATGTATTTAAAGTTATATATGTGTAATGTGTCTGGTATCCGTAACACAAGCCTCGTAGCTTACCATAGAACTAGATGGCGCTGTGAGTTAATGTCTCGATATATTTATTAAGTATAGAAGTCCCTATCAATTTACCTTAACCAAAGCTACATAATTAGCTTTATCTTCCGGATTGCCTCCTCTTTTAGTAGGATATTCCCAATCTAAGTCAAGGCCGTCGAAATTGTTAGTACTGAAAATAATAAAATTAACTCAACAATTGATTTACTTTCTTTTTTGAACGGTGGTCATATCTCTGTGATTAATTAACAAAGAAAAATACTTAATTGAAAAGAGTGTGATTAGATTTAAGTCTAACAAGATACAGAAATTGATTATTTCACTTTATTATTAAAATTAAACTAATAATACATAAATATAATTTACACATCTTATTATACTTAGTTAATTTTAAAAAAATAAAACTATTTTTCTGTATTCTTAAGCAAACCCTTTCATTTTATCTCCACATCATGTGGGCGCACTAAAAAATAGATAGAAAGTCCGCCATATTGGTTATACAATGACGTAAAACGTTCCCCGTTTAGTTATAGCTTTTTTTTTAATTTTACTGTTCATAAAAAAATCATAGCATGGAAGGCGATTCTTTGTCATTATTACACTATATTTATATACCAACTTACTTCAAGAAATACATCACACTTTCAATAAATTTGGCCCTTGTTTCAGGTGTAGAAGCCATTTTCGAGTATTTGTCTGACCCTTCATTCCAACCACCGATAGCTATAGTTACTTTTAGATGCGGATATCGCTCTTTTAGTGAGACCAAGCGTTTGTATCCTGCTTTTCCATAGTCTTTTTCCAAATCCTGCCATGGATCTGAAACCAAATACCGGAGTTTAAGCTCTGTTAAGTTTAACTAAGTCAATTTTAGTAAAGTTGCTTTGGAATTATAATACCATTAAAAAATTTTAACTATAGAAATATATTTTAATAGTTGAGTGGGAGAGAGACGCAAGGCATTCGGCGGGCCTCTCTCTCGTTCGGTGACTCATCGTAACGTTACCGAGCGTTACACTTTTTCATAAGTGACTCCCAGCCGCAACCTAATTTAAGACGTTGTCACGTCAAAATATATTGTTTTGATAGGTTTTAATTATTTTGAGCAGAATATTAATTAACATTTTCTTCAGTAAAAATAAATCAAGTTGCTTCGTATGAAATCAGCTACCTATCAATGAAAGTCCCGTCAAAAACTGTCTAATCGTTTTAGAGATTAGCCAGTACAAATGGACAGACTTATAAATAAAAATGTTCAAAACTGTGTCTTTCTTATACTTACCGTATACAATTCCATATGCCTTCAGTAAAACGCTGTCATGTTGGTGTTACAAACAGACTCTTCAATATTTTTTATTTGTATTAATATCTATATTATATATTGATATATTTAAAATACGGCTCTATACTTTTTCATTTTTCGTCCGTTCGGCGTTTTTAAATCAATCAATTCATTAAGAGCAATGCGTCAACTTGATGTGAAGAAGTAAGACAACTATTTTCAATAGAATTTTACTTTTTAGAATAATAGGCATACATACCTAAACTCTTGATAGTATGTGTAGAGGCATCAAGACCGGCGAAGGAGTACACCAAATGCGTACATAACGATGGTTCCAAATTGCTTATGTCAAATTTCCCATCGTCCGGTCTGTACACTGCCCATGTAGCCACATAGCATACTACAGCTTTCCCATGAGTTGGTCCTGAAAAAAAGGCAATAATAATCTCATTGAGAGCCATCTGTGCAGGAGATATTATGGTGCAGACTCTGTTTCTGTCACTCTCACACTCCGGTGGGACGAGGCACGACCAGTGAGAGTCAGAGAAATGGAGGTGAACACCAAATACACAATTCTCCAAATAATGAAACTTGGCCTGATCCGAGACTCGAAGCCAGGTCCCTCGGATATGCCGTACTTGCTAGTTTACACCACCGAAGTAGTCTAATAATGTGTAAACATACTCTAACCAAAGCCTATGAAACGTATAGTCGGCCAACGGATGTGACAGACCAAGCTGTCATACGCTAATGTCTCAAGCGAGTGTATGCAGCTTGGACTGGCTGTCACGTCCATTGGCCGACTATATGTTTCAAAGGCTTTGCTTTAACTACCATATTTCCATGGAATTTACTAGTAAATCACAACGGTGAAGAGAAGCATACATTACAGAAGCCGATGTATCCCTTAGACCTCAACGATTCGGTTGCTACTCAATATTTTGTCCCGACCAGGATCCGAATTTAAGACCTACATACACATATAGCGTACATACAAATGTCACAATATTTTTTGTCGAGTTAAGTAACTCGAAGAATTGGTCACTTACTTATTATTCAAGACAAGTTTTTGACATTGATAGTGTAAAGTTTGTAGTACGAGTATAGTTTCGGTTCTTTAAATGTATAATTGAACAGTAGTTGTAACTCTATATATTTTATGGTTTACTTTTAAGGGAAAAATATGTATTGTGGGTACATTAAAGCTACACAACGCCATCTAATTCCATGGTAAACTAAGAGGCTTGTGTTACGGACACTAGATAGTTAATATACTGCACATATATAACTTTAAATACATACATATTTTAAATATAAACCATGACTGGGGTACAAACATTTTTGCTCAAATGAATGCTCCCAACGGTACTCGAACCCGCGACTGCTGGCGCAGTAAGTAGGGTCACTACAAACTGAGCCAAACGTATCGTCAAATATTTATGTAACTTTAAATACATACTGTATGTTATAAATGTAAGCACCAACGCGTTCGCTTGGACTACCGAGTGCTGCGGGTTCAAATCCAGATCTCGTACCTCTGATATTCTCATGTGCGAATATTTTCTAACATGATTACCACTCGTCTTACGGTGAAGGAAAACATTGTGAGGAAACCTGCATGTCTGAGAGAACCTAGCAAGTTTTCGAAAACCGAAGATAATATGTGAAGCCCGCCGGCCGGCGTGGTGGACTATGGCCTGATCCCCCTCGTACTGAAGAAAGGCTCGTGCCCAGCAGTAGGGCTGAATACATACTGAGTGTTTTCTAAGAGTAATACGTAGTAGTAAATCCGGAAAAAAGTTTCCTTCAAATTTGTTAACAAAAGTCAACGAGAAACCTATAAATTAAAATATTTATTACCTATTATAGTGACGCCAGTTGGAAGCCGACGCTATGACGACTCGTTTGGCTCAGTTGGTAGTGACCCTACATCCTGCGCCAGCGGTCGCGGGTTCGAGTCCCGCTGGGGGCATTCATTTGCTAATCACGAATGTTTGTACTCCAGTCATGGTTGTTTATATTTATAATATGTATGTATTTAAAATATATACGTGTAGTATATCAACTATCTGGTATCCGCAACACAAGCACGTAACGTATCTTACTGCAGAACTAGATGGCGCTGTTGTAATAATGTCCCAACATATTTAAACTAGTAGTTTTATATTATAACAAAAATAATGTCTACAGCTTTTATGTTCTATAGAAGCTTCTCAAGGCCATAAGCCGGTTTTTCCATATACTTTACATAAATGGCATATAAAATATAAATAAGTTCACTTAAACACTTTAAGAAGCATATATTTAAAAAAAAAATCCAAACTAAAATTGATAATATTTTAGTATAGATTAGGCTTATTTGGTAGAAAAAACATACATATGTACGTAATTTTTGTCTGACTGTCTGTCACGTGAAAACCAATGGATAGATTTTGATGAAATTTATTATGATGATAACTGGTAGATCGGGTCAATATATAGGATACTTTTTACTACGGAAAAATATGTTACTTTAAAAAAAAACTAATTAACTATTAAAAGTATCTAATGACACAAGCGAAACGAGGGTGAATCGTTAGTAAATATAGTAATATATGAATTTAAGTTTACCGCAGAATTTATGACTTAAATTGAAACTTGATTAAACAGTGATTTTACATCCCATTACCATTACGCATTGCTATTAAGTGGTGGCCCAGTAATAACATGCTTGCTTTGTAAACCGAGGCTGGTTCAAATCTCAGGTCTCGCACCTCGATGATTACCACTTGTCTTACGGTGAAGGAAAACATCGTGAGGAAACCTGCATGTCTGAGAGAACCTAGCAAGTTTTCGTAAGACATGTGAAGTCCGCCAACACGCACTAGGCCAGCGCGGTGGATACAAAAAGGGCTACATAAATACAATACCTAACTACCCTAATTAAATCCAACATACAACAAATTTGAACAAAAGAAACAGTAAATGGTAAACCGAATCTTTACATGTCAGTATGTTAAATACAATGGGATATTAAAAAACGAGCGAAATAACTGTCACAGTAATTTCACGCTCGTGGACATTTTCTAAGCGAGTGCGTTGAAATTTTATAGTATCAACGTCGAAATGACCCATTTACTTTGTTATATACGGTGTTATAAATAAATAAATTACCGCAATATAAGGACGTACATGCTGATTCCTTATATATGTACTGTCTGTTATTAATTTCAAATTAACAGCTTTTCACTAAATGCATATGAAAGTATATATATACGTACCGTATATATTACATTAAAAAAAATTGTCTGTCTGTCTGTTTGTTCCGGCTAATCTCTGAAACAGCTGAACCTATTTTGATAGGACTTTCACTCACAGATAGTTATTTTTATAAGGAGGAGCCCGAGCGAAGCGAGAGTGAGTCGCTAGTAGTTATCATAATATCGGCCAATCTCATTGAGACTAGCCAACGGCGAGGGACATATTATAGTGCACGAGTGTATGCGCAGACACAAGTGCACTGTTTTCCTATCACTCTCATACTCCGGTGGGACGACTACTCGACACGACCACTGAGAGCTTAGGCGCAGGACCGACGGCTTTACGTGTTCTCCGAGGCACGGGGGTGAACCACCACCAACTTCCCAACTCCGGGCTGTTACTGAGGCTAACGAAACTGGAAGACTCAATAACTAAACTTTGTCCCGACCCGGGATTCGAACCTAGGACCTCCCGGTGTGTGACCGTACATGTTAGCCACTACACCACCGAGGCAATTAAGATAAAAAAATATATATGTAACTGGGAATAGAATCCGTGCCTTACGCCATAGAAACAAAAACCTAGCAGACGGTCGACCAAGGTTAGCGAAACTTTTACTGGTTTTAGTTCGATGTTTATTTTAAATCAAGACGTCGCGTCGCGTTGCAATGAAGCGTGACTGGAATTTATTTTCGAATTGTGTTGAAACCTCTGACTATGAATTCTAATCTTTACTTAAGATATTTTAAGCAAGCAACCAACTTCGCTCGGCAGTCTCCCTAACTACATTTTCCGGTAATTCAGCAGTACCATATATTTTTAAATAAAGAAGCCTTACTTCTTATAGCATAGCCTATCTGCCAGTGAAAGTCCCGTCAAAGTCAGCTCAATGGTTTCGGAAAAATAGCTGGAACAAACAGACTGACAAAAAAATAAAAAAAATGGCTTTTTACTATAATACATACTATTTTCATATTATGATATATTATGATAATTATTTCATATTATGATAATTAAGTGAGAGTAACTCTGTCTGTCTGTCATGCATTCACACCAAAACTACTGAACCGATTTAAATGTAATTTAGTGCACAGATAGTCTAGAGCCTGAGAAAGGACATGGGCTACTTTTCAAGGCGAAAAAATGGCTGCAAGAGACTAAAAGTTTGCATGGAAATTACGTCATTTGAAAACTTATTTTTAGGCTTTTGATATAAATAGATATAAATAAAAAAGACATTCAAAGTTTGTAATCCTATCCTAAGGGTACCTAGGGACGAACCCGAGCGAAGCCAGGTTGAGTTGCTAGTAATACAATAATTATTTTAGTAAAATTACATTCATTCGTTATTATTTAACGGTCACCCATCAAGAAAATACTGCTGTGAACACTACTTAACTACAACTGAGAAATTAACGGAGGCGTAAAAATTTCTTTAAATTAGTTATTAGTTTAATTAATAACAAAGTATTTTTATGGCCATTATTAAGAAACAATTATTTCGAAACATTAACTGTACCATGCGGTTTTGTGGCAGTTTTGCGAATATAATGAGTAATTCTATCAATATTTCAGTATATCATTACTACTCACTAGTGACTCACCCTCGCTTCGCTTGCGTTCATCAAATCAAATGAAATCAAAATATACTTTATTCAAATAGACTTTTACAAGCACTTTTGAATCGTCACTTTTAAGTTTTACATTATTATATAACATTTAAATTAAATGTCAGTCTGTAAGTCTGGGACTTGGGAGTAAACTACCACCGACTCGGAATGCTGTTCTGCCGAGAAGAGCCGGCGAGAAACTCAGCAGTTGCTCTTTTCAAAAAATATTTGATTACAATATTTATTGCATTACAATATTTATCTATTTATCCTACGTGAGACACAACAAGACATTAATCCCACACATTTACATCTTCTAAGTATTCCGTGAGGGTGTAATAAGCTTTATTCAATAATGTATTTTTAATTTTAGATTTAAATTGTTTTAAAGGCATCCCTAGGTAGGTTTGCTTATTTTAAGCGAACCCTAATTCTTTTATTAACTTACTCTTTATAACATAAGCTATCTGCTAGTGAAGGTGCCATCAAAATATGTTCATTACTTTTAAAGATTAACGGAAAGAACAGACTGACAGACAAAATATCAAAACTTTTGTTTTTATTTTAAGTATCGTAATTTAAGTACATATTTATAATTGCACATTTATAAATTTTATTATAACACTAGCGTCGCAACCTCGCTTCACTCGGGTTCATCCCTAGCTTTAGCGTTAGCGAAGCCATTGTTATAGCCGCTAGTATAAATAAATAAAATTTTTAAAATTTAACCACCTTTTCCTCGGTTTAAATGTATCCTAAGTTACGTTTTATAACGTTAGCAATCTGCAAATGAAAGTCCCGTCAAAATCGGCCTAGCCGTTTCAGAGATTAGCCGGAACAAACATACAGACAGAAATACTAGAAATAGATTTTTTGATGTTTGTACAGCATATAGATACGTTCATATGCATTAGTGAAAAGCTGTTAATTTGAAATTAAATACATTCACTTCTATTTTAAATATACGTATAGACAATATCGGTACTATTTTTGATCAACGTACAAAAAGGGTGTTTTTAGTTTTACATGTCCATCACGTAGATGCTATTTGCATGTGACATCATATTTCCTAAACAATTGAATAGATTGAAACGTGTCATTTTCATTTCTTTTGGTAGTTTTTAATGAAGTTTTGTTTAAAATAATAATAACTTTATCAAATCCATACTAATCCATACTATCTATACTATCTATACTAATATTATAAATGCGAAAGTAACTCTGTCTTTCTGTCTGTCTGTCTGTTACCTTTTCACGCCTAAACCACCCAACCGATTTTGCTGCAATTTGGTATGTAGATAGTTTGCATTCATGAGAAGGAAATAGGCATATTATTTTTTGGAAATTCAACCCCTAAAAGGGTTAAAAGGGGTGGCAAAGTTTGTATGAGAAAAATATTTTTATTGCACATTTTTGCATGAAACTTTGAATTAATGCTTTTTAGTACAAATGATGAAACACGTATTTCAGGGTTTTTCGAAATTCACCCCCATTGGGGGTTAAAGGGGGTGGCTAAGTTTGTATGGGAAATTTAATTCTATTGAAATATTTTGCGTGACACTGAAATAATGCTCTGCAATACAAATTATGTGATACATATCTAAGCGTTTTTTGAAAATCAACCCCTATTGGGGTTAACGGGGGTGGCACAATTTGCGTAGGAAAAATATTTAACAGTAATTTTTACCATAAGTCCATAACAATGAACCACGTACATCGGTTTATCATTAACGAAAAACACACAAAGAAATTATGATACACATAGTAGCAAAATTGGTTAAAAATAGGAAATAAGTTTTAGAAAGCGCAGCAGTGGCGGCACGGCAGGATGCTACACAGTAGTTTTCAGAAAAGAGGACCAGAACTCTTTAAATGGGGAATCAGTCCTTGGTACATTATAAGTAACAGTATATAAGCAAAAATGTTTATTTTATTCACTCTTAGCGCGAGCGAAGCCGCGGGCACCGCTAGTATAAATATAAATAAATAAATATGTTCGTATAAAATTACAACAGCGCCATCTAGTTCCGTGGTAAGCTACGAGGTTTGTGTTACGGATACCAGATAGTTGATACACTACACATATACATTTTAAATACATACATATTATAAATATAAACACCCATGACTGGAGTACAAACATTCGTGCTCAACAAATGAATGCCACCAGCGGGACTCGAACCCGCGACCGCTGGGCAGAGAGTAGGGTCACTACCAACTGAGCCAAACGTGTCGTCAAGTACACATATGTAAACAGGAAGTCCTCACTTTCCTGGTCAGAACGGCCAGATAGTTTGTCCCATTAGTGCAATACCAGTCATCACTAACACCTGTTGTATTCACCATACTCGTATAAAGTCATTTATAACACAATTTACATATATACATTCCTTTCTTATTTATAATTGCGATATAATCCTTCTAGTACTATATCTTCTATATATCTATACTAATATTATAAAGAAGTAAAGTTTGTGTGTTTGTATATTTGTTAAATTGTAAGGGGTAATCTCGGGATCTACTGAACCGATTTTAAAAATTCTTTCACCAATAGAAAGCCACATTATTGCTGAGTGTCATAGGTTAGAAATAGTTAGAAATTAATACATAACACTCTGTACTAAAAAAGGATTATTAACATTATGCCCAACGAAGTGGGCACGGGTCAGCTAGTATAATATAATTCTAATTTAGTCGAATCTGTACTTTGAATATTTTTTGGAAATTCTTATTAGAAAAGTAATTATTAGGTATCGATACAGAGGCCGAATCTATACTTTTTGTCTGTCTGTCTGTGACCGCGTCATGAGAAAACTACTGGATAGATTTTGATGAAATTCGGTATGATGATAGCTGGTTTCCGGGTCAGGATATAGGATACTTTTTACTGCAGGAAAATATCTCATTTCTGAGATATCTCAAGTAACCGTTAAGAACTGGCTGTAAAACATCACACTGTATGTGAAATCTAAGCATTTAGTTTCTTTAAAACACAAGCGAAGCCGCGGGAAGTGTTAGTTCCATATAAAAATAAATAAATGGGCATATTTTTAAATTATATACATGGTATTTAGTTTAGTTTAGTATGATAATGAGTTCTTTCTTTTTTTTGTTTCATCACATTATTTGTTTTTCCATTCTTTATTTGCACGTTTGTTTTAATTTTAATAAGTTGGATGTTCATAATTGGCCTTCATAATTATATACTTTTTTTAACAACTTTTTCTGTGCTGTGCATCATCCCTTATAATAAATAAATAAATAATAAATTATTATAAATCTGTATGCAAATAATATGTATTTTTAATATATAATTACTAGCGAGTGCTTCCCTACGTTTCCTGCTTATAGTTAAGTAGGATTACCGGCTATCATAATACAAAATGTCATCAAAATCTGTCTAGTGGTCCACGAATACTTATATTCCATTCATCGTGTCTTAATTATGTATAATATGTATGTTGTTAAATTAATGTATATATATATCCGATCCGTAACACAAGCCTCGTGGCTTGCCATAAAACTAGATAATGCTGTAAAATGCTCGGCAATTGGCTCTAATGATTCGAACTGTTTAATCCATACTATATTATAAATGCGAAAGTAACTCTGTCTGTCTGTCTGTCTGTCTGTTACCTTTTCACGCCTAAACCACCCAACCGATTTTGCTGAAATTTGGTATGTAGATAGTTTGCATTCATGAGAAGAACATAGGCATATTATTTTTTGGAAATTCAACCCCTAAAAGGGTTAAAAGGGGTGGCAAAGTTTGTATGAGAAAAATATTTTTATTGCACATTTTTGCATGAAACTTTGAATTAATGCTTTTTAGTACAAATGATGAAACACGTATTTCAGGGTTTTTCGAAATTCACCCCCATTGGGGGTTAAAGGGGGTGGCTAAGTTTGTATGGGAAATTTAATTCTATTGAAATATTTTGCGTGACACTGAAATAATGCTCTGCAATACAAATTATGAGATACATATCTAAGCGTTTTTTGAAAATCAACCCCTATGGGGGTTAACGGGGGTGGCAGTAATTTTTACCATAAGTCCATAACAATGAACCACGTACATCAGTTTATCATTAACGTAAAACACACAAAGAAATTATGATACACATAGTAGCAAAATTGGTTAAAAATAGGAAATAAGTTTTAGAAAGCGCAGCAGTGGCGGCACGGCAGGATGCTACACAGTAGTTTTCAGAAAAGAGGGCCAGAACTTTAAATGGGGAATCAGTCCTAGGTACATTATAAGTAACAGTATATAAGCAAAAAGGTTTATTTTATTCACTCTTAGCGCGAGCGAAGCCGCGGGCACCGCTAGTTCTATCTATATGAGTGTCTGGTCAGAAAAAGATCGAAGCGAAGCTATCCTAGATCGCTTCGCTCAGGAATCGTAATAAATAATAATACAAAATAAACGTATTCGTTGATGAACGTCCACCGCACGTTTGACCTATTTTAAAGTTGAAGGTCAAAAATTACCAATTTAACCAGACTTTTAATACGAGCTTCGTATGTACCTAATCCTCTATGACCTTGAGATACAGGAAAATGGTCGAGCGTCAAAAATTTTTACCTTGACCTTATATTTTCTCGTTCTATCCCACAGGACAGAGGGAGACAGTGGATAAGTTTAAAAAGCTTATTCAACTTAACTTATAAAAAGTTATTAAATAATTAGCTTAAAGTTTTAAGTCTAAAACTAAAGAGTGCTAGTTTTGTAACATTCGTAGTGTGGGAAAATAACGTGAATAAAATTATTTTAAACAAAATTACTAAATCACGTGACTTTACGTAACAGTTAAGAAAGTTAGGGCTTAATTTTTATAATATACAATACAATGAATGTATTTACTGAAGAAATTTTGATATTTTCACTATTAAGGTATAGCAAATATATTAGGAAAGATCAGTGTGATTCATACAAATATAGTCGAGGCTAAGACCGCCTTTCACTCACCGCCACCAGACATTTGTCCCTCCAAAACAGACACCAAGCCAGACACTATCACTAGTGCACAAAACACTTTCCCCATAACTGCTTTTATTCGTAATATACTATAACAATATTGAAAAAAAAATTGAATTTTAAACTAACACGTCGTTACGACAGCACATTCTTCCACACTGTGTTGTTTGACATTTACGGCACAAACTTACCTTAAGTTTTCAATTACAAACAAAATTATACTCTATTCCCTTCTGGATAATGTTTAAATTTCAATGTACATTTTGAAACTATCCTTTAGAACACGGATAAGGGATAATGAACTTTGTGATTGGTATTTAAGGTTTAATTTTGCAATAACAGTCTTAAGACGATCCAGTTGACCAATCACATATTAAAGTTAAGCGACATTAAGTATTATTTTTATGAAATAGAGTATATTTTAGAGTGATTAAGCAAAGAACAGGTTTCGTTGAAGCGCTGTTGAAAGTAACTTTACGTTCCAATAAGAAATCGCAGTGTAAATAATGAATATAACGATTTTGATGTAATTTTATACGATTGTACAATTATTATTTATAATTACTGAGATTTTAATTATTTGATTTTAAAAAAAGCGTGGGGTGCGTGGTGTCAAGAGTTATAAATATTTTATTGACAGATATGAGTAGAGTGATTATCATTTTGATAATATCTTAAAAAGCACCCCACGCTTTTTTTAAATCAAATAATTTAAATTCATTAAAATTTATTTTCTATTTTTTAGTTTGGTTTTCTATAAAAAGCGTGTTTTTAGTTTTTTTAAACTATTATTTATTTTTTGCTTTTTACTTTGGTTTATTTATAAAAGCGTGATTTTTTTGTTTTTAAAAACTATTATTTGTTTTGTAGCAAAAATCATATTTTGCAAATTGAAAAATGGATTAATTTTATCAAATTAGTGTATTGTCATCGCTCCTCGATAAATCTACAAAGTTTGAACGAAATATGGCCGTTTAAAGTGGGTCAAAATCGCGCCCAAAGAAGTCGGTTACAAACATACAAACATACAGGTGAAGCTAATAAAAAGCGTGTAATAAAAAAAGAATATATGAAAAATATTTTGTGTGTAGACCGAAATATTTTGTATATCTACAGGCTGTTTATTTTTCGCTCAATTGCGGCGATTCCCAAGAGAGGGTTATGTGTTTCACATGTATGTATGTATGTTCGATTATATGTTCCCTCGTAATTTCTTATCGGCATTCGATTCGTGTAATGATAACGTATCATATGAAATGGATACTGAAGAATAATAAATACCGTTATATTATAATCTATCAAAGTGATACCGGCAAATTGTGAAATGGCATGCGATGGAACGCACTTCGTACGCTGATTGGTTTTCTAAAAGTTCTAGTTGCTATGGCACTCGTGTGTTGTTCTATGTTCTAACCTACCTATATTTGAAAAAAATCAAGCGAATCAATCGTGCGGGGTACCAAAATACAGGTGTTTAAGAGGCATTACAAAAATATATACTATTAAACGTTTAAAAGTAATTTCTGACAAGAATTTGTTAAATAAAACTAAAAATAAGTAACTGACTAAAACTAAAAAGCTTTAAATGAGAATATATCTAAAAATATAATAAAACGCCTAAAATGTAAACTATAACTATGCATAATACTATGTTCTTTCTTCAACTTGCCCCTTTTTAGTGCACTTTTAACAATACATTTTCTTATTTAATGCCTTTAAGGTATCGAGGGTCGTTTAAAACCCTTTCAAGTCGTTATCAAACGCGAAGCTATAAAAGATTAGAAAGAAAAACAGCAAACATTATAAACAATCTTTATTCAAAAAATAAATAAGGAGATCAAATCAGCCAAATGTAGACGAATAATGGCAAGTCACACTAAATTTGTTGAGATATCTCAATAGTGAAAGCGTTGATAAATACATTAATTATAAACTAATTAACTAATGACTATTAACAAGTATAGTGTTTAATTAATATATAATTACATACTAATCGTAATTAACATCAACAAGTGCCTGCTGACAAAAGCTGGTTACACTCGTAATATTCGACATTGTACATTGAATTCTTGTACGATTATATTTTTGCAAGTATTTTCTAGAAGCCGATACCAGCTTATCCTCTAGATTCTAGAAGAACTAAGTTTATTTTCTTGAATAATGAACATAAATGTCACTACTAGCGACTCACCCTCGCTTCGCTCAGATCCGTCCCTGTCAAATTTAAATTCAATTCAATTCTAATTTCAAATTCAAAAAATTCAATTAAACAAGACTTTAATAGCTTCAAAGCGTGCCAGTTGAGCACAGATTACTTCGCCAATGTCACGTAAAATGGAGAAGACACGAAGGAGATTGGTCGGTAACATAGAGTCAATAAGTTTATATTATTTAAATTTTATTGACTAAGGGAAGTAAATCCTTACTAAGTATTATTTTGTTAACTTTGAACTATACCAGTGGAGTTGTAGATCTGTGAAAATTATTATCTAATCTTCACTTTTAAAAGTATATATTGAGTATTATATACTTTCAAAAGTTAAAATTTGTTAAAAATCAATGTAATTTGTAGCTGGATTTATAATTTCTTTGATCCAGTTAACTGTTGTTTTCACGTTGTGGTAAATGCCAGGCTGATGGTCTACTCCGCAGCCAAAACCAGCAGATGTGATGCCTACTAGGTAATACCTTCCACTATCTAGCACTATCAGTGGACCACCAGAATCACCTGAAAATAAGCAAATGAAATATAATGAAAATATTCTTTATTCAAACAGACTTTTACAAGCTCTTTTGAATCGTCATTTTACATTAATAAAATATATCAGTCAGTCTGTTGACGCTCGTATGTAGTGCGCTGTTGTGGAGCAGGTTCGCTGGCGCCTGGCGGGATGTTAACCGGAGAGTGTTCGGTGGTAGCAGAAGGAGTAAATAATAACACTGAATTTTAGAGCTTTTCTTCTATTTATTTCCTTGATGTTTCTTCTTACACCGCTGGATTCGGAATGAATGTCCACAGAAAATGCTCCCCTTTTATAGGCAGCAATAATGTCATTCATTACAATTTTTTCTTCTAAAATATATTTAAATATAGAACATACTTATTTTTATCCTAAATATATTTAAATATAGAACGTACTTATTTTTACTTTTTACATTAAAACCAGTCTTAAATAGAAACTTAAATACTAAATGACGTATCGTCGCTAACACAGTCAGTCTATAAGTCTGTGAGGAAGCTACCACCGACTTGGAAGGCAGTTGTGTTGAGAAGAGCCAGCGAGAAACTCAACAGTTGCTCTTAACAAAAAATATTTGATTACAATATTTATTGCATTACAATATTTATCTATTTATCCTACGTGAGACACAACAAGACATTAATTCCACACATGTAAATCTACAAAGTTTTACGTGATGGTGTAAGCCTTTTTCAATAAAATATAGACATCTGCCAGAACAAGCAGGCTGCTTTTTTAGACGACACGTTAGACTCAGTCGGTTTGAGTTCCGTTCGGGTATCCATTCGTTAAGCATGAACTCCAGTCATAGGTGCTTATTTTAAAATATGTATGTATTTGTAGTTATATATGTGTAGTGTATCAACTATCTGGTATCCGTAACAGAAGCCTCGTAGCTTACCACGGAACTAGATGGCGCTGTGTGTAATAATGTCCCAATATATTATATTGTTATTTTTTTCTTCTACGTACGAAATTACAAAATATGTAAAATGTTTTCTTACCTAAACAAGCGTCTTGATGTCCATCCGAGTGCCCTGCACAGATCATTTCAGAGTGAATTTCAACCAAAATTTGTTTGCTTTGGTGCCAGTTTATACATTGCTCTGTACCTAGAAATATATTTTTTTAGTTCAATTGTACGTTGCGGTCGTACAAACCCGAATTTGTTAATTATAATGGCAGATATCTTGCTTTTCGAGCAGAATTTTTTATTTAAGTAATTGTTTTTTTTTCAAGTGGACACGTTTGAAAACTTCAAAAATTCAGTTTGTAGCAACCCTAATTGCTCGGCTAGTTGTCGCGGGTTCGATACCCACTGGGGAAATTTGTGTGATAAGCATAAATGTGTGCTCAACTATCTGGTATCCTTAACGCAAACCTTATAGCCTACCATGCAACTAGATGCTGCTATGCGTTAATGTCTCAACATTTGACCAATTAGAGAGAAAGGAATTATAACCAAAAACAATAAGATAACCCTGTAGTAATATCAAAACCTATGAAATATATGGTCGATCAACGGACGTGACACTAATGTCCCAAGCGAGTGTATGGCAGCTTAGGCTGTCATGACCGTTGGCCGACTATGTTTCATAGGCTTTGGTAATACTAACCTATAGTTAAAAAAAATACCATAACTTATTAATAATATACTGAAATAATAGCAAGACTTACTCAAAATAGGTACAGTCGCAGATCTCAGTAAGTTAGTCCCAGTGTGACCATTACTCGTATCAGTCTTTCCCCATCCCGCAATCACCCCGGACTTCCCGCGTAACTCCAAGTCGACATCCGGCAGACAAATCGGCAGGATGTGGCTTGTGTAAATGATAGGTCGAGATAGTTTAAGTAGAGCTATGTCATACCTATCCGGTTGCGTCATACGAAATTGGAATAGTGGATGTAGGATTTTCTGGACAACTCTGAAAAATTTTAAATTCAAATGATGTAAATTATAGATACGAGTATAACAATATGGCAGTGGTAGCCCAGCGGTAAAGCGTCGCTTGTATAACCGAGTGATGCGGGTTCAAATCCGGGTCTCGCACCTCTGATATTTTCATGTGCGAATCATTTCTATCATGATCACCACTTGTCATACGGTGAAGGAAAACATCGCGAGGAAACCTGCATGTTTGAGAAAATCTAGCAAGTTTTTGTAAGACATGTGAAGTCCGCCAACACGCACTAGGCTAGCGCGGTGGACTATGGCCTGATCCCCCTCGTACTGAGGGCCGTGCCCAGCAGTGGGACGTTAAAAAAAAGGGTTGATGATGATGATGATGATGATAACAATATAAATATTTATGATAAAAAATTATTCATAATATAATTATTCTATTTTTCTATAGTAAAGGTCAAGTAACTTTTGTAAGAAATAATTAAGTGGTGATGGAGTAACGTAAGACGAAAGATTTCTGCGATATCAGTACGTATGAATAAAATAGAAGTGTCTGTTTTTAATTTTAAAGTAACAGGTTTTCACTAAATGCATAATATAAAAGTATTATATATTATACAGTATTTACATTTAAAATTCATTAGATTAGTAGGTACCTAGCTCATTCGATAATATTTTATATTAATAGATAATAGGTTTAGGTAAGATTTGTCTCACTGCAATAGTATAAATTAACAGAATTTGTAAATATATAGCTTGTTTGATAAGTAAAATAATATTGTATATATATTATGTTTCTATAGAATAGGGTATTATTATATTTTGAATAGGTAGGTACTAGGTAGGCATTTTGTTCTTTGAATTAAATATCTAATTCAGTTTATTTTTCTCTTTTTAGTGCAGATTTTTTAAAGTCGGTTTAATTTTTTTTAAATTTTTGTCTGTCTGTCTGTCTGCTTGTTCTAGCTAATCTGTGAAACGGCTGGACCGATTTAGACGGGATTTTCACTCGCAGATAGCTTATGTTATAAGTAATAACTTAGGCTACTTTTATTTTATAAATTTTGAGAGTGAGTCGTTAGTAAATCAATATAATCATTGCTTACCCAAGTTTCCTAGCAGTGTGAGTGCCAGCGGTAGTATCTAAGGCCCCCAGCCAGACCGCCACGTCCCGAGGTCGCGCGCGCGATACGCAGTGCGCAGCGGTCGCCACAAACCATCGAGATACTGCAAAAATAAACTACATAAAGTAAAAACTTACTTAAAGTTTTTTATAATATTAAGATTTCATCAAGATCAATCCTGACTTACGAGTAGTGGGAAGAAGTTACAGACGTGTATTCATACACGCGTGTTGACATAGCTGAGTTACTATCAATATAAATATCTTTAAATCTATACGTATTATAAAATTCTGATTGAATTGAATCTGTACAATATTTTTTTGTAAAATATTATTAAAATAGTCATTTTTATCGATATAGAGGCCAAATGTATATTTTTTTGAATTTTCGTCGGTCTGTCTGTCTGTGACCGTATCACGAGAAAGTCACTGGACAAATTTTGATGTGGTAAGCTGATAGCTTAGGACAGGTTATCCAGGTCAAGATATAGGATACTTATATAACGTATATCGAATAACGGGACTTATCACGTGTAATTTCTTAGGTATCAATATTAGTTAGGTTATATTGGTTAGGCTGATGGAGTTCAATCCAGTGGTCCAAAGGTTTTATCCACCGATCGAAAATACTACCGAAGAATGGTTCGCGAGGCGATCGAAATTAAAAAGCTCGTGGATTTCAATCGTGAGGATGGATACAGACCTGCGTGGAACCGGAGATAGAAAAATTAAGATATCGCGGTTGCCCGCCTAGCACGCTGTGGGAAATATTCGACATATTATATCGTGTGTATTGGACATAATAAATTGACAAAATCAAGTGAGGGTGCCAACAACACACTCCTCGGATCGTCGCAGGCGATGCCGTCCACCGCCAGTCTGCCCGTGACCGCGGCTGGCCGACTCAACCGAAATGTGGGGAATATGGTGTTTATACCTAAGAAATTACACGCGTTAAGTCCCGTTATTCGATATACGTTATATAGTTATGGAACGCGATAATTTAAAAAGTTATATAGGATGCTTTCTACTGCAGGAAAATATTTTATATAGTACCAACTATCGCGATGATTGGGGCAATTTTCAGCGAGAATCTAACACATAGAAAAGGTAATGACATAAATCAAATAAATATTTACCCAACACTCCGCCACACTGAAATTCAGATATCCTGACGTGAGCTTGCCACGGGAACTCCGCGAACCTCGCTTCCCTCCCACCTATTATTCTTTTCTGCAAAATTCTTGTAGAAGGAAGACCGCAATCTACCTGAAATTTAGTAAAATGAAATAAATTATCTATGACTGAATAAAAATTCAATTAAAAGGCAGTTCTAGTCCAGTGGTAATGAGCTCACTTGGGAAACCGATTGAAGCAGGTTCAAATTCCGAGTCGCACCTGATATTTACAAGTGCGAATAATTCCCAACATGATTACCACTTGTCTTACGGTGAAGGAAAATATCGTGAGGAAAGCTGCATGTCTGAGGGAACCTAGCAAGTTTTCGAAAGACATGTAAAGTTTGCTAACCTGTACCGTTAGCGTGGTGGACTACGGCCTGATCCTCGTTGTATTGAAGGGAGGCTCGTGCCTCCCTAAATAAAGCTTCCCTCCCTAGCTTCGCTGTTTTTATTTGAATTTGACACATTTTTGCCCCATTATACGGCTGTTTAGACAAAGCATTAATGAAGTCAATGCTCAGGCTGTATTCGTAAGTGTTTATGCTCTTCTAGTAATTAATAAAGTTTTTTTATTTAATATACCTACAATAAAATAAAAAAATAATATTACATATATTTTTCAACTCTATCATACCTGGGTATTGTCATCGTCAACCCTTCGCCTGAACACATTTGTGGGAACCACGCTTCTCTGTGGAACCTGCCGGAGTTTAGGGGGCACGACTTTATGAGTGTACCTCCAATCTGAAGAGGGTATACTGCAAAAATTTTAATCAATTATATTATACATACTTGGATTCTTATTAATATTCAACTCTTAATCTATCAATAAATATTCTTAGATGCATAATTAACAACAATTACACACACATACACACACACACACACACACACACACACACACACACACACACACACACACACACATATATACATACATACATACGTCATAATTGAAGTAAGAGTCACTCACGTGTTATCGAAATCAAATTCATTTGTCAAATGCTTAGTGTTCATGCAGCAAGCGAACAGCCAGCTACTTCCACACCCCCTGACCCTAGTCCCACCTTGAAGCCAGCAAGTTATGGACAGGGTGCATGCCCGGACTTCAGATCCAACGTTGCAAGTCGTAGGATAGCCCAAGAAAGACGCAATCATTCGACTGGTTAAACCTGCAAAATTGGATAAATGACATAATAAAGTAATACAGCTGCTTAAGAATATATCTTGATAGGTACATTACTTTCCTAATTGTTTCAAAGCTCATATATTTTCAGAGATATAATGCTATTGGTTTAGTCTATTATCTCTATCTGTGGCAAAAATTCAAATACGTTCAGCCGTTCTTGGCTCTTGCGTTATTGAACATCCATCCAACATCTATCCATTATTAAAAACGTTTGTCATCAGCCCTTCTTAAGTTTTAACGTCCCACTGCTGGGCATGGGCCTGCCTAAGTACGAGGAGGATCAGGCCATAGTCCACCGCGCTGGCCTAGGCCTAGTGCGTGTTGGTGGACTTCACATGTCTTTCAAAAACTTGCTAAGTTTTCTCAGACATGCAGGTTTCCTCACGACGTTTTCCTTCACCGTAAGACAATAGACAAAAATAGTGGTAATCATGATAGAAAAGATTCGCACATAAAAATATCAAAGGTGCGAGACCTGGATTTGAACCCGCATCACTCGGTTATCCAAGCGAGCGTGTTACCGCCGGGCTACCACTGCCTTACAAACGTTCACATTTATATTATTAGTCGGAATATAACATAGGCAAAATAATCGAAAATATTTGTATACATATGTAGGTAAAAATATTTTAATATCAATTTACTTTCTTTAACAAACAGAAATACTACATTTATTTTTTTATTTTATGGGAATGCAGTAAATAGTGTTCTTATAACAAAATCATACTTTCTCCATGACTCAGCGCACTAATATTCAGTATTACAAGTGGTATTAGCATTCTCGTCATCCGCCATCTTGTTTTGATTCGCCATTTTGTTGAGGTATAAACGTATTTTCTTTTGTTCAGCAATTTGTCTAAGTGGGATCTTCTGTCATAGATGTTATATTCTCCATGATCTTGTAGTATTTTCCATGGTATTCGCAGGATCACCCTTGACATGCTGAAGTTAGTTGCAAATGTCTTGACATATCGTGGGCGGAGATGACGCTTGATCTAATATAATCTGAAAAGATAAATTTACTTAATTTATTTTTTAAGCGTAACACAAAGTACCGATTTTTATTATATTAAGTTGTCCAAATTGTTGGACATTAGAGTGCTCGATTAGTTTCCTGTTTATATTATGGGAAAGGAAAAAGATTATATGCAGTCCGCCAACCAGCACTTGGCCAGTATAGTGGACTATGGCCTGATCCTTTTTGTATAGAAGGGAGGCCGGTGCCGATCAAACAGGCCAGGGGATTGCCCCACCAAGACAACGCACATTGGGGGGATAATTGACACGTACAGTATCGGAGCGGAGTAAGAACTAAAATGACCAGTTAAAAAATCGCTATCTTTTTCATTATAAATGAAACTACCTTTTCGGATTTTGTCGCGGATTTATTTTGATTTTTAGTTCCCGACGTTTCGAATGCTTTACAGCAATCATGGTCACGGGAGAGACTCCCGTATATAAGGTAGTTTCATTTATAATGTCGAATATTCGCGTAAATCTAAGAAAATATTATATCTTTTTCATCATAAAAATGAAAGGAAAAGCCCACTAAGTATTATTTAACTATAGGCTTACTCTCTATGATATTTTCCCGCAATAAAAAGTAAACAGTAAGACTCAATAACTAAATTTGGCCCGACCCGAGGCTCGAACCCAGGACCTATCTATGTGTGTACATGCTACACCACCGAGGCAGTTACATAGACGAGTAGATAGACGAATTACATGTATATAGAGTACTGGAGAAGGTATTCGAGTAAATATCAAAAAGTATTAAAAGGCCTGTACATTTTTATACGATTTAAGACAGAAGATGAAAAATATTTTTGGATTAACCAAACTATGTCATATTATTAACGGGAATGTGCGTTTCATTTAGTTATTACGGTGCGACCGGTTTAGACGATTTTTGCAATGATAATATATCAGTAGTTTGTTGGCGGAGAGAAATACGAACTGCTTTGTACAAGCTTTTATTTAAATTGCTATGTTTGTATGTATGTCTGTTCGGGTTAAATCTTGCAACTGATTTTTAAGCATTTATCCAGTTATTAGAATGAAATTTTGCATACACGTTGTACGAGTATGACATCGTTAGCGCAGTGACGTCATTCTAAATCCAATATGGCGGACTATATCTTTACGCACTCTTATGAAATTGATATCAAATGAAAGGGTTGGCTGATAGGAATACGAATAAATAACTTAAAAATAAAAATTAAATTTAAATTAAATCCTGAAAAGGAACCCCTGTCCTTCCGTGCTATCAAACATTATCGTTACCTCGCAATAGTCGTCAACATTGTTTTTATTAATCTTATACAACCGTAAGCCTACTTAAGGCTTTTAACAATTAAGCGAGCGAAAGCGGCGCACGCGCACTTTTTGGGGCGTGACGCATTTAGAAAATAAAGTGGTATTGAAGGAGATAATTTTTAAATCATTAACATGACAAGTATAATTTATGTATGTTCTTGAAAATGAATACCTTAATTTAATAATAAATATAATTATCAAACAAATTCTTTAATCTATTTATAAATAAAAAAAAACAATATAGTTCAGCCTTCTTATCCTTTTTACTCGACTGTGGCAAAAGGAGGTTAATGTTTTTTGAATGTACGTATGTATAGTTCTTTGGCATTTTCTGTAGAATAAATGGCTTGATTGATTTTGACTTGAAAGCTGTCGTTAGATTCGTTTCAATTATAATAGTGACACACATTTTTAACGTCATATAATATTTTTTTTGTTTAGCTATTAAACAACTTTAGTGCAATCAATCAAAAAAATGAGAAATAATCAGTATTATAAATTATTTTTAACAAAAAACAAAAACCGACTTCAAAACTAAACAAATCTAAACTAAAAAGTAGAAAATAATACTTTTAAGAACTTCGTTAATTTTGAAGTCGGTGCCAGCCAAGACGGATAGACTTATCTTGCCTTTGCAAGGAACTTTCGAACGGTATTTTGATTATGTTTACAAATATTATAGATATAGATTAATCGAATATGTATCTATTTAAGGTTATTTTGCTTTGGCTGGCACCGACTTCTAAATTAACGAAGTTCTTAAAAGTATTATTTTCTACTTTTTAGTCTAGATTTGTTTAGTTTTGAAGTCGGTTTTTGTTTTTTGTTAAAAATAATTTATTTTCAAATTTTTATCGGAAAGTAGATACTTATTTTGTTTATGTTTACAAAAAAGAATTTTCCAAATCGGTCCAGCTATCTTCGAGTAATGGGGAACATTGAGAATTGAGAACCTCCTCCTTTTTTTAGAGTTTTAGAGTCGGTTAATAAGAGCCTGAAAGAATTTAACTATCGGTCTATAATTACGTATAATATTGAAAGAATTTTCTTTTAACTCCTAACCGTTGAGGAGTTGTACCTTCCATCATTAGCTCAACCACAGGAGATGATGATTATCAGACGCAAATACTTGAACAGCTTTAGAAAATATATGAAAAACGTAATAAGTGCCTATAAAATTTGAGAGTTGTCTTCGATTTCCCTGGGATCCCATCATCAGATCGTGACTTGGTGACTATGGGACCAACTAGAAACTATACCCTTTCAAACAAAAAAAGAATTTTCTAAATCGGTCCAGCCATCGTCGAGTAATCGGGGAACATACATAGAAAAAAAAAAAAAGTCCCCGACGAATTGAGAACCTCCTTCTTTTTTTGAAGTCGGTTAATTATATTCATAGGCAAATTATAAATTAAAGTTAAATCTTTTTCTAGCGTATGTAATACTAGTGACTCACCCTCGCTTCGCTCGCGTTCGTCCCTAAGTACCAACCTTTAGCGTACCTTAAGCGTACAATTTTAACAAACTTTGAATGTATTTTTTATTTATATATAATCAAAAGCCTAAACAATAAGTGTCAAGCTTCTAGTTTTAATAATATGACCCTTTTTGCCTTACTTTTTGATACATACAAAAATACAAATCTTTCCTCGTTACAATATTAAGTTAAACACTTAATCGGAGTCTAATTCTGAGAGACGCTTGAAATTTTGTCTAGTTAATATTGTAAGAGATTATTGTTTTTTTTTTTGACGACACGTTTGGCTCAGTTTGTTGTGACCCTACTTTCTGCGCCAGCGGTCGCGGGTTCGAGTCCCGCTGGGGGTAATTATTTGTTAAGCACAAATGTTTGTACTCCAGTCATGGGTGTTTATATTTGTAATATGTACCTATGTATTTAAAAAGTTATATGTGTAGTTTATCAACTATCTGGTATCCGTAACACAAGCCTCGTAGCTTACCCCGGAGCTAGTTGGTGCTGTGTGTAATAATGTCCCAACATATATCCCAACATATTATTATTGTGAGAGAGGGTTTGATTGTCTAATGTTTTTCTTCACGTCGAAACAGAGACGGATTGATGAAATATTTTGTGTGGAGATAATTAGAGAGCTGGAGAGTGACATAGCATATTTTTGATCTCGAGAAATTATCTCATTCCTACGAGAAAACACTTAATAAAATAAACAAGAATAACTATATATTGGTCTCGTGTGTTTGTTATCGAACTCCTCCGAAACGGCTTGACCGATTTCTATGAATTTTTTTGTGTATATTTGGTAGGCTTGATAATAGGACGTATGCTTATTTTTATTCCCCAAGGTGTTTTATTTTTCATTTTTAGATTAAATTTTAATTTTTATGATTTGCCATCAAAAAACTTATAACTCCAAATTATCATCCTTCTACCATCAATCCCTATTCTTCGACAGTGATTAGAACGCGGGCGGAGCCGCGGGAATTGCTAATAGAGGCTTTTCCATACCGATCATTAAAATTTACCCGAGCGAAGCAGGCTGCTAGTTATAGTATAATATGACAGTATATATGATATATGTTGGGACATTATTACAACAGCGCCATCTAGTTCCGTGCTAAGCTAAGCTTGTGTTACGGATACCAGATAGTTGATATATTACACATATAAATTTTAAATACATACATATTATAAATATAAACACCCATGACTGGAGTACAAACATTCATGCTTAACAAATGAATGCCCCCAGCGGGACTCGAACCCGCGACCGCTGGCGCAGAAAGTAGGGTCACTTCCAACTGAGCCAATCGTGTCGTCAAATGGCAGTAGATGGAATGTTTGCTGCTCTTGCCTTACATTGTAGTGAAAGTATTTGATAGGTAAGTATAAATAAAAAAGATACGCTATGCTAATTTCTTCTAAATAGTTATAGACATTTGGTTTTCTTGTTCCGATTCGATATAAGAACCTTTACAGTGATAGCTCAGTGGTAACGCGCTCGCTTGGATAACCGAGGGATGCGGGTTCAAATTCGGGTCTCGCACCTCTGATATTTTCATGTGCGAATCATTTCTATCATGATTACGACTTGTCTTACGGTGAAGGAAAAACATCGTGAGGAAACCTGCATGTCTGAGAAAACCTAGCAAGTTTTCGAAAGACATGTAAAGTCCGCCAACACGCACTAGGCCAGCGCGGTGGACTATGGTCTGATCCCTCTCGTATTAAAGGGAGGCCTTTGTCCAGCAGTGGGACATTAAAAAGGGACTAAATACATCCAAGACGTAAGAACTTTAATAGAATATTGTTTATAGAGTTTGTGTTTTGTGTGTGAAATTTAGAAATGATTCGCACATGCAAATATCAGAGGTGCGAGACTCGGATTTGAACCCGCATCACTCGGTTATCCAAGCAAGCGCATCACCAATGAGTTACCACTGTCATTGTAATAACATATTGTAATTATAATAAAAAGTGAACTTAAAAATATTATAATGTTAATGACGGGAAAGTATTACTGAGTATTGTTTAAAGAATGCCATTTGTGCGTCTTTTGTTTTAATTCAAAACGTCAATTTCTTTTTCTATTCATAAAAGCATTGTAAAAGTTTCTAAATCCTAGTTAATATTTGTATTGAATTTGACGACAGTTAGGCTCAGATGGTTGTGATTATACTTGCAATGCCAGGGTTCGCAAGTTCGAGTTTCGCTGTAGTATTCTTATGTGTGATGAGTATGAATGTTTGAACCCCAGTCATGGGTGTTTATATTTGTAATTAGGGTGAGTGAAGCGAGACCTAACACTATCCTACAACCTGAGCATTTTGTGGTACACTTTACTGAAAAACTATCACGCCTAGCCTATAGATTTGTGCTTTAACATAGTAATTTAACTTCATATCTAGTTATCAGTCAAAAAAATAATAAACAATGAACATTAATATTTTTGTGTTCATTGCAATTGGATAAAATGTTATTGTACTACTAACGCCATCTGTTAGAAAACCAAATAATTAACATCGCTGTAACATTATTATATGTTAGGAAAACTACGCGAGCCCTCACAAAACTCAGCTTTTTGCTAGGTAAGAGACTTGTGTTATGTATACTAGATACTAGGCATATTACACATAAATATCTTTAAATATATACATATTATATTATAGTACTTTCTTAGATTTACGTGAATATTCGACATTATAAATGAAAATACCTTTTCGGATTTTGTCGCGGATTTATTTTGATGCTTAGTTCCCGACGTTTCGAATGCTTTACAGCGCATATGGTCATGGGAGAGACTAAGGTATTTGACGTCTCATAGGTTTATATACTTGTTACAGACAGTGCCTACCCACAATTTAAAAAAAAAACTTTTGTAAAAAAAAATCCGCGACAAAAGGTAGTTTCATTTATAATACATATTATATTATATTCTAACATAAACCCACAACTGGAATATAGAATTTCATGCTCATCACACAAATGAAACCAGCGGTAATCGAACCCCTGGGGCAGCAAGTACTACACTACGTCACTACAAACGGAATTAAATGTGTCGTGTCAATTTATGTTTATTTATTCACCACACAAGTCAGAGGACATCGGGTTCAGATCCCACGAATATAAATATCATGGCCTGAATATAGGCGGTTCTGCGGTATCTAAGACCACATTTCGTATCAGAGCGTCACTACATGTTATAAAACAAAGTTCTTCGCCGCGTCTGTCTGTCCGTTCGTGATAAACTCAAAAACTAATGCACTGATTTCCATGCTGTTTTTATCGATGGTGTAGAGTCGTTTTTGAGGAAGGTTTTAGAATATAATTTGTCAAGCTTTTGTATATATTTACTAGCGGAACCCGCGGCTTCGCTCGCGATAAAACTAGAGACAAACCCCAGCGAAGATAGAAAAGCGAAAAATTGAATAACAATAATAATCAAATTGCAGTGGTAGCCCAGCGGTAACGCGTCGCTTGTATAACCGAGTGGTGCGGGTTCAAATCCGGGTCTCGCAGCTCTGATATTTTCATATGCGAATCATTTCTATCCTGATTACCACTTGTCTTACGGTGAAGGAAAACATCGTGAGGAAACCTGCATGTCTGAGTACCTAGCAAGTTTTCGTAAGACATGCTCAGTCCGCCAACACGCACTGGGCCAGCGCGGTGGACTATAGCCTGATACCCCTCGTACTGAGGGAGGCCCGAGCCCAGCAGTGGGACGTTAAAAAGGGCTGATGATGATGATGAAAAATCAAATTAAAATATACTCTATTCAATAGACTATTACACACTTTTGAATCGTCACTTTTTACTTTAAGAAAACATCGAATTTAAATTAAATGTCACTATGTATTGTCCATTATAATAAAGTGCTAAACGGATTTTGATGAAACTGTAGAGTAATATAAGCTTATATAACAAAGTAGCATAAAGTATATAATTTATAACGACACTAACACGTTTATTATATTAGTACGGCTATTAAAAAAATATAAATAAGTATACACCTTCTGCTTTCGATCTCGGTTAAAGGGTCGCTTTTTTGACACTAGGTAGGTATAATAAAGGAAAACCAATTACAATCAATTTTGCGTTTATCTTTACCCGCATACTTGATTTATGTAACTATAATAATAATCAAATTCTACATGATAGCCACTTGTCACACGATGAACAAAACCATGAAGAAACCTATGTCTGATAGAACCTAGCAAGTTTTCGAAGAACATGTGAAGTCCACTAGGTCAGCGTGGTGGACTATGGCCTGATTCCCCTCGTAATGAAAAAGTAAATACATTTTTATATCATCATCATCATCAGCCCTTTTTAACGTCCAACTGCTGGGCACGGGCCTCCCTCAGTACGAGGGGGATCAGGACATAGTCCACCGCGCTGGCCTAGTGCGTGTTGGCGGACTTCACATGTCTTACGAAAACTTGCTAGGTTCTCTCAGACATGCAGGTTTTCTCACGATGTTTTCCTTCACCGTAAGACAAGTGGGAATCATGATAGAAATGATTTTTATATATTTAACAACAAAACATAGGATTTTCGTGTAAACTTACTATAGTATTTAAACCCCCATAACGTGATCGAGTCGCAAAATCTGTTGGCTTACTTCTTATATCTAATGTTAATTAAAATCTCGTGTCACAGTGTTTGTTATCGAACTCCTCCGAAACGGCTTGACCGATTTTTATGAAATTTTTGTGTATATTTGGTAGATCTGAGAATAGGTCGTAGGCTATGTTTTTTTCCCCTAATTCCCCTAGGTTATAAGGGTGGTCTTTTCTAGTTTTTAGACCAAATCGTAATTTTTATTTCATTATGATGTGCCATCAAAAATTACTTATAAACCTAATTTTCATCCTCCTTCCACCAATCCCTATTATTCAATAGGGATTAGAAGGCGGGTGAAGCCGCGGGAATTGCTAGTCTACTTATAATAATCTACTTGTCTGTAAAATTTTAAGCTTCATAGGTCAAGTAGCTTTCGATATTTCGAGTTTAGTCTGAGAGTAAATGAGCTTTCGCTATTATAGAGAGAGAAAGTAATAACTAATTTATAGATGTTTTTCATTTTAAATAGAGAATTTATATTTACAGGTTTATTTGTTAATTTATTTTGACTTAAAGGATATGTTCTGAGAGTCCTTATCAATTTTAGGAAAAAAAAATAAAAGAAAAATATTAAGCCAATGGGGAAAAAGTCGCAAATATTAGTTAATTTTATATAGGATGCTTTATTATTCTACAATCTCTCATTAAAATACTTTAGTTTTAAGAAAAGTTAGACAATTATTAGTCAGAAAAATGGTTTTTGTGGTACCAATTTATATTTCAATTATTCAGAACAATATGTGTATAGAAATGTAGAGCCTACTTGCTTTGTTTCAAGTTTTTTTAGATAACTAAAACACTTTCCATTGTAAAACATGGTCTCTTAATTTTTTTTAATTATCCCTAATTTAAAATAAAAATAATTTACGCCATACATAGACTTATTATTCAAGCAGATAAAAAGACAAGTAAACCTACTTTTAAATTACTGATAAAGATAACACATAAAATATAATTTTTTACAGCTTAAAAATAATTAAAATTGGCATATCTAGGTCACAAAAGTATCTTCGCAAACATCTAACCCAATAAGTGCGGGAACTCACTCGCCTTTCACTTTTACTAAACACTTTCACTCCACAAATTTTACACTTATTTTTTTTAATATTTTTTTTTTATTTTGTCACTTTAAAAAAAAAGTTCTTTGCCGGTTTTTTTATTATTTTTCTTTCAATCCAAACGACAGTACTTCGCGGTGTATGAACGTTTACTGCAAGCGAGCGAGGTTTCTTAAAACTGGTCGAAATCAAGTTTCTCTCTCTCGATTCGCTATGACGATTATTATAGATGTTAAAATAACTTAATGTTTTGGCGTATCGGAAAGCACGCGATGAGGAAATTTTAATACTACGCTTTTATTGATTGAACTAATGAGGGTGGATCGAGCAATCCACCCGTGATAGCGGAAATCGTCCAATCGCAATATCGTATTAAACTTAATAAATTCATTCGTATTTTTTTATAAATTCATTGGTTTTTGTATTAATTGATTTGGTAAATGTTTGTATATCCTATTAATGGTTTGTTAAACATAAAAAAAGCTAACATTTTATTAAAAAAGGCTTTTTTTAATTTTAAAATGAAGTGAATGCGAATTAAATTATGCATTCTTTATAACGTCTCGTGACTGCTGTTGTAAGTTAAATAAGATTAAGTTTATAATTTTGTAATAAAATAAAAGTAGCCTAAATTACTCCTAATAACTTTAGCTATCTGCGAGTGAAAGTCCCGTCAAAATCGGTCCGGCTATTTAGCCGGAGCAAACAGACGGATAGACAGACAGACTTAAATTAGTTTTAATTTAAATTAGTTTTTTTTATGTAAATACCGTATATACTTTCATATGTATGTATGTTAGTGAAAAGTAATATAGAAGTAATGTAATAGTTATCAGCCCTTTTTAACGTCCCACTGCTGGGCACGGGCCTTCCTTCAATACGAGAGGGATCAGACCATAGTCCACCATGCTGGCCTAGTGCGTGTTGGCGGACTTCACATGTTTTACGAAAACTTGCTAGGTTCTCTCAGACATGCAGGTTTCCTCACGATGTTTTCCTTCACCGTAACACAAGTGGTAATCATGTTAGAAATGATTCGCTCGCATTATAGATGTATAGAATAATAATTTATTTCTTTATTCTAGCGAAAAACCTTAATATTCATAAAAAGACAGACCTACAGTAATTTTATATACATAT
This sequence comes from Boloria euphrosyne, assembly GCA_951802675.2. Taxonomy (NCBI): domain Eukaryota; kingdom Metazoa; phylum Arthropoda; class Insecta; order Lepidoptera; family Nymphalidae; genus Boloria; species Boloria euphrosyne. The sequence goes on along the minus strand of OX637898.1, from coordinate 474,811 downwards.
ATGGATATAAAGATTAATGTATTTGACAAATTCGGCGGCTGGTTCCGTTTTCACTTTGACACACTTTCCGACCGCATTATATAAGATGGCGCCAAAAATTTTAAAAGCTCGTTCACAAGTAAGCTTTCGTGGGAATGAAGATTGAACTTTTTTAAATGAATGCCTTAACTTTTATTCGGTAAATACTTTACATATTTATGTTAAATTAATTTTATAAGAAGTGAATTAATTTTTTTTTTAATTAAATTTATTTAAAAAAGCGATTTGTATTCAAATTCAAATACAAAATATATTATTCAGCATAAAATTATGACAATTTTTTACTGAACGTCACGAGTCTACTACCAGTTCGGAAAGAAGAAGCCGCTGACCTGAGAAGAACTGGAGATGTATAAATTAATTTTTTGAGCCTCGGAAACGGCTTCAACGATTTGGATGAAATTTTGTACTATAATCAGATTGTGTTTTATGTTTTTCCATGTCTTTTCTAATAAAACTAACTTCAAAAAATATATATACAAAAATTTAGAACTTACATTATTTAAATGTTTAAAAATAGTGCTTCTTTTTTATATGTTATACTACCTAATCTTCTATACTATAAAAATCACGTTCCACAGTGTTTGTTATCGAACTCGTCCGAAACGGCTTGACCAATTTTTATGACCTTTTTTGTGTATACATATTTGGTAGGTCTGAGAATAGGTCGTAGGCTATTTTTTATTCCCCTACGTGATGAGGACCCTCTTCAGTATTTTTATTGTTTATTTTTAGACCAAATTTTTATTTTGTATTTATTTTATGATTTGGCATCTATACAAAACTTATAGCCGTAAATTTTCATCCTTCTACCTCGATTAGAACGCGGGTGGAGCCGCGGGAATTGCTAGTATAATAATAAATTTCTAAATGAGTCTAATCTAATCATTGAATATTTTATAGCAAATCTTATTGAAATATTCATTATTGTTGATACAGAGGCCGAATCTATAATTTTTAGAATATTTGTTTGCTGTATATCCACCGCACTCATAGTAATTTAATGAACCATTAAGTGGAGAATCTCCATACCAAAGAACGTCTTCATGGTTCATTAAGTGACTATGAGTGCGACGGTATGTCTATCCCATGTATATAACCCGGATAACCTATATAAAATGATAACTATCATCATACCAAGTTTCACCAAAATCAGTTCAGCGTTTTGTCGAGTTGCATTCATAAAGTGACAGACAGACAGACAGACTAAACTATTTGAGGAAAGTAGACAGACTCAATTTACATATAAAATTGACATCCGGCTTTTGACCATCGAGTTTGTAACAGGTAATAATTGAAACTATAAACAAATTCTGCTAATATTTAATGCTCTACTCTTAGATAGAGGTCACGAATTCGAATCTAGATCACTGTAATTATTGTTACAGTTTGAATTTCCCCAATACATAGTTACATGAATCAAACAAATTACACTAAATTAAGAAAACAACAATAGATCATGCAAAAAACTTAAATTAAATAAATAATTAATAATAATAATATTATATAAAAAACGATAAAGACGTGTAATCTAAATTCATTAAATTTTATTCATTTATCCACACTTATAACTTGAAGGGTACAGGGGCAAAACAAGGTATCACATAAAATTAAAAAAGGTGATAAGTATGGGAACATTGACTTTGCCACGTATTGTAGATTGCAATGTAAATTAAAAAAAAGGTGTGTATGCGATTCACACACGATAGAAGTGAAACTTCAGAAAATCGACAAAAGAATTGAATGAATATATATAAAAAAAGAAATGTCAAAAAATAAACAACGGTTACCATGGCAACATGGGAATGTATTCTATCTCATTCTATCCGACTTAATCCTATACTTTTATGTATTTCTTTCTTTATCGTGACGCATTTTCGTTTCATCGAGTTTCAAAACACAACGATTCTAAAGAAGTTTCACTTCAAAAATTGTGACATTCCTTGTTTCACCCCTGTACCCTTCAATTAAAGAAATATTTATGTTTCATTTTTATCTTCCCGACCAATTCCAGCCTCAGCAGTTTATCTCATTGAGACTAGCCAAGTGCGGAGGAGATATTATAACGCAGACACAAGTGCACTCTCTACTCCTGTCACTCTCGTACTCTGATGTGACTCGACACGACCAGTAAAAGGTAAGGTGCAGGACTAACGTGCACTTCGAAATACGGAAGTGAAACCGTCGAATTCCCAATTCCGGTCCGTTACTGAGGCTTACTAAGATTCGCCCGACCTAGAACTCAAACTCAGGACCTCGGGATACTAGTCTCTATACCACCGAGCTTACCATCAAAAGCCTGTCACAAAAAAAATATTTTTGGCCGGCCATAATTTTCCATAGATAAGAACCAAAAGTGCTTGTAAAAGTCCACTTAAGCAATCTACCAGTATATTTTTGATTTAGTTTCATTTGATAAATGTTGAAACATTAACTCAAAGCACCATCTAGTTCCATGGCAAGCTATGAGGCTTGTGTTACGAATAAAAAAGAATAGCCCCAGCGGGACTCGAACCGATCACTGGCACAGCAAGTACACTACAAACTTAGCCAAATGGGTTTTCAATGCACTATGCATGTATTAAAAAGAAATTGTGATTTTCACAAATGTATGGAAACCAGCTATAACATCGCCAAGACTGAAAACCCCGTATTAATGTGAAAGTAGGTGAATGGAATATTTCTAGGTTTCACTATTAAATTGAAATATGAATCAGTTTACTTGTCGATTACGTATTATAGAAACAAGATTAATAATTTGGTTTGTATTGTATGTATTCAGCCATTTAAACGTCCCACTGCTGGGGGTGGGATCAGGCCATAGTCCACCACGCTGGCCTAGTGCGTATTGGCGGACTTAAAATGTCTTTAAAAAACTTGCTAGATTCTCTCACACATGCAGGTTTCCTCACGATGCATTCCTTCACCGTAAGACAAGTGGTAATCATGTTAGAAATGATTGGCATATGAAAATATCAGAGGTGCGAGACCCGGAATTGAACCCGCATCAGTTAGATATCCAAGCGTTCCATCACCACTGGGCTACCACTGTTATTGTTTTGGGTTATAGCTTTCATATGTTTTTTATTTTTATTAACATCATAATGAACTTTTATATAACTTTTGAAAGTTAAACAAAAATATTTCTTAAAATTACGAGATAATGGTAAAACATTGTTTTGCTTCATGTTAACTTAAAAATGTTGAAAATTGTAATACATATATTGACATTTGAGTAAAAGATTAAAGCAATTGGTTCAGTGGTCTAGTGGCTAGGTTATAGCGGGAGATCCTTAGATCCGGAGATCCTAAGTTCATATCCCGGGTCGTGCTCAATTTATTTTTAAGTATTTCGGTCTGGATATTCTTAGTTATTACTACCCGCAGTTACAATTTCGAACGGAAAAGGAAACACTTCTTCGTTAGTCCCAAAAGTTTTAAGAATAGAAAGAAATAGGATAGAGAGTGCTAACTTGTACACTAACATTAAAACCCTGTACTTGAAGCTAGTGTTAGTTCTCACACTCTACATTATATTGATTCATCTACAAGATGAAGTCGCTCGTTGAAGTCTTTTGTACTACAAAAATAAATCATGCCAACGCCATCTATGTCACGTTATATGAATTACTTGTGTAACGATTTTTAAGAGAAATATATGTTAAAGGCAGGCTTAAATGAAATCTTTGCTTGGGAAGAGGCGATAGATGGCGCTCGTTTGCTAGAATAGTTTCACATTTAAATGTAGAGCAATACTAATTAAAAGCCAACACGCACTGGGCCAGCGCGGTGGACTATGGCCTGATCCCCCTCGTACTGAGGGAGGCCCGTGCCCATCAGTGGGACATTAATAAGGGCTGATGATGATGATGATGATGATGACTAATTAAAAAATGATGTTGAATTCCCTACCGATTTTTTGACTTACGTTCAGACGGATTGTTACTTTTTTATATATTATATTATTTTTTTAAAGATAAGCGTTTTTTATTATAAGAAAAATATATTAGTGAAAGTAAGAAATAGAACAGTACTTTAGTATACGAGATGTAGAGTATGTTATTAAAAGGATATAAATATAAGTAACTGTTTGTAAAAGTTATTCTATCAGAAATAAGACATTTAAAAATGTTTCCTTAAAATATAACAGTCTATAAATAAAAAGAGTTGGTATTTCGTAAAATTTTCAAACGATTAATGTTTCATTTTTAAAATTTAATATTATAATAGCATCTTAAAATGACTTAATTATAAGCAGTATCAGTGTTACATCTTAACGCCCAGCATTAACCCACTACAGTGACGTCACACCCAAAATGCGGTTGCTGAGCAACGGTTACATAAACTTCATGTCAGAACGTAGTTTACATAACTCCCTCTTAACCAGTCGCGACTCAGTGGGGGCTGTCTACAAACTCAGTCCGCGATCCACTCCCGACCGAAACACACGCGTTACCAAAAAAATATGAAATTGTATTAAAAATCCTTATAATTACAACTTCCCTAAACGTTACAAACGAACAAAACATTAAAAATCGAGTAAAAAGTAAAATGAAAGTGAAATCCAGAGAGCAGTGACCGCGCCAACATGTTCAGCGAAAATATATGGAAAGTGATTCTACTCGTGGCCGCGTCAGTGTGTGCCGTCGAGCCGAGCCGCGCGTTAAGTATATACCAAAATCCTCGAACTTATCCCATGTTTATACCAAAAAATCGAAGAAAATTGAGATCGCGGGTCATATTTCTAGATGAAGATGAAAATAGCCAGCCTATTGGTCGAGGAGAGATCGATCTAACAAACGATAAATATACTAAAATCAAATTTGATGATACAACCGATTACGACTTCACATCACCTGATGTAACAGAAAGTCCTAAAGACAAGGTTTTTGAAAATGAACGCTTCTACGATCCTAGATTACGTTTTTCGTTTCCAAAATTCTACCAGGGTAGGTTTAATCGGCCATACGCTCCAAATTTCGCTTTCGAACCCTTCCAACCGTATGCTCCTCCTAGAACAGGATTTATAGGGCCCAGTCTTCCAAGTCTTCCAAATCCCAATATAGGATGGAAAGCCCGAAGTCCCAGGGTAGTGTTTCCGTATACACCTGACAGTGGCAATAGTCTTGTGCAAACTAATTCTCATGGGGGACCGACTTTTAATGACAATGTAGTGTTTCGTGAACCAAATGTCGGAGTTAAAACGGTAAAAAATGAAGACCAGAACCTTCAAACCCTACAAGATGTGGGAGATGGAACTGATGCTTTCACGGAGAGAGGTAAGTCAAATTAAAAACAAGTAATATTTTATTAGTAACAATGCCAGACTTTCGACAGGGTTGCGAAAGCACGGGCTCGTAAGAAAGTGTACCGTGCGTCATTATTTGTCTTCCGCAATAGATATTATAGTGAGAGTGTCTTAAGATACATATATAAAATATATAAATATATAATATACTATGTTACCTGAATACAACTTTTAATGATATAATATATTTTTATACAATACTTTCAAATTCAATGATATAAGTTATTACTAGCTATATAGCTAGGAATTACTGAAATAATACTTTTGTTGCTTTTTTTGACACTTTTCTTTAAAAAGTGAAAAGTACACCACTCGCCCTCACTTTGTTATGATCCTTTCTACACTTTTGTAGTTTTCAATGATATTGGATTTTTATGCAAATAAAATAATAATAATATTTTTATCATAATACGTGACGTGTAACTCAATTTTTAGTGACTACTTGTGTGCAAGCAGTCGCGGGTTTGAGTCTCGCTAGAGGCATTCATGTGATAATCACGAAAGGTTCTACTCTAGTCAAGGGTGTTTTTGTTTATAATATGTATATACATATTAAATACAAACCTCATAGCTTAACATGAAAGATCTAGTGATGTTATCGTGTGTTTATGTCAAAAAAATATTTTTTTAAATAACAAATCTCGTATAATTCTTCTATTTTTCCTTATATCCTTTCGATATTACTTCGAATATAAAAACGATATCTTCCAGAGTGCCTTGCACCTAACTAAAGGAAAGAATACGTGTTAAAATGGAAGGCTGTATGTGGCTCTAACATTAATGCTTGGATACATGTAACAACAGTACATTATCTCTCTATCTTTGACCGCCTCGGTGGTGTAGTGGCTAGCATGTACGGTCGTACATCGAGAGGTCCTGGGTTCGAGTCCGGGGTCGGGCCAAATTTAATTACTGAGTCTTTCTGTTTAGTAAGTCTCAGTAATAGCCCGGAATTGGGAAGTTAGCGGTCTGTCGCCACCGTGCCTCGGAGAGCACGTGGAGAGTGTCTCGTGTCGTCCCGCCGGAGTATGAGAGTGTTTAGGAACAGAGAGTGCACTTGTATCTGCGCGTACACTCATGCATTATAATGTCTCCCGCGCCATTCGCGTTGGCTAGTCTCAATAAGATTGGCCGCCGCGGCTGTAATAGGACATAACATATCTCCTTCTCTGCCAAATTAATAAGCACTGATATAATATTAGACAGTAGTATAATTTGAAAAACTATACATATAATAAAATTCTTATTACTTACTTATTAACTGAGTCGTCGCATCACGAGAAAACCACTGCGCAGATTTTGACTCGTAATTTGGTATAATCATAGCTGAATATTCGGAAAATTCATATAAATATTAAACAACTAACAAGTATGTACTCAACGTAATCGAAGTGTCAAATAAACTGAAAACCTATTTCCTAGACATTAGAAAACTAAATGGAAAAAGTTATAAAACGGGAAAAGAATTTGCGGCCGCTAAATTTATTTTGATTAACTTTATCTAAGGGAAAGTGAATTTTATGACTGATGTAATAAAGTTGAAAACCTTGTGTTGTTTGTAAACTCTCATTTTCCATATTCGCGTGACAAAATGTCGCGTGTAGTCAAATGAAGGGTACTGTTTAATTACTACTTCATACTAGCGACTCTACGTATATTCGTCACTACGTATTTTTAACAGTCAGTGTACATTTCTCAGAAATGAAATATTTTCCCGCAATAAAAACTATCCTACCCGGATAACCACCTATCATCCCTACTTTCTGCGCCAGCGGTCGCGGGTTCAAGTCCCGCTGGGGGCATTCATTTGTTGAGCACGAATGCTTGTACTCCAGGCATGGGTGTTTATATTTATATATGTATGTATTTAAAATTTATATGTGTAGTATATCAACTATCTGGTATCCGTAGCACAAGCCTCGTAGCTTACCACGGAACTAGATGGCGCTGTTGTAATAATGTCCCAACATATTTATTTATTTTTATTTATAAAATTACATCAAAATCAGTCCAGTGATTTCCTCGTGATGCGATCACAGACAAACTTTTTAATAACTATAGATTGTGTGGCCTCTGTAGTCTTCTTCTTCCTGTCCTTATCCCACGCTATGCGGGGTCGGCACAACATGTCTTCCACTCTCCTCTGTCATTCTTTGACACTCTTATACATGTTGTAATTGGTTTGGCAAGAAATTTTACAACCGGCCGCCTGCCTGACGTTAACCCTCTTTGGGAATGCTATTTTCGGTGGAATTAATATATAACAGCCACCACCCGATTCAACAGGGTTGTGTTAAAAGTTACCCTTTTACATAATATCAAAAGGTGGGTAATCGCGTCCTATTTATATCAGCGATACATTATGACCCACACTGCGACATTTATACCTTAGTCGACTCGTACGACATCCATGGTGAGATATGGAGCGATTACATTCTTAAACCGGAACCGCGTGGTATTAAAAATCAAAGATACTATAATTCATTAGAATACGTGCTGTATCACAGGAAATTCAGCCTCTGTAGTAATAAGGAATATTTCAGTAACATTTTGCAAAATATAGTTTAATGTACAGATTGGACTCTATTACATAAATGTATTAGATATAACATCATATCACATTTGATATTATAAACTTTAGTATATATAAACACTAGCGCTTCGCCCCCACTCCACTCGGGCTAGATTAAACTTGACAAATTATATTCTAAAACCTTCCTCGAGAACAACTCTATATATTGGTGAAAACAGCATGAAAATCGGTGAAGTAGTTTTTGAGTTTATCGCGAACAGAGGAACAGATTCGGCGGAGGACTTTGTATTATAATTTTATGTATGTTGGTTTAAATATAAAAATGTTTTTAAAACATTACTGTTTATTTACCTGATATGGGTTTATGGGCCAACACGCACTAGGCCAGCGCGGTGGACTATGGCCTGATACCCCTCGTAGTGAGGGAGGCCCGTGCCCAGCAGTGAGACGTTAAAAAGGGCTGATGATGATGATGATGGGTGACAGATTGAGCGAAATTTGTCAAATATACGTATGTATAAGCAAACCCGGCGCTTCGATGGGCGTAAGTTAAAATAAATTAAACGATTTTCTATAACTTTCTAATAAAATAAAAGTAGCCTAAGTTATTCCTTATTACATTAACCACTGAAAGTCCCGTCAAAATCGGTTCTGCTGTTTCAGAGATAATCCGGAACAAACAGACAGACTGACAGATAGACAAAAATGTTAAACATAATTTATTGATGTAAGTAACGTTTATAATTTCATATGCATTTAGTGAAAAGCTGTTAATTTGAAATTAAAAACAGACACTTCTATTTTATTTATATGTACTGATATACTTATACTTACACTTGTACTGAAATATATGTATGCAAATATTTCGTCGTAGTTCATGTAATATATTCTTCTTTTCACACCATCTCCACAGAATTTTTTTAAAATTTTCTGTTTTACGCGTAATTTTTTATCAAAAATATTATTTTCAAGTTAAGTTTACTGTAACTTTAAACAAAAAATAACTTATTTAACCTTCCTAAAAAAGAGGGGTTCCTCTTTGAACCCTATATGGGCTGAATTTTCAAAACTTTTTAGCCAATAACTACTCCCTATGTCTAATCTACATACAAAATTCCAAATTATAGCATCAACACTTTCTAATGTATCGTATTTAATTAATTAGTGAATTATTTATTGTGACACGCGTATTTTTATATATAGATTTTTCGTGGTACGTTACATTTGAATAGGAAAATATCAACATTATTCATACTAAGTCATGATTATTGAGTTAACTTAATTAGTTAGTCAATTAGATAGTCAGTTAGTGAGCTAGTTAGAAGCGAAGCTAATAACAGTTGAAATAACTTATTGTAACCAAGTAATGGTTAATTATATTAACTGTAATCGTAAATTATTAAAACATACAAAAATAGTTGATATGAATAATTTAATAAACATGTAGTTACATTAACACGCAACGCCGTCTAGTTCCGTGGTAAGCTACGAGGCTTGTGTTACGGATACCAGATAGTTGATACACTACACATATATTAATTGTACATTATGACCCACACTGCGACATTTATACCTTAGTCGACTCGTACGATATTATAAATATAAGCACCCATGACTTAAGTACACAGTGTGTACACACATTAGTGCTCAAGAATGCCCCAAAGACTCGGACCCGCGACCGCTGGCACAGCAGGTACGACCTATGCCATATATTTTGGCTATATCGTCACATTTTACTTAAATTAAAAAAAAACATGAACTGTAAATAATTTATTAATAAGAAAACACCAGAATTGAATACCTCATTTTCAAACTCGGTTAAAATGAAACTAAAATATCTTTGCACTATAAGACGATTTCCCTATCCATTGAAAAACACTTGTCATTTTCAATTTTATCGGTGAGAACTTATCCGAGTTGACAATCGGTAAGAGTATCGCTTAAGGCAATATTTAGATGCCTTGTGTTAGAATGATGGATGCCTACTAATGTATAGGGAAAGTACGCACTAATATCTTCATAGCTTAGTGGTAAGGAAGAGCCGTATAAGATGGTGTTGGGAGTTCTGTTCCCTCGTAAGCCCATTTTAAATAAAACCAACATAATATTTTGGGACTTGGGACATTAACATACAGCATCTAGTTCCGTGGTAAGCTACGAGGCTTGTGTTACGTATATCAGATAGTTGATACACTGCACATACTCGTAGCTGCACATATTAAAGATTTAAATGACTGGAGTACAAACTCATGCTCTTCACAAATGAATACCTCCAGCGAGACTCGAACCGGCGACCACTGGCACAACAAATAGAGACACTACAAACTAAGTCAATCTTGTCTAATTACAATTCGCAAAAACACATTCTAACGCACTAAACTGAACGGATAGGTACGGTATTACGGATACGTATTGAACGGAGAGGTACGGTACATATCCGTTCAAAGTTGGTGAACAACCAACAAACTTTCATACAAAAACCATTAAAAAAATATTAGAGCAACCCATATTTGCAACTTTGCAGCATTTCTACTAAATGATACTCCATCCATTACGTCGTCGTTACGTCAGCTGTTTTTGAAAAGAATATCGTTGCGTAAGCCGAAAGCGAATCTAGAAAGTTAATGACCGCATTTTAGTTAAGTAGCCCAGAATAGAACCTATTTTATATATTTTAACATTAGTGAATGCTAGCTTTGAGTTAGTTAGTGAGTTTTTTTAGTGTTATTTTCAGAACCTAGAATCTGGATGAGGATTGTTTTTTAAAGAATATTGCACGTGCAGATTTCGCTAAGTTATTGATTTTATTATATTAACAGATGTGACATATCCGGAAAACATGAAATATAGGTATCGTGTTTTTAAAAAAATGCTGTTGCTAGTCGTCCGCTAATCGGAGGAATAAAGAAAATATTATTCGTCCGACAATTGTCGGTTTATACGAATATCTATCACTTTTTTGCTTTCTAATAAAAAATAAGTGAGTTTTAGGTGCAGGATATATGCAAAATATAAAAAAAAATTACCTTAACCTACCGAGCTGAAAATTTATTATTTAAATTCCACCGACATTTTAACATAACATAACACCCTCAAAATTAATTTTATCCTTTATCCCACTTTAATAAAACTATTTCAACAAAATATAAGAAACAACAAAAGTCTCAGTCGCAAAAAATCAAACACTAACAGACGGCTGTCGGACGAATAAAATTTTTTTATTCATCCGATTAGCGGACGACTAGACACTTCGTTAAAAAAATTGAATATTTAATTTTGAGACGTAATTCGTTCATTTGCTAGGCTATTAATTGCTGTAAATGCGTCGAAAATCAAAAATTAAAATATAACCACGAAAACGACGACGATGTCCGAAATATTCACGTAAACCTAAGAAAGATTCACCGCTACAATAATCAGATTTAGTTTTAATTATTGGTTACATTATGATAATACTTTCTTAGATTTACGCGAATATTCGACATTATAAATGAAACTACCTTTTCGGATTTTGTCGCGGATTTATTGTCCGCGACAAAATCCGAAAATAATAAAATCCGAAAATAAAATCCGAAACATTTATAATACATTATGTTATTTACCTGGACCAGTAGTGTAGTAGTTATTATGTAGTGAGGTCCTGGGTTTGGGTCTTAAGTCCGGCTAAGTTAAGTTATTGAGTGTTTCTCTTTAGTAAGCCTCAGTAACAGCCCGGAGTTGGGAAGAGGCCAAGGCAGAGCACGTAAAGCCGTCTTATCTCTCACTGGTCGTGTCTCGTGTCATTCCCACCGGAATATGAGAGTGATAAGGAACAGAAAGTGCACTTGTGTCTGCACTATATTACTCCTGTGCAGATGGCTAGTCTCAATGGCAATGGCAGAGGCCAGAACCGATCTGGAGGATATTTTTATTGTTTTCATGAGTTTAAAATTCTTGAAAAATATTTTTACTTTAAATTGCGATTTTACTCTAACAAGTATGTATAATTTCTTCAATTAATAGAAAAATGTAGATTCTGTTCATATTTCAAAATCCTAGCCTACTTTCAAAATAAACAAACTGTCAAATAACTTTAATTAAGCTCTCGTGCTATACAATACGCAGTTCCCAGATGCTATCTGTTCTCGCTGGGCCATCAGTGAAACTTACATTTTCACCTTCCCACGATCTTGAGATGTAGAAATTACTGTATATTGTGTGTTTTTTCCTTAAAACATTTGGTTATTAGGATTTTCTTTGTATTACATAAGGGAGGGATGACACGAGAAGAGGGATGGAAATGAATCTAGATGGATGAAACGGATGTTGGATGGATTAAAGGGATGATGGATAGAATAAGTGTGACAGTTTTTTTATGAAAAAGGCGTAAATGTAAAGAAATAAAAAATACTGTTTCATCATCATCATCATCAGCCCTTTTTGACGTCCCACTGCTGGGCACGGGCCTCCCTCAGTAGGAGGGGGATCAGGCCTTGTCCACCGCGCTTGCCTAGTGTAGTGCGTGTTGGCGGACTTCACATGTCTTACGAAAACTTGCTAGGTTTTCTCAGACATTCAGGTTTCTTTCCTTCACCGTAAGACAAGTGGTAATCATGATAGAAATGATTCGCACATGAAAATATCGGAGGTGCGAGACCCGGATTTGAACCCGCATCACTCGGTTATACAAGCGACGCTTTACCGCTGGGCTACCACTGACTACAAATAAATAAAAAATACTGTTTTATACTAATGAAATAACAAATTAAATCTCTTGAATATATTTTTTGTCTTACAATATTATTATGCTTCTTTTCTATTACATTGTACTTACATTTGGCATAAATTAATTTAAAAAAAAGTTAAATTTAATATCAAAGTTTTGAGCTTGAATAACTTTGGAGGAGACAATTTATAAAAAAATAATATATTTTGTTGTAGATTTTTCAATTGCCTACAAAAATATGTATCATTTGGATACACTCATTGGTCTGTGATCTACATAATTAAAAAAAAACCTATGTTATTTTCATGGAAAATAAAAATCCGTGATAATATAATACTTCAGCTTCATATAGATGTGTTTTCTCATCCCTCTGAAAGTATTTCAGTCCTGATTCTGAAAAAAATAGTTTTTTTAACTGGTCTATTAAAGAGTAAAAACGAGGTGTGAAAGAGACGTACTGCGTCAACCCTAAGTCCTATCCGTAATTAGGGAAATGGGCAGGGGACTGAGAAGATGATTTCTGTGTATTTGTTAGGTAATCTATAGAGATAAATAAAAATGCAAATGTCTAGTTATAACACCAACATAACAACTGTTTACTAAATGTATATGAATTATATAAGGAAAAACACAACTTTTAATAATTTTGTCCGTCTGTCAGTTCTTGTTAATCTCTGAAACAATAAAATCTCTAGAATATAATCTCTGGATAGATTTTAATGGAACCTTCACTGGCAGATAGCTGTTTTTATAAAGAATAATTTGAACTATTTTTATTTTAGAAAAAGAATTAGGGTTACGCTAAAAATGTACCTCCCTAGGATCATTACATCCTAAAGCTAAATTACTAAAATATAACCAAATGTTTTCGTATGGGTATTATCCTGGATTTATTTTGATTTTGATCCTTGACGTTTCGAATGCTTTATTCGAGCCAGAGAGAGAAAGAGAGTGATAGAGGGCTCTCCCGTGAACATGATTGCTGTAGAGTTTTCGAATCGTCGAGAACTAACAAAGTCCGAAAATATAGTAAAACTGTTATTGAAAATATCTAATAAAATTGTTTAAACCTAAGAAAGTATTACTCAAAACTGAAAAAGATGTCCGTTGGTCACAACTTTTGACGTCAGGCGAGAATATTACAGATATACCTGATGCAAAAATTATCATATCACACGATAAAATTTAATTAATTTATAGAAATTAATATAAGGAAGATGTAACTGAAATGAGCCAGCGATAACTTAGAGGTCAACTAGGCGTTATTATAAGTTATGCAAGTGGTTGCGCATGCGCATGGGTTATGTCATACCGAAATGTCATAGTATTGTATAATGAACTCGAATTCGGAAGTTTCTGATGTATCTACGACTTGACCGACTTTAAAGAGGAAAAGGTACTTGTTTTATTGAATGTAGCACGACACCTTTACCGATTGTGAATTTTAATTATTAAGGTATTTTTATTGGTTTGTCTATAGTTATATATGTGTACTATGTATGTAATAAAATTCTAACTTAGTTGATCTGTACATTGAATATTATATATGTAATGAAATTTCTATAATAAAGTAAAAAAACACTTAAAAATATATATAGAAAGGCCTAATTTATAGGTTTTAGATTTTTTTGTCTGTCTGTCACCGCACAACGAAAATCCACGAGATAGACCGAGCAAAGCAAGGGTGAGCCGATAGACAAAATATTAAAGAAATGTTTATCCAAAATAAATAGAAATGTATAAAAATGTATATTTAAAATACAAATGTTTGATTACAACAAGTTTTCTCACAAATATGGAGTTGATACAACTCTTTTAAAAATTTTGATACAACACTATTTATTTTATAATCATTATTATATTTAAATTAGATTTTGTAACTATTACTTATAGTGATAATAAAAATATATCGGAAATGGTGTCACGACACTAATATATGTATATTTATGTTAATTGCCTGTACGCATGTTCGTACGCAAATGACGTGACATTAATATTTAATTATCACATGCTAATGCTGTATGGGTTCAGTTACATCTTTACATCTATATATAAAAAAATATAAACTAAAAGGTTCCTCCTTTTATTAGCCATTTTTTCTTTTTTTGAAGCTTGTTTAGGAGTTTTTGTGCTATAAAAAAATATTAAGGTCCAAAATGGGTATTATTATGGATAAATAATACTGCCTTGTTGAAATATAATATAATACATCCTATTATAGTACTGTCTAGTTGCTAGTACAATTGAGGATCTTAAGGTTACTGCGTCATATCTATGCATATTATAAAACAAAGTCCTCCGCCGCATCTGTCTGTCTGTTCGCGCAAAACTCAAAAACTACACCGATTTACATGCTGTTTTAACCAATGGAAAGAATGGTTCTCGAGGAATGTTTTAGTATATAATTTGTCGTGTTTTAATTTATTTTGACGAATATCTTAGGAGTAATCGCAAAAAAAAGGACTCGAGAATAAAATGCAAGCGCCGCTTCGCTTGATGTAATCGCCGACTGCTGTTTAGCTAATAGCGTTGATTTGGCATCATTAATTACTTATTAAATTTTGAATGTTCTACGAATTCCTATTTTTTAATAGTGATTAGAACGCGGGCGAAGCCGCAGGAATTGCTAGTTATAAACAAAGTTCCAAGCCTCGTCCATGTGTCAGTCTATCTGTTCGCGTTCAAAAACTACTAAACGGATTGTTCTAGTTCCAAGTCATATAGCATACTTTTTACTGCGAGATAATATATCATTTCTGAGAATTCCATAGTAACCTCGAAAAAGTATTTCTCTAGGGACAACCCAAGCAAAGCAAGGGCGAGTCATTAATAAATAAATAAATAATAAATATGTTGGGACATTATTACAACAGCGCCATCTAGTTCAGTGGTAAGCTACTAGGCTTGTGTTACGGATATCAGACAGTAGATATACTACATGTATATAATTTTTTAAATACATGCATATTATAAATATAAAACACCCATGACTGCCCCCAGCGGGACTCGAAATAATGCATTTTCCATATAATAAATTTTCCGTTATATTTTTTTTCGATTTCGTTAAACGGAACCCTAAACCCATTTCGTCTTGGGAAGAGGATGCGGCTCTGATACCATCTCCAAGATATCACGTCACACGAAATCCCTAATTATCATAAATATAAAACTAACGTGTAGTGCGTGATTGCGTAAGTAATAAATTTATAACAATGTTTTTTTGTCCCGTTATAAAAAAGCACGATAGTGTAACGCTTGATATATATCTCTTAAGGCATCGTCTTTTTTATAACACTTATTATGGACTGTGGCTTATTTTTTAATGGGACAAAGGGGGCAAACGGGCAAGAGGCTCACCTGATGGGAAGTGATCACCACCGCCCATGGACATCTGCAATACTGCAGGGCTTGCAGATGCGTTGCCAGCCTTTCAAAAAAAAGGAGGGAGGGAGGAGGGAGAGTGGGCCTCCCGGACTCTCACTTACCGGAAGAAACGTGACAGCAAAGCTGCCACTTCACGCCGGTCTTCTGTGAGAGAGTGGTACTATACGGGGCGTGCCGGCCCATTCGGCTGCTACCCGAAAATAAGATTTTGTCTGTGTGTCTGTTTGTTACCGCATCACGAGAAAACCACTGGATAAATTTTGATGAAACTTAGTATGATAATAGCTAGTTATTTGAACTAATATATAGGATACTTTTTACTGCAGGAAAATATCACAACTCTAAGTAATCTAGTAATCAATACAGCATTCTCGTGCATAGGGAACGAAGACAAGCGAAGTGAGGGCGAGTAACTAGTCTTTTATAATGTCTAAACGGTTAAATCTTAACTCAAACTCTAAATTTAAAGCTCTATTAAATCATTTGCCGCAAATTTCTTTTGATATTTATACAAAATTCGATACAATCGGTTGCGTTCATAGTGCATTTATGCACAAGCCACGCCAGATGCTGTCTAAAAACTTTTGAATGGGTATTAATTTTTGAAAAGTGTCTCAATTAGATTCTATAGTGATAATAATACACCACTAAAAAAACACCAATTTTTTATTTAATCGATAAGTGTTATAAAACTGCATTTAAATTTTTACATTATCAAATTTCGCACCTCATTGGTCAAAGACGCTGTGAACGCAATGGACGCCATTTTTACTCTGTGTGTCAGTACGTCAGTGGATTTTGTAAACAAATGCGCTGATGATTTGTATGAAATTGATAATTGTTTATAGTTTAAAAGTGAGTTATTATACTTATTGTTGGTGTGCTGTTCCTGAATGCGACAATAACGAACAAATTATTTATTTTTGTATACACGGCGGTATGACGTAATGAAGAATCTACTATTTCGTTGTGTTTAAAAACAGATAAAAAAGTGAAAACTTTGAATTTAATTTTAAAATTTATTTTGTTATTTTATGAACTAAAACCAACAATTTCCGAATGCTTTTTGCGTAAGCTATCTTAATAATATATTTTTAGATTGGTTTTCAGATGGAGTAATATACCCTATTGTACTTATTGACGTAGTTTTCGCATACTTTTAGATATTAAATCAACTTCCAAAAGAACTTTTTGTTACGAAAAAAATTAAAACATTCGATACGACTATCTGCTTACAAAAATAAAGCTACTCGTAATAATTAAACTATAAAATATTGGTTTGAGTTGAAAATCGAACCGAAATCATTATCACAATTACCTTATTCTACCTACAAACAATCTATATAGCTAATAAAATATTTATCCGACTGCGGTAACGCCCAAAGAAGGATATATGTACAAAAATATGCTTACATAAGTATACACTAATAACCTGAACCGATTTTGGTTAATTAAAGGTCAAAAAACCCCGAAAAATATGTCTTCGGCCCTTTTTACGTCCCACTGCTGGGGGTGGACCTCCCTCAGTACTAGGAGGATCAGGCCATAGTCCACCGCGCTGGCCTAGTGCGCGTTGGCGGACTGAGCATGTCTTACGAAAACTTGCTAGGTTTTCTCAGACATGCAGGTTTCCTCACGATGTTTTCCTTCACCGTAAGACAAGTGGTGATCATGTTCAGATGAAAATATCAGAGGCGAGACCCGGGATTTGAACACGTTCACTCGGGTTTCTAAGCGAGTACGTTACCACTGGGCCACATAAAGGGCAGGGCACATACAGTAAATAAATACACTTTATTTTATTGTGTTCACGTATTTTTCTAAGGATTTAAGATCTTTGTAGTTTCAATATAGAATAGCAATTCCCGCGGCTTCGCCCGCGCTCGAGGAAAGAAAATTTAAAGTTATAAGAATTTTTTGATGCTAAATCATAAAAAAGGGAAAATAAAAAAAATAAATATGTGGAGAGGGCCACCTTTATCACCTAGCGGAATAAAAATAGCCCACGACCTATTCTCAGACCTACTGAGTATACACGAAAAAATTCATAAAAATCGGTCAAGTCGTTTCGGAGGAGTTCGATAACAAACACTGTGACACGAGATTTTTATTAGTATTCACAGCATTAAAAGTCTATTATGTACATGTACTTCGCTCTACAAGAAAGCTTAGTGGTCTCAAATTACTATAATAATTAACCCGTTAACGAAAACTTCGTTGGACCAATTTGGGTACTATAAAAGCCCATTACCACGTTATCAGCTATTATATATTATAAGCAATTAAATTTTTTGAGGCATTACAACTTGATAATGTTAAAACAAATGAACTCACTTCAAAATTCTATAGTAGTACTAGCTATTCACCCTCGATTCGTTCGTTTTTTTCCAGATTTTAAAGGTTAGTGTAGATTTCTCAGGGATGTCATATTTTTCTGCAGTAAAAAGTATTCAATAAATGTTCTTTTACACTTTAAAGATAAATTTATTAAATTAGTTGATGGATCAAAAATAGAAAATAAATAATTTATCATTTTCAGTAAATAGTGTCATTTTTATAGTTAATATTTTTTAAAGTTATTTTTATTCATGAAAATAAAATAATTTAAGATATTAAAAATAATAAAAATTATGATAAAAAAAATTATGAAAAAATTCAATTGATAGGTATTATTTGAGGGATAAAAGAATATTACTATCTATACTAATATTATAAAGAAGTAAGGTTTGTGTGTTTGTATATTTGTTAAATGGGATCTACTGAACCGATTTTAAAAATTCTTTCACCAATAGAAAGCCACATTATTGCTGAGTGTCATAGGTTATATAAAACCGAAAAATAAAAAGGCTTTTACGTGGTAGTCCGTTTTGCAAAGTGAATCGGAGAAAAAACGGTCGAATGCAAGCGTTTCTTACGAACGCTGCCTTAACTATGAAAGATATATTTTTGAGTTCTAGAGAAAAGATGTGGAGCTTGAAAATGCCTACAAAAAAGTCAACGACAGCACATGTCTAACTTTTATATTTAAGTTACAAAAAGTAGTTTTTTTAATATTAGTATAGATAATTTAATTTTTAATATTAATAAAATACCTACGTATAACCCTCCTTTTGGCAGTTAGAAATTAAAACATAACACTCTGTACTAAAAAAGGATTATTAACATTATGCCCAACGAAGTAGGCACGGGTCAGCCAGTTAATAATAATTTGAAATTTTACATATTTATGTTATAGATTAACTAATTCTTTCATTAGAAGTAATTTATACCAAATTTCATCACAATCTATCCAGTAGTTTTCTGGTGATGAAGTTACAGACAGACAGACAGACAAAAATTCTAAAAACTATAGATTCAACCTCTTTATCGATAATAATGCTTATTTCTATGAGGTTTTCCAAAAAAAATATTAATGAACAGATTTAACTCAGTCAGAATTATATTATAATATGTATTAGCAAGCGACCGCATCGCTGGGCGTAAGTTTTATATATAAAAGTAGCCTTAGTACTCCTTATAACATTAACTATCTGCGAGTTATAGTCCGGTCAAAATCGGTCTAATCGTTTGAGAGGTTAGCCGGAACAAACAGACCGACAGACGAACAAAAATTTTAAAAAATATTTTTTTGATGTTAGTACCGTATATACTTTCACATGCAATTAGTGAAAAGCGGTTATTTTGAAATTACAAACAGACACTTCATTTTATTTATATATAAATATAACAAGTATCATAAAAAAATATGTAAACAAAAACTGCCTCTTAACGAATTTCACTGCCACGCAACGACACAAACGAACATACACCTGTCCCGCTCGCACACTACATTCTCATATGTCCCCATCCCTCTCACTCATGTCATTGACTCCCGTTAAGCAATTCTTTGCTACTTAGTACTTTTATCGTGATGTCAACTTTTTCCTTAATGAGACTTAGAATATAGGAAATTCTAATAACTATTAAATATTTATACGATTTTTTCATACATTTATATAATTTTTTATCAATATTATTCAGACATTGCCTTTCATACTTGTAAAGTATGTTTTTCAACAATTTTTGTAAGAATAGGCTGGGATTATTTCAATACATTATTACTAAAAGATAGATGACCGTTTTTAACGTTGGGTTATGGGGAACTTATGCCACCAGTATAACCCAATGCTCCCCATCTACGGGACGTAGGTTCGCTTACGCATTCAATACGATGCCCCGACGCGGCCATGGGGTTGTTCCAATAGTCCACTATGCTATTAAAGAATTGTAGTCTGGACTAATGGAGGTCCTGTTACTTTCCAGGAGTACCAGTTTGGTACACCACCCTCCTAGTGGACCACCTGCTTGTCAGATAGATTAGATAACAATAATGTCCTTTCGACCGCTTCCGGCCAATTAACGGAGAGTAGCCAACTGCGCAGGAGATGTTATAGTGCAGATACAAGTGCACTCTCTATTCCCGTCACTCTCATACTCCGGTGGGACGACCCTCGACACGACTAGTGAGAGTTAAGGCGAAAAACTCCGAGACACGGGAAACACCGCCAACTTGCCGCATCCCGTCTCTCCTGGTGATTATTGAGACTTACTAAAAGAGAAACTTAACAACTAAACTTAGCTCAACCCGGGACTTGAACCCAAGACCTCCGCATGTGAAGACGTACAAATATATATCAGCACAAGTTAAAACCGTTCTCTACAAACAAATCGCGTATTATACTTTCTAAGATTCACGCGAACATTTGACATTATAAAATATGAAGCTATCTTTTCCAATATTTGATTTTTTTTTTTAATTTTGGTTCAAGATCTTAAGACAAAGAACTGAAATTAATGACATTTGAGACATAATATAAAACCTTAGTCTCTGCTGTGACCATGATTGCTGTAAAGCATTCGAAACGGTCGCGCTAAAAATTAAAATAAATCCGCGACAAAATCCGAAGAAACACTTAAACTTATAAAATCGCATATTTTTACAACAATATGTTAAACAGTCGATGACAACGCAGATAGTATTACAGTACAATACTAATAATAATATAATTGTATAACATTACGAGATCGGTACGTGAAAGTGAAATTGTACGGTCAGCAGAAACATGGATCACCAGAAATTATATATGTACATACATTTTTATAAAATAAATTAATACTGAATAATTATAAATGAAACTACCTTTTCGGATTTTGTTGCGGATTTATTTTAATTTTTAGTACCTGACGACCGACGTTTCTCGAGACTCGCCCGTAACCAACGAAAAGGTAGTTTCATTTATAATGTCGAATATTCGCGTAAACCTAAGACTACTGAGTAATTATTTTTTATTTACTTTACCAGGGACTTCTAGTTCCTACTTTTTCTTGTTTATTCTGATTCTGGTTTATTTGATACTAGCGACTGACCTTGCTTTGCTCGGATTCGACCCTGTGTACGTTTTCGTTTTTGAGCGGAACTATAAAATTCTATCTATAATAAAAGTAGCCTAATTACTCTTTATAACATTAGTTACCTGCTAGTGAAAGTCCTGCCAAAATTTGTTAAGCCGTTTCAGATATTAGCGGGGACAAACAGACAGACAAATATGTGAAAAATTAAGTTGGTCTTATACGTACCGTATATAATTACATTTAGTAAAAAGTTCACAGCTGTTGATTTGATGTAACAAATAAATCTAGATGTAAAAAACCTCCAAAACATGCTAACGCGTGTCTGTCATGAGATTTTCATTTAATTTTTGCTAAACTACTGACATACATGACGACAAGTTTGGCTTAGTTGGTACTGACCCTACTTTCTGCGCCAGCGGTCGCGGGTTTGAGTCCCGCTGGGGGCAATCACTTGTTGAGCATGAATGTTTGTACTCCAGTCATGGGTGCTTATATATTTTATAATATGTATGTATTTAAAATTTATATGTCTTATCAACTATCTGGTATTCGTAACACAAGCCTCGTACGCTTACCACGGAACTAGATGGCGCTGTTGTAATAATGTCCCAACACATGTACTTTATATTTATTTTAGTATTGTTTCGTTCGAGAGCGTCTATTATCTTACAATGTCAGCGTTCTATCAAAATACTTTTTGTGACTAGAAATCATATTACTGTCATTTTTGAAGTTCGTAATTTCATCTGTCATCATGTTAGTTAAAGTATAATTTTGAACCAAATTTAATACAAAACTGCCCAGCGGTTACAGTGTAACAGAATTACAAAGACATACATACAAAGTACAAACATACATACAAACTTTGACATTACTACAAAAACTTGTTTTTACTATTATCATATTTTTTAAAATACCTCGATATAATTTTTTTGCAAACCGTACGGCCCACTTTGAGTCCGAGAAAAACGGCAACTGTTGCGTAATCTATTTAGTGTTGTTCGCTTCCTTTACATCCCAACAGATCTTTGTTCAAAGAATATTACAAACTAGTTGTTAGTCTCGAAACTAATATTTAAATTGTGAACAGACGAAAATTTTAAATTTAATATGGTATATAAAAAAGGCAGTGGTAGCTCAGTGGTAATGATTCGGGAACCGAATTGAGCGGGTTCAAATCCGAGTCTCGCATGGATATTTTCATTTGCGAATCATTTCTAACAGGATTGCCACTTGTCTTACGGTGAAAGAAAACATCGTGAGGAAACCTGCATGTCTGAGAGAACCTAGCAAGTTTTCGAAAGACATGTGAAGTCCGCCAACACGCACTAGGCCAGCGCGGTGGACTATGGCCTGATCCCCCTCGTACTGAGGGAGGCCCGTGCCCAGCAGTGGGACGTTAAAAAGGGCTGATGATGATATGCTGCATAAATGAGGTCCTTACTGTATTATAAAAAAATATTGTTCAATTTTCTGTCCTTCCTGAAAGCAGCAACGTATTTTGTATACATTTTAAATTGGATAAGAAAAATTAAACTCAATCTCTAGAACTATTGAAGCGTGACTTAAATAACTTTATAAGTTAAACGGCCAGTTAAATTTTTATAACCACTAAGGGCCGAGTTCACGGACTATCATTTAACCAATGTTTGACTAATCAGCCGATGAATTCTTAACCATCGGTTATGCACCCGGTCAAGTATTCACTGTTCACCACGAATATTTTAACCGTGGTTACTTAATCAGGCATTCACCATACGCTCAGAGTGAATGAACCACTAATGAACGAATGCTATAAGTCTACTCATTAGGGAAGTCACATAGTTTTATTTAATTGACACGAGTTTTGGTGACATCTATATTTAGTAGCATAAAATAAAACGCATTCAACTTGAGAAGTTCGAAAACGCATTGGAAACTTTTACATTAGCATGTAGTGTCCAATTTGGATGGGTAATAACGTCAGGGCGCTGTTATTATCAAATAAAAATTGTTATTATTTCTTTGCACGTGCTAAGATTCTCTTTGTTGATTATTATTTTGTTGTGTTGTAAAAGTGTTTTATTTTTAAATTACGGTTTACTTGAAAAATGGCAGCTATAAAAAAGATAACAAAAAATTTTTTAAGCGATGAGAAGCGTATTTTTACGGAGTTGGTATTAAAATACCTACAATATAATAAATACAATATAATTGTTCCTACAATAGAGTAAAAGATTAAATAAATATTTAAACATTTTAATTGCTAAAATGTGAAGTTTGTGAGGAAATATCAAAAAACAGCATTTGTTCAATTATTTCCAACTATTTGGTGAATGCACACGGCATTTTTTATTACTAGCTTATGCGATATTGAACTTTTAATAACAAACTACATCATAAGTATAATTTATGTGAGGCTGTGACTTGAAAGAACTTACACACAGTTTTACCCCTTTTTAATAAAGATTGGTTATAAATAATAGTAGTTACCTTACTTATCTTGTTCTTACTGCCTCAATCGATAAATAAAAGACCTAATTTTTTTTATATTTATTCACCTTTTTAAACCTTCTCTGGACTTCCACAAATAATTCAAGACCAAAATTAGACAAATCGGTCCTCGGACTCGACAAATTCTCGAGTTTTAGCGAGACTAACGAACAGCAATTCATTTTTATATACATAATATATAGATTAGTTGTAGTACGTTCAGTGCAGAAGGTTTTGACAAACGAAATCTAGTCTTAAATGATTCCTCATTATATTCTAATAATATAATTACGACGCATTTGAAATACTCTCTAGGTTGCCTTGTTTTGGTCTATATATCTTCTAGATTTTCAAGAAGGCCTAAGTGGTGATCTTGATAGTTATCAATTAATACATTGAACACTGACTGCATGTTTATCTATTATAAAAAAAACTTTAAACTAATAACGTAATGTTGCAACGGTTGTAAAGTCACAGCAGAATCTGCTGAGCAGATATTAAAATATGGCATCAACGGACGGTTAAACAATGCTGTAGAGCTCGGTTATAGTAATCGACTGTTTAAGGGCTGTAAACACTGGTTAACGTGTGGTGAACAATAAAAATGATTTAATCAGTTCTTTAAATGATAAACAGCCGTTTTAAAAGTCGGTGAACTCGGCCCTTAGAACGTAGTTCACTTTAAGAACCGTTTCCTGGTAATCAAAACAATTTTCGCGTTAACATCTCGTAACCATGACGGTTACTCGTAAGCACAGTGTACTAACTTTTTTCTCGTGTAAGTTTTATGTCTAGTTAGAAGTTTGTCAAACCAATAACACGGTACTTTTTAACTAATGACCCATTTCTGGTTTACAGCATGTAACTATACCATGGATTATGATAAAATGTATGTATTTTAAAAATACGTATTCAACTAAAAAGGCAAGATATCCCCCTTTTCAACCGACTTCCAAAAGGAGGAGGTTATCAATTCGTCTGTATTTTTTTTTTTTTTTTTATGTTTCTTAGCTGATAACTTTGAACTGGGTGAACCGATTTTGATGATTCTTTTTTTATTCGAAAGGTAGTGCTTCCCATGTGGTCCCATTTTAATATTTTCCAGTTCTGACAATGGCATCCATGAGAAAACCATAAAAGTCTAATATTTGCATTAAGCATTTGCGCGACAAATGGATGAATAACTCAATTTCGATGATTCTTTTTTTAATAGAAAGGATATACTTCAAGGGTAGTTTGATGAGAGTTTGGTAAGGTTCTGATGATGGGATCCATGACAAAGTATCGGAACTCTTCAATTTTTAGGAGCAAATTAACGATGCTCGGCCGAATCTTTTATAGGCTATATGGATATTTGACTCACGTATCGTAACTGATGATGGAAGGTACAACACCTCAACGGTTAGCAGTTTAAAGAAAATTCTTTCAATATAATACGCAATTATGGACCGATAGTTATATACTTTCAGGCTATTAGGTTTACCTCATAATAGAAGGTAAACTTTTATAGTCATTAACACAATACGTATCTACTTCCCGCTAAAAATTTAAAAATAAATTATTTTTAACAAAAAAACAAAAACCGACTTCCAAACTAAATAAATCTAAACTAAAAAGTAGAAAATAATACTTTTAAGGACTTTGTTAATTTTGAAGTCGGTGCCAGCCAAAGCAAAATAACCCTAAATAGATACATATTCGATTAATCTATCAATTTGTAAACATAATCAAAATACTAGGCTGGCACCGACTCCAAAATTAACAAAGTCCTTAAAAGTATTATTTTCTACTTTTTAGTTTAGATTTATTTAGTTTGGAAGTCGGTTTTGTTTTTTTGTTAAAAATAATTAATTTCGGCAAAAAACCGTATAACTAGAGCCGAAGCTTTTTATCCTGTAAAAGTGTACAAGTCACGTGGGATAGGTTTGTTTTTTTTTAACAAGGACCCAGCAAAATAAATTGAAACGCTAAAAAAATTGTACATTAAAAAAAATTGAAAAATATTATTGAAATTGTAATTATTACCGATACGGCGGCCAAATCTATAGTTTTTTAGAATTTTGTCTGTGATGTATCACAATAAAACCACTAGACAGATTTTGATGAAATTTGGTATGATGATAGGTGTTCATCCGGGTCAAGATATAGGATACTTTTTACTGCGAAAATATATCTCATTTCTGAGATCTAACCGTCAAAATATATCTGGGAATCAAAAAACTACTATAGTAATTCAAATAAGTATAGCAAGTGCTTCCAAAACAACACGTTCAAACAAACAACGAAACAAAATTAAATTAAAATTGATAATTAGATTATTGGTTTATTTTCACTACTTTACGTTATTTATTATTTATATATTATACATAGTTTAATGTCTCCCAATTTAACGAAATGGTTAATTATTTTTAACCTCCGACGCAAAAAAACGGGGGTGTTATAAGTTCAACGTGTCTGTCAGTGTATCTGTGTATGTAAGATACCAAATCGTAGCTCCCAAACGGATGAACCGATTTTCGTTTAGTTTTTAGTGATTATTTCAAAGAAGAAACAAAAATAATAATTAAAAATATATAAAAATATACATATCTAGCTCCATTGTTATATGAAAGTGAGACAAACTACAAAAATCCGGAAATGTATAGTTTACATAAATCATATATTATTGTGGTGGCATTTTGGTGAAGGTATTATATTTCGAGTAATTTATATTCTATTGTATAAATTTTGATTTTCATATTTATAACAATATACATTTATTTATTTAAAATCTTAAATATATTCTAAAATCAGATACCTAATAACCGACCCTACTTGCTGCGCCAGTGGTCACGGGTTCGAGTCCCGCTGAGTGCATTAATTTGTGTGATGAGCTCGATGTTTTATATTCCAGTTATGTAACATTTATAAAATGTAATAAAATGTGATATAAACTATCTGGTATCTGTAACACAAGCCTCGTAGCTTGTGTGTTAATGTACCAGCATATTTATTTTATTTATTTATTTGTCATACATATATTTGCTATAAATCCTTAATTGCAAAGTTTCTCCGCAATCATTCATGTACATACTGCTTTAGCCCACTCTATCTTTATCTCTTTAACATTTCTTGTAAAAAATTCAATAACTTTTTTTATTCGGACAGATGCCAACGACCCACATCGAGCTCGATACAACGAAATCAAAAGAGTGAGAACTTATATTAAAAAAAGCGAACCGAAATATATAAAACCTATGTTCATACAAACTGAGAGTACAAAAAGAGTATTTTACGATAATTCATCGGTGCCTGAATTTAAACCGATAACAGATGCACAGATAAAAAAGATAAATGATATTATAAAAGAATTAACAAGTACAAATAAAGTGCCAAGTTTAAGTACAAAAGATAAAAGAAAAGGGAGGATTCTAAATAGTCAGGCTGAGTTTTCTAGTGTAGAAGCGATAGAGACGAAGAAAGATGACAGACAGTATGAAAAATGTCCTCAAGGGGGAACGTGTGAATTTTTTTTCTATTGCTGGATGGTCGGTGGTTTGTTGGACGGCTCGTGTGGAAGCCTCTTAAAAGGTTGCTGCCATAGAGTAGCTAAAGCCGGTATACTCGGTGTTCAAGACTCGAACAGCATAGAATACTCGTCAAGTGAGGGACACAATTTCGGTCCAGTCTTAAACGAAGAAAGTAAGTGCATGTATTATCACGCCGTTGCGTAATCGATTTGATCGGTGTTAATTTGTCGATATGCCTTATCGATTATGTTAATATAGACTAAAGAATATAATTATAATCTTCTAAAACTATCGATAAGAATACATTTATCCGATAGCTTTTTTAGAGTTCTTGCCGGAATATATTACGTGACGGTGTACTTATCAGTAGCAGAACTAACAGAGCTCGGATGTGGTCGTGTGGCAAGACATAGCTAGGAGTAGAATGTTCTCGAATGTTCCAGATTGTTCTAGATGCAGTAACAGGTATTGGCAAATGTATATAAATTTCCTTATTATTTTCCTTTCTCGCTCTCTAATTATGTCTTGCTTCCTCACATCTATATATTATGATATGTAATATGTATATTTAGTATATAAATTTTATTAACACGCCATTTTCTTGCATGCTTCTTAGGTGTACAGGTAAGTGATATTTTATATACATTTCTCTTATTTCAGCTTACAAAATAATATTTTTTGCTATTTTTTCATTTATCAATGACATAATCGATTGCTTTATCGTGCTAAGAACTTAAAAGCCATCCCTTAACGTTTAATTTCAAATCTACAGTTTTAAACAATTGTATGTATTTATTTAGCCCTTTGTAATGTCCCACAACTTAGCATAGGCCTCCCTTTAATACGAGGGGAATTAGGTCAAAACTCACCACGCTGGCAAAGTGTGGGTTAAAACTTATTAAGAACGTTAGGTGAAAAACTTGCTAGGTTCTCTCGAAGATGTTTTGCTTCACCGTAAGACAAGTGGTGATCAGGATAGAAATGATTCGCACATGAAAATATCAGAGGTGCGAGACCCGGATTTGAACCCGTATCACTCGGTTATACAAGCGAGCGCGTTATCGCTGGGCTACCACTGCCCGTACAGTGTACACAGTAACAGGATAATTCATATTTAAATGTATATATCCACATTCCAATCTCCATTTCTAAACATCTGCCCGTATAGAATATTTAACATTTTACATAAGATGTGATATACTTTATTTCTTTTCCGTTTTATTATAGCTTTTTAAAACGCACTTTCATTTTGACGATTAAGAATGCTTCTGCTAAGTTAAAATACATTTAACTATCGAAGTACTTCGCTCGGACGTATTAAGAGCCTATTTACTTTAAGTCATAGCCTACCCATTAACAAAATTTTATCAAAATTTATCGAGCTGATTCAAAATGAAGAAGAAGTACTGTTAACGAGTACATAATTTGCTAGTACGACTTGTAATGATTTATTTAATAATAATTTTTTATGTAGTTTAAAAATCAGAGAATACAATATTTTTTTATAATAAATATAAATTATTTTTAAACGAAAAAGTATTCACTTGAATAGCTTTAAATTTATATTTTTGAAGTGTGTTGACAACAATACAATGTAATTTCCTACTTGCTAACAAAAACAGTGACAGCTTGAAAAAAAAAACAAAACAAAAATTTAATTAGCCATTAGCACAAGTGGTAGGCCAGTGATAACTCGCTCGTGTAACCGATTGAAGCGGATTCAAATCTCGAGTATTGCACTTCTGATATTTTCATGTGCGAAACATTTCCAACATGATTACCACTTGTCTTACGTTGAAGGAAAATATCATGATGAAAGCCTATAAATAATCGAAAGACATGTGAAGTCCACCAAACTGCACTTATCCAGCGCGGTGGATACGGCCTGATCCCCCTCGTATTGGAGGGAAGCCCACCCCCAGCAGTGGGATGATAAAAGGCTGAATACTATAGCACTTATAGCTTATCTACCTATTAGTGAATTATTAAAATCGATTGTGTATTATACTTTAAGTTTATCGAACACGGACAAACAAATCTATTGAAGTTTTAACTAGAGATAGATTACTTAAAATGCTGGAAAAATGCACCATTATTTTTTGAAAAAAAAAATATTTTTCTAACCCAGTCTTATAAATTCTCGACATTGCGTCCTTTGTAAGAAGGTAATGAACTGGAATGCAGATTAAAAGCGAACGGTACATTCTTGACAAAAATGTCAAAGTATATGTCAGATATGACACAAATTACTTTGACATGTTTTTTGTTTTATTTCATTTATCTGTGAGGGTTAATTTTATTGTATGTTATTACGTAACATTTTCGTAAATCGTACCTCAATTCCCAAAAATTCATATGATTTTTTTATAAATAGGTTTCATTTTTAGAATTAGGATGAAAGCTACTAAGTCCAGAAACCGTTTTTCTTAAAAAATTAAGAAAGGCAGAGCAGGTTATATGGGCTTAAAACATAACCAATACAATTCTAACTTAGACAAATCTCTTCATTGAATATTTTTTAGAAAATTTTATAGAAATAGTAGAAACAATCATTATTAACGATACAGAGGCCGAATTTATAGTTTTAGAATTTTTGTCTGTCTCTCTGTAACCGCATCACGAGAAAACGACTAAACAGATTTTGATGAAATTCGGTATGATCATAGTTAGGTTATATAGGATCATTTTATTGCATCAAATATCTGAGAAATCCTAACAGTTAAAACATATTCTAGCTTGCTAGTAATATCAAAATAAACTTAATTTAAGTTATATACAATAAACATATTATGTTAAGTCTAGTTATGTAATTATCATAGTTATATGTAAATTTATTGCATTGTTTTAACATCAAAAGCAAGAAATGCATATTAAAACCTTAACCTGAAACACAGGATGTTAACCTAGTTCAGGTAGGTTCCAAATTCAATCTGTTGTAATTTAAGTTGTTATTGGTACTTTATGTAACGCTTGTATAACCGAGTGATGCGGGTTCAAATCCGGGTCTCGCACCTCTGATATTTTCATGTGCGAATCATTTCTATCCTGATTACCACTTGTCTTACGGTGAAGGAAAACATCATGAGGAAACCTGCATGTCTGAGAAAATCTAGCAAGTTTTCGTAAGACATGCTCAGTCCGCCAACACACACTAGGCCGGCGCGGTGGACTATGGCCTGATCCCCCTCGTACTGAGGGAGGCCCGTGCCCAGCAGTGGGACGATAAAAAGGGCTGAAGACTACATATGTTTATGAATGAATAAAAAGTTATTAAAGTTATTATATTCTTCAGTAAATATTATAATAGAAATCCCTTAAACATATCGAAAAAATAACCCAGGTTATATTGCTAGTATTTTGTAATGTTGAGA
The DNA here is from genome assembly GCA_951802675.2 of Boloria euphrosyne. Classification (NCBI taxonomy): domain Eukaryota; kingdom Metazoa; phylum Arthropoda; class Insecta; order Lepidoptera; family Nymphalidae; genus Boloria; species Boloria euphrosyne. Next base: position 444,099 of record OX637898.1, on the reverse strand, counting down.
GACCACAAAATTTTGAAGTGTAGACCAAAATATACTTGACACTGACTTATTTGCATGTTACGCAAACACTTTCACTGGCGCCGGCGCATGACGATCCATTCCGCTTAAACTCGATTATCGTGAACTCACACATGGATGCCAACGTCATTTTAAAATGTCAAATTACATTATCCTGACGTAACTGATGGGTAATTTAGATTTAAATAGTATTGTAATTGAAACTATAGTATAGAAAAGATGTGAACACTAAACTTTATAACACAAATTATTCAAAATTTAATTTAAGGTTCTGATAGTTGATACATTACACATATATAGCTTTAAATACATACATATTTTAAGTATAAAGACCCATGACTGGAGTACAAGCATTTGTTGAGCACAAATGAATGCCCCCAGCGGGACTCGAACCCGCGACCACGTAAATTAACGAAGACAAGAAAGTACTAATTCTTCTTCTTTGTTTATTTACGTTTTTTATTGAAGTCATATTTCTTTGAGACGTTAGAGAAATGAATAGTGTTTTGTTTGGAACGCAACAGATTTAGGCTACAGTATGAATTTAGTCATTTCTAACATGATTATCACTTGTCTTACGGTGAAGGAAAAAATCGTGAGGAAACGTCCTGCATGTCTGAGAAAACCTAGCAAGTTTTCGTAAGACATGTGAAGTCCGCCAACACGCACTAGGCCAGCGAGGTGGACTATCGCCTGATCCCCCTCGTACTGAGGGAGGCCCACCCCCAGCAGTAGGTCGTTAATAAGGGCTGAATATAATGTTCCTCATATTCATTTCGGTTTCGGTAACTAGCGATTCCCACAGCTCCGCCTGGATTCTAAAGCCCGGACACCAAATTATTAGGTTTCACATATTAATTTACCTTGTTAAGCTATTGCATAGCTTCTATCGCGGGACTTGAGCGTGGAGACCGAATCCAGAAATTCCGTAACGAAAATAACCTAACACATTTTGTGCTGATTGCGAAAATGAGGTCCATTTTCAAATCCAAGATGGCGGACATCCGGGTTTTTTTCAATAGATAATAAAAATATTTTGAACAATATTAACTTCTCATTTATTTAATAAAAGAAATAAAATTTGTTTCCTTATCGGTCACCACGCTCAAAAAGTGTAACTTGAATTAATATAAAAAAAAACAAAGAAAAATAATACTGCATTAATAAAATAAATAAATAATTATAATTATTGCATAAGTTGATAAAAACAGCTATGCAATAGCTTTACCGCGGCAGTCTCCGAGTGACACACGTCTTTTTTGTTTTTAGTCGGTTTAAAACGGCTAGTAGACATTTGTCAAAAAATAGATATTTTCCAGTAGAAAAAAGTATCCTAAATGATTAACCCGGAAGGTATCATCAGACCAAATTTCATCAAAATCTGTTCAGTTGTTTTCTCGTGATATGGTCACAGACAGAAATTCTAAGAAATATAGATCCAGCATCTGTATCCATGATAATAACTATTTCTATAGTATTTTTCAAAAAATCTATGTAGAGATTCGACTCAGAATAAAAATTGTAAAAATCTTTCATTATTTTCACCGATCCTGGTGTCTGTATGTAATCAAATCTTGCAAGTTAAGTTTGACCTACTTTCCAGTGTTCGGAATGGAGCTGTTTGGTATACACGTTTGATGCTCGTGACTGCGTTAGTACCTAAATGCCGCCATTTTTAATGAAAAATCGCACACGTTACAAATATAAAAATATATTATAGAGATTTGTGATTGCTTTAACTTTTGTAGTGCAAATAAATTTCCACTTAAAAGTGTTGCCACTGAATTGAAAAAATATAATAGTACATTATATCTACAACTTATGCTCATTTTTTTTTAATTATAATTAAATTCTGACTGAATATCTTACTTCCATCATCATTATCATCGACTAGCGACTCACCCTCGCTTACTCCTCGCTTCGTCCTTACATATAGCGCGGGCAAAGCCGCGGGTTCCGCTAGCTATACATATAAACCTTCCTCTTGAGTCACTGTATCTATTAAAAAAACCGCATCAGAATCCGTTGGGTAGTTTTAAAGATCTAAGCTACCTAGGGACAGGCAGACAGCGGGGAGCGACTTCATTTTATACTATGTAGCGATACTGAGGTTGAATCTATACTTTTTAAAATGTTTGTCTGTCTCTCTTCCTATATGTGTGCGAACGCATCACACTAAAGAACTGGACAGATTTTATAAATGAAACTACCTTTTCGGATTTTGTCGCGGATTTATTTTGATTTTTAATTCCCGACGTTTCGAATGCTTTACAGCATCACGTGAGAGATCCTCCCGTGTCAAATATTCGCGCAAACCAAAGACAGTATGTATTATGTGGACAGATTTTGATTTGGTATCGTAGCTAGTTCCAGGTCAAAATTCAGGATATTTTCACTGCAGAAAAATATTTTGTTTCTGAGAAATAATACTAATCTTTCAAGCTTTAAAAAGTTTAAAGTACATCTCTACTAGCGACTTACCCTTGCTTCACTCGGGCTCGTCCGTAGCGTCAGCGCCAGCAAAACCGCGGGTTCCGCTAGTAAATGTATACAAAAACTTGACAAATTATATACTAAAACCTTCCTCGAGAACCAATCTATGCACTGGTGAAAACAGCATGAAAATCGGTGCAGTAGTTTTTGAGTTTATCGCGAACAAACAGACAGACGCGGTAGAGGACTTTGATTTATAATACTCGTATGTATATGTAGTGATAACTCTAATGTATGCTATATTATTGTAAAATTCTCATTCGTAGTTTTGACGACACGTTTGGCTCAGTTGGCAGTGACCCTACTTTCTGCGCCAGCGGTCGCGGGTTAGAGTCCCGCTGGGAGCATTCATTTGTTGAGCACGAATGTTTGTACTCCAGTCATGGGTGTTTATATTTATAATATGTATGTATTTAAAAATTTATATGTGTAGTATATCAACTATCTGGTATCCGTAACACAAGCCTCGTAGCTTATCACGGAACTAGATGGCCCTGTTGTAACAATTTCCCAACATATTTATTTATTTATAGTTATTTCTCAATCCCGGATTTTTCTATCTTTCTTAACACTTAAAAACCCAAGGCATCTATTGCATTTATTGCTTTCGTAATTATACATTCCATATTAGACCTTGTTCCATTCTAATAAGAGTTATTACCAAAAGTAGGATGGATGACGCATATTTTAGTTGGCAAAATCCAATATCGGGGTCATATCCGTCAGCATTTTTTAATACTATTTGTTGCACGCGGTTTTTCCGCATACATTTTTGTATTTAATCAATTAATTGAAGTTAACCTAATTTTTGTATATGACGAAGTCTTGGATTCTATTCCAGTAGTTCAAAATTGGAAAGAGGGCATTGATGAAAGAGGTGTCGAAAACGTTTGACTCAGTTTGTACTTGTGCCAGCGGTTGCGGGTTCGAGTCCGCTGGGGGCATTCATTTCTTGAGTACGGATGTTTGTATAACATCCGTAACAAAAGCCTCGTAGTTTACCATGGAACTAGATGGTGCTGTGTGTAATAATATCCCAACATTTTTATTTATTTATATTTCTCTCTCTTTTCCCGTAGTAAAAAGTACATACCTAAAGTACCTATAGATATGTTGCTGGGTTTATTCAAAAATCCAAGTCACGTCATCTTGAAAAGTCATGTTTGAATTGATTCGCACATGACAAAATCAGAGTCCTGGGTTTTGAACCTGCTTCACTGTTTCCGAAGCCCATTACATATGTATATTGGTACCTATCTAGGTACTACTACTACTAGTATCTACTAGATCTGACCTAGGAAGCTAACCACTAGCTTCTAGTGGGAAATGAAAGTAAGCTTACATATAAGCTTCAAGACCGGAATATGATTATTAATTTACGTCACAGTGAAGATAATGTCATACTTCTCAAGTTATTATAAACAATAATATCCGCAATAATAAAAATTAAATGTTGTTTTTGCTAATCTTTTTACTTTTGAATGGCTTTAGATATTTTTTAGGGTTCCGTATTTCCAAAGAAAAGGAATCCTTATAAAACTTTGTTGTCAGTCTTTCTGTCTGTCGAGACAGGGCCGGCGTTAGGTTAGGGCGCGATAGGTAAGTTAGGGTCTACCTTATACATAGTTAGGCTCTACTTTATGTCACGACATTCTATTGATGGTTTTCCAGACAGGAAAACAAATAGACAAAAAAATTAAAAAATCTATAAGTTCGCCGCTTTTTCGATAATTATTATAATCATTACTATTCCAGTATTTGACGTACAGATTTGACTCAGAATTTTTATATAATATAGGTGCTTTATATTACACTAGCGACTCTCCCTGACTTCGTTTCACATTCAGATTTAAATTTTAGATATTTAAAGAACCTATCACTTATGTTGTACCTAGGTTTTTTGTTTTCATTTTCTAGGCAGCATTACAAAGCGTAATATGTATGTATTTATGTATAATGCAGGTAGCAGTTAGAAATTTTTTTTTGTGCTTATCAGTTGAAAGTGTGATCGATATTGTTCAGATTTTCCCACATAACGTAGTATTATAACTTGAAACAAAATACAAAATTTCTAACTTAGCTTACGATGAAGATAATGTTGGGTGAAGGTTTTTCGGATGTGCTAAAGCTAAACGGAAAAAGATGAAACTCTGCAAGACTTAGAGGTCACATGACCTGCATCCAGACTAAATATCATAAAATTCATAAATTATTTTTAACAAAAAAACAAAAACCGACTTCCAAACTTAATAAATCTAAACTAAAAAGTAGAAAATAATACTTTTAAGGACTTTGTTAATTTTGGAGTCGGTGCCAGCCAGATTATGTTTACAAATTGATAGATTAATCAAATATGTATCTATTTAGGGTTATTTTGCTTTGGCTGGCACCGACTTCAAAATTAACAAAGTCCTTAAAAGTATTATTTTCTACTTTTTAGTTTAGATTTATTAAGTTTGGAAGTCGGTTTTTGTTTTTTTGTTAAAAATAATTTATTTTTAAATTTTTAGCGGAATGTAGATACGTATTGTGTTAATGACTATAAAAATTTACCTTCTATTATGAGTTAAACCTAATAACCTGAAAGTATACAACTATCGGTCCATAATTGCGTATTATATTGAAAAAAATTTCTTTAAACTGCTAACCGTTGAGGAGTTGTACCTTCCGTCATCAGTTACGGTACGTGACTCAAATATCCATATAGCTTATAAAAGATTCGGCCGAGCATCGTTAATTTGCTCCTAAGAATTGAAGAGTTCCGATACTTTGTCATGGATCCCATCATCAGAACCTTACCAAACTCTCATCAAACTACCCTTGAAGTATACCCTTTCCATTAAAAAAAGAATCATCGAAATCGGTTGGCGTGATATTGAGTTATTCGTCCATTTGTCGCGCAAATACTTAATGCAAATTTAAGACTTTTATGGTTTTCTCATGGATGCCATTATCAGAACTGGAAAATATTAAAATGGGACTACATGGGAAGCACTACCTTTCAAATAAAAAAAGAATCATCAAAATCGGTTCACCCAGCTCAAAGTTATGAGCTAACAAACATAAAAAAAAAAAAAAAAAAAAAAAATACAGACGAATTGATAACCTCCTCCTTTTGGAAGTCGGTTGAAAATGAGTCGAATTTGTACGTCCATGTATACGCGTCTGTCTGTCTGTTCGCGACTAACTCAAAAATTACTGCACCGATTTTCATGCTGTTTTCACCGCTCTCTCGAGGAAGGTTTTAGAATATAACTTGCAGAACCCGCGGCTTTCCTCGCGTTAAATCTAGGGACAGTAAAAGTAAAGTATATTTTGAGATATATACGATGCAGAGGCCAAAATTATGTTTTATGGAATTTTTGTTTGTCTGTCTGTGACGGTATCACGAGAAAATCACTGAACAGATTTTGATGAAACTTGGTATGATGAGAGCTGGTTATCCGGTTCAACAAATAGGATACTTTCTATTGCGACAAAATATCTTATCTCTAAGAAATCTATACTAATAATACTTTTTTAAGTTTACGCGAATATTCGACATTATAAATGAAACTACCTTTTCGGATTTTATCACGGATTTATTTTGATTTTTGGTTCCCTCTCTTGAGAGATACTCTCCCGTGACCATGATTGCTGTAAAGCATTCGAAACGTCGAAAATCTAAATAAATCTGCGATGAAATCCGAAAAGATAGTTTCATTTATAAAGTCTATACAAATCGTTTAAACGTATTATAAATGAAACTACCTTTTCGGATTTTGTCGCGGATTTATTTTGATTTTTAGTTCCCGACGTTTCGAATTCTTTACAGCAATCACGGTCACGGGAGAGACCAGTCTCTCCCGTAATCCGTGAAATCTGAAAAGATAGTTTGATTTATAATGTTCACGTAAACCTAAGAAAGTATTACGTTTAAACATACTTAAAGACGAACACAAGTGGAACGACAGTAGGTCACTAGTTATAAATAATTTATATCCGGTAATAATATGTGATGAAATAATTGATGACTCTTCAAAACAAGATATAATTTCGTGTCCTTCGCCATTTGAAAGGATGCTCTCTAGAGGAAGTGAGTTAACGGAGTTCTTATGGTATAAGATCTGGCGATTATATACCTATATTATAATGAAACGTCAAAAAAAATGTTCGTCTGTATATAGTTTTTTAAGTATGTTTGTAATTTCTGAGAGATAACTTCACCGTTTTTAATTAATTTCTTATTTTTTTAAAGCTGGCCTGAAAAAAGCCTATTTCTTTGATAAGGTATACCGTAAAAAAATCTGAAATTTAAAATATAATCTTAGTAATTGAAAGGCCTCTGTTGTTTTTCAACTAACTTTAGCATGATGAGATTCAATCGAGCTTTTAAGTAAAACAAACTATCTATAGATTTTTATCTTACTTTTATATTATATTTTATTTAAATATCCTTAGAGATATGACTAAATCGTCATAATTACGACCACTAAAGTACTCAAAAAACCTCTGAATTTAGAAACATTTTTCCTCTTCTTCAAAGTCAGTCAATATACTACATCAATTCAAAAAATATCTATAAAATAAAATAAGTTTTAACAAAATCCGATTTCTCATTACAATTTTATATCAACTTCAAAATCGTTAAATCGCTACCTCTTGTGCACACACCACACATTGCTAATCGCGCTCGACGACGCGTAGTTTCCGCGATACCTCCCTCGCCTTTCACTGTTTGTTAATGCATGGCATTATAGTTTAGTGATGTTACTACACTTTCGATTTCTTACTTTTTCTTAAATAATGCGAATGTTTATGATTTTTAACGAGATGGCGGTACTATGGTAGACCAGTGGTAACGCGTGCTAGGAAAACCGAGTGTAGCGGGTTCAAATTCCCGGTCTGTATGATATTTTTAGATGGGAATTATGTCCAACTTGATTACGAACTCTCTTCTCACCACCACTTCTCTTACGAAGGAAAACATTGTGAGGAATGCATCTCTATTAAAACTAAACTAACACTGGGCAAACACTGCCTTTATTACTGATTCACTTGTCACAAAATCTTACATGTACTTTAGTGAACTAACACATATATATTTGAATAGTAAAAATATTACGAGTACAAAGAAACCATGACGGACGGACAACATGATTACTGTTTTGTCAAGTATGAAACGGTAGATCGGCAATAACGACTATAGCCATTATCCAGGGAAACAAATACTTTTAATACCTTTATTTACTATCGTAATAGAGGCCAAGGTAATTCCATTATGCTTGTTAGCTTGAGCTTCCGTAAGGAAGTTTCAAAACTTTATTATAATATAGCCCATAAAGTATTTTGATTATCGGCTTTATAAAAAAGTAGTAAAAAAAAGCGCAATTGAGAACCATTTTTTTATAAAGTCGGTTGAAAAGAAATTTAACTCAAGCGTGTATTATTAGTAAAATTGAAAGTATAACAAAATGGCCGAATTAATCCACTTCCGCCATTTTATCTCAACACCATTGTTGTTGATCGGATGAAAACAATTGCAAAGGAAACCAATAATGCACATAACACAGTACACGCGAGAGCGAAAGCGATTACATTAACTTACCGTCTTAGGTATTATTTTTGCGGGATCGTAATTATTTTTCTACAAAATAGTAGCCTAAGATTCCTTACTATATCATAAAGTACTGTTAAAACCGGTCCCGCCATTTCGGATATTGCGCGGAACAAACAGAGTGATTGACAAAAGAGTGAATAAATTAAAAAGATTTTTTTATATGTATCGTACATACTTTTATATGAATTTTGTAAAAAGCTGTTATTTTGACAAAACACACAGATACAAAATGAATAGAATATTTATCTATATGCATAACGCACTATTAAATGCTAGAGTTTAATTAAATGTATGTATGATTGTTACTTCAACACGCTGAAACTCTACAAAACTGAACTGAAAAACAAAAGCACACTTAAAATGTCTACACAAAATCTTATTATACAATTATTTGAAATTAATTCGTTTAGCTCAGTTGGTAGTGGCCCTACTCTCTGCGCCAGCGGTCGCGGATTCGAGTCCCGCTGGGGGTATTCATTTGCTAATCACGAATGTTTGTACTCCAGTCATGGGTGTTTATATTTATAATATGTATGTATTTAAAATGTATATGTGTATATCAACTATCTGGTATCCGCAACACAAGCACGTTACGTAGCTTACTGCGAAACTAGATGGCGCTGTTGTAATAATGTCCCAACATATTTATTTATTTATTTATTTATTATATCCTCTGAACAATATAAAAAAGTACAATCAGTATATAAAAGTTTTATATTTATTAATTAATATCAAATTTTTCAACTCATACTGTGACACGCCCTTGCTTATTGTATGTAAAATGATATACGAGTATAATCTACAAATCAACTAGCAAACCAGGCCCGCTTCGCTGGGCGTTAGTTAAGATAAATTAATTAAATTTTAATAATTTTCTAATAAAATAAAAGTAGCCTAAGTTACTCCTTATAACATTAGCTATTTGCGAGAGAAAAACCGTCAAAATCAGTCCAGCCGTATCAGAGATAAATGGAAGTCTTTAGTTAGTGAGGTTTTTAACTAGTGATTCACCCTCGCCCCGCTCGGATTCGTCGCTTCATACATTGTAACAGTTAGTATGCATAGATTTAGCAGAAATAAGATATTTTCCAGCAGTAAAAAGTATCCTATATGTTAGTTAGTTAGTTAGTTAGTTAGAACCAAATTTCATCAAAATCTGTCTAATTTTTTTTTTGTAAAATTGTTCCTTTGTTATGTTTTGTTTTTTGTTTTGTTTAATATGTGTAACTGTAGTCATCCACGACACTTGCGAGGTGGGCGTTAATAACTGCGACACAGTTTTATACTAATGCAGTTATTATCGTTAAGTTGTTTCTACTATACATGTAGTATTAAATATTAAATAAATAAATAAATAAAATTAAAAAAATTCACGTGATGCGTTTACGAACAGGGAGACAGACAAATTCTAAAAATATATAAATTCAGCCTGTTAATGATGAAGTGAAATTAATAATAATAACTATATCAATAAGATTTTTGGCTGTCCGTCTGATTGTCTGTTTGTCCCGGCTAATCTCTGAAACGGATGGACCGATTTTGACGGGATTTTTTTTATAAAGAGTAACTTAGGCTACTTTTATTTTAGAAATTTCATTTATTTTAACTAGCGGAACCCGCGGTTACGCTCGCGCTATATCTAGGGACGAACCCGAGTGAAGCAAGGGGGAATCGCGTCGCGAAAGTGTATATGAAGAGTACAGGGGCAAAACAAGGAATGTCACATAAAAATAAAAAAGTTGAAAAGTAGGGGAACATTAAGATTTTGCTACGTATTATAGATTGCAATGTTATTTAAAAAAATATATTTTTTGTGACATTCCTTGTTTTGCCCCTGCACCCTTTATTTATAAAATATCTCTTTAGGTACAGGAATCGATCTCAAACCTCTACAAAGCTGTTTGTGTTGATAGATGATGATATAAATAAGTATTGTGTTTAAGGGAAAGTGCGATGTAAATGAATTTTAAATAGCCACTTGTATCCGTATCAGCTATTGTTACGCTTTAGTAAATTTACAACGTTCAAAATCCATTGCTTTTTTACCCAAAATTTGACGATACGTTTGACTCAGCTGGTAGTGGTACTTGCTGTGACAGCGGTCGCAGATTCGAGTCTTGCTGAGGCATTCATTTGTAAAGAGCACAAATGCTTGTACTCCAATTATAAGTGTTTCTATTTGAAATATGTACGTATTTAAAGCTATATATGTGAAGAGTATCAGCCATCTGGTACCCGTAACACAAGCCTCGTAGCTTACCACGGAACTAGATGGCGCTGAATGTTAATATACCAATACATTTATTGTGGTATTATTTGTGAACTGTAATAAATTGTTTTTTTTTTATTTTACTCTCAATGACTATTTCTAATTTCATCACTTACAATTCTTACTAATATTATAAACGTGAAAGTAACTCGTCTGTCTGTCTGTCGGGCTTTCACGCCAAAACGACTAAACTGATTCAAACGAAATTTTGTACACAGATAGCCTAAAGCCAGAGAGAGGATATAGGCTACTTTCAAGGCGAAAAAAGCCTATAAGGGGTTAAAATAGGGGATGATAATTTTGTACGGAAATCATGTCATTTTTAATGCTAGAAGCTTTTTTAGGCTTTTGATTAGATAGAAATAAGTAAGACATGCGATATTTGTAAATATTTTATACTAAAGGGGGTACGCTAGCAACAAATAAAGCATCTATTCATTATTTTAATTTGAGTGATTCACATTTTTACTCAAACTGCCTAAAAACTATTGAACCAATTGCCTAAAACGTTGAAAGTAAAAGTGACATTATGTCCTTATCGGATCACATCCAATCAATACTCCCACAAGATTAACTTTCTACTTTTATTTTACACTAGCGACTCACCCTCGCTTCACTTGGATTAGTCCTCAGATTTAGCGCGAATCCCTAAACTATCGCTATACTACAACCTTCCTCGAGAACCGCTCTATCCATTGGAGAAAACAGCATAAAAATCGGTGCAGTAGTTTTTGAGTTTATCGCGAACAGACAGACAGACACGGAGGAGGACTTTGTTTTATAATATGCTAGTGAAAATGTGAAAATCAATAAGTGACAGTAGAACATATTATTTAGAACATAAGGTTATTTATATTAAAAAATTAAAGTAATAATGGCGATATGACTGTGCCTGCTTGCTGTGCCAGCGGTCGCGGGTTCGAGCTCTGTTGGGGGTATTCATTTGTGAGATGAGAGTGAATGTGTAGTGTATAAAGTATCTGGTATCCGTAACACAAGCCTCGTAGCTTACTTTCGATTACTGAATTAGCCGATGCAGAAAAACCATTGGAGTTAAAATATGGTGTTGATAAAGTAAATTTAAATACGGTTAAAATTATTAACGTAGTTCGATCGGTTACTACGTACTTAGTTTTTATATTGTAGCATGTTCTACAAAGGTTTCTTTACTTCACACAATTCTTTACATCACAAAATATTTAACAGTGACCTACTTATTACTTTAGAACATAATTTATCTATATATACGAATTTTCATCAAAATCAGTCCAGCCGTATTACAAACACAGTGACAAACATACAGACAAAAAATACAAACTTTCACAAATATAATAATTGTCCAAATATTTACGTACGGGAACATAACCCGCTACCACATTCAATTACGAGGAAGAAAAGGTTATCCATCGATACTTTAACGAGCACGTATAAAAAGCGATCATTAAAATCCCATATACCTTGTCAAAGAAAGTGTAACACGGCAATTATTAAAAGTCATCAATGTGACTCAGCCTTCAGATATCTAGGTCTTGTAAAACATCTGGTTCATACTTACGTAAAGTTCAACAGGATGTTCAATATCATATAATACTACTAGTGTTACCGCTACTTACCGTTTTACTCTTGACTTTTTTCTCTCTTTCTCCCTATCTCTGCTCTCTTTCTCTCTTTCTCTCTTTTTCTCTTTCTTTTCTCTTATTTCTGCAAACCATCAAAATTTCGAAACCCCATATCACACTGTCATCAGAATTACTACGTGCAAAGATTCTGTGAAACAAGTCTAACCTTACTACTAATCCATCATAATTTTAATCGCAGTACGTATATCTAAGAGTCCTCTTTTAAAAGAACTCTCCACCTACTCTCATTCGACGCTGGTGGACTATAGGTTAAGCCTTCTGGCATTAAAGAAGGCAAGTAACATTACAAAAATACTGGCGATTACCACTTGTCTTACGGCATCGTGAAAAAAAAACCAGCACCTCTTAGGGATCATAGCAAGTTTTCGAAGGACCTATAGTATAGTCCACTAATCCGTAGTTGACCAGCGTAGTGGACTATAAAACTATTGAAGAATTAACTGCCCAGCAGTGGAATATTAAAAAAGGGCTGAAACCATAAATGGGAAACACCTTGAAACGATTTACTTCAGTAATTAGTTCAAATTTTCGTATTCAACAGACGTACGTACTGACATACTTCACTGTGTTTATATACGTGGTGTGTATACAGAGTGTTAGGTAATAAACACATTATGTCACTTAGAAAGTTTTGTTTGACCAACTTATATAGTTAGTAGGTAATGTTATGTCATTGCTGGATTTAAATTTGGTGTAGGAAAGAAAAATGCGAGGTATTTTGTTATTGTAATCGATTATCGATGATACAGGCTGTTGGAAAATATGTAACTGTTTTTATGAGAACACGCTATTTATATAACTTTGCATGTAAATATAAAAATAGGTAATAATAATTATGACGTCTCGTTAGGCTCAGTTGGTAGTGACCCTACTTTCTGCGCCAGCGGTCGCGGGTTCGAGTCCCGCTGGGGGCATTCATTTGTTGAGCACGAACGTTTGTACTCCAGTCATAGGTTTATATTTATAATATGTATGTATTTAAAATGTGTATGTGTAGTATATCAACTATCTGGTATCAGTAACACAAGCCTTGTAGCTTACCACGGAACTAGATGGCGCTGTACGTAATAATGTCCCAACATATTTATTTATTTATTTACAAAACTTAGAAGAGCAGTCTATGTATTTAGCATTATTCGTGACGTGTCATAATTTCCGTGTAGAAAGTTAACTTTTAGTTAATTATAACTCACGACTATGGTAATGTTAGGAAAAGGCATTGTATGATTGTACCTTAACTATCAATAATAAGGCACTTTAAATCAATGAAATCTTTCAAATAATTATTACGTATTATCTCCATCTCGGCAAAACGTTTGGCTCAGTATGTAGTGACCCTACTTGCTGCGGTACGGTCGCGGGTTCGAGTCCCGCTGGGGGCATTCATTTATTAAGCACGAATGTTTGTACTCCAGTCATGGGTGTTTATTTTTTTTTTATGGGACAAAGGGGGCAAACGGGCAGGAGGCTCACTTGATGGTAAGTGATCACCTCCGCCCATGGACATCTGCAACATCACAGGGCTTGCAGATGCGTTGCCGGCCTTTCAGGAAAGGGAGGGAGGGAAGGAGGAGTGAGAAGAACGGGAGTAGGGATGGGGAGTGGGCCTCCCGGACTCTCACTTACCGGACGAAACGCGACAGCATAGCTGCCACTTCACGCCGGTCTCCTGCGAGAGAGTGGTACTATACGGGGCGTGCCGACCCATTCGGCTGCTACCCGAAGGTAACAAGCATATATGTGTTTAAAGTTATATATGTGTAGTGTATCAACTATCTGGTGTCCGTAACACAAGCCTCGTAGATTACCACGGAACTAGATGGTGCTGTGTGTAATGTCCCAAAATAGTTATATTTATTTATCTGTACATAAAATATTATTTGGAAGATCTATTAAAATAGTCAATATGATCGATACAGAGGCCGAATCTATAGTTTTTGAAGGTCTATCTGTCTGGGAATGCATCTTGAAGAAACCGCAGAACAGATTTTGATGAAATTTGTTATCCAGGTTAATAAATAGAAGACTTTAGAGCGAGAAAATATCTCAACTCTAGGAAATTTTGTACTAACCGTTCATAATCAAATTCAAAATGTTTAAACGTCATGACTCTACTACGTATTAAAACCTATCGGACAAACCTGAGCGGTACAAGGGTTAGTCGTCAGTCGTAAATACAAATATGCAGTACAAGTATTTCGCGCGGCTCCGCCCACCTTTTAAAGACCGGAAACCAAGTTATTATGTGTTATATATACTAAAACCTTTATTATCTGCTTCGGTGGTATAGTGGCTAGCATGTACGGCCGCACATCGAGAGGTCCTGGGTTCGCGTTCCGGGTCGGGCCAAGCTTGGTTATTGAGTTTTGCTGTTTAGTAAGCCTCAGCAGAGCACGTAAAGCTGTCGGTCCTGCGACAACATAAATTTTTAAAATTGCATTTTTTATGTAAGTACCGTATATACTTTCATATGCATTTAGTGAAAAGCTGTTAATTTGAAATTACAAACAGACACTTCAATTTTATTTTTATGTATAGACTAGCGACTCACCACCGCGGCTTCGCTCGGGTTCGTCTCGGTTTAATGTCAGCGAAGCCACGGGTTCCGCTAGTTATAAAATAAATAAAATTTCTAAAATTTAACCTCCTCCTTTTTTGAAGTCGGTTAAAGAGTAGCCTAAGTTACTCCTTACATCATTAGCAATCTGCGAGTGAAAGTCTCGTCAAAATCGGTCCAGCTTTTTCAGAGATTACGCGGAACAAACAGACAGACAGACAGACAGACAGACAGACAGACAGACAAAAATTTTAAAAATTGGTTTTTTGCTGTAAGTACCATATATACTTTCATATGCATTTAATGAAAAGCTGTTAATTTGAAATTACAAACAGACAGTACAGATTTGACTTTTCAGTTTCAATAATAGAAAAGTGACAACTGACAAGAAATAGATGTAAATGGCCTACATTTTAATATAAACAATGATTAGAAGTACCGAGTGTATTGCTCAACGCGGCGGTGCGCATTTTAATGACAGTTGGTGGGTCGCTTTAATATTCAAATATTCCATGCATTTTGTGTCCTTGACTAGGCGAGGCGACCTTGGGCTTTGAAATAAATAAATGAAATTAACACACAGCGCCATCTAGTTCCGTGGTAAGCTACGAGGCTTGTGTTACGGATACCAGAACTGATTATCTATACATATATAACTTTAAATACATACATATTATAAATATTAACAGCCTTGACTGGAATACAAACATTCGTGCTTAACAATAAATACCTCCAGCGGGACTTGAACCCGCGGTCGCTGGCACAGCAAATGCAAAATAAAGTTTTGAGCTAAATGTGTCGTCATTTTGTTCAATTTTTGACTTGGTTTCGGGTTTATTCGCGGATTTTTGGTTTCCGACGTATCGAATGCTTTACAGCAATCATGATCACAAGAGGGATTAATACAAATATTTTTCAGAATCGAAAAAAGCTATCAAAATTGGTCCAGAGGTTTTTTGATGATTGAATTTAATTACATTTACCGCCGCACACAGAGTCACTTAATGAACGATTAAGTAGAGAGTCTCCATACTGAAGAACGACTTAATGGTTCGTTAAGAGACTTTGAGTGCGGGAGTTAAACTTATTTTAATTATTATTATATTTAAACTCTTAAAATTGGGTTACATTTTTAATATTACAAAAGTCCCCTTAACTTCAACATAAAAAAAATCATTTGGTACAAAGATTGCTTAAAATACACAAAAATCACCCAAAACCTATTCACCGACTTCAAAAATAAGAAGTTATTATTATTCTTTGAAGTCAGTCTAATATCACTATCTTCTGAACGTCAAACGGAAGCACGAAGCTACTCTGTAATATGTAATTTATTGAAATCCAATACTTTGAACAGAACAGATAGCTTACGTAAGAACTTGAGTCATTGATTACGACACGTTTGGCTCAGTTGGTAGTGACCCTACTTACTGCGCCAGCGCGGCGGTCGCGGGTTCGAGTCCCGCTAGGGGCAATCGTTTGTTGAGCACGAATGTTTGTACTACAGTCATGGGTGTTTATATCTATAATATGTATGTATTTAAAATTCATATATCTGTGGTATATCAACTATGTGGTATCCGTAACACAAGCCTCGTAGCTTATCACGGAACTAGATGGCGCTGTTGTAATAATGTCCCAACATAATGTTGTACTCATTCATATTCAGATTGTGATGTAACTCTGATAAAGAATACAATACTAATATTATCTAATTGTATAGTGTATATAATAAAAGCGAAAGGCCTCACTCATCACGAAATATCGAAATTCGCTTGAAGTAAAAAGATAAAATTTGGCAGGGAAGTAGTTTGTAGTTAGTTCGCTAAGCAATAAATTTGGGACAGGGCCGGATTAAGGAGGTTTAAGGGCTCTCTCTAGTTTGTATGCAATTCCTTCATTTTTCGTGCTACAAATTGTACAGCATCTAGGGACGAACCCGAGTGATGCGGTGCGTTTTTAGGTTCATGCACATACCAGCGTACTCGTCTCACTCAATACTCATACAAACTCGTACTCGGAGTCACTCAATGAACTTAATTATTAAGTCGTTCTTTAGTATGGAAATTCTCGATTCAATGGTTTAAGTGACTCTGAGTGCGGCAAACAGCGTTGCTACAGTTCAATAAGAAGGTTCTATTTAGAGGAATAATTCTGTATTCCAATTTATACAAATTCGTGATGAAATATTTAAATGTTTAAAAATGTTGGGGCATTATTACAACAGCGCCATCTAGTTCCGGAATAAGCGTACGAAGCTTGTATTACGGATACCAGATAGTTGATACACTACTTACACATATAAATTTTAAAAACATACATATTATAAATATTAACACCCATGACTGGAGTACAAACATTCGTGATCGTGATCAACAAATGAATGCTCCCGGCGGGACGCTGGGGGCGGGTGTGTGTAGTACATCAACTACCTGTTATCCGTAACGCTTACCACTAAAGCTTACCACGAAACTAGATGGCGTTGTTGTAATAATGTCCCAACATATAAAAAAAATATATATAATGCACAAAAGACAGCCTTATTACTATTTAAAGCGATTTGTTCCAAACAATCTTCTGACATAAGAACTCTTTAGGGGAGATACCCAAAAAGCGTATGGATAAGCAACTGTACATTTACTTAAAAATTCGATTTTTCCACGAAAAAAAATATTCGAAATTAGCATCAATTAGTCTTACATAATTAACTAATGTTTTTCATTTAATTTGATTACAAAGTTCGAGGGTCACGGGTTTGACTCCAGATCAACGATTATGTTACAAACAAAACTTA
The DNA here is from genome assembly GCA_951802675.2 of Boloria euphrosyne. Lineage (NCBI taxonomy): Eukaryota > Metazoa > Arthropoda > Insecta > Lepidoptera > Nymphalidae > Boloria > Boloria euphrosyne. The sequence continues at coordinate 426,729 of OX637898.1, read as the reverse complement.
ATTGTTTTGATCCACTTATAAAGACATGTAGAGAAAGCGGACGTTGCGCAAGCGCACAATTGGATGACCTAACCTCGCTAAATATGGAAGGTTATATTTTATTCTTCACTAAAGTGTTAAAAACTTTCATTAGTAACAAGATTTGCAAACGTGGAGGGGAGGCTTTTGCCCCTTAAAGATTAACTTTTGTTAGCTACTCACTGCTGCACTCAGAGTTACTTTATGAAACATTAAGTCGAGAATCTCCATACCCAAGAACGACTTAATGGTTTATTAAGTGTCTCTGAGTGCGGCGGTTAGTATAGTAGGGCGTTTAATAGGGCTGAAATAGGGCTTCCTGCTTCCTTCCTTCCTTCCTCCGTACGAGTGGGATCTGGCCATTGTCCACAACACTGCCTTAGTGTGAGTTGGTGTACTGCTCACGTCTTTTGTAAACCTATTAATTTTTCTCAACATGCAGGTTTCTCTACACCGTAAGTTATGTAATTATGTTCGAAATTATTCGCACATGAAAATATCCTAGGTGCGAGACCTGGGATTCGAACCCACTTCACTCGGCTATCCAAGCGAGCACGCTACTACTAGGCTACCATTTTATCTAACTAGATCTAAATAGTTTAATCGAACTTCTGTTAATTTAGTATAAAACTTGTCAAAAGACAGACAAACATTCTAAAAACACAATCAGACATGTATCGATAATATTCAATTTCAATAACATTTTCCAAAAAATATTTCACGTACAGATTTGACTAAGTTTAAATTTTATTGTACGTATCAATGATATTCTAACTAAATAAATAAAATAAATATATTGTGAGCGCGCAATCGTGAAGACTCGAAAACGTCCTAATTGGGACGTATTGCCTTTAGTCTGTGTCACGCATGGCGATGAGTGGTACGCTGCTAAAAATTTAAAAAAAATGCCATCCTGTGTATTTAGGAAATGCACCAATTATGATACCAAAGTTAATAAAACACAAGGGATCTCATACCACATGTAAGAACGCAGTATACTTCGATTTGTTAATATATTTCAATTATTTGCCTAATATTCTGATAAGTCATCGGTCGCTAGACTAATGTTTGTTTACATTGACGCGCAATTGACAAAACTAGCTGTCTCTTTTTTTTCTTATTGATTTTATCGACTATCCCCTTTCTATCATTTTGACTTGTAGTGAAATGTACCATGGAGATTAGAAACCAGGAGAACCAAGGCCCTAGAATGTAGTGTCTCAGAAATATTGTCAAACCAAGGAGGCGCTGCGATCGCTATGTTGTCTCAATGCCTAACTTCACGTTGTCACAATAGTGACAGTACTCATAAATAGCTAACTTGACAGATACTACTTATTGACGGCAGCGCGCTATAAACTCTACAAATTTTCAGAGACAGACGGGTAATGCTTTAGTATGAAGCGTTGGTTCTCCTGTATCTAACCTCCATGAAATGTACCTTGAATGAAAAGTGTGTATGTGTGCAGCGCGGAACACTTTTTTCGGTTGTTTAGTGAGCGTATAACATATCTGTCTATTAGAATATCATTGGTACGTATAGATTGTAATGAAAAGTATTTCGATATGAATGTCATCAAAAATACAAAGTTTTTTAATATAGAGGTTGCGTAAATACCTCTCGCAAAGTATAATTTACCGGTCGTTAGCTATCCGTTACAATGCTATGGTTCCACATATCAAATACTAGTGTTATTATTTGACTTTCCTTCTGTGAAATCCTAGCTTTTACGAGTTTCGTTACGATCTCACTAACCAAATAAGTTTTTTTGTATATACTCGTAAATAATATGGATTAGAGGTTTCTTTTTTCAATTTTGCATATAATTTTTGAGTTTAAATTATATTTCCTAAGGTAAGGCTAACACGTACTAAACCAGTGCGGTGGACTATAGCCTGACCCATCATCCACTCTGTAGTGAGGGAGGCTTGGGCCAAGCCATGGCCCATGGGACGTTAAAAAGGGCTAAAGACAAGGTGTCCTTTACTTTTTGTAAAGAAGCTGTAAAAAAAGGTTTTTAGGTATCGTAGAATCGTAAGAAAATCCGTAAATAAGTTAGTGAGTTTAGCCGAAATTATTTATAGCAAACATAGCGCAAAGGAGAACTTTAACTTCTCAATTGATTTTTAAATACAATTTTAATAAATTTTGTCAAAGATAATATAAAATTAAAGATCTCAGAGATGGCAAACCATTCAACCCCAAACGGTAGTGCCACGCTTGTTGCCTTCGGGTAGCAGCCGAATGGGCTGGAATTCAGGAGACCGGCGTGAAGTGGCAGCTATGCTGTCGCGTTTCGTCCGGTAAGTGAGAGTCTGGGAGGCCTACTCCCCATCCCTCCTACTTTCCCCCCTCACTCCTTACTCCCTTCCTCTCCCTCCCTCCCTTTCCTGAAAGGCCGGCAACGCATCTCATCTTAAGTTTTGTTTGTAACATAATCGCAAGCCCTACAGTGTTGCAGATGTCCATGGGCGGAGGTGATCACTTCCCATCAGTGAGCCTCCTGCCCGTTTGCCCCCTTTGTCGCATAAAAAAAAATTGGTTAATTAAATTATTGCTCGACCAAAAAATCGAACATGGGACTTCATATTCACTACAAAGGCTTTCAACAAAATTTTACTTTTTGTCATATATTTTCTTATATTCGTAATTTAAACAATACCCTATTGTTAAAACGGTATAGTGCGTAAGCTACAAGGCCATACTAGAGATTGCCTTCTACTGTGCAGATATGAAATGCAACTGATTGTACTGTGTAGTAACATTATATCCACATTAGATGACACGTTTGGCTCAGTTTGCAATGCAATTGCAATTGCTACGCCAGCGGTCGCGGGTTCATTGTTGACAAAGATGTTTGTACTCCATAATAGCTTGTATTTAAAGTTATCGATGTAGTGTATCAACTATCTGGTATCCATAACACAAGCCTCGCAGATTACCACGGAACTAGATGGCGCTGTGTGTGTAATGTCCACCAATGACTGGAGTACAAACATTCGTGCTCAACAAATGAATGCCCCCGACGGGACTCGAACGTGCGACCGCTGGCGCAGCAACTAGGGTCACTAGAAATTAAACCAAACGTGTCGTCTTATTATACGTGTATATACAAACAGATTTCAAAAGAAATTGGCAAAAATGCTTCCTGCGTTTCCTTTTTGGGTGAAAAAGGTGTCAAAAACTTGTCTTTCCTGTCACCAGTAGATGCGATCAGACGAGGTGTGATGTCTTTTAAAAATTCACCGCAAAAGGTTTCACCGCAGAAGATATTGAAAGGCATTTTAAGATAATTTTATATCACTAGTAAGTTATCATTGCTTCGCTCGTGTGTAGAGCTCCATCTTATCACATATGCAAGTCAAGATCTATCGTTTACTATATTGTATGCACAATCAGCTCCTGATGTAGTCCCGGGGGCAAACCAACGCACTTGTCCCGGGCGACAGATTCGGGGGCACCAAAATCATAGTAATGTAATCAGCCCTTGTTTTAACGTTCCACTACTGGGGGTGGGCCTCCCTTCAATATTTTCATATATCATTGCGTGTCTCCTCACGATATTTTCTTTTAACGTAAGACAAGTGGTAATCATGTTAGAAAAGTTATCAGAGGTGCGAAACCAGGATTTGAACCCGCATCACTCGGATATTCTAAAAGCCCAGACCAAAAGTGAACTTATGGACTCGAGATGCCGTATTGAGATTTGCCGTATTATAAATTGAAGTCATTTAATGAGTGAAGGGTGTCACAATTAAGTTTCTGCCCAGGTTTAAAAAAATCGTAGATCCGAGGCAGTTCCAAATCCATTCAGTTTTAAATTTTAACAAACACACATCATATAAGAACTTTATTTGTAGCAGTAGTGTGAGAAATAATACGTTTTAAAGTACATTTTTAATTTATATTTGAATATCAAGCTTTCTTCCTTTTCCTCGTGCTAACCGCAGTCGTACCGCAGAACGAGAAAGTTCAAGTTGAGTCTTTCACTGTCGCATAAGCCATGCAATATACGTACAGATAAAAAACATTGTTTTATATCACATACTAGACGTTTGTCCGGGATTCGTCGGTGTTTAGGGTTTTTTTTTGTAGCCAAAGGCAAAAACTGTCTGTCTGATTATTTCGTTTTTTTATCAATTTCATTGGTTCGTTGTTGTATGTATGTAGCTTCTTTTAACATGCCACAATTGTGTATAAAACTCCCTTCAGTAAACGAGAATCAGGCCATAGGTCAAGTACGGGTGGCCGGACTTCACCTATACTTCACAAACTAGCTAGGTTTTCTCAGGCAGATTTCCTAGCAATATTATCCTTCACCATAAGACAATTAATTTGAATCCACTTCTTTCAATTCCCCAAGTAAGCGCATTTTTTTATGGGACTAAGGGGGCAAACAGGCAAGAGCCTCACCTGATGGAAAGTGATTACCTCCACCCATTACCACTGGGCTATCACTGACGTTTTAATACATACACAAAAATAGTCTATTAGAGTACTTCTTTATCGAAATCAGTCAAAATATTTCTTTCCAAAAATGCGAGCTCATCGGACGCCAGTTTTAATTCATTTAAGCAAGTCATCCGACATCTTGTTGCATCCACAATATACATGTGATTAATCAAACACAACTTTCTATTCTATTGATGGATATTACGAGTGCGATTAAAACTTATACAATATTATTAGTATTTATTAACAAGACAATGTGATGCGGCATTGGCTTTTGAGGCGGAGGTTAAAGATTCTATCCTGATGAGATAATTATAAATGAAACTGTCTTTCATATCTTATTGCGGATTTATTTAGATTTTTAGTTCCCGACGATTCGAATGATTTACAGCAATCATGGTCACGGGAGAGACAATATCCGTCTCCGTATCAAAATCCGAAAAGATAGTTTCATTTATAATGTCAAATATTCGCGTAAATCTAAGACAGTATTCTGATGAGGTAACTTGAAAAATCAACAAACTCCTCAAGATTTACATTTTTTAATCATAAAATTCATATTATTGTTCTAGCCAATTTATGGGGCTATTTTTGTCAATCGATTTCTTGTACAAGTAGGATCTAATGTCGCTTCACTTTGACTTAGGTAGTGTACCCATAGAACTTTTTTTAGATTTACGTGAAAATTTGTTATTTAAAAAAAAAATCAAATAATCCTGACACTATTCTGTATAGCAAAATATCGAGAACCAAAATTACCGAAAGACCCGAAAATACTACTAAGCGCAAACTGAAGCCACATGTACTTCGAAACTTAACTTTCTGACCAACTACCCTACTTTTAAAACAGAACAAAACAAGAAATTTATTTAAAAAGATTGAAAAAGCGAGGCGAATGGATATAATTGAATGTGCTGTAAGCTTTGATAGCCATGAAGCTATGCAGATTTCATAACAAAGTTAACATGTTTTTTATCATCTTATCTAGTGTTTGTCGATGGCTTTGCTCTTAATTTATGTAGGTATAAGTTCTCGACTAGGCACTAGGAGTGGTAACGTGATTACGAGTATTGTAAGCACGAAAGTTTGTTTGTACATTATATGTACAATGTACTTAAGCGACTCCCCCTCGCTTCGCTTAGGTTCGTCCCTAGTAATAACTTGACCGAATTTTTATTTGTAACTTTATTATATTATGTAGTCTCTGTACAGAGAAAACGAGGTTATAGTAGTTTCACTGTATAGTATTATATAATCTGTGGTCACTTACCCTACATAATGCCTAAATATTTTAATTGCAACACTCTCCAAATTCATCATTTTTTGACTGCCCCGGGTTCAAATCCCGGGTTGGTTCTAATAAGGGCCATCTAGCTCCATGGTAAGCTACGAGGCTTGTGTTATGAATATCAGGTAGTTGATACACTACACAATATGACATTTATAAAATAAAATACATACATATCTATAGGTACATGTAAATAAAATTGAAGTGTCTGTTTTTAATTTCAAGTTAACGGCTTTTCACTAAATGCATATGAAAGTATATACGGGACTAATATCAAAAAAATATTTTTTAATTTTTTGTCTATCTGTCTGTCTGTTCCGGGTAATCTCTGAAATGGCTAGACCGATTTTGACAGGACTTTCACGCGCAAATAGATAATGTTATAAGGAGTAACTTTAGCTACTTGCAAATTTTATTTATTTTAACTATGTAGTGGATCCCGCGGCTTCGCTCTCGCTATATCTAAGGACAAGCGAGGGTGAGTTGGTAGTTATTATATAAATATAAAAAATGTTAAAAATATATCAACCGTTATCTCTTAATATTTTGATATAAATATGTAAACAGGTAAATTTCAGATTTTAACAAAAGAGTGCAAAAATGTGGCAAAAAATAAAATAGGAACGGCCATCTTATATAGTATTAATCTTGTACTTAATGCCTTTTAGTTACAAAAGTCTATCAATAATTACCCAATTACCCAGAAAACTCAACCACACGTGACACGACCCTGATTTTAAAACAAGTGTTTTAGTGTCATAATAATCAATATTTACACTTATGTAGGCCTAGTAGACCTTATGATATAAATAACCTGTTCGTACTATTTCATTTCCGTAATTAAACGCCAAATATTACGTTAAGTTGAATACAGTTGTTTCCTATTTAGCACGTTATGTATGCACCGGTCAGTTATATAATGTGTTCCGAGGTTTCAGTCGACTTCAACAGGTATTTTGTTCAAGACGTGCATTTTTGTGTTTGTTCTATAAAGTAAATAAAGTGTTTGTGTATATTTATGAATGGCTAAATTAAGTAATTTGCTAATAAAGGGATTTTTTGTGTTAAAATGTGAATTTTTGTGTAATTGTTCAATATTTTGTGTTTTATGAATCAAATTTCGTAACTCAGTCTCGTCATGCGTTTTGGATGTAAACAAAAACGCTTTCTCGTAAAGATCTTAGATGTTTATATTTAAATCTATTGGAATTATCATAATAATTAACGTATTTTTTAATAGATTCTCTGTGTTAAAACAATTTATTTTGAATTATAATGAAGTGCCATTCAGTGCTGATAGTATTTTTGCTTATTCTCAACGTATGTGTAAATGTTAAGCTTTTTGATATTAAATTTCCTAAGTTATTCAAGAAAATTGAAGAGAAAGAGGAGATTAAAGGTATTTACAACTACGACCAAGATCTTGTATCAAATTCTAATAACTATCCCATAATAAATATTATTATATATAAATTTGTAATTTTATGTTTGTTACTCAATTACGCCAGAACGCCTGAACGGATCTAGATGAAATTTGTCATGTTTTGGTAGATTATAGTCCGGAATAGCTCATAGGTTACTGTTATCCCGGAAGAATGTACGGTTCCTGTGGGATAAAATATTTTGTTTTTCACACGAGGAATTGACTATCTTTTTGCATAGTGACAGTTGATACGTGCCTAGGGAGTAGGGACGTACCCTACGTACGTTTCATGTGGATAAAAATATACAAAAGATTTCGCGTACTTTTCTATCGACCTTTAACCTACAATTTATTAATATTAGTTTATTTTCAAGTCTTCATAAAAGGTTTGACCAGAGTTTGCTATGTAATCCTAGCTCTACCATTTTAAAAAAATATTTACAAATGATATACTTACATATTTTTTTTTAACTTTTTATACATTTATTTACAATAAAGGAAATTACAAGTAACTTAACTATATATACAAAGCAGATGTACACTTAATTATTACTGTACAAGTCGTGTCCGCGTGGAATAGTGGCAAGAATGCTAGCTGCATTCCCCCGTTGAATGGCGATGCCGATTCTTTGGGCGAAAAATGAGCCAGCTCTCCTGTCACCAGTGGAGGCGATAAGACGAGGTGTTAAGTCTTTTAAAAAATGCTTAGCACTTTGACTCCATGGGCCAAGGGTTTCATAATTTTTATCTTTTGTCGCTCTTTCTATTAGGAAAAATCGTATTAAAATCTGTTGCGTGGATTAGAATAAGTAAGCGGACAAATATACAGATGCAGAAAAAGGCTTTGTCTCATAGGTACTATGTACGAGTACATAAGATAATAAGATTAAGTAGAGTCTTTAATAACACTAGTTTTATTTTTCCTAAATGTTATGTTATGTTTGACGACTCGTTTGGCTCAGTTGGTAGTGACCCTACTTTCTGCGTCAGCGGTCGCGGGTTCGAGTCCCGCTAGGGGCATTCATTTGCTAATCACGAATGTTTGTACTCCAGTCATGGGTGTTTATATTTATAATATGAATGTATTTAAAATTTATATGTGTAGTATATCAACTATCTGGTATCCGCAACACAAGCACGTAACGTAGCTTACTGCGGAACTAGATGGCGCTGTTGTAATAATGTCCCAACATATTTATGTAAATATTATATTTTTGGTCACAGGTTGTGGAGTGGCCGTCGGCAAGCAAACAGCGCAGCGGAGAATCGTCGGCGGAGACGATGCGGGCTTCGGCACATTCCCTTGGCAAGCATATATTCGTATAGGATCTTCCAGGTTAACGATTTTTATTTTTAACTAGCTTTTTAACTACTAAACTTAACTTAGACACACGTTTGGCTCTGTTGGTAGTGATCCTACTTTCTGCGTCAGCGGTCGCGGGTTCAAGTCCCGCTGGGGGCATTCATTTGTTGAGCACGAATGTTTGTACTCCAGTCATGGGTGTTTATATTAATAATATGTATGTATTTAAAATTTATATATGTATAGTATATCCACTATCTGGTATCCGTAACACAAGCCTCGTAGCTTACCACGGAACTAGATGGCGCTGTAATAACGTCCCAACATATTTATTTATATATTTACTTAGTATGTAGTTAGAAACACTTAATTCCAAAGATTTTTTCCAAAGATATAAAATACATATAATTAAAAATTCAATTCCAATGATTGAAGTAAACTACTTAAAAAATTAAAATAAACAAAAGTGTCACAAAAAAATCTATACATACAAACAATACGGATGTATTTTTATTTGTAATATAAAGTAAATACGTATAAATATGTTCCGTTATTTTTATATAACTTGTAGCTTACTCCATTTGCAACTCGTTAAAATTATTATGAATTATTATTTCATATTAACTCATGCATTCTGTTTGATGCATTTTTACTGCAATTTATACTATTAATATTGAATTTTAAACCTTATATTATAATATAAAAAGTATTGAATTAACTCTTTCACCCGACTTTATTTGTAAAATTAGAGAAAAAGACGATTCTCTGCATTTGGACCTATTTATATACATTTCTATCGTTTATTGCCAGAAAAATCTAGTCAAAGTATATTCATACTAGCAATTCCCGCGGCTTCGCCCGCGTTCTATTCACTATAAAAATAGGTTTATAAGTATTTTAAGTTGCCAGATCATAAAAAAATGTCTAAAAATAAAAAATCTGGAGAGGGCCACCCTTATCACCTAGCGGAATAAAGAATAGCCTACAACCTATTCTCAAATCTATCAAATATACACAAGAAAAAAACATTAAAATTGGTCAAGCCGTTTCGGAGGAGTTCGTTAACAAACATTGTGACACGATATTTTTATAATATATTAGATTAGATTTTTAAAAAAAGATTAGGTATGTACTATGTACAAATATATGGAATGTTAATTTTATGTACAAAATGTATATAGATACAGGATAGTTTCGAAAGTAAATCACGAAAAAAAGGACAAATAAACAAAAACACTTTTGGACTTACTATTTTTGGTGGTAAAAATCTAATTAGATTCTTTAAAATGAGCAATTACTATAAACTAAAACCACTAGCACTATTAAAATATTTATTTACATATTAATTAATTATTTAACTATTTGCATAAGTTCGTTTGATTGTGAATTTTCTATTGTTTTTTTTTAAATATTTATTATATTAACAATACTAATAGTAATTAATACATTAAAAATATAATTTTACAGATGCAACATGCTTATGTCGTTTTTCGAGCTTATCGGTTGGAAGCAGTGTTGGATAGAGAGGTAAATGTGCGAAAGAGACAGCACGTAGATTGGTAGGAATAGTAGAAATGGTAGTTTTTGTTAAAAATGTGGTAAAAAAATTACTCATAATGGTAATTTTTGGCTTTTGGGTTTTCTTTTTATTTGAAGACATATTTACGTATAGACATTAGACACTATTCTTATTATTTTCTTTTTTTATCCTAAATCAAATTATTATTCTAGATAAATTGCATGTTTATACATAATAGTATATTCTTATAGTTTTATCGAATGAAAAATTAAAGTATTGTAGTATTTTTAGTTCATCTGTAAATGAAAGAAACGCTATAAATATTTTCACAAAAAGTTTTATAGTTCTACAAGTAATTTTGGTTATAAACTACTTTCGCACATTCCTCTTCTATAGCATAGTAGTTTGTAAGATTTATTGTATAGTATTGCATGATCTTGCATGTGTAATTAAAATTTACTAATAATTTTTTCTTACAAAAAATCACTTTTGTATTTCGCTTTACATATTATATGCTTAAGAATAAAAATCCTCCCGATCGATTCTGACCACGGCGGCCAATTTCATTGAGACTAGCCAACTGCAGGAGATATGATAGTGCAGACACAAGTGCACTCTCTATTCCTGTCACTCTCGTACTCCGACGGGACGACTATTCGACATGACCAGTGAGAGATAACGCACAGGACCGACGGCTTCACGTGTTCTGCCTCGGACCGGATGAAACACCGCCAACTTCCGAACTCCGGGCTGTTAAAGCTTACTCAACGGAAAGACTCAATAACTAATCTTAGCTCAACCCGTTACTCGAACCCAGGACCTCCGACCCCAGGATGTGCATCCTAACATACTAACTAGCCACTACACTACCGAGTTCAAGCTTGAGATTCTAGAAAGAATACATATTTTTTTTATTTATTTATAGTAGTTTGCCGCTTTTGGAAGCGGGATCTAATCCGGATGTCGCACCTCTGATATTGTCATGTGATTCGGGTTTTGTCGCAGATTTAATAAAAATCTAAAACAAAAATTGTTGGTAGGCATTGTGTGTAAGAAGTATAATAATTGATCTCTAAGTCATGAAAAATCTCAGTTTCTCCTAAACCAAAAATCAAAATAAATCCGTGACAAAATCCGAAAAGATAGTGTAATTAAGAGCATCAAATATGCGCGTAAATTTAAGAAAGTATTAAAATTTATATTTAATGTACCTAAGTAGTATAGAAAAAAATTGCTGAACCTTTAATCAGCAAATTGTTATTCAACCTCATAATAAATTGTATGGCTTTTATATGTAACATTTATATAAATATTGAAAAGGCAGTAGTAGCCCAGCCGAAACGCGCTCGCTACCGAGTGATGCAGATTCAAATGATATTGTCATGTGCGAATCATTTCCTATTATGATTACCACTTGTCTTACGGTGAAGGATAACATCGTGAGGAAACCTGCATGTCTGAGAGAACCTAGCAAGTTTTCGAAAGACATGTGAAGTCCGCCAAAACACACTAGGTCAGCGCGGTGGACTATCCCTGATCCCTCTCGTACTGATGGAGGCCCGTGTTCAGCAGTGGGATGTTAAATAGGGCTGAAAGTGATATATTTCCTTTGTATTTATTATAAATTCTAAGATATTATATATTTCACATATCATTTTCATTCATCGCATGTGGTACACTAATTAGGCCGCCCTACTTCGCAACATTACATTGCTTCTCTTGCAAGAGAGTAGTAACAATGCCATAAAGGAGTTTACGCAATGTACTCGCGTGTGGTGCGAGATTGGTCATTTTATTTATTATATTTTAACGATTTCCTGCCGTTTTTTACAATTTAATATCGTATTTCATAAATATGTCATAGACAAATTGGCAAATCAGCCAGTTTATTAGCTGAGTTGCTATTTGTTGGCATTATAATTTGTTTAACATTGCTTAAATATGTTGTAACAATAATTGAAAGAGGAGATATAGATATGACCAAGAAGCTTTTTTCTAATAGACATTTTTTTAATAGGTGTACTAACTTTAAGTAAAATGAGTTTTGTATTGAATTTTGGTATGTAATGAACAGTTTGTCAAAAATATGTACATATATTATTTAAGTATACTTACACGTTTACTCGTGTATGTTTTCGTAGAAATTGATAAGCAATATGAATTCATCGACTCTGTCATTTGAAAGCTTATTCAGTTCAATTCAATTATTTTATACAATGGGTTCAAAAATTATTGCAATCGTCAAACATCTTAAGCATCGCTCATATAACTATTTCCTCAGTTAACTATTCCAATTTTTCATAAACTTCAAGTTTTTCCAACTTTTCTATCTTCCCAATGTACAAAAACCTGTAATTACACGCTGTATTTTCATTTCTATATAATAGTACCATTGATCTACTAGGAAAAAAGGTGTAGATACGTCATACGCGCTCAAAAAGTGGCACACTAAAACTAGGTAAAATTGGCCTACCTGAACTTGTCACACTTGTCACTTGTCAAAAATGCCGTCGTGTGTGATGAGATTTTGCACCAACTATACTAAAAAAACTTCCAAAAGCCAAGGAATCACTTATCATTCGTAAGTATTACAATTCACATGGTTTATTTATTATTTTACAAATAATCAGTAACTATTCTCTAAAATTTTGTCTCTATTCGCGACGATACAAAGAGCTATATAGTTGTTTCTTTTTCGCACGTATGCTTAGACTTGCCGTCCTACTTTATCTGAACTATAAGTGATCATATTTTATTAGTGTGGCGTCTATTATACGTGTGTGCGTTTTGTGCCATTTTAAAACACCGTTTGCCTTGTAAGTGACCTATCTACACCTTTTTTCCTAGTATATCAATGAATAGTAGCTTCCCTAGACTTGTATTGACATAAAAATAAAATATTCGCAAGTTTAAAGCCGATTGATATAAAAAATTAATTTTTAATCACTAAACGAAACTTTCCAGGTGTGGAGGTTCCCTTATATCGCGACGTCATGTGGTAACGGCGGGCCACTGTGTTGCGCGCGCGCAGCCGCGTCATGTGCGCGTCACGTTGGGTGATTACGTCATAAACTCGGCGGCAGAACCACTGCCTGCGTATACTTTTGGTGTGAGGACCATTAAGGTTTGTAATATTTGTATGGGTAATACAATAATAATTTAAATAAAATTGTAACTAAATAGGAAAACGGAAAATTGTTAACGGAATCGTTTAAATAATATGCCAATGTTACCATGGATTTTTTCGAAAATTGGTTCAAATTGGCATAACTTGAACGAATGGATGGATGTTTGGTAGAAACTAAATTTTTACTTTCACACGAGACCGACTATAACTACATGGATTTTGATAAAACTTTACATAAACGTGATACTTCTAAAATATATAATTCATACTAATATTATAAATGTGAAAATATGTTTGTTAGTCAGTCTTTCTTCCATTTTGAAACGGAGCGACTGATTCACATGATTTCTTGTGTTGAGACAGTTGGATGGCTCGAGACTCGAGAGTGTCGGTGTTATAATACAATTTAAAATAATAAATAAACTACACATGCGTAGCTAGCGTACTGAAGAACATCAAAAAATAAACAATGACTTAAAAATAATTGTCTTAATAAAAATTTCAGGTTCATCCACTGTTCAAATTTACCCCACAAGCCGACCGCTTCGACGTCGCCGTGCTCACGCTTGACAGAAACGTACATTATATGCCTCACATAGGTAAGAATGACCAGGATGGAAAAATATTTATTTATAAACCTTTGTTACATCAGAAAAATATATACGATTCAGTAAGGATACCGAAATTTACAATCGCGGAGACATTCAAACACGTCTGCCAAAGCAGACCACACAGCCGCGGGGTTGCTCCACAGTCCACTCTGCTATCAGAGAAGTAGCAGGAGCAATCCCTAATGACACACCGCCCACCGAAGTGGGCCACCTCCATATTCGCTTCTTGGCTTCGCGCCCGGCTGGCACTAATGAACTAGTATAACATCAATACTTTCAGCATTAAAATTTTGATAAAATTAAATTGCCAGAAAATTGTGTTATTAATTATTTGATATTGTAATTGCACAAGGAACCTATGGTTCACGATCAATCAGACTCTGTCTGTAGTGATCCTAGTAATTGCTATGCCAGCGCAACGGTCGCAGACTCGAGTCCCGCTCGGGGCATACATTAGTGTGAGGATCTGAAATGATGGTCATGTTTTTAAATTCATATGTGTAGTGTCTCAACTGTCTAGTATCCATTACACAAGCCTCGTAGCTCCCCAGAAACTAGATAGAGCTGTGTGTCCATACATATTTAAATATAGACGCAATCGAGAAGAGCAAGCCCCGTAATAATTATGTTGCATTAACTTTTCAGCTCCGATATGTCTCCCAGAGCGTGGATCAGAGTTTCTAGGGCAATACGGCTGGGCGGCTGGCTGGGGAGCTTTGAGTCCAGGGTCAAGACTACGTCCCAGAACGCTCCAAGCTGTGGATGTACCGGTTCTTGACAATAGAGTGTGTGAACGATGGCATCGAGCTAATGGTGAGACTGTATTTTCAATTTTTTGAATTCATAGTGAATTAATTAATATAGTCTTATAAATAAAAAAATATTATTTGGTATTCATGAATTATTTTTAAGACTGTAGTATACATATATGTGGCTAACCTCATGTTTCCTCGTAAATCATAGGTCGTAGATTCGATTTTGTAACGTCTATAGGTAACGGGTGTAGATATCATTAAAAATGGAAATGACTTTTTAAGAAATCCATCAAAAAATCGTTCAAATCAATTTAGTATCAGGTATAAAAAGTGTTATCCTAAACTATTATAAAAAGTGAACTACAATTAATAAAAATACTAATACATAACTATGTTTCAGGTATAAACGTAGTAATATATCCAGAAATGCTCTGCGCTGGGTATCGAGGAGGTGGGAAGGACAGTTGCCAAGGAGATAGTGGAGGGCCGCTCATGCTGGAGCGGTCTGGAAGGTGGTTCCTTATAGGAGTTGTGTCTGCCGGTTACTCGTGTGCCAGTCGAGGCCAACCTGGCATCTACCATAGAGTGGCCCACACTGTAGATTGGATCTCACACGCTACTTTATCATAGCGAAAACTACCATTTTAAAACCTACTAATTTAGTAGAAATCCAACAAAAACTACCATTTTGGTAGAAATGTCACAAAATCTTAACACAAATTGACATTGACAATACGCTTAGCCAAAAGCTACTGATATTTTTTAAATATTATATACAAACTATATTTCAAATGTATATTTTACCAGATTTTAAATAGATTATTCATAAAATTTCAATTTAGCATCGAATAAAAAAGACTCGTGATAATAAATAATTATAAACAATAAAAGAATCTATCCCTTTTATAAAGGAATGATAATGATAACTATATAATATAATAACAGCATCAGACATTTTACAATTTTTTTTAGCATTATTTTTTTTAATTTTATACTTTTTATAAAATTTATTTGACTGTATTAGCAAAAATGTGATAAAATTTGATTGCAATAGAGAAATACTCGCGTCGTTCGCAATAAAAGTGCCGAAGTAAGGCTTATTGTATATAACCTAATGTATATAGATTACGAGTAAAATGGAAAAACCGATATTTTTCAGTTTACCATATTATTAGTACTGTAAATATTATAATAATTTAATCGTACTGCTTTAATAAATTATTTCAATTTAATATTTTTCCAATTTTTACTATTTCTTTATAATTTTAAGGATTTATGTAAGTAACAACTATCATCCACTATTTAATGTCATTAAGTTAATTAAATATATTTATTGTTAATTTAAACAGAGTTTTATTTTAAAGACTATAATTAAATAAAAAAATAAATATCTTTTTCATCAGTGTTTTTGAAATAAATTACAATTTTCCTTTGCTTTCCCAACTATGATAATGTACGAATTACCTTTTAACACTTTTTAAACTTAAAACATAAACAGCGCCATCTGTGATTATACACTACAAACCATGGGGAAAAAGTAAAGAAATAAATTGTACTAGTGGTCGCCCTGAGGTCGAAATTCGACCATAATTAATAAACTTCCTCGAGAACCACTCTTTCCATTTGTAAAACAGCATGAGCATCCGTGCAGTAGTTTTTGAGTTTTGCGCGAACAGACAGACAGACGCGGCAGAGGACTTTGTTTTATAATATGTAGTGATGAAAATATTATATTTAATTATCAACTTTTATCAGTATACAGTATATACTGCTTACTTAAATAATATGCGAACGTATATATATATTTAAATGAAAAGTTTTAATTAAATAATTCGTCCATTAATTTCATTAATATAACTATCACTAAATAAAAGTATAAGAAATACATTGCTAAGATACTACTAGTAGTATCTTCAATCTTGTAATACAAAAGTAATAAAAAAGTAGATTTTACAAGAATTTATTGTTAAACTGATATTATAGGTTCTATTCCGTTAATACTTTTAACGGGATAATTTATTACATTTTATACATTATTAAAATATAACATTAAAAGTTAACGATATTCATTGGTTACCATCCAATAGGTATTTTATATTTATCTACAAGTTTCATTAAAATCTTATAAAGAGGACGATAATAACGTTTCAAAGCAGATGCAGATATTTTATTTTCGCCAATCGTCTCTTGCAGTATTTGCTGCCAGGTTTGGGAATGGCCACGTGACATCAGGTCCCTAAAATAAAATATTAACAAATAATAATATGTCGACGTGATGTCCCACTGCTGGGAATGGGCCTCTCTTCTACACGAGCTATACGAGGGGGATCAGGCCGTAGTCCACCGCGCTGGCCTAGTGCGTGTTGGCGGACTTCACATGTCTTACGAAAACTAGCTAGGTTTTCTCAGACACGCAGGTTTCCTCACATTGTTTTCCTTCACCGTAAGACAAGTGGTAATTCGTTAGAAATAATTTGCACATGAATCAGAGGTGTGAGACCCGGATTTGAACTTGCATCACTTTCGAGCGCGTTACCACTGGGCTGCCACTGTTCAAATATGAATCATCATCTTTGAAATTTCACTTTTTAGCTAAAATTTTAGAATTAAGGTATTTTACTTACTTCAAAATCTTGCCAGCAGGCTTCGACCCATAAATATCGCATCTGTTTAAATAAATAGTAAAAGGCAGTGGGTCTTTCATATTGCGATGACCGAACACTGCTGCTTTACAAAGATTCTCAAATATCTGATGCTGGACAAAGCTGCTTAGGAAGTACCTGCAATAATATTAATATAAACAAATAAGGTGTTTTCCGTATTGTTATATAGCTGTCTATCCTAGATTATTTTTAACCGACTTCAAAAACAAAAGTGATGTTTAATTGTGAATTCAAAATCAAACAAACCAATCCCACGGGAACCGTACAATTTTCTGGAAAAACCAACCTATGTGCTATTCCACGATATTATCTATGTGCCTTTCAAGGTTCAAACAAATCCGTTCAGCCATTTTAAGATGACTGAGTAACTAACAACTAACTATTTAAACTTTATTTTTAAAACAAAGGTAATATTTACGTAATGATATAAACGTAACTGAGAGCTGTTTTTTTTATTTTTATATTTTTTAATTACTACTTTACGAGTTGAAATATATACAATAGATCTAATTTACGATCCTGGAAAGTATATACAAATACATATTTAATACATTTACCTACCTCATATAAGGCGTATTATCTGGTACATGAAACTTAGCCCCGATATCAAAATATTCCTCCCCTCTGTCATTGGGGGGTGAAATCCCTTGAAATTTCATAGCCATGTCCCAAAATTCTTGGTTTATACGGTTTTTATCCAAACTACCCTCAAAATATCTCCATCGATATTCATCAACGATATACGCAAACGGTATTTGCGGTAATTTATTTAATGCTTGTTTAAATAGTAATATTTCATCTATTGTCATTTTGTCAGGATCTTCGAAGTGACTACTTCGTTCGTTGAGTTCTTGGCTTTCAGTTTTTGTACCAAAAATATCTAATGACAAAAATCCAGAAGCATTTTTAATAATCTTTTCTATGAAGTTTATGTCTTTGTTAGAATTTGTATTGAATAGTTCAGAATCATTGATTAGTCGTAGTCGATTTAAATGTTGTGGAGTCATGACGGCTTGCATTATGGTGTCTCCAATGGCTTCATGCAAAAATGAGTTTGCTTGCTGAAAATAGAAAAAAATAGCTTAAAAACTTTATTCAAACTAGAAAAAATAAAATATATACTCGTAAATATTAGCA
This sequence comes from Boloria euphrosyne, assembly GCA_951802675.2. Classification (NCBI taxonomy): domain Eukaryota; kingdom Metazoa; phylum Arthropoda; class Insecta; order Lepidoptera; family Nymphalidae; genus Boloria; species Boloria euphrosyne. The sequence continues at coordinate 408,432 of OX637898.1, read as the reverse complement.
AGCATACCCTAAATAATCCTGGCTGGTTTTGATAAGCCATATAATATTGTATGTGGCCCATTTCATGGTGAATCACTTGAAAGTCTTTGAATGTACGTTCTGAACAGTAGAGGAGCCTAAAAAAATAAATAAAAGTATAATAATATCATTTATATTCAAATTTCAAATTTATAAAGATTATAATTTATTTTTTAGTATCTGGCAACACTAACCTAAAGTCACCGGATTTGAACATGTCCGCAGCACTGCCGTGACAGCGCACGTTAGTACGATTTCCCCGCGTAAATACAGATTGCTTCCAAAATGTGTTTGTCATTGGCGGCAAACCAAGGGATACATAAAAGTCTTCAGCTTTTTTAACCTTCAAATAAAATTTTATTGAAAAAAAACTACTAATAATACTATATTTATATACATGTAATAAAACAAAATCATCCGCCGCGTCTGTCAATCTCTTCACGATAAACTCAAAAACTACTGCACCTATTTTCATGCTGTTTTCACAAATGGATAGAGTGGTCTCAAGAAAGGTTGGTTTTTGTATACATTTACTAGCGGAACCCGCGGCTTCGCTCGCGCTAAACCTAGGGACGAGCCTCAGCGAAACGAGTGTTGCTAGTCATAAATAAAAATAATGTGTAATTGACTTCTTTAAAAAAATATCTCTAAAGATGCGAAGCGATGTAAAAAAAAAATTTCTTTTGTATAAGAAAATATTTCTGTTCATGAAAAAGAAAATATTTCTTTTGTATAAGGGAAGGTTTTTGAATGTTAATTTACGTTAATTTAAAATCATTATGTATAGATATAACAAAATTTTAAACTATTATAGCAAAAAGCTGAGCTGTGTGAGGGCTCGCGTAGTTTTTCTAACGGGCAATAATGTTACAGCGGTGTTAACTCTTTGGTTTTCTAACAGATGGAGTAAGTAGTACAATACCATTCTATCCAGTGAATACAAAATTGTCAATGTTTTTTTAATGTTTATAAAATTATATTTTTTTGACAGATAACACTTCTAGATATGAAGTTAAATTACTATGTTAAAGCACAAATCTATAGGCGTGATAGTTTTTCAGTAAAGTGTGCCACAAAATGCTGTTGTGGGATAGTGTTGCGCTTCGCTCGCCCTTATTAATTTCGTAAAATAAATATTTTTAGAAAAATCGGGTAATTAATAGATTTCTATTGCGGGAAAATAAAAAAATTTAACGTATCTAAGGATGAAATCGAGAAGAGCGGGGGTGAGTGGCTCTACTGTAGTATAAAAAAATTATTACCATATCTATTACTGTCCAATTTAGATGGTGCATGCGATGATCTAAATTTATTGTTCTCGGCAGCAACAGATCCGCCAGCGGCTCCCAGTTTTGTGACCACAGATCACCTTTAATTTGCAATAATACAACGATTTCAATTAATTATTATTAATCTATTACCTGTAAATAACTTGTATGCTACTACATTTATTATCAAATTATTTCGAATCTTTTTTTATTCCTATTTATTTAATCTGTCAAATATTTTTGATCCTTTAAACAGAGAGACGTACAGATTTTTAAGTGCCTTGTATAGTATCGTATAAACTTTACTACAGCGTAACTTTCTGTAGACATTAGAGGGCACGGGCCTTCCTCCAATACGAGGGGGATCAGGCCATAGTCCACCACGCCGGCCAAGTAGGTACGTGTAGGACAACACTAATTGTCTTTCAAAAACTTACTAAGCTAAGGTGTCCTCACAATAAAACTACACCGTAAGACAAGTGGTAATCATTTTGAAAAGTTCGAGACTCGGGATTTGAACCCGTTAAAACTAATAAACTGTCCATAAAATTAGAATAAAGTAATCTTAGAATTTATCTTTAGTCCTATCATATTGATAACTACCTAGTAAATGTGCAGGAATTGGTCCAGTTTCAGGTACAATGTCGCCATAATGTTGCCGAAGATAGAACCTGACAACCCCATGAAGAAGGGTATACAATGGTTTAATGTTTTCATATAAATGAAGAGAAAGCTCTCTCACTTTCGGTATTTCAAGGTCTTCGCGCCAAGATGCTCCAACGTCAGAGTAGCCTGTGGGTTTAAAATAATTTGGATAAATTACTTTTTGATATAATATTTAAACATCATCAGGTATTAGTTCTTTTTTTTTTTTATGGGACAAAGGGGGCAAACGGGCAGGAGGCTCACCTGATGGTAAGTGATCACCTCCGCCCATGGACATCTGCAACATCACAGGGCTTGCAGATGCGTTGCCGGCCTTTCAGGAAAGCGAGGGAAGGAGGAGGGAGAAGGACGGGAGTAGGGATGGGGAGTGGGCCTCCCGGACTCTCACTTACCGGACGAAACGCGACAGCATGGCTGCCACTTCACGCCAGTCTTCTGTGAGAGAGTGGTACAATACGGGGCGTGCCGGCCCATTCGGCTGCTACCCGAAGGTAACAAGCATGGCACTACCACTTGAAAACTAATACCTGATGGTGTTTATATACGGAGATAGTACGGCTATTTATCTGTAACGATCTATAATGCATAATGTCCTCTCAACCGTTTCCGGCCATGGCGGCCAATCTAGTTGAGATTCTCTGTGCAGGAAGTGGAAATGCACAAGTGTCCTTGCAGACACAAGTGCACTCACACTACAAACGACGAACTTTTCTTTTTTATTTATTTTACATATTTTCTAAATGAGCGTAAAAGTAAAATTGTCTACAACAAAAGTAAAATACTGTACCAGCTCTTTTAGCACCAATATTCTCCAACTGCACTAGTCTCTCGTAAGTTTCCTTCATAGCCTTAACATTTTCCCTCCAAACCAGCCAAAACCATTTCAAAACATTAGCATTTCTGGAACGTTCCATGATCTCTTGAAAACCTCTCTCCCCTTTAAAACACAGGCCATTTCTTATAATTCCGATGATATACGATTTGTTGTCTATCTTGACATATTTGCCAATATCGGTTATAAATTTGATCACTGCGTTTTCTATCGTCGTCAGGTTGTCCGAAGTCGAAGTGTCGGGTATACATATCTCTATATCAGAGTATACGTATTGTAGTTCCTCATAAATGTCACTTATTTCCCTGGAATCATGAAGTTTTTAAGTTTCAAGCAACCGCCGACCAACAGCTTTATAAATACGTATATAAAATAGTAACACATACAATCTAGAATTTTTATCCGTTTGTCTGCTTGTCTGGAATCACGTCATGAGGAAATCACTGCACATATTTTGAACTAGCAGACCCGGCCACTTCGCTGGGCGAAAGCCAAAATAAATTAAACTGTTTTTATAATGTTCTAATAAAATAAAAATAGCCTACTCCTTATAACAATAGCTATTTGCGAGTGAAAGTGCCGTCAAAATCAGTTCAGCCGTTTCAGATATTAGCCGGAAGAAACAGACAGACAGACAAAAAATTTAAAATTGGTTTTTTGGTGTAAGTACCGTATATACTTTCACATGCATTCAGTAAAAAGTTATTTAAAATTAAAAACGGACACTTCACAAATAATATTACATATCTGCGAAATCTATTCTAACAGTTAAAAAGCACCTAGAGTCTAGAGATCGAACCCAAGCGGAGTGAGGGCGAGTCACTAGTTTAATAAGCAGATTAAATACGATTATAAAACTTACCTCACTTCCAGGACCGTAGAATTAAGCCCTCTACAAAGTAAATATGCTTGTCTTGCCCGCGTCGAATTGAAGGTCCGAGGATGACGTTCAAGCACATGTGACAGCTTCTGACATACTTTCTCTCGCCAAAAGATCCTTTTCATCTGATAATCTGCTGCCATTTCTGCCAAGCCTTGCTTGCCAGGATTAACAGCGGCCTGCCAAGCTATTTCCGCACCCATGCTATTATACTTCGTGGTAACTTCATTGATTTCGTTAAAATAATATTGAACGGTATCTTCACATATCTGACTTTTGAAGAGCAAAAACAGCAACAAAACAAGGGCCATGTTTGTTTTATATCATAATAATTCGGAAAATCGATGGGCTGTAAAAGATTGATAAAAAAATATTATAGTTTGAAATTATTATAAATTTTTGGGTTCAGGGATGATAAAAAAGTTAACAACTTTCCAATAAAGTCACCTTATGTAGTTGAAAAAAAGAACATAGATTTTTTGACGATACGTCTGGCGCAGTTTATAGTGACCCTACTTGCAGTGCCAGCGGTCGCGGGTTCGAGTCCCGCTGGGGGCATTCATTTATTGATCACTAATGTTTGTACTGCAGTCTTGGTGTTTATATTTATAATGTGTACGGAGGCTTGGGTTACTGATACCAGATAATTGATACACTGTACGTATATAACTTTAAATACATACATATTATAATAAATATAAAAACCGCTGACAGGAATACAAACATTCGTTCTCATCACACAATTGAATGTCTCCTGCGAGACTCGAACCCGCGACCACTAACACAGCAAGAAGGGCCATACAAACTGAGCCAAACATGTTGTCAAATAAGTTTAAATAAGTTCAGTAAAAATACTAAGTAACTTTTAATCTACTTTTCGTTCAATTTCCCAAATCTCAAAGATATAAATAAAATTGAAGAGTCTGTTTGTAATTTCAAATTAACAGCTTTTCACTAAATGCATTTGAAAGTATATACGAGTACGGTACTTACATTAAAAAATCAATTTTTAAAATTTTTCTGACTGTCTGTTTGTTCCGACTAATCTCTGAAACGGCTGGACCGATTTTAACGGGACTTTCACTCGCAGATAGCTAATGTTATAAGGAGTAACTTAGGGTACTTTTATTCTATAAGAAAATTATAAAAACCGTTTAATTTATTTTAACTTACGCCCAGCGAAGCGGCTGGGTTTGCTAGTTTCATTCCTAGAATCTAAATCAATACAGTAACCAAAATCTAATCAGAAAATGAAGTGTAACGCGTCTGATACGAAAATGTCGAGTGTTTTAATAAAAGCTCTGAATGGATCTGTCGTTCAGAGATACTCGTGAGTGCGATTAAGCTAATAATGCACTGAGAAATGAGGCATTAAATATATTATGTATCTGGTATAGGTTAACACTTATACAGAAACCCTATTTGTTGTGTCAGTGGTCGCGCGTTCGAATTCCGCTGCAGGCTTTGTGTTATGAATGCGAATGTTTGTACTCCAGTCATGGGTGTTTCTATTTATAAATGTATGTATGTATTTAAAATTTATATGTGTAGTGTATCAACTATCTGGTATCCGTAACATAAGCCTCGTAACTTGCCGCGGAACTAGATGGTGCTGTTGTAATAATGCCCCCAGATATTTATTTATTTATTATTTAACACCCATGATTGGAGTACATACATTCGTGCTCAACAAATGAATGCCCCCAGCGGGACTCGAACCCGCGACCGCTGGCGCAGATTGTAGGGTCACTACCAACTGAGCCAAACATGTCGTCAAATAGAAAACTAGGTATCCCCAAAGATTTGTCGATGATATTAATAAAATTCTTTCAGAATCTAGAGTGAAGACTCACATTGGAGGCTAGGGTTGCCACTCCTGTTTTATTTTAGGCAAAACTTCTAAGTATATTTTACGAAAAAAATAAAAAGATATACATTTAAATGTAACTAACTAAATATTTGTGTAACGAAAACCAACCAAAACATCTATTTTTTCTTTAGATTTTCCCTCATCTACTTTATTTCCATTAATGCTCCTATATTCAAACTAAAAAAGTGGCAACCCTACTGGAGACAGAAAATTAAACATTGTGTTGCTATATATAGTGTTAGCTCTCAATAACAAACATCGAGCGGAAGCACGTAATACGTTAGCTATTGGCGCGAGAATTGCTCGAGGGGAGATGCACGATGGATAATAAGAAAATCGCTGTGCAAAATGCAATATGGCCTTCACTTGCATTACTGTAAGACGTATTTTTATTATGTTCTGTGAGTATAATAGTTTAATAGAATTTATATTCTGATACTAAATATTTTATTGCCTTAAAATTTGTATTGAAAATTGTGCGACAATTTTATACGTGGGGATTAGTACACTTTCAATAGTGTCTAACTAAGGTCCAGTCAAATTAGAAATTTACTCTTGTCTAAATTCTTAAAAATTTCATGCATTTAGGGATACCATTATAAAATTCTTTAAAATCTCCATCGATTCAATTTGTGCAAAAAATTTTGATAAATTTACTACGAAAACTTGCTAGGTTTTCTCAGACACGCAGGTTTCTTCACGATGTTTTCCTTCACCGTAAGACATGGGGTTATCATGTTAGAAAATGATTCGCACATGAAAGTACCAGAGGTACGAAAGACCTGGGATTAGAACCCGATTCCCTCAGTTTTCCAAGAAAGAGTATTGCCATTGAGCTATTTATTTAATTATTTATTATTTATGGGCTATTATTCTTTGTTTAAGTTTAAAAACCATTCTGTTATGTTTTTCATGTATTAGATATGTATGGAATTAAATTAGTTTATGGGATACTTCTATATTTTTATAATGTAAATTATATTGTGTTTACAAAATAATAATGTTTGCAAAAACATAAAAAAATAAATTGATAAATAAATAAATTACAGCCATATTATACATTTTATATGAGTATATATAAAAAAGCGAGCAGAGACATGTGCCAAAGCTATAATATACAATATTTAAATTATAAATTCACAGAGAGCAAAGCTTCTGAAACAATCGCACGCTGACACATAATTTGCATCAAGGAGTCTCTTCCTCCCTAGAACAAAGTCGTATCTCAAATAATTGGTAAAGTGCGAGTTGACCGGTTTTTATTATGTTTTCCGTTACCGTCAAATTTTATTCAGCCTTAATTTATTTTAACGTAATGGCGTCGGCTGAAAAGTCGGAAACGTCAAATTTCGTCTTTTTGATAGATTTTTTTCATAAATCTGTCCAAAATGTGGACCTTTTTTTTTAAAAAAAAAGAAATTGTATTTAAAATAGGTATTGAGCCTATTTTTTTTAAAAAGAAGCTATGTTTTTATCATCGATTTTACGGAACCCCAAAAAGAAATAATAGCCCCTGCATGCGCGATGTCTTTGCAGTAGGAAGTTGTGGATTTATTTATATTATAATGGGAAGATTAGTTTGTTTGTCGAAGGAGAGTCTATTTGAAATGTCATAACAACAGCATTCAACTAAACGCATTTATGTCTTTCTGTCTAAACTGCTGGACCGATTTTGAAGGGACTTTCACTGGTAGAAAGCTAACGTTACGAGTTTTAACTTAGACTACATTTATTTTAGAAAAAGAATTAAGACTCGCTCAAAAAACTAAAACATACCTAGGTAAAGTACCTATGTAAATGTACCAACCAGGTATTAATAATATAATTTCATTTTTATTATTACGTGAAAGATACAACTTTGTTCTATAAAAACAATAATAAGCAAAGCAAATACATTATTTTGGGACATTTTTACAACAGCGCCATCTAGTTCCGTGGTTAGCTATGAAGCTTGTGTTATGGATACCAGATACTTAATACACTACACTTATATAACTTTGAAATACATACATACATATTATAAATATAAACACTCGTGACTAGAGTACAAACATTCGTGCTCAACAAATGAATGCCCCCAGCGGGACTCGAACCCGCTACCGCTGGCGCAGCAAGTAGGTTCTCTACAAACTGAGCCAAACGTGTCGTCAAACAGAAAATAATTAAATCATAAAAATAGTATAGCTAAAAAATAAAAAATGGCACAAATCTATCTAAATGAAGCAAACCCGGAAAATATCGTTATACAAAATAAAGCTGTTACATAAAGTTTTAAACGAAAATGTAAACAATCAGTTGTATTTTTTTGCTAATCTATAACCAACTTAAAAATAAGAGGGTTTTATAGCTATTTCTCTGCGAAATACAAAAGTTTGGATGTATGTTTGTTGCATAATCACGCCAGAACGGCTGAACAGATTTGTATGAAATTCAGCACAGAGATAGATTATAGTCTGAAAAAGCATATAAGCCACTTCTTATCTTAGAAATTACGGAGAAATTACAGTTTTTATGGTCTACGGTTTGGGATAGATTTGTATTTTTTAATTATTCTTTATTTCACTTCAATCATTTTAAAAAAAATAAGTATAAAAGCATTAAGTAAATTTTGATATACCTATATGATATATATATAATTAGGCAAAGACAAAACAGCTTACAGCCTAGTTCTCGTCTGTTTGTCAAACCATTTTTTTTAATATCTACTGTTGAGCTTCAGAATATTTATCTTTCTAAATAAGTTTATTCTATTTATACTATGTTTTCCTCAAATTTTTTATAAGGATTTGGGTCCGATTCCACCCTCTAGACGAAGAAATAAACTCGTGAAATAAAGAAAAAAAATATTTAAAAAAAATATACTTTATAATAATTGTCTCATATGATACTTAAAAAAACACTCATTTTTTTTAAATACTTTTCTTTGTCCATCAGCTTTTTCCAGCAGTTATATATTTCAACTTTTTAAATTTTTAGGGTTCCGAACCTATACAGAAAAAAACTGAACCCTTATAGAATAACACTGTCTGTCTCTCAAGACCCTTTTTAATTTCTTTCATATTATAAAATATCTACATACATATTATATAGCAAACTTACCGTATAAACTCAGCTACGGGCGCTCTAGCACCGACTGACTGCTGTATACGTGCGAACAACATTTTATCCTAATATTAGGACTGTGCCACAGTGGGCGGAAAGCGAGACGTCGTAAAATATTCGATACATATAATTAAAATGTTTTCCCTTTTATACCATAAATCATGATTTAAATATCATCCTATATGACACTGTCTGTAATAGCTATAGCTTAGATGTAAAATCGACTGTACTGTGTTTTTTCTTTAGACGATACGTCTGGCTCAGTTGGTAACGACCCTACTTTCAGCGCCAGCGGTCGCGGGTTCAAGTCCCGCTGTGGGCATTCACTCGTTGAGCACGAATGTTTGTACTCCAGTCATGGGTGTTTATATTATTTATAATATGTACGTATTAAAATTTAAAAGTTATATATGTGTAGTGTATCAACAATCTGGTATCCGTAATGTAATAATGTTCCAACATATAGACTTCCTTACGATTTTTTCCTTCACCGTAAGAAAAGTGGTAATCATGTTAGAAATGTACCGCCTGAAAATATCAGAGGTGTGTGACCCGGGATTTGAACCCGCTTCACTCAGATATCCAACCGAATACCTGACTATTGGGCTACTATTTCTTTGGTTGTTATTAAGGGCATTAAATATATTTTAAACAATTATATAAATAGAAAAGTATCCATCAATTCACTGGTCAACATCCCCAACAACAGATAAGCCAGCGAAGCCCCCGACTCCCGACTCCCGAGACAATAGCAGTCCGTCTTAATTCAGAATATTAGTGCCGATCTTTTATTTATTTCTTTGTTTTACTTTTATTGCTACAGCTTTACTACACTTTGAATGAACGCCGGTAATTTGATAGCAACAATACTGAAATATGTGAGATTGGTATTTAAACTAGTATTAACTTTGGATTTGTCTGTTTGTTTGTATGTATGTATGTATGTATGTATGTATGTATGTATGTATGTATGTATGTAAGTATGTATGTACGATGTTATTTTCCCACGTAACTACTAAACACTTTAACAGATTTTAAATATATTAACATGGTTATATAGTAGATACGTCATGATGTTACAAGTTGTTATAATTAACATAAATTATATTACACCCCTATCAGGAGTCGAAACCGTGACCGCTGGCGCTGAAAGTAGTCACTACAAACTGAGCCATTACAACTTGTCGTCGAAATGTTTTTTTTTATAATAAAAATGAGCCAGAGTCGTGGTATTTGGCTAGATGTATTTACTTATTTATTTAAAGACAGCATTAATTTTTATTTTATTTATTTTCGCAGTTACGACAAATTACGAAGGAATTGTACTATTAATATCACAAATTGGTCAAGTGCTTCCCTCCGACACCCTCGGCGTCGGCCGCGGGCTGTTGTTGACAATTTTATTTTCACTACGATAATATCAAGGTGTCAAAGGTTACGCTTTATTTGATATTAACATACTATTAAAAAGTAGATGTATGTATTTATTGAAGTGAAACTTCTGAAACAAAATAATAATATTGTTCTCCGACCGATTCCGGCCACGGCGGCCAATCTCATTGAGACTAGCCAACGGCGCGGGAGATATTATAGTGCACGAGTGTACGCGCGAACACAAGTGCACTCTCTGTTCCTTATCACTCTCATATTCCGGTGGGACGCGCGAGACACGACCAGTGAGAGCTAAGGCGCAGGACCGACTTTACGTGCTCTGCCTCGGCACGGTTGTGACACACCGCCAACTTCCCAACTTCGGGCTGTTACTGAGGCTACTAAACTGAAAGACTCAATAAGTAAACTTGGCCCGACCCGGGACTCGTACCCAGGACCTCTCGTATGACCGTACATGCTAGCCACTACACCACCGTGGCATTGAAATAATAATAATAATATTAGTGACACGAAAATATTGGACGTTTTTGTCCAAGAAGAAGGAGAGTTCGATTGAGAACAATTGAGAGAGAGAGCGAAAAAAGGAATTTGTATTAATTTTCGACACTTTTATTATTTTAATCACAATTAAATGCATTGAATTCCTAACATATCTTCTTTTTCCCTCCCTCCAAATATAATTAGTTTTAAACTCCAAATATAAACTAGATTTAAAATTAGTTTGCCAAAGAAATATTTAGAAATTTCACTTCTGACACGACTACTTTGTACACACGTTTTTTTTTTTTAACTAAGATTATTGTGACGGTCCTCAGACCTTAAATAAAAGAGCCTCACCTCATAAAAAAAACACAAGTTGATTAAATTGTCGTGGCTGAGCTTACAGAAATGTAAGACGAGACAAATGTTTTACCTCGAAGGCTTGATTAGGTTATTTTTCTTAGAGTTACTTTATTTTATAATTAACTACTATTTCCCGCGGCTCCGCCCGAGTTTTTACCAGAAGCCAAGTTCTTAGATTTAGTTTCTTTATATATTACTGGAGAAGTAAAATAGTATTCTTTACGTTGACACGGATAATCAGCTATCAAATATAAATACCCACGACTGGAGTAAAAACATTCGTGCTCAACAAATGAATGCCCCCAGCGGGACTCGAACCCGCGACCGCTGGCGCAGAAAGTAGGGTTAGTGTAAATTGAACTAAACGTCATCAATTTGAGTTACATCCGGTCGACAATTCAATAATTTGATACCTACCTTCAAAACAAACTTATAGAGAAGATTTAGTGATGTGGGGTGCTATAATGGATGCTGCGAAGGTAGGGATGGCACAAGACATTTTGGATGTACGGACAGACAGACATGACTAAGCTATAAGGTTTCCGTTATCGAATTTGCCTACAGAACACTCATTAAGGGCGTTATTTCTAAAAGTACCAATTTTTTTTTAATGGGACAAAGGGGGCAAACGGGCAGGAGGCTCACCTGATGGTAAGTGATCACCTCCGCCCATGGACATCTGCAACACCACAGGGCTTGCAGATGCGTTGCCGGCCTTTCAGGAAAGGGAGGGAGGGAGGAGGGAGAAGGACGGGAGGAGGTATGGGGAGTTTTTTACTAGAATAAGAAATGTTTTATAATTCGTATAGATTTCTAAGAATGGAGATACTTTTCCGCTGTAAAAAGTATCTTATATGTTGATCCGGATAACCAGCCATCTTACCTACCAAATTGTATCAAACTTTGACCAGTACTTTTCTCATAATGCGGTGAGTCAAACAAATAGACAGACGGACAAAAGTTCTAAAAACTAGGCCTCTGTATCGTTAATAATAAGTATTTTAATAAGATTTTCCAAAAAATATTCATTCTCTTCGGCTCCGCCCACACGCGAAGGATGAAAATTTTAAGGTTATAAACATATATTAAAGTAAAAGAAATTACAAGTAAACTTAACTATATATATATACAAAGCAAATGTACACTTAATTATTACTGTACAAGTCGTGTCCGCGTGGAATAGTGGCAAGAATGCTAGCTGCATTCCCCCGTTGAATGGCAATGCCGATTCTTTGGGCAAAAAATGAGCCAGCTCTCCTGTCACCAGTGGAGGCGATACGACGAGGTGTTATGTCTTTTAAAAAGGGCTTAGCACTTTGACTACATGGGCCAAGGGTACAAAATGGGATGTACAAAAATCTAAATAAGATTCTGTAGGAACCATGAACCATGTTACTGAGTCGTGTCTGTGACGGTAAGGGCTCTCCATATTAAATTAAGGTTAGAAATAATAAACTATATTTTATTAGATGTTTGAATGTTTGTTACTGAATCACGTCAGAATGACAGGTTACTTTTTATCCCATGAAATGCACGGTTCGTTTCAAATTTAAAATATTTTATTCAGCATTAAACTATGACAATTTTTTACTGAACGTCACGAGTCTACTACCAGTTCGGAAGGAAGAAACCACTGACCTGAGAACTGGCGAAAGAAACTCAGCGGGACTAATATATATTGTTACGACTTAGGGTTCGTTACAATTAAAATAGCCGATTAAACTTACAAAAAAATAGACACTTTAATTATCCAACACAAATTACAAAATAACACACTAAATTATAAAACACAATCGCAATATGATCACTTTAAATCGCACTCGTAGATCGCTTCGATGTTATCGCTTGTATCGCTGATTCCGTACTGACTAGTCGCGGCTCATACCCGGCCTTATATAGGGGCCTCGGATTGTTCTAGAACCTTCGACCGCAGAAACTTCCAGAATGTTCGAGTACATACCGGCCCCGATCGATCATAGATCGATAGATCGAGATTGTTCTGGAAAGTTCTATCATCGAAGTTTCTAGAACGATCTCGACTACTAGTTCCGCTACTCGATACTAGATGGCGCTAGTGGTACGTAACGTCACCATGTCCCAAGCATTACTTGTTGCGCGCAACACTGCCCCCTCCTAAGACATGCTCGTCCCGAGCATTATCGGCCTCATAATAGCGCGCTAGTCGATCCACATGGACGATCTTCGGAGTACCTCTTGCACCTTTCCGTATCCGGTAGGTTACGTCATTGATCCTCGTTATAATCCGGTAAGGTCCATCCCATTTAGCTTGAAGCTTAGGAGATTTTCCTTTGCTGCGAACTGGATTGTGCAACCATACTAGTGAGCCCTCGTCGAACCCTTTGTTGTTCATTTTGCGGTCATACCGGGTTTTCATCTTTTCAGACATTTTCTGACCCGATTGTCTGACGTGCTCATAAATGTCATCCATCTTGTTTCGCAAGTCATTCGCATAATCGGTTATACAGCTTGGGGCATTAGGTGGTATTCCGGTGATCAGGTCTGCAGGCAGCCGTAATTCTCTTCCAAAGTTTGCGAAAGCTGGTGTCACCGATGTACTTTCGTGAACAGCGCTTCGATATGACAACAAAAACGGTTGGATGTGCTTGTCCCAATCTCGTTGATGATTTTCCACGACTTTTGCCAGGTACCTCTCCAATGTCTGATTAAATCGTTCCACCATTCCATCCGATTGTGGGTGGTAAGCAGTCGTTCTCGTTTTATGAGTACCCATGACTCGACAAGTTTCCTGGAATATTTGAGACTCAAAATTCCTTCCTTGATCGCTGTGAATCTCTAAGGGTACTCCAAAACGACAGAAGACTTCATGAACCAGTTTATCTGCAACTGTTGACGCTTCTTGGTTTGGAATGGCGAAGACTTCCGGCCACTTAGTGAAGTAGTCCATTACTACCATGAAATACTTGTTCCCACTGTCACTTTCCGGAAACGGTCCCGCAACGTCAAGGGCTATCCTCTCCCAAGGTGCACCAACATTATACAATTTCAATGCACCTCTACTACGAGTCTGAGGTCCCTTTACAGCCGCACAACTTGTACATTGTTTGTTTGTATAAAAATAAACATAATTCTATATGCTTTATTACTTCTCCGTGACCGTTGCGCTAAAACTTAAATTGTTCACGATCTGCTCGAAATCGCTAGCTATTTCAACAAATATCCGTTTTCAAAGTTCCTCTTGTCCACATTTCAAGACACCTTCCTTAACGTCGATCTCACAACAATTCTTCCTCATAAAGTCTAGGCCCAGGATGCAATCGTCCATTATATCGGCCACGATGACATTATGCAGGTAAATCCTGTTGCCTAGCTTCAACTCCATCTCCTTCTCTCCACGGACGGGTATGCGCTGACCGGTGGCTGTCACCAAATTAATCCGTTCTCGGTTGTACGCTGAGCCCCCAAGGGACCGACTAATAAGTTGGGAACTGACAACCGTGCGAGAAGCTCCAGTGTCTATGGTCAGCTTACACGGCGTTCCGTTGACCTCGCCCTTGATGATTAGGCTGTTCCCGTCGTGGGTTTGTGATATCAAAATCCTTGGGGCTCTTCGAACATCGGCCAGCACCCGCCCCGTAGTCCTGGCTATTACTCGTTTCCCTGCTGCTGCTGGGCGGTGCTGTTAGACGCACTACCCTCTCGAGATTGGCCATTTTCCCTTTCTACAGTGCGCTTAGGGCAACTGGATCGGAGGTGGCCCCTTTCCCCACAGCCGTAGCACCTAGAGCTGCAGTGAGGCTCGGGCACCACGGGACGCTCAAGGAAGCCTTGGCCCATGCACTGGAGGTGGAAGCTGTGCGACAGGATCATCGTTCCCATCGCGTCAGGGAGGTGACAGCGGCTATAGTTCGTGACCGTAGTAAAGGATTCAGCCCTAGGTGCTACGGCTGTGGGGAAAGGGGCCACCTCCGATCCAGTTGCCCTAAGCGCACTGTAGAAAGGGAAAATGGCCAATCTCGAGAGGGTAGTGCGTCTAACAGCACCGCCCAGCAGCAGCAGGGAAACGAGTAATAGCCAGGACTACGGGGCGGGTGCTGGCCGATGTTCGAAGAGCCCCAAGGATTTTGATATCACAAACCCACGACGGGAACAGCCTAATCATCAAGGGCGAGGTCAACGGAACGCCGTGTAAGCTGACCATAGACACTGGAGCTTCTCGCACGGTTGTCAGTTCCCAACTTATTAGTCGGTCCCTTGGGGGCTCAGCGTACAACCGAGAACGGATTAATTTGGTGACAGCCACCGGTCAGCGCATACCCGTCCGTGGAGAGAAGGAGATGGAGTTGAAGCTAGGCAACAGGATTTACCTGCATAATGTCATCGTGGCCGATATAATGGACGATTGCATCCTGGGCCTAGACTTTATGAGGAAGAATTGTTGTGAGATCGACGTTAAGGAAGGTGTCTTGAAATGTGGACAAGAGGAACTTTTCGTGGAAGGGGCGTTACCAGGGAATGTGTACAGCCTGAAGAAGATTGTTCTTCCGCCGAGATCGGAAACGATTGTGCCGGTTAGTCTTCCTCGGAATCCTAGGCAAGCAAATCGTTGTGTACTCGTGGAAAGGGTAGACAATGACCTTCCATGGAAAGCGGCTCGAACTTTAGTCAGAGCCACTGACATCTCAGGGGTACGTGTGTTGAACCTTTGTGATCAGGAACAGATTATAGACAAAGGCGCACTGATTGGTACTTGCGAGGAAGTGGATTGGTTGCGTCGATGCGAAAATCTATCGACTGGGACCATTAGCAAGGACGCACAACCGAGGGTGACTACACTTTTAGAAGACTGTCGCAGCGTCCTCTCTCCGAATGAAATGGTCAAGGCGAGGAAGTTGTTACTCAAATACGCCAATGTTTTCTCGTCAAACGATGCTAACATTGGAAAGACTGGCCTAGTTCAACACAAAATAAACACAGGTGAAGAATTGCCTATCCGTCAGCGACCAAGGAGATTACCGGTAGCACGTGAAAAGGAAGTAGAAACCATGATTGAGGGAATGGTGAAGGATGGCGTTATTGAACCTTCATCTAGTCCATGGTGTTCACCTGTAGTGCTGGTAAAGAAGAAGGACGGTAGTCTGCGGTTTTGTGTTGACTATCGCCGTCTGAACGACGTGACGAAGAAGGACTGCTATCCTTTGCCAAGAATTGATGACACGCTGGACATGCTTACAGGAGTAAAGTGGTTTAGCACACTGGACCTGAAAAGTGGCTACTGGCAAGTTGAAATTGACCCTAAGGACAAGGAGAAAACTGCGTTCTCGACAGGAAAGGGCCTGTGGCAATTTAAAGTTATGCCGTTTGGATTGTGCAATGCTCCGGCAACGTTTGAAAGGTTGATGGAACTTGTTCTAGCCGGTTTAATTGGCGATGCCTGTCTGGTCTACTTGGATGACATCATTATCGTAGGCCGTACGTTTGAGGAACACCTTCAAAACCTGGAACGCGTGCTCATGAAGATCCAGAGTGCCAACCTCAAGTTAAGCCCAAAGAAGTGTTCACTATTCAAACGGCAAGTTAGCTTTTTGGGTTATGTAGTGTCGGAAGAAGGTATCCGCACGGATCCGGAGAAAATCGCCGCTGTCAAGGATTGGCCAGTTCCAAAAGACAAGACGCAGGTCAGAGCATTTTTGGGTTTGTGCTCCTACTATCGGCGATTTGTAAAGAACTTTGCAGATATAGCAAAACCTCTGCACAAGTTAACCGAGGAGAAGCGACATTTCTGCTGGGATGAAAGTTGTGACATCGCATTCCAGGAGCTCAAGGACCGTCTGTGCAAAACACCTATTTTGGGATACCCTGATGTGGGTAAGGAGTTTATAGTCGACACAGACGCAAGTGACAAAGGACTTGGCGGTGTATTGTCCCAACGAAATGGCGATCAAGAAGTTGTGATAGCGTACTTCAGCAAGTCGTTATCGAAGCCGGAAAGGAACTATTGCGTTACGAGACGGGAATTACTTGCTGTTGTAAAATCATTGCAGCATTTTAGCAAATATCTTTTGGGGCGGAAATCCCACTTCTGACACCAATTGTTACGACTTAGGGTTCGTTACAATTAAAATAGCCGATTAAACTTACAAAAAAATAGACACTTTAATTATCCAACACAAATTACAAAATAACACACTAAATTATAAAACACAATCGCAATATGATCACTTTAAATCGCACTCGTAGATCGCTTCGATGTTATCGCTTGTATCGCTGATTCCGTACTGACTAGTCGCGGCTCATACCCGGCCTTATATAGGGGCCTCGGATTGTTCTAGAACCTTCGACCGCAGAAACTTCCAGAATGTTCGAGTACATACCGGCCCCGATCGATCATAGATCGATAGATCGAGATTGTTCTGGAAAGTTCTATCATCGAAGTTTCTAGAACGATCTCGACTACTAGTTCCGCTACTCGATACTAGATGGCGCTAGTGGTACGTAACGTCACCATGTCCCAAGCATTACTTGTTGCGCGCAACAATATATATATATTTTTAATCTGATTTTCTTTTTAAAATAAATTAAAATGAAGAATAATTCTATGGGTTGAAATAGCCTGGTGGCGATCACATCATTCCCAAGGCGTACTATCTTCTAAAAAATCGTTAATCGAATAATTAAAAAACCTTTCACATTTCCCGCGTAAATAACAGATTGGAGTGGTTAATTAAATTTTCAAATTTCATGAAATATAAAACCAAACATTCTAAGTCATTCGGATTCGTAACTTATAATTAATCAGTCCACCGCAAAAGATAAAGTTAAAGTTGAACTTGTAATATTTGTCGTAGTAACCAATATCAGTCTTCTTAACACGTCGCGTATACGATTTAAGGAAAAATATGTTTCAAACTAGCAATATGTGTTAGAATTTTCAATAACGCGACGCCGCGCCGCCGTGTACAATTGTACCTCTGCTTTCAGATATTTGTGAATCACGTAGCATACTCAACGTCAAATATTAAATTTTTAATACAAAAATCTAAATAAGATTCTGTAGAAACCATGAGGGAGGGTGAAGATTATGGATTCGAATCCTGAGTCATGCCAATGACGGTTAGGGTCCCTCCATACTCTCCATTTTACTTATTTTATTATACATTTCGCAGAAAGGAGATATTTTTTCCACAGTAAAAAGTATTATATATACATTACCTGAAGAAAGATCTATCATTATTTCAATTTTCATCAAATCTGTCCAGTAGGTTTCTCGTGAAGCGGTCACGAAAAAGGCGAAAATTATAAAAAGTATAAATTCGGCCTCTGTCTCGATTTTTTTTTCTTTATTTTAAAGGGCTTTGAGCACAACTGTATCGCTAATTTAAAAAGATTTTGTAACGAATATTTAATTTACCAACATAATTTAAATAAAGAATAAATTAAAATACTTGAAAAAATAAAGGAAAAATTAAGTGTAGAAAATAGAGAATGACTGATTTTCCCTGGATTTTTATGTTTGACCACGTATAGCTTTTTACAGTGTAGTTCGATTTCGATTATGGCAATTCTTTTTTCGATTTTTGATGTCTATACCTCAGGTCTCAAAGGCAACGTAAGAATTAAAAAAAAAACATTGTTAAACATAGAAAGTAGTGGTACTTGAACTTTACCCTACAGAATTTTTAAAATACTTCCATCGTACATTGCAACCATAACATCAGATAAAAATAAAAAAAATAAAACTCGAAAACTAACTACAAAAAAAGTTAACAAAAACTGATCGTTAGTTTTCATTCACAGTACCTAAAGTTAACTAACACGTGATACAAATTTTAACTAACACGTGATATAAATAAGTTGAGGCCAGCGCTTGACAACAACATCGGATATTCGAACTACACCACCATGGAAATAGGTCATGCTGAAAAATGATTTTTACAAGTCGAAATAAAATTCTCCATAAACTTTAACAAAAGACAGCGGTAGCCCAGCGGTAACGCGCTCGCTTGGATAACCGAGCGATGCGGGTTCAAATCCGGGTCTCGCACCTCTGATATTTTCATGTGCGAATCATTTCTATCATGATTACCACTTGTCTTACGGTGAAGGAAAACATCGTGAGGAAACCTGCATGTCTGTGAAAAACCTATTTTTTATTCTCCTAGGGACCTAGGTGATAAAAGTGACCCTCTCCAGATTCCATTTTTTTATTAAATTTGGCATAAAAAAAATACTTTTAAGCCCTAAATTTTCATTATCCACTACCAATTCCTATTTTATAATAGTGATTAGAACGCGGGCGGAGCCGCGGGAATTTTTAGTGTATGTACATAATATTATATAGTATATCCATAGCCTATGAAACATATACTCGGCCAACGGACGTGACAGTCCAAGCTGCCATACACTCGCTTGGGACATTAATGCATTGCAGCTTGGGTTGCTACGTCCGTTGGCCGACTATATGTTTCATAGGCTTTGGTAAATCCATACTAACGGTTAAAACGAATGTAGACACGAACCCGAGCAAAGCCGGGGCTGTTGCTTATTATACCATATAATATGATATTGTAATTTCACTTCAAAAACAATTCCTCACTTCAACCAGCACGAGCAGCCACGTCGTAAGTTAGGCTGTATATTGTAATACTTTTGCTACACATGACGTCACATTAAAAATCCCCGACCTGCGAGAACCAAGGCCCTACAATGTAGTGTCTCAGAAATATTGTCAAACCAAGGAGGCGCTGCGATCGCTATGTTGTCTCAATGCCTAACTTCACGTTGTCACAATAGTGACAGTACTCATAAACAGCTAACTTCACAGATACTACTTACCGACGGCAGCGCGTTGTAAATTCTACACATTTTCAGAGACAGGCGGGTAATGCTTTAGTATGAAGCGATGGTCCTCCTGGTCTTTAATCTCCATGGTCTGAGGGGTGGTGGCGCTGACTCTTCTCCTTCTCTGAGTGCCTGGTACTTGTACTGGTACTCGTTCATATTTAATACTAATCTAAAGCTTTAGATTTCCGAGACTTAAAACCCCAAGGTAGCGTTAAACGTTTACCGCAACCTTGTTGGAAGTCTCATAAGAAGTTTCACTTCAAAAAACTTTAAGGGATAAATGAAACAAGATGGCGTATAAACAGTATAATACTAGACCATGTAACACAATAATACTCAAGTTAGGCACCGAAAGGCTTCCTGCACACGAAGAACACAGACTTGTATTCGTGTTGCATCATAGAATTTTGATTTTGTGCGTATTTCGTCTTCACTCCTGTTTTCTCCTTCTGTAAAAAATATATTATATAAGTGGAACATATAACCTCCCCTTTTGTGAAGTCGGTTAAAATATATACATTTACTAGTGGACCCGACGTACGTCTGTACACAATATGTTTCAAATGCGAAAATTTGAAACTCTTTAGAAGAAAAATTAATTATAATTGAATTTTAATTAAAAAAAATGTTTGTAGTGAAGTGTGAATTTAAACCACTCTCGAATCCACTTGAATACACACAAAAATGTCATCAAAATCGATCCAGCCATTTCGCATAGTACAATTAAATATTAATATACACGTAACACGTTCGTTTGCGAAACTGAGTGAAGCGGGTTCGATTCCCGAGTCTTACACCACTGATATTTTCATGTGTGAATCATTTCCAACATGATTACCACTTGTCTTACGGTGAAGGAAAGCATCGTGAGGAAACCTGCATGTCTGAGAAAACCTAACAATTTTCGTAAGACATACTCAGTCCGCCAACACGCACTAGGCCAGCGCGGTGGACTATGGCCTGATCCCCCTCGTATTGAAGGGAGGCCCACGCCCAACAGTGGGACGTTTAAAAAAGGATAAATATAAAGATATCTTACCAATACTTCGAAGCCAACATCTTTAATGATATCCATCAATATATCGTAAGGAGGCTCGATGCTGAACTCTGTAGGCATATCACTGGGAACAAAAAAAAAGAATTATTAGAAAAAAAAATAAAAAAATTACATTTGCATGGATGTTTGTCCGTGCTATTTATCTCAAAAATCAGCAGAACAACTAAAATAGAAGTTTCATGTGCTATATAAAAAAATATTTATTTAATATTGCGGCACCATATCTTTTGTAAATAAAATATTAATAAATATGTTGCTATATTAATAAATACTTTTTATAAAAATTAAATGCAATCTATGTTAGTTTTTGACATTGAGATTTGGGTTGCCACTAGATGGCACTGTACCAAAATAATAAAAATATCTTTTCGGATTTTGTCGCGGATTTATTTTGATTTTTAGTTCCCGACGTTTCGAATGCTTTACAGCAATCATGGTCACGGGAGAGACTAAGGTATTTGACGTCTCAGAGGTTTATATACTTGTTACAGACTACCCTAATTAAAATATAATTTCAATAAATCGAAAAATAACACTAAATTACCTTATAATATACATTTAAATTCTAAATATTAAAAACAATTGTTATAATATTATTTAAAAATACCAAGCATTCGCATAAATCCAAAAAACTCTTATATAGAAACAACTGTTATACGAAATGCTTTAAAATCGACACCAATTTTCATTTCATCCTGGGTTCGAGTCACAGGTTGGGCCAAGTTTAATTATTGTTTAGTAAGTCTCAGTAATAGTCCGGAGTTGGGAAGTTGGCGGTGTGTCCCCCCGTGCCTCGGAGAGCATGTAAAGCCGTGGGTCCTGCTCCTTAGCTCTCACTGGTCGTGTCTCGTGTCGTCCCACCGGAGTATGAGAGTGATAGGAACAGAGAGTGCACTTGTGTCTGCGCTCTCCCTCACACTCGTGCACTATAATATCTCCTGAGTAGTTGGCTAGTCTCAATGAGTTTGGCCGCCATGGCCGCAATCGGTCAGAGAACATTACATTATATAAATAAATTCACCTGTAATGGTAGAGCAGGGGCCCGAGGTTGACCCAGTAGCCGCCGGGCCGCAGGATGGCGTGTATCCTCTCCACGAACTCGATCACATTCGGCGCACAGTCTATGAAGAAGCACGTGGCCACACTGTGCCACTCGTCATACTCTGTGTACACCTGGACATATAAGTTATACGTTATGATTTTAAAATTAGTGTACATTTCTCAAAATTGGGATACTTTTCGGCGGTAAAAAGTATCCTATATGTAGACCTGTTTAACCGTTCTTTTTTTGAAATTTAAATTTAAACTTTTTTTTAAATCTATGCAGTGATATTTCTGCTATGCGGTTACAGACAGGCAGATGAAAAAAAATATCTAAATATTATATATCCAGCCTCTGCATCGATAATAATGATTGCAATAATAATTAACAAAAAATATCTAATGTGCAGATACATCTAGTTCCGTGGTAAGCTACGAGGCTTGCCCATGACTGAAGTACAAGCATTCATGCTAATCACTCAAATGAATGCCTCCAATAGGACTCAAACCCGTCACAACACAGAAATATATTTGTTCGTTTTCTCATTATTCACAATTTTCTAAAATTCTGAGGTGGTTCTATCAATTTTTTTATCATACAGAGTGTACAATATATTTTTGTATCAATTTAAAAACATGTACATATAATTAATAAAAACAATGTGCTTGCTTATTCAACTTGGAACGAACTGATTTATTGAATAGACTAAACTAACTACTACATGTGACTTACATACTTAATAGTGGCGCTAGGTGTACTACTTCCTTATTATTTTTATATAAACTAACAATAATAATAATAAAATAATAACAAATGTAATAATTTACAAGCCAATTTCATATTCAAATAAATTATAACATAACATAATATAAATACCTTAAGAAAGTCCCCTGCCGCTATAGAGAAGTGCGAGTGCCTGGTGGAAGGAGGAACATCAGGGAAGCTGGCCGCCTGCGCCTGGTGCTCGCTGGACAGGTTGTTCACGTACTGGTGCACCCACGGGTACACCGTGTGCTGGTTGGCCTGGGGAAGATTACTCATGTATAGCTACTAGAGAATTAAGAATTTAATTTACTGTAGTAATGGATGAAGGTGATTCGAAAATGCGACATATCCTTCATTCATTCAAGTTTTCAATTATTAAAAAGTGTAAATATAAGTGAGAAATTAAGAGTAGTTAAAGGCTAACACCATGTTAGACCGGTTATGACGTCAAAATGTATCATAACAGAGCCAGTGCTGTCAATTCAGCATTCATTTACTAAATGGCAACACTGGCTAATGATGTACTGTGACGTCATACCAATCATGTAAAAAAAATCCCATTTCACGTTTATATTATAAAGAAATACTCACCTCAGGACATTTATTCAATATGAAGTTACTCGCAAACAGCATGAACAGCGAGAACTCATTCCCCTGACATGAATATCCCCTGGCTGCTATCTCCCAGGCGAGCCTTCCCAAACCGGCCCCTGGCACCAGGACTTTGATGTGTGATCTGTCACTGAAACAAAGGACTGATGTTGAAACTAGAAGGTGGATAGTATGTAATGTATTTAACACTTTTTAACATTCCACCGCAGGTTTCCATTAAATATGAGGGTGATCAAGCCATAGCCCACCGCTGTGGTTTTTTTTATGCGACAAAGGGGGCAAACGGCAGGAGGATCACCTGATGGAAAGTGACCACCTCCGTCCATGGACATCTGCAACACTGCAGGGCTTGCAGATGCGTTGCCACCTTTCAGGAATGGGAGGGAGGGAGGAGGGAGAAGGGCGGGAGGAGGGATAGGGAAAGGGCCTCCCCGACTCTCACTTACCGGACGAAACGCGACAGGATAGCTGCCACTTCACGCCGGTCTAATTATATTTGTGAATCATTTTAACATGATTACCACTTGTCTTACGGTATAGGAAGATATCATGAGGAAACCTGCATATCTGAGAGAACCTAGAAAGTACTTTAATGACTCTTGAGTCCACTAACCCGCCTAGTCCAGTTTAGTGGAAAAAAAAGCAGATTTAGACAAAAGTAATTAGATACCTATATTTGTCCAGGGGGTATAGCACTTCGAGCTCATCTAATATTGGTTTGTAACACTGCTCCCTTTCAGCGGCGCCTGCGTCACTCCAATCCCTCACAATGTTCTTTAGAACTGATTGTACCTTAAAAATTATTACTCTATTAATACTTGTTACAATAAAATTTAATTAAATTCTTACCTAAGGAGAATTCTTTCCGGATCATCATATTGAAAAAGTTATTATTAATGTTACAGAGGCTGAATCTATAGTTTTTAGAATTTTTTGTCTGTCCGTCTATAACTGCATTATGAGAAAAACATTAGACAAATTTTGATGAGATTTTTAAAGTTCTAACTTTTATAGCCTAAAGAGTATGATTTGGGTTTAACTAAATTTCAACTAAACCTGGAACACACAGCATTTTACATTAAACATTTGAAGAAAAAATTAAATATTTACAATATTAATACTGTTTGACATCATAAAAAGTTTGTAAGTAATTCATTCTTTTATTGTACACATACTTAACTTTGTGAAAGATATTGTGTTCTAAGATAAGTTAATTATTTTAATTTTAATTTGATTTATAAAAAAAAATTAAACATTCCTTTTTATATAATATGTTGGGACATTATTACACACAGCGCCATCTAGTTCCGTGGTAAGTTACGTGGCTTGTGTGCAGTGGTGCTCAACAAACGAATGTCCCCAGCGAAACTCGAACCTACGACAGCTCGTGACAGTGGCACAGAAAGTAGTATTACTACAAACTGAGCCAGATTTGTCGTCAATGGCACACACGCACAAAACACTCACCTTTTCCACATCATGCTGCATTTTGTGTTGTTTCTGCGAGGGTATTTCACAATTGTTGTAATTACAACCGAAACTCTCAACACCGTTAGATTTATCAGAATCAACACTATGGTCGACGTTCTCGAACATCGTATCCACATCCTCTATTATATTATGCACTATTGCATTATTCACATCTAAGCATTTCTTAAATTTTAAAAGGTAGGCTTTATACTTGTCAAGACGCTTCTGGTGAATAGGTGGCAACATTGAGATCATTTTTTCAGATTTATGTATTCTATCGAGACTGCATAGCCTGTGGAAGAAAAGAATAATTATATTAAAATA
Organism: Boloria euphrosyne; assembly: GCA_951802675.2. Taxonomy (NCBI): domain Eukaryota; kingdom Metazoa; phylum Arthropoda; class Insecta; order Lepidoptera; family Nymphalidae; genus Boloria; species Boloria euphrosyne. The sequence continues at coordinate 383,468 of OX637898.1, read as the reverse complement.
TGTATTTAATTTTTTTTTATTTTTAGTGTATCTACTATCTGGTATCCGTAACACTAGCCTCGTAGCTTACCATGAAACTAGATGGTGTTGTTTATAATGTCCCAACATATTTATCTTTATTATCTTTCATTACTTTTGGAAATATAGTGGGATTGTAAGTGCCATCAACTGCGTGATAGACTATGGCCTGAACTGAGAATTCCCTCATGCTGGAAGGAGGTCCACACTCAGCAGAGGGATTTTAAAAAAAGGGCTGAATACATATAATTTATACAAATAAACCCACACACTGACATGCACACGCGCATGTGTGCATGTGCGCACGCGCATGTGACTGCACAGTGAAGTGATCAAACCCCTGACATGTACCTATTTGAATTGGGTATTCTAAGCATTTACAAAAAAATATTTCAAAAACCATTCTAACTATCGATAATAATATAACAATAGGAAAACTATAATGTAAAAGAAAAATATCACCTTATATGCCATTTAAATGTATGAATATTAAATTATACAATGAGAAAAAGATAATGTAAACAAATGACGTGAAGTATATTACAAAATGTTCCATAAACTTGCAACACTATATCTACATCTGCATGGGTCAAATCTGGCATCTGAATTTTAAAGTCAATACTTAACTATATGGGCTGAAATTATGCATACACATTTCATTTGAATAACAATGCATGGTGTACTCTTAATATATTATGCAATATGGCTGACTTGAAAGGATAGCAGAAAGTTTGGTTGTACACTCCAGACGAAAAAATAAACTTTAACTTAAATAAATTTTAGTATGTATTAAAACATTCGCATCAATAAATTGAACTATAAAATTTTTAAATTTTTTAAATGATTTGTAAAATTCCCCAATATATCCAAAATCCAAATACCTATAACACATTCTAATTAATTCTGAAAATTTTCAACCAACTTCCAAAAAGGAGGAGGTTCTCAATTCGTTTGTATTTTTTTAGATTGACCTGGAAAGTTCTTAAGTATATTTTAATATTCCAAAATTTTCCAGAATGTTCTAAAATATTCTAGATTTTACCATAATTTTATGGAATGTTCCAAGATATTGTATTACTTTTAAACTACGAAAATGTGTGATTAGTTGGTACAGGACCTCCCAAATTGTTCTCAATTCAAAAAATTCCAAGAATGACTGAGAAACTCCATTACATATGAAAATACTCAATATTTAAAAAAAAATAACTGTTATATAGATTATACAAGATTTTTTAGAAAATTTCCCGATTGATCTTTAAACTAAATACATTTTATGGTATAGATTTGTACTTATAGTTATATAAGATGGAAAAAATATTTTTTTTAACCTTTAAGTTTGCGATATATTACAACCTGGTCAATGACGGGTTCCTTTTAATAATGTTTTTTACCTTTAATTATCAATGTGGAAAATATTTATCCTGCTTATATACTTATCAAACTTTATGACTTTATCTCATTTAATTAAGCAAGTTATAACTGTAGGAAAATATGTACAATAAAAAATATATAAATTGACTGATTGGAGTATTATGATATAGAAACATCCTTTTATATACTATAATTGAACAGTATGTACTTTTGGAAACAGTAAAACAAACCTTATGATACAAGGACATTAAGGTTAAAGTTCCACATGTACACAGGATGTAAACGAATCTTAGTTGTATCTAAAGAGGCTAATTACATTTACCAATTTCAACTATTATTCCATTGGCCTGTTGCTAGGTCAATACATAACGGTACAATTTTAACTAAAATTCGCAATGCTGTACAAGGATTTTACGTATGAATATCTTAGAATATTATTTTAATACTTACTTATAATATTTAAAAGCGTTTACGACTGCCCGAAAATGGGCGCGCTCCTTTGCTTCGTCTATTTCTTCGGCGACTCCCATTGATTTTGCCATTTTTAAGGCTCGACAAGACGAATTATTTTTATATAAGGACTAAATTTTCGACAAAGCTTATATACTTTACCATTTGAACATCAAAAACTATATACTGTTAGCAGTTAGCAACAAAGGAGCGATGATCCTCACGTTTAATTTTACATTTCTATCGGCGGCTTACAACTATTATCAGACTGAAGAGAGGACAGCGTTCAGCGAATCATCCAGCAAAGTACAACTGTCAAAATGACATCTGACATTGAATTGTGAGTGACAAAATAAAAAAAAAGATTTTTATAATGCCTATGATTCTTATCCTATTTTATAAATTCATGTAAATAATAAAATAATGATATAAAACGCTTTTATATTAGAAAATCAACAATTTATGTGCTATAAATATTTGTAATTTACCAATATTACTTGAAATAAATATAATATTTTAAGACCTAAATTGGAACGTCGCAGTCAATATGTCGGCGAGTGGTGAAATGTGTTTGTCAACATTCGATCGATTCCTTTTTTTAATTACTTTTAAATGTTAAATGTTAATCTCAGAGCAATGTGATAAATAAAATTAAACGATAATAATATTTTTACTGCACTAGTTACCTACATATTCATTCCAAAATCTCCAAAATAATTGTTCGTAAAATTGACCAAATGGTGCAAATACGGCAGTATACTGCGTACAATTAATAAAATAACCATATTCCTTAATTTAATATTGTAAGAAGTGTATTAACTTCCAAAAATAATTTGCGTTAAGTGAAAAGTGGGTTAGCATTTCAAACATTGCCGCATTATCGTGTCTTGTTCCGCGTAGAAAAATCAATATTATGCAGTGTCGTTGCTTAGCTGCAATTAGGTTGCACTAAATGACCTGAAATACTTCATTCATCAACGAGTCATGATGTAAAACCCAGAGGACCGACAGAAGAGTTAAATTTTCCAAGATGATGGATGGTCTAATAACTCAGAGGGTAACACCATTACTAAAATGTATGGTTCTATTCCTCTTCATCTTCACGGCAAAAGTTTTAACATCTCGTCCACATGAATCTCAAGATACTAGAAATAGTATCCACCACCAAAAGCCGGCACATTATGTGAGAACCTTTACAAAATACCATCACAGAAGAACTATTCAGTGGAACAACTTACAAGATGCTACATACTGGCCGATGACTCAGGATCAGCCAAAGGTTATTGATAAAAGAAGTGTAGAGAACTTGGATGAACTCACACCTGATGATGACAAGGATTTTAATGAACTGGCTTCAGCTTCGGTAAGAGAAAATATTATTGAAAATGAAAAAAAATCTATATCAAGTGGAAAAGATGAACAAAACAGATTAAGTAATGAAGTAAGAAGATACAAAATGAGAGCTTCTCCTGTTGTTACTGAGAAACCAACTACCCGAAACCCAAATGCGAGGTCGTGTCTGTACAAGATACATAGTGTTGCCTTAAGTGTTACTCCATCTTATAAAGATGATAAGAATGAACAATGGGTGGTTGAAAATGAAGTATTTGGTATGTTCTTTACATTTCATTTTTAAAATATATGTTAAAATATTTTTTAAGTAGGTATAATACAATTGAAAAAATAAGTGTAATGGAAGCGATAGTCAAATTTGTAATATTAGCATTTTTTAAATAATTATATTACTTTTTTTTTATTAATACTATAAGTGTAAATTGTATTTTTATTATCATTTGCTATTAATTAATTGTGATATCTGCTGTAACTGCCAGATATTTTTTATTTTTTAATGTTAATTTCACAGTATTTAGATTGACATAATAGCAAAAAAATTCAACCTCTTTATAGACAATAAATAGCAATGACTATTTTTATAAGGTTTTCCAAAAAAAATCAATGTACAGATTTGACTAACTTAGAATTTTATTTTATGTAAACTATTTATAATGCTTTTTTTAGATACTGGCACACTATACGAAACAACTATGCCAAATGGTGAAACAGTGCAGGTGGAACAGTGCACAGACCCTAAAGCCTATTGCTACACGCTGTGGCACCAAGACCCTGAGGGAAACATCACTGTCTTAGGACAAGGTATGTTTAACTTGAGATAGTGGTAGCTCAATGGTAAAGTTCTCGCTTGAATAACTGAGTGATGCAGGTTTAAACCCAGGTGTCGCACCTCTGATATTTTCGTGTGCGAATCATTTCTAACATGATCACTTGTCTTATGGTGAGAGAAAGCGTCGTGAGGAAACCTGCATGTCTGAGAGAGCCTAGCAAATTTTCGAAAGACTTAGAAGCCAACACGCACTAAGGCAGCGCGGTGGACTTGACCTGATCCTTCTCGTAGTGAAGGGAGGCCCACCCCCAGCAGTGGGATGCTTAAAAGGGCTGAAAACAAAACATGGTTTTACTATCTATAATTTATTTTAGCTACTCCACCCTTCTTCCCTTGGGTTTACCCTTACTCTTAGGTAAGTTTACGTTATGTAAGGTTAGAGATGATATATTTACTGACACTAAAAAGTATCGTATTTGGATAACCAGCTGTCATCATATAAAATTTCATCAAAATCAGCCAAACGGTTTTCTTGTCTCTCAGGAAGACAGACAAACAAACATTTAAAAAACTATGGACTTGGTCTCTGTGTAATTGCCGATAGCTATGTCTATTTAATTAAGATTAGCGACTGGCCTTCGCTTCGCTCGGGCTCATCCCTAGGTGATGCGGTAGGCGATTCGTAAGTCGGCGGTCGCGTCCGGATTTTTTTTACGATTGTTTAAATTACTCGATGTGAAAGAGTAATATAATGTGTATGAAATGCTTGAAACCTCTAACTTATTTATAAACCTTCCTCTTGAATCACTCTATCTGTTTAAAAAACCGCAAAATCCGTTGCGTAGTTTTAAAGATTTAAGCATACATAGGGACAGAGAAAGCGACTTGTTTTATACTAAAAGTGATTTCTCGAAAAATATTTAAAATACAAATTCGACACAGAATTTTATTATATTATATATATTCGAAAAACAACCCTCCTGTCGCAGTCGGATAAATTAAGACCTTAGCTACTTTAAAAGTTTAGCGAAGATTTTAAAAAATAAACGATGCGAATATTTTGTAGTGCGTACTCAAATGTCATGCGGGAAGTGAATCTGTTCACACAATTTAATATCTAGGTCGACCTCGCGACAAATATGACGGCATATATTGCCCTATTTCCTCTTGGAATTTCTTTTTTTTTTAACTTCATACCGATCTGAGGATAGTCTAATTTAAAAAAAATATGTTCCAATACATTTTCATGACACGTTTGGCTCAGTTTGTAGTGACCTTACTTGTTGATGTCGGTTAGAGTCCGGCTGCGGGCATTCATTTGTTCAGTACGAATGTTTGTACTCCATTTGTGAGTGTTTATATCTATACTTAATATTATAAAGAGGAAAGATTTGTATTTTTCTTTGTAACGAATAAACTCAAAAACTACTGAACCGATTTTAATGAAATTTGGTACACACATAGTCTGGAGCCTGAGAAAGGACATTGGCTACTTTTTGAGGCGAAAAAAAGGCTGTAAAGGGTTGAAATAGGGGATGAAAGTTTGTATGGAAATTACGTCATTTATGAAGCCTGAAGCTTGAAACTTGTTTTTTAGGCTTTTGATTATATTTATTACAAATAAGTAAGACATTCAAAGTTTGTAAAAATTTTATGCTAAAGGGCGTACCTAGTTTATAATATGTATGTAGTACTTTCTTGGGTTTATGCGAATTACAAATGAAACTACCTTTTCGTTGGTCACGTGACCATGATTGCTGTAAAGCATTCGAAACGTCGGGTACTAAAAATCAAAATAAATCCGCGACAAAATACAAAAAGTTAGTTTCATTTATAATATGTATGTATATTGTATATTATAAATTATATATGTATGTGTAGGATACTATCTATCTGGTATCCGTGACACAAGCCTCTTGCTCTTGCCTTTCCACAGTTTGCCAAGGAACTAGATGGTATTGTGTGGTAATGCGTATGGGTCCAGCCGGCCCACCCCTTTTAAACGTCCCACTGGCTGGGCACGGGCCTCCCTTCAATGTGTGGTAATACCCCAATAAAAATAAATAAACGTGATTTAATATCCAAGGCGACCTCGTATCAAGCCGTATATTGCCCTATTTCCTCTTTGGGTTCTCTTCAGTCGTAAACGAGGCCTATTGTATGTTTAAATAGGGTTTTAAGTAAAAAGTGATTTTCGAATGTATGCGAGTACCTAAAGCCTCTAAAAGTCATAATTTCGCTCCATTTCATTTGAAATTTCATAAAGAGAAAGCAGAAAGCCTTCAAATTTTAATTTATACACAGCATGAGCATGTCCCGCGGCTCCGCTCGCGTCCTAAATACCGGAAGCGGAAACCAAATTTTTAGACTTTATAGGCTGGAAACCAATTTGTTTCACTCGTCCGTCTGTCTTGAACGCGGTGATCATTATTTTGCTGTGGAGTGTGGAGATGTTAAAACTATGATATCTCTTAAGATATTCATTGAAATCAAATGAAGCCAAGAGCAATTTTGTTCAAAATTAAAAACTTATGATAAGTATCTCATATATAATTTAGGTAAAGATTAATATCATGTTTTAAATGAAAACAATTTCGCAAATGCATTGTCTTAAAACTGATTATCATAAAAAAGGTTACAGCGAGTCGACCTTAAAAGTTAGACGTATGCTATCGCGGACTTTTTTTTAATCTTTTAATTCTTTTTAATGTTTCCGTCATACATGATTTTAGCATAACTTCAACCGATTACGCAGCGCACGCAACGGAAGCTCTCAAAAGGAATATTTTTCTCCCGTTCTGGCAACATTTCTCATTGATGCGCTGCTCCTAATGGTCATAGTATAGCCTGTAGCCTTCACCGATAAACGGACTGTCCAACACAAAAAGAATTTTTCAAATCGAATCAGTAGTGCCTGAGATTAGCGCGTTCAAGCAAGCAAACAAACAAACAAACAAACAAACAAACAAATCTTTTCAGCTTTGTAAATAGTATATAGATAAGTATAGATTGATATTATATTACTTACTGGAGAGTACGTTTAATGTGACAAATAGATTAACGAAACGTCGGAAATAAAAAATCAAAATATATCCGCGACAAAATCCGGAAAGTCCGATGCGATATTTTCATTTACACTATTCGCGTAAACCTAAGAAAGTATTAGACAACGACACCTCTTCACAAATTTTATAACCACGTCAGTATCTATGTGTACTGAATTTCATCTAAATCAAGCCGTTTCACCCTAATAAGTAACAAACAGGCATACATACACGCATGCAACCCGCAGGCTGCTGGCGCTCGTCCATCGCAGAGGGTCGCAACAGCTGCGACAAGTGCACGCGCGTGACGTCGCAGCTGCCCGGCAGCAAGTTCTGCTGCTGCACCAAGAGCTTCTGCAACGCTGACTTTAGTAAGTATATAGTAGAGTAACTAGAGATTTCCGCGGCTCCGCCCACGCCCGAAGGATGAAAATTTAGGTTTACAAGATATTTTTTGATGCCGAATTATAAAAAGAAAAAACCACCTCACCCTTATCATCTAGGGGGAATAAAAATTAGCCTACGGGCTACGACCTATTCTCAGACCTGCCAAATATACACAAAATTTCAAAAAAATCGGTCAAGCCATTCCGGAGATGTTCGATAACTAACACTGTGACACAAGATCTTTAATGTTCTCCGACCGACTTTCGGCCATGGCGGCCAATCTCAATGAGACTAGCCAACTGCGCAGGAGATATTATAGTGCAGCGCGTGTACGCGCAGACACAAGTGCACTCTCTGTTCCTATCACTCTCATACTTCGGTGGGACGACACGAGACACGACCAGTGAGAGCTAAGGCGCAGGAACGACGGCTCACGTGATCTCCGAGGCACGGGGGTGAAACACCACCAACTTCCCAACTCCGGGCTGTTACTGAGGCTTACTAAATAGCAAGACTCAATAACTAAACTTGGCCCGACCCGGGACTCGAACCCAGGACCTCTCAATAAGTGGCCGTACTTGCTAGCCGCTACACCAACGAGGCAGTTAACGATCTTTACATATTAATAAATGTCATCTCGACCAAGTCCGGCCACAACGGCATATATCTTAGAGACTAACCAACTGCAGGAGATATGATAGTGCAGACACAAGAGCACTCTCTGTTCCTGTCACTCTCATACTCCGGTGGGACGACACGGGACACGACCAGTGAGAACTAAGGCGCAGGACCGACATTTTCCCAACTCCAGGTTGTTATTGAGGCCTACTAAACAGAAAGACTCAATAACTAAACTTGACCCGCTCCGAGTCTCGATCCAAGGACCTCCGGATGTACAGCCGTTCATTACTACAAAATAACGCCTTTAAAAATAAATGTAATAATCTAATTTTTTGAGACTAATGACTCATCTCGCTATGCTCGGGTTCATGCTTGTATAAGTTAACGATTGTAATTATTAATTATTTAATTTTTTTTTCCTTTTTAAATCCAATGGATCAAATTTTTAGTCGGTCAATTGTCAGATTCGAAATGTCCTGGTAAATATGAATATGTGTGCAGCTTTTCTATTTTTGATCTTGGCAACCCTAGCGGAAAGATATTTCTAGAGATGGACTTATCTCTCCGTTGCCCACAGTCTCTGTATCCTCGGTGGTGTAGTGGCTAGCATGTACGGTCATACATCGAGAGGTCCTGGGTCAAGACCCGGGTCGGGCCAAGTTTAATTATAAGTCTTTCTGTTTAGTAAGTCTCAGTAACAGCCCGGAATTAGGAAGTTGGTGGTGTGTCACCCCTGTGCCTCGGAGAGCACGTGTCGCGTCGGTTCGGCGCCTTAGCTCACTCTCACTGGTCGTGTCGCGTCGTTCCATCGGAATATGAGAGTGATAGGAATAGAGAGTACACTTTTGCACTATAATATCTCCTGCGTAGTTGGCTAGTTTCAATGAGATTGGCCGCCGTGGCCGGAATCTTTCGGAGATAATTATTGTATCATATATGTTGACTCGGATGATGATTTCTCGTGATGTGGTCACAGACAGATAATAATGAATATTAAAAAATATAATCAAATTAAAATATTTTATGTATGCATAGATGCTTTAGCGTCTCTCAAAGAAGAAACCGGTACGATGAAGGCAGAATCCACAATGGAAAGTGCAACGTATCCGAATTATTCTAATATCGTGGCGTCCGCCATTTTGGCGCTCGTCGCCATTTTGTTGATGGCGATCGTGTTCCGGAAAGTTTATTGTAAGAGAATGGAGCTGGATAAAAACGATTTGAGCGATAGCGCTGATGTGGAAAAAGGTTAGTATATTTTATTTAGTAATGTGTTTGTATATATTATGTCAGATATTATGTTCCTTATAATAATATAAATAATAATAATATTTTTAGGTGACGTGATGGGTACTGGTCCTGATGCTTTAGCCACGGGGTTGCTGTGTGTCGATAATTTAACCCTCGTCGAGCATATAGGTGAGGTATAGTTGTTTTAACCGACTTCAAAGATGAAGGAGGTCTTTTTTGTGTATTTTACAATTCAATTAAACTCGTGCAATGTCCTCGATCCTATCTAAGAAAAAAATAGCTTCATTTTCAATATATAATTTCAATTATTAACATATAATAAGTATTTAAGTATTGTATATCAAATAACTAAGCTTTCTAAACTAATAATAATAAACATACCGTATTATTTTAGGTCAAGGCAAATTCGGTTCTGTATGGCGAGGGAACCTGGGTTCAACTCCTGTCGCCGTTAAACTGTACTCCAACCCTTCTGCATGGCATAAAGAAGCCTCCATATATAGCATACCGCATCTCGCGCATCCAAATATACTGAGATATTATGGTAAAAATATATATAACTTATCTGTCTCTTAAGTTTTTTCCCGTGTTTTGTATGGAAAAGTGTCTACGTATGTGTTTTTTAAAGGATAAAAAACAAGTCCGCCATATTGGATTTATGATGACGTCACTCATTGTGTTTCGCTCATAAAAGTTGTTCAATTAATGTCAATATTATAATGGACACTGAAATGATTAATCGTTATTTTGGATTAAAAATGGCGGTATTTGGTAAATCATGTATTGACACGAGAACGAAACGTGTGTGCCAGTTGTATCTGACACTGGGAAATGGGTTGAATTGACTTTTTTTAACTTGTAAGATTTTATCAAAAACAGGCTAGGAAATGTGTCTCACTTCGCTGTGCCTTAGTTTGTATTTACATGCGGTTTGATTTTTGTATAGATTTTTAAGAAATAAGGAAGCAGTAAAGAGTATCCTATGCGATGACCGAAATAGCCTAGTTATCATTATACAAAATGTCATTAAATTCTAATCTAAATCTAAGTGGTTTTCTAGTGATGCGGTCATAGACCGACAAAAATTCTAACAACTACAGCCTGTGTATCGATAATAATAACTATTTCCATTATATTTTTCAAATGTAAAGTTAACATTTAAAATTTAATTATATACATTACTTATACTAAAAGCTACTATAAAGCGAGTATATCTATGAAGAGACGGCTTTATGTCCTCGGAGAGCACGTACAGCTGTCAGTTCTACGCCTTAGCTCTCACTGGTCGTGTCTTGCTTTGTCCCACTGGAATATGAGAGTGATAGGAACAGAGAGTGCACTTGTGTCTGCGCTCTCCCTCACACTCGTGCACTATAATCACTGACCTCTATAATACCACTGGACTGGCTGTTCCAAGCGTTTGACAGCAATTTTTTTGTGTCCATTTGAAGCGCCACTAGCGAGAGTCCCGAGAACTAATTTTGGCGTATATTGCAAAAGACAGCGAGAAGTGTTTGTTTACTGTAAAGTAATTTTGCATTTTCGTTGTTAATATAACATAAGTAGTAATTATGATGATACGGTTATAGATTTAATAAAAATAAAAAATCTTTATATCGACATCATTAGTTTTAGTACCACGAACTCTCGCTACGTCCGACAGCGGCGGACAGCGCCAAAATGGCGAATATCAAGCAGCCACACAAGCACGTTGACAACAGCCAGTCCAGTGGTATTATAGAGGTCAGTGACTATAATATCTCCCGCGCCATCTAGTCTCAACGAGGTTGGCCGCCGTGGCCGGAGTCGGTCGGGGTCGGGAGGACATTATATGTATGAACCCACCCACCACCAGGCAGCGACAGCCGCGCGGCGCTGCCGGGCGCGCGCCGCCGCCTGCTGGTGCTGGAGCTGTGCGCGGAGCCGCTGCGCGCGAGGCTGCGCCGCGCGCCGCTCTCCGCGCACGAGTTCGCGGAGCTGGCGCACGGGCTCGCCGCCGCGCTCGCGCACCTGCACACGCACAGTGAGTCATTGTTACCGAAGGGTTCCAAATGGTACCTAGTTGTTGTTACCAAAGGGTTCCAAATGTTAGTTGTTGTTACTGAAGGGTTCCAGGCGTTGGGGTCACTTACGAGGGTTCTGAACCTCGGGGGGAATGGAACCCTTGGGGAATAGGTTGTGTGTGACCTTTTAAGGTCTGCTTGTGTTGCTAGGGGGTGTGATGATTTAAAATAAGCGTGATTTCTTATTTTTGCAGATGTTGGGCTTATAATGGTTATGAAAATAACTGAATTTAAAAATTGATAAATAATTGTAATAAGCACTATGTATAAATTGTGTTTATGGGTTTAAATTGTTAAAAAGTAATATTTTAGTACATTGTTGTCATATTTTTTTTTAATTTATTACTGCTTTAAATTTGGGCTTAGAACTTCAAAAATTAAAAGAAACCCTTTGAGAACCACTTTGTTGATAGTCCTTGTGTTGACATACTTTTTTAATATGCAATTGATATTAATATTAAATTTTCATCTCTTGGAGCTGTGAAAATATAAATAAAATTATCCGATTAAAAATTATTACTATTTATGCTGTATGTTAGACAATTGAAAGAGTGTATGTACTTCTCTTGAATCTTCAGAATTAAAATAAAAAACTAAATTTAATACCAATTAGTGTTTTTTTAATATATTTTACGATCAAGTATTAACATATTTCCTCGTGTCCCGCCGCCAGCGCCCACCAAGCCGTGCGTCGTGCACCGCGACGTGAACAGCGGCAACGTGCTGGTGGCGGGCGACGGCTCGGCGCGCCTCGCCGACCTCGGCCTGGCGCAGGCGCTGCCGCCCCAGCGCGACCTCGCCACGCCCAGCCGGATTACCGAGGTAATATTGCTCTTGTGTCGGTAATCTATTACCGAGGTAATATTGCTCTCGTGTCGGTAATCAATTACCGAGGTAAGACTGCTCTTGTGTCGGAAATCTAGTACTGAGGTAATGTTGCTCTCGTGTCGGTAATATATTACCGAGGTAATATTGCTCTCGTGTCGGTAATATATTACCGAGGTAATATTGCTCTTGTGTCGGTAATCTATTACCGAGGTAAGACTGCTGTTCAGTTGGTAATCATCATTCATAAGTAAAAATTTAAATTTGAAAATAAAAATCCACATCTTCAGTATGAAAATTAAGGTATACTTATATTTTTTTACGTACTATTATAAGTACTATTATATATACAACACATTCAAATTAATAAAATTTAAAAAATAAAATAAAATTAATAAATATTAAATTAAAAATAAAAAGTAACTTTCCAAAAGACAGTTGTAACTAAATATGTATGCATTTAGGGATAAGAATAAAAAACTTATTTTTGAAATTAATAAGTATTATGAGTACGTTACAATAGGTTTATGTATTTAGTACGCGAGTGTTTAGTTGCTACCATCAGAGCAAGTGGCGGAAATGGCCCGATGCTTCTCTGCGTCCGCGATCACTCTAGACTTGTCGTCACCGAACTAAAAGCAAGAAGAGCCCTGACCTTGAAAAATGTGGCAAAACTGCGATTACACAACCGTATCGACAAATACATGTTGTCTCTTTTACTCCCGAGTTAAACTAAACGTTCGTTCTCTTTCACTCAAAATGACAATATTGTTTCAACGGAGAATGGTGTGCGCTCACGCCTTTCAATGTGAATACAATATAGAGCGATCGGGAGTACTGTTGGGCCCTTCTTGCTTTTAGTTCATTGGTTGTTGTAGACAATTTTTTTTTTAATTGTGTGCTAGTTGGCAATTATACACTCGTGTGTATGTCCCCGCTGAGTTTCTTTCGCTAGTTCTTCTCAGGACGGCGACTTCTTTCCGAATCAAATCAAATTATATTTTATTCAAATAGACTTTTACAAGCATTTTTGAATCGTCACTTTTACATTATTATATAGAATTTAAATGCAATAATCCAATTAAGCTATCACTGACTCGGAATGCTGTTCTGCTGAGAAATGCTGGCGAGAAACTCAACAGTTGCTCTGTTTAAAAAATACTTGATTACAATATTTATTGAATTGGTAAGTAACTAACTGCCTAACTAACTAACTGGTAGTGGACTCATGACGTTCAGTAAAAAATTGTAATAATTTCATGCTGCATTTTTGAAGTGAAACTTTTTTAGAATCGTTGTGATTTGAAACTCGATGAAACGAAAACGCGTCACGATAAAGAAAGAAATACATAAAAGCATAGGATTAAGCCGGAGAGAATGAGATAGAATACATTCCCATGTTGCCATGGTAACCGTTGTTTATTTTTTGACATTTCTTTTTTTATATATATTCATCTCATTCTTTTGTCGATTTACTGAAGTTTCACTTCTATCGTGTGTGAATCGCACACACATCTTTTTTTTTTTTTTTTTTTTTTTCATTTCGTTTGCTGGTGTGTGCAGGCGGGCACGCTGCGCTACCTGTCGCCGGAGGCGCTGGAGGGCGCGCTGGACCTGTCGGGCGCGCGCGCCGCGCTGTGCGCCGTGGACGTGTTCGCGCTGGCGCTGGTGCTGTGGGAGATGCTGTGGCGCTGCGCCGCCGCGCACGCGCCGCCCGCCCCGCCCTACGCGCCGCCCTACGCGCACTGCGGCCTGCCGCCCAGCCCCACGCTCGCGCAGATGCAGGTCGGTGTACTGTGACCACTGACCTCTATAATACCACTGGCTGGCGGTTGTCGAAGTGCTTTTGTGCTTGTTTGATATTCACCATTTAGTGTATGTGGTACTAAAACTAGTGATGTTGATATCAGCGAACAAATTTCGATAAAATTACTTGAAAGTAAACAAACACTTCTCTCGCAGTCATTTGTAGGGATGAAACGATACGAGTATATACATTATATATTTTAAAGTGGTAGTACCATGCTTGTTACCTTCGGATAGCAGCCGAATGGGCCGGCACGCCCCGTATAGTACCACTCTCTCACAGGACACCGGTGTGAAGTGGCAGCTATGCTGTCGCGTTTCGTCCGGTAAGTGAAAGTCCGGGAGGCCCACTCCCCATCCCTCCTCCCGTCCTTCTCCCTCCTCCCTCCCTCCCTTTCCTGAAAGGCCGGCAACGCATCTGCAAGCCCTGTGGCACATGTTGCAGATGTCCATGGGCGGAGGTGATCACTTACCATCAGGTGAGCCTCCTGCCCGTTTGCCCCCTTTGTCCCATATAAAAAAAATACAAATACATACTCGATACTTTTCGCCGATACCAAGTACTTTTAGTATCCATACTCTTCAATTGATACCGAGTACGATACTTGACGACCGATACAGTATCGAGTAAAAGTATCGATACCTCAATGGTATCAACCCTAGTCATTTGCAATATACGTCAAATTACTTCTCTAAACATTCGCTAGTGGCTTGTCAAACGCTTGTAAATTGTCAAACGCTTAGAACAGGTGGTATTATAGAGATCAGTGGATAGGATAGATATTTGTATATTGTGGGACTCGCGCAGGAGCAAGTAAGCTAAGAGTTGCTTCAAACTGATGCAGATGTGGGTGGAGTGTGAGTGAAATGGCATGCGTTAAATGATTGGGGCGTGAGGGAGATAGCGAAATATTACAAAATATTACATACTTTTAACTATCGGAAAATATTTAATTTCTGAGAAATGTACACTTACAAAGAAATATCATCATCATCATTATCAGCCCTTTTTAACGTCCCACAGCTGGGCACGGGCCTCTCTCAGTACGAGGGGGATCAGGCCATAGCTCCACCGCGCTGGCCCAGTACGTGTTGGCGGACTTCACATGTCTTACGAAAACTTGCTAGGTTCTCTCAGACATGCAGGTTTCCTCACGATGTTTTCCTTCACCGTAAGACAAGTGGTAATCATGATAGGAATGATTCGCACATGAACATATCAGAGGTGCGAGACCCGGATTTGAACCCGCATCACTCGGCGATGCGGGAGCGATGCGTTACCGCTGGGCTACCACTGCCATATACAAAGATATATAAAATCTAAAAATTTAAGGATTTGGTTTCCAATCTTTAGAACGCGTTCGGAGCCGTGGGTAATGTTAATATTACTATTAATTATGTAGGATTAGGCCTTAACTATTTCAGGTAAATATGGTAACGGGTAAAAGAGAAATAAATAAAACCAAAGTATACTTACTCACTTATAAATTTATTCGGACGCGGGACGTACTCTCAACTGTTCTTTCGTTTTTAAATCTTGTTATATATACGCTTACGTCGCGAGATACAACACTCACTTAATATAATGTTTACGTCGCGAGATAGAACACTCGCACACTATATTTCATTACACAGATACAGTGTATAATAATCCAACTTAGAATTGAATGCTGGCACCTTGGCGACCAGTGAGAGACTGCCCTCTGTCTGAGTGGGGTAGACCCCCTATTTATATCATTTACTAAATCCACATTTGTTTACAAAATCCACTGGCGTACTAACACACAGAGTAAAAATGGCGTCCACTGCGTTCAGCGTTTTCGACTAATGAGGCGCGAAATTTGAAAATGTAAAAATTTAAATCCATATTTATAACATTTATCGATTGAATAAAAATTGATGTTTTTTTAGTGATGTATTATCACTACAGTACCTAATCGAGACACTTTTCAATAATTGATGTAAGACCTGTAATAATTATAAAGCCCTGTGTGTGTGTGTTGTGCGCAGGCGCTGGTGTCGCGCAACAAGGCGCGGCCGCCGCTGCCGCGCGCCGCGCCGCGACTGCTGCGCCTCGCCGCCGACACCGTGGACGAGTGCTGGGACCACGACGCCGAGGCCCGGTGAGCGAGACGCACCTACACGGTAGAGCGAGAGAGCTGCCAAACAGCCACTGACCTTTATAATACCACTGGACTGGCTGTTGTCAACGTGCTTTTGTGGCTGCTTGATATTCGCCATTTTGGCGCTGTCGGACGTAGCGAGACGTAGCGAGAGTTTGTGGTACTAAAACTAATGATGTCGATATAAAGATTTTTATTTTATTTTTATTAATCAATAACCGTATCATCATAATTACTACTTATGTTATATTAACAACGAAAATGCAAAATTACTTTACAGTAAACAAACACTTCTCGCTGTCACTTGCAATATACGTCCAGTGGTATTATAGAGGTCAGTGCAAACAGCCCAGCGATACCAAATGAAACTACAGTACCTCAGAGCGAGACAAATGCATTTCATCGAAAACAGACTTATATGCTCCTTAGCATAACGAAACCATAACGCGATTCACAAACAGTAAAAATAAGTACAACGCCATCTAGTGGGCAATAATGTGAAACTAAATATAATATTGATCACGCGTATAACAAAATGATTTTAACAATAAATTCTGAACAGACACGCTTATACGGTAGAGGGAGAGAGTCACGCCTCCCACAACAACACCTGAAGGCCCTAGAGACGCGCCCTTATTAGCAGGCCCACGTGGGTTCTTACTGGGCCCATTAATGGGCTATGCCTTAAAGCCATCACACCCACATCACATGAAACGTGACATTCCAGGTTGACAGCGGTGTGCGTGGAGGAGCGCATGGCGGAGCTGAAGGCGCTGGTGCAGGCGCAGGGGCCCGTCATACACGACAACAACCTGCACCCGCACCCACACCCGCACCCGCCCGGTGAGACTTGCACCCAATTTTCTCTCTATTAATAATTGGTCTAATTTTCAACTAATTAATAATTTTTGGCTTCAAGTTCGTCCTTAGGGAACAAAAAATTTATCCTTCGGTCTTTTTTTTCGGGATAAAATGACTGTGTGCTACTCCAGACTATGATCTATCTCTGTTCCAAAATTCATCCAGATCCGTTCAGCCGTTCTCCATCCGTCTCTATTAAATTCAGGTGGAAATATTTTTGGTGTTCGTTTTTAATAATTATTTTATTAATCAAATAGATTATAGAGTGATATATTTCCAGATATATTTTTTCAAAAAAATATTTTAAATGGAGTAATAAAAATATGATTTTTAACACTACCATTTTAGTTGAAAATCGCCAAAAATATCTATAATTGTCTTGCAGCAACATCGGAGCCAACCTCTCCACCAGAAACCGACAAAAACTCTAACTGCACTTCCGCCCAAAGCAGTGACGTCAGCTCCCCCCTCCTCGCGCCCCTCTCCCCGCTCTACCCGCTCCCCCACATCGGCCGCAACGCCTGCATAGAGCGCAACACAAACACAGAAACACAAACACACACAGTCGAGATCATACACAAAAGCATAAAAGACACAATGGAACAGAGAAACAGTGAAGAAAACTGTCTGTCAGTAGCTCGAGTACCCCACAGGCCACAGTTGCGAGAAAATTCCGATAGATTGAACGAAATCCGATCGTATCAAAGACCGCTCGAGTATGTCCCAAATGATGTAACTGCTTACGAAGATAGAGGTCCCAAGCAGACTAACTTACTGCAAGACAAACCGAAGTGGGGTATACGGAAATTCTTCGAGAAAAAACTGACTAAGGCGAAGGAAACTGAAGTCAAACTGGACTCAAACCTGGCCCAAAACACAAAAACTCGTACGTCATTAATCGATAAACCCAGTAACATAACCTTTGATAGACCGACGAATCTAGTATTGAATGATGAAAGGGCCTACAATTTCGAAGGACCATGCACTCTATCTCCTCCCAACAAAACTCTCTCTCCGACAATGATACTGGAGTCGGAAATGTTTAAAGAACTTCCCTCGAGAGAAGATGATAGGAATCAAATATTCGCAGTGATCGTGCCCAAAGTAAAGCAAGAACAGAAAGGGAGTTCAGAGAGCCTCAAACGTGTGAGAACATCAGTTTCCAGTCACAGTCTCTTCCGTAATTCCGAATCGGAAGATTCGACGATCAAAAAACGATTAAGTTGCGACAATAAGATCATTTCGAGCAGCGGAAGGTCGTCTCGAGCCAGTATCAATTTGGAGTTGCAATACATCGATAATCAAAACGATTTTGAAAGTCCATTTGATTTGAATTCCGATTGCTCGAGTAGTGAGGACGAGCATTTGATGTTGCTATCGGAAAATGGCGGGTCGAAAATAACAATGCACGCCGTACCGAAAAATGAGGAAAAGAAGAAAAATGACGTGTTAAAGGAAGCGTGTTTACCTAAAACGGACTTCAGTTTCAACAAGTACAACAAATACACGAATTTTGATAACGAGTTCAGTGACCCCAACGATAAAGAGAACCTAGTGAATGGTTACAGCGGGGATAACCCGGTGTACTTGGCGGCGCTGAACGGGGAAATCCCGGAATTAACATTGAAACCACCCTCGAGTAGTACAAACACAGAGACAGACATAAAACCATGCCTTAAGTCGTTGTCGATCAAACGGCAACACTCTTTAGAGCAGGTCAGCGATATATTCTCATCCGGGGATTCGAACTTGTTGAATCCCGCGGGAAGGGTTAAAACTCCGGGGGATTTACCGGTGGCGGTCCGTCGGGCGCGCCGGGATAGAGCCCTCCAGAAGGGGAGGGCGAGTGAATGTAATAGATTGAGTTTGTACGACGACCGAATGATGTTTGGTAACAGTTTGTGAATTTTGTGATATTTTTAATCTGCATTTTTTGGTGCGGTTGGATTCGTTGATTTTTTTTGCCATAATTAATTTTTTACTGTTTTTGGTGACACAAAAAAATCTAATTTAGTTTTCAAAAGATGTCAAAAAATCATAAGAAAGGTGTTTTTTTTTATATTTAGCTGTGACATTTAATATTTTGACGCCATTTTGTTTAATTTGAATAGAATTCCAACCGCACTCTTCCATCGGTGTCATTTCTATTGCATTTATAATTGTGTAGGTGTAAGATTTTTTCTGCTTCTCATTATTTATAATTTTTAATATTATGTAATAGATGTATAGAATAAATTATATGCACGAAGGTCGCGGGTTCTTATCCTCACATAGGCATGTATGAAAAAAAAATACTTTGTTTTATGGCAACACCATATTTTAAGTTAAAATTTTATTCACTTTTACATATTTATTTTTCAGGTTATTTTATTATATAACATTTATTCAATACATCTATATATTAATATATATTTAATCTATGCGTAGTGTTAGATTTGTCACAGATTATACTAAGAAATAAACATAGACTAAGAAAATGGACTGAGCAATACCGTTTGAAATTGAGTAATCTCTAGAAAGAGACAAAGCGAGCGTGCGGCTAATATCTGTCTCTTTTTTCAAATTTATAAATGGAATGCAAAAATATAATATTCATTGATTATTATTGATTTTGTGATTAATTAAGATTTAATTTGGCTCAGCTTGTAGTTTATCAGTGTGTACTTGCTGCGGTCAGCGTGGGGGGGGGGGGGTCACTGGGGGCATTCATTTGTTGAAAACGGATGTTTGTACTCCAGTCATGGGTGTTTATATTTATAATATGTATGTATTTAAAATGTATATGTGTAGTATATCAACTATCTGGTATCCGTAACACAAGCCTAGTAGTTTACCACGGAACTAGATGGCGCTGTTGTAATAATGTCCCAACATATTTCTTTATTTATTAAAAAACCATGTTATGTAAAATAATAATAAATAAACATTAATTATATAATTCAATATACATAAAACTTTTTACACATTCGTTTAGTCTCTGACGCGGCTTTCCGCCATTTTATTTGACTGAAAAAAAAAGCTCAGTACATTCTCTAAGTCCATGGAATTATACATTTTAATAAGAAAAATGTCGTTACCTCACGTACGTCGTGTTGAAATATAATAATTTTAAGCTTCTCTTTAAACACATAATCGATTAGACGCAGGATTTATTGACAGTTAACAAGTTGAATTTAATATTTATAATAATATAACGTTCTAATTATATTTAAAAAACAGACAACATTAATATCAATTTTCAATCGGATTGCTTTATCGATTTTTTCTAATTTTTTATATACTTATTTTTGTGTATTTTTTTATATGGCAACGTTAAGCGTAACTAAGGACCGATTAAGTAAAACTGTTTTTATTTAAATTTATTTTAATTAATATATTATATTTTTAATTTCATTCCCACAACGCTTTACGATGAATTTATTGTATGACTTCGATATATCCGTATTTAATTTTTAAATAATAATGATTAATGACCATAATTTTTACAAAATGACTCGAATGATCTGTAAGATAATCTCTATAATGAACGTTGCTATTCGACATAGTCTAGAAGGCGATGTTGATTTTAAGTGACTTATTTTCGATTTTTTTTTTTATATTTTTGTTGTATGACATTGATTTTTAGTGACCTGTTTTCAAGAAGAAAAAATACGTTTTTGGTATTATTTTTTGTATAAATTAATCGTAAGTTAATTTTGTATTTTTAATTTTGTTAAGTATGTCATTTAATTTATTTTGTGTATATTTCTGTTGATTTGTCTGGTTTTTAGGAGGAAGAGATATTACGAGTAAGTGACATTTTTACCATGTGTTATAAAGAAATATTGTGTAAGTTAATATTTGACTCTCGAATTAAAAAAAAAAAAAAGAAAAATTCCATCCCTTAGAATGAAAAAATAACTATTTTGCTTGCTTAAGTCTTCTGTACTTTCTCCGAAAAACGTTATTATATCAAAATTACAAAAAAAACTTAAGTTTTAAATTTAATAGCATAACCCAATATGAATGTGCTTCTCGCAAACGAACAAACTATAGCAAGTACTACAGGTTAAAGAAGCAGTGAAAAATTAATCTGTGAATCGATAATCGTTAATCGAATATATTATGAATTAATACTTTCTTAGGTTTACGCGAATATTTGATATTATAAATGAAAATCTTTTTAATTTTGTTACGGATTTATTTTGGTTTTCGGTTCTTAACGTTTCGAATGCTTTACAGCAATCATATCTCATAATCAGCAATTTTCACAGGAGACGGGGTAGAATGGACAAAATCCGAAAGTATTATCACTTATAACATTTTTTACTATAATATGTAAAATTGACATAAATTCACTTAAAAACTAAAAGCAACTAAATTTAATAATTTAAATAAGGAGTCTATACTGTTGGCTTTTTATATCGAGTCGTAACTATTGCAACAGACAAAAAAATTAACCTAAAAATAATAATAAGTATTTTACTTCTTATTCGTATAAAATATTAAGTACAATTGCAATGTCCACCACGCAACTGTTATTGAAATATATACGCTACGGTCAACTTTAGACCGGAGTCCGGAATATAAGCACTTATGATATTAAGGGTTCTGGGTTTTAAATTAAAAAAAAACAACGCGAAGACCTTCTGTTTTCCAAGTCGGGTCTGTCACTATCGAAAAAATAAAATTCTTAGATTTTGTTTTAAATGGCTGACTTGTCGTTAACCATTATTATTATCGATCGGCCAAAGTAATAAATTTCAATGTAATCGTCGCTAGTAGTCAGTATTCGTAATAACCAGTCTATATCAGTAATGCCCGGTTGATCTGGTTGCCCGTGACTTATATATGTCTTAACACTTTAAATTCGATTAACGATTATTTTATCAATTCACGAATCTCGAATGGAAAGTATTTATCATATGTAATTATCTCAAAATATCTCAGTGTAATGTTACAATCGTATACTTCATTTACCAATGTTCGATTAATTTATTACATGCTTTGAAGTCACAGTTGTTAAAAAAACAAGATGGCTGGTTTTGGCGCTTTTTTGACATTTTTCAAACAGTTTTTATATGTATTTTACTTTACCAGTTCAAATGTGCTTTGTCATAATTTTACTCTCTCTCTCTCTCTCTCTCTCTCTTTCAGTATATTTTCTACGCACGTTGTGTTCGGGTGTAAACGAATGTTAGGGTAACGGGTCGCGGTAGGCTAGGACTAAATACTTGTACATAGTAATTTCCATTATTTTAGTTTTCTTAAAGCTGTTGTAGTACAGATTAATAACAAAGTAAGCGAAGGCATTGTCTAAATTATAGTGTATCAGATTATTAAAAAAATACTTTCTCTTTTGTGGGGTAGAGGTATAAGGAGTACAATCTTATATAGAACACAAGTTGAAAGTGTCCATCTTGTCATTCCCCTGGCGCTTTCTAAATTCTTTTTGTATTTGGGGTCGGACCTCCTGATACAAGAAATCTGAGTGAAAAAGTGTCCATCTGTAAGAAAATAACGGTTCAAAATCCACCCAGAAAATACGATATGAGCAGAGATTTTGTAGACGGAGTGAAGTGTGCTAAGTTCAAATAATTAATAATTATATATCATACGAGAGTGCTCTGACCATATATTTTGTTTAAAAAGTGCGATAAAACCAAACGGAAATTGGTCGGTCCTTGTTTGTTTAGCTATCTTTTTCTAATTACTTTTGGCACTTTGTTTAAAATTTGCTACACTAATGGGACGTGTTTTTTTATACTTTTTCATACACTGATGTACTCCTGATACCTCTACACTCCTGACTCCATACTTTCATTGTATTTATCATCTTTTTTAATAAACTTTCCGTGAAAGCACATCACTGTTTATCTTTTAAATTATTGGTAAAGCGTAGTGTTAATGACTTAATTTTAATAATCTGTACCGCAACTGTAATTATTGTTTAAACAAACCATACACTTAGAGGATGGACTGAGCAATATCCGTATGAAATTGACCAATCTCTAGAAAAAGACAAAGCGATCGTGCGGCCAATATCTATCTCTGTCTTATAGGTCTGAAATAAAAGCGTGCGACCAATCAAAGTTCTAGACAAAGACAACAACGGGCCGCACGCCCGTTTCATCTCTCTCACACCTTCCTGCCCGTATTATTTGGATAGGGAATGCTCAGTCCATTCTTTAAGTCTATATTTAACGAAGTACAACATTGTTTTCTTTTTGTAATTATGTTCGTTGATTTGAAAATGTGATCTTTTATGTGTATATAGTTGAGTTCCTAACGAGCCATGTTTAATTTGTTAAGTTTATTATTACATTTTTAGTTTATTGTCGATATTTTTTTTTTTTGTATTTTTATGGAGTATTTGCTGTCACCGTTTTGTCAATAAAGTTGGACAGATATTTGGTTTTTTTTTCTACGAAACCTTACTTTTTCAGATGGTTCTAGATCGGTATAGTTTTTTTACTGCTAAGTAATTTCTAATAATCATAATAAGCTATAGAAATAATGACGAAAAATTATTATAACTTGGAATAATAGCAAAAATCTTAAAAAAACGAAATGGACGTATAAATTAAAATTACAAAAATAATCAGTTAATGTTTTATTCAAATACTGTATATAATATCTGCCAATTTTGCTCGCGTCTTCATTAGAGTGGTTCATTTTGGCATATGTTAAGAACTGTCTCCGTAACCTCAATAGCTTTTGCGGGTTCACAGCTTGCATGAAGCCCACTTCCAAGACGCAGCCGGGATAGTCTGGAAACTTGACTATTTCTAGATTTAGATTTTTTGAGTCTAGTATCTGTTTTGATATTGCTTGTGTAACTTTATCCAGCTCGTATAGGAAATTTGTAGAAGTTAGTGGCGGCTGAAATTAAAGAAAAATAATTTTTGTTCAATATTCACAAAAACTTAAAAACAAAGAAAAATATTGGTTAAAATGTCACATTTGTATATAAAGTGTTGATGACATGTTTTACTCAGTTTGTAGTGCCTCAACTTGCTGTGGCTGCAGTCACTGGTTCGAGTCCCGTAGGGGACATTTATTTATTGAACAACTGTTTCTACTCCAGTCATGGGTGTTTATATTTATTACATGTATGTATTTTTAATAATATATATGTAGTGTATCAATCTGGTATCCAAAACACAAGCCTCGTAGCTTACCACAGAACTAGATGGTGCAGTTGTAATAATGTCCCAACACATTTACACAATTATAAGTTAGCTCTTGGTTTAAAAACTAAATAAATACATTTATTGCCATTTACTCACATTTTGTGTACTCATATTTGGTGGCGGAGGTTTCTTCTCAAACAGAACCTTATACAGAGCTTCTAAATCTAACTGATCCTGCGGCTGAACAGTGAATAATGGACTGTCCCATCTATTATTTGGATTTGGTTCTTCAAACCTTAAATTAATGTGTAACTTTTTCAAAATGAAGTAAACGCGAAAATACTTTGACAACTCTGTTTACTAATTTTTATAAACACCTTTTTTTAAGTGTGAATTTAATATTAAATCTTATTAATTTTAAATAAATATAGTAATATATTATCTACAAATTCTTATTGTTGTTTTATTTAAACTTAAAGTGAAAACACTCTACTGATATAAATTAAATATGATATAATTTTACCTTAATTTTGTTAATGCATTAAAAACTTCTTCAGTGTAGAGTTCATTTGTAATATTTACATGATTTATACTATTCAATCTCTTTAAATTATCTTCCCAAGCGTCCTGGTGGTTCCGGATAGTGTATATCGTGCATTGTGTTGATTTTGAAGCTTTTGATGCACAGTATAGTTCATAGCGATAACCTATGATAAACATTAGTTATAATAATAATAATAAAGATTTAACACATCATTTTATTTAAATATTGATATGATAATTAAGAAATGATAGTACAAGAACCTTGAAACCTTAGGCTCAACTGTACAAAGCGTCCCATCGAGTTGAAACTTCAAATTTTCTGTACTAATAGATTTCCCTATTAGAAACCTATATATAATATTTAATACTGTGGAATGTAATAGAACTTGAAACAAAAGAATCTTTTCATAGCTATGAACATATACAAGATCTTGGGAAGTAATTAAAGATTAAAATAAATCTGGAGAACAGACCTTTTATATAGTTGCTTCCGTCTAGAATCACCACATTATCTTTACCAATAAGCCGTATTACTTCTGATTTTAAGTATCCTCGAATCCTTTTTTCTTTTTGTGAATCTAAATAAGCAGAATTTTGTTCATAACCTAGCTTTGCTATAGCTTCTTGTTCGGAGACTATTTCTACCTGTTTCTTATGTGTCTCTTCAAAAAATTGTTTGATTTGATTAGCGCGTGTCGTTTTTCCACTAACTGGAGTCCCACAAATTATTATTAAAGGCATATTTTGATAAGTTATAATAATAAATAATTCCAATATTTACTTCGTGTTACAAAAGTCAAAACGTCACGTTGACATTTCAACTGTCACTGCGTTTCGTTGATCGTTCAAAAAACGTTTTATTTAGCATTACGCAACTCTTCAAGCTGAGATCCCAAGGCGCCCTTGGTTTCATCGTCTTAAACTAGCTGAACGGTGGGTAATCACTACTATTTGTCGCCTGCGCCTTGGGCATGCATCTACACCTGCTCACCTAGCTAAGATCAGGGTCAGGGGACAGGGACCATTCACTGTGTGAATGTGGCCTTGACGAAGGTACTACATCCCATATTCTTTTTAGCTGTCCTTGACTCCTCCATACTTATTGACTCTTTGTTACCGACCAATCTCCTTCGTGTCTTCTCCATTCTACGTGACACTGGCGAAGTAATCTGTGCTCAACTGGCACGCTTGAAGCCATTAATAAGAGAATTGAATTAAATTGAACGTTTAATTTTTGCTTTCTACGTGACATTGGCGAGGAATCTGTTTCAACTGGCAGTTGGCACGCTTTAAAGCCATTTCATAGATAGCCCCTTCCTTACAAACACACCAACCCCAGCGCGGTGGCATTCTGAACAATTTAAATATAAAATTAAATAAATAAAATCTCGTCGCAGTGTTTGTTATCGAACCCCCCTTCGAAACGGCTTGACCGATTTTTATGAACTTTTTTGTGTATATTTGGCGAGTCTGAAAATAGGTTGTAGACATTGAGTTATTATCACTAGAGTAGACGCCGCGAACAAAATCTGTTCGCCACAAGCGGCCGCCCGGGGCGCGGGGGAGGAGGCGACCGCATCATAGATTGCAAGATTACTATGCAGAAGGGACACGGACACTTTGTTTATATTCTGCCTAATGAGCATACAACTAATTATTTTAATTACAATTATAATAATTAAATGCAATAGCTTAATAAAAAAGTATATATATAATAATATAAAATGTTTTATCTGATAGGGAACTACAAAATAATTTCATTATCTGTATTAATTAACATAGCAACTCGATATTGTCACTTCTGCGTAGACCTTTTTTAATTTTTTTACTCTTTGATTTCAACAATCATGGCCGCCGCCGCATGGCGCGTCGGCATGACTTTAAAATTATACAAAATTATTAAATTAAGCGTGATTAAGCGAAAATGCAGTAAACTTACGCGTGAAAAGTCACTCCTTGACTTTTATTTGATTTTCCTGAACGGTTTGTACAGTACCTCACTACACATGACGGCATATTTAGACGTAATAATTTTTACTCCAATGCGTCAAGCTACCGCAGCCGCTCAGCACAGATTAAACGCGTATATGCCGATCGGCTTATACAGGTGTTTGAATAAATCTAGTTGAGGCGCCCACTCTATACGTAGTAATAATAACTCAATGGTTGTAGACTATTTTTTTATTCCCCTAGGTCAGGGGTCGGCAACCTGCGGCTCGCGAGCCGCATGCGGCTCTTTGGATGTAAAGCTGCGGCTCTTTAGTTCCATACGCAAATAATATTCATTTTATATGTAAATAAATGTTTAATTTTCTACTTAAATAATAAGTGATTATCTAATAATACCATATATACATTATCTAATAATAATTAGAAAATAATAATAGAAAGTCCAGTGGCAACGCGCTCGTTTGAATAACCGAGTTATGCGAGTTCAAATCCGGGTCTCGCACCTCTGATATTTTCATGTGCGAATATTTTCATTTCTATCCTGATTACCATTTGTCTTACGGAGAATGAGAACATCGTGAGGAAACCTGCATGTCTGAGACAACCTAGCGAGTTTTCGAAAGACATGTACGAAGTCCGCCAACACGCACTATTCCAGCGCGATGGACTATTAATTACGTTAAAAAAGGGCTGAAGAAAACAGAAATTAGATTCTAATTTGTTGTGAAAAAACACGATATATTTTTCTTATAAATAAATAGATTATTTTTTTTATGAAAAACCTTTATTTATGCAAATACTATTTATGGTTGGCAAGAAAAGTTGTTGTGGCTCTTTAAAACCTTAGAAATTTTGCAAATTGTAATTTTAACTCTTCCGACTCAAAAGGTTGCCGACCTCTGCCCTAGGTGATAAGGGTAAATATATAAGATAAATTTTAATTGTTAGACCAAATTAATATTTTTTATTTTTTTATGATTGATGATTACGTCGCGCGTCGTCGAAGCCGCGGTAATTGCTAATTTTGCTATATGTATTTTGTTTAAACTGACTTTTTTAAATTCGTTATATCTTTTAAATGGAATATCAGGTTTGAATAATTAAAAAATACATGTATTGAACTCAGATCAAGTAAAAAAAAGGTAGATAACGCACCGCCTTCATTATTAACAACAAAAGTCTGCTCCTTCATATAAACAGTAAACACAGCACACTTACGCACCAAACTGTGCTCATTTTCGTTAGTATCTTACGAGTCGTCGTGCAGTAAGTTTGCCTAAAAAATGCCGTCCTGTGTAATTAAATGGTGTAAAAACAATTCAAAAGTGGACAAAAAGTCTGATGGAATATCGTTTCACACGTAAGTACACACAGTACTATATTTTTTTATGTTATTTTTACACCATTTTGAGGTTGTTTGACATAACTCACATAAATAATGACAATATCCCGGAATGACGTACGGGAGAGTGTTGACAGGAGTTCGTATATCCACTGGTCCAACAATGTGGGGTAAATTGTAGGTAAATTCATAGCAAAATAATTAAGTAGATATTTAAATTATTAATTTAAATTATTATTAAATAATTATTTTTACATTTTCGAGTACTTACCTTTTATTTTTTACTATCAAATATTATATTGGTTGTAGATTGCCAACGAATTTTTTAATAAGAGATGAATGGGTAGCTGCTATAAGACTGAGTCGAAATGACCCACAATGGCAGCCATCCTCATCTACTGTGGTTTGTTCAGATCATTTTGATGAAAAGGACATGTACGATACAAAACGTGGACTTCGCCGAATTCATAGAACAGGATATCCAAAACAGGTATTTTAATCGACTTCAAATAAAAGTAGGTTCTCTATTCCGCCTACTTAATTATGTTATGAAAAATATATTATACCTAAATATACGCAAATTAGTATATTGGAGTATTAAATATATCTATATCTGACAAAATTGAGTGTGTCCATGCCATTGTTTTTTTTACAATTTTGAAAATCTGTAGACGAAGAAAAGGGAAAATATTATATGACAATTTATTAGGTTTCCGCGACGCTTGAGTAAATCCACATTTAGCATCATGGGCTCCCCTACTATATATTTCTCAGCATACAGTATATGTTGCGTTACTATACCTAATAGGGAATATGCATGATTTTTTTTTATGACTTAAATCCATCCTTTACATCATTATAAAGTAGAAAAATATATAAATAGTCTTGAAAATACATAATTTTTTATGCAAAGTGAAATTTAAAACATTGACTAAATTTAAGCCGTTCAAACGCCACCAGTAGCGCCGCCACGTTGATGACGTCATTTGTCACACGAATGTCTTTTTTACTTTAAGCTTTTCAGTTATTTCTTATATATCTTCCGTTTTAATTGCTATACACAACATTGAGGAAATTAAAATACCTTCTTACAAGTATTGTAAGTACAAAAAACATTATTAGAAATAAACCCGATAAAGTGTTTTTTCGTATTCCAAGCGATGCGAAAGTAAAAGAAAGAAAGATGAAAAGATGTTTTTCGTTCGTTCAAAGCTTTGATAAAACCAGTTTAAGTCACCGTCCTTGATTCACTATTAATATTGATTCACTAGAAAACACCACAGGAACACAGTTTTAAAATTTTTCTAACATATAATACTACTTTTTAGTAGTATAGATCAGTGTCGATAATTTTTGAAACAAAAAAAAAAAGTTGAATAAAACCCACTAGAAAAGAATAAAACCCACTAATATTATAAAAATGAAAGGAAACATAAATTACGGGCGATCTGAGGTCGGGAAGGGGGAAGGGGAGTGTTTTAAGGGTAAAAAACTGTTTATCTCGATTTCCGGCAAAACAAAAAAAAAGTCCTATGGAAAAAAGTTAAATGGCAATGTTGTAGGTAATAAAAAGATCTAAAACTTTTGTATTCACACTTTCTTCACATAACCTCAAAATTTATGTAAAAAATTAAAAAAAAACAAGTTTTTGGTTTTTTATTTTTATCTTTTACAAAAAGAAAATAATTTTCACGAAATTTTGTGAAAACTTACCTTTTTATGTCCTAAATACACTGTATTTTTATTGATTTAAAATATTTAATTTTTCCACCTTATTTTGACTTATTATCGAAAAAGCACCCTAGTTTTCCATCGAAAGTTCTCACGTCAAAATATTTGCTTTCTTAAAAAAATTAGTGGGCATTTTGTTTGTTAAAATCTCTACTTTGTGATGGTGTAAAAATATATATACATTATAATAGTAAATTTTCTCAGAAAAACTGCCTAAACCTGGTCTAGTATGAATATCGACGCCGATAAATCCAATGTTTTAACAACTGACGTCATTTTGCTTTCAACCAATGGTGGCGCGTTTAGGAAGTTTCGATTTCCCGCCGTTAATATTCACTTTTTATGCAATATTTTAAGGGTTTTAATAATAACTAAATAAAAAAAATACCTTTTAATCATAATGTGACGATAATAAAGATTGGAAAAAAAGATATTTGAAGCAAAATTAAATTTTATGCATATTCCCTATTGTTTATATGTATTAAAATAGTTTTGTTTCTATTACAGAAATTATTTCCCCCTCCCGATGCATATGGCATTGAAATATTATCGAATATATTATCGCCTCC
The DNA here is from genome assembly GCA_951802675.2 of Boloria euphrosyne. NCBI lineage: Eukaryota > Metazoa > Arthropoda > Insecta > Lepidoptera > Nymphalidae > Boloria > Boloria euphrosyne. Next base: position 353,279 of record OX637898.1, on the reverse strand, counting down.
ACATGTTCCTGTGAGTATGTTGTAATTAGGCGTTTAATAATTTTGTCAGATTAAGCTTCCCATGAATTTATCTGTAACGAATAGTATATTTTATCGTAGAACTCACCAGTCTCGCCTAATGTGGTCATCGACAGCAATTGCTTAGAATTGCCAAATACATCTTCTGCAGTCGTTCTCGTAAGTATTAAGACATTGCAGATTTACGTATACATTTCATTTGTTCTAGGATTCTAATGCAGTTAGCATTGAAATATTATCGCCGAATATATCGCCTCTACTTGTTTCTGTGAGTATGTTGTAATTAGGCGTATAATGATTTCGTCAAATTAACCTACCCATGAATTTATCTGTAACGAATATTGTATTTATCATAGAACTTACCAGTCTCGCCTAATGTGGTCATCGACAACCACTGCTTAGAATTGCCAAATACATCTTCTGCAGCCGTTCTCGTAAGTATTAGACATTGCAGATTTACTCATACATTTCATTCATAAAAAATACTTTTCAGTAATATGTTTTGTTCCAGGATCTATCAGATAAGACTAAAACAGATGTTAGTCAAGAGTCAATATTTGATACACCCCGAAAAAATAGACTACAACAAAAATTGACCAAAAGAGAACTTTATTATAAAAATAAATACATATTAAAAATAAAAGCTCTACAACAAAAAGTTAGACTCCTCCAAAGAAGGAACTTGTCCCTCAAAGAAATTATCAAAAAATTAAAAATGCAAAACATTGACAAAAACTCATACATCATAAAGGTAGAAAGATTAGAATAACCTAGAACACGTTAATGAAAAACCATGGAATATTCTTTTTTATTTCATCTCGAAAAGTATATTTTTAATTCCATAGAAAAGTTTTTTCTTTTCTTTTCCAATTCATTAATTCCGTTATATTGTAAATATAAACATTTTTATTTTATTCTTAGTTTTATTTACATCTATTTTTTATTTTATGTTACAGAATATTAAAGGGAGATTTTTTTAAGTGTCAACACGTCAGTCACGCACACATATTTAAACAAAATGGTTACACTTTCTGTCCTAAATACGTTATGGACTATGGAGACCATAGAATAATAATACTCACAAGGAGATGGAGACTCTCTTTTGGCGGGAACGGAAACGCGCCCTTTTTAAATTCATCCTATAAATTTATTTTAATGACATGAAGAGACTGATGAATCTTGTAATTATAAGTGTAAGTAGAAGTAAATAAGAATTAAATCATTTTCTTCAGTAAGTCCTATAGAATAACAAATAAAAAAACTATCAAGTATCTTGAGGTTAGGAAGGGATCTATATTCTAGAATCTAGAGCATACTTTTGTCGTGACGCTTCAAGGATGTATAATGTGTGTATATTTTTAAAGCTATTACATGTTATTTTAAAGTATTAATATTCAAACACAAATCGGTGGCGAGGCATAGTATCAATTCTTTATAAACTTCCATTATATCACATCCAATGATATAATATAGATATTATAGGTACTGGCAACAAAATTATCAGCACCATTCCTTAAGTTAATTAATATACGAAAAAAATTAAACAGTATTTAGTACTACATCAGTGAATTTCAAATTATATATTAGTAATTATAAACCTTCTGAATTGCAAGAAAATACACAAAAATATTATGCACGGCAGGAAAATGCACACAGCACAAATCTAAAAAAAAATAGTTTATTATTATATTGTATTCCATTATCAATTCTAACAAAGACAAAATCTATATTAAAATGAAAATTTCTTTATATTTAGGCAAATGAAAGATATGATAAATATTTGAATCCCATTTATTACAAAAAACAAAACGCTTGTAAACGTAACTTAAGCCTACAACATGAAACATCGTCTCGAAGCGACGCCCGCACCTTCTAGAATGCCGCACATTATGCTATGTTAAAACCTATATCACAACGTAAACTAAATCTAACTTTTTATTGTGAATTCTTGTACAATCTTCAAAATATATTGATATTAGACAGATATTAATTATTTCATATTTATACTTTGATTTATACTTTCATTAACAATACCTGATTAATGACTGCATTAAAGATACAGATTATAATAAAAAAAATGTATAATCCACAGATTAAAAAGAAAATTTACGAGTTAAATTTATTCATATTCCCATGAAATATTAAATTAATATAAAAATTCACAGTAAAAAGTGCACATTGTAGATTTTAAATCAAATAAAACAATACAGGTATGTCCAACTGTAAAGTTAATACGGGCAGAAAAATGCGAGAGAGATGAAACGAGCGTGCGGCCAGTTGTTGTCTTTGTCTATAACTTTGATTGGTCGCACGACCGCTTTGTCTCTTTCTAAAAGAGGTCAATTTGATATGGGTATTGCTCAGTCCATTCTCCAAGACTATGATTCAAACAAATATTTACATATTATGTATTTATAATCTACAAAATGGTTGCAAAAAATGAAGCTAACTTTTCGGATTTTGTCGCGGATTTATTTTGATTTTTAGTTCCCGACGTTTCGAATGCTTTACAGCAATCATGGTCACGGGAGAGACTAAGGTATTTGACGTCTCAGAGGTTTAGATACTGTCTTGTTACAGACAGTGCCTACCCACAATTTTGATTTAAAAATGGCGCGAAAAAATCCGAAAAGATAGTTTCATTTATAATGTCAAATATTCGCGAAAATCTAATATTTATGATAGTAATAAACCCACAATGTGCATTTTAGAATATCCTTAATTAAACTAAATATTGATGTGACTATCTGACGAGAAATATATGTAGGTAACAATAATTACGACAGTGGTAGCCGAGTGAAGCAGGTTCGAATCCGGGTCTCGCACCTCTGATATTTTCATGTGCGAGTCATTTCTATCATGATTACCACTTGTCTTACGGTGAAAGAAAACCTGCATGTATGAGAAAACCTAGCAAGTTCCCACAAAACATGCTAAGCTTAGTGGCCTGATCGTCTTCATATAGAAGGTAAGCCCACGCCCAGCAGTGGGATGTTAGAGGTCTGAATGCAACAATAATAACCTATACACCAAATAACTGTGTATATATTTTATATGTGAATTACACAAACATTTTTTCCTCTTTTATTAATTCTTTGTTAAAGAACCATATTTAAGTTTTCATTTTCATTATTTATATAAAAAAAACATTAAGTAAGTCTCTGATACCAACATACTGGAATGAATATAAAAAATAATAATAATAAAATGTATTTAATTAAACAATAATTTTGTACGTAATTTATGCAAAAATAAAATCAATATACAAAAACAAACAAATAATGTATAAATAGAAATAAAACTAAATTTGAGTCAATTTTTGAAGTCTCAATTGCCAAGAGTCCAGATTCAATATGTACATATAAAACAGAAATAAAAAAGTAGTATATTTTAATGTGGCAACACAAAAAAATGTACTCTACAACCAACCGTTCAAACCACCGATATTTTGTATAAATATATAAAAATTTCATTTTTCCTCAATGTCACGTGACGCTTTGAATACTACTTACAACTTATTCTTCATTTTACGCAGTGGTGATGCGATTTGTCTTCAAATGGTAACCTTTAAAACAATAAAAAAGAATTAAAATGAGTTTAATTAGGGGTCCTCTTGCCTAATTAAAAATTTTTAGCACAAAAAAATTAAGGACTTTTCAACACAAACTAGCGAGTCCTCTTAGACCTCCTTAATCCGGTTCTGTCACAAAATCCGTTCTTAGGGTACGTGTACTAACTATAAACTACCTCCTTGCTAAATTTTATTTTTATATGTTCAGCGGTTTTTGATACTTCATGATGAGTGAGTGAGTGACGTTTCGCATTTTATAAATTTAGACGTAGATAAATTATAAAAACATTATAAAATGTTTTGGTAATGAAGTAAAGCTTAGACGCTTATATTTTTATTTTTTTTTAATGTCAGCTAATTTTCTCTGTTGCAATTTAAAAGGATTTTTTATGCTATTGTGTATAGACTTATAGACCACAGATGATGATGGACAGACGGACATTTTCTTCAAAGTACACATCCACTTATAAAGTGTGCGTGCGCACCTACGCGCCGCGCCGCGCGCGCCGCGCCAGGCGGTAGGCGAGGAAGGGCCAGGCGGCCAGCAGCAGCAGCGTCGGCGCGCTCAGCTCCTGCCACGGCCAGCGCCAGCGCGGCGGCTGCTGCAGGCGGCGGTCGCCCTCCACGGCCTGGCGCAGCGCCGCCACGTCCGCCTGCAGCCGCGCCAGCGCGCCCGGCAGCTGCTCCAGCACCTTCAGGTCTGCAAACGGGTGTTTTCAAGTGAATGATGATGAAGTCCTCCCGACCGACTCCGGCCACGGCGGCCAATCTCGTTGAGACTAGCCAACGGCGCGGGACATATTATAGTGTAGACACAAGTGCACTCTCTGTTCCTTATCACTCTCATATTCCGGTGGGACGAGGCGAGACACGACCAGTGAGAGTTAAAGCGCAGGACCGACGGCTTTACGTGCCCTCCGAGGAACGGGGGTGACACACCGCCAACTTCCCAACTCCGGGCTGTTACTGAGGCTTACGAAACAGAAAGACTCAATAACTAAATTTGGCCCGACCCGGGACTAGAACCCAGGACCTCGCGGTATACGACCGTACATGGTAGCCACTACACCAACGAGGCAGTTTGAAGTGAAACTTCTTATGCGACTTCCAACGAGGTTGCGTTAAACGTTTAATGCAACCTTGGGGTTTAAAGGGCCAGTTTCACCAATTTCTTATAAAGTTTCAGTTAGTAATCTGTCACTTAACACTAACTAACAGATAACGGTTGCTGATATATTTTTTCTGTTTCACTATTAAACTTCCTGATGAACTAACCGGCAGGTACATTATAAGCCACTTGCTATTTTACAGAACGGCAACGTCGCTTTTAAAAGGCCACATGATTCGTCAGATAAGTTCCGGATATGCTATCAGGAACTTTATCAGAAACTGGTGAAACCAGCCCTAAGTCTCGGAAATGTAAAGCTTTAGATTAGTATGAATATAAACGAGCACCAGTACAAGTACCAGGCCCTCAGAGACGGGGAAGAGTCAGCGCCACCACCCCTCAGACGGGCAAGATGCGGGGGTCTCACCCACCGCAAGTCGGTGATTTTTTATATTGAATACATACCTAGTTAGCCCACAGTTGGGCGTGGGCTTCCTTCAATACAAGGGGGATCAGACCATAGTACACTAACCGAGTTGAAAATTGCTAGGTTCTCTCAAACAGAGGTTCCTGGATTTCTCATATTAAGACACGTGATAATTGCAAATGTTTCGACCCGGGACTCAAACCCAGCGGTAACCTGGCAACCCACCCGCCCCTACTTACACCCAACATATTGTCAAAGTTTTGATAAAACTACAAAATAAATACGAGTATATGCCAAAGTTTGGTTGAATGAATATTTCTAATTCAAACCACATCAGAACGACTCAACGTATCTTGCTTTTTGGCACGAAAATAGGTTATAGTGTGAAATAGCACATACATTTTTGTCCCAGTAAATTGTCAAGTTTCCGTGACATAGATTAATTCTAGGTTTTTATAGGGACCCACCCCTAAGTATTGTCTTCAAGGCAAGAGTGAATAGGTGGCCACTGAATTAGTGCGACTCCATCTACGACTGCGTTACCACTTACCATCAGGTGGCACGTAGTCAAACACTAATTCTGAATAATAATGAAAAATAGTCATTAGCGTTACTGCTAATGGAATTTAAAATGTAATTAGGACTTTCTAAGTACATTTTTTGTAAGTGTATTTTTCCTGAAATTATTGAACAAGAAAAATAATCTCCATTGCTTCCATGGAGGTTAGAGAAGAGGAGGACGATCACTGTAGAATATAGTGTCCTAGAAATATGGACAAACTAAGGAGGCGCTGTGATCGCTAAATTGTCTCAATACTAACTTCATCTACTTGTACTCATAAACAGCTAACTTCACAGATACTACTTACCGACAGCACGTTATAAATTCTACAAATTTTAGTGACAGGCGGGTAATGCTTTAGCACAGGCGATCGCTCTCCTCGTCTCTAACCTCCATGATTGCTTCATTATATTAGCACAGAGTAAAAAAGCATAGATAACATATAAATAACACACTCACGTGTCAACTGCGAGGTGATTTGGTGCGCGTGTCCGTTGCTGAGGCGCGCCGGCTGCGGCTCCGGCTCGTTCTAAACGAGACAAGTCATTCTTTCAAATACGTATTTGAGTTAAATGTTTCCGCCAATAGTAACCCTTATGTATAATTTTATTCCTACCCGCTTCCTATATATGCACGCCTGCAATTTAAAGGAGTCATCATACGCAGGAGTACAAAATCCGCCGTTCGAGTCTCGAGACGTAACCCGCGCGCGCCTGCTATAATTTGCATAGAACTTTCGAGTGCCTTGTGGTGTGTGCCCTCATGTGTGCCATCACCGCCATCGCCATCTAACCGCTGCCGTCATCATCGTTGGCGCTGAAGGAGCCCGACGCGGAGCTCCAGCAAGGTAGGCGTGCTTTTTATTCCCGCAGTCCCGCTGACCCCGCTGTACACCTTTAATTCTCGCTTCCCTTATATACAGTCCACTTAAATTTTAATTTACTTAGAACCAGCCCTTTACCGCAGTTCCCGCAACATTTCTGGTCCAGTCGAACCGGATTTATCAACATTTTGATTACCAACCCGCATTTGGTTCATATATTTTCTCCTACCGCTCTTTTAGGTCACCTAAATAGGCTATATATATCTTAATTTAACCGCTAACCTATTTAGGTACTTATAAACATATATTTACCGCATATATTTATAATTTTATATCCACCGCATATTTTTATATACACAAATAAGTAATTTATGTATAATTATTATATTACGTATTACTACATATTATAATAACGTGTTTACTTAAATATTTTATTTAAATTATAGTTCGCATAAAATATCATTTAAAAATGTCATCTAGTGACGAACAGACTTCGCTGTCCTCTAAAGATATTAAGCTGCGTGTACTAGAAGCGCGACGTGGCGCACTCTTCGCACGTATGCAAGTCATTTATAACAAAGCAATTACGGCACATATTAATGATAATAATAAAGAATCTTTTTTTATCGCTGTTGAAACTATAAACGATATTAGATCAGAATTTAAGTCTACTGTAGATAATTATAACACTGTTTTATTAACAATTAATCCGAAAGCGCAACCAGATTATCAGACATGGATGTCCTTTGAAGAGTTGTATAGTTATGCTAAAAGAATATTATCACAACTTTTACCGCCAAAGCCGACGGATAGTGACATTAAACACTCATCGTCTCCACCTCGCTCGCGGCCTTCTCTGCCACCCATCGAACTTATGACCTTTTCGGGAGACATTCGCACTTGGCCACTATTCTACGCTAGTTTTAAGGCTACCGTCCATGATAATCCTTCATTGACAGACGACGAAAAGTTATATTACTTAGTAGGTAAATTGTCAAATAAAGCTCAAAGTGTATTTTCAGGTATAACTCCTAATGGTAAAAATTATAACACTATATTACAGTCGTTGATTGATAGATATCAAGACACACGCACACTCGCATCTATGTACATTGATCAAATACTTAACATTAAATCCTTTACTTCGGCTTCACTATCTAATTACGAGTTTTTCTTAGATAAAATATCCACCGCCGCTAGTGCCATTCAAAACTTAAGCTTAGAAAACGTAGGCGATTACATTTTATTTCATATTGCATTAAAGAAGCTAGATCACGATACAATTCGCGCCTTTGAAATGCATAGCCATAATGAAAAAATACCTACGCTTCAAAGTTTAATTGATTTTATTAAAATGCAATACAAAATTAGTTTACAGACTCAAAACGATAGTGGTCGTCTAAATACTTTAAAACCTCGTAAAAGTAATAATGCACCGAATCCTCATTCATATTTAACATTTGCCGCTGAGAAGTGTTTGTGTACAAATATAGTGCATGAACATATGTTTAAATGTCCCGCTTTCTTCAATTTATCCCCACAAGAACGTTTTAAAATAATTAAAGATAAAAAAGCTTGTATAAATTGTTTAAGTACGAAACATAAGTCAATGCAGTGTAAGTCAAATAGTAAATGTCGCTCTTGTGGAGGTAAACATCATACTCTTTTACACTTTAAAAATTACGCAGTTGAGCGAAACATCGCACCCTCCTCTCAAGCCGCACAGTCGGTTAACATTATACGCGAGCCGTCCGTGCCCGCGCCCGCGCCGCTTAGTTTAGATAACACGAACACGACGTCACTCACAGCTGGCGTATCGATGTGTTCAAAGTTCATTGCTCCGCGTACATACGCCTCGTGTGACTCACGCGATCGTAGTAAGCAATGTACTGTGCTTCTCGCGACAGCGCAAGTTATTGTTTATGATCGTGATAATACGCCGGTTATTGTTCGATGTCTTATTGACAACGGTTCGCAATCTCATTTTATTACGAGTGATTTATGTAATCGTTTAGGTTTAAAGGTTCAAAAATCAAACCTTATCGTTAAAGGTATAGGTGGTGCTGAAAAATCCACTAAGGGTTCAGCACAAATTAAATTATTTTCGCGTCATCAGGCAACCGTATCTTATGACGTCCCCGCGCTTATTGTCGACTGCATTGCGGACGAGTTACCTACTGCGCCCGTCGATGCTGCCGCTTTGCCGTTCTTACGACGACTGCCGCTAGCTGATAATGACTTCGCTGTTCCGGGTCCGATTCAAATGTTGATCGGAGCCTCTTTATTTCCGCATCTGTTGCTACCTGGTAAGGTTTTAAGCAACGATAATAAATCCGCGTCCGCTATTCTAACCACGTTAGGATATATTATTATGGGCTTTTTGCCTGTGTTAAACCCGCATAATATTTTATATGATAATTGTAATGTTACAACTTCGTGTTGTACAACGATCCGCGATCCTTTAGACTCTCTTCTTAAACGATTTTGGGAGCTCGAGGAGATCAATACCCCGCTTATTCGCAGCCCAGAAGACATGGAATGCGAAGAACATTTTCGAGTTACTACAATTCGAGATATGAACGATGGGAGATATATAGTGTCGTTGCCTTTCAGAGGTGATCCTTATTCTCTTAACGCTTCATATGAACCCGCATATAGGCGTTTTATTTGCCTTGAAAGAAAATTAGAAGCCTCGCCGCAGTTGCGTATCGCATATAATAATGTTATTCAAGAATACATAGATAAAAAATACTTAGAGGTGGTATCCGACCCTAGTGAGGATACTGTTAAGCCATGCTTTTATATACCGCACCATGGAGTGATCCGCGAGGATAAAGCTTCCACGAAGCTTAGAATTGTTCTGGATGCCAGTAGTGGCAATCCCTCCCTCAATGATCTTCTTCACTCTGGTCCTAACCTGCAGGGTGATTTATTTAATATAATTTTAAAATTTCGTCTCTTCGCTATTGCTCTTTCAGCTGATTGCCGTCAACAATTTTTACAGATAGGCATGAATCCGAACGATCGACGTTTTCAACGCATCTTGTTTAGATTTAGTCCACACGATCCTATAACCGTATATGAATTCGCTCGAGTTTGCTTCGGCTTGAAGTCTAGTCCATTTCATGCATTGCGCGTTATTCAACAGCTGATCGAGGACGAGGGACATAAATATAATAATATTTCCGCTGCTTCAACTTCATTATATATGGATGACATAAACTTTTCTGTCATGTCGACGTCTGAAGCTATAGCCGCAAGTACTGAACTTATACAATTATTTAGTAGTGCTCAATTTCAATTAGTTAAGTGGGCCAGTAATAACGATACGGTTTTAGAACATATTCCCGCGTCACACCGAGCCTCGTCTTGTGTTGAATTTGAAAAAACTTTACCGCATAAAGTTTTAGGTCTATGCTGGGACAAGTCTAGTGATTGTTTCCGATTTGAAGTCGTACCTCCTAGTCAAGTATGTACAAAGCGCACGATATTATCTACTATAGCCCGGCTTTGGGATATCATGGGTTTCGTGGCTCCCACCGTATTATTCGCCAAGCTCTTAATTAAAGAACTTTGGTTGGCTAAATGCAACTGGGATGACACACCTCCGCGTTATATCGTTGCTGCTTGGGAACAATTTTGTTCTGAGCTACCTAGGCTTAATGAAATTCGCATACCGCGCCATATAGGCATTGTTGAAGGTTCTATAGTCAATTTATTGGGCTTCGCTGATGCAAGCGAACGTGCATATGGTGGTGTCGTTTATGTGCATATACAGAATAGCGCCTCCAACCTTGTGCATCTACTCTGTGCAAAGTCTAAAGTCGCGCCGACTAAGCCTATGTCTATTGCAAGGCTCGAGCTACTAGCTGCTGTTCTTCTATCCAAGTTGTTACGTAAGGTCTTTGATAACTTCAATCCGCAGTATAAAATAAAACAAATTTATGCTTTTACCGACTCGAAAGTAGTCCTATGTTGGATCAATTCTCCCCCGCACCGCTGTCAGACGTTTATCGCCAACCGCGTTGTCACTCTCACTGACAACCTGCCTGCCACATGCTTTTATCATGTGCCAGGTATTGAAAATCCCGCTGATTGTTTATCTCGAGGCTTAACTCCAGATAAACTTATTAACCATGCACTTTGGTGTCATGGGCCTCCGTGGGCATCGCTCAACCCAACGGAATGGCCGATTAAAGAATTTGATAAAGGTTCTGTACAGAACGTGCCAGAGCAAGGTACGTCTCATAAAACACTTTCGTATTCCGTCACCGTAGACGTCACGGAGTCTATTATTTATCAACTCGCATTACGAACTTCAAATTACGCTAAATTAATACGCATTATTGTTTACATATATCGCTTTCTTAAAATATTACCGCGCGCACATTCGTTTTCTTCTACAGATCTTGAGTTTGCTGAAATTAAATTACTCCGCGTTTTACAAAATGTTCACTTTTCTAATGATATTAATAATTTAAAGAGCAATACAGTATGCTCTCCCGCTTTGATTAAACTTAAGTCTTTCCTAGATAGTAACGGTCTTATTCGCGTAGGAGGCCGTCTTACTGATTCCGCCGAAGATTATAATTATAAATATCCAATAGTTTTACCTAAACAGGATCATATCGTGAATTTATTAGTTGACTATTACCATAAAAAACATTTGCATGCAGGTCCAGAGTTGCTGATGACCATGTTAAGGCAACGCTATTGGATTCTTTCAGCTCGTCGCGTAATTCGTCAACGTATCTTTAAATGTAACACATGTTTTAGGTATAAGCCAAAGCCAATATTCCCAATGATGGCTGATTTACCCAGCCAACGCATTAATCAGGTCGAAAAGGCTTTCACTCATTGCGCCGTTGATTACGCAGGCCCGTTGCTATGCACACCTACTCGTGGAAGAGGTGTTAAAGGCCGAAAGACATGGTTGTGTATTTTTACATGCTTAACTACTAGGGCAACTCACATAGAAATTGCTACAGAGTTATCTACTGTGTGTTTCTTAAATGCTTTTAAACGTTTTCTATCGCGCCGCGGTCCAGTAGAGTGCATGTATTCTGACCTAGGTACAAATTTTGTAGGTGCTCGTTCATATTTACGCGATTTATATAAATTTCTTGACGAGTATCGCCCGCATATGGAATATGAATTGGCAGAAAACCGCATAAATTGGAAGAATATTCCACCCGCTACACCACACTTCGCCGGTTGTGTTGAGAGTATGGTGAAGATCGTTAAAACGCATTTATTTAGAGTAATTGGACAGCAGATCTTATCGTATGAAGAGCTGTTGACTGTGCTTGCCCAGATAGAAGCTTTGATGAACTCTCGCCCGCTCACGGTTTTAAGCTGTGATCCTAGTGAACCGTTCGCGCTTACACCCGCACATTTTTTGCACACTATTCCACTTAATTCTATTCCCGCGCCTGAAGTACAGTCTGTATCCATCAATCAGCGACATACACTTCTAGATAAAATTGTACAGTCGTTTTGGCGTCGATGGCGAGCAGAATACCTACATAGGTTACAGGCGAGAGCGAAGTGGAATACGCTGAGTGTTCCCATAAAGGTAGGGACGGTCGTTGTTATAGTCACGGACAACTCTCCGCCGTTTTCGTGGCCGTTAGGTGTAGTAGAAAGGGTTCATCCTTCTAAAGACGGCACAGTTCGTGTTGTAACAGTTAGAACTTCTAAAGGTTGTTACGTACGACCTACGATTCGCTTGTGTCCTTTGCCGACACAATAATTTATAATATAAATTTATATTACATAACCGCTTTATTATATAATATACCGCTATATTTTATGTACCGCTGTATATACATTAACCGCTGTTACATATGTGTAAACATGTGTATATATTTCTAACCGCTCGCTATTATAATAACCGCATATCTTATTTATTTTTAATTTATTTTAAAGGTGACCCTTTAAGGCCGGGGGAAATGTTTCCGCCAATAGTAACCCTTATGTATAATTTTATTCCTACCCGCTTCCTATATATGCACGCCTGCAATTTAAAGGAGTCATCATACGCAGGAGTACAAAATCCGCCGTTCGAGTCTCGAGACGTAACCCGCGCGCGCCTGCTATAATTTGCATAGAACTTTCGAGTGCCTTGTGGTGTGTGCCCTCATGTGTGCCATCACCGCCATCGCCATCTAACCGCTGCCGTCATCATCGTTGGCGCTGAAGGAGCCCGACGCGGAGCTCCAGCAAGGTAGGCGTGCTTTTTATTCCCGCAGTCCCGCTGACCCCGCTGTACACCTTTAATTCTCGCTTCCCTTATATACAGTCCACTTAAATTTTAATTTACTTAGAACCAGCCCTTTACCGCAGTTCCCGCAACAGTGGGCTTCCCTTCAAGTTGGGAAACCGACGTCAAGTCGCTATAGGTTATACATTTTTAATTTAATTTGTTTATCAAGTCATGCTATGGTTTTGGTTCTCTCTAAAGGTATATATAAAAAATAATTGATATATTGCGTTCTCTCTCTCTCTCGCTCTATCTCTCTTTTTCTCTCCTTAGTAAAAATAAAGGAGTAGTCAACCAGCAGTGCATCAATTCAGTGATTTTATTTAGTAGAAGACCTGCTTCAACAGTGTAGTTTTTAGATACCATAGTTTCTAAGTAATTTATACATTTATTGTATGGTGTTTATTGTTACTAGTAGCATCCCGCGGCTTAGCTCGCGTTTTAAAGACCGGAAAACTAATTTTTAGGTTTCACACATTATTATACCATAGGTGGTTAATATCCGGTTAATAATGGTTAGTTGGGATTTCTCAGAAATGAGATATTTTCCAGCAGTAAAAATTAACTTTTCTGTTGACCCGACCAGTTATCATCATACAAAATTTCAATTTTCATTGAAATTCTATACTGTAAAAAATTTATACTATAGTTTTCCCGTATACGGTTCAAAGAGACGAACAGACAAAAATTCTCAAAACTATAGTTTTTAACTCTATATCGATAATAATAACTAGTGCAATATTTGCCAGAATATATGGAAAATGTACAGCTTCGAGTGGCACTCCTGGAAGTCATTAATAGAAATAATTGAATTGAATCAGCTTGGAGTTAAAATGTGTATATATAGCAAAGGGCGTGTACGTACGACGGAGACGTCCACGGTGTCGATGAACTCGTCGTCGGAGTCGTGTCGGCGCCGCGCCGGCGACGGCGACCGCGACACCGGCGCTGTGCACGACACCACCTCGTTACATGGCTAGGTCCCAGGTAGTTGGTACACGGGGAGTGTACCAACGTGTGTCCCCCTCGTGGGGGGGCAGTGGCGTCCGGCAAGCCGGCCGGGCGCGAAGCCAAGAGACAGGGACGGCCCACTTCGGTGGGCGTGTCGGGCGGCAGAGTCGCACGCGCAAGCGATCCTGCGCCGGCTCATTAAGATGGAGGGAGATTTTGTTGGATTTTAGTGGGTAGTACTGACTTTTCTTGTCAGTGAGTCCTACATAATCACTTGTGGTTTGTGTTAATGCATTTCCCAATACACAAAAAAAATAGTTGGTACACTACACACATATATAATATATCTTTAAATACATACATATTATAAATATAAATACTCAAGAGTCAAGACCAATGCAAACTCTTAACGGGACTCGAACCCGCGACCGCTGACACAACAAATAAGGGTCACTATAAACTGAATTAAATGTGCCATCAAATTATAATTACTATAAAACATATAAATACAACACCCTTTTCGTTTTAGTTCAGTCATATTTTCCTTATTTTTAAAAAATTTTCTATGTTAATTTCAATCAAAAAGGACATAAAGAAGAAAAAATCTTGTGGAAAATTTAACATTCCCACGCTTTAAACTGTATAAACAGTACAAAAAGTGCTAAGTACCCTCACGCGTGGGGGAGTCCCCGCGGCGCGCGAGCACGTCGCCGGCCACCAGCCGCAGGTCAGCGCTGGGGAAGCCCCCCGCGTCGTCGCTCACCGACAGGAACGACGCCACGTCCGAGTTGAACGACATCGTCTCCACTATCTGTGGTGTGCGGAAAATATATCATTCCCATATTTTCCAACCAATCTTGACGGAAAATAAAAAATAATAAATATTTTTTATTATTGAAAGTTATTTATGTGCTATTCCAGACTATAATCTATCTCCGTGCCAATTATCACCCAGACCGGTCCAGCCACTAGCCAGTCTGCGTAATCGAGTAACAAACATCCATACGTCCTCACAACATTTATATATCACGTTCATTCGTCAATACGTAAGTATCCTATATGTTGATCCTAAAAACCAGCTATCTTTACACCAAATTTCATCAAAAACAGGCAGACAGACAGACAGACAAACAGGCAGACACACAGACAGACAAACAGGCAGACAGACAGACAGACAGACAGACAGACAGGCAGACAGACAAACAGGCAGACAGACAAACAGACAGACAGACAGGCAGACAGACAGACAGGCAGACAGACAAACAGGCAGACAGACAGACAGACAGACAGACAGGCAGACAGACAAACAGGCAGACAGACAGACAGACAGACAGACAGGCAGACAGACAAACAGGCAGACAGACAAACAGACAGACAGACAGGCAGACAGACAAACAGGCAGACAGACAGACAGACACACAGACAAACAGACAGACAGACACACAAAGATCTCCAATACTATAGATTTGACCTCGTTATCTATAACAATAACTATTTCAATAATAATTTCCAAAAAATATGTAATGTACAGATATAGTACCTACGTAATGTACGTGTAAAAAAAATGCAGGTTAAAAATAAGACAAATTGTAATGGTTTTTTACACCTTGTACTTGTGAATTGTGATATTAAAAAGCGATAAGAGATACCGAAAAATTAAAAAGGTCATTTTAACAATGTATTGTTACTATAAATAATACAATTATTTATGATATATAATACAATAATTAATTATAAAATCTCATAAAAAATGAAGGTGACTTATAAATTTAAATGTTTTGTTAAAAATTCAAAAATTAGCATAAATTACCACTTCGATATTACGTATTTGAAGTAAACTTAAACATTTTAAAACTATTTAAAACTATTGAGTTTATAATTATGTTTATTCGTACGATTGTCTACAATAAAGAAATAGTGGCAAGCATAATGGTCCTAGGTTCGAGACTCGGGAAAGACCAAATTTAGATATTAAGCCTTTCTTTTAAGAAATTCTACCACAATTCAATCAAAATAATAATTTTGTTACGACATCAACACACTGCACCATCTAGCTCCATGGTAAGCTCTACGTACTCCATGGTATACATACATATTTTAGACATAAACGCCCTTGACTGGAGTACAAACATTCGTGCTCATCACATAAACGAATGCCCCCAGCGGGACTCAAACCCGCGACCCGTGTTAAAAACAATACCTTGTGCAATTCGTTGACATACGCCAACATCGCCTCCTCGGTAGACATATCGCCCAGTTTGTTCCACGCTTCCCATTTTGCCCTGAAATTAATTATATTTATAATATTAACACTAATTCTTTATCACTACATATTATAAATCAAATAAGCCCAGGGATAACGCGCGCGTGATTCTTTAATAAACTGATTTGGTACGAATAGACTGTTTTCTTTCTGGGTGGCTTCGCTCGCGCTAAATCTAGGGACGAGCCGGAGCGAAGCGAGGGCGAGTCGCTATTCTATATGTAT
The DNA here is from genome assembly GCA_951802675.2 of Boloria euphrosyne. Classification (NCBI taxonomy): domain Eukaryota; kingdom Metazoa; phylum Arthropoda; class Insecta; order Lepidoptera; family Nymphalidae; genus Boloria; species Boloria euphrosyne. The sequence continues at coordinate 337,069 of OX637898.1, read as the reverse complement.
AATATAATTCAAAGTAAGTCGAATCTGTACATTTAATATTTCTTTGGAAGATCTAATTAAAATAGTAAATAAATATATTATATTAATAACTTTTGTCTGTCTGCTTGTGAGCGAATTACGTGAAAACCACTCGACAGATTTGGTTGAAATTTTGCATAACTGGTTATCCGGGTTATATATTGTTAACCCGGTTACTTTTTACTGCAGGAAAATATTTCATTTCTGTGAAACCTTCACTAACTGTTAAAACCGAGCGGAGCGAGGCTAAGTCAATAGTATATTTGTAAATAAAAAAATATAATAGAAATCTTCGCAGTATTTATGTAAAGAGTTGAGTATCTTGCAAATACCATGTAATGCTGCAGCATCAGCATCAGCAAAACTTTTACGATACCTAGTTTAGTATATGTAGTGAGTACCCTCAACACTGTACACTATGTTATACTCCAAAATTAACAAAGTTCTTAAAAGTATTATTTTCTACTTTTTTTTAGTTTAGATTTATTTAGTTTGGAAGTCGGTTTTTGTTTTTTGTTAAAAATAATTTATTTTAAAATTTTTAGCGGAAAGAAGATACGTATTATGTTATTTAATGATTATAAAAATGTACCTTCTATTATGAGGCTATACTTTCAGGCTATAAACCTAATAGCCTGAAAGTATACAACTATCGGACCATAATTGCGTATTATATTGAAAGAATTTTCTTTAAACTGCTAACCGTTGAGGAGTTGTACCTTCCATCATTAGCTCAACCACGGGAGATGATGATTATCAGACGCAAATACTTGAACAGCTTTAGGAAATATATGAAAAATGTAATAAGTGCCTATAAAATTTGAGAGTTGCCTTCGATTTCCCTGGGATCCCATCATCAGATCGTGACTTGGTGACTATGGGACCAACTGGAAACTATACCCTTTTAAACAAAAGAAGAATTTTCCAAATCGGTCCAACCATCGTCGAGTAATCGGGGAACATACATAAAAAAAAACAAAGACCCCAACGAATTGAGAACCTCCTCCTTTTTTTTGAAGTCGGTTAAAAATATAAATTATAATAATCCATGCAAAATGTAAAAATCAATGTATACATCAATATTATTTTGCACATGTGGATTGACGACGTTGAATTTACATATTCTTTATGTAAAACTTTTAACAAGTTATGGCGTAACAACCATTTTGGTTTAACGTACGATTATACGCCACGAGTTAAAAAAGTTATGGTTAATACGCCACATCAAAACTACAAAATATACCAAATTGACTTTTACACCAATATTTAATCCTCTGAATTTCTTTTTGTCCAAATATTTTAAGGTCGTAAGTATAAACATTTTTTTCGCGAATTTTTATATTTGGAGTACCTATACAGACCGATAGAGAGAAAAAATCTGAGAAGAATGGTAAATAGTCATCATCATCATCAGCCCTTTTTAACGTCCCACTGCTGGGGGTGGGCGTAGGCCGAGGGGGATTAGGCCATAGTTCACCGCGCTGGCCCAGTGCGTGTTGGCGGACTTCACATGTCTTACGAAAACTTGCTAGGTTTTCTCCGACATGTAGGTTTCCTCACGATGTTTTCCTTCACCGTAAGACAAGTGGTAATCATGATAGAAATGATTCGCACATGAAAATATCGGAGGTGCGAGACCCGGATTTGTACCCACATCATACTCGGTTATACAAGCGACGCGTTACCGCTGGGTATATAGTATTACTTTTTTTTAAAAAATAACTAATGTTAGCCAAAATGGTTTATACGCCTATTAAACCCAAAGGTATCGTATAAAGGTAGAAAAGTCTTACCTATTGACGACATCCCAGAAACCAGGCTTGTCTTTATTGCAGGGTCCCTCTGTTGCTTGCTTGAAGTAACTGTAGAAGCGCAACATCAACTCATTGCTGGGTTGGTACGATCCTGTCGACAAAGATATACATTTGTAAATATTACCAGCTATTCCCGCGGTTCCGCCTGCGCTCGAGGGATGAAAATTTAGGGTTACAAATATTTTTTGATACCAAATCATTAAAAACAAAGAAATTTGGTCTAAAAATAAAATATCTGGAAACGGCCACCCTTATCACGTAGGGAAATAAAAAAGTAGCCTACGACCTTTTCTCAGGCCTATCAAATGGACAAAAAAAAAATAATAAAAATCAGCCAAGACGTTTAGGAGGAGTTCGATAACAAACACTGTGACATCACGAGATTTTTATGTATATCCGCCGCTGTAATCAAATTTGTTTTAAGACAATTCATTATTTGCGAAGGTGTTCTTACATTCATGATATTAATCCTTGCCTAAATAAATAAGTCACAAGTATTTGATTTTAAGCAAAATTGCTCTTGACATCATTTGATTTCAATGAATATCTTACGAGATATCATAGTTTTAACATAACTCCGCAACAAAATAATGATCACCGCGTGTAAGACGGCGGTGGCGAGGGGTGCCGAAAGAATTTGTTTTCCAGCTTATATTTGAAGTTGTTAGAATTTTTGCCTAACGTTTTTTTTTCAACCTGAATTCTAATTGTTTTTTCTAATAAGTTACTCCTCATAACATCACCTATCCACCAGTGAAAGTATTGACAAAATCGATTGAGCTGTTTCGGAGACAACCCGGAACAAACAGACAAATAAACAAAAAAAATATCAAAAAATGTGTTTTTTCATTTTTCTATATCACGTATCGTATACACTTCTATATGCGTGTGACACTTAAATTTTATATATCTGTAGAGTTGTCAAGAATAGAAGTACAGCTCTCATTAATAACGTCAGATGTCGAGACACTGGAGATCATGGAGATAAGCGACCAGAGGGCCTAGACAATGTAACACAGTGTCCTACGTGGACGACTCAACGCGAACGCGATTGCGAAACGATCCGATGCGAATTTAATGTGGTGCGGAGCGATGCGGCTACTCTGTCCTACGTGCGCGCGAACCGTCCCCTCCGCGCCCTCCGCCGCCGTTCAGTTCAGTTAACATTAAACATTTGTCATGGGCGGACGGAAGCTAATGTTGTTGGAAAATTCATATCTATACATGATATTTTTAGGAACCAGAAGTGGATTTTATAAATAAAAAGAAATAACGACTAAGAACACGTGTGAACGCTTTGACGTTTGACAAGCAAAAAGCCCTGTCATCGGTTTGACACTTCCTTTTATAGATGCGATGCAACTTGCTACCTTTCCTTCCTATTTATTCCTAACACGGCCTCTCCTGATTATGCGTCGTCCTCGACCGCATCTAGTCTGTTGCTGGTTCCTGGTAAAGGCAGCGCATCAAGTTTACCGTTTAGTTCTTTAACCAACCTTAACAATAAATCACTACCTAGTGAGATGTCTCGCTTGCATATACAAACCATACAGAGTTAAAATCAACGTTGCGCGTGTTTCAGTAACCTTTTACTATTAGGACAAGTTCCTCTACACACTGCCACAGGCCTTACAGAATAAACTTGCCTCAGTGTGTCAGTTCAGTGGTCCAGTAGCATCTACATCGGACCAATACACAACAACCCAGTAACAGCTACATCGGGTTTCCAACGATATTGATCCAGTAACATCTACATCGGATCATCTATCGGCATAGATCCAGTAACATCTACATCGGATCATCTATAGGCATAGATCCAGTAACATCTACATCGGATCACCTATCAGCATAGATCCAGTAACATCTACATCGGATCATCTATAGGCATAGATCCAGTAACATCTACATCGGATCACCTACCAGCATAGATCCAGTAACATCTACATCGGATCATCTATAGGCATAGATCCAGTAACATCTACATCGGATCACCTATCAGCATAGATCCAGTAACATCTACATCGGATCATCTATAGGCATAGATCCAGTAACATCTACATCGGATCACCTATCAGCATAGATCCAGTAACATCTACATCGGATCATCTATAGGCATAGATCCAGTAACATCTACATCGGATCACCTATCAGCATAGATCCAGTAACATCTACATCGGATCATTTATAGGCATAGATCCAGTAACATCTACATCGGATCACCTATCAGCATAGATCCAGTAACATCTACATCGGATCATCTATAGGCATAGATCCAGTAACATCTACATCGGATCACCTATCAGCATAGATCCAGTAACATCTACATCGGATCATCTATAGGCATAGATCCAGTAACATCTACATCGGATCGATATAAGTAACACAGTCAAATGGATAACCATCAGACTTAACCAACAACACAACATAAGTGTGTGCAAAATACTCACTTTAAAAGAACGCTACACACGTTTCATGGTACCACTCCCCTCGCTGGGGCACCATATACTCAGCCACCACCTATATCCAGCGAGTCCTAAGAACTGCCGGGCTTGACGTTTTGTGGCAAACGGATGCTTACCAATGCTTCTAATTTGCGAGGACTCGGCCTCACCTGACACCGACTCACCATCCATCCTTCGGATACTTCGGTAACTTTTGATCTGTAGCCGCTGCCGCCACTCCGCGGCGCGCGCTTTCAGAAGTACATACCGAGCTGACTCGCTGTCGCCGTCGCCGTCATTGCCGCGACTTTGTAACTGGCACCACCGCCTCGTCATAAAGCCGCCGCCGGCACCGCGGCCGCCATATCAAAAGCGCAGCCGGCCGCCGCCGAGTCACGACCTCACGCTTGGCCGACGATTCTCAGAAACCGCGCGAGCAAATATCTATAAAAGAAGCCAGACGTTTTAAATAAAGACATTCCACATTTGACACTCAACGTGACTACTTGTCTTTCATTTCAATACGTGTAAAGATCCTTAGAACGTTTGCAGGTAGCGACTAGTACTATGCCTATCACGGCACATATGCATAACGCGGGGATGCGACCGTAACCTAGTTCGCGATCGACACCTATCACTATCACTGGAATGTCTTCCTGTCTATGAAAATCACATGATCCACCACGAGAATGAAGACGCTGCGATCTACTCATTATTTTGAGCAAAATAACGCACGGTACAAAAAATTACATATTTAACGAGTCGCGCACTGGTTAAGCGTTAAATTTAAAAAAATGGATAGTCCAAACGGTCAGGCTATGTGCAGATCCGATCCCACTTCTGATTTTAGGAACCAGAAGTGGATTTTATAAATAAAAAGAAATAACGACTAAGAACACGTGTGAACGCTTTGACGTTTGACAAGCAAAAAGCCCTGTCATCGGTTTGACACTTCCTTTTATAGATGCGATGCAACTTGCTACCTTTCCTTCCTATTTATTCCTAACAATATAATAAATCTGTAGAAGGGTCAATTCTGTACATTGAAAATATTGAAAAAATAAATAGCAGGGGGTGTTACTGGATCGATACCAAACCCAAATATGCGATAAAAAAATTTTTTGTCTGTCTGTCTGTATGTTCAGGCATTACGTGAAAACTAACGGTTCGATTTCGATGAAACTTGGTATAATTATACTTTATTATCCTGGCCATAAAATGGGATACTTTTTATCCTGGAAAAATACGTAGAAAAAAACAAATCTTAATTTTTATCATAGTTTGATTTTATCCTGTAGTCCACGCGATCGAAGTCGCGGGCACAGCTAGTCTTAAATATGAGATATTGAAGAAGTGTATAACTTTTATTCCTTTTGTCCCAGAATGTAGGACGTTCTTGGATAGCATTAATAAGAAGTTCTACTTCCGACATTAATTCAACAACAATTTTTGCTTGAAAAAAATATGGCCGACGCGTCCACATCGCGCGAAAATGATTGTAAATTTCAACCCGAATGATTGTAAATTTCATCCTGTCTACTACATGAGTAAAAAGACATCGGAGGCACAAATGAAGTATACTAGCTATGAGTTAGAAGCACTAGCCGTGGTAGAAGCAGTCAAGAAATTTCGCAAATATCTGATTGGAATTCAATTTACAATAGTGACAGATTGTTTAGCTTTTGAGATGACACTTAAGAAAAAAGACTTAATAACCAGAGTAGCTAGATGGGTTCTCCTCCTTCAGGAATATAATTATAAGGTCGAACATAGAGCAGGCTCAAGGATGCGACATGTGGATGCCTTAAGTAGAAACCCATACATTGGAGTAATGATGAATAGCATTCACAGCCAGCTAAGAGAAGCTCAAGACAAAGATGAAGGCTTAAAAGCTATAAAGGATATTTTAAAAGAAAAAACTTATAAAGATTACTGGATTGAGAATAATATTCTTTACAAAGGAGATCAACGGTTATTAGTAGTACCTAAAGGCATGGAAAAGGAAATTATTGGAAAAGTACACAGTAATGGACATTTTTCTACCAAAAAGATGAAAGAATTAATTAACAAAGATTATTTCATTCCAGATGTTGATAAAAAAATAAATGATTATTTGTTGACTTGCATACCATGCATTCTAGGATCGAGAAAGAGTGGAAAGCAGGAGGGATTTCTTAACACCATAGAGAAGGAATCATTACCACTACAAACTTTACATCTTGATCATATAGGACCACTGACGGCAACACAAAAACAGTACAATTATATTCTAACTATAGTGGATGGGTTTACAAAATTTGTTTGGTTATTTCCTGTGAAAACAACAACCAGTAAGGAAACATTGTCAAAAATAAATATTTTGCAGCAAATCTTTGGAAATCCAGATAGAATCATTACAGACAAGGGGACTGCATTCACAAGTAATGATTTCAAGAGGTACTGTGAAGATGAGAACATAGAGCTTGTTGAAGTTACTACTGGTGTACCCCGTGGTAATGGACAGGTCGAGCGCATTCATCGTATCATTATACCCGTGTTGACGAAGCTGTGTATACAAGATCCAGGTTTATGGTATCGGCATGTTAGTAGAGTACAGAGAGCATTAAATTCTACATATCAGAGAAGCATAAATACTACACCCTTTAACTTGCTTATTGGAAGGAAAATGAAGAATAAGGAAGATATTGAACTACAAAATTTATTGCAACAAGAAAGTGCAGAAATATATAATGATGACAGAGAGGAATTAAGAATAAAAGCAAAAGAGCAAATTTTAAAGATACAACAAGAAAACAAAACCCAGTATAATAAGAAAAGAAAGGAAAGTATGAGATATCAGGAAGGAGATCTCGTGGCCATAAAGAGAACACAGTTTGGACCAGGGCTGAAGTTGAAATCAAAGTATTTGGGGCCTTATCGTGTAACTAAAGTAAAAAGGAAGGACAGATACAATGTTGAGAAAGCTGATACCTCTGCGGAAGGTCCTAATGTGACAACCACTTGTGCTGAGTACATTAAGGCATGGCCACAGGCTAACTACATCTGAATAGGTAAATAGTAGTTTGTGTTTATTTCATTTTAATTTCACTGATACTTTTGATATTCATTCAGCTGAGTTCTATTAGTTTTGTAAGGCATACCACCTTTAAGCATAAAATGTGTGTGTAATAAATAATAATAAAATAGATATAATAAATACCACATGTTAAATTGAATAATTAAGTAAATAAGATAAGTTTACATTTTCTTTATTCAGCTATTATAATATTATAATACATTGTTTGTAGTATATTTAATTAACTTTTGTATATCACTTTACAGTTTAGAAGTCACAGTGTGTAAATCATTCTTTGTCTGCAATTTTTTTTTATTTCAAAGTATAAGATGTTGAGGATATGTGTAAAGTTTAATGTTAAATAAAGTAATTTAGTAAATAAGATATATAAGATACATTTTCTATGTTAAAATATTATATAATGTTTGTGATGAGGTAATCTATAGATTTGTATAAAGGTGTAACTTTACAGTTTTCAATGGTTTTCTTACATAGTTCAAGATAATAAGAAAAAGTGTTCCTTTACTTTTATTTTTGTTATATAATTTGTAGTCAAACAGAATGTTTCAATTATTGTTTAAGAGTTTATTTTCATAAATGCATAGATTTGTTTTAGTTTGTATAGTTAAGGAAGTCTGGGGTCAGACTTCAGCAGGATGACCGAATCTGTAGGAATTAAATTAGCTTAAAATGGAACGTGTAGCGGAAGTGATGGTGATTGGTTGTTTTTTGATTGGTGAAGTATGACAGGCATTATGGCGGATATGTGCGAAAGGTGTAAGGTGTGCTGCTAGTAAAATTTAATTAAAGAAGTTATATTTGTAAATCTGTATTTTATTTCCATCCCACATGTATAGATATGAATTTTCCAACAACATTAGCTTCCGTCCGCCCATGACAAATGTTTAATGTTAACTGAACTGAACGGCGGCGGAGGGCGCGGAGGGGACGGTTCGCGCGCACGTAGGACAGAGTAGCCGCATCGCTCCGCACCACATTAAATTCGCATCGGATCGTTTCGCAATCGCCTTCGCGTTGAGTTGTCCACGTAGGACACTGTGTCACGCAGGACGTCGCGTAACAATCGATTAGCGAAAGCGATAGTAGAAAAGTACAAAATGTATGGATTTGACATATGCCTTAGATATGTCACGTGATCTGATGTCAACAAATAGATTAATGGTAGACAATGTACATTCATTTCAATTATTAGTGATTTAAAGTTCAAGATGCATACGCTGCGTTTAAGCGATGACGATTGTAGAAATCGAATCGCTTCATAACGAACGCCGGTTGTCTATAGGCCCAGGAGAACCATCGCTTCATACTAAAGCATTACCCGCCTGTCTCTGAAATTTGTAGAATTTATAATGCGCTGTCGTCGGTAAGTATTATTTGTGAAGTTAGCTGTTTATGAGTATTGTCACTATTGTGACAACGTGAAGTTAGGCATTGAGACAACATAGTGATCGCAGCGCTTCCTTAGTTTGACAATATTTCTGAGACACTACATTCTAGGGCGATGGTCCTCCTGGTCTCTAATCTCCATGCTGGAGATCAAAAATCATACCAATTATAATGCAAGTAAAATAACACACTGCCACAACTAACAATAAGCACCTACAAATATCATAAGAAAAATATAATAAAGCTGTAAAGGTAAAAACTAAAATTAGATAAGATAATTATTAATACATTATACAACATTAATAAATTAACTTATTCAACACAAAAATCCAGTTTTAAATAAATACGTAATACGTAATTATTCTTAAAGAGACTAGACTTCGGTCTTTAAAACAGTAATTACTCAACTGCTATACAAATAAAATTGATGTCTTTTCGTAAAGCTTTATACCTACTTAATGCATAATATTACGTATAACTAGCAAACCCGGCCCCTTCGCTGGGCGTAAGTTAAAATAAATCAAACGGCGGTTTTAATAATTTTCTAATAAAATAAAAGTAGCCTAAGTTACTCCTTATTACATTATCTATCTGCGAGTGAAAGTCCCGTCAAAATCGGTGCAACCGTTTCAGAGATTAGCCAGGACAAACAGACTATCAAAAATTTTTAAAATTGTTTTTTTTATTTAAGTACCGTATATATACTTTCATATGCAATTAGTGAAAAGCTGTTAGTTTGAAATTAAAAACAGACACTTCAATATTATTTATTATTTAAAAAAATTGTGAAAGAACGTTTGTGTACTAAAGGATATTATACGATTAACGATTTTTTTTAGAAGGCTGTTTCAACCTATAGAATTATTGTTCATTTCAATTTAATTAAAAAAAGGAAAAAACACTAAGACAAAAAAAACTGAGTTTCTTTCGCCAGTTCTTCTCAGGTCAGCGGCTTCTTTCCGAACTGGTAGTAGACTCATGACGTTCAGTAAAAAATTGTAATAATTTCATACTGAATAAAATATTTTGCATTTGATTTGAATTTGAATTACTGATGTACTGATAAGCCATGCTAAGAGTACTCAAGCATATTATACTCGTACTACACCTTGTAATAGCTGGCACTTTCACTCCCATTGCGACTTAAATAATAATTGTGTCGCATCACAACGGCCACTGCGTATACTTTCGCTTCTAATAAGCACACCAAAAAAAAAACTTTGCAACTGTAATTTTCCGTCATAACTTTAAAAAATATGCATAATAATATTAGCTCTTGCTTAATGGCCTTGATCGTCTGCATCTATTTCTTCAAAAATCTGAACATTTTTAAGTTGTATTTTATTATTTAAACATTTTAGTTTTGTCCGTCTTTCCGTACGTCACAGCTATTTCACTGAAACTATTCATTTCTTGCAACAAACCTTGATAAATTACTCCAAAAATTGGGAAATTTCAAAATTTTGTAATATTCAAATTGGGAGTCTATCAGGACATTTAGTCGTAATTAGATACGATCAACGTTTTATTATAGAATCTACTAACGACTCACCGCGATAATACTTTCTTAGATTTACGCGATATTCGACATTATATATGAAACAACTTTTTCGGATTTTGTCGCGGATTTATTTTGATTTTTAGTTCCCGACGTTTCGAATGCTTTACAGCAATCATGGTCACGGGAGAGTTTTTTTTTTATGTGACAAAGGGGGCAAACGGGCAGGAGGCTCACCTGATGGTAAGTGATCACCTCCGCCCATGGACATCTGCAACACCACAGGGCTTGCAGATGCGTTGCCGGCCTTTCAGGAAAGGGAGAAAGGGAGGAGGGAAAAGGACGGGAGGAGGGATGGGCAGTGGGCCTCCCGGACTCTCACTTACCGGACGAAACGCGACAGCATAGCTGCCACTTCACGCCGGTCTCCTGTCAGAGAGTGGTATTATACGGGGCGTGCCGGCCCATTCGGCTGCTACCCGAAGGTAACAAGCATGGCACTACCAGTTTGGTCACTCCCGTGACCGAAAAGGTAGTATCATTTATAATGACTCACCGCGATTTAGCGCGAGCAAATCCGCGGGTTCTGCTAGTAAATGTATACACAAACTTGACAAACTAAGTATATGCTAAAACCTTCCACGAGAATCACTACCTATTAGTAAAACAGCATGCAAATCAGTGCTGTAGTTTTTGAGTCTTGCGCGAACAGACAGACAGACGCGGAGGAGGACTTTGTTTTATAATATGTAGTGTACATTATAATAAAATCCTCGGTTAGTTGAATCTGTTTATAAAATACTTCTTGGAAAAATTTATTGAAATATAGTCATTATGATGTGATTTCAGAAGCTTTATCTGTGTCAGTGACCACATCACGTTATTCACAAGTAAACCACTGGACAGACTTGATGAAATTTGGTATGATAGCTGGTTATTCGTGTCTACATATAAGGTACTTTTTACTGCGGGAAAATGTCACATCTGAGAAATCCACATTAACCAAAAATAACGACATGTTTGGCTCAGTCGGTAGTGACCCTAGTTTCTGCATCAGCGGTCGCGGGTTCGAGTGCCGCTGGGGGCATTCATTTGTTAAGCTCTAATGTTTTATGTTTGTACTCCAGTCATGGGTGTTAATATTTATAATATGTATGTATTTAAAAATTATATGTGTAGTATATCGACCATCTAGTACCCGTAACACAAGCCACGTAACGTAGCATCTAGTTCAGATGGCGCTGTTGTAATAATATCCCAACATATTTATTTATTTATAATCCTATAAGGACGAATAAGAGCAAAGCGAGGGTGAGTCTCAAATTTTCTAACACAAGCATCAATTTAACTTTACTTAGATTGCGATTAATTGAAACCACATAAATTCAAGTACCTGCATTGAGTAATTTACACTACTTTACTCGATTTAACCACGACTCGCTAACCTCTAATGAGACCAGTTCAATCTTGTTAATTTGCGGCTACACGCAATAATAGTTCATCTGAATCTTGGAAAATAACCGACAACTTAACCTAGCCTAGATTAAGTGAGTCCCTGAGCTCACCATTGTGCGTTCACTAACATTTTCGTGGTGGGGGGTGTGATTGCTCTCATTAGCGTCCGGCAATCCAGCCGGACGCGAAGCCAAGGGGATGCCCCACCTTAGGCGGTGTACCATGCGAGTTGCTCCTGGTACTTCTCTGATAGCCGAGTGGACTGTTCGAGCAACTCCATGTTTGTGGTCTGCTTCAGCAGACCTGACTTCTCGATGTCGTGGTTCAATGCGTTTTCTCATGCAGAATCCTAATTCTCTTTCCAAAATAAAAGTAGCCTACGTTACTCCTCATAACATTAGTGAAAGTCCCGTCAAAATACTTTCATAAATATTTAGTAAAAAATTGCTCTTTTGACATTGCTGACAGATAATTAATAATTTTATTTATCTGTATAGAACATAGATATAAAATTTTGAATAGCTTCATGTCATACAACATTAATTTAGATTGCACGCTTGCGAGTGTAGGTACCTATAATTAAACATAGTTGTCAGGTGCACTCTTAATTCTTTAACTTTCGTAGTCCAGTGAAACAGCTTTTATATGAGCAGAGAGAAATCGGGTAAACCCTACAGAATTAGAACTTTAGGTGCTTTCCAAGAAAATGTAGAACCGCCAAAACTATCCGAGACTTTCTAGAAGGAACACTTATCACACGTTTGTAATGAACCGGGACCCGAACCCATTCAGATCCACTGGAGGTATAAGCCAGCAAAATAATTCTAATATATAAAAATCTCGTGTCACAATTTTTGTTATTGCACTCCTCCGAAACGGCTTTACCGATTTTTATGATTTTTTTGTGTACATTTGGCAGGTCTGAGAATAGGTCGTTCACTAATTTTTATTCAGCTATGTGATAAGGGTGACCCTCTCCAGAATTTTTATTTTTAGACAAATTTTTTTTTATGATTTGGCGTCAAAACATACTTATAAAGTTATAATCCAAAATTTTCATCCTTCTACTAACGCGGGCGGAGCCGCGGGAATTGCTAGTAACCGGTTTTATAGTTTACACAATATTAATGATTCGAATGAATTCTTGCAAGAATGGCTTATGACTTTGCCAATATGTGTTAAATATTCATCGTGTCACGTGTGGCGTTCACCCAATGGGCACCAAGTCGTCAACGCTTATATTGATTTCTTGAAATAGTTAACTGTTGATGTCATTTTGAACAGTTTATAGTGAGTACTTGCTACGCCAACGGTCGCGGGTTCGAGTTCTGCTGGGAGCACTCATGAGCACGAACGTTTATACTCGTGTCATTGGTGTTTATATTTATAATACGTATCAACCATCTGGTGTCCATAACACGAGCCTCGTAGCTTAACATGAAAGTAGGCAATACTGTGCATTTAAGTCCCAACATATTCATATTTATTTATGTATAATATAGACATATTATGTATATTGGAAATAGTTTAGTTTTTATATTAAAGAAAGATGTTTACTGTTTGTTACCAGTCCTCTATATATAGGGCTGCCGATCAAAATATTCCAAAAATATTTTTACAAATTAAAAAGTACTCGAGCGCGTCAGGTTAAGCATAGTGAAGTCATTTTCACAATCCCAAGAAAAAAAAAACATTTTTACCCGACTGCACCAGAAGGGGGTTATGTTTTCGAGAGTATGCATGTATGTATAATTGTTGGGCACACTGCGGCCGGAACGGCTCGATGGATTTTAGCTTCAAACGTGTCGTTAGATTCGTATTAATTGTGAAAATGACACCGGCTATAAATTTTGAATCAAAACACAACATATTTTAGGGTTTTTCCATTTCCAAATTATACAGATACGCAGTCGTGTTTATTTTTTTTTTTATTACACTGACTTGTACTTTATAGTTTGTGGACCAGTTCTGTTTGTTAGACGATACTTTGATGTAATGGTTTCAAGAACTTCTTTTCAAAATGTTTAAATTTTTATAAACTTAAATAAAACACAACAAAAACATACGATGAAGTATCATTTGAATTTATCATTATAATGTTAATATAAATAATAATAATTAATAATGAATGCTCGCGATATGAAGTACCGATGTGACCTATATTTTGATTACTTAAATAAAACTAGGTCGTATTTGTACGATTCCATATATAATAACATAAATGAGATATTCCACAGGAAGATGATAAGTTTTGTTTTTGTATGGACTGCAATCAAACTCGTATACATACTAGTGCCGTATCCTCGCTTTGCCTTGGTGCTGACTTTAGGTGAGCGCACAATGCACATAGCATTGCTACAATTTCATTGGAAATTTTTGTTAATGTTCTATTAGTATATAAAAATAATATTGAAGTGTCTGTTTTTAATTTCAAATTAACAGCTTTTCACTAAATGCATATTATGAAAAAGTATAGACGGTCAAAAAATCAATTTTTAATGTTTCGTCTGTCTTCGTCGGTTGTGCCGTTTTATTTTTAACCGACTTCAAAAAAAGGAGGAGGTTCTCAATTCGTCGGGGACTTTTTTTTTTTTTTTCCATGTATGTTCCCCGATTACCTACTCGACGATGGCTGGACCGATTTGGAAAATTCTTTTTTTGTTTGAAAGGGTATAGTTTCTAGTTGGTCCCATAGTCACCAAGTCACGATCTGATGATGGGATCCCAGGGAAATCGAAGACAACTCTCAAATTTTATAGGCACTTATTACGTTTTTCATATATTTTCTAAAGCTGTTCAAGTATTTGCGTCTGATAATCATCATCTCCTGTGGTTGAGCTAATGATGGAAGGTACAACTCCTCAACGGTTAGCAGTTAAAAGAAAATTCTTTCAATATTATACGTAATTATAGACCGATAGTTAAATTCTTTCAGGCTCTTATTAACCGACTCTAAAAAAAGGAGGAGGTTCTCAATTCGTTGGGGACTTTTTTTTATGTATGTTCCCCATTACTCGAAGATGGCTGGACCGATTTGGAAAATTCTTTTTTGTACATAAACAAAATAAGTATCCACTTTCCGTTAAAAATTTGAAAATAAATTATTTTTAACAAAAAACAAAAACCGACTTTCCGAAACTAAACAAATCTAAACTAAAAAGTAGAAAATAATACTTTTAAGAACTTCGTTAATTTAGAAGTCGATGCCAGCCAAAGCAAAATAACCTTAAATAGACACATATTCCATTAATCTATATCTATAATATTTGTAAACATAATCAAAATACCGTTCGAAAGTTCCTTGCAAAGGCAAGATAAGTCTATCCGTCTTGGCTGGCACCGACTTCAAAATTAACGAAGTTCTTAAAAGTATTATTTTCTACTTTTTAGTTTAGATTTGTTTAGTTTTGAAGTCGGTTTTTGTTTTTTGTTAAAATAATTTTTAGCATAGGCCGTTGACAATGGTGATTGCTAGCAATAAAAGTAATATTTAATAATTAGAATGAATCAGGCTAAATAATAAATTGTTACTCGTACTTTCGGGTAGCAGCCGAATGGGCCGGCACGCCCCGTATAGTACCACTCTCTCACAGGGAGACCGGCGTGAAGTGGCAGCTATGCTGTCACGTTTCGTCCGGTAAGCGCGAGTCCAGGAGGCCCACTTCCCATCCCTCTTACCTCCCCCCTCCCTCCCTTTCCTGAAAGGCCGGCAACGCATCTGCAAGTAGTTGCAGATGTTCATGGGCAGAGGTAATCACTTTCCATCAGGTGAGCCTCTTGCCCGTTTGCCCCCTTTGTCCCATAAAAAAAATAATAATCGGTATCACTACATATTATAGAACAAAGTCCTCTCGCCTCCGCCGCGGTTGTCTGTCTGTTCGCGATAAACTCAAAAACTACTTGCACCGACTTTCATTTTGTGGATTTCAGCAATGGAAAAAGTGGTTCTCAAGGATGGTTTTAGTACATAATTTGTCAAGTTTTTGTATACATTTACTAGCGAAACCCGCGGCTTCGCTTGCGCTAAATATTGGGACGAGTCCGAGCGAAGCGAGGGTAAGTCACTAGTATTAAATAAAAACAAACACGTCCAACTGGTTTTATTACATTACGGATATGGATGTAGCTGCTTATTCTCGGAGCTTTAGTAATAGTTATAAAATACAATGTGTACGAGAAGGGCGAAAAATACTCGTATTTACAAATAAATACCTTATGCAACATTTGAAAGCCGTTCATCTTGCAACGTTTTTCGAATGTTATATTTTGAAATATCGCGCAACTTAAATTAAAAAATCCATAGAGATAAAAAAATTGAAGTGTCTGTTAGACACAGTAACATCAAAACAATAGCTTGGCAACCCTCTTTTTTAATGTTGGAAAATTCATTTACGCATACAACCTGTATGCAACAGGTTATGGGTTATGCGGGGCTCACCGGCTAGATAGATCTGCCCCGTCTTAATAAGACGTCGCAGGATGGCTTTCTAATTGCCGAAGCAAACCACACAGACAAGGGTTGCTCCACAATCCACTCTCCTATCAGAGAAGTGGGAAACCTCCTTGTCTTTCTTGGCTTCGCGCCCGCCGGATTGCCAGACGCTAATGAGTCCTATTTTTTTCTTCCGTAATAAAAAATCAACTAGCGAAATCGGTCCAATCGTTCAGCCGTGATGTCGTGCGTGACCAAGGGAAATAGGAATTCATTTTTAACCCTCGACGCCAAAACGACAGGGTGTTACTGTTATAAGTTTGTCGTGTCTGTTTGTGTGTATGTGTATGTCTGCTGGGGAATCGTAGCGCCCGAACAGATAAACCGATTTTGATGGCTAGGTTAGTAGAGAAAACTATATATTATAATAAATTTCAAATCCAAGATGGCCGCCATCACAAAAAGACGAATACTACGACTACTAGTCGAATACTATTTTTATTATTTTACGTTGGAGGTTTTTAGAATTTTTTATTTATATTTTTTATATATAGAAAAGTAAATTCTTAAAATTTCCACTAAAAATATTTTTTTATTTTAATTCTAAAAATAATCCACAAAAGAACATTACGGTCCGCTGGGCGTTATGGAAATTTCGTAAATTCAAATAATTACACCTTGTTCAATCCAAAGACCTCGCATTTAGTTGTTGTATGAATAAATATGCGGTTTAAATTATAATTAAAAAACAAAACTTACTTAATCTTTCACGTAAAAGCTACTTAATGTACATATTTCGCGTCTGATAATATGAAAAGTATTAGAGTGTTAGCTAAGTGATAGCGCGCTTGCTTGGATATCCGAGTGATGCGGGTTCAAATCCGGGTCTCGTACCTTTGATATTTTCATGTGCGAATCATTTTTAACATGTTTGCCAATTATCTATGATGCCTAGTTTTCCGACGTGCGATTATTGAATTCAACTCCTTTTCTCATCCCACTGCTGGGGCTGAGCTTCCCTTCAATACGAGGAGGATCAGCCACTACGCGGATTGGCGGACTCTATATAACTTTCTAAAAATTGCTAACTTCTCTTAGACATGAAGGTTTCCTTACGACGTTTTCCTTCATCGTAAATCATCGTGTTGGATATGATTCGCACATGAAAATATCAGAAATGATAGGGCTGGGATTTGAACTCATTTAACTTAAATTTCTATATTACGAGCTTGTAACCTTTGACCAGCAAATTGACACCCGCACTAGGGTAAGTCTTTAGGGTTCCGTAGCTAAATGACAAAAACGGAATCCGGATTCGTCATGTCTGCCTGTCTGTCTGTCTGTCTGTATGTCACAGTCATTTTTTTCCGAAACTATATGAACTATACTGTTGAAACTTGGTAAGTAGATGTATTCTATGAACCACATAAAGATTTTCATATAAAAATAGAAAAAAAAACAATTTTTGGGTGTTCCCCATACTTAGAACTGATACTCAAATTTTTTTCATCAAACCCATACGTGTGGGTGTCTATGAGTGAAGGTCACGTCAAAATCAATTATTCGTCACGTCAAATTCGGCAACAAAAAATATTGATCACCGCGTGCAAGACGGGCGGACGGGCGAAAGAATCTGGTTTCCAGCCTTTAGAACGCGAGCGAAGCCGCGGGAAAGGCTAGTATATTATAAATTATTCTTATAAAATATTCGAGCTTGCGTAAAAGTAACTACATAATTCCCAGCCAGCCATGGTCAAATAAAAACTTGAAAGTGGAGTATTTGAAGGAAAACCGGAAGGCCCTTCACTATATCCTTTATAATTACAAGCCCTGCTTCTCTCGGTTCGTCCTTAGTGAAA
The DNA here is from genome assembly GCA_951802675.2 of Boloria euphrosyne. NCBI lineage: Eukaryota > Metazoa > Arthropoda > Insecta > Lepidoptera > Nymphalidae > Boloria > Boloria euphrosyne. The sequence continues at coordinate 319,090 of OX637898.1, read as the reverse complement.
TATTTGCAAAGCCGGCCCACTTCACTGGCCAAAAGTAAAAATAAATTTAACTTTTTATATAATTTTCTACTAAAAAAAGTAGTTACTCCTTATGACATTAGCTATCTGCGAGTGAAAGTCCTGTCAAAATCGGTCCAACCGTTCCGACTAATCTCTTAGCCGAAACAAATAGAGACAAAAAAATTAAAAACGATTGTGTATATTATTATAAATGAAAGTAGCTTTTCGGATTTTGTCGCGGATTTATTTTGATTTTTAGTACCAGCAATCATGGTCACGGGAGAGACTGTTTTATTTTTATTTTTTTAAATAATAAAAATGTATCTTTACAACTTATAAAAATAAAAAATAAGGCCTTAAAAATATTATAAAGGCAAGATTATGGTTGCATTCTTGAATATCGATCGAAACCTTTGTCGAAGTCGGAGAAAATCAAAAGAGTGAAGGGAGTTAAAATCTATACCTACATCTATACGAGTATAATAAAATTCTAAGAGTCAATTCTAAGCATTGAATATTTTTAGCAAATTCATTATTAACGAACGATATAGACGCCGAATCTAATTAATTAATTTTCAACTTTTTTATTTTTCCGAATTTTCCCTTTACTTGTGCTGTAAGAACTTGCTTTTAACAAAAATTGACAATTCTAGGTCAAACGGAAGGGTGGGTTACAAGTTTTGGGTCGAAAACCTATATGGTAGTTCCCGTTGGGCGTTGACCTAGAATCACGGAATTTGGCAAAAAGCAAGGACTTACAGCACGATTAAAGAAAACATTCCAAAAAAAAAAGTGATCCCTACATACATAGTTGACGCCAATTACTATGATAGTCCTCTGAGTAGTATGTGCGCTCATATAAGTAGATAATGGTAGGGAACTCTTCATGCGCGAGTCCGACTCGCACTTGCACTCGAATATTTTTTTTTAATAAACCCTACTACTAATCAAAAATAAAAAAAATATATAATCATTTGAATACTGGTAAAAATAAATTCAAACTGTTCACCTTTATACTTGACCAGCTTAATCAAATCGAATAATGTAGGTATTTAGGTGGACTCGATAAGAGGATTGAGTCGATATAAAATTATCTTTTAATCCTTGGAATCTCATATCATGTTGATAATGATTATTTTACGAACAATTACTTCACAATACCAAAATACAATAGGGAACGTGCACAACGAAGGTGCTGCCGACTGGCGTCACCAATATGAATCTTGTACTAATTGTATTAATAGTTGTCATCGACATTTATAACAAGTAAACGAGGAATTTTATGAGTGAAAATTATTATTCTAGCTAATCATAATGTATTGTTGCACTAGCGATTCACCCTCGCTTCGCTCGGGTTCGTGCCTAGGTACCCCCTTTAGCATACAAACTTTTAATGTCTTACTTATTTCATATTTTGGATTTTGTACAATTCACATAATATCTTTATAAATTGTAGCCTTTGTGTTATTCTGATGTATAAGCTATATTATTGTAAAGTTTCATTAAAATCCATTCAGTAGTTTTTACGTGAAAGAGTAACAAACATCCAACCATCCATACTTAAAAACTTTCGTGTTTATAATATTAGTAGGATTTCTGGATGTAGTAGGATGACCGATACATACACTAAAAACGAAAATAAATCAAATAGCGTAAAATTTTATTACTTTCCACATAATAGTACTCTCATGCCTTGGTTATGTGAAAAACGCAAAAAATGATAAACGCAATAATTCAGAAAATTATTTCCCATTATTTTCACGTCGTAAACATGGTATATTTTAATTTGTGCGACAATTTTGCCCGTTACCACCGCCTCATTTTCTTAATTTACTATCTCTTCAACCTCCAATACATGGCGGGCCTCGATGAGCTTTTGACCTTTGGTATTTTGGTAAAGCTGACGATCATTATTGATAGACCGGAAGCTATATTTTAAAACTTTTATCGTATTCAAAATTAATATAATTCACGGGATAATTTTGTTTAAATAATTGAAAGCACGATGACAGGGTGTGATAAGTTTCCTCTACTGTCCGCATAGTGTCTCTTTTGTCGATTTAGTGCTGCCACCTATAGTTTGTGCACGTTCCCTATAGATACATTTTAATGCATCTATTATATTTTCAAGTTTAGTTATTGAGTATTGCCGTTTCGTAAGCCTCAGTAACAGCCCGGAGTTGGGAAGTTGGCGGTGTGTCAGCCCCGTGCCGAGGCAGAGCACGTAAAGCCGTCGGTCCTGCGCGTTAGATCTCACTGCTCGTGTCTTGTGTCGTCGCACCGGAGTATGAGAGTGATACGAACAGAGAGTGCATTTGTGTCTGCGCGTACACTCGTGCACTATAATATCTCCTGCTCCGTTGGCTAGTCTTAATGAGTTTGGCCGCCATGGCCGGAATCGGTCGGAGTACATTATTGTATTTTGAATTCGAATTACACGACTTAATTCCCCCATCCCCTTTCAATCATCGGACTATCCGACGAACGGCTGGTCTGCCTCCATCCTTATGTCGTAGACATTCCAGCCGTGCGGACGAAGCGTTTCGCTATGTCATTCATTATACGTCAACTAAGGATCGGAACAGCCTGCCTGCATCAGTTTCCGTCCAATTACAATATGCCAATATGGCTGTCTTCAAGGCAAGAGTGAATAGGTGGCTACTGAATTAGTGCAACTCCATCTACGACTGCGTTACCATCTTTACTTACCATCAGGTGGAACGTAGTCAAGCACTAATTCAGAATAGAATAAAAAAAATGTAACCAGTCACCCTCGCTGCGCTTGGGTTCGTCTCTACATACCTCATACCTACGTTTAAGCGGTTAGGATAGATTTCTCGGAACCAAGCATATTCCAGCAGTAAAAAGTATCCTATATATTGTCCCGGATAAGGAGCTATCATTATAGCAAAATTTATCAAAACCTGTTAATTGGTTTTCTCGTGATACGAAACGACATACAGACGGAGAGACAAACATTCTAAAATCTATTTATTCGTACTCTGTATCGATAATAATGTGTTAAATAAGATTTTCGATGTACAATTTCGTCTCAATCATAATTTTATTATAAGGTACGTATAGTTAATTATAATTTAGATTATTATGGAAACCCGTATTGACTGACGTACCTACGTCACGTTGCTTTATTGACGATACAAAGGTGCTTAGTCTAACCAAATAAAGTATAGTATTCCAATACAATGATCTGCGAATTTTATAAATACCTATTTCTTAGGTGAGGATGAAAGTTGCCGCTGAACTTAGACATTGACCTATAATTGATATAATTATTAATTACTTATATTAAAAAATCGACTTCAAAACTACTCTAACCTTAAAGTACTAAAAAGAAAAAAAAAAGTTATTTTTGGAGTCTGTGCCAGTCAAGAAGGCCAGTTTTTGTCCTGCCGTCGCAACAAACCTTCAAACAGGTATTTTATTTTTGTTTAATTGATAGATTAATCCAGTAGGTAATAAAGGTTAATTTGCTTTGGATGGCGCTGGCTCAGAAAATAACAAAGTATCTAATTAAAGTTATTATTATTATTATTCTCTAATTAAAAGTTGGTATTATTCTTTTAATTAGGTTCAGGTTTGTATCTGTAGTTTTAAGGCAGTTTTTTTAAACAATTTTATTTGAAGGTTAAAAATATAAATAAGTAGTTTTTGGAAAGCTATGGGTATGTCTTTCGGCCTGAGAACGCATTACGACTGACCACTGAACAAAGTCTGATGACATTTGGTATGATGATGGCTGGCTATCCGGGACAACCACTGACCTCTATAATACCACTGGACTGGCTGTTGTCAACGTGCTTTTGTGGCTGCTTGATATTCGCCATTTTGGCGCTGTCCGCCGCTGTCGGACGTAGCGAGAGTTCGTGGTACTAAAACTAATGATGTCGATATAAAGATTTTTATTTTTTTATTTTTATTAATCAATAACCGTATCATCATAATTACTACTTATGTTATATTAACAACGAAAATGCAAAATTACTTTACAGTAAACAAACACTTCTCGCTGTCATTTACAATATACGTCAAAATTAGTTCTCGGGACTCACGCTAGTGGCGCTTCAAATGGACACAAAAAATTGCTGTCAAACGCTTGGAACAGCCAGTCCAGTGGTATTATAGAGGTCAGTGGGGACAACATATAGGATACGTCATACGACTAAAAAGTTTGATGTGTCATACGATGTCAAACTACAAACAGTCGGCCAATTGTCGGCCGACTGTTTAATCAGTACGGCGGGCTTCCACGCTACTTACTGTTCAGTCAGCCAGACTTTCAGTTTTTTCGAGTTTTGACACCGGCACGTCAAGCTTAGAGCCTAGGATCCCACCGCAAGATTACTACGTTCATCGCGTTTTTGATTAAAATCTATTTTTTTATATAATATTATTTTAATTAAAAATACTAGCGACCACATTTTAAATGGCAACCTAATCAAATCATATTCTCCTATTTATAATTTCAATCAAATACGCGATGAACGTAGTAATCTTGCGGTGGGATCCTTTTTTTTTATCCTTGGGAAATACATTGACGCATATCACCTGTAGGAAACAGGTTATTACTGACAAGCCACCCACTAAAACCCAAACACCCATCACGTCTTAATGGGGCGTTGCAGGATCGCTTGCGCATTATACTACGACGCCCCGACGGTCTGCCGAAGCAGACAATACAGCCAATAGGGTTGCTCCAAAGTCCACTCTGCTATCCAGAGAAGTACCAGGAGCAACCCGCCTGACACATCGCCCACCGAAGTGGGCCCCTCCCTGTGCGTTTCTTAGCTTCGCGACCGGCTTACCGGACGCTACTGAGCCCCCACCACGACAAGGTGAACGCACGTTGAGGGGGTTTGCGGTGGTATCCTAGGCTAAGAGCTGTCGGCCGATAGTTTGTCTAGTATGCGCACACACCAAACCCAACTGTTAAGTCGGGCCAGTGTGCGCGCTTATTGGACAAACCCCACCAAACTATTGGCCGATCGAAAGTCTGCTGTTTGCGGGGGCTCTTATAGTTTACATAGAGAAAGAGTGCAGAATGCTAATATTATTTTAAAATTATGCATAAGAATACATTGAATCAAAAAAAAACATTACACACACTACCATATATTTGACATACTGAATTTCAAACATAACCATATTAATTCATTTATTACAATATAGTGTGGAAGATGAATAGGAATGATGCTGTTAGAGTGGGGAGAAAACTATAAAAGTCGATGCATAACCGGCATCGGGGGGTAGTTGTGTCATGACACTTATCGTGGTAGCATTATTAGGTTGTTACTCTGCCGGTTTGTTTCTAAAAATATCATTGTTGGTAGATTAGTTGTCTTTTCAGTTAGTTAAATTGTGTTTTAGCCTTTTCAGATACTTAAAGTAAAATTGAGGTCGATTTAGTAAGCTTGTTTTTTTAAAAGAAAGCTCACTTCTGGTCTAAATTCACAAGATCAGAAGTGGGATAGGCCCATAGGCCTACGATTATCAACATCAAGAAGTCGGAAGTTTCTTAAATTTTCATTTGATTGAATTATATATGAGTCAAATTCAATATTATTAAAATCTGAATATTCATAACTGTTTCGCCCACTACTTTTGTTAGCGTGTAATATGTATTTGTTGGTTGTTTTTGTTTAAAGTTTTTATCGGAGGGTACCGTGATTTTGGTGTATTTTCATTGATTTTGGTGATTTGTGCTGTCTTTTGATCGCTGTGTATAGTTTAGTTTGGTTTTGCTTGTCAGGCTTAAATTAGAAAATGAAATTATTAGAATTAAAGGTTATTTTTAGATCGTATTTTTATTTTGTTGTAATGTCAGACAACCAGCGAGATCGTTGTGAAAGTCGCCGATGTAGTTATAGTCCTCGTCATGAGCGTTGCGGTAGTCGTGATCAGTGTGATCAGTCGTGATCAGTTATTTTTTTTTACTGTTTATGTAAAAGATGCTTATTTTGTGTTTTCGCATTGGGGTTGACACATTCAAGGGAAGATGTATCTTGCGGTTGGGGATGGCATGTCTCGCAGGCCTTTGTACTCGGATATGCTATCCTGGCCGACAGATGCACTTTAAGTGGGGTACGGTTTCATATTATTGGATGCTGTCTTGGAGTGCGCTCGGACATGCGATCCTAGTATATGGAACATACCTTGTGTAGCTTAAGATTAATGTGTGTGAGCTCGGACAGTATCTTGGAGGTTACTCAGACATGTCGTCCTGGAGCTGTGATCATACTATGAGTTGGTTGTTGACCGTTGTATATGTTTGTGTAGCAAACATTAAACGTATATTTGGGGGTAGGTTGGATTGAAACATGCTTTTATAGGTACTGATTTACACACGCAAAGCTATGACATGGTTCTCTGGCGAGTCGTGAGGGTGCACTCCCCCGACGGGTCCTGCCCCGGGTAATTGGTACAGATATCTGTTTGTTTTACATCCACTGTGCTTAGGTTATGCTAGGTAACGTATATTTCAGGGGCGAGGGACTTGGGGAAATCCTCGCCCCCTATTCGATGGACCCGAGTAGTAGGCGCGAGCATGCGCGCGCCCCTGAGACGATGCGCGGGGTAGTTTAACACCTCACTACCCCGTGCAGGAGACGAGACCAGCACTAGTGTGGGGCTGTGGAAGAATTCGGATTCCTACGGCCTTGCGCGCACGTGCGAGGAGACACCGGGGTGGTTTTAGCCGGTAAGAGTCAGGCACTCCCCTCCGCCTTTCCCCAGGCGGAGGTAGTCCATGAGGATTTCCCCCCGTTAAAAAAAAAAAAAAAAAAGGTAACGTATATTTGTGGTTAGGTTGGGTTGAAACATGCTTTTATAGGTACCGATTTACACACGCAAAGCTATGACATGGTTCTCTGGCGAGTCGTGAGGGCGCACTCCCCCGACGGGTCCTGCCCCGGGTAATTGGTACAGATATCAGTTTGTTTCACATCCATTGTGCTTAGGTTATGCTAGGTAAGCTTAGCCCACGAATGAATCAAATTGAAACCTTTATATAGACACGCAAGTTTTAGAAATGCACTTTGTGTTTTTTTTTGTCTGATGATTTTAATTGTTTATACGGCAGCAGATGATGAGAGTGTAATGTTTATAGCTCCTGGCGTCACTCAGGTTTTCGATGTCGAGGTTCTGAACTCTAAGGTTAGAAGGTGAAGAAGCCCGAGGACGGTCTTCTGTCAGGTAAAGCCGTGTGGAAGATGAATAGGAATGATGCTGTTAGAGTGGGGAGAAAACTATAAAAGTCGATGCATAACTGGCATCGGGGGGTATTTGTGTCATGACACTTATCGTGGTAGCATTATTAGGTTGTTACTCTGCCGGTTTGTTTCTAAAAATATCATTGTTGGTAGATTAGTTGTCTTTTCAGTTAGTTAAATTGTGTTTTAGCCTTTTCAGATACTTAAAGTAAAATTGAGGTCGATTTAGTAAGCTTGTTTTTTTAAAAGAAAGCTCACTTCTGGTCTAAATTCACAAGAATAGATTATATTATTAACTAATTATGGTCGAATTTCGACCACAGGGCGATCAGTAGAGATCAAAGAAATATTTAAAGTGAAAGGCCACTTACGATTTTCGTTGTTACATATCATTTTTTCCTACATGATTTTGGTTATTTATACCTAACAGGTTTTGTATCATAATATACCGAGTATTATAGAACAAAGTCCCATGCCACGACTGTCTGTGTGTATGTTTGTCTGTTCGCGATATACTCAAAACTTACTCAAAACAGATTTTTCATGCGGTTTTTACCAATAAATGGAGTGATTCATGAGAAACTTTTAGGTGTATAAAAAATTTATTTTGCTGAAATATGAACATGGAGGATTTTGGACAACATCATGCCAACATGGAGCTTTATTGGCATGCACTTCATTAACTATTAGTTATTTGAAATACAGATATTCTTGTTGAACTGGCAACACTATCTGCACTAAGCTAGGGACGCACCTAGGGACATATTTTTGTCCATCTGTCTGTAACCGCAGCACGAGAAAACCACTCGACAGATTTTCATGAAAATTGGTATGATGATAACTATTATTCTGGGTCAACATATAGGATATACTAACAACAAAACATATGTAGGAACGAAGTAAAGGAAGTAGGGAGTCATAATTTTATACTCTCTAAGCCATATTCAATGATATTTTAACAATAGATATGTTGTGAGCGCGCAATCAAGCAAGCAAAGCAAAGTGAAGACTCGAAAACGTCCTAATTAGGACGTATTGCCTTTAGTCTGTGTCACGCATGGCAACGAGTGGTACGCTGCTACAAAATTAAAAAAATGCCATCCTGTGTATTTAGGAAATGCACCAATTATGATACAAAAGTTAATAAAACACAAGGGATCTCATACCACATGTAAGAACGCAGTATACTTCGATTTATTAATATATTTATAAGCGCAGGACGGCTAATATCAGAAGTAGGTCGTAGATGTGGGCGTGATCGTTAGTGTCTTTTGGGAAAACACAGTGCATAAATTACTAAATTTAACTTAACACACTCATAACTAAGTACAACGTAAACACATTAAAACATTATATTATCAATAATAGTTCCATTATTCGGATATAAGTAATTCGTCGATGATACGTGGTGCATCGGCGGTCCAAATCTGACATTCCCCCTTTTTTTCTTTCAAATAGTTCTCTAATTTAATTTCTTTTTAAAACATGCCAGTTTGTATCACCTTGCTACCATCGTTTCGACGCTTTACAAGAGTGCGCTGTCAAAGCTTGATTTCACACTCTTATCCGATAAGCTTACCCAACATCTCCAGATGGCGCACTGAGTGCGCCGTCACGGCCGGACTGACATTCGACCGTCCTCGGGCGATCATTTATTGAAGCCATTGCAAAAGCAGGAACGACGCTCGCCCATCCTGTCACTCAGGAACAATCTAACTCTACCTTATATTCGTACCGTACGTAAATACAAATTTATTATGAAAGCATGTATCCTTTCGACCATCTCAACTTATGGACCGGATGACATCTTTCCAAACCGTGAGCGTGGACCGGACGAGTGTGTCCCTTCGACTATCCCAAAACATGGGCATAGACCGGACGACACCGTCCCTTCGACCACCTCCAAACCGTGAGCGTGGACCGGACGAGTGTGTCCCTTCGACTATCCCAAAACATGGGCATAGACCGGACGACACTGTCCCTTCGACCACCTCCAAACCGTGAGCGTGGACCGGACGAGTGTGTCCCTTCGACTATCCCAAAACATGGGCATAGACCGGACGACACTGTCCCTTCGACCACCTCCAAACCGTGAGCGTGGACCGGACGAGTGTGTCCCTTCGACTATCCCAAAACATGGGCATAGACCGGACGACACTGTCCCTTCGACCACCTCCAAACCGTGAGCGTGGACCGGACGAGTGTGTCCCTTCGACTATCCCAAAACATGGGCATAGACCGGACGACACTGTCCCTTCGACCAGCTCCAAACCATGAGCGTGGACCGGACGAGTGTGTCCCTTCGACTATCCCAAAACATGGGCATAGACCGGACGACACTGTCCCTTCGACCAGCTCCAAACCATGAGCGTGGACCGGACGAGTGTGTCCCTTCGACTATCCCAAAACATGGGCATAGACCGGACGACACTGTCCCTTCGACCAGCTCCACCACTAAAACACAAATCGGGCAGATGTGTCCCTTCGACCAGCCTCGTACAAAGGCGTGGACCGGACGACACCGACCTCTAAATTCAAATTCAAATTTAAAATATTTTATTCAGCATGAAACTATTACAATTTTTTACTGAACGTCATGAGTCTACTACCAATCATTTTGTAACCACGAAATTATCACGAACAATTTCAATTCTCAGTGTTGATTTCAATCTCGTAGTGTATACTTGTATGTAAAGTTTGCACTCTTCGACCACAATTCTTCATAATCTTTAGTCGCCGTCACGGTTTCCTTATCATTGTTGGTAGTAGCTTGTAAGCAAATCATCGTTTCTCTGCGGTACTTACGGTTCATTCTACCTCATTCCCGACTTTACTTGCGGTCGGGCCTTCTTATGCATCTACACTATCATGCCACGAGGCTGTTAGTCTGCCTCTACCTCTTTTCTGGTACCAATTTATAGCACTTTTTTACAGAGCAGTTCCGCCTCATCACATGGTCGTACCACCTGGGCTTGCCCTCTCTGAGTTCCTCTGTTACCGGGGACACGTTGAAGGATCCCTTCACATATTCGTTTTGCACTCTATCTAGAGGCGTCACGACGCTTGCCCAGCGGAGCATCTTCATCTTCACTGTATGCAGTTGTAGTTCATACTTTTCCAAAGTTGCCCAGTTCCAGTTCAGAGCCATACAACATGGTAGGTCTCACAACTGTCTTGTATCACTTGCTTTTGGTTTTGGTAGGCATTTTAGGGTCACACAGGGTACAGAATACCAGACAGAGATCTCCACTTCAATCGCCTCAGACTAACTCTGTGATTCACTTCATCATCAATGCGAGAGTCAACAGTTAGTATTGATCCAAGGTATCGGAAACCGGACACCTTCGGTGTAACAGTGCCGTTGATATTGATGTCGCAGCCTACCTCCGCAGATCCTACCAAGTCGCACTCCATGTATTCTGTTTTCGTGTAACTGATATGTAAACCGTATCCTTCAATCTCCGCCATCCACACTGAAAGCTTTGCTGGAGTTCTGAATAACTTTGCTCTATCAATACAATGTCTTATGCATATAGAATATTTCATGGTATATCCTTGTGGAATCTTCAGGTTATATGGTAGTCCATTATTAAATTCGGGCTCAAACGGATGTCTGATGCACTTAAAACCACTCACTAGAAACGGTTCACTCACACCTGCAGGGCTACAAAATTGTGTGCTAATGTCGTTATAAATTTCTTCTATCAGAGAGATATACGCTCAAACATATAACTAACACTTTTAAATAGAGAAGAAATAACAGTTTGATTCCACTCGCTATTTGTAATATAATAAAAAAAAGGCATAAAGTCCTTTGGAAAATTACTAAACCGTATTGCATATTACTGATATCAAAAAACGTTATATTTTATTAAATCGCAGTAATGCGCTCGAGTAGCAATTATTCCGCGCGTAATTAATAACAGCCGATTTTTTTTATTGTAAAGTGCTAACTAAATATTATTCAGTTCGTTCCATATTTATTATTATTTACAAATTAATGATTTACCAAATTATTATTATCTAACTTGTCTATAATAACCTTTCTACTAGGTATTCCGTAATTTTAATATTTACTTAGTAAGTTTAGAAGAATTGATTTATCTTCTTTATTTAACTCTATATCATTCGAGGACATGTTGTTTTTTTTTTAAGCTTCGCAAAAGTTAGTAGTTATTCTAATATCAAATATAAGATTATCGAAGCCTGACCCGGGACTCGAACCCAGGACTTCCCGATATACAATCGTAATAGGCTAGCTGCAACACCGCCGAAGCAAATAAGTAGCCGTATAATATTGCCACTTGCTTTTTTTTTACTTGGTTAGAAATTACATTATCAGACATGCAAGCAAGCTTTTCACAGTATTTGTAATTTTAATTGTATTTAGAATCTGAGTAGTGCATTTAACTTTATTACTTCCAACACCAGTGAGATATTAAATTAAACGTTTACACGCAAATCTCTTTTAAAAGGGAATAGACAGATTTACTATAAAATAGACAAAGAATTTGCTCACCGAATGATATTTCTAAAGTAACTCTCCACGTTCGCCACTCACACCTATTGATCTCCTACCTCGCAGCACCAGCATCTATTCTCTTGGCCGTTTGTCACATGTAAGACACATAACATTTGTTATCATACCTTGATTACGAATTAAACTACTCGGCCGTATTATTTCTTAACGCCTTTTTTTACAACCAATCTATTTTGACCAGTGGTTTCTGTTCATGCCACACCAATGAAATGTTCCAGCAAATCTCATCTCATACCTTGTCCGAGGCTTCTTACAATAAGAATGTTGATGTCGAACTTTGTAGCGATAAGATTTCGTAACATTAGTACTCTAGTAATAACGTCATAATATGTGGTTAGTTCTCATCGTGCTACCTTTATAACATAGTACTAAAATAATTCAGTTATCACTTATTCAGGTAACTCAGACTTAGATATTCTTCTAATCAAATTCTATAATCGAACCACGACCTTAGCCGCAGATTTTCTTCTAGCTCTAACTTAAAATTGTAGTGCTTGTTGCTCTTTGCCCGTGACATCCTAAATCCTCTCACTAAAGCCTTCATATCATTTAAAACCTTCGTCTGAACATCAACCGGTTTCATTGTTACGTAGTAAGGTTCTTCCATATCTATACTCTTTGGGTTCTTCTATCCCACTTCTGATATAAGCGCAGGACGGCTAATATCAGAAGTAGGTCGTAGATGTGGGCGTGATCGTTAGTGTCTTTTGGGAAAACACAGTGCATAAATTACTAAATTTAACTTAACACACTCATAACTAAGTACAACGTAAACACATTAAAACATTATATTATCAATAATAGTTCCATTATTCGGATATAAGTAATTCGTCGATGATACGTGGTGCATCGGCGGTCCAAATCTGACATTCCCCCTTTTTTTCTTTCAAATAGTTCTCTAATTTAATTTCTTTTTAAAACATGCCAGTTTGTATCACCTTGCTACCATCGCTTCGACGCTTTACAAGAGTGCGCTGTCAAAGCTTGATTTCACACTCTTATCCGATAAGCTTACCCAACATCTCCAGATGGCGCACTGAGTGCGCCGTCATATTTCAATTATTTGCCTAATATTCTGATATGTCATCGGTCGCTAGACTAATGTTTGTTTACATTGACGCGCAATTGACAACACTAGCTGTCTCTTTTTTCTTATTGATTTTATCGACTATCCCCTTTCTGTCATTTTGACTTGTAGTGAAATGTACCTTGAATGAAAAGTGTGTATGTGTGCTGCGCGGAACACTTTTTTCGGTTGTTTAGTGAGCGTATAACATATCTGTTTATTAAATATCATTGGCCATATTATATTCAACAAGGACACTACTATAGTACAATTTAATTACTTCTTAGAATATGCATAGTTTTGCTATGTGAGGACGAGCACTGTAATGAACCAATATTTGCATAAGTAAATGTGTTTAAAGTGTCCGGCTCTTTAAGCAAACACTGGAAAAATAAATAAAATGAAATCAGTTGTTGCATACATTTGAGTTGTGTATTACATACAAAAAAGTCTTGGTCTCTCCCGTGACCATGATTTCGTTCTGGGAACAAGTTTATACAAGTTGGAAACCAAAAATCAAAATAAATCCATGACAAAATCCAAAAAGATTTTTTTTTGATTTATAATGTCAAATATTCTTGTAAAGCTACAAAATTATAAGATATATTTAATTATATTATCAAATAGCAAGTTACCCTTGCTTTCTCCAGTAAGATTCCCTGCCAGTTGGGTTTTGTTTGCAATTTCACCAGTTTTAATATTTCTTTGTGTAACCTAACTTTAACTAAAATAAAAGTAGATCAAGTTACTCCTTACAATATCAACTATCTGCCGGTGAAAACCACATCGAAATTAGTGCATCCGTTACAGAGATTAACCAGAACAATCAGACACACAAACAAAAATTTTAAAAATTGCTTTACTTTGAAATGCGTTTAGTAAAAACTATTATGTAAACAGATCTATACAGATGAACCATAGTTCCTTTCTAAGAAAAGTATGATCTCTATTTCGAATGTATTTCTAAAGCCTGTTTTACGTCTGTATTTCTATGCGATAAATCATATCAGAAAAGGAAGAACCATTTGTTGATTACAGAGTTCACATAAAAGTCATTGTATCATTAATGACAATAAGTCACAAGTCAAACACATTGTTATAAAAACATTTTCTTATCATTTGCAATGCTTAATATTATGTTGCACCCATTTCTAGGAAAAACAACAATATTATAAAGCTCTGGCAATAAGTCAGCTTATGTAACACTTGACTTATTTTTTTTAACTAAACAAAGTATAATTTTTATTAACTGGAGGTCAAAGTCCTTTTAGAATTTCTTTTAATTGACAAATTATTTTTATAATAGATTTCAAATTTTAGAACTCTACATCAATTTATAAGAAAGAGAGTTAAAAAATATATGCAATATAAAATTGAAAAATAATAGGAAGTTATCATTGGCACCTTTTATTAAAATATAACTTGATTGAGTTTCTAATAAAATTTCATTTCAACATTGTAGTAGAAGTTGTTAAAATTACTGGTAATTTGGTTTTATAATATATAATATACTTGAACTTTACCTCTGAATATATTTTATAATATAATATGCACATAATTACTAAACAAAACAAGTCTACATTTAAATAGTAACTATTTTCTTTTTGTTACAATGATAAATGTTAATTGAATTCAATCCTTTGTTAAATCTCAAATTACCTAACAGTTACTTAAAATTAGTTACTTATGTTATTTTTTTGATAGAAGTAGGTACAAAAAATGTAGAAAAAATATTATATGGCTAAGACAGTAGTGTACCGTTAACTATAATATTTTTTTGTTATTTTTTTGATGAAATATTGACACTTTATTTTATATTTTAGGCTTGGTATTTTGAATTCGAATTAAGGTCACCAATTTGTTATTACGACATAATGAATTCATAAAAAATAGCGAATGATTTAATTAAGTAATATAAAAAATAATAAAAATGATTGAAGCCGTTACAAAGTGTAGTAAAAACAATACGTACCACTTTTAGGTAAACTTCTAATAACATTTACCGCTGCGTTGAATTTTTCTTCTAGAGACATTTTCGAACAATCACTTAACAAAATAACAAGCGCACTTTGGACTTATAATAACTTATAACACTTTAAACTTTCGCTACTGACGACATAATCATTAATTAATTATTTATCGTAGATATTGGTACAACTTATGAAAACTAATGGAAAATTGACAGTCGACAGATAATTGACAAGCTGGGAAAAAAAGAACGTCGCTGGCCGTCCGCAGTTGTTGTTGTAAAAAAAAAAGAAGAAGCACGAGCACTCGTCACTCGTCTGTCGTGGCCTTCTACAGAACTACTAATAAAAATATATTCAATTTATTCATATTACATAATATATGTAGCAATATACTCTATGACTAATACTAAAAATAAGATTACCTACATCAAATCAAATCAATTATAAATATAGTGTTGTATATCATCGAGCTCTAACTTATCAATAATATATGTTTACAATAATTGAGGTAGATTTTGTTTTAGAGTTAGTGTTATTTTTTGCCTTTACGTTATGAGTCTCAAAATAATACGCGATACGCAATTCTTCATAAAGAGGACCTTTTTAGATATTGCAAAAAGTTTTTTATTCAGAACATAGCGATTAAAGGCCCCAAGTTTAATTGATAGTTTCATTTATAATGTCGTATATTCGCATAAACATAAGAAAGTATTATGATAGAGGGATCAGGGAAGATTAAAAGAATTCCTTTCCTTTATAAGAAACAATAGGCAATGATAGCAGTCGATATTCGATAGATTCTTGGAAGATAAAAGAGCGCATCACTTAATTCAAAAAAGTTATTTGTATTGTTTGTTTTATCATTATAAGTTAAGCTTTTTAAAAAGGGTTTAATTTTACTTGTTTCTTATTTTAATTGTTTGAAAGTATTATTGCACCATTTATATAATTTATATAAATATATAAATTAATTAGTTTTTGTATGGGGCAACATTCAAATTCCTTGTCAAATCGGATTTTAATACCGAAGTCTCTTTTCCTTCATAAATTTCCTTTGATAAAGGTAAATAATCCGTAGTTGTTTAAGAAATCGTGATATATTAGTGATTTTATAAATATATTTTGTGATTACCGGTGTGTGATAGTGGTTCTGAGCGAATTATTTTTGTTCTTAAGTGTAATAAGTGCATCCTCCGCGCCCATTTTTGCGGCACTTAGGATCAATAAGTTAGACATTAAATTAATTATTTTACGTCTTTCTAATTTGTATATTCATTCAATTCGATAACGATGTATATAGTTTTCTTCAATTGTGATAGTACCTGAAAGTTGCTGAAACTTGAAAATAAATAATTTAATAAAATAATATAAGCGTGGTATTCACTATATTTTTGAATAATTTTTTCTCTTACAATGAAAATAACAGATATGAATATTTGTGTAACGTAACAAAACACTATTTAAATAGCGTTCTAAATAATCGATAATATGTAGATTACATTCTATACCTACAAAATGTGCTATACAATATACTGTTTTCATTATTTCCATAGTTAGAGGCATACTATAAATAATTCATTGTAATTCTGTCTGATTTAATTAAGTAAGAAAATTGATTTTTATATGCAAAAGCTTTCCAATGAATTAATAAAAGGTATTGCGTTCTTTTGTTTAGGAATAGTATTACAAGTTCAAAATGCCTGAACTCACAGAATTAGACAAGGCTACTGCCTCCATGACTGAAAAGCGCAAGGAAGAGACTGCTTCATCAGACAGTGACTCTGATGACACTATCCCAGAATTGGAGGATGCAGGTATGTACTTGAATTAGTTGAAGAAATATTAATTTTTACAATTAGTGTCTATTTTGTCAACAAAGTTAGTGAAACTAGTAAAAATACAATAAAAATGCTGATTTAGTGCAAAGAAATCAAGAGCCTTTTATTACCTACCAAATGCCATTTTGGTTTGACTATAAACTTGTTCTCTTGATCTGAAAAAAAATGTTTCTTTAGTTTTGTGATTTATACTAATACTAAATTCATTTAATTTTATTGCATCATCATATTGTAAAAAAAAATACTTTTTTAGATGCTTATATTTTAAACTAGTGTCTCACTCTTGCTCTGCTTAAGTTTATCTCTAGGTACTTGTCAAACATGCAAAGTTAAAACAATTCTAACTTTACTACAATTATATTACTTTCTGTAATATTAATTAGTAAATATTATGGTCCATGTTTTTTATTTTGTGATTTACTTAATTTCCAGGAGCACCCGGTGCAGGTGGCATCACCAACCCCATAGCCGGGATTGACATTGTGTCTAAAGCTAAACAGTCTCGTGGGGAGAAAAAGGCCCGCAAAATCATGAGCAAACTTGGTCTTAAGCCTGTAAGTCTCATATTATTAACTTATTCAAAAATAACTGTTGAAATTGATTTTCTATAGATTTTTTTTTATATTTGTGATAAAATAATAAAATTTTTTTATGGTACAGAATGTTTAATGTGTGTTATAATTTTACATATCAATTATCTTGTGCATGCGAAAAATATTCTTCTTTTAATATTGCATTACATTCGGTTTGTTGTTGTTGTAGCTATTACTGAGATATTTATATCAAAAATGTTATCATATTAAAAAGCCACAGTGTTGTGGTTATTTCTAATTTTTATTTTATCTTTTATTTGAATATGCTGTATTTAATATTATTTTATAGTGTTTTTGTTTTCTTTTTGTTTTTACATCTACAATCAGCCAATGGCTTTAATCAAATATTTTAATACATGTACAGCAGTTAGATTTTGTATATCCACTGACATTACATAATATCGATAATTATTATATAATTAGTTAAATATTAAAAAAAATACTTTCCCAAAATTGACACACATACAAAAAATTCCAGGTGCAAGGTGTCAACAGGGTGACGATCAGGAAGTCAAAGAACATTCTCTTTGTCATCAACTCCCCAGATGTATACAAGAACCCACACTCGGACACCTACATTGTGTTCGGCGAGGCCAAGATCGAGGATCTGTCTCAACAAGCCACCATGGCAGCGGCGGAGCGCTTCAAGGCCCCCGAGACAGCGGCAGCTGGCAATGATATTGCAACTGCTGGCACTGTAAGTTATATTTTATACATTTTTTATAATTTTAATGTTTAGGGGCCGTTCATAAAATACGTTCGCATACAAGGGGAGGGGAGGGGTCTGGCTGAGTGTGACAAGATGTGACAAGGGGGGACGGGGGGTATACGGCAACGTGATGTTCGCGGTTCACCGTTTATTATTTTTTGACATGAGTAGTTCGGCGCGTACAACCAACTCGTATCGCAGCTCGGCGAGCTCGAGAGCTGTTATGCATAATAGGAGATGAAAACGATGACGATGAAGTGGACGGTAGTTTTGAAGATGAAGAAGAAGATGGTGCAATACCGATTGTAGATATTTCGGCCAATTTAGAAAATTCTTGTACTTCTGAATAATACAAATATTATTTAGGTATCATTTATATGTTCGTTATGAAAGATATTTATTTATTTAAATTTTCTTACAATAACTAAATAAATATTTATAATTTTCAGAATTTGTGTACCTACTATCATTTAGAATTTAACATACTCAGCAGGGGGGGGTCTTAGTTTTTGTGACGAAATATTTCTAGGGGGGTCACAGAAAGTGTGACACAGCGTGACAATAGGGGGGGAGGGGGTAAAAATAAGCTGATTTTAGTGTGACGTATTTTATGAACGGCCCCTTATGTTATTTATACTATACTAACATTTCCCGTGGCCTCGCCCGTCTTCTAAAGATTGGTGAAGAAATTTATAAATTTCACTTATTATATTGTGTGATGTCTTATAGCCAACTTGTAATAGTTAGTACAAGTTGTGATTTTGTGAAAAGAATCTTATATGTTACCAGGATGACCAGCTGTCAAATTTCATCATAATCTGTTCAATGGTTTTCAGAAAGACAGATAAAAATTAAAAAAAAACTATCAATAAGTTTAAAAAAAAAAAAAGAATAAATGTACAGATTGAACTCAGAATTTAATTAAAATATGTATTGATGTTATTTATTAATATTCAAGAAAATGGTATTCTAAATAAGTATTGAACAATTCCAGACCGTAGCACCGATTGCAGAGGAGGAAGATGAAGAGGGTGTGGACGAGACGGAGGTCGACGAGAAGGATGTGGAGATAGTGATGACCCAAGCCAATGTGTCTCGAGCGAAGGCTGTGCGTGCTCTGAAGAATAACCAATCGGATATTGTGAATGCTATAATGGTATGTAATACTTTGTAATTAAGGTTTGGTGTTGCCAATTAAATGAAAGAGGCAGTGGTAGCTCAGTGTTTAACTCATTGGCTAACGGAGTGTTGATTCAAATTGGAGTCTTGCACCTCTGATATTTTCATGTGCTAATCATTTCTATCATAATTACCACTTGCATTAACACAAGTGAAGGAAAACAGCGCAAGGAAACATGCATGCAAGTTTTTGAAAGACGTGAAATCGGCTAACCCGCACTTGGCCAACGTGGCCTATGGCTCAATGCCCCTTGTATTGAAGGGCGACCTGCGCCCAGCAGTGGGACATTAAAAAGGGCTACAACCATAAATAAAAGTAATAGAATTATGTAGTACCAAAAATGTGCATTATTACTAAATTTATTGCAATAATTTATGGCAATAATATACTTAAATAAAATTGGAACATTTTGTTATGATTATTTGAAGGGTACAGGGCAAAACAAGGAATGTCACGAAAAATTAAAAAAGTTAAAAAGTATGGGAACATTAAGATTTTGCTACGTATTATAGATTGCAATGTTAATTAAAAAAATAACAATTTTGTGACATTCCTTGTTTTGCTGTACCCTTCATTCGAGATCCAAAACATGCGAGATTAAAGACTAGGAGGACCATCGCTTCATACTAAAGCATTACCCGCCTGTCTCTGAAAATGTGTAGAATTTACAACGCGCTGCCGGCGGTAAGTAGTATCTGTGAAGTTAGCTATTTATGAGTACTGTCACTATTGTGACAACGTGAAGTTAGGCATTGAGACAACATAGCGATCGCAGCGCCTCCTTGGTTTGACAATATTTCTGAGACATTACATTCTAGGGCCTTGGTCCTCCTGGTCTCTCATCTCCATGATCCAAAAGTTAAATAGTTAAACTGTCAAAATTATTTATAATGCCAGTAGTTTTATTTACATATGTATATAAACAAAGAAATATTGCCTTTTCTGTTTATGGCTTATAAAAAATGTAATGTAATATATTTAATTCTATTTTTCCCTTTACAGGAGCTGACAATGTAAGAAGCGTAGTCACAAGTGTTATTTTATGTTCCTAGCTTTAAGTTGGTTAAACAGACACCCGTCTGTCTGTCTCATCAGTATATATCAAAGTCAATCTCAGTGTTGGATGGAGTCGAGATGGAATGGGATTGTATATAGAATTATTTACTTCAATAAAGTATAACTGGTAACTCCCTCTGTTGTTTTTTTTTTCCTCAAGAAAATGGCTGTTAAAAATTTATATAAATCATCTGCTTATAGTCTAAGGACTGATTGCAAGATATTAAATGTGAAAAAAAAAAAAAAAAAGAAAATGGCTGTGACATGCAGATATTAGCAGACCCATTGCATTGCTATGGCATACTCGTATAAAAAAATGGGTGCATGTAAACTTTATGTGCGGTTGAAGTAAAACTTCTTTGGCAAATATCGCAATTAAATAAAACAAATCAATTATGTTAGATCATATATTTATAGAATATTATATATGGAAAAAATATTAAGTGTACTTGTCAGACAATAACAATGGTTATCACGTGAATGTATTCTATCTCATTATATCCTGACTTAATCAATCCTATACATTTATGTATTTCTTTATCGTGACGCATTTTCGTTTCATCGAGTTTCAATCCCAAGGATTCTATAGAAATTTCTCTTCAATAATCTTTAGCTTAAAGGGTTCCTTTTTTATTCAGATGCGAAAATCATCAGTCAATTTTCCCTTTGAAACAGAAACCATTGTAATATCTGTACTACAAACTTGGAACTAATTCACATTAAAAAAAAATTAAAGATGAATACTATTGAATAGTTTTGCAGTTCATTGCGTACCAACCATAGAGGAATAATAAACAACATTGTTGCACCGGAATTTTATAAACTACGAATAATGGCAACTTTTTATATCTTGAAAAGTATTACAAGATCATATGTCTCAAAGAAAGAATAACCTCTATATATTGTAGAAGTTAATCTTTTAAGGAGATGCTTTTATTTAACCTGAGCTGCAAATTGCAATAAATTAGTCGAGAAAAGCAAGCAACAAATTAACATAAAATTTTCAATGTATGGTCTACGACCTACGTATACTTTGCCTTTGGGTTGCCATATTAAGTTTTCTAATTAAAAAAATTACATTATTAATAAAAATATTTGTTTTTACATAAAACCAAAATTATGTAATTTGTCACTAATTTCATTCTCTAATCCAATATAGTGTAACATATATGTTGTGTTTTCATAATATTATATTTATCTAGCGACTCACCCTCACTCGGCTCGGATTCGTCCCAAAATTTAGCGCGAGCGAAGCCGCGGACCGCTATTTATATAATAAAACTTTCCTCGAACCACTCTATCCATTGGTGAAAATCGGTGCAGTAGCTTTTAAGTTTATCGTAAACAGACAGACAGACGCGTTGCAGGACTTTGTTTTACAATATGTAAATATAGTGTAGATTTATTTTTTGCAAATTTTGAATTATTAAGTAAGTAATTTAATTATAATTTCTAGTTGCTTTTTATGTTCCAAAAGTTGTAATAACGGAAGTTTATTTCAATATTCAAATATGTTATTCTGGTTAAATAAAAAAGAAAATACTTAAAATTACATGAAACCCAATTAATTAATTATTTTGTATTTAAATAAAACACCTTAAATCTGTAATTTTTTTAAACTCATCAAAATAGTCATTATAGATTCAAAGGCTGTTATTATTAAGAGTTTTTGTGTTTGACCGCATCACGAGAAAACTACTAGACTTTGATTTTGATGAAATTTTGTATGATGATAGTTGTTAATACGGGCTTTACGCTGAGTATAGTATATTGTATACTAACGTACGCGCGTAGAGACGAACTCGAGCGGAGCGAGGATGATATGAATCGCTTGTTAACTCAGAGCAATAACAAAGCACAGAAGCCGGGCTAAAATAAAAACTGAGTAATCTATAGTTTACTCATTTAGGTCAGTTAGCATGTCATAAGGTGTGAGTGAAACAAAACATGGCTGTTTGTTTATATTATTTATGAACGTGTCACAAACTTTAAATGGACTATCTAAATTTACCTAATTTTTAGTATTATGTTTTGTTGATACATGTCGGGGGTTTGAGGAATTCACTGAGTGAAAAAAAGCGAGATAATTATTTTTTTTTTGTCTAAGAACGTGGCCAGAAGGTGTACAGTGCTCTGGACAAGATGTCTTGTGTTGTTGATGATGGGCTTTACACCCTGTAAAGCCCATAGTTCGAGAAAAGAAAATGAGGACGAATCGGTACAATATCATCGGTTAGTTTAGAGATATATTGTTCAATATTGGAAATATAAAAGTGATAAACGGTAAGATAAAATAGTACTGTATGTCTATATTCTATCTTCCTACGTCATAATACAACACATATGATGGTTGGCCGGGTATTTGTATTTTCTAATAAAATTAAATACATGTTTTTTATCGACAAAGACACGACAATGTCGATGATAAGCTCATCGCTATTCAAAAAATTAGCTTGTGGACAACCTGCATAATAACGGAAAAGAACGGCATCATATGTCTCTTTGCCACGTTGATACTATTAACATAGTAAGTATAAAAAGATAAACATAATATGCATTTCATTTCTTATTTAGCCCGGGTTCCATGCTTTGTTATTGTTCCGAGCTTGTTAATTATTAAATAGCAACATTACATTGCAAGCAGTTTGGCTACAAATGCTACAAAGTAAAAAATATACTATTTCTGTGATCTGTGAACTGTCATTTGTCAATGTCAATTGTCAAATATAATCTGTGGTTCATTTGTTTTCTCCCAAGTCCAATCTAGGGGAAATGAAAGTTTTATTTTATCAATCCATTTTAATCTTGAATTTGTGTTGTTAAAATATTGTGAAAAATGTCGATGTTTCCAGGAACAGTGGCCTTCGATGAATATGGCCGACCATTTATTATATTAAGGGACCAAGAAAACCAAAAACGGTTAACCGGTATCGATGCTCTCAAGGTAATTAATTCATTTGTTTCTCGTTAAATAAAGGGTAAAATATTGATAAAATCTAATTTAAAAGCAACTCTATGTAGAGCAAATTTCGTTAGTTAAATGTTGAGCAAATATATAGTTACTCTAACAATAACAACCTAACAAGGAGTTCATGACACCTATTTTATTATTTACTTACGTGAAAAAAACAGAATAGTACTGTTTTCTATATTTCTAATGATTATTTTTGTGATGAATTGTATGAAAATGAACAAAAATCATGAAAAGGATGTATAATTTTAGAGAAAATTGCAGTCAAAATGTCATATGTTGAGTCACATGACGACCATTTGAATTATATTTCGTCTTTTGTCTCGAAATTACGAAATGAACTATATTTTAAATTAACTGACACAAAGGAACTTAAAAAAAAATAAGATTTTTAAATATTCGTTACATTGTTTATGTTTGTAAAACAAAGTTTACAATTTAATATACTTCCGTATATATTACTACTTTAAATTATTAAATCTGTTTATAATATTAAAAAAAATTGCCCTTATATGACACTATGATGATAACAAAATAACACTTTGTGATTTTGATTTATAATGAAATCTTCCTTGGCTGTGTCTGAGGTGTCCCATACATTTGTTATGGTATTTATATTTAAAAAATATAAAACTAAACTAGAGGACTAAACCAAACAAATGTTTACAGTCTCACATCCAAGCCGCAAGGCAGATTGCGAGCATTCTTCGCACATCTCTTGGTCCAAGGGGTTTGGACAAGATGATGGTTTCATCAGATGGTGAAGTGACAGTCACTAATGATGGAGCCACTATCCTCAAATTAATGGATGTAGAGCATCAGATTGGTAAACTTATGGTACAGCTCGCTCAGAGTCAAGATGATGAAATTGGTGATGGAACCACCGGTGTTGTGGTTTTGGCTGGTAAGTGTTTTTAATTATATAAATTCTCTGCTGTGTACTGACTTCACTTAGTGTAGTTACAATGAGTTTACAAAATTTTTTTTATTATGTACATTATAGAGTTCTATAATTTACATATTAAATTATAGAAAAATAACATTTTTTGTTAAACTTTTACTAAATAACTTTTTTTTTTATTTGTTTTTTGTATATTCTTAATATACTGTAATAAAATATGTTCTTGTACAGGTGCACTCCTGGAACAAGCTTCCAATCTAATAGATAAAGGTATCCACCCAATTCGTATCGCTGATGGTTTTGAAATGGCCGCCGCAACAGCCTTAGCACACTTGGACAGCATCAGCGAAGCTTTCCCAGTTAACAAAGGTACACGGGAACATCTGATTAAAGTTGCCATGACTACACTCGGTAGCAAGGTTGTGGTTAAGTGTCACAGGCAGATGGCTGAGATTGCTGTTGATGTAAGTATATCATTGAGTTATGCAAGTTTTTTTATATTTAATTCAATAAATAAGGTTACAGATATTCAATTACATGTGACATTGGCAAATTAATTATATTTTTTACCCTTTGGAAATGCAATAATGCAAACTGTTGGGTAAAGATAGAAAGGGTGGAATGGACTACCTGGTTCGCCGATGTCCCGCGTGGGTTCTTAAGTCGCGTTTGTGCACCAATCACTTTCACACAACACCGGGTGATTTGCTAAATGTTTGTACTTATAAAATAAGATAGTTTATTGCGTTTCGCACGATAACTTTGACGCGTAGTCTAGATTTTGATAGAGAGCATGTAGAGCTCATGTAAAGCTTTTTTTAGTACTACCGCCAGGTAAAGGAATATAAAGGAAGTATAGGAAGTGACGGTAAGGAGATATGTATAGTGATGTCAAGTAAAGAGTCTGTACCTAACATTCTATTATATGTGACATTTGCAAATTAATTATTTGTTTTTACCCTTTGGAAATGCATTAATGCATACCACCTTTAGATAAAACAGGTGGTTATGTAGTATTCGCCGGCTAGAAACAAGCCAATACTACCCATTAAAACTCAAGCACCCATCTTATGTATTAATTGGGTGTCATAGGATCACTTGTGCATCTGACCAAGACACCATTGGCAAAGTTATCTGGCTTAACTTTCACTTTATGCAATAATTCAATTAAATTCTAATTAGTTTTGAATTGAATTAGAAAATACAGTGTAATAAACTCCATGTAACGTAACTCGATTTAACGACAAACTCCCTAAAGCGTGAAAATCACTTTGCTTTGGTTGGTTTAGCTTGTTTTCCATACAATGATACACTATTTAACATCACACCCATTCTCAATAACGACAACAATAAACTAATAAATAGTACTTTTTAAGTTGTCGAAATTAGTAAAATTTCCGCCGTGTATTAAAGAAGCTCCGGAAGCAGCAAAATTATTGGCAAAGTACTTTCTTTATCACTAAGATGCCTCAACATCGCAAGATATGAATGAAATAAGTAAAAAAATCATCAAAATTACTGGCGCAGCAAAAGACGTCAGACAAAATTAACAAACTATACGCAATAGCGTTTTGATAAGAATTGTTTTTATGTATGTAATTACTAAAACTAGTCTGAAATAAGCATTTTCTTTTTCAAATTTTCATTTTTATACAGATTTTTCTTCTCTTTATTTAACGACAACTCTCTATAACGTCAAAATATGCACGGTCCCTTGAGTGTCGTTATATAGAGTTTACACTGTAAATGTATAAATATACTTATAATTAAAAATAAATAGACTGGAGACTGGAGGGAGAACAACTCGCATAATCTGGAATATTTTTTAAATATATTTTTTTCTTATAAGGACACTTATGATGACTTACAATTAAACACACCTAGTGTTTTGATTTATAATGACATCTTCCTTGGCTGTGTCTGAGGTGTTCCATATATTTATATACAGTATTTTAATAATTAAAATAATAATTGTTTGAAAGAAAAACAATTTACTTAAGTAAATGTGTCATAAAATCTTCTGTTTTAGGCAATTCTTTCTGTCGCTGATCTTGAAAAGCGTGATGTGAACTTCGAACTGATCAAAGTGGAGGGTAAGGTCGGAGGCCGCATGGAGGACTCCATGTTGGTCAAAGGCGTGGTCATCGACAAGACCATGAGTCACCCTCAAATGCCCAAAGTTTTGAAGGTTTGTTCAATTTGACTACATGAAACTCAAATTTTAGTAAACAGCAACTATGTTGAGGACAGACTTTATTTTGTCTTATTAAGCCGTGCTTGTAGATAGGCTCTTGAGGATCAAAATTATACATTTAAAGACATGAATGTATGAAGGAAACTATGCATAAAGATTGAGTTCATTTTTTGTGTGTTTGTATATAAAATGGCTGTCAAGTAGCATGAATTGAAATATAATCTATCTATAAAACAGCAAAAATTCAAATGTGACATAACACCTTCATCCATTCGCACTTTCATTTGTTCGAAAAAAAAAATTTTTTTTTTTTAATAAATTTTGTCCGACAGAATGTAAAACTGGCAATCCTCACCTGCCCGTTTGAACCACCAAAGCCCAAGACCAAGCATAAGCTCCAAGTGGGATCCGTGGAGGAGTACCGTGACCTGAGGAAGTATGAGCAGGAGAAGTTCCTGGAGATGGTCAAGAGAGTGAAGGTATTTTTTATTCTCTTTTTTTAAAATATTTCTACCTTAAATTAGACTTACAGTAATCCACATTGGTGTTTAATTTAAAAAATGTATACCAAGTTTATGAAAGGATATATTATATTTAAAAAATGAGTTTGTAAAAATGTGTAAGTAATAAAAAATATTGCCAGAATTTGATTAAAAAAAAGTTTATTGTCAATAACCACAAAAGAAAGAATAGCTGTTGATCTTATTAATATTTAGGAAGACAATTTAAAAGATTTTACTAATTTCCAACACAAAAAAAAAATTGCCTAGAAATATTTTTTATCTGTTACCAGTTTTTAATGAAAAAACAAAATGGCTGATATATTTTCTATAGAATCACAAAATGGTTGACTTTTTCTTAATATTGTTACATTCTTTAAATACAATTGTTGGTTTTATTTACTAGAAAAGTAATTTATATTTGTATTTCAGGATGCCGGAGCGACCCTCGCTATATGTCAATGGGGCTTTGACGATGAAGCCAACCATCTTCTGCTGTCGCAACAGCTGCCAGCTGTGCGTTGGGTGGGAGGTCCGGAGATGGAGCTGATCGCAATTGCCACCGGTGGCAGGATAGTACCCCGCTTCGAGGAACTCACTCCGGATAAGCTCGGCTCTTGTGGACTTGTCAGGGAATTGAGTGAGTTTTTTAAACTGCAAAATTATCAGTAATGTGTATATTTGCAGATCAGAAAGTACTGGGTTTGAATCTCAGGTGGGGTAAAAGATTGCATATTAATTTTTTTATTATTTATTACTGAACTATTCATTTATATTTTACTTTTTATTTCAGTTGTATTGTTCTTAGCATACCCTTAAATTTGATAACAATATTATGGGGAAACATTGAATAACATAGTTCGCCATCTTTGAAAGTCCGCCATATTGGATGTCGTAACTTAACAAATTGTCATCCAAAGTTCCTTTAAATAACACAAACGAACATCGCAAGTTAGTTAGTATAATGATTGTAATGGTGTGTGTGTGTGTGTGTGCAGCGTTCGGCACGTCGAAGGACGAGATGCTGGTGATCGAGGAGTGCTCCAACTCGCGCGCCGTGACGCTGCTGGTGCGCGGCGGCTCGCGCGTCGTCGTGGACGAGGCCAAGCGCTCCGTGCACGACGCGCTCTGCATCGTGCGCAGCCTCGTGCAGGTCAGTCAGTCGGTCGGCCAGTCAGTCAGTCAGTCAGTCAGTCAGTCAGTCAGTCAGTCAGTCAGTCAGTCAGTCCGTCAGTCAGTCGGGTGAACTGGGCTGGCGGGAGGGGTGGTAATGCCAGTCTGTTGGGTGGGCTGGACTGGCGGGAAGGTGGTGCCAGTCAGTCAGTCTAGAAATACTTAAAAATATCAGTCTAGCTATCAATATAGTTGTCTAATAGTGAAATTAGACTGGGTTATTGCGAGAGGAGAATGTAGGCAACTGTATGGATTTCCACACCGTGGTACCAGGCTAGCAGGAGTGTGATGGAGGTGCTTAGTTAATGCTGTGACAGTATACTAATGTATTCAGATATCTAATGATAGCATCAAGACTGAGGATATCGAGGAAAGGCCTCGGTGAATCACACCTGTCTAACATTTTTTCTAAGGGTTTAACAACTTTATTTGGATCCGAGATAAGACTACAGTGTCTTTCGAAAACTTGCTAGGTTCTCTCAGATTTGCAGGTTTCCTCGCGAAGTTTTCCTTCACAGTAAAGCAAAAGGTGATTATGTTGTAAATGATTTGCACATGAAAATATCAGAGGTGCGATGCATACTGGATTTGAACTCGCGTCACTCAGTTTCCCAAGCAAGCTCTTTATTAACCATCGGGCTACCACTGCTTTTTACAGTTACCACTTTAAAATATTAGTTTGAATTTATTTATTTATTGTAAAACAAACAGCAATACAATATTACAAAGAGTACACAAAGTTGACATTTGCTATTATTTTTTTAATTTAACTTAAAGAAATAAAGTTAATAATAATACAACATAAAGTTGTGTATGACTTAATCGCACTTTTTAAAAAAAATAATAATAATAAAAATTAAAAGTTAACATTAACATAATTTAAGAACGGTTGTAAGGTTTTCTTTAATTTTTTAGAGCAAGATTGAAATTTGTGAAGATAAATATCTAAATGGCTAAAATAATTATTTTAAGCATTACAAGGTCTTATAACGAAACAATTAGTAGTGTATTTAGTTAATTAATTATTAAATACAATGTTCGTGTGACAGGACTCGAGAGTGGTGTACGGGGGCGGCGCGGCGGAGGTGTCGTGCTCGCTGGCCGTGGCCAAGTCTGCGGAGAAGCTGTCCTCCCTCGACCAGTACTCGTACCGGGCGTTCGCTGATGCGCTGGAGGCTGTGCCCATGGCCCTGGCCGAGAACAGGTGGGTTTTGTGAAGGAAGAGATTATTGTTATTAATAATTGTACGATCTATGCCGTACTTGATAATGAAATTACTAATATATGCGCTGGGAAACCAAAAATTGCACTAACCTGTTACTGCAATCTTACTCGTAAATCCTGTGCGTGTCGCTTTCTTTGTTATTGTTCCCGAACTGAATTTTCTTGTTTTCCTCTAGTTTGGTGTACTGATATAGTATAAATCTTAAACATATATGTATTTTTAAATGCGACTTCAAACTTGCGGCAGTTACGCCCACGACGTCAGAGCGAGAAGTAACGAGTGTTGCCAGTTTTTAATACGGTTATTTTGTGCGGGGTTCCCAGCTACCAATAAAGCTCAAACAATAATAATTAGAATTATTAGTAAAAATGTCTGGGCACTTTGGTGCCATTTTTGTACTTATGAAAATTATTGTAAAAGGTGAGTAAATTAGATATATACTGATAACTTGGAGAAGTCTTAAACCATAGTCTTGAAGATGATATGTGTTATATAAAGCATTTGAAAAAACATGATTTTTAAATTGAAATTGAGCCTGAGGATGTTATTAAAAAAAAATAATGTAATTCATAATCATAATTGCAATGGAATAGGCTATATAAAGTGTAGTAATAGTATCATCACACTCAATAGCTCCACAACTCACGGTATACGTAAGCGACACGTCCGCTCTCGTCTGTAGCTTACGCCAGACTACTATCTATACCGTGAGGTAAATAATACCTATTTTTACACAAACACTACACAACGGTTCCCCAAATCCCCCGAAGGGAGTTTTAGTGCTCATTGTGAGGTAAACCTTGATTTATGACCTAAAAATTATAGGGTAGGTACTACTGTGTATCTAGAAATGCAACGTATCGAGGGTTAGCAGCTATATCTCGTTCGCGTTAAGAATGCAGTGAATGACACATTGTTTACCGGCCTAGCAACGGCCCCTTAACCAATCAAATCGTAAATTAGAAAGTCGCGTCCACAGTGACCAGTTGAAGGCACAGACATTTCGAAGCAACGTTGTGCCTGTCCTTTGATTGTTAATAAATTTACATTTTTAAAATGAATACCTCGCATATTCGTAAAAATAAGTGGTTCTTTAATTCAGCGGAGAAAGCAAACTAATTTACAATGTTTTTAAGTACTTTAAACAGTTTGACTTAAATTCGACTGCGGACTGTATAGTAGTAGTAATTTTGAGACCACTGTGAATATACCTTTACCCTGTAGTTGCACTGACAACTTACTGCATTCTTAACGCGAACAGGCTATAGTTACATTATGTATTAACATTTTTTGAATACAATACGTAATTTATGTAAATTGTTCCAGTGGGCTGTCGCCCATCGACACGTTGTCGGAGGTGAAGGCGCGGCAGGCGGCCGAGAACAACAGCAACCTGGGGGTGGACTGCATGGGGAATGGTACGTACGCTGGCTCATATAATTCTACTGTGGACTTTTTTTTTTTTTTTTTTGATTTATTAGGATCCACAAACAGTGTTCACAATAAGCTTATCTTATTAACTAAATTAAACTAAATTATTAATTATGACACCAGCATCGTTGACCACAGGTTACTAATTGATATTGAGAAGTGGTAGTGTACATATTGAAAGATATAATGTTATGCTCCCCTCACGCAACCTCGCTCCCTCACCCCTTCTCAACCTCATTAAATAATGGATGAAATCAGAATAAATAAATAAAAGGATGAAATTGAGAAAAGTTGCATAAAAGGAGTACACAATCCATAATTAGATTAGAGGGTATCACATATTACGTTGATTATTTGTTTCTTAAAACTATTCATGTTTGTGTTCGCTGTCGACTGCGCATAGGAGCGCGTAGACCTGATACAGTACGACAACGATTAGTAGCAAAAAAATTATTATACTTACGATTATGTGTTCGATACGGTACATTATAATATAATTTATTAATGAGTTGAATACAATCATATTTACCATGACTAAGATCATATAAGAACATGATGTCTAGCTGTAATCTTCTACTTTGCAGTTTAAGAAGACTTTTAACAAGTGTTTAAAGTAAATGATTGTTGCCGAACTGTATCTGTACTTTAGTATCCGGAGTAATATTATTATGAAATATGAATACAATACTAACTCTATCTGTTAGGCTCTTATGCCTTAACCACTGAACCAATTTTTGATGAATTTTGTTATAGAAAGAGATGGGACCTAGAACAGTATTTTAGTCTATATGCAAAAAATAATAGCAGTGGTAGCCCAGCGGTAGCGCGCTCGCTTGAATAACCGAGTGAAGCGGGTTCGAATCCAGGTCTCGCACCTCTGATAATTTCATGTGCGAATAGTTTGTAACATGATCACCACTTGTCTTACGGTGAAGGAAAACATCGTGAGGAAACCTGCATGTCTGAAGAAACCCTAGCAAGTTTTCGTAAGACATGCTCAGTCCGCCAACACGCACTAGACCAGCGCGGTGGACTATGACCTGATCCCCCTCATCAGAGGTCCACCCCCAGCAGTGGGACGTTAAAAAAGGGCTAAATTTATATGCAAAAAAACATTAGGAACACAAACTATTAGTATTTTGCTTGTACTTGTGACACGCACGATACACATTTTGATGAAACTAAAGTAAAATATAGCTTATACTTCAGAATATATGAATTAACTATGCAGATGTTATATTAAAATATTTTAAATTTCCAGGTTCCAACGACATGAAGGCAATGAACGTGATCGAATCCCTCCACTCCAAGAAGCAGCAGATAGCGCTGGCAACACAGCTCGTCAAGATGATACTGAAAATAGACGATGTACGCTCCCCTGCTGACTCCATGTAACTAAACACCTGGTTTTAAACTAAATACTTAGTTATTAATAATTTGTATGTAATAATTAAATTTGTTTTCTTAGTTTGATTACTTTTAATAATGTCTCGACTGAAATATAAAAAAAATGTATATATTTGAAGATGTGATTGGATGAAGATGATATGCTTTGATTATATACATAAGGGTTTGAACAAGGATTGTTACATAAAATTAAAAAAAGTTGAAAAGTATGGGAACATGTAGGTGTTGCCACGTATTATAGATTGCAATGTAAATTAAAAAAAAAGTGTGTGTGTACTTAGGTACAAGCTTTAGAAGTTATACTTCTTTGGCGTAGCAAACAAAAATCTTTTCAAAAATTTTTATCACTTATAATCACAGTACATTATTATAATATTATTTTATAACTATACTATATATTATACTCTCATCATTTTTCCCTAACGCGTCAAAAGAAGTATAACTTCAAAAACCGGATGTCCGCCATCTTGGATTTGAAAATGGACCTGATTTTCGCAATCAGCACCCCGAGAAGCCTCCAAAATGACACCCATGTCATTGTTGAAAAAAAAATACTAGAATATACAACTTGAACTAAAAATAGTTATCGATTTTTATGCCACCTAGAATAAACTTCACGATGTAGAATTCAGGTGTCAGTGTGCGGGCGCATCGTAAAAATTCACTCATCATTTTTCTCCATCGCGCCAAAAGGAGTACCTATAACTTCAAAAACCATTATAGATAATTTTAATTATCTCTAAACCAAAAAAAAATATTTTTTTCCTCTTTTTACGGGAAATATTCAAGGGCTGGTATCACTCCAGTGATGCGCGCGCGTATAATCTACGCTTACTTGTGTGAGTAATACGCACACAAGCGCTTCGAACTTGGCTGTTGTATATTTTTTTGCAATTGCAGCGCAACACTATCTAAATATGTATATAATCGAAGGTGATAATGTAATGTGAGAAGCATTACACAATTATAAATCTTAAAACAGCCGTATTTATGGCTATTATAGTTCGGTTCAAGACACTTAACAGCCATTTCACTTTTAATTGGATTTTTCTTGAAATTAGAATTTTGCGACATATCAACTTCGTTCATTCACATCTCCATTTGTTATAAGAACCGGAAATGCCACAGATTACGAAACGTCAAATACACAATTGTCATAGATAATAAATACTCAAAGATAAAAAACTAAGAATGTATGGATCATACAAAAATAAACTAATAAATTACATTTAATGACAGTTTTATTTTTGAACTTAAAGTTTAGTATCCCGCAGGGACTTGATGGGATGTAAAATATATTATGTAGCGGAACCATATATTTTCTGTGATTGGTTAAAATATATAGAAAAATGTTTAATTTTAGCATTTATATTACATTAGCTTCACTTGTGTCACAAATTTAGTTTTTAATTTTTTTGAGTGGAACCGAATTTCTGTTTCTAAGAGAAAAGTAGGCCAAGTTAGTTGTCAAAATATTAATTATCTGCCAGTGAAAGTTCCATCAAAGTCGGTCCAGCCGTTCCGGATATCTCCCGAGACAAACAGACATACGAGAAGCTTGAAAATGATTTCCATAACTGATAAAGTTAATTAAATAGAATATATATTTAATTATTGCATATTATTTTTTAGTTTTGCTAATACATTACATACTTTACTGTACTCTTAGATGATATTTTAATTTAATTTTTATTGTAATGTTGGTAAGCTTGGCTTCACTGTGAGTGTACGCTGTCGCTGGTTTGATTTCCAATTTTTTTTTATATAAGGTTTAATGACAGTATTTTTTTAATGTAACATACTCAATTTACTATTTTTTTGCGATACTAGGGATACATAAATCTTTATTTAAAGTGAAAATTACCTAAGCTCGTATAACGTGAGCTATCTGCCAGTGGAATTCTCGTTAAAATCGGTCCGGGTATTTTGGAGATCAGTCTGAACAAACGGACGAAAATTTTAACATGGTTTTCTCATAAGTAGTATATAATTTTATATGCATTCAGTAAAAATTGTTGTTTTGATGTTATAGACTACCTCTCATGTTTGCGTTTTATGTGACATTTTCAACATAGTCTATGATCAAGTGGTACTTAAAGAAAGCCTTTAACAGAAATTGAAGAGTTATAGTTCACAAATGTACAGACATTCTCATTTCTTTCCTATTCTATTAAAGAGAATTCCTCATCTGAAAAATTCAATAACTTAGATTTGAAACCTAGGACTTCCATCAATACCCAAATATTGAATATATATCCAAATTGACTAAGTGTTGCCAGCTCATTTGTATAATTAGGCAAAATATAAATAAAAGTATACCAGCTTTTATAAAATAATAATTTTGTAAACTGAGTGCCTCATTATTATATTTATTGCAAAAATGTCTAAAAATGTATAGTTGAGTATGTCATGTTGTAATAACACATTTCATTGATACACTTCATAACGATTGTACGGCGATGAACGCTTTGGTGCACTAATAAATTAATTTAGCTATTTCATTTTGTTTCATTTACCTTCTTCTATATAACAAGAGAGCCTAGACAATGTAATGCCATGCTTGTTACCATCGGGTAGCAGCCGAATGGGCCGGCACGCCCCGTATAGTACCACTCTCCCACAGGAGACCGGCGTGATGCTGTCGCGTTTCGTCCGGTAAGTGAGAGTCCGGGAGGCCCACTCCCTATCCCTCCCCCTCCTCCCTTCCTCTCCCCTCCCTCCCTTTCCTAAAAGGCGGGCAACGCATCAAGATGTCCATGGGCGGAGGTGATCACTTCCCATCAGGTGAGCCTCCTGCCCGTTTGCCCCTTTGTCACATAAAAAAAAATGTAACAATCGATTAGCGAAAGCGATAGAAGAAAAGCCCAAAATGTATGGGTTTGACATTAAATGACTTAGATATGTCACGTGATCTGTTGTCAACGAGCAGATGATGGTAGACAATGTACATTCATTTCAATTATTAGTGATTTAAAGTTCAAGATGCATACGCTGCGTTTAAGCGATGACGATTGTAGAAATCGAATCGCTTCATAACGAATGCCGGTTGTCTATAGGCCCAGGTTTGCAGTCAGAAAATGGAGATCTAAAATACAATACATTCTTAATTTTAAGGGTGGTACAATAATGAGAGGTCTCGCTACGAGTTTTAGGGGTTGGTGGCGCTACAAGCGCGTAAATTGTCAATTTTTTTAATTCAACAATAGTTAAAACACCATATTTTTTTCCATCTTATATTTGATTTTACAAAACTTAACTAAACTATTCTATAATAACAAGCGCGTCTGTCAAAATAGGCGGCATTGAGGTTTTCGTTGGTGACGTTATGCGCTGGTAACGCCATCTGAGCCGAGCTTGGCGAGAAACCTCTCATTACTTTGAAGTTTTTTCGAAATCAATAAATTCATTATCAATGCAGAGATCGAATAAAAAAATAATCTATACATATAATACAAAGTTTATCCAATCTGTACGTTGAATATTATTTGGAAATTCTTATAGAAATAGTTATCGATACAGAGATCAATCTATAGTTTTTAGAATTTTTGTCTGTCTGTCTGGTCACAGACCTCATAACGAGAAAACCACTGAATAGATTTTAATGAAATTAGGTATGATGATAGCTGGTTTCCGGGTCAGGATATAGGATACTTTTTACTGCTGGAAAATATCTCATTTCTGTGAAATCTCAAGTAACCGTTAAAAACCGGCTGTAAAACGTCACACGGTATGTGAAATCTAAGAATTTAGTTTTCGGTGTTTAAAACGCGGGCGGAGCCGCGGGATAATTTAGTTATAAATCATTATTAGTTAAGTAATTTAAAATAATAAAATAATTTTCGTCTTTGTCTTCGACTGTATCACGAGAAAACCAATGGACAGATTTTGGTGAAATTTAATATGATGATAGATGGTTACTTTATCAACTTATAGAACATCTCTAAGAAATGTATATGTTAGTACTTAAACAACAAAATTATTAAAAAAATATTTATTACGACTTAGATTAAACTTAATTCACATAAGTATATAATATAAATTTAAACCATCCATATGAAGGCAGCAAAGAATATGGATGAGTCATGAGGAGGAACAAATGGAAGGGCTAGTTTGTCAGCAAAGTCGTTTAGCCAGTCGGAGGGGTTGTTGGAGTTAGCATTAAGAGATCTGCGAAATCTCTTAACATCTCCAGACTAAAGAAGAGGGTGACCGAGGATCAAGGGATTCACAAAAACAAATCCAACTAAGTTTTTCTTTTTATGGGCCAATCTTCTAAACTTTGCATAGTTATGCTGATAATTATTAAAATTCTCCACTGTCATAGAGGCTGCGTATGAAATCTCGGCGAGTTTACGCAGGTTAAGCAGGTTAGGGTACGCAGGATTCAGGAAACGTGTCCATCGTGCATTCAGCAGAACAAACATAGTCATGCCAGTTGGCTTTTTTAACAATATACCTAAGTAGAGAGTTGGAGTTAAAAGAAGAAATTTGTCTATTTATATGAGAGAGGAGAATAGGAAAGTGATCGCTGCCATGGGAAGAGGGAAGGACATTCCATGATAACTGGGAAGCAAGTGAAGGAGAAGAGTCTACTGCTGAGCTGGGATTTTGATTGGGAAAGACCCTTCTAGTAGGAGAGCCATCATTAAGAATACAAAGATTAGTATCATCAATCATGTCTACTAACTGAGGAGAGAATCTATCACAAAAATAGCACCCCCACATTGTGTGTTGGGTGTTAAAATCTCCCAAGATCAAGACTGGAGCCGGAAGCGAAGAGATGCTAGAAAGAAACTCAGAAAAAAACTGAGAAAGAAGGGCGAGGAATATAGATAGAGAGGAATGAGATATTAAAGGCCCTCACAGCTACAGCATTAATTTGTTGACTGTGAGATGGGATTGGGATCAGGGAATAGGGAGTGGAGTGCCGGATAAGGATGACACAACCAGCATACCCATCGTTTCTGTCCTCCCTTAAACAGGAAAAACCTGGCACTCGAGAACGGGAACCAGGGATTAGCCATGTCTCCGAGAGGGAAATAAGGACAAGGTTAAATAAGGAAATCAGATTGATCAATTCATGTTTCTTGGGAAGGATACTTTTACAATTCCACTGAAGGAAGGAAGTAGGGCCATTTTAACAATAGAGAAAATTTATATTAATTTTTGGACAACATTGGACGGTAAGGGGACATTATCACAGGTGGATATAAGGGAAATGAGGATTTCAATAAGAGCTAACAGGACCTTTTTAGGACTGGGAAGGGAGTTAGTATTAACGAGAGTACAACAATTAGGTAAAGAGGAAGAACAAATACCAACAATTGCTTGATAGGCTTTTGTCATATCCCTTCGCTAAAGGAGCTTGGGGACGTGGAGAACGGAGAACTGTTTGGCGATAGGATCTAGTGGGAGGAAATGGAGAGCGGGTGGGGTTAGCGGGAGTGTTGGTATATGCAGGGACGGAGAACAACTCTTTAACAACATCAGCATAAGACCACTGTACAGGAAGAAAACGTAAAGATGCTTCTATGTAAGATACATTTTCTTGAGACATGACCATTTTAATAGACTGTTGTCTTACTAATGTCTACTTGTACAATAAAGGCAAGATGAATTTTCCTTGGTAGCTTCACATGCATCCCCAGTATGTGGCTGGGAACACCTGAAACACTTAGGCTTTGATCTGCACTGAGATTTAATGCGGCCAAAACGACAACAATTGAGGCACTGCATAGTAGGTAATTTGTAGGTCTCAACGGGAAGGGAAGTGTGGTAAGAATACATTTTCTCAGGCAGCTTTTGTCCTCTGAATGTTATTACTACTGACTGCGTTGGCACCCAGGTAATAACACCCTCACTCACATTCTTGCGATTCAATCTTATCGCTTTCACAACCTTACCACAAACGAGAGAGTACCAATGATTCAACAAATTCGTCCATAGCCCAGTCAACTGGAACCCCTTTCACTAAACCCAGTCTTGTAATGTTAAAGGTGGGGATAGCTGCAACATACTTGC
The DNA here is from genome assembly GCA_951802675.2 of Boloria euphrosyne. Lineage (NCBI taxonomy): Eukaryota > Metazoa > Arthropoda > Insecta > Lepidoptera > Nymphalidae > Boloria > Boloria euphrosyne. Next base: position 281,089 of record OX637898.1, on the reverse strand, counting down.
ACATACTCAAGACTGGATGTATAAGAAACGTATTAGCTTCCTCAGCTGAGGAAAATCGAACAGCAATTTTATTGCGGCCGACATTTTTGACTCCGTCATTAACTATATTGGGGATTTTGTTGTTGTGTAAAAATTGGCCAAATTTAATGGCTCTTAAGGTAGTTCCAGCTGTAGGGTCAGGCGTCTCTCTAGACATACACAATAAAAGAACCTTTTCATCGTCATTGTAGGAATAAGGACCATCAGATAGGGAGGGGTGTATATAAATACTCTGGATAGAAGGGGTAGCGGTATCGGGATGGTGAATAGTATTTTTCACTATATTAGCCGTATTAGAATCAACAGATATAATATCCCCTTGGCGTTTACGTGAGCCACCTAAGTTATTTGGCACTCTGAGTCCTCCGGGATTCGGCGGCTCAGGAGGTGGATCTCCATCCATACTTAAAAATAACCTACCTTACTAAGGACACGCACAAATATGTAGATAAATAAACCAATCATCACAACAAAACACAACTACAAGGATTACGACTATTAAGACAAATTAAATATGTAGATAATATAGATAATAACTAAATTCGTACACCGGTCTCACTTGTGTGTTAACCAGAACAAAAGTCGAGAGCGAATCAAGGGTGAGTTTCTTCACATAAACTATATTTAGGACCGAAAACGTGGAACTTTTATACCTTAAAAATTTAAAACACACTTTTAATTAGTACTTGTGTAAAACTTGTTAAAAATATCCAATAAGACCAATGTTGAGGTTTATTCTAGAAGCCATCGCAGAGTTCTAGAAGAATTTTTGATAGATGACAATATTATGTTGTTTACATGATAATTTTATTTTGCCTTCTCTCAAGATACATTATTCTAAGTAAAAGTGATAAATATAATAAAAATGTTTATTTTTCAGTTATGTCAGTTGGTAAACTTTATATCACTGTCCAAGCACTTGAAAATTTTTTCTATATTTTGCCACAGTTTTGTTAAGTCTAAGAGTCCCTTATTTCTTAAACAATGGGAATTCCTATCAAGAGTTTACCGAGCAAGGAGTCTAATCCGAAGACTTCCTCGCTCGCTTCCGCCGTTATATATCAAATCTTTCAAACGCAAGAGGTTTGCCTTCTTCTTCATACTCCTCTTTTGTCATACAAAATGAATAAAAATCTGGATCTCTAAACATTTTCTTGCCACCTTCCCACGCATATGTTATAGGGTTGTCTCCTAAAGTTACGTTCACATCAAAATGATCTAACGCAAAAGACCTTACTTCATTGTAAACTCTATCCCTAAAATTGGGAAACAGAGTGTTGCCACCAAATAAAACTATATTCTCCAGTAAACTCTCCTTATATTCCTCCGGACATGAGTCTATAGAATGAATTATTGCCTCTGGAATCCCCATTTGAGGTATTCCTACATCTGACGGTCTAAATAATAGCTCTGGTATGGAAAATCTTTCATTGTTTAGTCGCAAAGTCTGTTGTTCAAGGTCCTCATCTGGTCTGACAACGTCTCGGAGATAGCCTCTCCGTATGGTTGTATAGTCTGGCAGTACATAGTCTTTGACTATTGTGTTTGCTGAACCTGAAATAAATAAACTGGATATTATTTTTATTTATTTTATATATTGTGACATTAACAAAGGACCATTTAGTTCCATGGTAAGCTACGACTTGTGTTATGGATACCAGATGTTTGATAAACTACACATAATGTATAATGTTGGTGACACATTGCCAACTTCCACACACACATGACACATTTTAATATTGTTTCCAAATACTTATAAAGTACATTTATTATGTAGTAACAGAAATATATACCTTTTTTCTTAGCTATCTCCATGTCACCCATAAAGTCTAGAGATACAAAGCAGGAGTCTTCTTTAACTTGATTTATTACATAACTCTCCTCCATCACATTCAGTTGCCTATAAGAGAGGATCTCTTTCAAATGATTTGTTAACACTTTGCCGCCAACATCAATTCTTCTTATACCTTCCTTGTACTTATTACCTTTAATATACGGTACAATGTAAGTGTAACTGTACCCAGAATCGACGACAACTGTTGATTCATTGTTGTGGGCTTTTCTATAATTATATTCTGCTAAATCTGTAGCATTTATACGTAATAATGACTGGCATTCATACTCTTCAAAGAATATTTCCGTCATAGCTTCTTGTATTGAAGAAAAGTTATAAATTGGCTCAGTTATGATTAGTGGAGTTTCACTGAAATTTACAGGGCAACATTCTTTACTGAATATGAAGTCCCAGATCGTTTTTTGCGTATCCCAGTTTATTAGAAAGCCTTTTTGAAATGGTAGAATGTAGAACAGGCCGGAAGCATCCCGACATTCTTCAATTTGTGCTCCAACGAATGGCCGTCGTCTTTCCGATTTAGCTTTCATTATACAATTCGGTACTATCTTCGGCTCCATTGTGGAATAGCCAACTTTGGCAGTGTATGCTCCATTGTCAAGGATATAGCACGAAGTCTCACTCATTGTTACAGGTTACCGGTGTAAACAGTAAGTGAAGTGATTCAACACAACAGATGCATTGTCCTATTATATCATCTTTTATATAAGTTTATTTACATAATCATTAAGTACATCTATCTTATACATAATATTTTAAAGAGATATGTACTATTTACGATTATTTAGAAATTAGAAAATGATTTAAGGAAAATAATGTCCCAGATTGCATTGAAATACCGACGTCCGACATATTTAACATTAACTTGACAGTTGACACATTTAAACAGTGTTGCCAGAACTCAGAAATGAATAAAAGTATGCACATATAATAAAATTCTAGCTGTATCGAATTTATTTTTTGGAAATTATTGAAATATTTATTATTATCAATAAACAGGCCTTATCTATAGATTTTAGAATTTTTGCCCGTCTGTCTGTGACCGTATCACGAAGAAACCACGTGATAGATTTTGAAGAAATCTATTATTTAGTTACAATACATATTTGTATTAGTTTAACACATTTTTTTTAAATGACTTTCTACATTTTTTAAAAAAATATTCATTTAAAATAGTACTTTAAAATAGTCTTTACTACTTTGTGTCTTTAAAAACTTATTGTATATCAACATAATATGTATCAGCTATCTGGCATCCAATATCCATAACACAAGCCATACCCCACAGAACTAGATAGTACTGTGTGTTTTAATACAACATAATATTTATATGTATAAGAACAGGTCAAACAATAAAACAAAACATTGTTTATCACATTAGTTTATTTTGATTAAATTACAGTTTACTAGCTTAAATCTATAACAAGCATCTGCTCCAACTAAGTAGATGAGACCTGAAAAAAATGGACATTCATCTTATTAAGCTTTTATCCAAGTTACATAGAAAAGGAAAAACAGTAATTATCTACATTTTGCAGTTTTATTAGATTTTTGATAAAAATCCTAACTAATGTTATAAATGCAAAAGTAACTGTCTGTCTGTTTGTTACGATTTAACGCCAAAACTACTGAACCGATTTAAATAATATTTAGTACACATATAGTCTAGAGCCTGAGAAAGGACATAGGCTACTTTTCAAGGCGAAAAAAGCACATGAGGGTTTGAAATAGGGGTAACAAATGAAGGTTTGTATGGAAATTATGTTATTTTAAAGCTAGAAGCTTGAAACTAATTTTCTAGGCTTTTGATTAGATATAAATAAAAAAAAACATGCAAAGTTTGTAAAAATTATATCCTAAAGCGGGTACCTAGAGACGAACCTGAACAAAGTAAAGGTGAGTCCCTAGTATAAGTATAACATAAGCTTTACTAGTGACATTTATATTTTTTTATTATAATATAATTAATTTTTAATCTATACATATAATAAAATTAATTAAAATAATCTGGGTCAATACATAGGACACTACTACTGGAAAACATTGCATCGCTGATTAATTTATGCTGTTTAATATCAGCTATGGACAAACCTGAGCAGAGTGGGATAACTCACTAGTTCAGAAATTAAATAAAATAAAATAAAAATAGCCTTTTATTCTCTGACTCATAACCAGTTACATAATAATTTTAATAAAAGTATATTGAAATAGAAAGTTTAACCTTAATTTAACATAGTATTGTAATATTCTAATCGTTTATGCCAATATAAATTAATTTACAGTAAGTTTTAGATGTTTTTTTTTTTCTTTTTTTCCCAATTTATGACATTGGCAGCTATAATGTCAGGTTGTCTTGGACATAGGCCTCCTCCAACTTTGCCCACTCAGTTCGGCTCCTTGCCATTCTTCTCCATCCATTTGGAAGATCATCCTCCCATCTTTTCTGTTGTCTTCCTCTTTTTCTTTTGCAATTTCGGGGGTACCATTCTGTTATGCTTTTTGTCCATTTTTCTTTGGTAGATCTCATTATGTGGCCAATCCATCTCCATTTTAATTGTTTTATTTTGCGTATTACATCCACTACTCCTGTTGCCCTCCGTATCTCTGTGAGTCTATACCTATCAACCAAACGGATACCCAACATACTCCTCTCCATTCTATGTTGACATACTTTCAATTTATTCATATTTAGTTGTGTTAGGGACCATGTTTGGCATCCATAGGTAAGTACGGGTAGTATGCATGCATTGAAAACTTTTCTTTTCTCCGACATAGATAGTGATTTACTCTTTACAATTTCTTTGAGGGACCAGTATCTAGACCAACTGCTGGTAATTCTGCGCTGGATCTCTTTCGACATGAGTTGGTGTGGTGATATTAAGTGACCAAGGTATATATATTCATCAACATATTCTATATCCTGGCCGTCTACACATATTCTGACCTTTAAGTTGTTCGTAATGATTTTAGTTTTGGACAGATTGATTGTTAGGCCTACTTCTTTACTTTTATCTGCTAATTGTTGCAACATGCTTTCTAGTACTTTAGGTTCCTCAGCAAGTACAACAACATCATCGGCAAACCTGAGATGGCTAAGTTTTGTACCATTAATATTTATCCCTAAGTTTTCCCAATCTAGTTCTCTAAAAACATTTTCGAGTACAGCGGAGAATAGCTTTGGGGACAAGGGGTCTCCTTGTCTTACTCCTCTTTGTATATCAAATTCTTCTCCAGTTGTCTCTAGCTGAATTCTGGCTGTGCATGCTTTGTATATTTCTTTTATGATGTTTATATATTTTTTTTGTACTCCCTGTTTTCCTAATGCAGTATATATAGAGTGATGGTAGATAGAATCAAAGGCTTTATTGTAGTCTACAAAGGTTATATAGTATGATTTTTGGTACTCATTGTACTTTTCCAGTACCTGTTTTACTACGTGTATGTGGTCTACTGTGGAAAAGTCTCTTCTAAAGCCAGCTTGTTCGATTGGTTGCTGTTCATCTAAACACTTTGAAATTCTTCCTAGTAGTACTTTCGAAAAAATCTTGTAGAGGTTTGTCATCAAACTTATTGGCCTGTAGTTTTCAATTTTGTGTTTGTCCCCTTTCTTATGTAACAGCACTATAGTTGACTGTGTCCATTGGATTGGTATTTGTTCATTATAGAGTATATCATTAAAAAGTTGAGTCAATGTGTGTAATATAATATCAAGTAGTTCTTTTAGTAGTTCATTTGTTATATTGTCTTCTCCAGGGGCTTTACCACATTTTTGTGAGGTAATAGCCTTTCTAACTTCACAGGCCAATATTTTTGGGACTTCTTCTTCAGCATGTTTATCATTAACTTGCTCATATTGAGCAAAGCTATTATCTGGATCCCTGTATAATTGTTTATAGAAGTCTGTAGCTACTCTTGCAAGTTTTTTACGGTGTCCCATTATTTTTTCTGTTCCCTGTTTATCCTTATTCTTCAGTCCTGGCAACCAGGTAGAGTGTTCTTTAAGTTGTTTTAATGCTTTTTTTATGCCACCTGTTTTCATTATTTCAATTTTTATATTATTCATACGTGTTTGTTTTTTATGTTTTCTTATGTTCACATTTATTTCCTTGCTAATATTCTCTATTTCTTTACTGTTATTTTTTCTATCATTTATCAAAATATTTCTTTCCTTCATTAGTTCCCTAGCCTTGTCACCTATTTTGTCCTTCCTTTTCAGTTTTAACGCTATGCTTCTTCCAATGTTAGTTAAGTATTTTTCAAATTCGTTATACTTTTCCTGGGTTGACTTAAATATTTCCATGCCTGGGAGCTTTATGTTAAGATCAGTAAGTAATTTTGATGAATTAGGAACACAATACAGGGGTAATGTCCTTATAAGTTTCCGGGATTTTATTTTCTTGTCTGTTTTAATGGTTCCTCTTACCATTCTATGGTTAGTATTAAAATTCAATTTATTGATCACTTCTATATTATCGAATTGAGATGGAAAATTTGAGAGTAAGAAGTCTATTTCATTTCTGTATCTCCCATCAGGTGAAATCCACGTCCACTTCCTGGATGCTTTCTTTTTGTATAAACTATTCATTATTTTTAAGTTATGTTCCAATGCTAGATTTATTAGCAATTGTCCATTCCCATTTCTTTTCCCATCGCTGTATTGGCCAAGCACTCCTTCTTCACCTGTTCGACGTGTACCTATTTGGCTGTTAAAGTCTCCCATAGTTATTTTATATTTGTAACATCTTTCCATAGTTTCAGACAATAATGAGTAAAAGTCAAGTTTTTCTTTTTCTGTGGCTTGTTCTGTTGGTGCATATACTTGGATTATCGAGCATGGAAAACCAAGATCAGGTATTTTGATGTTTAATACACCTATTCTATCAGATACACCAATAAACTCTTCGATGTTTTGTTTCAAGTATTTTTTTACCATAAATCCTACACCATACATTCCTTGTTTTTCTCCTTTATAATAGAAAATGTACTCTTTGTATTCTTTTATTTCTTCTCCCATACATCTTATTTCACTCAAACCTAGTATATCCCATTTTACTCTTTGTAATGCTTCCTCTAACTCAGTTAAACTCTCCTCTGTTCGCAGTGTTCGAGTGTTTAATGTTGAAATATAAATTTTATTTTGCTTCTTGTTATTACCATATAAATAGTTTGAATTACTGTGTGGTTTGCTTACTTCAATTAATTCTTTTCTGTCTTTTCCACCTTGGTTTTCAGTGCTTTTTTGTGTATATTTGTGTTTTTATTTAATAGATGTATAGGTTTAGTAATTTGTGTTGGAGGGTGGTGGTCTGAGGTCCCACGGTGACCAGCCGGGTTGAGACCTATATTTTTTTGTAATGTTTTATCTCTTAAAGTTGTATAGCTGTCAATGTCATGTAATTGCTAATTGTTGTTCTTTTCGCTATGAGATAGTGACCGGGGTCTTATATTAGAAAAGGGATTCATTTTATTGATTTTGTTAGGTGCTTTGGTGGTAGTAACTGGTGTTGTGTTAGCAGAATCCGGTGAATTTGTATAAGGTCTAAGGTCAGAAATTAAATACATATGTTTTAGTGGTAGTGCCATGCTTGTTACCTTCGGGTAGCAGCCGAATGGGCCAGCACGCCCCGTATAGTACCACTCTCTCACAGAAGACCGGCGTGAAGTGGCAGCTATGCTGTCGCGTTTCATCCGGTAAGTGAGAGTCCGGGAGGCCCACTCCCCATCCCTCTTCCCGTCCTTCTCCCTCCTCCCTCCCTCCCTCCTTTTCCTGAAAGGCCGGCAACGCATCTGCAAGCCCTGTGGTGTTGCAGATGTCCATGGGCGAAGGTGATCACTTACCATCAGGTGAGCCTCCTGCCCGTTTGCCCCCTTTGTCCCATAAAAAAAAAAAAAATGTAAAATTCACTTACAGTTTACTTCTTAAGAAGCTGGTGACGAGTGATAAGGAATGGAGCGGACAGACCGGAGCCAACATACACCATGAATAAAGCTGTGAGCTTGTAGCGGTTTGCAATACTAAAAGGAAGGTTCTGAAATGCATAAATTAATTCATTTAGTACATAATAATAGAAATATTCTTTGTTTCTATGTAATTAAAATATAATTGACCTAATATTTTGGATTAATTTACCAACACTGCTACAAACTGTTAAATTCCAAAAGTTTAGATTTAAACATTATATTCAAATTTCTAAGCCATATTATTAAATGTAGAGGAAAATAACATTTCATTTAAAAATATAGTCTAACCTCTTATTAAAAATAAAATTATTGTGACTTAACAAGTACAGAAGTTACTACTCATTAATATACTTTATAGTTTATACTCAATTACAAATATATACAAAAAACAAGTTAAAGCAGAATTGAAATTTCAAAAATAAGAATTTTAGATTCTGATTATGTAATGTTTAAAACTAAAAGAAACTTACCTCCCCAGGAACTCCGCCGTCAGAATGATTCCTGACGAACTTGGTCATCACATTTCTGCCCAATCTGTTCGAAGCACGAGCTAAAGGACCTAACATTTTGATATTTTACTTTACACTGCGAAATGCGAATAAATCTGGAGTAAATATGTTCCTTGGAATAAATTGTGCGAAATGTCGATTTTTCTTCAGTCGCAAAGTGTTTTTTTTCTTTACAAAAACTACCAATGCGTTCAGATACTTTTACTTGGTAGTTTTGATATACTTTTGAACGCATCCAATTTAATACAATTAGTTAAAAATAAAAGACCAAATTTATTAATTTACGTTTATTTTCATTTTCTTAAAATATTATAACTACAAATATTTTCTTGAATCACTTATGATTGAATGTTGGAATGTATTTTATTGTACCTGTAAAGAGAACAATGATATGATTTAATTTTATAAGAAAATGATAAATAGGTAGCTATTGTAATTTGTGAATTTTCAAATTAAATATTTTGTTTAGAAATTCCTTTAACTTATGTTTGAATGAAAATTCTTAAAGAACCAAAAGTAATAAAAGGTTTTATATATATATGGAGAGTCCTTCTTGTGACCATGATTGCTGTAAAGCATTCGAAACGTCGGGAACTAACAATCAAAATAAATCTGCGACAAAATCCGAAAAGGTATTTAAAAGGAATAATTTCGAATATTCGCGTAAACCTAAGAAAGTATTAATAAAAGGTTTTAATATAATTATAGTGACACTGTAAATGTAACCTTATATGACACTAGCGACTCACCCTCGTGCCGCTCCGTCTAGATACATTTTTTACGATGAGGATAGATTTTCTATTATATAATATTTAATATGTATAATATAAGTCTTCCATTTTTAGGGTTCCGTAGCCAAATGGCCAAAATCGGAACCCTTATGGATTCGTCATGTCTGTCTGTCTGTCTGTCCATCCATATGCCACAGCCACTTATTTCCGAAACTATAAGAACTATACTGTTGAAACTTGGTAAGTAGATGTATTCTGTGAATCCGCATTAAGATTTTCACACAAAAAACAATAAATTTTAGGGGTTCCTCATACTTAGACTGAAACTCAAAAATTTTTTTTTATCAAACCTATACGTGTGGGATATTTATGGATAGGTCTTCAAAATATTGAGGTTTCTTATATCATTTTTTTCTAAACTAAATAGTTTGCGCGATAGACACTTTCAAAATGGTAAAATGTGTGTACGTGTTACGTATGTGTGTTTACAAACGAACACCTGAAATTCTAATTTATTTAAATGTATTCCAAAGCGAAAAGCGTAAATGTTTTAGCATGGAATATAATATACATTGACTAATCGTCAAGAAAGCCACGATGTGTTTATGGCTTTTAAGATTTATTGCGTTATTGCTTATTCTGCACTTTAAAAATGGCTACATTATTGTTCATTGTCTACCTGTAGGTTGTAGGGTTCCGAGTTAGAAAGAGATAGATTGTAAAAAGTTTTTAACTATTTGTTCTCAGTGTATCAATCAATCGATACCAACTAATTAAGTTGTTTACCTAAATTATTAAATAAATAATAAATGTCGTTTAAAAAATATGAAAGATCACTTAAAATAAATACAAATAGTACATTCTTGCTTTTTTTTACAATGATTAGTCTATAATATACGAGTATAAGTACCAAATATTCAATAGTTTAGACATCAGGCATGAGGCAGATCAAAATAAGAGCGGCATTTTTAGCTATCATATACATAGTACTAACCTTTTAGTTACGGAACTCTTCTTAAAATAACCTAGGGACTGGCAATTTAAAAACTTGCGTTTTGCCAGAAAAATCTAAAGCACGGCCTTCAATTTTATACTGTTACTTAATCTTACTCTTGAAAATCAATAGTTACAATTTCCATAATTTTCAGCAGTTAATGACTCAAGCAAAATCAAGTTCAATCAAAAATTGACTACATATTTCAAAGTTTTATAAAGTACTAGTGCTTTCTTGTGCCTTTGGTCGTGTGCCGCTTTGGCCGACTACAAATACGAGAATCCGCAAATCGGTCAAATCAGCTTAATTAATTTTCTATCACCTATCTTCGCCTATCGGGAACCAATTTCCAGTGCATACGTAAATTAAAATAAATAAATTTGTAAGGGGTTTAGTTGATATATTTTAATACATATTTTTAACCCGATAATTGAGAAGGAAAATTCTTCTTTACTTACATTTACTTTTTGGCAATCTGGTACAGCATGATGAGATAAGGTGCTGAGAGGCCTGTGAGACCAAACCATATGAAGTGTAGCGTCACTTTAGTACGGTTGTGAATATCGAAGGGTAGATTCTGTAATTATAACGATTACATTTTTACTTACATGTTTAACAAAAGAAAATATCAGGTATGAAAACGAAAGATAACACAGTTCAAATTCAGTTCAAATTCACGTTGGATTAATTTTGCCTCATATTTTAAGTACTACAAAAGTTATTATGTTTTCGAAATACATCCTCAATTGCTTTTCTCACAATACATGTGATTTAAGCACTTCTGTAGTCACCGTCTTATCGAATTACTTTTACTGAAACGGTGTGTAAATTACGTAATGGAATTTCCACTTACCTCTCCGGGAACACCTCCATGTGATCCATTCCTGATGAAATTTCTCATCACATTCCTGCCCAAAAGAGTAGATCTGTGTAAAGTACCCAACATTTTATACCTTTATATTGAAAATGAACTCAAAATTCCTATTCAGGTAATGGTAGATTAGATAACGATATTGACTATATTGCTTGATTCCGATACGACTGACCGTTTAGAGATAAAAAGTGAATTATCTATCGGTTCATTCGGAAAGGTGTGTACCTACTGTGTTATGAAAACTCGAAAGAAAATACATAGTTTAATTAGTGAGTTATTATTTTAAACTGATTATAAATTACTTAAATTATTGAAAGAATTAATAAAATAATAATCACGAGAAATCATCTATTAAAAAAACCAATAAGTGTTCAACGTAGGTATATGGTTTTCTTTGTGTAGTTAGGTGTACGTTACTTTGGTACTTATGCGTTGTACGATTTTAACTAAATTTCATGTAGTGATACGTTATTACTTGGTTTAACATTATTAATACCTTTTACTGTATAAAAATCTTTTATTCCCACGGGAAAACACAATAATTGGTTCATTTGAGTCACTGACTAAACTTTAAAAGATACTTTAAAACAGTGTTGTACTAAAAATTGAAATTATTGTTTAAAAAATTGTAATTATTATTGGCCAACAAAAAGTTTAAAATATCAAAAGGTGCATTTATTTGTTTGTAAGGGATATAGAAAAATCATATCATAAGTAGGTAAAAAGGGGGATGAACTCGAGAATAGCGTGGGAGGCTCATAAATAAGCTATGATTTTAAAGTATTCTATTGTCTAGTATTTTTTTTATTGGAATGCGATCCGCAATAATTTGCTGGGATCCAATAAAAAAAGTTTATTATTAATTTATTAATTTTATATAAAATGCTATATGTAGGTCATTATATTAAAGTATTGTAATTACAAAAAAATAATATAATTATGACTTATTTTCTACCGTAATTTTTTATTACCATGGTAGAAGTTTACGGTAATATTTCGACTTGCAGAAATAGCAACACTAAATATTGCCACAAAAAAAAGAAACAGTCGGCCACGCTTGCCACTAAAATCATTCCGGGGTGTCATATCATTTTCCCCCATTCATTATTCCAATATTGCTGTATTTTATACTCAACTACGTTAAAAATTTAATTAAACCTTCAAAATCCGCAATGGCCGATCTAGACGATTTCTTCGCAAAGAAAGATCGTAAAAAGTCTAAAGTCAAAAAGTTTGCGACGGCTGATGAACTAGCAAAAAAATTGGAGGATACTAAGCAAAAATCTGACGTGAGGCCGAAAAAGGAGCGCCCAGCGCAAGAGGGCGAGGAAACCGGGCGACCTGGGGTATGTGGCATTGTTAAATGAATAATATATTCAATTCGTCAAATGTAGAAAAAACCGATGTAGGTTGCCTTGCGATGACACTGAAACTGTCGCGTGGAATAAAGATATTGTTTTAGAGTCCTTTGTTGCTTAATTTATTTGACCTGGTTACAACTTACAATGCCGTGCCCTCACCCTATACGTTTGGAATTACACCAACCTATACATAATGCGTTTAATTAGTTTAAAAAATGTAAAGGTTAAGAAATTTAAACTGTTAATCTGAATTCTTAATGATTGGCGACATGTTTATACTTTAAATAACACTAACAATCAAGTGTAAAGGATGCATTGTGGATGAATCATTTTGTTTTGATTAAATTTTGTTATGCTAATTGTTACTACACCTTATGTGTGTTCAAAGTTAAAGCACATATCAAAATTAATTAAATAATTGTAATACTATATATTTTCATGAACTTAAATGATTTTAATTTGTTAGTTAATATAGTAATATGATGACAATTATGAAGATGTTGATAAAGAAATTAAAAAGTGCTGAATTTGTTTGTAGAAGTTAATCTAATAGTGGCATATTAGTTAGTAATTTACACACAGTTTTAACAATTCTTTATAAATAAAAGTACTTTTTTGGATTTTGTTGTGGATTTATTTTGATTTTTAGTACTGTTTTCAAATGCTTTACAGTAATGTCTCGCCCATGACCATGATTGGTGTAAAGCATTCTTAATGTCGGGAACTAAAAATCTAAATAAATCCACAACAAATTCCAAGAAGTTACTCTTATTTATAATTCTCTAAAATAAAAAAAAAATCAATCAAAAATCAATCTACATTCAATGTTACTTTTAAGATAAGATTTAGGTCTCATCATCATCAGCCCTTTTTAACGTCCCACTGCTGGGCACGGGCCTCCCTCAGTACGAGGGGGATCGGGCCATAGTCCACCGCACTGGCCCAGTGCGTGTTGGCGGACTTCACATGTCTTACGAAAACATGCTAGGTTTTCTCAGACATGCAGGTTTCCTCACGATGTTTTCCTTCACCGTAAGACAAGTGATAATCATGATAGAAATGATTCGCACATGAATATATCAGAGGTGCGAGACCCGGAGTTGAACCCGCATCACTCAGTTATACAAGCAATGCGTTACCGTTGGGCTACCACTGCCTGAGTTAGGTCTACTAATAATAAATTATAATAAAACTTAATCTGAATAATGATATTTTTGCATTTAATATTAGGACTTAGACATTTAAACTTCTTAATATATCTGTAGCGAATGTCATTAAATTATGAGGATATTTCTTTTTATATAGTAATTTTATGTAAGTTGTGAGTATACTTAACTCGCATTAGGATTAAACACATTTAAGTCTCGTACTCTCTTAAATGTCAAAGTGATGTGAAATGTAATTATGAAATACACAAATATAAAAATTTTAATAAGGTTTTTCATAAAGCCTCCGTAGCATCAATTGAAAATCTAATCACATTTATAATTATTGTGTCTTTAGTGGTAGTAAAGAATTATTAGTATACATGTAGTCCTCGCATTTTAAGCTCAGCTTTGTATTAGTGCTCTGTTGGCAACCTACGTGTCTTCTTCGAAGAAGAAGAAGAACCTATGTAATAAATAAAGAAATAAATAAATTTCTAGGAAGAAGAAGAATGGAAAGATTATGAAGAACCAGTGAAAGATTACACAGGGCTCAAGATCCAAGTGCTGCAGGGCGGCGCCGGCGCTCCCGAGTCGGGGCGGGACTCCTCCGCCGAGGACAGTGCCCCGGAAAACACCAAGAACAAGGGGCCTTGGAATAAGCCTGTAAGGATTTTAAATGAAACTATCTTTTCAGATTTTGTTTGTTGATTTTTGTGCTTTACAGTAATCATGGTCACGTGAAATTTCCCTCTCTTTTCCGTTACTCCCTTCTCTCCCTTTTGTCTCCCGACATAATCCAAGTAGATTCATTTATAATGTCTAATATTCTAGTAAACCTAGGAAAGTAGTCTGTAAGGATTTTGTTTTATTTTGACTACTATTATTATTATGAGGGTCTCACTGGTCGTGTCTCGTGTCGTCCCACCGGAGTATGAGAGTGATGATGAGATAGGAATGGAGAGTGCACATGTGTCTGCGTACTTACACTCTTGCACTATGCAATATCTCTTGCGCCATTGGCTGGTTTCAATGAGATTGGCTGCCGTGGCCGTAGTCACGAGGAGGACATTATATTCTTACTGCCAGTTTCAATAACTCTATCTACCGATGACTGGTAGTTACTTTCATTCTATTTTGACACATTAAAAGTTACAACCTGTCAAAATCGTATAAAAGTAACTACCAGTCATCGGTAGATAGAGTTATTGAAACTGGCAGTAAATTAATGTTCGTTATCCTATATAATATGTTGTAACACTGTTTATTTAAAAAAAATAAGATAGAGTATTTTTATTTTATTTCTAATATACTTACATTCAATTAAATTTATGTTTTTAAAATGCTTATCCAACTGTTCCAGGCGGAGCAGGAGCAGCCGGCGCCGCCGCCGCCGCCGCGCGAGGAGCGCACGCAGGCGGCCGCGTACGTGCCGCCGCAGTCCCGCAACCGCGCCGCGGAGCCCGTCCGGAGGCACCAGGCCGTAAGGATACTTCTTTTATTATATTATTGATTTAGTGCAAGCTAAACCGTGGGTTTCAGCTATTTGAAATAGATAAAATTTCCATTTATTTTACTTTTAAGTAGTTTAAATTACTACTGATAACGTAAGCTATCTGCGAGTGAAAGTCCTGTTGAAATCGGTCCAGCCGTTCCAGAGATTAGCCAGAAGAAATAGACAAACAAACAGACAAAAAAAAAATAGTCTTTTTATATAAGTACTGTATTGTGGAAGATGAACAGAAAAGAGGATGTTGGAGTGGGGAGAAAACTATAAAAGTCGATGCATAACCGGCATCGGGGGGTAGTTGTGTTTTGACGCTTATCTTGGTAGCATTGTTAGGTTTATATTTTAAAATATCATTGTTGGTAACTTAGTTGTCTTTTTGGTTAGTTTAATTGTATTTTAGCGTTTTCAGATTCTTGAAATAAATTGAGGTCGATTTAATAAGCTTGTTTTTTTTTAAAAAAAGCTCACTTCTGGTCTAAATTCACAAGAGTATATTATATGCATTTAGTTAAAAATTGTTAATTTGAAATTAAAAACGGACACTTCAGTTATATTTATATGTATGTATAGATTATAAGGTTATATTATATAGTACTTACAAGGAATACACAGTTTCAACATTTTTGTCTGTTAATTTCACCTAATCTTCTAATAAATTGTAGATTTATTCTGGAGAAATACATTTTAAGACCTGTTAGTGTAGATTTCTCAGATATTGGTTATTTTCCTGAGAAAGCAGGAGCTTCAGCTGATTATCCGGGTCAACATTTAGGATACTTTTTACCAACATTTAGGATCTTGTCACAAACAAACTGACGGACAGACAAAAATTACTATAAACTATAGATTCGGCATCTATATAGTTAATAATAACTATTACAATGCTATTGTTGTAATTAGGTAAATTTTATAATCTTATAATTACATAGATGTAACACGTAGTGCTATTTATTATCTTTGGAAAGAAATCCCTCCCAATTTGTATAGTCTATGCTTATATTTTTTCTCTCTGGTATTGTCTCTGATTCTGAGTTGCGTTGTGAGAAATGTTAAAATGTCTCCTTGTTATAAAGTCATTATAAAAGTTATTAATATTTTCATCGTACCATTCTAACATTTCCAAAAATACCTTCAATGTACAGATCTGATCAGTTATATTGTATCTGTGCACAGAAGAACGCGCCGGACATCCACAACGACGACTACTTCCCGGTGCTGGGCGCGGGCGGCAAGCGCGCGGGCGGCTGGAGCACGGCGGGCGCGGGCGGGGGCGGGGCGCGGGCGGGGGCGGGCGCCGCGCGGCAGCCGCTCGCGCTCGGCAACCGCTTCACCTCGCTGCAGGACGACAGCTAGCCAGGTGACAGTGACAGTGACAGTGACAGTGACAGTGACAGTGACAGCTATGTTGGTCTCATTGAGATTAGAGACCAGGAGGACCAAGGCCCTAGAATGTAGTGTCTCAGAAATATTGTCAAACCAAGGAGGCGCTGCGATCGCTATGTTGTCTCAATGCCTAACTTCACGTTGTCATAATAGTGACAATACTCATAAACAGCTAACTTCACAAATATTACTTACCGACGGCAGCGCGTTGTAAATTCTACAAATTTTCAGAGACAGGCGGGTAATGCTTTAGTATGAAGCGATGGTCCTCCTGGTCTTTAATCTCCATGATCAGAACAATCGCTGTGTTTGGCAGAAAAAGCGCGTGTAAGCGCTTACCAGCGCTGAGAACAAACTATACAGTTTTCAGCTAGGACATGTTTGCTATCTTCAGTAGCGCTGACCCAATCCGCAATTTTGCTTATTTATTTTGTTTGTTTTGAAGTAGAGTTTATAAGTTGTTTAATGTTTTGTGCAATTAGTTTCAAGTAATATTAAAATAAATAATTATGTCAGTCCAAAAAATTTTTTCTTAATATGAATACTTTACAAACATATATTTAAAATAGGTTAATTTCGCCGGTTAAAGCTAACTTAGCGTTCTACAGGAAAATAGCTATTTTCCATTAGACAGCGCTTACCGCTAGCGATCGCCATTTTGCTTACAAGCGCTGCCTAGCGCTTTTTTCTGCCAAACACAGCGAATGACTAAAGCATAGAAGGCGCTTTATGACATTTGATATGTATGCTGTCATATACAAAAAAGTATTTTCTTTGTGAGATGAATGTTATTTACATTCCACTATAATGCAGGACATTATTTTATCTTAAAGTTTTGCGATTCGTAAAATAACTAAAGCACTTCAACTCGCATGGGCCTATAGTATTATACGACAAAAATGCGATGAACTAAGTCATAGACAAAAACCTGAGACGTTAGGTAGCTCTTAAACTTAGTATCATAAAGATAGCCAAGGTAACCAAATTGACAGTCGCTTTGTGACGATTTGCATTTTGAGCAATCTACATCTGTCCCTTTCTAATGCTGTTATGAGTGTATCAGAAAATAGAGACGACTATATAAGTTAAATTTAGCTTCCGTCTATGCATAGTTATTGTCCTGAGGTTGGTATGAAATGACAGAGAAGTACAGCTGGTTGGATGTTTTTTTTTTTTGGCAAAGGAAGCGAGTGTCAGGCCTGTTTGGTACAGAATGACAGCTGGCCAGGTACTGTCGGATGACAGTGACACAAGTACTGGCTGATTGGCTTTTTTATTGCAAAGGAAGTAAATTTTATGATGAAATACAGAATAAATAATAATTATATAATATATAAATAATAATAATAAATAAAAATAAGCCCCCTAAAATCCAACCATACGTCCGAATCGACCATCTGATTCACGTAGGGGGCGGACACGTGATAATATATTACTGGCACGGCTAACATGGCTATGGTAACCCATCAATATGGAGACTACATTAAATGGAATACGTATAGGGTCGCTTCCCGAGGGTGATCGTCGGGGCAAGTCTGTAGCTGGCCACGGGCGTGACAGCATGCTAGCTCTCAGAACAGCGGCTGTATGGGAGTCGGGGACAGGGGGGAATACAGGATGACTACTAGGAAGCTGATACTGTTTTTTTTTGTGGCAAAAAATAAAAATTTGGTCTAAAAATAAAAAAAAATATAATATCTGGAGAGGGCCAGCCTTGTCACCTAGGGGAATAAAAAGTTGCCTACGACCTATTCTCAGACCTACCAAACTTACACAAATTTTCATAAAAATCGGTCGTTTTGAAGGAGTTCGATAACAAACACTGTGACACGAGGTTTTTATATATTAGATTATTTATTCCATTATTTCTATAATAACTTGTTCTGTTTATTTTCCACAGGTAGTATTCAGTTTCGTAAGGAGAAGCAATAAAGTGAAGTGTCATTACGGACTTGTAAGGAAAGCCTGGAGTATAAATACACTATTTCATACAAAGACAATATCGCACTTGTAAACTATCTGCAAACAAAATTACTGACAGTTGCTTTATTTTATATATATATTCTGTGCAATTCACATTTTTGAAGTGGAAAATTTCTTTTAGGGACTCCATATTGGACCAAGAGATGTTGCTATCTCTTTCTTGCATGTAGTATAGAAAGAGATGCACTGTAAACTTTGTTTCAATATATGTATTTGGGTGGTTATTTTTGTCGATGCTTATTAATTATAATAAAAAACGTGTAAATTATTTTTTGTTTATATAATTTTTTGTTCTGAAAAATGTCTACTTGCAATTATTTCTCTCAATAATCTACATTTCTGTAATGATCTCAGCCTTAAAATGTTAGGTCAGTACGATATTACAAAATATTGGGAGTAGACAGTGTTTTTTTAACTGGCAACACTCGGCAACTGTCGCAAGCGGAGTATGGAAATGTGCATATACCTGTTATTTTCTATGTTTTATATCGAAAGAACTTTACATTTATCTAAATAGCAGTGGAATGTGTGAAAAACGTATAGAGATTTTGGTGAAACGTTTAAAAGACTATAGTGTTCTTGCGTGGAGCGATGAAGAAAATTAAAAAAATTGCAACACCAATCGGTTTCTTGTACATTTTGTTGTATTAAAATATAAAGGAAGTATCAAATCATTCAAAACATATTGTACCATAATAATAAATTATGTATTTAAACCTTTTATGACTTTTATTCTCCTTTGTACTTTTCATTGCTTAAAAGCTGCCTTTTTTTTAGATTTCTTAGAAATGCAAACGATGTTACTTAATATTCGTACGTCAGCTGTAATCAGGGTTGCCACCCCTACTATATTTTAGAGTAGTCTACTATAATTGAATTCCAAATACGTTATTTTTAGGCTAACAACTATATTTCGTGAAACAATAAAAATATACATTTTAAGGTAACTAAATATTTCTGTAACGAAAACTACTATTATTTCTTTGGATTTTCCCTCATCCCATCATTTTTCATTAAGGATCCTACATACTCCTATATTCTAATTAAAAAAGGTGGCAACCCTAGCTGTAATATATACTAGTGACTAGTGATGGGTAACTAGCCAAAATCTCAATAACTTAGCTAGCCGGTTATTTGTGGTTAAATAACTAGCTATATAACCAGCTATTCAGCTATTTGGCTATTTGGGTAACTCACTAACCGACTGATAGTACGTTAGCTACGCAGCCGCGACAACGTTCGAATCCCGCTACGGAACATATTATTATCGTTTTTTATTTTTTTATTTTATTTTATTTTATACTTCCTTGAAAAGAAATGAATTTCTATTATACGTATTATTAAATTATTTTATTAAAAACTGTCAATCTAAAATCAATATATCTTTAATCTACAGCGCCATCTATATTATATATGGGTAACGTCAGACCTAAACAACACACACCAGTACAAGTAAACTAAAAGTTTAACCATAGATGTCGCGCTACTTCATTTTTTTATTTCTAATGACGCAAAAAATAATTATTCCACCCTCAAATATTCTACTGACCCTTTTTTTTATTACAATATTGCTATTAATTTTTAATATAATAATAAAAAATATATAAATAAATTATATAAATAAAATTTTAGAATCTGTGTATAATACTAGAGGGCGCTGTTCGTAAAAAAACAAATACTTTGTGTCAATGTTTTTTTATTTGTTTGCCTAATAAGGCAATAAATAAAAATAAATATATTTATATATTTATTATTATATTAAATTAATGGTAATGTCATAATAAAAAAAAGGGTCAGCAGAATATTTGAGGGTGGAAAATTCTTTTTCATATATCGCAATGAAATTAAAACAAATCAATAATAATAATTAAATAAGGCTGATTTCAATCATGTTTCTATAGAATATCTTAGACGAAAAGAATGTAATATTATTATATATTTGTCAGAAAATAGCAATGCACAAAAGAAATCCAAAAATAGAAAGTATGAAGGCATAAAAAAATAATGATAATACATATAAATAAAGAAAACACAAAAATCAAAACAATAAATTAAAAACAAATCAAAAATAATAATAATATTAAATAACTATAGACTATACAATACATATTATATGACATAAAAATGTACAGCCTAAATACAAGAAGCTAATGCTCAAAAGGTAACATAAATGAGATGTCAAATGACTTATGACATTGTCAATGTCAATTATTTATAATTGTTAATAAAAAAAATTAAATGGATAATATAAAAGCAAAAACTATAGAGACCGATACTGACCTAACGTAGAAATATAAAGATTAATCAGTTTCCGTTTCAATGAGGTGCTAAATTTTTTTTAAAGTAATAGTAAATTTAAAAAATTATTTATTAAAAAACCACAGGTGACCTACCAAAAATGATAAGAGACCTATACAGACCGAACGTAGACCTATCGATTCAGGTCATTTTGATTTCAAAAATCCTTCGATGGCGTGCTAAAATTGTGCAGCTCACTTTTTGACTAGTATATAATAGTAATCTGTGAACTGTGCTCCATTTCGAATATCATCACAGAGTACATACTACATTGGTATTTGGTACACAAAAAAGTAATTAATAATTGGGAATTTAATTGTTTTTATAATCGAACAATCACCAATAGTCGTCGAACAAACGATGATTGATCAAAATTAATTAATCTGAGCTATAAAAATAAAGATATCTAGTAAGGGTGTGCAACTTAAGGGTGAACATTTGTTTAATTAATAATAAATAAATAAAAGACGAACTAACAATTTTTACATTCGAACATTGACGAACAAACGACGAACAGACAATTAAAAATAAAAAAAATCCGAAAATCAAAACAAGTTGGGTCAACTTCAGTGAGCCCTACTCGCTAGGCTAAATAGCTACTAGCTACGTCCGTCGCGTTGGCTATAGAGACGCTACGGCTACCTACCGGCTACTCGCTAGCTATAGCTACTAGCTACTAGACTAGTATAGTATTATGTTATCTATGCTACTAGCTAGTCAGTTATGCCTGCATGGAACGGCTGCATAACGTAGTGCTTATATGTAATCTGTGGCAGCTGTCCGCTATAGCTATTTGTATTTAATATTTATCAGTATATTATCTATACTCTTTGGCTATTTAGCTAAATAGCTAGTTATCGTATTGACGAATATCATAGCCGTGGCTATTTTGAGAATAGCCGCTATTTAGCTAGTTAGTTAAATAGCTACCCATCTCTACTAGTGACTCATCCTTGACCCTCGTTCCTTTCGGAACCAGAGGGTAGACAATGTAACAATCAATTAGCGAAAGCGATAGTAGAAAAGTCCAAAATGTATGGGTTTGACATATGCCTTAGATATGTCACGTGATCTGTTGTCAACGAATAGATGATGCTAGACAATCTACATTCATTTCAATTATTAGTGATTTAAAGTTCAAGATGCATACGCTGCGTTTAAGCGATGACGATTGTAGAAATCGAATCGCTTCATAACGAATGCCGGATGTCTATAGGCCCAGGATCGTCCCGATTCGTTTAATCGATTTATACAAATTTCTCAGATATGAGATATTTATGGATAACAAACTATCATCATCATAATGAAGTTCATCAAAATTGTCTAGTGGCTTTCTTGAAATGCGGTCACGTACAGACTGACGAAGATTGAAAGAAAAAAAAACTACTAGGCCTCTGTGTCCAAAATAAAAATAACTTCAATTAGATTTTCAAAATTAGGTATATTTGATGGATGTACAAATTTCACTTAGAATTTTATTAGTTTGTGGTACTCTTGTCGAATTAGTGGGAAGTCGGGCTTTAACAGCCACTGAAAGCGTCGAAGGGATGGTAGCAAAGTGATGTAAACTGGCATGTATGACGACGACTCGTTTGGCTCAGTTGGCAGTGACCCTACTTTCTGCGCCAGCGGTCGCGGGTTCGAGTCCCGCTGGGGGCATTCATTTGCTAAGCACGAATGTTTGTATTTCAGTCATGGGTGTTTATATTTATAATATGTATGTATTTAAAATTTATAGGTGTAGTGTATCAACTATCTGGTATCCGCAACACAAGCACGTTACGTAGCTTACTGCGGAACTAGATGGCGCTGTTGTAATAATATCCCAACATATTTATATTTATTTATTTATGTCTTAAAAAGAAATAAAATTAAATAAGAAGAGAAATTAATTAAAAACTAGCAAACCCGGCCCGCTTCGCTGGGAGTAAGTTAAAATAAACGGTTAAGTAAAATAAAGTAACGTCGACTAAGTTACTCCTTATAGCTATATGCGAGTGGAAGTCACGTCAAAATCGGTCCAGCCGTTGCAGAGATTAGCCGGAACAAACAAGACGGACAAAAATTTTTTTAATAGATTTTTCATGAAGTACTGTATTGTATAATATAAATATTCATTGACATACAAAATTAAAATTCTTTTTCGAACAGCGCCCTCTAGTATTGCACACGGATTACATATTGCGTTCAATAGATGGCGCTGTATAACGAAATTTTAAATTATATTTAAAACTCTAAATTGTCCTGTTATTTATAATTTATTTGCATATTTATTCTAATATTAAATTAATAGTAATGTCTTAATAAAAATAAAAGTAATAAATAAAAAAAATATGCCAAGTCCTGAATCGCGCTATTGAAGTTTTCTACGAGCATGACTATATATAGAAAGCTGACGACCTCACAAGTGTACTCGCTTCGGCAGTACATATACTAAAATTGGAACGATACAGAGAAGATTAGCATGGCCCCTGCGCAAGGATGACACGCAAAATCGTGAAGCGTTCCACATTTTTTTGATATTTTAGGACTTACATTTTTATCTACATACTAGCTGTTCCTCGCGGCTCCGCCCGCGTTTGTAGAAGGATGAAAATTTAGGATTATATTTAGGTTTTGAAGCCAGATCATAAAAAAATAAAAGTAAAGATTTGATCTGAAATTAAAAAATAAAAAATCTGGAGAGATCCCTACATATATTTAAAATGCTATGATAATTTTTAAATAAAAAAATGGTTGTTGTGCCTCACTCGACATAGATAGGTATAGTGTGTCGCGGACTTTTTTGTAGATATTTATAAGATCTACAATTAATTGGAATATTTTATGGTTCTATCTTTTATAGTTTAGGCAGCGTACGCAAAATAAGTAACTTTTCTGGTTGATTTTTTACACCTTGTGTCCGAAAAACCCAAATATCTTACGGAACCCTATTCTTTTCCAAAATAAAATATAGTCTAATATGTTACTCGTGGATAATGTAGCTTTCGAATGGTGAAAGAATTTTTAAAATCGGTCCAGTAGTTTTTGAGCCTATTCATTACAAACAAACAAACAAACAAACAAACAAACAAACAAAGTTTTCCTCTTTATAATATTAGTGTAGATTATAAAGAAGTAAAGTTTGTGTGTTTGTATATTTGTTAAATTGTAAGGGGTAATCTCGGGATCTACTGAACCGATTTTAAAAATTCGTTCACCAATAGAAAGCCACATTATTGCTGAGTGTCATAGGTTATATAAAAGACCGAAAAATAAAAAGGCTTTTACGTGGTAGTCCGTTTTGCAAAGTGAATCGGAGGAAAAACTGTCGAATGAAAGCGTTTCTTACGCGATTATATGGAAATTACGTCATTTTAAAACTATACTAAAGAGGTTACACCTGGGGACGAACCCGAGCGAAGCGAGGGTGAGTCGCTAGTTTAAAAATAATGTTACTTTTGATGAGTGACTCTTATCTTCTTGTTCGTCATCTGGGTTGAAATATTTTATTTAATACAAATTTAACAAAACTCCACATAATATCAGCTACTTGCCAGTGAGAGTCCCGTCAAAATCGGTTCAGTTTCAGAGATAATATAGCAGCATTATTAGCAAGCAGACA
This sequence comes from Boloria euphrosyne, assembly GCA_951802675.2. Classification (NCBI taxonomy): domain Eukaryota; kingdom Metazoa; phylum Arthropoda; class Insecta; order Lepidoptera; family Nymphalidae; genus Boloria; species Boloria euphrosyne. The sequence continues at coordinate 256,845 of OX637898.1, read as the reverse complement.
GAAAAACATGTTAAGAATCTTGTTTTTCTTATAAGTAACGTATATAATTGCATTGGTTATGTTAGAATTTACAAATAGATACTATAATTTAATTAACTTTATAAATTACACTTTTTTTACAGTTAATTATTATGAAAATGTACAACCAAGGTCACGAGAAAGTCTCTCCTTTGACCATAATAATTATTGTAAAGCACACGAAACGTCGGGAACTAAAAATCTAAATAAATAATTATTTATTTATTTTGTGCACTTTCCTGTTATTGTACTGGATATAAAGAGTTACTATTATTATACCTAATTACTTTACGAAATAGTTAAAACAATTTATTACTTACCAAAAAATATTACTTAAGGTTCTCACAGTACGTACTACACAATACACCGATAGTTTGTATTTATCAATAAAAATATCTTAACTATATAATAAATCATTATAAATGAAACTGTCTTTTCGGATTTTGTCCAAATGAAACTATTTTTTCGGATTTTGACCATATTATGAGACCGCGCATATGGTCACTGGACCATGTGCTGTACATTGAGTTATTATACGTAGTAATAATAACTCAATGGTGCTGTAAAGCATTCGAAACGTCGGGAATTGAAAATCAAAATAAATCCGCGACAAAATCCGACAAGATAGTTTCATTTATAATCTATACTAATATTATAAAGAAGTAAAGTTTGTGTGTTTGTTAAATTGTAAGGGGTAATCTCGGGATCTACTGAACCGATTTTAAAAATTCTTTCACCAATAGAAAGCCACATTATTGCTGAGTATCATAGGCAATATAAAAAAACGAAAAATAAAAAGGCTTTTACGTGGTAGTCCGTTTTGCAAAGTGAATCGGAGAAAAAACGGCCGAATGAAAGCTTTTCTTACGAACGCTGCCTTAACTATGAAAGGTATATTTTTGAGTTCTAGAGAAAAGATGTGGAGCTTGAAAATGCCTACAAAAAAGTCAACGACAGCATATGTCTAACTTTTATATTTAAGTTACAAAAAGTAGTTTTTTTAATATTATCTATACTAATATTATAAAGAAGTAAAGTTTGTGTGTTTGTTAAATTGTAAGGGGTAATCTCGGGATCTACTGAACTGATTTTAAAAAAATTTTCACCAATAGAAAGCCACATTATTGCTGAGTGTCATCTATACTAATATTATAAAGAAGTAAAGTTTGTGTGTTTGTTAAATTTTTAGGGGGTAATCTCGGGATCTACCGAACCGATTTTAAAAATTCTTTCACCAATAGAAAGCCACATTATTGCTGAGTGTCATAGGTTATATAAAAAACCGAAAAATAAAATAGCTTTAACGTGGTAGTAAGTAGTTCGTTTTGCAAAGTGAATCGGAGAAAAAACGGTCGAATGAAAGCGTTTCTTACGAACGCTGCCTTAACTATGAAAGATATATTTTTGAGTTCTAGAGAAAAGATGTGGAGCTTAAAAATGCCTACAAAAAAGTCAACGACAGCATATGTCTAACTTTTATATTTAAGTTACAAAAAGTAGTTTTTTTAATATTAGTATAGATAATTTAATTTTTAATATTAATAAAATAATTTAAATCGTTAGGTCATATTTATTAGTCATATTACCAAAAATTATGAATCTTTATGAAAATAAGTAAACTCATCGTCTTAAGTGTGAAGGCCAAAGCAGCGGACGGCGCGCGATGGCTTCGGTTCGCGTTTAAAACACAACACTCTGTACTAAAAAAGGATTATTAACATTATGCCCAACGAAGTGGGCACGGGTCAGCTAGTGTCGAATATTCGCGTAAATCTAAGAAAGTATTAAATAATAAATCAATTGTATTAATCGACACCTTTATTTATTAATAGATATAGTTACCTTCGTTTATTATAAAAACTCCACGTTTTGCTTCCTAGGTATCTTCCGTAAAGTATTTACGAGTAATGTTATTTTTCGCGAACCTTTCATTTTTCTTTGCTGAAACATATTTTAATTGTATTAATGCTTACTAAGTACTTACTTAATATTATATTACTTAGTTTTAAGTAAACGACACGTTTGGCTCAGTTTGCCCGCTCTGTGCCAGCGGTCGCAGGTTTGAATACCTCTGGGGGCATTAATCTATTCATATAATAAAATTCTGAGTCAAAGCTGTACATTGATTATTTTTTGGAAATTCTTATTGGAATAGTAATTATTATCGATACAGAAGCCGAATCTATAATTTTTAGAATTTTTGTCTGTCTGTCTGTGATCGCATCATGAGAAAACCACTGGACGGATTTGGTATGATGATAGCTGGTTATCCGGGTTAGGATATAGGATACTTTTTACTGCTGGAAAGTATCTCATTTCTGAGAAATTTCTAGTAACCGATAAAAACCATCACACAGTACCTATATAAAACCTAATAATTTAGTTTCCGGTCTTTAAAACGCGGGCAAAGCCGCGGGAAATGCTAGTGTGTAAATAAAATTTATACAAATGTTGGAGTACAAGCATGGGTGTTTATATTTGTAATATAAATGTATTTAAAGTTTAATATATGTGTAGTGTATCAACTATCTGGTATCCGTAACACAAGCCTCGTAGCTTACCACGGAATTAGATGGCGCTGTGTGAATTATCACTGTCAATGTCCCCACATAAATTTTATTCATAAGGGGTTTCCTCATTACCGCGAAAATTTATGACCATGATTAATAATGTTTTATCATTTTTGAGCAAGCATTGAAGCAAATGTTATGTAAGTAGTCGACTTTACGTGACAATATACACTTTATGTGCCGTTGACCTTTGTCAATACAGATAGCATTATATACAAAATTACATACATATTTTATAATAATATCGTACATTTATAAATAATATTAATACTAGTGTGGAAAAATCATCATCAGCCCTTTTTAACGTCCCACTGCTGGGCACGGGCCTCCCTCAGTACGAGGGGGATCAGGCCATAGTCCACCGCGCTGGCCTAGTGCGTGTTGGCGGACTGAGCATGTCTTACGAAAACTTGCTAGGTTTTCTCAGACATGCAGGTTTCCTCACGATGCTTTCCTTCACCGTAAGACAGGTGGTAATCATGATAGAAATGATTCGCACATGACAATAATTTTAAAAATTACTGAACTTATTTTGATACGGTTTTGATCTACATTATAAGACAAACATCGAATTTTCCATATTTGTAGGCAACAATAGAACGATACATTTTTTTTAAAAAAAATTAACACTTCAGATTACGTTAAGTAGGATTCGATATCGCTAAAGGAAATAGAGCCCATATAAGATAACAGTGTTGTCCGCCTGTTTGTAGAAACCCTTATTCTATGCTAAACTCAATCAAAATACACTTTATTCAAAGAAACTAGAATAGAGAAAATATGCAATTTCTTGCAATCTCTTATATGTTTTGCATAAATTTTATTATTTATTTTTATCAATTTAATAAGTAGGTAACTAGTAGGTACTAATTACACTTCAAAAAAATGATTTCATTACATTTAAACGGTCTATAAATAAACACACGAAATTGTTTGCATTCCTTTATTGTATATTATAGTTTTTCATTACAATGAAGTACCTACTTGAAAGGTTTTCAGTAAGCGTGTCCATTGCAGCCGCAACCGCAACTGCCAGCAATGGACACCGAACCAGCAGCAGGGATAGCTCCTTCGAAACGAACGGCGCCAAGGATAGGCACCTGTCCACCGATCAGTGTGGAACCAGCAACGGGCAATTCCCCGATCACTAATACATCACCGACACCAGAGCCGCCGTAAGCTGCTGCTGAGGAGATGCCATAGGCAGACTCCGAATCGAGCAGACCTGCGCCTAGACCAGCCCCAGGAGCTGCGAGACCACCCAGACCATACGCTCCATACGAAGAGAGTCCGGAACCTAGACCGCAAGCCCTGGGACCCGAGAGACTGGCACCGCAGCCGAGAGCAGCGGGAGCAGGGAGGCACTGATTAAACACACCCTATAATACAACATAAAGACTGTTAAGAAAATGTCCACAAACATCGACCAGTTTAATTTTTATCAATTCACGTACCTGAACCAAGCACATCAGAACACACGATAAAAAGAATGTAACGCTTTTCATTTTAGGGCTTTTTACTAATTATTATTAGTATAACTGAAACAGGTGGAGACTTTTTTGATACAATGACTTACAAAGCAATGCTGTAGTTTTATATTAAACGTATAATCAAGTCTTTAGTGCTATCAACATTTTGCAAGTTCCAAACGTTGCCTATCGCTTTAAGAAAGCAAAATAGTTAATTATTTTGCATAGTAACCTACTGTGTGTTTTATCATATTATATGGGTACAAATATTAAAATTAGACATCACGTATGTTTTTGTAATATTTGTGCATTTGAAAATTTTCATCATACGCACTGATAATGATTGAGTTATATTAAGTATAAAAACTCAGCGTCATTTCTTAGAAAACATTCGCCACTCGGTCTCTGACAATATACAACATGATGTCTAAAGCTTTCCTTATAGTCTGTGCTCAAGCGGCACTCATTCAAGTAAGTTGTAATATGACGATATAAATTATGACGATATAAATGTATTTATGCTTGATCTTATTACTAAAACAAATTAATATTATTTACAGTGTATAGCTGCACAGTGCATCGGTGCATACAATCGTGTAGCTGCTGCTCCATGTGCCGGACTTGGGGCATATGATGCTACTCCTGGTATTTCTTATGCTTCTACTTGCGGTGCCGCTAACGGTTACTCTCAGATAGGCGGCTTATACGGCGGTATCGGTGGTTCTAGTGCTGCAGGATTAGCCGCTTCGAATGGAGGTGGTCTAGGTACTTCAAGTGCATCCCCTATCGCTCCCAATGGTGTGTCACTAGTGTCTGAGAACGTGTATGAAGGCGCTCTGGAGGTTCTCGGTGCACTGCCGTTCTTGGGAACAGTGGCTCTGGAAGGTGCCTTGCCCACTGCGGGCGCTGGTGCGGTCGCTTATGGTTGTGGTAATGGAGAGGTGGGCATTTTATCCGAAGACATATCTGGTGCTGGTCTTGGAGCTCTAGGATATGGTGCTGGAGCCCTAGGTTATGGGGCTGGATCCTTGGGCTATGGAATGGGATCTTTAGGATATGGCGCTGGTGCCCTTGGTTATGATGCTGGTCTGGCTCGTTCAGCTTATGGTTGCAATGGTTGGGCCAATATCGGAGGACGGGATTCGTGTGGATGCAATGGTCGACTTTAAAGATTTTAAATACACTGTCAGAATAAAATCGGATGAAAGCAAATAAAAGATTTGACGCAATTTTTTTTGTATTTTTTCTATGCTCTGTCGGGGGTTAAATAGTTTTTAATTTTATGTTGTTACACTGACATAACAGAACAAAAAACAAATGATAAAGCTGTTGCTAGTCATCCGCTTCTCGGATGAATAAAATAATATTATTCGTCCGACTATTGTCGGTTTGTACGAATATTTGTCACTTTTTTACTTTCTTATATAAAATAAGTGTAATTATTATCGATACAGAAGCCGAATCTATAGTTTTTAGAATTTTTGTCTATCTGTATGTCTGTCTGTGATCGCATCACGACAAAACCACTAGACGGATTTGGTATGATGGTAGCTAGTTATCCGGGTTAGAATACAGGATACTTTTTACTGCTGGAAAGTATCTCATTTCTGATTATTTTTTTATCTCATTTCTGAGAAATCAGTAACCGATAAAAAGCATCTGTAAAACATCACACGGTATATACAACCTAAGAATTTAGTTTCCGGTCTTTAAAACGCGGACGAATCCGCGGGAAATGCTAGTGTGTAAAAAACAATATACAAAGGTTTATATTTGAAATATGAATGTATTTAAAGTTATATAATACGTGTAGTATATCAAGTATCTGGTTTAAGTAACACAAGTCTCGTAGCTTACCACGGAACTAGATGGCGCTGTGTGTGAATTATCACTGTCAATGTCCCAACATATTAATTTTTGTTTGTTTGTTTGCTTGCTTGTTTGTTTGTTTGTTTGTTTGGTTGTTTGTTTATTTGAAAGGTCTGTAATCTCAGGTCCAAATCGAAAAATTCCTTTTGTGTTGGATAGTTCGTTAATAGATGAAGGCTATAGGCTATATATTAGGTACATCACGCTACGTCATCAATGAAAAATGTTGCCAAAACGGGAGAAACATATTCCTTTTGAGGCCAGGCGCGCACTACCAGTTTTTCGCCGCGCGGAAGAAAAAAGCAGAGGCATAATATCGCACTTTAAAATGTAGCAAACAGTTTTTAATTGTATTGCGCGCACTTGACGACAGAGCCACCGCAGCGGCGAAAGGTCTGTGACAAGTTACAACTCGTTTGCGGCGCGGCGGTTCATCATCTTTTTGTAACATATTTGAATAGCTTTAAATGCACGCACTACACGACGTTTCGCCGCTGTTTTGTGTATTTTGTATTGCAGTTCGACGCGGCAGTAAACCGTAGTGCGCGCGTTTACAGATTTTTATTTGTTTTGCCGCACGGTACAATGTCGCAGATTTTTTTGCCGCGCGGTGAAAAACTCGTAGTGCGCGCCTGGCCTGAGAGCTTCCGTTGCGTGCGCTGCGTAAACGGTTAAAGTTATGTAAAAATCATGTTTGACGGAAATGTTCCCTTTTAAAAGTTCTAAAAAAAGTCCGAAATAGCATATGTATATCTTTTAAGAGTGACTCGCTGCAACCTTTTTTATGGTTATCAAATTTGTTTTGAGACAATGCATTTTTTGCAAAGGTGTTTTTATAAACATCGTATTAATCCTTACCTAAATAAATAAGTTACTCATCACAACTAAGTATTTAATTTTAAGCCAAAATTGCTTTTGGCATCATTTGGTTTCAATACATAATTCTTACGAGATATCATAGTTTTAACTAGGGACACGGTATCGAATAGAAAGTATCGATACTGTACTCATGAGTAGTATCGAAAAAAAAGTATCGTACTCATAAAAGTATCGAATCAAAAGTATCGATACTTCAAGGTATCGAGTACTTTTCGTTTTTCAACCGACTTACAAAAAGGAGGAGGTTCTCAATTCGTCTGTTTTTTGTTATGTTTGTTACCTCAGAACTTTTGACTGAGTGAACGGATTTTGATGATTTTTTTTATTTGAAAGGTGGTGCTTTCCGTGTGGTTCCATTTTAATATTTTCCAGTTCTGACAATAGGTTGCATGAGAAAACCATATAAGTCTTAAATTTGCATTAATTATGTGCGCGAGAAATGGACGAATTACTCAATATCACGGTAACCGATTTTGATGATTTTTTTTTGGAAAGGATGTACTTCAAGGGTAGTTTGATAAAAATTGGGTTAGGTTCTGATCATGAGATCCATGACAAAGAAACGGAACTCTTCGATTCTTAGGTGCAAATTAACAATACTCGGCGGAATCTTTTATAGGCTATCCGTACATTTGAGTCACCTAGCGTAAAGTCGTTATCATATCAATGAGCTGATGATAGAAGGTACTACTCCACTACAGTTAGGAATTGAAAGAAAATTCTTTCAATATTATACGCACTTATGATCCAATACTTATATTCTTTCAGGCTATTAGGTTTACTTGATAATAAAAGGTAAATTTTTATAATCATTAACGTGTGGGAGTTAGGCGGAACACTGAATGTGGACAAATCTCGATTGGCTAATAACGCTTATTCCGAAACCTCGTTGACTCATTAGAGTAGTGGTTTAGTTGGCCCACCCTATACCTATTTTATAATTTGATAAACAAAATACGTATCTACTTTCCGCAAAAAAAAAATATTTTTAACCAAAAACAAAAACCAACTTCAAAACTAAGCAAATCTAAACTAAAAAGTAGAAAACAATACTTTTTAAAACTTAGTTAATTTTGAAGTTTCATGCTATCAGTCAGTAAATAACGTGTGTTTAACTTCAGTAGGGCAGGACATGAAAAACAAATGGTATTGGTACACAAATTTAATACAGTGATAGAAAGCGACAACTGTATCTTCAAAAAAAAAATGGAAACAAAATTAAATTAAGTATTTTGTATTTTAAGCGTAAATGAATGAAGGAAAGGTTAGGAATTTAACTGTGACCGGAAGAAATGATTTCGAGCAAAGATCGATGTTGTTGTGTTTTAGAAGATCCAGAACGAGTGAACTAGATGGCGGTGCCATAACTATAAACATAAGCCGTAAGGTCGTGTAGGTCCGGTGTTCCTGCTCATGAGTAGTATCGAAAAATAAATATCGTACTCATAAAAGTATCGCAACAAAAGTATCGATACTACAAGGTGTAGAGTACTTTTCTTAGAGCCTAAGTGCCAGTCCACACGGCGCGTTGCGTTGCGTCGTCGCAACGCAAATATTTTAACGCATAGCCGGCCACACGGGGTCTGCGCCATTAGGCTAGTTGACTAAATTTGAAAAATTGCTTAATAGTGAACATTAGCACCTATTTAACAAGAAAAACATTTTATTTTTTTAAAAATCCATAATTAACATTAAATATTTTGCATTTTTTAAAAGCCAATTTTAAATTATCTCAAAAACGCTCTATACTGTCATGGCGTCTTGAATGACGTCACTCCGTACGATACTAATAGTGTTCTAGTATACCGTAGTTACTATAATTTTGTTTTCTTTAATAAAAAATGAATTTCTGATATTACAACTACTGTGTAGTATCCCAGTGTAAAAGCACAACTATAAAAACGCCAAACAAGTTATTTATATACGATCCAAGCAATAAACAAATATGGTAAGATGGTGAAAAATAGAAAAACAAACGCGAAACGAATACGATAAAATTAAACGACAACGGTCAACGATTTCGAGCAAAGATTGATTTTGTGTTTGAGAAGATTCAGAACGAGTGAACTAGATGGCGGTGCCATAACCATAAACAAGCCGTACGGTCGCTAGTTTTAAATGGGTAAATTCTAAGATGACCCATTTAAAACATAACTTCTTATTCGATACGATACCTGCCAAAAAGTACTCATTGAGTAAAAGTATCGAATGCAAAGTATCGAGTACAAAAGTATCGGTATCGAAAGGAAATGTACTCGATACCACAAAGTATCGATACTTTTTTCGTGTCCCTAGTTTTAACATACCTTCGCAACAAAATATCACCACGTGCAAGACGGGCGAAAGAATTTGGTTTCCAGCCTTTAGAACTCAAGCGAAGCCACGGGAAAGGCTAGTTTTATAATAATATCGTACATTTATAAAATAGTAATATTAGTGTGGAATTAATTAGGGCGAGTCTGACTCATATGTTGCGTAATACTTTCTTAGATTTACGCGAATATTCGACATTATAAATGAAACTACCTTTTCAGATGTTGTCGCGGATTTATTTTGATTTTTAGTTCCCGACGTTTCGAATGCTTTACAGCAATCATGGTCACGGGAGAGACTAAGGTATTTGACGCCTCATAAGTTTGTATACTTGTTACAGACAATTTTGAAAATGGCATCAGAGTACCTTATAAATATTTTATTCTAAGCATTTATATTTAAATTTAAATAATTTAAAAATAATTTATAATTATGGCAATATTATTAACTTATTTTTAGCTAGTATTATTATAATTATTATAATTTTTATTTTAATATTAGTTATTCAAAAGTATTATGTAGTGTTGCTATTATAATAATATGTATATTTTCTTACCTATAAATTGCTTATGCTAAGTAACATTTTATAATTTAAATTAAGTATTAATTTGATATAAGAAAATTAAGTTAAAATTGCTAAAAATATAAATTGAATTTTGATTATTTTAAACTATTAAGCAGTATTGACTGTGGGCTCTCTTATATCGGACAAAGAGATCTATTAGAACTAGGATCAAAGAACACATAGCTGATGTGAAGCACCGTCGCAATACTACATCTGCTGTCTGTAAACATAGTCTGGATCATTTTTCATCTATGGTCTGGATATATTCGCTTTGATAACCCTCAAATACTATAATGTCATATGTTGCGGTTATTTTGAAAATTACTGAACCTATTTTCATGCTACAACGGGCACAGAAGTTCTTCCGAGAACAAACGGCAAGAAACTAACAGTTGCTCTTTTAAAATAATTGCCAAATTAAAAAAAAAATGTAAAGGGCCTTTGTTTACTAAAGGATATTATTCAATTAACGATTTTTTAGAAGACAGTACGCCTTGAGAATGATGTGATCGCCTCCAGGCTGTTTCAACCTATAGAATTATTGTTAAAAAACAGATTTAAAAGAACAAAAAACAAATAATAATAATATATTAGTCGCGCTGAGTTTCTTTCGCCAGTTCTTCTCAGGTCAGCGGCTTCTTCTTTCCGAACTGGTAGTAGACTCGTGACGTTCAGTAAGAAATTGTAACAAATTCATGCTGAATAAAATATTTTGAACTAGCTGTGCCCGCGACTTCGTTCGCGTGGATGTCAGAACTTAACAATGTATTTTTTAGTGCGAAGCGCTGTTGGAGGATACGGATACAAATCATTTTTTATTTATTTATGCTAGTGCTTCTTAATAAACAACATTGGCTGTGGAACCATCTGGAGCGTACACAAAAAGGTTATTGGGGTTGTTTACGCGGGAAAGAGCTACGTATAGTTGACCATGAGAAAAGCATCCAATACTTAGGTCCACCCCCGCAACGGATAATCGAATTGCTGTTAGCCTCACTTCACGATCTTCTTCTGATTCCTGGGACCTACTTAGTCTCTTCCTTTTCGCATCTCGGTTACGCTTTTACGAAGGGTTTTTTTTTCTAGAAGTCATTTTCAAAATAAAAACTGAACCAAATAAATAAAATATTGAACCAAATAAATCAACAATTTACAACAACACAAACTTTCAAAATGAGAATGAAGACTAATAAAATTTCAAACTACGAAGTAAATAAAACTACTTGACTCAAATTGCAAGTTATTATTTACTTCGCACTTCGAAATTAAGACCGAATCTAACTAACCAAAATTTTTTGAAAGATAAAACGAAATAATGAATTAACGAACAAACGATTTACGATACTATCAATTTAATTCAAGACCTTTACATAGACAAACCTCTTTAAAGACAGAACTTTAATTACTCCTACAAAACAAAAACCGACTTCCAAACTTAATAAATCTAAACTAAAAAGTAGAAAATAATACTTTTAAGGACTTTGTTAATTTTGGAGTCGGCGCCAGTCAGGTATTTGATTATGCTTACAAATTAATAGATTAATCAAATATGTATCTATTTAGGGTTATTTTGCTTTGGCTGGCACCGCCTTCAAAATTAACAAAGTCCTTAAAAGTATTATTTTCTACTTTTTAGTTTAGATTTATTAAGTTTGGAAGTCGGTTTTTGTTATCTGTTAAAAATAATTTATTTTTAAATTTTTTGCGGAAAGTATAAAAATTTACCTTCTATTATGAGGTAAACCTTATAGCCTGAAAGTATACAACTATCGGTCCATAATTGCGTATTATATTGAAAAAAATTTCTTAACTGCTAACCGTTGAGGAGTTGTACCTTCCATCATCAGCTACGGTACGTGACTCAAATATCCATATAGCCTATAAAAGATTCGGCCGAGCATCGTTAATTTGCTCCTAAGAATTGAAGAGTTCCGATACTTTGTCATGGATCCCATCATCAGAACCTTACCAAACTCTCATCAAACTACCCTTGAAGAATACCCTTTCCATTAAAAAAAGAATCATCGAAATCGGTTGGCGTGATATTGAGTTATTCGTCCATTTGTCGCGCAAATACTTCATGCAAATTTGAGACTTTTATGGTTTTCTCATGAAGGCCATTGTCAGAATTGGAAAATATTAAAATGGGACAAACGGGAAGCACCACCTTTCAAATTAAAAAAGATTCATCAAAATCGGTTCACCCAGTTCAAAGTTATGAGCTAACATTAAAAAAAAATACAGACGAATTGATAACCTCCTCCTTTTGGAAGTCGGTTGAAAACTCAAAGATTGCCGGCAGACATGGGCGAAGGTCATTCTTTCAAGGAAAATCTTAACACCGCATTCAGAAAATGACTTCACACGCACAACGCCATCTATCGAACAATACTACACGCAGTTGATCTCTAGTTCGAATACTCGTAGATGGCGCTGTTTTAATATTTTACTTCGGAAACACTATTATAATTTTATTAATTTACATTTTTTATAAGGTGTGAACTGATTACTATGAAACAAAAAACTTAATGTTACTTCAATTTACGCACATATTGTTGTGTATAAAAGTTACTTGAAGATGTGAGATCAAATGCACATAGCCCTAATTTTACTTCTGGAATTTCTCTACTTCTTCACTTTAAACTCAAATATCTTTTGATAGACTGAACCGATTGCAATGAAACAAAAACTAAATGTTACTTAAAGTTACGTTCAATCGTTGTGTATAAAAGTTATCTACATTGCTTTCGTACATTTTACGTGATGCCCGGATAAATAAACAGACAAACCGACAAACCGACAAACAGACAAACAGACAAACAGACAAACAGACAAACAGACAAACAGACAAAAATTCTAAAAATGCTGGAAATGGGTTCTATTGGTTGTCCTTTAACACCCTGGCTATTTTTTTTGTATTTTTTTTGATGTACAAAAACGACTTTTCTACAGTTTTATTATATGTATAGATTTGAATTTGAATATTATCAAAACCAATAGGGTCCTTCCCGATAATTCAAAATCATGTTCAGTTAGAACTTATATATATCATATTAAACAAATAATGGCTCAAAATTAAAAACTAAATTTGCAGTTACATCTAAAAAAATGTTAAGTACTCGTAATTAAATGTTTCATGCTACGACACCCTCCCTGTGGCACAGCAGTGACAGCACTCAGGCTGGTTCACACTGGCACAGGGTTTTTAATTCACATCAATTATGTATATTGTAGGTTGCAATCTCTTAAATGTTTTGCATAATTTTTATTATTTATTTTTATCAATTTAATAAGTACTAATTACACTCCAAAAAACGATTCCTTTACATTTACACGATCTATAAATAAGCACACGAAATTGTTTGCATTCTTTTAATTATGATTGTATATTATAGTTTTTCATTACACTTAAGTGCTTGAAAGGTTTTCAGTAAGCGTAACCATTGCACCCGCAACCGCAACTACCAGTAATAGAAACCGAACCAGCAGCAGGGACAGCTCCTTCGAAACGAACGGCGCCAAGGATGGGCACCTGTCCACCGATCAGTGTCGAACCAGCAACGGGTAGTTCCCCGATCACTAATAGATCACCGACACCAGAGCCGCCGTAAGCTGCTGCTGAGGAGATGCCATAGGCAGACTCCGAAGCGAGCAGACCTGCGCCTAGTCCAGCCCCAGGAGTTGCGAGACCACCCAGACCATACGCTCCATACGAAGATAGTCCGGAACCTAGACCGCAAGCCCTGGGACCCGAGAGACTGGCACCGCAGCCGAGAGCAGCGGGAGCAGGGAGGCACTGACTGAACACACCCTATAACACAACATAAAGACTGTTAAGAAAATGTTCACAAACATCGACCAGTTAAATTTTTATCAATTCACGTACCTGAACCAAGCACATCAGAACACACGATAAAAAGAATGTAACGCTTTTCATTTTAGGGCTTTTTACTAATTATTATTAGTATAACTGAAACAGGTGGAGACTTTGCTGATACTATGACTTACAAAGCAATGCTGTAGTTTTATATTAGACGTATTATCAAGTCTTTAGCGCTATCAACATTTTGTAAGCTCCACACGTTGCCTATCGCTTTAAGAAAGCAAAATAGCTTGTTATTTTGCGTAGTAACCTACTGTATGTTTTATCATATATGGGTACAAATATTAAAATTAGCCATCACGTATGTTTTTGTAATATTTGTGCACTTGTAAATTTTCATCATACGCACTGATAATGATTGAGTCATTTTAAGTATAAAAACTCGGTGTCATTTCTTAGAAAACATTCGCCACTCGGTCTCTGACAACATACAAAATGATGTCTAAAGCTTTCCTTATAGTCTGTGCTCAAGCGGCACTCATTCAAGTAAGTTGTAAATTGTAATATTTTATTATGAAGAGAGAATTTTACCTTTAACGCTTCGTCTTTAAAAATACCAATTTAATACTATTTACAGTGTATAGCTGCACAGTGCATCGGTTCATACAATCGTGTAGCTGCAGCTCCATGTGCCGGACTTGGGGGATATGATGCTACTCCTGGTATTGCTTATGCTTCTCCTTGCGGTGCCGCTACTGGTTACTCTCAGATAGGCGGCTTATACGGCGGTATTAGCAGATCTAGCGCTGCAGGATTAGCCGCTTCGAATGGAGGTGGTCTAGGTACTTCAAGTGCATCCTCTTTCGCTCCCAATGGTGTGTCACTAGTGTCTGAGAACGTGTATGAAGGCGCTCTGGAGGTTCTCGGTGCACTGCCTTTCTTAGGAACAGTGGCTCTGGAAGGTGCCTTGCCCACTGCGGGCGCTGGTGCGGTTGCTTATAGTTGTTGTAATGGAGAGGTGGGCATTTTATCCGAAGACATATCTGGTGCTGGTCTTGGAGCTCTAGGATATGGTGCTGGAGCCCTAGGTTATGGGGCTGGATCCTTGGGCTATGGAATGGGATCTTTAGGATATGGCGCTGGTGCCCTTGGTTATGATGCTGGTTTGGCTCGTTCAGCTTATGGTTGCAATGGATGGGCCAATATCGGAGGACGGGATTCGTGTGGATGCAATGGTCGACTTTAAAGGTTTTAAATACTCTGTCAGAATAAAATCGGATGAAAGCAAATAAAAGATTTGACGCAATTTTTATTGTATTTTTTCTGTGCTATGTCAGGGGTTAAATAGTATTTTTTTGTTACACTGACATAACAAAACAATAAACAAATGATAAAGCTGTTGCTAGTCATCCGCTTCTCGGATGAATAAAATAATATTATTCGTCCGACTATTGTCGGTTTGTACGAATGTCTATCACTTTTTTACTTTCTTATATAAAATAAGTGTAATTATTATCGATACAGAAGCCGAATCTATAGTTTTTAGAATTTTTGTCTATCTGTATGTCTGTCTGTGATCGCATCACGACAAAACCACTAGACGGATTTGGTATGATGGTAGCTAGTTATCCGGGTTAGAATACAGGATACTTTTTACTGCTGGAAAGTATCTCATTTCTGATTATTTTTTTTCTCATTTCTGAGAAATCAGTAACCGATAAAAACCATCTGTAAAACATCACACGGTATATCATAAAACCTAATAATTTAGTTTCCGGTCTTTAAAACGCGGAAGAAGCCGCGGGAAATGCTAGTGTGTAAAAAAAATATACAAAGGTTTATATTTGTAATATGAATGTATTTTAAGTTATATAATACGTGTAGTATATCAACTATGTGGTTTAAGTAACACAAGTCTCGTAGCTTACCACGGAACTAGATGGCGCTGTGTGTGAATTATCACTGTCAATGTCCCAAAATATTAATTTTATTTTATTCATAAGGGGTTTCCTCATTACCGCGAAAATGTATGACCATGATTAATAATGTTTTATCATTTTTGAGCAAGCATTGAAGCAAATGTTATGTAAGTAGTCGACTTTACGTGACAATATACACTTTATGTGCCGTTGACCTTTGTCAATACAGATAGCATTATATACAAAATTAAATACATATCTATACTGTATTACTATTTACAAATATGAAGAGTTTGTTTGTTTGTTTTTTTGTTTGTTTGTTTGTTTGTTTGTTTGTTTGTTTGTTTGTTTGTTTGTTTGTTTGTTTGTTACGTAAATCGCCGCATAAGCGTCGCCCTACAAACCTCGCGTAGCGACCACGAGACAAGGCCACCGCACGCAGGTGCAAGCGCAGCAGTTACCTACATTTAATCTATGCCAATACTGCAACTTCCTATAAGAAATGCAGTATAAAAAGGCATTACTGGTTAACTTCCGTACTCATTGATCTAACTTTGATCGTGGGTCACTTAGGTAGACTATAGTAGTTCCTAAGGACTTTTAGTTAATAAATTAATTCTAAGTAAATTTGAATTTCTCTGCATCCCCTGGCTGCCTCCAAACGTAACTGGCGCAGTCGGTAGGACAGTCGTAAGCAGAGTTAGTGAATCGTTCACCAACAGCGGCTATCTTCGAATCTACGGGAGCAGTGGCTAGGAGGAGTGTCCGAAAATTGACGCAAGCAGAGAGATGCAAATTATTTGGTGAGTACCTAGATCTTACTAGAGTTGCTTACCTTTCCTATCTTTAATTTCCCTTTATTTAAATTTCCTTTGTTCAATAGAATATCGCAATTCGGTGCGAGTAAGAACTAGGAAATATCTTAGAAAATAGAGCTAGTATATATTAATTAATTTCCTTCGTACCTATATTGCAAATCGATGCGAATAGCAACTAAGGAAATATTTTAGATAATAGGCCTAGTGTAGAATTTATTAATTTATTTTCTTTTTAAATTGCAAATCGATGCAATAAAAAATATTAATTTATTATTTCATTTTCTTTTGTGTTATTTTATTTTTTTTTACTTACGGAAGTCGCGGTGCCCTTAGAATCTCGCAAATTGATGCGTGTAGGGACATAGAGTTAGTACTTTATTAGGTAACAAAATGAGCTCAGATTTAGTAGACCAAGTGTATAAGGCCTTACGCCTGTTACCCGAGTTCGATGGAACCCCGAACGTACTTACGAAGTAAAGCGAATTTAATTTTACCATCGTTTATAGGCAAGGCAAGCAGAATACCAATGCAGATGCTCTTTCCCGTATTGAACTCAATCATGAGGACACTAGTATCGTTTTAAAAAAGTCACATTCAACTACCAGTTCTGAAACTTTAATACCGCCAAATCAATTCAATTCAGATACTACCACTATTTCAACTAGTAATGAAATTCCAATCTTAGAGGTACCAATTTTAGACAATCTCTTTAACGATCGAACTCAACTGACCGAACTGAACGAAAGTCTGAATATGGAAAAGAAACTTGAGACAGACAACACCCCTGATGTTCTTATTCAAAATCCAATAGCGTCCCGACAAAAGTTAGCCCAGCGATATCCTCAGGACACCTTACTCGCAAATCATCCAATTCACATGTATATAAAAAAGAAGAAGCGCGGTCCATTAGCCAACTCTCTACTCAATCGAAGTCCTATGACTTCACCCTTATTATATAATAGAATTCTCTCTTCCCATAGAACATTTTCATAGTAAATAATAATTCTGCACGTAGTAAAAGAGGTCTCATTGACGGTCTAGATCCTGATATAAAAAAAAAACCGGTAGCACACATTTTACTAAGATCATATTATTAAAGTTTTGCTGAGTAATGATATAAAATTCGAATCGAATTAGAATAAAAAAAATCAACACAGTCTAATATATTAAAAAAAAAGGTTCGCATTTCATAAGTAGATAATAGCTAATTAAATCGTTTACATAGAATTTAGGCATTATAATTCCTGTTACTAACATTTTACCCTTTTGAATTTTATATTCCTTTATCCTAAGAGTCCACTAATTGCACCCTTACCTTACCCTGTAGCATTCTCTAGTCAAGATTATAGGTACATAGAGACAGAAAGTCCGAAGAAGAACTGACTGTCCGTCTCTCTGCGAGTCTCTCCATAGATTTATAGACTCAGGACACTAACGAAGCGGACTCTACAGGCTATCAACCCAGCAGTCATTCCACTGAATAGCCACCACTTACTTACCATCCTCAAATCAAACGAACAAATCAGAGGACCTTCATCACCTATCGATACGCTATAATTGTACCGCCAGCTACGCTAAAGAGATGGAATCAAAAAAAATCATAGTGACCCAGAGCAATAGCCCCGAAACCACCAATAAGTAAGGGCAATAACTGATGCCTACCAGCGACCATCTTGGACAAGTCCTGCAATAGTCGCTGTTCTACGGGGGGAGGTGTTACGTAAATCGCCGCATAAGCGTCGCCCTACAAACCTCGCGTAGCGACCACGAGACAAGGCCACCGCACGCAGGTGCAAGCGCAGCAGTTACCTACATTTAATCTATGCCAATACTGCAACTTCCTATAAGAAATGCAGTATAAAAAGGCATTACTGGTTAACTTCTGTACTCATTGATCTAACTTTGATCGTGGGTCACTTAGGTAGACTATAGTAGTTCCTAAGGACTTTTAGTTAATAAATTAATTCTAAGTAAATTTGAATTTCTCTGCATCCCCTGGCTGCCTCCAAACGTAACTTGTTTGTTTGTTTGTTTGTTTGTTTGTTTGTTTGTTTGTTTGTTTGTTTGTTTGTTTGTTTGTTTGTTTGTTTGTTTGTTTGTTTGTTTGTTTGTTTGTTTGTTTGTTTGTTTGTTTGGTTGTTTGTTTGTTTGGAAGGTCTGTAATCTCAGGTCCAAATCGAAAAATTGCTTTTGTGTTGGATAGTTCGTTAATAGATGAAGGCTATAGGCTATATATTAGGTACGTCACGCTACGCCCTATAGGCTAGGCTATATTACCCTTCGGACAGGAGCATCAATGAAAAATGTTGCCAAAACGGGAGAAATATATTCCTTTTGAGGCCAGGCGCGCACTACGAGTTTTTCGCCGCGCGGAAGAAAAAAGCAGAGGCATAATATCGCACTTTAAAATGTAGCAAACAGTTTTTAATTGTATTGCGCGCACTTGACGACAGAGCCACCGCAGCGGCGAAAGGTCTGTGACAAGTTACAACTCGTTTGCGGCGCGGCGGTTCATCATCTTTTTGTAACATATTTGAATAGCTTTGAATGCACGCACTACACGACGTTTCGCCGCTGTTTTGTGTATTTTGTATTGCAGTTCGACGTGGCAGTAAGCCGTAGTGCGCGCGTTTACAGATTTTTATTTGTTTTGCCGCACGGTACAATGTCGCACATTTTTCTGCCGCGCGGCGAAAAACTCGTAGTGCGCGCCTGGCCTGAGAGCTTCCGTTGCGTGCGCTGCGTAAACGGTTAAAGTTATGTAAAAATCATGTTTGACGGAAATGTTCCCTTTTATAAGTTCTAAAAAGAGTCCGAAATAGCATATGTATATCTTTTAAGAGTGACTCGCTGCAACCTTTTTTATGGTTATCAAATTTGTTTTGAGACAATGCATTTTTTGCAAAGGTGTTTTTATAAACATCGTATTAATCCTTACCTAAATAAATAAGTTACTCATCACAACTATTTTATATTAAGCCAAAATTGCTTTTGGCATCATTTGGTTTCAATACATACTTCTTACGAGATATCATAGTTTTAACATAACTTCGCAACAAAATATCACCACGTGCAAGACGGGCGAAAGAATTTGGTTTCCAGCCTTTAGAACGTAAGCGAAGCCACGGGAAAGGCTAGTTTTATAATAATATCGTACATTTATAAAATAGTAATATTAGTGTGGAATTAATTAGGGAGAGTCTGACTCATATGTTGCGTAATACTTTCTTAGATTTACGCGAATATTCGACAATATAAATGAAACTACCTTTTCAGATGTTGTCGCGGATTTATTTTGATTTTTAGTTCCCGACGTTTCGAATGCTTTACAGCAATCATGGTCACGGGAGAGACTAAGGTATTTGACGTCTCATAAGATTATATACTTGTTACAGACAATGCCTACCCACAATTTACAAAAAAATTTGAAAATGGCATCAGAGTACATTATAAAATGTTTATTCTAAGCATTTATATTTAAATTTAAATAATTTAAAAATAATTTATAATTATGGCAACTTATTTTTAGCTAGTATATTATAATTATTATAATTTTTATTTTAATATTAGTTATTCAAAAGTATTGTAGTGTTGCTATTATAATAATATGTATATTTTCTTACCTATAAATTGTTTATGCTAAGATACATTTTATAATTTAAATTAAGTATTAATTTGATATAAGTACGAAAATTAAGTTAAAATTGCTAAAAATATAAATTGAATTTTGATTATTTTAAACTATTAAGCAGTATTGACTGTGGGCTCTCTTATATCGGACAAACAAAGAGATCTATTAGAACTAGGATCAAAGAACGCATAGCTGATGTGAAGCACCGTCGCAATACTACATCTGCTGTCTGTAAACATAGTCTGGATGTATTCGCTTTGATAACCCTCAAATACTATAATGTCATATGTTGCGGTTATTTTGAAAATTACTGAATCTATTTTCATGCTAAAACGGGCACAGAAGTTCTGCTGAGAAGAAACGGCAAGAAACTAACAGTTGCTCTTTTAAAATAATTGCCAAATAAAAAAAAATGTGAAAGAACGTTTGTTTACTATAGGATATTATTCTATTAACGATTTTTTAGAAGACAGTACGCCTTGAGAATGATGTGATCGCCTCCAGGCTGTTTCAACCTATAGAATTATTGTTAATTTTAATTTAATTTAAAAAACAAAAACAGATTTAAAAGAACAAAAAACAAATAATAATAATATATTAGTCGCGCTGAGTTTCTTTCGCCAGTTCTTCTCAGGTCAGCGGCTTCTTCTTTCCGAACTGGTAGTAGACTCGTGACGTTCAGTAAGAAATTGTAACAATTTCATGCTGAATAAAATATTTTGAATTTGAATATTATCAAAACCTATAGGGCCCTTCCCGTTAATTCAAAATCATGTTCAGTTAGAACTTATATCATATAATACAAATAATGGCTCAAAACTAAAAACTAAATTTGCAGTTACATCTAAAAAAATGTTAAGTACTCGTAATTCAATGTTTCATGCTACGACACCCTCCCTGTGGCACAGCAGTGACAGCACTCAGGCTGGTTCACACTGGCACAGGGTTTTTAATTCACATCAATTATGTATATTGTAGGTTGCAATCTCTTAAATGTTTTGCATAATTTTTATTATTTATTTTTATCAATTTAATAAGTACTAATTACACTCCAAAAAACGATTCCTTTACATTTACACGATCTATAAATAAGCACACGAAATTGTTTGCATTCTTTTAATTATGATTGTATATTATAGTTTTTCATTACACTCAAGTGCTTGAAAGGTTTTCAGTAAGCGTAACCATTGCACCCGCAACCGCAACTACCAGCAATGGCAACTGAACCAGCAGCAGGGACAGCTCCTTCGAAACGAACGGTGCCAAGAATGGGCACCTGTCCACCGATCAGTGTCGAACCAGCAACGGGCAGTTCCCCGATCACTAATAGATCACCGACACCAGAGCCGCCGTAAGCTGCTGCTGAGGAGATGCCATAGGCAGACTCTGAAGCGAGCAGACCTGCGCCTAGCCCAGCCCCAGGAGTTGCGAGACCACCCAGACCATACGCTCCATATGAAGAGAGTCCGGAACCTAGACCGCAAGCCCTGGGACCCGAAAGACTGGCACCGCAGCCGAGAGCAGCGGAAGCAGGGAGGCACTGACTGAACACACCCTATAACACAACATAAAGACTGTTAAGAAAATGTTCACAAACATTGAACAGTTTAATTTTTATCAATTCACGTACCTGAACCAAGCACATCAGAACACACGATAAAAAGAATGTAACGCTTTTCATTTTAGGGCTTTTTACTAATTATTATTAGTATAACTGAAACAGGTGGAGACTTTGCTGATACTATGACTTACAAAGCAATGCTGCAGTTTTATATTATTTAGTCTTTAGCGCTATCAACATTTTGCAAGCTCCAAACGTTGCCTATCGCTTTAAGAAAGAAAAATAGCTTGTTATTTTGCGTAGTAACCTACTGTGTGTTTTATCATATATGGGTACAAATATTAAAATTAGACATCACGTATGTTTTTGTAATATTTGTGCACTTGTAAATTTTCATCATACGCACTGATAATGATTGAGTCATATTAAGTATAAAAACTCAGCGTCATTCTTAGAAAACATTCGCCACTCGGTCTCTGACAACATACAACATGATGACTAAAGCTTTCCTTATAGTCTGTGCTCAAGCGGCACTCATTCAAGTAAGTTGTAAATTGTAATATTTTATTATGAAGAGAGAATTTTACCTTTAACGCTTCGTCTTTAAAAATACCAATTAAATATTATTTACAGTGTATAGCTGCACAGTGCATCGGTTCATACAATCGTGCAGCTGCTGCTCCATGTGCCGGACTTGGGGCATATGATGCTACTCCTGGTATTTCTTATGCTTCTACTTGCGGTGCCGCTAACGGTTACTCTCAGTTAGGCGGCTTATACGGCGGTATCGGTGGTTCTAGTGCTGCAGGATTAGCCGCTTCGAATGGAGGTGGTCTAGGTACTTCAAGTGCATCCCCTATCGCTCCCAATGGTGTGTCACTAGTGTCTGAGAACGTGTATGAAGGCGCTCTGGAGGTTCTCGGTGCACTGCCGTTCTTGGGAACAGTGGCTCTGGAAGGTGCCTTGCCCACTGCGGGCGCTGGTGCGGTCGCTTATGGTTGTGGTAATGGAGAGGTGGGCATTTTATCCGAAGACATATCTGGTGCTGGTCTTGGAGCTCTAGGATATGGTGCTGGAGCCCTAGGTTATGGGGCTGGATCCTCGGCCTATGGAATGGGATCTTTAGGATATGGCACTGGTGCCCTTGGTTATGATGCTGGTCTGGCTCGTTCAGCTTATGGTTGCAATGGATGGGCCAATATCGGAGGACGGGATTCGTGTGGATGCAATGGTCGACTTTAAAGGTTTTAAATACTCTGTCAGAATAAAATCGGATGAAAGCAAATAAAAGATTTGACGCAATTTTTTTTGTATTTTTTCTATGCTATGTCGGGGGTTAAATAGTTTTTTTGTTGTTACACTGACATACGTTACACTGACATAACAGAACAAAAAACAAATGATAAAGCTGTTGCTAGTCATCCGCTTATCGGATGAATAAAATAATATTATTCGTCCGACTATTGTCGGTTTGTACGAATATTTGTCACTTTTTTACTTTCTTATATAAAAAATAAGTGTAATTATCGATACAGAAGCCGAATCTATAGTTTTTAGAATTTTTGTCTGCGTGTATGTCTGTCTGTGATTGCATCACGAGAAAACCACTAGACGGATTTGATATGATGGTAGCTGGTTATCCGGGTTAGAATACAGGATACTTTTTACTGCTGGAAAGTATCTCATTTCTGATTATTTTTATCTCATTTCTGAGAAATCAGTAACCGATAAAAACCATATGTAAAACATCACACGGTATATTATAAAACCTAATTATTGAGTTTACGGTCTTTAAAACGCGGACAAAGCCGCGGGAAATGCTAGTGTGTAAAAAAAATTATAAAAAGGTTTATATTTGTAATATGAATGTATTTAAAGTTATATAATACGTATACGTATATCAACTATCTGGTTTAAGTAACACAAGTCTCGTAGCTTACCACGGAACTAGATGGCGCTGTGTGTGAATTATCACTGTCAATGTCCCAACATATTAATTTTATTTTATTCATAAGGGGTTTCCTCAACACCGCAAAAATTTATGACCATGATTAATAATGTTTTATCATTTTTGAGCAAGCATTGAAGCAAATGTTATGTAAGTAGTCGACTTTACGTGACAATATACTCTTTATGTGCCGTTAACCTTTGTCAATACAGATAGCATTATATACAAAATTACATACATATTTATAATCTATTACTATTTAAAAATCTGAAGAGTTTGTTTGTTTGTTTGTTTGTTTGTTTGTTTGTTTATTTGTTTATTTGGTTGTTTGTTTGAAAGCGCTAATCTCTCAATCCAAATCGAAAAATTCCTTTTGTGTTGGATAGTTCGTTTATAGAGGAAGGCTATAGGCTATATATTACATCACGCTACGCCCTATAGGCTAGGCTATATTACCCTTCGGATAGGAGCATCAAAAAAAATGTTGTCAAAACGGGAGAAACATATACCTTTTGAGAGCTTCCGTTGCGTGCGCTGCGTAAACTGTTAAAGTTATGTAAAAATCATGTTTGACGGAAATGTTCCCTTTTAAAAGTTCAAAAAAAAGTCCGCGATAGCATATGTCTACCTTTTAAGAGTGACTCGCTGCAACCTTTTTTATGGTAATCAAATTTGTTTTGAGACAATGCATTTTTTGCAAAGGTGTTTTTATAAACATCGTATTAATCCTTACCTAAATAAATAAGTTACTCATCACAACTATTTAATTTTAAACAAAATTGCTTTTGGCATCATTTGGTTTCAATACATACTTCTTACGAGATATCATAGTTTTAACATAACTTCGCAACAAAATAATGATCACCACGTGCAAGACGGGCGGAAAAATTTGGATTCCAGCCTTTAGAACGCAAGCGAAGCCACGGGAATGGCTAGTTTTATAATAATATATTTATAAAATAGTTATACTAGTGCGGAATTAATTAGGGAGAGTCTGACTCATATGTTGCGGTTATTTTGAAAATCACTGAACTGAAACTATTTTCATGCTACAACGGGCTCAGAAGTTCTGCTGAGAAGAGCCGGCGAGAAACGAACAGTTGCTCTTTTAAAATAATTGCCAAATTAAAAAAAATGTCAAAGAACGTTTGTTTACTAAAGGATATTATTCGATTAACGATTTTTTAGAAGACAGTACGCCTTGGGAATGATTTGATCGCCTCCAGGCTGTTTCAACCTATAGAATTATTGTTCATTTTAATTTAATTTAATAAACAAAAACAGATTTAAAAGAACAAAAAACAAATAATAATAATAATAATAATAATTAGAAACCATACAGTTATCAAAATATACGTATATCACCCTCCAAAAAGCTACAATTTTAAACACCTGTAGAATAGTTCGAAAATTTCTACAATTAGACCAAGCTCAAACATCCGCCGAACAACATCATTGCCTCAATCTTACATGATCCACACTTGGCTTTGGCCCGTGTGGATTATTTAATCACCGTTTTTCTTAAACCGAGACTCAATAAGAGAAATAATAATAATAATAATATATTAGTCCCGCTGAGTTTCTTTCGCCAGTTCTTCTCAGGTCAGCGGCTTCTTCTTTCCGAACTGGTAGTAGACTCATGACATTCAGTAAAAAATTGAAATAATTTCATGCTGAATAAAATATTTTGAATTTGAATTTGAATACTATCAAAACCTATAGGGTCCTTCCCGTTAATTCAAAATCATGTTCAGTTACAACTTATATCATAATATCAGGCGACCGAGCTTCGCTCGGTTTTTTTTGGAAAAAATTAAAAAAAGAAAAAAATAATAATCGGACTGGAAACACCCGGATCGAACCGTGGACTTCTGGTTAGAGACCGCCCGAATTCCGCTGTCAATCAATCTGAGCTAATATAATGTTGTGGATGACAGCGAAAGGGTCTAGCAGGATAAGGTAAGGCCAGCGGCCCCAGAAAGATACTTTGAAAATAACTTGTGTGGTAGCATTGGCGAGGTGCAAACATACCATTTACAAAATTTCAGCTTCTTATGTCGCTGCGTTTTGGAGATAATTGATCAAATAGACGCTAAAGTAGGTATTGTTTAAAACTGTTTTTTTCATAAACTGTTACAGCTACACTAATGAAATAAAAATTATTCATTAGAAGAAATACTAGTGTATATTATGTATTTTTTATAGATTTTTTCCATTGTATTTACTATTTGAAAAATACAAAAAAATATTTTTTTATTATTTTATTTATAGTTCACGCAAAGGCACAATCACAGAAAAAATATATAGTGTAGCCCACTATGTCTAGTATTACTACCAAAAAGTTCATAAATATAAAGTGGATGTAACACTTCCAAAAAAAATAAAATATTGGTACCTCCTATGACGGTCATAGGGAATAATGACTTTATATTTATAATATAAATATATATAAATATATATATATATATATATATATATATATATATATATATATATATATATATATATATATATATATATATATATATATATATATATATATATATATATATATTTATTTATTTATTTATATTATATATATACATATACAAGAATTGCTCGTTTAAAGGTATAAGATAATACAATTAATAATGGCTCAAATTTTAAAACTAAATTTGCAGTTACATCTAAAAAAATGTTAAGTTATATATAATAATATTTAATATAATAATATTAATATTTCATGCTACGACACCCTCCCTGTGGCACAGCAGTGACAGCACTCAGGCTGGTTCACACTGGCACTGGGTTTTTAATTCACATCAAGTATGTATATTGTAGGTTGCAATCTCTTAAATGTTTTGCATAATTTTTATTATTTATTTTTATCAATTTAATACGTACTAATTACACTCCACAAAACGATTCCTTTACATTTACACGATCTATAAATAAACACACGAATTTGTTTGCGTTCTTTTAATTATGATTGTATATTATAGTTTTTCATTACACTCAAGTGCTTGAAAGGTTTTCAGTAAGCGTAACCATTGCACCCGCAACCGCAACTACCAGCAATGGAAACCGAACCAGCAGCAGGGACAGCTCCTTCGAAACGAACGGCGCCAAGAATGGGCACCTGTCCACCGATCAGTGTCGAACCAGCAACGGGCAGTTCCCCGATCACTAATAGATCACCGACACCAGAACCGCCGTAAGCTGCTGCTGAGGAGATGCCATAGGCAGACTCCGAAGCGAGCAGACCTGCGCCTAGCCCAGCCCCAGGAGTTGCGAGACCACCCAGACCATACGCTCCATACGAAGAGAGTCCGGAACCTAGACCGCAAGCCCTGGGACCCGAGAGACTGGCACCGCAGCCGAGAGCAGCGGGAGCAGGGAGGCACTGACTGAACACACCCTATAACACAACATAAAGACTGTTAAGAAAATGTTCACAAACATCGAACAGTTAATTTTTATCAATTCACGTACCTGAACCAAGCACATCAGAACACACGATAAAAAGAATGTAACGCTTTTCATTTTAGGGCTTTTTACTAATTATTATTAGTATAATTGAAACAGGTGGAGACTTTGCTAATACTATGACTTACAAAGCAATGCTGTAGTTTTATATTAAACGTATTATCAAGTTTTTTGTGCTATCAACATTTTGCAAGCTCCAAACGTTGCCTATCGTTTTAAGGAAGCAAAATAGCTTGTTATTTTGCATAGTAACCTACTGTGTGTTTTATCATATATGGGTACAAATATTAAAATTAGACATCACGTATGTTTTTGTAATATTTGTGCACTTGTAAATTTTCATAATATGCACTGATAATGATTGAGTCATATTAAGTATAAAAACTCAGCGTCATTTCTTAGAAAACATTCGCCACTCGGTCTCTGACAACATACAACATGATGTCTAAAGCTTTCCTTATAGTCTGTGCTCAAGCGGCACTCATTCAAGTAAGTTGTAAATTGTAATATTTTATTATGAAGAGAGAATTTTACCCTTAACGCTTCGTCTTTAAACATACCAATTTAATATTATTCACAGTGTATATCTGCACAGTGCATCGGTACATACAATCGTATAGCTGCTGCTCCATGTGCCGGACTTGGGGGATATGATGCTACTCCTGGTATTGCTTATGCTTCTCCTTGCGGTGCCGCTACTGGTTACTCTCAGATAGGCGGCTTATACGGCGGTATCGGCAGCTCTAGCGCTGCAGGATTGGCCGCTTCGAATGGAGGTGGTCTAGGTACTTCAAGTGCATCCTCTATCGCTCCCAATGGTGTGTCACTAGTTTCTGAGAACGTGTATGAAGGCGCTCTGGAGGTACTTGGAGCACTGCCATTCTTGGGAACAGTGGCTCTGGAAGGTGCCTTGCCCACTGCGGGCGCTGGTGCAGTCGCTTATGGTTGTGGTAATGGAGAGGTGGGCATTTTATCCGAAGACATATCTGGTGCTGGTCTTGGAGCTCTAGGATATGGTGCTGGAGCCCTAGGTTATGGGGCTGGCTCCTTGGGCTATGGAATGGGATCTTTAGGATATGGCGCTGGTGCCCTTGGTTATGATGCTGGTCTGGCTCGTTCAGCTTATGGTTGCAATGGTTGGGCCAATATCGGAGGACGGGATTCGTGTGGATGCAATGGTCGACTTTAAAGATTTTAAATACTCTGTCAGAATAAAATCGGATGAAAGCAAATAAAAGATTTGACGCATTTTTTTATTCATTCTTTTATTGTATTTTTTTCTATGCTATTTCGGGGGTTAAATAGTTTTTTTGTTGTTACACTGACATACGTTACACTGACATAACAGAACAAAAAACAAATGATAAAGCTGTTGCTAGTCATCCGCTTATCGGAAGAATAAAATAATATTATTCGTCCGACTATTGTCGGTTTGTACGAATATCTGTTACTTTTTTACTTTCTTATATAAAAAATAAGTGTAATTATCGATACAGAAGCCGAATCTATAGTTTTTAGAATTTTTGTATGTCTGTATGTCTGTCTGTTTATTTATTTATTTATTTATTTATTAGGATTACCAACAGAAATAACAACAGTAATATAAAGGTAATAAATTACATAGTAAATTAAAATATAATTGTATTTCTTTTTATCGGTAATCACGACATGCATAGATTTTTTATAATAGAAGAATAAAAAGGAAATTAAATGTTAAAAAAAAATAATTAAAAAAGAAATATAATTATTTGACATTATTATAAATATTTAAATTATAAGTAATACATTGAATTTTTAACACATTATATGGACAATATCAAATATATTATATCAATGCTATATTAATCAAATAAATAATTCATATTTTTTTAAAGAAATTAACCAAATTTAGTTTAAAGGTGGAAAAACTATTAGAAGCAATATCGAGGCCAGAAATCTTTGAGGACAGATCATTATAATTGCGTGCTAGTCTGGCTAAAGGGGAGTACTTTCCCAAGTTGGATTTATATACGCTTACATTAAATAAAGCTTGCGGTTTCCTAGGCAGTCTTGATGGCACATTTAAATTAAATAATTGAACTATTGCTGGACAATCTATATTGTTATTAACTATTTTGTACAGAAATATCATGTCTGAGATTATTCTTCTCGATTCTAGCGATGTGATATTATATTGTACCAAGTTTTTTTCATAGGAGTTGTTAGCCAGACCGCTATTCGTACCTGAGGTGACGTAGCAGTATCTTTTGTAATTTTTCTATTCTGATAATATGGGTCCTGTAGTGAGGATTCCAGATTTGACTACAGTATTCTAATCTGCTTCTTACAAGACTACTAAAAAGTTTGATTGTAGTAGATGGCTGTCTGAACTCTCTGATGTTCCTCCATACAAAGCCCAGTAACTTCGTAGCTGAGGTGACTATGCTATCGATATGGTCTGTGAATTTTAATTCGCTGTCAAGTATATCGCCTAAATCACGTATCGTTCGAACTACAGTCAGTTTTTCGGTTTCAATATGGTATTGACTCTGTACGTAGTTATGTTTTCTAGTGAACCTGACAAGGTGACATTTTTTGGTATTAAGACACATTCGGTTATCATAACACCATTGTATAAGGCGGTTGAGATCTTCTTGTAGTAGTTCAACGTCAGAGTTATTTTTAATGGTTTTAACTATTTTGAGATCGTCAGCGAATACATAGATCTTCGAATGCTTAAATATCGAAACAATGTCGTTTATAAAGATATTAAAAAACACTGGTCCTAAATTAGAGCCTTGTGGTACGCCGGAATAGGCAATGTATGGCTGCGAGAAGTATCCATCTATCACAACGGTCGAGGACCTACTTTCAAGGTATGATGCACACCAGCTTAATAGTGTCCCATTTATACCAAATGACCTCATTTTATTTATAAGTAAAGCGTGGTTTACTTTGTCAAAGGCCTTTGAGAAGTCTGTGTATATGGCATCCACTTGTAGTTTGTTATCAACGTTCTCAATTAAATCACTGATGTATAAAAATAGATTTGTGACAGTGGATCTACCAGACAAAAATCCATGTTGTTGCCAGTTAATGCATCGTCCTAGATTTTTAAAAACTGATTCATAGACTAAGCTCTCAAATACCTTTGAAAAAGTAGATAATATTGAAATAGGTCTATAATTAATGACACTCGCAGGATTTTCACTTTTGAAGATTGGTACAATCCGCGCTTCTTTCCACTTTTCGGGAAAAATGCCTGTGCTCAAGGACGTGTTAAATATGATAGTCAACGGAGGAGACAACGAGTTTGCACACCTATGTATAAATATAGGAGGAATACCGTCTGGACCTGCACTCTTTGTAGTATCCAGTCTTTTTAGTCTTTTTTTAATTTCTTGTTCTGAAAAGTATGTATTGCCTATATGGTTTTTGGGTTTAGGTACTGGTTTTATTATAGGATAGTTATTAATGTCATCTTTAACAAAAACTGATGAGAAGTGACTAGCAAACAAATCACATATTTCTTGCCTACTGTTTGCCTCATGATCATACAGATACATTTTATTAGGATAATTAGAACTTTTACGACGCATGTTTTTTATTTGTGACCAAAAATATTTCGGATTATTGCTAATAGCTTCCTCGATGTGTTAAATATATTGAAAATAACATTGTTTTATGAGTTTGTCGCAATCCTTCCTCAAATAAGAAAACTCGATTTTATCTAGTGGATTGTTATATATTTTGATTTTATTATGACATTTGTGTTTTTGTTTTATAAGTTTAATTAGAGCGGGGGTGAACCAGATAGGATAAGATTTTGACGTTTTGGACGATGTGGGAACGAATTTATCTATTGCTACCTGCAGAATTTCATAGAATTTAGATATCATATCATTTACATTATTAAGTACAGCTAAAGTCTGTAGCCAATCAATATCATTTAGGTATGCTATAATGGAATCAAAATCAGCTCTTTTAAAATTATGGAAACATTTATTTTTAGTTGCATGGAAATTATTTGATGGCTTAATTTTAAACAAAAATTCTAATGGTGGATGTAAAATATCTACTTTGCGTATAGGGAACTGACTTTCAGACACATTGATATTTACATTAGACAAGACTAAATCTAAAATTTTTTCGCTTGTATTTTTGTTCATATTGTATTGATTCAGATCGTGCAAAGCGAAAAAATCTATTAAGCTACTTTTAAGGAGACAACTGGAATAGTTACTTGGGGATACATACTGACCGCTAATCGTGGGTTGAGTTGTCCATGTGATAGAACTCATGTTGAAGTCGCCGAGTAGTAAAATCGAGTTATTAGGCGTGCCTAGGTTGTTATTATGTATGGTATCAGTAGTATTGTTAATGAATGTTTCCAATGTATTACGGTTAACTGGCGGCGGGATATATACTGCGCACACATGCAAACATTCCGTGACATTACCAGTGTTAAGTTCTATTGTAACCCATAAGTCTTCGCAAAGACTTTCCCACCTAATTTGTCTAATCGAGTTGATACCGTCCTTTTTTAATGCTATTAAAACTCCACCACCATCTTTCTTATGACTAGATAGGGAAGATGATTCACGATCGCGCCTATATACGTGATATCTTTCGTCAAAGATCTCGGCATCATACACACTGTCGTTAAGCCAGGTCTCCGTTAAAACAATTATATCATAGTTTAAATTAAGAACTTGATTATTTACATCTGTTAAGCTAGAGCGAAGACCTCGGACATTTTGATAATAACACTTTAATGAATCGAATTTAACAAGAAATATAATACAACCACATGCTTGTAATTTTATAAAAGATTATGAATAAAATATATAATAGGCTACGACAAATTTAAAAGTGTTTTCGAATTTTTTATAAGTTTATAGTCCGATGATTGTTTTTCCGCATAAATACACGACCGTTCTTAATCCAGACGAATTCATATTTTAATTCCTCAGCTTTGATACGCGCTTTTGCATGTAATGCCTTGGTAGCTGGTGGCAGGTGTTCGGAAACGTATATAGGATATTTTTTTCCTCCCATTCCCAAATGGCTGGTATTTAGTTTGTCATCATTGCATTTTGCTTGTTTATTAAACGTTATAGTCGCTGCAAGAAAGGAATCCCGAATCCTTGGGCTACTGAATTTAACTAGTACAGAGCGTGGTCGGGGACTTTCCTTGTTAAATTTCATTATTCTACTGCAGCTCTGAATATCAGTGTCCGAAATGTTACATTTAACGGAAGCGGCCAGTTGTTTTACTGTCGATACAATATTTTCTGATCGATGCTCAGGAACACATTGAATTTCTAGGTTACTGGCTCTAGATTGATTCTCGAGGAGGTTAAGTCTAGCTTAAAGGTCACTTACTGTGGTCTTTAAGTTGTTATTATTAGACTGTAACAATTTAATCTCGTCGTTTTTGGCTGACAGATCTTTTTTAATGGTCTCATATTGGTCTTCAAGGAAATTGATTGAAGCCAGAACTTCATTAGTTTTTGAGGTAAATTCATCCAATATACTTTTCTTAAACACGTCTAGCAGCGCTTTCATCTCTTCTCTAACAATAGACCGAACGTCGTCAAGATCTATTTCAGCTGTAGTAGGTTCCATAATCTTTCGTTCGGTGTCTTTTATACGGCGAGTAACGTTGCAACTTTGATCGGCATGTTCCTCTAAAGCCGAGTGAGATAGCGAGCTTCTAATAGGTGTATTTGTGTTGTCACTCTTTGGTCTGGCACAGATAGGACATAGCCATGTACTCATATAGTTCTCGGTAAGTTCGTTATAGGATGTTTTGGATGTAGAAATACAGTTATAGTGATATCGCTTTTTGCATGAACGACACAACATTGCTTCTGTTGAACTTGGGTGCCGATGACAACATTCAAATTTACCTTTAGATGACATGACTATTTATTTTATTTGATTTTAAAATTTTATAGAAAAAATCAATTTTATTTTGACTAGTTGGGACTTGGGATCGAACTCAGATCTGCCGGATAGTAGATCTAGAGCTAAACGCACTACGCCAATTTGTTGTTAACGTTGGTAGCGAAATACAAGTTCTAATGTTGAGTGAAGCGATCAATATGAGGCGGTATAACGTCGTTTCGAGGTCGTTTTTGGTCTACCTCACAGTTCTAAAACTTGCAGCACTTCTTATTTATTTAACACAATATTAGTACTTCGTTTAACTTGCTTGAGAATGCACTTTTTTATACACACTTTAATAGAAATGTACTAAGTATGCTATATTTGAACTGCACTACGATTTTACTTCGATATTGTTGCTTTTAAATAGTATACGGAGCTAGTGTTACGGACGTCATTGCGGGCGCGCTGCACGCGCGTGAACTTCTGCGCGCGCGCGTCTGTGATTGCATCACGAGAAAACTAATATACGGATTTGGTATGATCATAGCTGATTATCCGGGTTAGGATACAGGATACTTTTTACTGCTGGAAAGTATCTCATTTCTGATTATATATATATATATATATATATATATATATATATATATATATATATATATATGTATATATACCTATACAAGAATTGCTCGTTTAAAGGTATAAGATAATACATTTAATAATGGCTCAAATTTTAAAACTAAATTTGCAGTTACATCTAAAAAAATTTTAAGTTATATATAATAATATTTAATATAATAATATTAATATTTCATGCTACGACACCCTCCCTGTGGCACAGCAGTGACAGCACTCAGGCTGGTTCACACTGGCACTGGGTTTTTAATTCACATCAAGTATGTATATTGTAGGTTGCAATCTCTTAAATGTTTTGCATAATTCTTATTATTTATTTTTATCAATTTAATAAGTACTAATTACACTCCACAAAACGATTCCTTTACATTTATATGATCTATAAATAAACACACGAATTTGTTTGCATTCTTTTAATTATGATTGTATATTATAGTTTTTCATTACACTCAAGTGCTTGAAAGGTTTTCAGTAAGCGTAACCATTGCACCCGCAACCGCAACTACCAGCAATGGAAACCGAACCAGCAGCAGGGACAGCCCCTTCGAAACGAACGGCGCCAAGAATGGGCACCTGTCCACCGATCAGTGTCGAACCAGCAACGGGCAGTTCCCCGATCACTAATAGATCACCGACACCAGAGCCGCCGTAAGCTGCTGCTGAGGAGATGCCATAGGCAGACTCCGAAGCAAGCAGACCTGCGCCTAGCCCAGCCCCAGGAGTTGCGAGACCACCCAGACCATACGCTCCATACGAAGAGAGTCCGGAACCTAGACCGCAAGCCCTGGGACCCGAGAGACTGGCACCGCAGCCGAGAGCAGCGGAAGCAGGGAGGCACTGACTGAACACACCCTATAACACAACATAAAGACTGTTTAGAAAATGTTCACAAACATCGAACAGTTTATTTTTTATCAATTCACGTACCTGAACCATGCACATCAGAACACACGATAAAAAGAATGTAACGCTTTTCATTTTAGGGCTTTTTACTAATTATTATTAGTATAACTGAAACAGGTGGAGACTTTTTTGATACAATGACTTACAAAGCAATGCTGTAGTTTTATATTAAACGTATTATCAAGTTTTTTGTGCTATCAACATTTTGCAAGCTCCAAACGTTGCCTATCGCTTTAAGGAAGCAAAATAGCTTGTTATTTTGCGTAGTAACCTACTGTGTGTTTTATCATATATGGGTACAAATATTAAAATTAGACATCACGTATGTTTTTGTAATATTTGTGCATTTGAAAATTTTCATCATACGCACTGATAATGATTGAGTCATATTAAGTATAAAAACTCATTGTCATTTCTTAGAAAACATTCGCCACTCGGTCTCTGACAACATACAACATGATGTCTAAAGCTTTCCTTATAGTCTGTGCTCAAGCGGCACTCATTCAAGTAAGTTGTAATACTTTCTTGTGAAGAGAAAATTTTACCTTTTACGTCTTAAAAATACCAATTTAATATTATTTACAGTGTATAGCTGCACAGTGCATCGGTTCATACAATCGTATAGCTGCTGCTTCATGTGCCGGACTTGGGGGATATGATGCTACTCCTGGTATTGCTTATGCTTCTCCTTGTGGTGCCGCTGCTGGTTACTCTCAGATAGGCGGCTTATACGGCGGTATCGGTGGTTCTAGTGCTGCAGGATTAGCCGCTTCGAATGGAGGCGGTCTAGGTACTTCAAGTGCATCCCCTATCGCTCCCAATGGTGTGTCACTGGTGTCTGAGAACGTATATGAAGGGGCTCTGGAGGTTCTCGGTGCACTGCCGTTCTTGGGAACAGTGGCTCTGGAAGGTGCCTTGCCCACTGCGGGCGCTGGTGCTGTCGCTTATGGTTGTGGTAATGGAGAGGTTGGCATTTTATCTGAAGACATATCTGGTGCTGGCCTTGGAGCTCTAGGATATGGTGCTGGAGCCTTAGGTTATGGAGCTGGATCCTTGGGCTATGGAATGGGATCTTTAGGATATGGCGCTGGTGCCCTTGGTTATGATGCTGGTCTGGCTCGTTCAGCTTATGGTTGCAACGGGTGGGCCAATATTGGAGGGCGTGATTCGTGTGGATGCAATGGTCGACTTTAAAGGATACCCTGTAGGAATAAAATTGGATGAAAGCAAATAAAAGATTTAAAGCATTATTTTCTATTGTATTTTTTCCATGCTATGTCGGGGGTAATATAGTTTTTTGTTGTTGTTACACTGATATGCTTTACATTATAACAAAACAATGAACAAATAATGAGGCTGTTGCTAGTCATCCACTTATCGGATGAATCTATACATATAATAAAACTGTAGAAAAGTCATTTTTGTACATCAAAAAAAAATAAAAAAAAATATCCAGGGTGTTAAAGGACAACCAATAGAACCCATTTCCAGCATTTTTAGAATTTTTGTCTGTTTGTCGGTTTGTCGGTTTGTCTGTTTATTTATCCGGGCATCACGTAAAATGTACGAAAGCAATGTAAATAACTTTTGTACACAACGATTGAACGTAACTTGAAGTAACATTTAGTTTTTGTTTCATTGCAATCGGTTCAGTCTATCAAAAGATATTTGAATTTAAAGTGAAGAAGTATAGAAATTCCAGAAGTAAACTTAGGGTTATGTGCATTTGGTCTCACTCATCTACACACCTGAGTGTAAATATGCGTGCACAGTTAAGAGGCTGCGAAAATGCACAGGAGTTTTCAAATTTATTGTTACAAATAGGCGATGGCACATACCCCGTACAAGAAGATGGAAAAGTTTCTTCTGTGTACGTAAATAAATAAATAAATATAAGTATTAGTATTCAGTAGTCAGTCTCTGTTATGCCATGACGATTAATAAAATTCAGGGCCAGACATTATCCGTTGCGGGGGTGGACCTAAGTATTGGATGCTTTTCCCATGGTCAACTATACGTAGCTCTTTCCCGCGTAAACAACCCCAATAACCTTTTTGTGTACGCTCCAGATGGTTCCACAGCTAATGTTGTTTATAAAGAAGCACTAGCATAAATAAAAAAAAAATAATTTGTATCGGTATCCTCCAACAGCGCTTCGCACTAAAAAATACATTGTTAAGTTCCGACATCCACGTGAACGAAGTCGCGGGCACAGCTAGTATAATAATATTATTCGTCCAACTATTGCCGGTTTGTACGAATATTTTTTTATTCTTTCTTATATAAAATAAGTGATTTTTATGTCCATTTTTAGTAAGGTCAGTTTTATTTTATTAATTCATTCTTTTTTTTTTCATACTATAACTTTTCTTAATAAATTATAATATGGGAGGGAGTATAATTTATCGGACAACTAGATTAAGTAATTGGACGAATTATTAAATTTATTCATCAATTAAGCAACGAGATACTTCGAAAAAATAAATTCATTTTCATGCACTAATTGTTCTTCCTTTTTTTAGTGTTTCTGATGATTTAGTATCATCATATGAATACCTCTCTGTTTCTCTTACGCACATTGTTACAAAATGGCCGCCATTTTTATCTAATGGCCGATATTTTTCTTGAATTCACATACGCAACTGCTTCTATAGCAATATAATTAATCATTTGTTTCTAGTGGATTTACGAATTGAAAAGGCATCTCTTTTTAAGTCTCCTATCGAATAATAATAAAAATAACATTTTCTTCATATTTTTTATTTTATTATAATTTTATTATTAGCGCGTCGCTTGTATAACCGAGTGATGCGGGTTCAAATCCGGGTCTCGCACCTCTGATATTTTCATGTTCATCATTTCTATCCTGATTACCACTTGTCTTATGGGAAGGAAAATATAGTAAGGAAACCTGCATGTCTAAGTAAACCTGGCAAGTTTTCGAAAGACATGTGAAGTCCGCCAACACGCACTAGGCCAGCGCGGTGGACTAAGGCCTGATCCCCCTCGTACTGAGGGAGGCCCGTGCCCAGCAGTGGGACGTTAAAAAAGGGCTGATGATGAATTCTTTGTTTTATTAAGTTAATTTTAAACTATGGTTATTGAAACCGACATTCGTACTTCATCAAACAAAATCATAGGGCAGGTTACACAAATGTTTTAAAAGTAAGAAAATAATGGTAATGATTAATTACACAGACAGTTATTTGAGTGTCTTTAATTAATGCAACAGTTTCTTTTATTTCACGACCATTTCTTTGAAATTTTTTGATTGTGGTTGGTTTCTATTTTCATCATTAGAGCCTAAGTCACTGTCTGTACTCTCTTCTAATACTAAGTCTCTATTTATCATATCTGATTCAAAGTTCAAGGCTTTCTTTTGTGCTAAGAAATTGAAAAAAAACAAAACTAACAAATTGAATAAATAAAACATGAACTGCTTAACTCTGTGATTATCAATTAAAAGTTACAATAAGACTATGGACTACTAAAGCTCTTATGATTTTTTTCATTCTATCTTGAGTTTTGGAAATAATAAAGCCTATAGAAGCTGACTCTTGAAGGAATCCTATTCAATAATTTTACATACGTATTTGTAAAATGGGCATATACTTATTTAGTACATCGGACGATTAAAATGATAACAAACATTCGCATATTCATTTACTGTGGCACGATTTGTGAAGGCGCTGACGGCAGTAGTTAAAATGGTTCTGCTTCCATCTCTTTCAGATTGAACCCTTTCCATGATACTAAAATGCGTGAATTTTCAATATGACTTTCAATTATCATTTCGAGTGACAGGAATTTATTCTTAACACTGTGATAAAGATAATATATAATATCATTATATTTTATACTTTTTTTTACTATTTTTTAATTCGATCAATTTCTTCAAATCCCGCGAGAGTAGTAAGCTAGCTTCACATTAAGATAGCAGTATCTCCATTTCTTTGAAATATAAAGTAACTAATTCTAGTATAAGCTACTGAGTACTGATTATAACAACTGCTTATTTAGCTAAAAGATACCATTAATAATTTCTTTAATTTGCTGTCCTTTCACTGCTATCTGAACAAACGTCCCTTTCCGTCCCATTGATCTCGAATCATGAAATGTATTAACAACCCATGCCATATAACACAAGTTAAGGGAAAATTCGTTTTCTAGATGACTAAAATTTTTTATACTTATTTTAATGTTTTATGCTTCCTGAATCTCCTAACCTTTATGCGCAATTCAGACTGGTTTTAAATTTATATTAATTTTGCAATTGTTGCAATCTCAAAAATGTTTTGCATAAAATCCGTTTTTATTTTTTATTTATTTATTAAGTTATGTTTTATTAATATAATTAATATAAATAATTAATATAGTTTGACTTCAAAAAACAATTCGTTTTCTTTTACATGGTTTATAAATAAACACACGAATTTTTCTTGCAATTCCTTTAATTATGATTCTTTATATTATTCATTACAATCAAGGACATGAAAGGTTATCAGTAAGCGTAACCATTGCACCCGCAACCGCAACTGCCAGCAATGGTTACTGAACCAGCAGCAGGGACAGCTCCTTCGAAACGAACGGCACCAAGGATAGGCACCTGTCCACCGATCAGTGTGGAACCAGTAACGGGCATTTCCCCGATCACTAATACATCACCGACACCAGAGCCGCCGTAAGCAGCTGCTGAGGAGATGCCATAAGCAGACTCCGAAGCGAGCAGACCTGTGCCTAACCCAGCCCCAGGAGTTGCGAGACCACCCAGACCATACGCTCCATACGAAGAGAGTCCGGAACTTAGACCGCAAGCCCTGGGACCCGAGAGACTGGCACCGCAGCCGAGAGTAGTGGGAGCAGGGAGGCACTGACTGAACACACCCTATAACACAACATAATGACTGTTAAGTAAATGTTCAAAAACATCGACCAGTTTAATTTTTATCAATTCACGTACCTGAACCATGCACATCAGAACACACGATAAAAAGAATGTAACGCTTTTCATTTTAGGGATTTTTACTAATTATTATTAGTATAACTGAAACAGGTGGAGACTTTTCTGATACAATGACTTACAAAGCAATGCTGTAGTTTTATATTAGACGTATTATCAAGTCTTTAGCGCTATCAACATTTTGCAAGCTCCAAACGTTGCCTATCGCTTTAAGAAAGCAAAATAACTTGTTATTTTGCATAGTAACCTACTGTGTGTTTTATCATATATGGGTACAAACAGTAAAATAAGACATCACGTACGTTCTTGTAATATTTGTGCATTTGAAAATTTTCATAATATTATGCACTGATAATGATTGAGTCATATTAAGTATAAAAACTCAGCGTCATTTCTTAGAAAACATTCGCCACTCGGTCTCTGACAACATACAACATGATATCTAAAGCTTTCCTTATAGTCTGTGCTCAAGCGGCACTCATTCAAGTAAGTTGTAATACTTTCTTATGACGATATAAATGTATTTATGCTTGATCTTATTACTAAAACAAATTAATATTATTCACAGTCTATAGCTGCACAGTGCATCGGTGCATACAATCGTGTAGCTGCTGCTCCATGTGCCGGACTTGGGGCATATGATGCTACTCCTGGTATTTCTTATGCTTCTACTTGCGGTGCCGCTACTGGTTACTCTCAGATAGGCGGCTTATACGGCGGTATCAGCAGCTCTAGCGCTGCAGGATTGGCCGCTTCGAATGGAGGTGGTCTAGGTACTTCAAGTGCATCATCTATCGCTCCTAATGGTGTGTCACTAGTTTCTGAGAACGTGTATGAAGGCGCTCTGGAGGTACTTGGTGCACTGCCATTCTTGGGAACAGTGGCTCTGGAAGGTGCCTTGCCCACTGCGGGCGCTGGTGCGGTCTCTTATGGTTGTGGTAATGGAGAGGTGGGCATTTTATCCGAAGACATATCTGGTGCTGGCCTTGGAGCTTTAGGATATGGTGCTGGAGCCCTAGGTTATGGGGCTGGATCCTTGGGCTATGGAATGGGATCTTTAGGATATGGCGCTGGTGCCCTTGGTTATGATGCTGGTCTGGCTCGTTCATCGTATGGTTGCAATGGATGGGCTAATATTGGTCGACGTGATTCGTGTGGATGCAATGGTCGACTTTAAAGGATTATCCTCTGTGAGAATAAGATTGGATGAAAGCAAATAAAAGATTTAAAGCATTATTTTGTATTGTATGTTTTCAATGCCATGTCGGGGGTTATATAGTTTTTTGTTTCACTGATATGCTTTATATTATAACAAAACCATAAACAAATAATGAAGCTGTTGCTAGTAAATAAAATAATATTACTCGTTCAACAATTGTCGGTTTGTGCGAATATCTTGCACTTTTTTACTTTCATAATATATAAAATAAGTTATTTTTATGTCCATTTTCAGTAAGGTCAGTTTTATTTTATTTATTTTATTATGAACACCAACAAGATATACATTATTAAGTTCTAATATTATTAAGCCCGAATTTAAACGTTACTCAATGGAAATTGAGTTGAATATACTAATCATCATCATCATCAGCCCTTTTTAACGTCCCACTGCTGGGCACGGGTCTCCCTCAGTACGAGGGGGATCAGGCCATAGTCCACCACGCTGGCCTAGTGCGTGTTGGCGGACCTCACATGTCTTACGAAAGCTTGCTAGGTTTTCTCAGACATGCAGGTTTCCTCACGATGTTTTCCTTCACCGTAAGACAAGTGGTAATCAGGATAGAAATGATTCGCACATGAAAATATCAGAGGTGCGAGACCTGGATTTGAACCCACATCACTCGGTTATACAAGCGACGCATTACCGCTGGGCTACCACTGCCTTGAATATACTAAAGAGTTTAAAAAATTGACGCGTCGCATCGCTTCGACTCTGCCGCAGTGGTGATTGAGCCTAATTGATCCCATTTAATTACCCACCTTCGAAATTTAAACCTTACCCTAACATGTCATATTTAAAGTCATAGTTACCTGACCATATTCTTTCAATATCATTGAAGTAACAAGGTACCAAATTTCAAATCGATGGGACATATGGAAGGTAGTCAGATCCAGTCATCAACTATTAAAGAGCTGATGATTTTCAAACGGCTGAACAAATTTTCATGAAACATGGCTAAGAACACTCAGAATAAAATTACCTATGACATAAAAAAAAGGTTGAAAGGTGAATTAGTCGGGAGTATTGTTAGTTGAGTTTGTTGTTTTGATGAAAATTGGTCCAAGATGACCCCTGCCACAAAATGGCGGATTACATATTTATTCACAACTCCCGCAATGTGGGTATCAAATGAAAGGACTTGACTAGTAGCATACTAAACACTATGACAAACCAATCCAAGGTGGCCGCCACCACGAATTGGAGAATACTTTTTTAATTATTTTGTATCAGGTTTTCGGGTATAATTATACTAGCGACTCGCTCTCGAAGCCGCGGGTTCAACTAGTATTAGATCAATAGTTTAAGTAAGCAATTTCGCGTCCGTATTTTTTTACGATTGCTCCTTAAATAATTTGTTGAATTATAATATGGTGTAAAATAGTAAAATAACGTGCATGAAATGCTTTAATATCATATTTTTGTATTTTGCATTCCTTAATACCATATTTTTGTATATAGCTTTCCAATTATCGCTTAATAATTGTAAATTTAAGTACTAAAATGGATATACAGTCCGTCTATAAAGTCAAGAAATTAATGTTTGAGGAACTAAAATTTTCAGCAGCCTGGCAACACTATAAAAAAGTATAAACGTCATTAATTCGTTTAGCACATTTGATGGTTGGCTTTGTTTTCGTTTGATTAACTAAATTTTAAGGATAATCTTTGATAAAACCAATCTTCACACTTGGTGGCAATAGCAGGATGAAGAAAACCGTTCATAGTCAAGCTCGGGGTGTCATTTTTAACGTTTTTCAACGCTGTTTGGCGGAACAACAAGCTGGACACATTTTGTCGAATTTTGAGGATGTTTACGCTCCGACAGCGTTTATGACGGGTATGTAACATTGTAATTGTTCATTTTTAATAAGGATAAACCATTCGCCTTTTGATAAACCTAAGTTTAAAGCCCTAATTAAACATTGTTTACATACCACTCATTCTAGGTTATATCTGATTTGAGTCGAGTAAACCTAAGCATTTTGATACTTGAAAAGTTATATTTTTAGTTAACTAACTAAATCCACATTTCTGTCACTCTGTATCACTAAACTAATAACTATTAACAGATTGACTAGATATTATGTTAATTAAGGTTAGTTTCGAAACTAAGCGAATTTTATTTATTTATTTTTAGGAGTATCGGCAAGTACAGTCTGGCGGATCGCAAACGAGGGATCAGAAAATGACGGTATATTTACTCCTATAAACACAGAAGTGGCCGTCCAAAAAAAGAAATGAATGATTTCACCATGTGTGTCCTCCGGCAACAGATCCAGTTTTTTTATACTGTGAAAAAAGAAGTACCTACACTGAGAAAATTACAAGTAACTAGTAGCCAAGACGGAGTTGGAATTTGACTGCAGTCTAGAGTATTTGAGGAAGATAATAAAATCTTTAGGCTTTTCATTTAAAAAATGTCAATCTTTGCGAACAGCTTTAATTGAAAAAACACATATTGCTGCAAAAAGGGAGGATTATTTAGATATCATAATGAGAAACAGTGATTTGCCGGAAGAATTACAGAAAGACATCATTTATATTGATGAAAGTTACATTCATGAATCATATTAAGTTAAAAAATCTTGGCAGTCTATCAACATTGAAGGAGCGCAACAGAATGTATCGAAGGGTAAAAGATACATCATTGTTCATGCAGGAAGTGAAAAGGGTTTTGTACCTAATTGCTTGCTAATATTCAGTGGCAAAAACAAGATGGAAGATTATCATTCTGAAATGAATGCTCACAATTTTACAACACACACAAGTGGATAACTGAAAAACTGATTCCAAACCTCCATGAGCCCAGTATTATTGTTTTTGATAATGCTCCTTATCACTCTGTGATTACAAATAAAGCTCCTACCTCAAGTTCAAGAGTTGAAGAAATTAAGAACTGGCTACTCGAAAACAATGTTGAGTTTGACCCAAGGCTCAGAAAACCCAATTTACTAACGTTGGTTAAACAACACAAACCTCAACCCATTTATGCAATTGATGAATTGTTGGGTGAGAATGGACACACAGTGGTAAGGCTAACCTAACCTAACCTTACCACTGGCGAGGCAGAAATCCAAGCCGTCAAGCTGAAGCTGAGTGCGCACTGCTCGGTCTACCAAGCTGAGCTCTTTACCCTGGATAAAGCCGTTTCTCTCGCGACGAGACGCCCGGAAACCTCCATCGGCATATACACCAACTCGAGATCTTCGCTCGAATCGGTGGTTGGGCGGAAGTCCCTCCACCCTTTAGTAGACAACATCCGCGACAACCTAAAGGTCTGTCACACCCAGAAAAAGGAAGTTTCCCTGTTCTGGGTGAAAGCGCATGCGGGTTTGGAGGGCAATGAAAGAGCCGATGAGCTCGCGAGAGAGGCGAATGGGATCGGAGGTATAAGTCTGAAAATACAGCAGACACAACAAAATTCTTTCTGCCGGATGTACGCTTTGCGTACAGTGTCGTCAAGAATATAGACCTTAATATGGTGCTCGCCCAGGTTTTAACTGGTCATGGAGGCTTTGCGGAGTACCTGCACAGGTTCAAGCGCAAGCAAGATCCGGGATGCGTCTGTGATGACGAATCCCCGGAATCGATTCTACACCTTATAATAGATTGTCCTCAACACGGCGCAGCCCGTCAGAGATTACAGCAGGAATTGCGCGTGAAGCTGTGCAGGGACTCGATGCCCTCCATCTTGAGCGAGGCCTCTTCTCGGAAGGTGTTGCTTGAATTTGCAGAAGAAGTGACCCGTGCGGCTATTTCCAGGAACAGAGCAGTGGATAAAGATACCTAGTTTTTTACATATTATGAGAATATATAACCAACTTGTATAAAAATCTTACTGCTCTGTGAAAGCTAATATTACTAACTTATGTGGCTTAGAGCCTTAAAAATTAATAGCGACCATACCTACACGTAACCAGGACGACGACGGCTTCGAGCCTAAGCCTAAAATGATTATTAAGTTTTATTTCGAACCATAGAGAACATTATTTAAAAAAAAAAGAAAAA
The DNA here is from genome assembly GCA_951802675.2 of Boloria euphrosyne. NCBI lineage: Eukaryota > Metazoa > Arthropoda > Insecta > Lepidoptera > Nymphalidae > Boloria > Boloria euphrosyne. The sequence goes on along the minus strand of OX637898.1, from coordinate 212,400 downwards.
CTTATTTAAATAGCATTTCATAATGGAAACTTTTAAAAGATATCAAATTAACAATCAAGTGTAATAAATAAATAATAAGCATAGATAAAAACGACTAAAAAAGACGACTGTTAGGGGATACCTGATTATACAAATAAAAAAAAAAGAGGGAGAACTCTATTTAAAGATATAGATGACCTTATCATCCAAGTAGAAAGTGATACCAGCAGCGATAGCGAATTCCATCTGAAAGATTTTGATGATGATCATTTTTCCGATATAGAGTACCTAAATTTCGACAGTTTGGATTCCGAGTAATTTAATTTTTTCATTCGTTTTTGTTATTTTATAAAGTTGTCTAAATAAATATTTGACTAATTGTTTCATGTTTCACTATTAGCTTCTTATTTACAACATCTATAGCTTGTAGAATAGGATTTTTGTATTATTTATTTAACTAAGTTAGTTGTTTATTAGGTAGTTTGTTAAATACAGAAATAGTTGACAGATAAAATTGCAAGTATCAAAGTCGGTTTTGTCACGCTATATAGGGTTGCTCCATATAAGTTAGTAGCGCCCTCAATTAATTTCATGACTTTATAGACGCACTATAGTACGTTATCTTTAAGAGATAGGCGTATGCCTTAAGAGATAGTCACGGACTTATATTATAATTTATAAGATACACAATTCCATCATACATCATTTTGTTATATCTCAAGGGGTTTAGGCAGCGTTTTCGTTGAAAGCTCACAGACGGCTTATTTTTTTCCGAAACCTCTAACAGATATCATTACATTTTAGCCAATTTATATAAAAACTTGACAAATTATATACATTTACTTTTACATGGTCTATAAATAAACACAAGAAATTGTTTGTAATTCCTTTAATTATGATTACTATTGCTTATTATATCTTTCATTACAATCAGGCGCTTGAAAGGTTGTCAGTAAGCGTAACCATTGCAACCGCAACCACAACTGCCAGCAATGGACACCGAACCAGCAGCAGGGACAGCTCCTTCGAAACGAACGGCACCAAGGATAGGCACCTGTCCACCGATCAGTGTGGAACCAGCAACGGGCAATTCCCCGATCACTAATAGATCACCGACACCAGAGCCGCCGTAAGCTGCTGCTGAGGAGATGCCATAGGCAGACTCCGAAGCGAGCAGACCTGCGCCTAGCCCAGCCCCAGGAGTTGCAAGACCACCCAGACCATACGCTCCATACGAAGAGAGTCCGGAACCTACACCGCAAGCCCTGGGACCCGAGAGACTGGCACCGCAGCCAAGAGCAGCGGGAGCAGGGAGGCACTGACTGAACACACCCTATAAACCAACATAAGACTGTTAAGAAAATACTCACAAACATTAACCAATTTCAGTTTTATTTTTAAAAACGTACCTGAACCAAGCACATCAGAACACACAATAAAAAGAATGTGAAACTTTTCATTTTTGGGGTCTTTACTAATTTATGTATTGGTAAACTGTCAGGAGACTTTTCGGATACAATGACTTACAAAGCAATGCTGCAGTTTTATATTATTTAGTCTTTAGCGCTATCAACATTTTGCAAGCTCCAAACGTTGCCTATCGCTTTAAGAAAGCAAAATAGTTTGTTATTTTGCATAGTAACCTACTGTGTGTTTTATCATAATGGGTACAAATAGTGAAATTAGACATCACGTATGTTTTTGTAATATTTGTGCATTTGTAAATTTTCATCACATGTACTGATAAAATGATTGAGTCATATAGGTACATTTAAAGTATAAAAACTTTTTTTTTCTTAGAAAACATTCGCGGCCTCTGACAACATACAACATGATGTCTAAAGCATTCCTTATAGTCTGTGCTCAAGCGGCACTCATTCAAGTAAGTTGTAATACTTTATTATAAAGAGAAAGAGAAATTAGATGTACATTTTAAAACAAATTAATATTATTTACAGTGTATAGCGGCACAGTGCATCGGTTCATACAATCGTGTAGCTGCTGCTCCATGTGCCGGACTTGGGGGATATGATGCTACTCCTGGTATTGCTTATGCTTCTCCTTGCGGTGCAGCTACTGGTTACTCTCAGATAGGTGGCTTATACGGCGGTATCGGCAGCTCTAGCGCTGCAGAATTGGCCGCTTCGAATGGAGGTGGTCTAGGTACTTCAAGTGCATCCTCTATTGCTCCCAATGGTGTGTCACTAGTGTCTGAGAACATGTATGAAGGCGCTCTGGAGGTTCTCGGTGCACTGCCATTCTTGGGAACAGTGGCTCTGGAAGGTGCCTTGCCCACTGCGGGCGCTGGTGCGGTTGCTTATGGTTGTGGTAATGGAGAGGTGGGCATTTTATCCGAAGACATATCTGGTGCTGGCCTTGGAGCTCTAGGATATGGTGTTGGAGCCCTAGGTTATGGAGCTGGATATTTGGGCTATGGGATTGGATCTTTTGCATATGGTGCTGGTACCCTCGGCTATGAAGCTGGTCTGGCTCGATCAGATTATGGTTGCAATGGATGGGCCAATATTGGAGGACGAGCTCCGTGTGGGTGCAGTGGTCGATTTTAAGGGATTATACTTTTCAAGGATAACATTTGATCAATGCAAATAAAAGTTTTAAGGTAAAATATGAGTTGTATTTTTTTAAATAGATCCGGTTCGACTTAGTAAGTGGTAACCTAGGTTTTTAATGTAAATATTAGAAAGAGCTAAAATTATAAAAATTATAAAATTACATACTCGGAGTGAATATATATTTTTGGCAGTGAATGGCAGAAGAATTCTTGGAAAGTAGTGGTAGTACTAATTCAATACGGAAATTTCGATAAGTATGAGAAGAAGAAAAGTGCTTATGAATAATGTATGAATAATGTATTTAGAGATATTTAGAAGTTTTCATTTCTTTTCACAGGATTATTACCTAAATACTTGTATATAACTTACGGTCTCTATATATGCATTCGTTTAGGATGTAAAGATGTCTCGATACATGCTCCAGTCGGCTCCTCCGAAATGTCGTATATCGTAAGTCTAAAGCTTAAAACCATTTCATTGTAATACAATTAATCTGATTATGTTTTAAAAAATCTTATTCTTTTAACAAAAATAATAACTTAAAATATAGTATTAGTAAAATAGTTAGTAAGGATTTTTAGTTAAATAAATTAATTTCAATTTAATTTGTATTTCTCTGCATCCCCTGGCTGCCTCCAAACGTAACTCACGGCAGAAAATATTGCAAGTGCTTAACAAAAAGTATTGGAGGAATGGGAGATTCAAAGTAAAAGAGTTAGTAATGTTACTCACTGATAACACCTCGACAATTAAAAAAGCAGTGGGTGAAATTTTACAGCAAATAAATTATTTTTGCTTAGCCTACACGCTAAACCGCAGGGATCCCAGGGAACGGTTGTATGGGACAACGTAATTCCTTGGTCCAATCTGCTTCAAATTTTGCATGAACATTCTTTAACAGAATTGTTAAAAGACGTGTTTCATATTTTATTGAAACTCATCGCCTAGAGGGGTTAAAAAGGGGTAGAAAGTTATTTTGGGGATTAGTTGATATTATTATCAAATTAAGTAAGGATCAATAAGAAAGTGTAATTTTTATCATTACATATAATTTATTATTTTTCATTTACCGATTTTTTGTTCTTTTATTCTATGGGACCAATTTTGTACCCCAAAAGCCAGCCATGTTTCCATGAATAATGAACGATTCTAAATTATTAATGTCCATACTATTATAGTATGGACATTAATAATTTAGAATCGTTCAATCATCAATCATTATATGATCAAAGCTTTAATAATTAATTAAAACTTTAACGTTTTTTTTTACTTCATTTAATATTTGAAAATCAAAATTTCTTATTATTTTGTATATTTATTTATTTTCTTACTATTGTATTTTGACAGCTAATCTCATTTATTGCTATTATTTTAATTATATTTGTGAAGTTATAGTCAAAACAAATGAGCTATTTTAATAATGTATTGGTTATATTATGTCAAACTCATAAACAAATAAACAAAACAGCTGTCAAAAAAATCTATGAGTTTCAAGTACATCAGAATGGTTGCCTCATAGCTTCATTTGGACGAGCACTACTCGGAGTTAAAAGACTAAGGTTTACTGGAAATTTTAATAATGGCCACTATGACGTTTCAGTTCCGATGATTGAATCCATCAACAACGAAGTTATCCAATCAAATAGTCTTAATAACTCTACAGAATTATTTCCTGTCTACGAACAAACCGAGAGTGTACAAATGTCTATTTGTGATCCAGAGATATAACTTCTACCAAAAGGAGCAAAAAAAACGAAGAAAAAAATTTTCTGGTGCATTAAGGGCTCAACAACTTAGAGAAGGTGCTTCAAAATGTGTGGAAACCCATAAACAAGTTCATATAGAGGCTGTTAAAAAATACAATAAAAATCATCCTGAGATAAAAAAATCCTGCTAAAAATTATATTCAAAATCATCCTGATGTTTCTAGGAAAGTTCAAAAAAAATTATCAAGTTAAAAACCCACATATTTTTCAAGCAGTTTCAGCTAAATACTACAAAGAAAAATTACGGCTCTGGACTTCCAAGTATCTGTCTGGTTTTAAATATAGTTGTCAAACTAATTATTCGAATGACAAAATTGTAACTCTCGGGTCACGTTAACCTTGCCCCTGGTGTCATGCGTTGAAATGGAAAGATGAAACTCAAGGATTGTGTTGTAGCAGTGGCAAAGTTCAGCTTTCTAAGCTTGGTCTCTATCCTGAACCTTTAAATAGTCTACTTACCCATCAGCATCCAATGTCAGAACATTTTTTGTCCAATGTTCGTAAGTACAATGGATGCTTTTAGATGACGTCTTTAGGAGCTAAAACGGTAAGTGAAGGTAATTTTATGACAAAATTTAAAGTTCGAGCATAGGTTTACCACAGATAAGGAAGTTTGAAAGCTGAACCGGACCAAAAGCCTGCTTTCCTTCAAATTTACTTTGTTGGTGATGATGATAGAGAAAGAGACATCCAATGTGGACTATTCTCTGGGCTAAATTTAGAATTAACTAATCAACTGCAAATGTGACTGCACAAGCACAACAAGAATATTTTGGATATTCAAGCTGCAATAGATCCAGTTCCTAATTATCAAAAAGAGTTCAAAATTGTGATTAGTGCTGATCGAAAACCTTTTGAAGGACACAAAGGCCTTTCAATGCTCCTCAAGCTAAAGAAGTGGCAGCGCTTATCGTCGGACAGGATTTTGAAAGAAGAGATATCGTTCTCCATAGCAGGAGCAAGTAATTGATACGAATCAGTGAGACACATCGGGCTTATGATACTTTACAATATCCATTGATGTTCTGTCATGGAGAAGATGGTTATCACATTAATATACCTAAACGTGATGAGAAGACAAGAGTACCTCTTAATAAGACCGTTTCTTCTTCAGAATTTTACAGTTTCAGGCTTATGGAACGTGATGACGAAAGCTGCTATTTATTATTATTCCGTAATCTGTTAAATCAATTTTTAGTTGATATGTATGCAAAAAAAAAACTGAAAGACTCTGCTAGATTCGTAATAATCAATAAACGCTGCGAAGTAAAGAATATGTTCATCTCAAAGATGCTTTGACAAAAAATGATGAAGAACTGTCAGCGATCGGTAAAATGGTTGTGTTGCCTTCTTCTTTTACTGGTGGACCCCGTTACATGCAAGGTTTCATTTTCTGCTACATTGCTGACGCTGGATTAATCACCATGTAATTTAGATTTTCAAGAGTGGTTACTGGTGGAAGATGTAGTGGCGCTTTTGGGTCCTTCGAAAAACTTTAACTTTGTCTGGTGACAAGTATGTTTCGCTCTCAGCGGTCATACCTCTTGTATTTAATATGCAAAATGCAATTAACTCCAAAACACCACAAACAAATAATGGCAAATTTTTAAAACAAACTCTTATCTATGAAGTAGAAATGAAGAATAAGAGTGAATAGGCATCTACTAGGCACGCGCGTACCACCATAGGCCGCATCATCACCTCCCGTCAGGTGTGATAGCGGTTAAGCGTGTGCCTATAATCTAAAAAAAAAGAAAAACGGTAAGGAGTTTATGAAATAGAACCGCAGCCAAGGCTACTTTTCTAGACCCTCGGTTTAAAAAGAAAGCGATTGGGTCAGAATCGAATGCCAATAATGAACAAATGGGGTTAATAAATGAACTAAAAGAATACTTGTAGTAGACACTTTAGATCAGGTAGTTGAGTCAACTACTACTGAATCGATTTGTGTCGAAGATGAAATTTGGGGGACAGTAGATAAGAAAATTCAAGAAAATAACAATCGATTAAATCCATATTCAATAGCAGGATTAATAATAAAACAGTATATTGAGTTACCAAATTTAGACCGTAAAATGGACCCACTTGTATTTTGGGAAAAAAATATATTATTTCCTGCATTACATAAATTAGTGTTGAAATACTTATATATACCTGCGACGTCGGTTCCCTCAGAGAGGCGTACACGTAGTGGTGTACATACACATTTTACCACTTTTTAAGTGTCTCTCGCGCAAACTATTTGGTTTGGAAAAACATTATAGAATATCATTATCATCAACCTCACCTTGTTTTTTTTTTCTATTTTTGTGTAAAATCTTAATGCGGTTCACAGAATACATCTACATACCAAGTTTCAACAGTATAGTTCTTATAGTTTCGGAAAAAAGTAGCTGTGACATACATACGGACAGAAATGACGAATCCATTCCGTTCCGTTTTTTGCCGTTTGGCTACGGAACCCTAATAATTCAAAAAATGTGCTATTTGCTAACTCGAGTTAACTTTTAGCTCGAACTCGAGCTAACTCGAGTTAGCGAAAACCCAAGATAGACTATCTAATATCTATAATCTATATGATTTATAAAAATATCGATATTTTTCCATTTAATTATCGATATATATCGTCGATATTTTTAATCGCGATATATCGATATTCAATATTTATTTTAGAGTATCGAATTCGTATCAATTTCGATTTTTTTAACGCAACTTTGGTTTCGTGTTTAATGTTATTAGATACTCCTTGCATGCTCTTCGCATATCGTTAACTTTAAAAATTCCCTCCACAACCTTTATGAAATGCAATATAACAGTAAGACTATTGGCTGCGTGCACAAAAATACTAATGCTATTAAACCATTAGTGTGAGACGTACATGGCCCTGAAATTAACAGACAATTAACAATTTTCAGATTTTTACTCAACAAATCAATCACAAAAAAAATATAAGAAAAAAATATGTAGAAAATTAAAAAAAGAAACGATGAATGCGATTTATCGTATTCATAGTTTTTTTTTAGTATAATTTATTGTTCTGAAAAAGTTTCAAAAATTATTAGACGTCGGCTAACTTCAGTATTAAAGAAGTATATAATATTTCTATAGCAGTTACGGAAGCACACATAGCCAAGAGACAAAACAAAAGTATTCATTTGCTTCCTTCTTGTCTATGACCTTAGTTACTACTTACTGTATACGAATTTACAAAATTGTGTAGGTATGTGTATTACAACGGGCGATAGAACTCGAACGCAATACTTTGTATTTTTTTTTAAATAAAAAGTATAATTCATGTCAAGTGTGTGGAAGTTCTTCTCCAAAAAAAAAATACAACAACGAATTAGCTTCTTGCAATTTGTGCAGCAAGCACATCAAACAGAGGTGCTCCTAATGTCCATATCTGATGACTACTGGTTTGATTATATTGTGTATAATTGTTTGGGCTCGAGCTCGAGCTTTTTTACGAATTTTGAATGCTTAGGGAATTTATGTATGAATAATCATGCGAAAACTGACGATATATCGATATTTGTCACTCGATAATTATCGGTACTGTTTAAAAATATCGGTAAGATATAAATCGATATATTTATTTTCACTTGCGCATCCCTAATATAGGAGTATGGGAATATAATATATAAGCTGAGCTTATTTAGCTCTGTCGCTTAGATACCTCAGAGCAATACTATAAAGAGAGCCGCAAGCCACCGAACTGTTGTCTTTATTTAACCCAAAATATTTATTATGTAATTTGCATTGTTACTTGATTATCTCGTAAACTATTACACTTATAACAATGTATTATATATCATTATAAAGCTGAAGTATCTGTTTAACAGTATGAAATATAATATTATACACGAAAAATAGCAGTTTAAAATACTATATAAATTGTATACAATGTAACTTTACAATATAACTTTAACTTAACTATTTCACAATATTCTATAAATGTTATCTTCAAAACTATTTTAACTATTATCAATTGTACCAAAAAAACATTTTTATAAATACATAAAAATGACAATTTAATAACCAAATTCGAAAATAATGAACATTAAGTTTCTTCTTATAAAAATTGCTATAATTTACGGCATTATTTCTAAATAATATTGAAAGTTATATAAACAATAAAATCTATAAAAATTATGAAACTATAAATTAATCTAAAAAACATAATTTAATATCTATCTATATCTATACATATTATAAAACTATGTCCTCCGCCGCGTCTGTCTATCTGTCTGTTCGCGATAAACTCACCGATTTTCATGCAGTTTTCACCAATGAATAGAATGGTTCTCTAGGAAGGTTTTAGTATATAATTTGTCAAGTTTTAATATGCATTGTCTTAAATGTAATGATATCTGTTGGAGGTGTCGGAAAAAAATAAACCGTCTGTGAGCTTTCAACGAAAGCGCTGCCTAAGCCCTTTTAGATATAACTAAATGATGTATGGTGGAATTGTGTATTTTATACAGGTCTACAAAAAGTCCGCGATGGCATATATTTGTCTCTTAAGGATAACATACTATATCCATTTAATAGTTTAAAAAATGGGCAACTATAAAGCGGTAATTTGATAGCTACTTACACAAATACGGTACTAATCCTTATCATTTTAAATAAGTTAGAGCATTCCAAGCACATTATTTTACTCTTTTACACCATATAATATTTTAAACGAATACGGAATATCTTAGGAGTAATCGCAAAAAATCCAGCTGCGTAATTAAAAAAAAAACTGAAAAGAAAAAAACAAGGACATCCATCCAAATAGATATCTAAATGTCCGGTGGTCTAGAATTCAAAGAATCTAGAAATAGAAGAAAAAGTGGCGTTATTCAAAAATAACAGCTTTTACAGTATAAGCAACTAAAGCTTTTAACTTTTTTTAAATCAATATATTTTTTAAAGTTTTATATTGAAATATAAGTGTTATATATAATTTTAAAGGTATTTACGTGCAGATTAAGACAGTGTGTTTATTTAAATTAATTTATTAAAATAGGAGGAGGCATAATTAGCAAGAAATGTCATTTTTCTACATAAATAAAAAATATTACGGCACGGATTTTCTAAAAAATGAATTACAATGATGGGAAAAAATAGTTTTATAAGTAAATTGTTTTATAAATTGATGTATTTATAAAAGGAGCATATTTGTGTTTCATCAGATGACCCTTCATGTTGTGGTCAAACCATTGCAGACATGATTTTACAGGAAATGGGATATATCATTCCCGGTTCTACAGTTCGTATCGGCGATGGAACACGACCCTGATATGATACATCCTGTGCTATAGCCTCTAGCGAGAAGCAGGAATTCTGGGTTGATGCCTGCGTTTGCCCTTTTTTAACTTTAAAAAAAATTAAACCATTTTTGTGACGAAGTTCACGCTACTAAATGTACAAAAACTATACAGAAAAATGTCATATGTTCAAAAATGACACGGTATCAGAAACTTAATTTCAAAACAAGACGTCACATTTATAAAAAGGCAATTTTTCTATGAAAGGTACAATCCCCACTATAGATAAATTTTAAAGAACAAACGACATTTCTCGAAAAAAAAACACTTTTTTTAAAAAATATTTCTTACTTTTTATAATTGTATCTAACACTATTTTGAGAGATATCACTTTTCTATAAAAACGCACGTGTATTCAGTTTTGTAGCCGGGTTGCAAGTGACATAGCGAGTGGAGGACGACATAGTGGAGAAATGACACTTGCAACATCTTATTGCGACCCTGATGTGTAATTTTATGAAATGTCTTTTATCCATATAAAATAACGTTGATAGCAGACTCGTTTTAACTAATAACCTGATTTTCCAAAAAATTTGAGAAATGACACTTTTCTATTTAAGCGACGTTATATTTTTGAATGAATACTATTGAAGAAAATAAAATATGTATATTCTAATAATGGATCATAACAACTGAACAGTCGGGATCAATTGAAAAATTTGATTGGCTGTCGAATAATGCGGCGGAGGACTTTGTTTTATAATATATAAGGATATAAATTTTACATCATGAACTAAAAAAATATAAATATAAATGTTATTTTTACTACTATTCGACAGGAGACTGAGAGATGAGAGGTCCCTTATCAATTATGCAGGCTTGCCTAGGGATTTCTATGAAAATGCAAGAAAAATATCGTCAACAGATAAAAGTGGCGGCAATGTTCTTAAGAAGAACAGAGTGGTACGCATATGATGAAGATACTAAATTATCAGAAACACCAAAAGAAGAAAGAACTAAAATACAAGAATTAGTGAAATGAATGAAAATGAAATAATTTTTTCGATGTATCTAGTTGTTCTTTAGTTCGCTAAATGGAGGAGTAATTTTAATTATTCGTCTAATTACTGAAGCAGTAGTCGGATAAATTTGATATAACTCCACATAAATTACAGATGACAGATTCATCCGATTAGCGGACGACTAGAAACTGCATTATGTTTTTTAATTGTTTTGTTATAAAGTAAAGTATATCAGTGTAACAACAAAAAAAACTATATAACCTACGATATATATATAACAAAAAACAAAAACCGACTTCAAAACTAAACAAATCTAAACTAAAAAGTAGAAAATAATACTTTTAAGAACTTCGTTAATTTTGAAGTCGGTGCCAGCCAGGACGGATAGACTTATCTTGCCTTTGCAAGGAACTTTCGAACGGTATTTTGATTATGTTTACAAATATTATAGATATAGATTAATCGAATACTTATGTGTCTATTTAAGGTTATTTTGCTTTGGCTGGCACCGACTTCTAAATTAACGAAGTTCTTAAAAGTATTATTTTCTACTTTTTAGTTTAGATTTGTTTAGTTTTGAAGTCGGTTTTTGTTTTTTGTTAAAAATAATTTATTTTCAAATTTTTAGCGGAAAGTAGATACTTATTTTGTTTATGTACAAAAAAGAATTTTCCAAATCGGTCCAGCCATCTTCGAGTAATGGGGAACATACATAAAAAAAGTTCCCAACGAATTGAGAACCTTCTCCTTTTTTTAGAGTCGGTTAATAAGAGCCTGAAAGAATTTAACTATCGGTCTATAATTACGTATAATATTGAAAGAATTTTCTTTTAACTCCTAACCGTTGAGGAGTTGTACTTTCCATCATTAGCTCAACCACAGGAGATGATGATTATCAGACGCAAATACTTGAACAGCTTTAGAAAATATATGAAAAACGTAATAAGTGCCTATAAAATTTGAGAGTTGTCTTCGATTTCCCTGGGATCCCATCATCAGATCGTGACTTGGTGACTATGGGACCAACTAGAAACTATACCCTTTCAAACAAAAAAAGTATTTTCCAAATCGGTCCAGCCATCGTCGAGTAATCGGGGAACATACATAGAAAAAAAAAAAAAAAAAAAAAGTCCCCGACGAATTGATAACCTCCTCCTTTTTTTGAAGTCGGTTAAAAATACAACAAAATATTGCTTTAAATTTTTTATTTGCTTTCATCAAATCTTATCATTCAAAAGTAAAATCCTTTAAAGTCGACCATTGCATCCACACAAATCACGTCCTCCAATATTGGCCCATCCATTGCAACCATAAGCTGAACGAGCCAGACCAGCATCATAACCAAGGGAACCAGCGCCATATCCTAAAGATCCAATTCCATAGCCCAAAGATCCGGCTCCATAACCTAGGGCTCCAGCACCATATCCTAGAGCTCCAAGGCCAGCACCAGATATGTCTTCGGATAAAATGCCCACCTCTCCATTACCACAACCATAAGCGACCGCACCAGCGCCCGCAGTGGGCAAGGCACCTTCCAGAGCCACTGTTCCCAAGAACGGCAGCGCACCGAGAACCTCCAGAGCGCCTTCATACACGTTCTCAGACACGAGTGACACACCATTGGGAGCGATGGGGGATGCACTTGAAGTACCTAAACCTCCTCCATTCGAAGCGGCCAATCCTGCAGCGTTAGAACCGCCAAAACCATATAAGCCGCCTACCTGAGAGTAACCAGTTGAGGCACCGCAAGGAGAAGCATAAGCAATACCAGGTGTAGCATCATATGCCCCAAGTGTGGCACATGGAGCAGCAGCTACACGATTGTATGAACCGATGCACTGTGCAGCTATACACTGAAAATAACATCAATTTGTTTTTAAGTAATAAGATCAAGCGTTAGTGTACATTTATATTATGTTCATAAAAAAGTATTAAAACTTACTTGAATGAGTGCCGCTTGAGCACAGACTATAAGGAAAGCTTTAGACATCATGTTGTATGTTGTCAGAGACCGAGTGGCGAATGTTTTCTAAGAAATACGCCGAGTTTTTATACTTAATATGACTCAATCATTATCAGTGCGTATGATGAAAATTTTCAAATGCACAAATATTACAAAAACTTACGTGATGTCTAATTTTAATATTTGTACCCATATATGATAAAACACACAGTAGGTTACTATGCAAAATAACAAACTATTTTGCTTTCTTAAAGCGATAGGCAACGTTTGGAGCTTGCAAAATGTTGATAGCGCTTAAGTCTTGATAATACGTCTAATATAAAACTACAGCATTGCTTTGTAAGTCATTGTATCAGAAACGTCTTTTGACCGTTCACAAATACATAAATTAGCAAAAAACCCCAAAAATGAAAAGTTTCACATTCCTTTTATCCTGTGTTCTAATGTGCTTGGTTCAGGTACGTATATAGATAAAAATGAATCTGTTGATTTTTGTGAACGTTTTCTTAACAATCCTTACGTTGTGTTATAGGGTGCGTTCAGTCAGTGCCTCCCTGCTCCCGCTGCTCTCGGCTGCGGTGCCAGCCTCTCAGGTCCCAGGGCTTGCGGTCTAGGTTCCGGACTCTCTTCATATGGAGCGTATGGTCTGGGTGGTCTCGCAGCTCCTGGGGCTGGTCTAGGCGCAGGTCTTCTCGCTTCGGAGTCTGCCTATGGCATCTCCTCAGCAGCAGCTTACGGCGGCTCTGGCGTCGGTGACGTATTAGTGATCGGGGAACTGCCCGTTACTGGTTCGACACTGATCGGTGGACAGGTGCCTATCCTGGGCGCCGTTCGTTTCGAAGGAGCTGTCCCTGCTGCTGGTTCGGTTTCCATTGCCGGCAGTTGCGGTTGCGGGTGCAATGGTTACGCTTACTGAAAACCTTTCAAGTGCTTGATTGTAATGAAAAAATATATACAAAGATAATTAAAGGAATGCAAACAATTTCGTGTGTTTATTTATAGACCATGTAAATAAATGTGATGTGAATCGTTTTTTGAAGTGTAATTAGTACTTATTAAATTGATAAACATGAATAATAAAATTTATGCAAAACATTTAAGAGATTGCAGCCTACAATATACAAAATTGATGTGAATTAAAAACCCAGTGCCAGTGTGAACCAGCCTGAGTGCTGTCACGGCTGTGCCACAGGAGCAGCCCTCCCTGTCGTAGCATGAAACACTAAATTACTTAACATTTTTTTTTAAATATAACTGCAAATTTAGTTTTTAAATTTGAGCTATTATTTGTATAATATGGCATAAGTACTTAGGCATATGTAGGACTTGAATAATAAGATGGTTTGTATAATAAACGTATAATAACTTTAAAGTACAAAAAGGTGTCATTAGGCCGCTGCGCCGGAAGGACAGGAGAAGTGGCTCAGCGCTGTGTGTCGCGTTCGCGGCCGGGCTGGGGCTCCCTGCCCGCGCAAGGGGAAGACGTCACGCGCTAATAGAGTGGGAGGCGTACCGACATAAGTTAGAACTTACTAGTTAGAACTAAACATGATTTTCAATTGAAAATGAAGAAGCCGTTGACCGAACTGGCGAAACAATCTCAGCGGGACTAATATATATATTTTTTGTTTTTTGTTGTTTTAATGTTTTTCTTTTTTAAATTAAAAGGGAGGTCTCACTGCGAGTTTTAACCGTTAGTGGCGCTACAAGCGCATAACGTAAGCAACGACAAGTATGTATGTAGTGTATGTCAAATTTTATGTCAATTTTTTTAATTCAACAATAGTTAAAACACCGTATTTTTACATTTTATGTTTGATTTTACAAAACTTAACTAAACTATTCTATAATAATAAACGCATCGTCAAAATAGGCGGCATTGAGGTTATCGTTGGTGACGTTATGTGCTGGTAGCCCCATCTGAGCCGAGCTTGGCGTGAAACCTCTCATTGAAATGAACAATAATTCTATAGGTTTAAATAGCCTGGAGGCGATCACATCACTCCCAAGGCGTACTGTCTTCTAAAAAATCGTTAATCGAATAATATCCTTTAGTAAACAAACGGTCTTACACATTTTTTTAAAATTTGGCAATTATTTTAAAAGAACAACTGTTAATATTTTCTTAGATTTACGCGAATATTCGACATTATAAATGAAACTACGTTTTCGGATTTTGTCGCGGATTTATTTTGATTTTTAGTTCCCGACGTTTCGAATGCTTTACAGCAATCATGGTCACGGGAGAGACTAAAGTATTTGACGTCTCATAGGTATATACTTGTTACAGACAGTGCCTACCCACAATTTACAAAAAAATTTTTTTTTAATTTTTCAAATATTTTTTTTCTGATGCCATTTTCAAAATTTTTTGTAAATTGTAGGTAGGCACTGTCTAATATAAAACTAGCCTTTCCCGCGGCTTCGTTTGCGTTCTAAAGGCTGGAAACCAAATTCTTTCGCCCGTCTTGCACGCGGTGATCATTATTTTGTTGCGAAGCTAAGTTAAAACTATGATATCTCGTAAGAAGTATGCATTGAAACCAAATGATGCCAAAAGCAATTTTGTTTAAAATTAAATAGTTGTGATGAGTAACTTATTTATTTAGGTAAGGATTAATACGATATTTATAAAAACATCTTTGCAAATAATGCATTGTCTTAAAACAAATTTGATAACCATAAAAAAGGTTGCAGCGAGTCACTCTTAAAAGATAGACATATGCTATTGCGGACTTTGTTTTAGAACTTTTAAAAGGGAACATTTCCTTCAAACATGATTTTTACATAACTTTAACCGTTTACGCAGCGCACGCAACGGAAGCTCTCAAAAGGAATATATTTCTCCCGTTTTGGCAACATTTTTCATTGATGCTCCTATCCGAAGGTTAATATAGCCTAGCCTATAAGGCGTAGCGTGATATAATATAGCCTATATATTATATCACGCTACGCCTTATAGGCTAGATATAATATAGCCTATATAGCCTTCCTCGATACACAAACGGAATTTGTCGATTCGGACAAACAAACAAACAAACAAACAAACAAACAAACAAACTCTTCAGCTTTATAAATAGTAATAGAGTATAGATATGTACGTAATTTTGTATATAATGCTATCTGTATTGACAAAGGTCAACGGCACAAAGTGTATATTGTCACGTAAAGTCGACTACTTACATAACTTTTGCTTCAATGCTTGCTCAAAAATGATAAAACATTATCAATCATGGTCATAAATTTTTGCGGTATTGAGGAAACCCCTTATGAATAAAATAAAATTAATATGTTGGGACATTGACAGTGATAATTCACACACAGCGCCATCTAGTTCCGTGGTAAGCTACGAGGCTTGTGTTACCGTCCATGTCAATGTCCTGTGTTCGGTGTCCATTGCTGGCAGCTGTGGCTGTGGATGCAATCGCTATGCTTACTGAAAACTGCTCGGATTTCAATGAAAATATAATTAATAAATGAGTTTGCAATTTTTAATTATTTGTTTTCATAATACCTTTTGTGTGCGATTCATTTCTATGTGAAGTTTTGAGTGATGTTTTTATTTATTTTAAATATTAACTTTCGCTGTGTTCTGTTGAAAACTCTTCAAATCTGTAGTTCCACATTAGGATATTCAAAGTAAACAAAAATAATCACACTTTGTTTCACAATAAAAGTAATAGTAAGTAATTTTATATGTTCAACCCTTTTCAACGACTCACTGGACACGGGTCTCCTTTCACTACGAGGGGAATCAGGCCATAGTCTACCATGCTGGCCAAGTGCGGGTTGGTGGACAAAAATAATAAATGACGGGTAAAGTATTACTTAATTTCTCTGATACATCACAAGCAAATATTTTTTTGTATTGATTGTTTCTCAGCCACTTTGATCCTTGTGTGTACAATTTGAGATAATTTTAGTTAAGACAAATACTGGTGTAAGTATTATGCGTATTTAATTATACTTTTACAAGCACTGTTGAGTCTTCAATTTAAATATTTGGAAATTTCAATTTAAAATATTTATGACACTGGTCTTCTGATCAAAGGAGTGATAGAGAAACGAATAAGTTTTTAAGGACTTGGTACATCATGGAAGTCAAAATGCTCAAGTAATAAACAAGAATGGAGTTATTAAATTAGTATCGGGATTTACGTAGTAACTAATACTTAATCTGTGATCGGGATAGTCTTTAAAAATAGCCTGAATTAAAAAAAAATGTTTTACCTTTTATATTTATAGTTTATTAATTGAGCTACTAGTTTCTCTAAATTTTCTAACTTTTGGCTAGCACCATGCTATATTATTTATGAGTGCCATACTTTATGTACATTGCGTAAATGTTTAACCATCTGTGGCGTGTTGGTGGTGGTGGTGTAGTGGCTAGCATGTACGGTCACACATCGGGAGATCCTGGGTTCGAGTCCCGGGTCAGGCCAAGTTTAGTTATTGAGTCTTTCTGTTTCGTAAGCCTCAGAAACAGTCCGGAGTTGGGATGTTGACGGTGGTTATCCCCCGTGCCTCGGAGAGCACGTAAAGCCGTCGGTCCTGCGCCTTAGCTCTCACTGGTCGTGTCGAGTAGTCATCCCACCGGAGTATGAGAGTGATAGGAATAGAGAGTGCACTTGTGTCTGTGCGTACACGCGCTGCACTATAATATATCCTGCGTAATTGGCCAGACTCAATGAGATTGTCCGCAATGGCCGGAATCTTTCAAAGAACATTACATATAATTATTATTTTGTAGGTATTTATAGTTTGCATGAGTTCAAATATCGGAAATTAAGTAACGTATTCTACATTAATTATGTTGTTTAAATACAATTTGATTGACAAGAGTCTTATAGCGCTTCATTAAAGGATCTTAAAAGATAAAAATTAAATGGAAAAGTAAGGTAGGAATGTATTATGTAAAGCTGAGATATATGCATAATATGTTTAACACTTGATGATTTGAAGAAAAATATGACTCAGTTGGTAGTGACCCTGCTTGCTGCACCAGCGGTCGCGGGTTCGAGTCCCGCCACAAGCCTCGTAGCTTACCACGGAACTAGGTGGCGCTGTGTTTAATAATGTTCCAACAAAAAAAAAACTATATTTCATTGTGAATAAAAATCCTCAATTATCGAATGACTGTGTAAAAAGTGTGTAAACCTAAGTAATAGATAAAATACTTGCAGCAACTACAAAGTGTACATTCATTATGTAAATGTATTACAGATATGCGTGTCACTTGAACGGAAATAATAATGATGACACATTAGGTAGACGACACGTTTATTTCAGTTTGTAGTCAACTTACTTACTGTTCTGAGCTTCTTTGTTGTAGTGAGCCTCAAATTCGGTAATTGGTTTTTATATTTTTATTATGTGTGTTATATGTTTATATTTAAAGTTATACAAGTGTTAGCCCAGTGGTGACGCGCTCGCTTGTGAAACCGAGTAAAGCGGGTTCGAAGCCGGGTTAGATTTTTTTCATATGCGAATTATTTCTTACATGAAGACCACTTGTCTTTCACACGAAAGACACGTGAAGTCTGTCAACCCGAACTTGGCCAGTGTGATCGAATATAGTCTGATACCCCCTTAGTGAAATCGTCCCACTACTATTTTTTTTTATGGGACAAAGCGGGCAAACGGGCAGGAGGCTCACCTGATGGTAAGCGATCACATCCGCCCATGGACATCTGCAACACCACAGGGCTTGCAGATGCGTTGCCGGCCTTTCAGGAAGGGGAGGGAGGGAGGAGGGAGAAGGACGGGAGGAGGGATGGGAAGTGGGCCTCCCGGACTCTCACTTACCGGACGAAACGCGACAGCATAGCTGCCACTTCACGCCGGTCTTCTATGAGAGAGTGGTACTATACGGGGCGTGCCGCCCCATTCGGCTGCTACCCGAAGGTAACAAGCATGGCACTACCACTAGGCACATGAATTACATGTGCAGTGTACCAACTATCGGGTATCCATAACACAGGCCTCGTTACTTACCATAGAACTAGACGTATACGACGTAGAATGTAATAATTATATAGTATTTCTAAAGGTGAAGATAGTGATAATGGTTGTATGAAACCTTGAGAATTTAAATATATAAATAATATATAAATATGTTGGGACATTATTACAACAACGCCATCTAGTTCCGCAGTAAGCTACGTTACGTGCTTGTGTTGCGGATACCAGATAGTTGATATACTACACATATAAATTTTAAATACATACATATTATAAATATAAACACCCATGACTGGAGTACAAACATTCGTGATTAGCAAATGAATGCCCCCAGCGGGACTCGAACCCGCGACCGCTGGCGCAGAAAGTAGGGTCACTACCAACTGAGCCAAGCGAGTCGTAAATAGCAATAAGTTATTTAAGCTATATAGTTACAATACCCACAGCTCCGCCCGTGGTGTTATCACTGTTAAAAAATAGGGATTGGTGGTAAAAGCATAAATTGATGCCATCATGAATCATAAATCAATCATAAAAAAATAAAAATTAATACTTTGGTCTACAAATAAAAAAAATAAATTTGGAGGGGACCACCACTTTTAGGCCACTGGAAATAAAAAAATATAATATAAATAGCCTACGATCTATTCTCAGTTGTGTATATTTGGTAGGTACCAAATATACACAAAAATTTCATAAAAATCGGTCAAGCCGTTTCGGAGGAGGTTGATAACAAACACTGTGACACGAGATCTTTATATATTAGACATACTATAAAAAGGGATCAGCTTTCCTTTTCTGCTTCAATTTAAGAAAACCATACAAATAAAAACTAACTATATACAATGATTTATTAATTTTATTTGACTTATTGGAAGCCTAAAGGCTAACGGTCTTATTCATAAAAAATTATAGAAGCTTTATTAGCTTGTTAATAAGCAAATTCTCAAAAACATTATTCATAAACGTTCAATAGTGTTAAAACGCTCTATAAGTATTCAATAACGGCTCTGTAACTTATAGTAGCTTGAGGCCTACTATAAGCCTACTATAAACCTTTATTAAAGGACAAGATGGTCGTCTTGTCATCAGTGACAGCTGATAATTTGATTAAACTTGAAGTGAGATTATTTTATTTGGTGTCTAGTGACATTGCGTAATTGTAAAACATTGTTTAAAATTATTTTTTTGCTGTGTATCAAACCAAGATACCATATATGATATAATGCAAGCTCCCCAAACTATAGCCGCCATTGGCTTTGGTGTTTGGAAGCAACGGTTTCAAAGCTTGTTGTATGGAGACACCGTTCACATGCGTAACGTAAAACCTACATATGTGGCTCTTGCAGTTTTGCATAATATTGCAATAGACTATCAGGACACAGTTCCAGGTAATTTTAATCATATTATCATAACTTTACATCAACACATGTATATTACTATTTATGTAAGCAATAATTTTTACAAATGTTATTTTATTTCAGAAAATGATGATGACATTCATATTATTCAGGAGAATGGCTTTGCAACATTTACTAATATGAGTGAAAGAGGAAGAGTAGGAAACAGTACTTTCCTGCGAGCATTTATTGATGAGCATTTTAACTATGGATAGAAAAAATAATAAATTATTAATATAATATTATAAATTCGAAAGTAAATGTCTGTCTGTCGCGGTTTCACGCCAAAACTACTGAATCTATTGTTAATTTGAATTTTTTTTAGGATTTTGATTAGATATAAATAAATAAGACATTCAAAGTTTGTAAAAATTGTATTCTAAAAGTACCTATGGTATATATAATATTGTAAATTAATAAAAGAAATATATATTTTATTTTAAAGCATTTTATTTTTCATCTCGTAATATTCAATTTTTGCTCCCTTTGCACATGCAGTGAAAACTGTGAACAATATTACAGAGTAATCTTTATTTACACTAATAATGCACTGTATTTATTTAAAAACACTATACCTGTTGAATAAATCTTCCCATGCTGCCTGCTTTTTAGAGTTTGTGTTGGTATCTGTATTTTTGTTTTCAATGGCGGAAACCCTCTCAACCAACCCTGACCAACTCCGTCAATAATAATTAATGCTACGGAAAGAAATAAGCGCGAGAAAATATTAAGTAAACACGTAGAAATACAAAGGATTAAGGAAGTACACCAAATACACACTTATGTAGCTTGAAGTTTAAATTCTGTACTAACCTGCTATTAGCTTAACCTATTTGCACGTCTGTCTCTCTTTTTAGCTACTTTTATTCCTTTTTCAATAGTTAAAAAATGGTTTTGTTCACTAATTTACTTTTGGCGGAAAAGTCAAATCAAATGTCAAACTGATTCACGGAGCATTTAGACCAGTATTTTTGACATTTTGTCCATGAATTTATCAGAATGACAACACAATAAAACGAATCCAGCTTATAGCAAGCATTTAGTTATGAGACGTTTATTGATCCGTTATGAATAAAGAAAGTTATGAAACGTTTAATAGGCCTATTGAGCATTTTAGCTAATGAACATTGTAAACCTATAATAAGAGATTTTTATGAATAAGACCGTAAAACTGAATATAAGAGTTTAACTTTAATGATTATCCATACGTTTTGAACTGTGAAATAACTTCAAGGTAAATATCTTCTCAACATAATTAAAAACTAAACACGGTTAGTATTAATAACAAGAGTAGGGGCAATGTTTAGTTACATTACAGTAAATAAAAACAGATTTGTTTACATAATATGATTTTACTTTATTTAACATGAAATATATACAAAAATCAATGTTTTTTAAATTCGGGTATTACATCCGTAAAATCCATTACGAGGATATCCCATATTGTATGGGCCTGCAAAATTAGCAGCACCAAAATCTTCTGTCAGCATTGCTACCTCTCCGTTACCGCAACCGTAGGCAACTGATCCAGCTCCAGCAGTTGGCAAAGCACCCTCCAGAGCTACAGTGCCTAAGAACGGCACCGCTCCAACCACAGAGAGGCCTCCTTCATAGGCATTATCTGATAGGATATTAACTCCGTTAGGTGGGAGAGATGAAGCACTAGTCACTGGGAGTGAGCCTCCATTAGAAGCAGCAGCAGCAGCAGGTCCATATGCATTCATAGCTGCTAAAGAATTAGCAGCAAAAGGTGCGTTAGCAGCATATGGACCACCAGCAAATGGGCCACCAGCAAATGGGCCACCAGCAAATGGACCACCAGCAAATGGACCAGATGCGGCATATGGACCAGGACCAGCGAATGGGCCGGCTATAGGTGAGGCATCAAATTGAGTGCTAGCTAGCGACAAAGGTTGAGCGATGTTCTGAAATAATAAAGATTTTTTTTGTTGAAATTAAATGTAAATATAGGAATAGTCTTATAGCAAAATAAAAAAAAATATGTCATGAATTCATTATTTTGTATAGATAATATATTATTTATTGTATTAGTGCTGCTTATTGTAAAAAATAACTTTACCATCTACTTTGGTTATTTCGTATGGAGGAGTAGGTTGAAAGCTAACATATTATAATTAATAATACTGTACCGCGCCATAGCCGAGTGGACCAGACGGAAGACCAAGTCTTGAGCCTCCAAAATCTTCAGTTAACATCGCAACTTCTCCATTACCGCATCCGTAAGCGACAGCACCTGAGCCAGCAGTTGGGAGGGCTCCCTCAAGAGACACAGTACCCAAAAATGGTAATGCTCCAGCAACATCGAGTAATCCTTCAAATGCGTTTTCTGACACAATAGAAACACCGCTAGCAGGAAATGATGATGCGCTAGAAACGGGGAGGGCGCCACCGTCAGATGCAAATGGAGCTCCAGGTCCATATAGACCAGCATCGAAAGAGCCACCAGCTAAATAAGATCCATAGAATGGACCTGCTGTGGCCAACTGAGCTGCTGAAAATCGAGGGTCGAGACACTGTCCAGCGATACACTGAAACAGTAAATGTACGTTTGTTAGTTATTTAGCAATATTAAAGTTATAATAATAATAATTTAATTTATCTCTTTTTAAGGTCCCACTGCTGGGCATGGATTGGACACTACAAGCTGAGCTATACGCATCCTCATAATAAATATAAGAAGGGTTTATTTAATTTTATAAAATATAATATGCTAACTTACCTGGATCATAAGCGCCTGTACGCAAACCAAGAATACCTTAGAAACCATGTTTACTGCTACAAAACACAGTTGGGAATACCTTAAAAAAGTAAAAAAATAGGCTTTTATACTAATTGTATTGAGGCATATAGGCCTAAGAAATTTCCAATATTATGTAAAAATGTTACAATTCATAAGAACGTGACATACGCGATACGACACATGCTATTAACCAATATAAATTATGCAATTAATGTTGTCAAGTGAATTCTACTATACAAGTAAAATAGTTTGCATCTCTCATGGTCGGTAAGTAGATTCTTATTACCTCCGAATGGGGCTTGTAGGTAACTAATTAGCGCCCTAGGGTAATAATGTAGCTAGAAAAGCCCTAGGGCGGTATGTAATTAAAAAAAAAACACTTCTTTCTTTCAAAAAGTTCGCGTACATCTAACCATCATACTGGCAAATGGCAATAGACATCATGCATTCAGCCCAATGACTAAAGAGGTCGCTTTGCTATTCAGCCTTGACTTCGTGTGAGTATAATACTCATCAATTTTAAATATCGAACGGCGAATCAATTTCGATCTTGAAAAAACAAAATTAAAAAGTTCTTTACAGTTTGATTCTTTTTAATGAAAAAAGGCGG
Source organism: Boloria euphrosyne (assembly GCA_951802675.2). NCBI lineage: Eukaryota > Metazoa > Arthropoda > Insecta > Lepidoptera > Nymphalidae > Boloria > Boloria euphrosyne. Next base: position 189,110 of record OX637898.1, on the reverse strand, counting down.
GAATAGAAAACTTTTAGACCAACAAATATCACAATCTTAAACTATTAACATACCCAAAAAACACCTGTCCTTAAAATTTGAAAATTGTTCTCATTTCACTATAAATTTCAACAAATAAAATGTTTTATTCTTGTAAAGCCGGTTTTTTTCTACTTACCTCACAATCGAGATGTATAGCAGAATATTTAGCTCGGGTGTAAGCATCAATTGCACCCTCGAACTATAGGCGCACGAGCGAGAAATATCTCGGGCTGCAATTGATGCCTTACAGCCCTAGGCTACTAATCTACTATTAATGTTCACTATTATTTTTTACTAGCAACTCATTCTTGCGTCGCTCGGGTTCGCCTATATATAATTACAGTCCCCCGCAACGTGCATTCACCTTGATGCACGTCGGTAGGCGATGTGTCATGCGGGTTGTTCTTGGTACTTCTCTGAATAGCAGAGTAAACTGTGAAGCAACCCTTTAGGCTGATTGGTCTGCTTCGGAAGACCTGCCGGACCGTCGGGGCAGAGCGCTTGAATACTTAGGCTATTTTGTGTGGATTTTACTGAGTATTACTGGCTTCTTGAAAGCCGATGAGTCCCACATAACCTACTGGTATGCATTAATACATTTGTCAAAGTTAAAAAAAAACAATAGGTTACCTAACACTAGGGACAAGTCCAAGAGAAGCGAGGGTGATACGTAAAACAGCTCAAAAGGATATCCAGAAAACAATATTCAATAATTAACAATTTCATTTATTGCTTTCTTAAATGTTTGTAAACTTTTATAACACTGCTGATTGCTTTTAGCTGACTGTCCATTTGAAGCATTAGATGACTGAATGTTTCATAAGTACTCAGTACAACAGTAGATATTAATTAAGTTGAAGTGTCTGTTTTTCATTTCAAATTAACAACTTTTCTACTTACATCAGAAAAATGTTTTATTTTTTTTATTTTTTGTCTGTCTGTCTGTCTGTTTGTCGGCTAATCTCTGAAACGGCTTGACTGATTTTGACGGGACTTTCACTCGCAGATGTTATAAGGGAGTAACTTAGGCTACTTTTTAGGCTAATTATAAAAGCAGTTTAATTTATTTAAACGTATGCCCAGCGAAACGGCTGGGTTTGCTAGTGCAAGTAGAACCATAGTACTTTATCCTATTTTTAAGTCGGTGAAAATCTTGGTACTTAACAAAAATATTAACTCGAAACGTATTAGCAATTTAAACTCTGAAAACTCATCGTAATCATTATTCAATTAGAAAACAAGAGAACGTGCCATTCATGCAAATAGCCTAACAACGTAGACGCGACGGTCAATGAATTATTATCAATGACGTTTTATCTATCATCTAATATGAAGCTTAAGAATATTATTTTCTTATCTGTTGGTTTTAACATTTTATTTCTGGAACTTCTTGTTACGCTTATTTTTTGCTTTTGGCATTCTAAGGTTATCTAATTTTGTACCACTTTTTCTAAATAACGCAGTCGCGGACATTATATAGCAGGACGTAAAGTTAAAGTTAATAAAAAATTTGTAAGTAAAAACAATCATCATCATCATCCTGGATCAGACCTTTTAAACGTCCCACTGCTGGGCACGGGCCTCCCTCTGTACGAGATGATCAGGCCATAGTTCACCGCGCTGGCCCAGTGCGTGTTGGCATACTTCACACGTCTTACGAAAACTTGCTAGGTTCTCTCAGACATGCAGGTTTCCTTGCGAAGTTTTCCTTCACCATAAGACAAGTGGTAATCAGGATAGATATGATTCGCACATGAAAATATCAGAGGTGCGAGACCCGGATTTGATCCCGCATCACTCGGTTATACAAGCGACGCGTTACCGCTGGGCTACCCCTACCACTGCTTAAAGTAAAAACAAGTCAGTCTTATTAAAAAAAAGACTTCAAAACTAAAGAAACCGAAACTAAAAAGTAAGAAATAATACTTAGGTATTTTTGAGTCCGAGCTAGCTAAAGCAAAATAACTTTAATAGATGTATTTAACTAATCGAATACGTACTGAATTATTCTATCAATTCGTATATATTAACAAGACTTTATGAATGTTTAGCGTTAAGCCTGGATACAACTATCTTTTTTGGCCGACACCGACTCCAAAAATTACAAAATAATTAAATGTATAACTTTTGAAAAGTATGTTTTTTTTATTTTAGATTTAACTTTATAGAGTTTGGTAGTCGGTTTTTAATTTTTTTTTAAATAATTTTATTTTAATTTTTTTGTGGAAAGTAGATTCCTATTCATTAAAATTACCTTCTATAATCGGGACAACCTAATAGCTAAATGTATACAACTGTCGGTCTATATTCTATAAGTAACGTGTTTAATTTTGAAAGATTTTTTTCTACTCTGACCTGAGATGTTTGATGACTTTCCATCAACAGGTCATGATGATTATCAAATAAAAAGAGAAAGCTCTAGAAAATATATGAAAAACGTAATAAGTGCCTATAAAATTAAGGGTTGTCCCAAATTTCCCTGGGATCCAATCACCAGATCTTGACTTGGTGACAATTTGGTCAAAATTTGAAGTATACTTTACCGATAAAAAGAAAAGTTTTTGAAATCAGTCGACAGTTGGCCAAGAAATCGGTGAACTTATGTTCATCGATTATGTCATAAAAAACATCATCCTCGTTTTTGAAGCCTCTTGGAAAATATTATAATAGTCCGGCTAGGTTTATTTCGGCGACTTTGAAATGTAGTAATATTTGAATTAGTTATTTCAATTTAATTTTTTGGTAAAAAAAATAGAATTGATAAACATAAAGTGTAATTGACACGTTCGTAAGACATTGTGAAACAGTTCTACCGCAGGACAGTTTTTGTATATAAAGGTGAATGTATAGCATGATTTTATTGTATATTTCAAATTGTAAAATATTTACGAAACAATGTCCACCTTCGCTTTTTTGTTGCTTTGCATCCAAGTTTGCTTGGTTCAGGTAAAATTTTATTTATTTCTGTAATCCTTTTCGAATTACATTTAGGATAACTATTTAAAATTGATTTTTATTTCTAGAATGCATACAGCCAGTGGTGTGGCACTTCACCAGCTTTAGCTCCCGCCGCGTTTGCTGAACCCTTCGGATTTGGCTACGGCTACGGGATGGGCCTCGCTGCTCCCGGTACTTACGCTCCGGGCGCCTTTGGCCTGGCTGCCCCTGGCTTAGCCCCCTATGCCCTTCCCTCAGCAGTTGGTGCCTACGGAGGTGAGGGTATCGGCGATGTAGCAATCATCGGTGAGATGCCAGTTGCTGGCACCACTGTCATTGGTGGACAAGTGCCTATCCTCGGCGTTGTAGAGTTCGGAGGCGCCGTGCCAGCCGCTGGGGCTGTCACTATCGCTGGTAGCTGCGGCTGTGGAGCTAATAGAGCTTACTTTTACTAAATACTATGTATAAATGATGAATTACAGTTATTTTGAAAAATAAAAGTGAACAAATAATAAGCATATTGGTAATTGGCTTTTAATTGTTCCTACTAATCGAATAAGCCCCTGGGTTAACCAGACTTTACTTATTTTTTCATGAACCAAACGAATGGGATTAAGTGTTAAAGTACGAGTAGTTAATATGTATACCCATCATTTTTCGCCGACCAATCGGTCCATTACCACGTTCACACGTAACATGTGTATCTGGTGTGATGTTTGGTAGATCAAATTTGTCTGATTGCTTACAAAAGTATTTAAATAGTTCCCTGAATATCATGTATAAAAGTCGAGACCGAGAGATACATAGACTACAAGTAACGTTACGTTATTTTTTGGAGCTTTAAAGCGTCTGGTGTAAGTTACCGTAGGAGGAAGGAGTCTGGCACTGGCAGTATTGGTTATATTAATGTTTAACCATATTCTCTAAAACATACGTTAAAAATAAATAGGTCACTCAGTGATGATTTTTATAAATTAATTATTTATAGAAATATTTCATTGCTATAAATAATTTATAAAAATCATCACTGAGTGACTGACGCTTTCAGAAAAGTGAATACTAATTTTACTTAACTCTAGCACCGGAAGAGATAAAGAGAGCAAGAGATACTCTTGATTGGTCGTCGGGTACGCATACACTCTAAGTACATATTTATACTTCTTAATCCCGTACTTTTGATTCTTGAGAAAATAAGTAATCTAGCGATCCTGGGACCTTGGTCAATAAAGTGTCGTAACTAGTTTTAATATTTTGGTTAAAATTTAATACAAGAATTTGGCCAATACACGTAGCAAATCTGCAGCTAGTGTTAATTATATAGAAAGATATGTGTTACTTTTTTTTTGCGGTTTCAGGCCTGCGGTAAAACGCAGGCGTTTAATCGCATTGCGTACTAAGCCTAAGTGCTTTCCTAGAGGGTGGAAAATATTCCCATTTGAAATACACGTAAACTTTGATATAATTTTTTAAATATTTACTAATTAACGCTATCTCATTGGTTCAAAGTGAGAATTTATAAGAATGAAATACTTGACAAAAGTGCACATTGCGCTGTAGCTGTTCATCATGAAAGAATGTAATTAATAATTCCCAAAAACTTCTTTCCTTTAAAAAGTCTTTCACTTTACAGGATTTTTTGTAGAAAATTCATTTTTCTACAAGTTTGTCATGTGGATTCTTTTACTAATAAAACAATTTAATGTCACTGTAACTTGAAAGAAATATTCACAAAAAAAAGTTTTTGTGACAGTGTACATTTTTTATTAGGTTCACAAATTGAATGATACAATATAAAAAATTTTTTTTGTGTGTAAACGATTTAAAAGTCATACAATGTTCATTCTTAGTACAGTGAACACAGCATGCACTTTTGACATGTTCAGCTTAAACTAATTACTACTACGATATACTGATTACTGAAACTACAAGCTATTTAACATATCTATGAATAATATTCTTGGCCATGGCCAAGGACCCATTGAAAATATCAAAGTTTGGACATAAAGCATTATAGGATGACAGAATTCTATATAAAACTGAGTGATGTCCAATATTAGTACGAAAATGTGGTAATTGAAAACTATACATATTCGAAAGACGACTACCAGAACGTGGGATCTTAAAATAAATTTTATTTAAAAAGTCTGGACAGATAATTAAACCATGTATAATTTTGGTATAAAGTCAAAATATCTACTATTTTCCGGCGAGTACTTAAGGGCTTGAGATTATAATATTTTAGTCTAGAGTCATAAGTTTCTAAATGTTTGCATTTATTGTTAATGTAAGTTAAATGATATATACATCTTTTTTGGACACGGCATACCCAGGTGACCATATTGGACTGTTATATTCTAAGATGCTCCTAACCAAGCAGTTGTATATAGGGATAAAAACTTTAGGGTCTTTAAAGATTTTTGTTTGTCTTGATATAAACAAAGAAAGTTTTCTTTAACAATGGCAGAGTCAGAAAGGCTTTTTTAACAATGCTATCTACGTGACTTATAAATAGTAGACAGTCTACTATTACTCCTAAATCTCGGATTTCATTAACTTTCATTAGATGGGCTCTCTGTAATGTGTATATGGCTGCAATGGGATTATTTTACGCGTGAATTTTATATGATAACACTTTTCTATATTAAGTTTCATTTTATTGTTTTCACTCCATATCTGTACCATATTTAAATCTTTTTGTAGCATTTTTACATCGTTTTCAGTCTTGATACGTTTATATATCTTTAGATCATCGGCATACATCTTAAAATTTATATTTATAACGAAAAACAAAGGACCCATATGCGAGCCCTGCGGGACGTCAGTTGGTATAATTTTACTTCTTGAAGAGTAGCCACGTATCATTACTAATTGTGACCTTGTTTGAAGGTATGACTCACACCACCTTAACAATGAGCAATGAATACCGAGTGCAGAAATATTTTGAAGTAACATAGCATGGTCTATTAAATCAAACGCCTTGCTAAAATCTGTATATATAGCATGCACTTCATCCCCATCATCCAGAGCTTCAGTGATGTCACTAATAAAACCGATCAAGTTAGATGTTTTCTTATTAAGAAATTTACATAATACTATTAAACACACACAACAATACCTGGCCTTAAAAAAGTCACTTTTTTTGGTAATTTATTACATACAGACGTCAATAAAATTATATGTTTTTGAACGTGAGTAAGTATCAGGAAAAAATAAATATCCCATTGCTTGAAATGATTTATTTATTGCAATATACTAAAGAATCTAATGAGCTGGTAAGGTAAGGATAAGTTTTGATTAAATGAGCATGCCGCAACCGCATCCAGTACGAGCGTAAGGTCCGGCGAGAGGTGCGCCGAAGCCGGGCGCTCCCATTCCGTAGCCGAAAGCTCCAGCGCGATAGCCAAGAGCGTCAAAAGCGTATGGAGTAGCACCATACGCGGCGGCGCTTTCCTCCCGCAACATTGCGACTTCTCCGTTACCTGCACCGAAAGCGACTGCACCAGCACCAGCAGTTGGCAGAGCACCTTCCAGTGCTACGGTTCCTAAGAATGGCAGAGCTCCAGCGACCGATAGAGGTCCTTCGTATATATTTTCCGATATAAGGGAAACTCCGCTCGGGGGAATGGCCGATGCGCTAGATGTAGGAAGAGCACCGCCATTGGAAGCGGCAGCAACAGCAGGTCCATATAGACCAGCAGCAAGTCCGTATGTACCAGAGGCCAGTCCGTATGGACCAGTGGCAAATCCGTATAGACCATCTGCCAGTCCGAATGGACCATCATTGTAGAGGCCATCGAAAGGACCAGCATATGCCAAAGAACCAGCGCAGGGAGCGGCAATCTCAGCTAGCGGTGTGGCAGCCAAACGCGATCCCGTACAATATCCAGTAATTGACTAAAGAAAATAAACAAAATAATAAAGTCATTATATAAACATAAGTATACTTATATAGTAATATTTAAATGTGTAATAATGTGGAACACCTATGATTTTACTCACTTGGATCATCAGCGCTTGAGCGCAGAATAAAAGGATAGCCTTGACCATCATGTCCACTGTTCCAATACAGAATCAGAATGCTGAGTAGTAGGAAGTTTAGCTTTTATACTATTTTAATAAGAAAAATCGATTTATCAGTTTGAGTTACAGAAAGGTAATTGTAATTTGTGTAAGTTCGTACGTGACATTTTCGACATTATTATTATTAGGTTATCAGAAGAAATGCATGAATGGATGCAATATTATACACATGTAAAATAATGAAACTAGCGATTCTTCCTGGCTCCGCTTGGGTTTATTCTTAGATTACTTAGAAACGATATTTTTTTATTTCTTCTTGCATTCTTCCTCTCGAGTATAAACTCGCGTAATACTCACACTACACTCCCTAGTCTGTCCCTAGATATATTTTTACGGGTAGAAAAGATTTTTCAGAGATTATATTATATTTTCTCGTAGTAAACAGTATTCTATATTTTGCTCTTGTCTTTGTTAGCTTTTATCATACCTTTGATAGAAACTTGTACAGTGGCTTTCACATGATGTGATCACAGACAGATAGACTTCCGCCACTGTAATAATAAAAAAATCTCGTCAAGTGCGAGTCGGACTCGCGCGCAAAGGGTTCCGTACCTTTATTTTTAACAATTAGGTTTTAATTCCACTGCGAGTAGTTGCAAGTTTCAAAATACGCGGCTTAAATTACTGTTTTTTTAAATGTCTTTCTACTGTTTAAATGTTTGTTTTACATCTTAAAGGTATTATAGACCTAAGTCTGTCAATTTAATACCTCTACGCCTTCATTAGGAAAGGGTTAGTTAGTTTAAAAATGTTTTTATTATATGATGTAACAAAAAATGTATACTTTTCGCAATTTTTCCTTTATCTGTGCTATAAGACCTTGGTTCGTACCAAATTTCAAGAATCTGAGCTGACGGGATGTACCCTGTAGGTTTTGATTCCCTTGTGAGAGACGAAAATTTGCAGAAATGGCTGTATCTTTGATTGCATAGGCCTGGAAGTTTGTTTTTTTTACAGCACCAAGGGACAGTAGACTTAGGTATTTGATATGAATTTCAGCTTGATACCTCCAAGCGTTCCTGAGAAAAAGGGTATTGACTTGACAGACAGAAAGACGGACAACGAGTGATCCTATAAGGGTTCAGTTTTTTCCTTTTTAGGTACGGAACCCTAAAAAAGACTAATGCAATGAGATTTTTCAAAAAAAGTTTAATGTATAGATTTTCAGTTATTCATTTGAAAGTATTCAAATTAATCGTTCGAGTTACTTCAAAAATGTAAACAAATTGCTATAAAATCACGTAGGATATTACGAAAGAGATATCTAAATATTGGACAAGTGTAGTATATAAGGGACAAGACTCATTTTGATAACATTGTGTACTTGACTTCGTCAAATCCAAACTTAGCAATATGTCCATCTCCGCCTTCGTATTACTCTGCCTCCAAGCTTGCTTGGTTCAGGTAAGCATCGTGACTTAAATACCTTTTATGTACGAGTATTTCCCTTTTCAAATTTTAATTTGGGAACATTATTTAATGAGTAATTTCATATTTCTAGAATGTGTACAGCCAGTGGTGTGGCGCTGCACCAGCTTTAGCTCCCGCCTCGTTTGCTGAACCCTTTGGATTTGGCTACGGCTACGGCATGGGCCTCGCTGCTCCTGGCGCTTACGCTCCGGGCGCCTTTGGCCTGGCTACCCCTGGCTTAGCCCCATATGCTCTTCCCTCAGCAGCTGGCGCTTACGGAGGTGAGGGTATCGGCGATGTAACAATCATCGGTGAGATGCCAGTCGCTGGCACCACTGTCATTGGTGGACAAGTGCCCATCCTCGGCGCTGTGGAGTTCGGAGGCGCCGTGCCAGCTGCTGGGGCTGTCACTATTGCTGGCAGCTGCGGCTGTGGAGCTAACAGAGCTTACTTTTACTAATATATAAAATATGATGAATTACAGAGATAAATAAAAGTGAATGAACCATAAGCATATTGGTGGTTGTCTTTTAATTATATATACTCGTTTTAAACTAACTTGACTAATTCATATTTAGTAACTTTTAACAACTTTTATTAAAATTGTATACAAGAGTTTGGCCAAATCAGGAAATGATAAGATATAATATCTCAAGAATAATTATAATACGAATAGACATTCATTCCTATTTTGTAACTAGCAATTCCCACGGCTTCGCCCGCGTTCTAATCACTATTAAAAATAGGAATTGGTAGAACGTTGAAAATTCTTCGCTTCTTGTAAGAGCTATTAGCTAAGCAGTAGGCAAGACGGTGAGGGGTAGGGTCAACGATGCATCAAGCAAAGCAGCGCGTGAAGCAGCGCTTAACTTACTTAAGTATCTTGAATAATTCACATCTTGTAATTTAATAATTCTAATAGGATACAAGAGTTCCGTTGCGCACGTCCAGTGCTAGAGTAAAACATATCCTTTAGTTGTACTGCCGTTTTTAACCGACTTCAAAAAAGGAGGAGGTTATATGTTCCGATGTATGTATTTTTTTTTTTTTTATGTATGTTCACCGATTTCTCCGCCAACTGTGGGCCGATTTCAAAAATTTTTCTTTTGTTCGGTAGGGTATAGTTCTGAGGGGGTCCCATTATCACAATATATTTGTCAGTTATATCTGATGATGGGATCCCAGGGAAATCCAGGGCAACTTTCAAAATTTATAGGCACCTATTATGTTTTTTATATATTTTCTAAAGCTGTTCAAGCATTTGCGTCTGAAAATCGTAATCTCATGTGATGAGCTGATGATGGAAGGTAGAATTCTTCAAATGTTATTGTTTATCTGTGTTCACCGATTTATGCGTCAATTGTGGGCCGATTTCAAAAATTTATTTTTTGTTTGGTAGGGTATACTTCCAAGATGTTCCCATTGTCACCAAGTTAGGATCTGATAATGGGATCATAGGGAAATCGATGGCAACTCTTAAATTTTATAGACACTTAGTACATTTTTCATATATTTTCTAAAGTTTTTTAAGGATTTGCATCTGATAACTACCATCTCATGTGGATAAGCTGATGATGGAAGGTACAACTCCTCAACGGCTAGGAGTTGAAAGGAAATTCCTTTAAAATTATACATACATATAGACTGATAGTTGTGTTCTTCCAGGCTATTACGTTAATATGATAATGGAAGGTAAATCTCATTAACCTCTAGGAGTTAGGTGGAATAATGGACGTGGTTTATTTAAACTATTTCGTATGGGGAATGTAAACGTAAAGATGAGCTCGTAGTTTAGTTACAGCTACAGTAGTCGTAGATCGAGTACTCTTTGGACACCAACAAGCCCCCCCCCCCTTTCGGTAGACCCGATAATTAATTACTATTACGTTACATATACGTTAATAGGTATGCTCGTTGTTTAATATAAAGCTTAAACAGATTTTAAATTAGTGACATATAGTAAGTCACTATAATTAAATCAGCTAAATAAAAGGCACACTAAAAATGGAAAAATAAGTTATTTTTAAAAAAAAAAATTAAACCGACTTCAAAGAATCTGCACTAAAAAGAGAAAAATCTAAACTAAAAAGTAGAAAATAATACTTTTAAGAACTTTGTTAATTTTGGAGTCGGTGCCAGCCAGGTATTTTGATTATGTTTACAAATTGATAGATTAATCGAATATGTATCTATTTAGAGTTATTTTGCTTTGGCTGGCACCGACTCCAAAATTAACAAAGTTCTTAAAAGTATTATTTTCTACTTTTTAGTTTAGATTTTTCTCTTTTTAGTGCAGATTCTTTGAAGTCGGTTTAATTTTTTTTTTTTAAAATAATTTAATTTTAATTGTGCTCAAAGTAACGCAAACTTATTTTATATAATTAGTTAATTGCATGGATTTATCATTACTGGGTGTTATTATAACTAATAACTATGAATAGCTAATGTGTTAGCTGTCCAGTGTTTAATTTAAACAAAAGACGTTCTTCATAACCGTCTCTGTCCTACACATTGACTTGAGTCGGTACCAAGCAAAAATTCGTACACTACGTACTTAGGTACAAGTGTTGTTGGCGTAGCGGCTTACATCGTACCTATGCGGTATTACATGAATTTTTGAAAAGTGTCTTAATTAGATTCTGTAGTGATAAGACACCACTAAAAACACCACATTTGTATTCAATCTATAAATGTTATAAAATTGCATTTAAATTTTGTACATTTTTTTCATTTATTTATTTATTTTACTTATTGTTGATGTGCTGTTACTGAATGCAAAAAACAAAAAAAAAATGAAAAAACTGAAAACTTCGAATTTAATTTTAAAATTTATTTTGTTATTTTATAAACTTTTGCTTTGGCAAAAAACATTCGGAAAATGTTAGTTTTACATTTTCCGAAAGTTTTTTGCCAAAGCTATCTTAATAATATATTTTTAGATTGTTTTTCATATGGAGCAAAATACCCTAATCCGAGTTCAAATCACAATAAAAACCATGTAAATATTTCTTGATTTTAAAATACAACGAACACATTAATAATTATAAAGTGTATTTAAAATAAAGTACGCTTGTTGTAAGTCGACGACAGGTGGCGTTACCGATACCCAGTGGCGTAACTATACTATATGAGGCCCGCGGCAAATCCTTCGGATGGAAATCTTGGAAAATAGTCACGTTAGAATTTAATTTTAATAAACCACTTAATATTATGTAAGTAGCTACCCAAAACTATTAATAATATTGCGTGCATTTCAGTTAAATATCTAATAAGTTTTATTTTCAAGATCATTATACAAATATTTATAATGAAATAACAATTTACTTTTAATATGATTTTATTTATTTTATTTTTTTATTTTATTAGGGCGAGCGAAGCGAGACCTAACACTATCCCACAAGCTGAGTAACTTGTGGTACACTTTACTAAAAAACTATTACACCTGTAGATTTGTGCTTTAACATAGTAATTTAACTTCATATCTACACTCTGATTTTTAATTCGACGGAATTCTGATATTTCAGAAGTGTTGCCAAAATTCAAAAATTGCCAATAAAAACAGAAAGCATTTTAGCAAAATAAAAATAAACCTTTCTGGAATTTAAAGTTTTAATGAGAAAAACTAAGACTTAAAAAATATTAATAACTGTAAAATGGTAATTAAATTTTTTTATCATATTATTGCATGCATTTAATCCATGGGCTGCAAATATTTTTTAGGACAACCTCTTAATTTGTAAAATCTTCGCTTTTTGTTAGAACCAATATAACAAAAATATTTACGCCGCGTCATATCCAACCAATCTCACTTGTCACTGTTGTTGCGAAACTGTTTGACAGTTTGCTTAACGTTCAGTTTGATGAACATATACATTTACATGATAATCAGTTTGGCTTTAGGCCAGGTCTGTCAACAGAATCAGCAATTTTATGTCTAAAGCAAACTGCGAAGTATTACTCAGTTAGGCAAACGCTTATTTATGCCTGTTTCCTTGACCTTAGCAAGGCTTTTGACTTGGTCAATTACGAGGAAAAAGTGTGTAAAAAATTGTAAGGAAAAAGTGTAAGAGTACAAAAGTTTTCGATCTTTTTATTACCTACAACTTTGCTATTTGACTTTGATGGGTTTCATCCTACTATTATTATTTTTTCACTTTTTATTATTTTTAAAGGCTTCTACCCTGGTCTATATGAAAATTATATAATACTGTAAAACACATACAACAATACTTGGCATTAAAAAAGTCACTTTTTCTGGTAATTTATTACATATACAGATATCACTAAAATTATATATTTTTGAACGTGAATAATGTCCATAAATAAAATAAATATCTCATTGCTTGAAATGATTTATTTGTTGCAATATACCTAAAACATCAATAAATACATTTTTTTTATTTTAAATGAGCATGCCGCAACCGCATCCAGTACGAGCGTAAGGTCCGGCGAGAGGTGCGCCGAAGCCGGTCGCTCCCATTCCGTAGCCGAAAGCTCCAGCGCGATAGCCAAGAGCGTCAAAAGCGTATGGAGTAGCACCACACGCGGCGGCGCTTTCCTCCCGCAACATGGCGACTTCTCCGTTACCTGCACCGAAAGCGACTGCACCAGCACCAGCAGTTGGCAGAGCACCTTCCAGTGCTACGGTTCCTAAGAAAGGCAGAGCTCCAGCGACCGATAGAGGTCCTTCGTATATATTTTCCGATATAAGGGAAACTCCGCTTGGGGGAATGGCCGATGCGCTAGAAGTTGGAAGAGCACCGCCATTGGAAGCGGCAGCAGCAGCAGGTCCATATGGACCAGCAGCAAGTCCGTATGTACCAGAGGCCAGTCCGTATGGACCAGTGGCAAATCCGTATGGACCATCGGCAAGTCCGTATAGACCATCTGCCAATCCAAATGAACCATCATTGTAGAGGCCACTGAAAGGACCAGCATATACCAAAGAACCCGCGCAGGGAGCAGCAATCTCAGCTAGCGGTGCCGCAGCCAAGCGTGAGCCCGTACAATATCCAGCAATCGACTAAATAAAATAAAAATAATAAAAAAAAAGTCATTATAATATTATGAGTATGCTCATTTTACTCGTTTACTTACTTATACAATAATATTTAAACATGTTAGTACAACACCTATGACTTTACTCACTTGGATCATCAGCGCTTGAGCGCAGAACAAAAGGATAGCCTTGACCATCATGTTCACTGTTCCAATACAGAATCAGAATGCTGGAGTATTAGAAACATTAGCTTTTATACTATTTCAATAAGAACAAACTATCTATCAGTTTGAATTTCTGGAAGTTAATTGTAATTAGTGTAACAACCGTACGTGACATTTGCAACATTATTATTAGGTTATCAGAAGAAATATATGAATGGAAACAATATTATACACATGTAATATAGTGAAACTAGCGATTTATCCTCGCTCCGCTTGGGTTTATTCCTAGATTACTCAGTGATGATATTTTTTTATTTCTTCTTGCATTAAAAAGTATACTACTCGTATATTATGTTGACACGGCTACAGCTTGTTTCATACCAAAGATAAAAACTTGTTCAATGGTTCTCTCACGATGTGGTCACAGACTCACAGACTCCGCTCCTAAGAGTATATCTACGAGTAAAATAATAATTTATGCAACAAGATTTTACAAAAAATATTTTATGAACAGTCTCTTTCAGTAATTAATTCAAAAGTTGGTATTTCAACGGATCTTACGAGGCATTTCATAAATACAAACAAGTTGCTATAATATCACGTAGGATATTACGAAAACGTTATCTAAATATAACACATTAGGTTGTATATAAGGGTCAATACTCATATTGTTGATATTCTGTACTTGTCCTCGTCGACTACAAACTCACCAACATGTCCATCTTCGCCTTAGTATTACTCTGCCTCCAAGCTTGCTTGGTTCAGGTAAGCATCTTGATTTAAATACCTTCTATGTATTTAGCTATTCTAATTTTAATTTGGGAACATTATTTAGTAAGTAATTTCATATTTCTAGAATGCGTACAGCCAGTGGTGTGGCGCTGCACCAGCCTTAGCTCCCGGCGCGTTTGCTGAACCCTTCGGATTTGGCTACGGCTACGGCATGGGCTTCGCTGCTCCCGGTGCTTACGCTCTGGGCGCCTATGGCCTGGCTGCCCCTGGCTTAGCCCCTTATTCCCTTCCCTCAGCAGCTGGTGCTTACGGAGGTGAGGGTATCGGCGATGTAGCGATCATCGGTGAGATGCCAGTTGCTGGCACCACTGTCATTGGTGGACAAGTGCCCATCCTAGGCGCTGTAGAGTTTGGAGGTGCCGTGCCAGCCGCTGGGGCTGTTACTATTGCTGGGAGCTGCGGCTGTGGAGCTAACAGAGCTTACTTTTACTAATCACTTTGCATAAATGATGGATTACAGTTATTTTTAAAAATAAAATTGAACAAATAATAAGGATATTGGTAATTGGCTTTTAATTGTTCCTACTCATCGAAAAAGACCCCAGGGTCACCACACTTGACTTATTTTTTCATGAACCAAATGTATGGGATTAAGTATTAAAGTATGTAGTTAAAATATATGCGTAACCGCCAGTGGATAATGTAATGGCAGACCTGAATCGGTCATTTCTCATGTTCCCACGTAACACGTGTATCTGGAGTGATATTTGGTCCATCCGATTTGTCTGGTTCTTTACAAAAGTATTGAAATAGTTCCCTGAACATCATGTATAAAAGTCGCGACTGGAAGATAAATAGACTACAAGTAAAGTTATTTATTTTTTGATATCTATAAAGCATCTGGCATAAGTTACCTCTCAAAGTCTGGCACTGGCAGTATTGGTTATAAAAATTCAAAAAAATTCAAAATATTTTATTCAGCATGAAATTATTACAATTTTTTACTGAACGTCATGAGTCTACTACCAGTTCGGAAGGAAGAAACCACTGACCTGAGAAGAACTGGCGAAAGAAACTCAGCGGGACTAATATATATTTTTTTTGTGTTTTTATTGTCTTAGTGTTATTTTCTTTTTTTTAATTAAATTGAAATTAACAATACTTCTATAGGTTGAAACAGCCTGGTGGCGATCACATCATTTCCAAGGCGTACTATCTTCTAAAAAATCGTTAATCGTATAATATCCTTTAGTACACAAACGTTCTTTCACAATTTTTTTAAATTTGGCAATAGAAGCTTGTTGAACGTTTTCTGGGATCCTGTTGTATAAGCGTATACATTGTCCATAAAAAGAATTACTGACTCGGCGTAAGCGAGTCACAGGCATTACAAGTTTATTTTTACTCCTAGTGTTAATACTATGCATGTCGCAGTTCCTGGGAAATTCGTGTATGTTTTTATGAACATATAAAACATTTTCGTACACGTACTGAGAAGCAACAGTCAATATTTTTATTTCTTTAAACTTATCTCTTAATGATACTCTAGGGCCTAAACTATAAATTGCACGAATAGCTCTTTTCTGCAGGACAAAAATTGTATTAACGGTAGCTGCATTTCCCCATAATAAGATACCATATGACATAATACTATGAAAATAACTAAAGTATACTAAGCGAGCTGTATCTACGTCAGTAAGAAGTCAAATTTTTTTAACCGCGAACGCTGCAGAGCTAAGCCTTTTCGCTAGCTCCTCAATATGGAGATCCCACTGCAGTTTCGAATTTATGATAATTAGGAATTTAGTAGACTGTACCGGTTTTAACATTTCTCCGCCTAATACTACACCATTATCAAGAAGTTTAACATTAGGTGTTGTGAATTTTATTATTTTTGTTTTTTTGTTATTTAATAATAAATTATTCGAATCAAACCAATAGACAACCTTTGAGAGAGCATCGTTTACATCGTCGTACATATGTAAATTACGTTTTACCTTAAAAATAAGTGAAGTGTCATCAGCGAACAATACTATCTCATGTTTGTCCTGCACAAAAAATGGCAAATCATTTATGTAAACTAGGAAGAGAAATAGGCCAAGAATATAGCCTTGTGGAACCCCCATATCTAACGGAGCCCCAGGGGATCTCTTACCATTTACATCAACCTTCTGTATTCTATTACTCAGATAGGAATTCAGGAGGTCGAGTGCCTTATTTCTAATCCCATAATGATGCAGTTTCCTGATCAACGTCACGTGATGCACACAATCGAAGGCCTTTGATAAGTCACAGAATATCCCAAGAGCATCCTGCGACCTCTCCCATGCCTCAAAAATATTTTTAACTAGCTCAACACTAGCATCTGCTGTGGAGCGACCTTTTGTGAAGCCAAACTGTTTCTTATAAAGTAGATTGTGTGCATTAAAATGCGATAACATTTGCCCGAGTATGATTTTTTCAAAAATTTTACTAAATGTTGGGAGTACTGACATAGGTCTAAAGTTATTAGGGTCTAGGGTACTACCTGATTTAAAAATTGAAATAACTTACTGTGTTTCATTAGATCAGGAAACACACCACGTTCTATACAGCCATTAAATATAGTAGCTAAATGAGGTGCAACAACATCAATTACCGAACTAACCACTTTAACAGATATACCCCATAGATCAGCTGTTTTCTTGATGTCCAGGCTTCTGAAGGCTACCATTATATCTTTGGGGTTTACAGGTTTAAATTTAAATATTGCATTACATTCTTTAACGTTTTCCCTTAACAAAAATTCTGCAATGTCTGGAGACGAATTAAGAGATTGCGTTGTTGATAGTGGAATGTCAGTGAAAAATTTTTCAAACTCAGATGCAACTTCTCGTTCTGAGGTAATAAAATTATCATTATTATTTAATTTAAAATCGAAGCTGCGATCTGTGACTCTTCCACTTTCACAAGCAATTATGTTCCATGTCATTTTGATTTTATTTTGCGCATTTCTTATTTTGTCTTTAATATACAAGGATTTTGCCGTGTAACATATTCTTCTAAACATTTTTGAGTAGGCACTTACAAAAGAAGCAAACGATACACTATGATTATAGACTCTTTCACTGTACAATTCGTATAGCCTTTGCCTGCTCTTGCAAATGCCAGGAGTTGCCCATTCACCAAATGTCAAGAGACCCCCTGAATTGACTGTTTTAGAAGTGAATATTGTAGAAAATTCAGTTTTTACTAATTTAAATAAAGAGTTATATAAGTAGTTGGGGTCATTAATGTATGATAAATACGGAAGCTTAGCCACAATACTACCTCTAAACTTCTCCATACGTGTAGTATTTATAAGGTATAAAAGTCTATTTTAAAATATTTTTGTTGACATTTAATAAAGAATAAGAAAAGGAAGCTAACTGGCCACAATGGTCAGAGCTTAATTTATTAATAATAGCTTTAGAATATGGTTTACAATTTGTATATTAATGTTTAACCATATTCTCTAAAACATACGTAAAAATAGTTAAATATATCATTGCTATAATTTATAAAAATCATAACTGGGTGACTGACGCGTTAAGAAAAGTGAATACTATTTTTATTTAACTCTAGCACTGGAAGAGAGAGAGCAAGAGATACTCTTGATTGGTCGTGTCGGCCCAAACGAGCTCTCGACACGATTGGCTTATTTATTGTTGCTCAGTATATTGACGACATGTTTGGCTCAGTCGGTAGAGACCCTACTTTCTGCGCCAGTGGTCGCGGGTTCGAGTCGTGCATTTGTTGAGCACGAATGTTTGTACTCAAGTCATGGGTGTTTATATTTATAATATGTATGTATTTATAATTTATACTAGCGACTCACCCTCGCTTCGCTCGGGTTCGTCCCCATACGTATAGTTATATAGTTTAAAAATGACGTAACACATGTTTTGAAGTTTGGTTTGAAATAAGTAAATTGTTTTTCTTAAGGCTTAAGCCTTATCTACGCCATTTTCGTGAAGTTGCAAATAGTAGAAAAATGATATGTTGTAAAGAAGTTTCACTTCTTACCTGTGTACTCTTCGTTTTTCCTACAAAGGTAGAATAAGACGAAAGATAAAATTTTTGAAAAGATTATTATCTGGTTACGCCAAAGAAGTATAACTTCTAAGGCGTGTACACACACACACACATTTTTTTTAAAACGAGTCTAAAAGTCTGGTAGTGCCATGCTTGTTACCTTCGGGTAGCAGCCGAATGGGCCGGCACGCCCCGTATAGTACCACTCTGTCACAGGAGACCGGCGTGAAGTGGCAGCTATGCTGTCGCGTTTCGTCCGGTAAGTGAGAGTCCGGGAGGCCCACTCCCCATCCCTCTTCCCGTCCTTCTCACTCCTCCTTCTCTCCCTCCCTTTCCTGAAAGGCCGGCAACGCATCTGCAAGCCCTGTGGTGTTGCAGATGTCCATGGGCGGAGGTGATCACTTACCAGCAGGTGAGCCTCCTGCCCGTTTGCCCCCTTTGTCCCATAAAAAAAAAAAGAATTCTCTGAGTATTTCAGCCCTTAATATTAACCACAAGTGGTTTCCTAAACCTTTCCCATTTAAAATACACGTAAACTTTAGTATTATAATTTTATTAATAGTTTGTAATAAACGCTATAATATTTGTTCAAAGTGAGATTTTATAAGGATGTAATACTCGACAAAAGTGCACATAGCTATTAAAAATTAAATTGATAATAATTCTCAAAAATTCCATTCCATTAAAAAGTCAATCATTTAAAGGATTTTTTTAGAAAACTAAATTTTCTACAACTTTGTCATTTATGTTTCAAAAAATATCAAGGTTTTAGTATATTTTATATGGGAAGCCTTTCCACTTTAATATTTCCCATTATAGTACAGTGGTTTCTTATCATAGAGCTATCTAGCTGGTGAGGTAGATAATGTAAGCCATCGGTCCTTATAAATATATTTAATTTGGGCCTACTTGGTTTAAATTTAGAAGCCCAATGTTACAGAATTCATACTTTTCATACATATTATATACATATCGGAAAATTTTCACATTTGCCTCAACTTGCTCCAAAAACTATAATTTCCTGTCTAAGGTTGAGATGTGTTTTTAACTTATTATTCGTACCTTTCTCTAATAATAATATCTGCTTTACTGCGTTACATGAAAATTATATAATACTGTTTAACACACACAACAATACCTGGCCTTTAAGGCCAAGTATTGTTGTGTGTGTTAAACTAAGTCACTTATTCTGATAGTGTATTACATACAGACGTCACTAAAACTATATATTTTTGAACGTGAATAATTCTCATAAATAAAATAAATATCTCATTGCTTGAAATGATTTATTTGTCGCAATATCCCAAAAACATTAATAAATATATATTTTTATTTTAAATGAGCATGCCGCAACCGCATCCAGTACGAGCGTAAGGTCCGGCGAGAGGTGCGCCGAAGCCGGGCGCTCCCATTCCGTAGCCGAAAGCTCCAGCGCGATAGCCAAGAGCGTCAAAAGCGTATGGAGTAGCACCACACGCGGCAGCGCTTTCCTCCCGCAACATGGCGACTTCTCCGTTACCTGCACCGAAAGCGACTGCACCAGCACCAGCAGTTGGCAGAGCACCTTCCAGTGCTACGGTTCCTAAGAAAGGCAGAGCTCCAGCGACCGATAGAGGTCCTTCGTATATATTTTCCGATATAAGGGAAACTCCGCTCGGGGGAATGGCCGATGCGCTAGATGTTGGAAGAGCACCGCCATTGGAAGCGGCAGCAGCGGCAGGTCCATATGGACCAGCAGCAAGTCCGTATGTACCAGAGGCAAGTCCGTATGGACCAGTGGCAAATCCGTATGGACCATCGGAAAGTCCGTATAGACCATCTGCCAGTCTGAATGGACCATCATTGTAGAGGCCACCGAAAGGACCAGCATATTGCAAAGAACCCGCGCAGGGAGCGGCAATCTCAGCAAGCGGTGTGGCAGCCAAACGCGATCCCGTACAATATCCAGTAATTGACTAAAGAAAATAAACATAATAATAAAGTCATTATATAAACATAAGTATACTTATATAGTAATATTTAAATGTGTAATAATGTGGAACACCTATGATTTTACTCACTTGGATCATCAGCGCTTGAGCGCAGAACAAAAGGATAGCCTTGACCATCATGTTCACTGTTCCAATACAGAATCAGAATGCTGAGTAGTAGGAAGTATTAGCTTTTATACTATTTTAATAAGAAAAATCGATTTATCAGTTTGAGTTACAGAAAGGTAATTGTAATTTGTGTAAGTTCGTACGTGACATTTTCGACATTATTATTATTAGGTTATCAGAAGAAATCCATGAATGGATGCAATATTATACACATATGTAATATAATGAAAATATAATGAAACTAGCGATTCATCCTGGCTCCGCTTGGGTTTATTCTTAGATTACTTAGAAACGATATTTTTTTATTTCTTTTTGCATTCTTCTTCTCGAGTATAAACTCGCGTAATACTCACACTACACTCCCTAGCCTGTCCCTAGGTATATTTTTACGGGTAGAAGAGATTTTTCAGAGATTATATTATATTTTCTCGTAGTAAACAGTATTCTATATTTTGCTCTTGTCTTTGTTAGCTTTTGTCATACCTTTGATAGAAACTTGTACAGTGGCTTTTACATGATGCGATCACAGATAGATAACTATCTGCTTCTTCTGCTTCCGCCACTGTAATAATAAAAAAATCTCATCAAGTGCGAGTCGGACTCGCGCACGAAGGGTTCCGTATCTTTATCTTTAACAATTAGGTTTTGATTCCATTGCAAGTAGTTGCGAGTTTCAAAATACGCGGCTTAAATTACTGCTTCTTTTGATTGCGTTAATACAAAAGTAAGTTTTTTTTACATCCTTAAGGTATTATAGATTTATAAGGGTTAGTTAGTTTAAAAATGTTTTTATTATAATATGATGTAACTAAAAATTTATACTTTTCGCAATTTTTCCTTTATATGTGCTATAAAACGTTCGTACCAAATTTCAAGATTCTGAGCTTACGGGAAGTACCCTGTAGGTTTTGGTTCCCTTGTGAGAGTCGAAAATTTGCATAAATGGCCGTATCTTTTGATTGCGTTGGCCTGGAAGTTTGCTTTTATTACAGCACCAAGGGTCAGTAGACTTGGGTATTTGATGTGAATTTCAGCTTGATACCTTCACGCGTTTCTGAGAAAAAGGGTCTTGACTGACAACGAGTGATCATATAAGGGTTCCGTTTTTTCCTTTTTAGGTACGGAACCCTAAAAAAGACTAATGCAATGAGATTTTTCAAAAAATGTTTAATGTATAGACTCTCAGTTATTAATTTGAAAGTATTCAAATTAATCGTTCGAGTTACTTCATAAATATAAACAAGTTGCTATAAAATCACGTAGGATATTACGAAAGAGTTATCTAAATATAGGACAAGTGTAGTATATAAGGGACAAGACTCATTTTGTTAACATTGTGTAAACATAGCAACATGTCCATCTCCGCCTTTGTATTACTCTGCCTCCAAGCTTGCTTGGTTCAGGTAAGCATCGTGACTTAAATACCTTTTATGTATTTCCCTTTTCAAATTTTTATTTGGGAACATTATTTAATGAGTAATTTCATATTTTTAGAATGTGTACAGCCAGTGGTGTGGCGCTGCACCAGCTTTAGCTCCCGCCGCGTTTGCTGAACCCTTCGGATTTGGCTACGGCTACGGCATG
Organism: Boloria euphrosyne; assembly: GCA_951802675.2. Lineage (NCBI taxonomy): Eukaryota > Metazoa > Arthropoda > Insecta > Lepidoptera > Nymphalidae > Boloria > Boloria euphrosyne. The sequence goes on along the minus strand of OX637898.1, from coordinate 167,031 downwards.
GGCCTCGCTGCTCCCGGTGCTTACGTTCCGGGCGCCTTTGGCCTGGCTGCCTCTGGCTTAGCCCCTTATGCCCTTCCCTCAGCAGCTGGTGCCTACGGAGGTGAGGGTATCGGCGATGTAGCGATCATCGGTGAGATGCCAGTTGCTGGCACCACTGTCATTGGTGGACAAGTGCCCATCCTGGGCGCTGTAGAGTTCGGAGGTGCCGTGCCAGCCGCTGGGGCTGTTACTATCGCCGGGAGCTGCGGCTGTGGAGCTAACAGAGCTTACTTTTACTAAAAACTTTGTATAAATGATGGATTACAGTTATTTTGAAAAATAAAAGTGAATGAACCATAAACATATTGGTGGTTGTCTTTTAATTATAATTAAACTCTTAACTCGTTCTAAACTAACTTGACTAATTTATATTTAGTAACTTTTAACAACTTTTGTTAAAATTTAATGACGAGTTCATACTATATTTTACTGGCCAAATCAGGAAATGATAAGATATAATATCTCAAGAATAATTATAATACGAATAGACATTCATTCCTATTTTGTAACTAGCAATTCCCACGGCTTCGCCCGCGTTCTAATCACTATTAAAAATAGAAATTGGTAGAACGTTGAAAATTCTCCGCTTCTTGTAAGAGCTATTAGCTAAACAGTAGGCAAGACGGTGCAGGGTAGGGTCGGCGATTGCATCAAGCGAAGCAGCACTTAACCTACTAAAGTATCTTGAGTAATTCACATCATAATTCTAATAGGATACAAGAGTTCAGTTGCGCACGTCAAGTGCTAGAATAAAACATATAGTTTAGTTTTACTGCCGTTCTTTAATTTTAATTTTATTCAAACTTACTTAAACTTATTTTATATAATTAGTTAATTGCATGGATTTATCATTACTGGGTGTTATTATAACTAATAACTACTACTAAAATTCTTCATTCCACATATAAGTAACTATACAAACGTATGTTTGTATAGTTACTTATTTTATTCTTTTTATTTTATTAAGTCAATTGCTGGATACTGTACGGGCTCGCGCTTGGCTACCACGCCGTTAGCTGAGATTGCCACTCCCTGCGCGGGTTCTTTGGCTTATGCTGGTCCTTTCGGTGGCCCCTACAATTATGGTCCATTCGGACTGGCAGATGGTCTATACGGACTTGCCGATAGTCCATACGGATTTACCACTGGTCCATACGGACAATGGCGGTGCTCTTCCAACATCTAGTGCATCGGCCATTCCCCCGAGTGGAGTTTCCCTTATATCAGAAAATATATACGAAGGACATCTAGCGGTTGCTGGAGCTTTGCCTTTCTTAGGAACCGTAGCATTGGAAGGTGCTCTACCAACTGCTGGTGCTGGTGCAGTCGCTTTCGGTGCAGGTAACGGAGAAGTCGCCATGTTGAGGGAGGAAAGCGCCGCCGCGTGTGGTGCTACTCCATACGCTTTTGACGCTCTTGGCTATCGCGCTGGAGCTTTCGGCTACGGAATGGGAGCGCCCAGCTTCGGCGCACCTCTCGCCGGACCTTACGCTCGCGCTGGATGCGGTTGCGGCATGCTCATTTAATCAAAACTTATCCTTACCTTAACCTTACCAGCTCATTAGATTCTTTGTATATTGCATTAATAGACCAGGGTAGAAGCCTATAAAAATAATAAAAAGTGAAAAAAATAATAGTAGGATGAAACCCATTGTAAAAGGAGGGGAATATTATAAAAATGAAAGGAAAAATAAATTACGGGCGATCTGAGGTCGGGAAGGGGGTAGGGGGGTGTTTTAAGGGTAAAAAACTGTTTATCTCGATTTCCAGCAAAACTACAAGTCCTATGGAGAAAAGTTAAATGGCAATGTTGTAGGTAATAAAAAGATCTAAAAGTTCTGTAAATATACTTTTTTCACATAACCTCAAAATTTATGTGAAAAATTCAAAACACCAAGTTTTTGGTTTTTTATTTCTATCTTTTACAAAAAGAAAATATTTTTCACGAAATTTGGTGAAAACTTACCTTTTTATGTCCTAGATACACTGTAATTATTTTTATTTAAAATATTTATTTTTTTCCCCTTATTTTGACTTTATATCGAAAAAGCACCCTAGTTTTCAATCGAAAATTCTCCCGTCAAAATATTTGCTTTTTAAAAAAAGTCGGTAAGCTTTATATTAGTTCAAATTTCTACTTTCTGATGGTGTAAAAAAATATATACATTACCATAGTACATTTTCTCAGAAAAACTGCTACAAAGTAATAAGTAGTAAGGTCCAGACCCTCCTAGCCATTTCCACTTCTCTATGAAATACCTTTTGATGGCCTAACTTTTTCCGTAGGTCACTCAGGTACATAAGTTATCTTAAAATAGCCATAAATAGGCATCTACACATATAATTTAAAAAAGATACTACAACTTTGTCAAAATGGAAGTGTCTTGGTCTAACTACCTGTTACTTTGTAGCAGTTTTTCTGAGAAAATTTACTATAGTAATGTATATATTTTTTTACACCATCAGAAAGTAGAAATTTGAACTAATAAAAAGCCTACCGACTTTTTTTAAAAAGCAAATATTTTGACGGGAGAATTTTCGATTGAAAACTAGGGTGCTTTTTCGATATTAAGTCAAAATAAGGGGAAAAAATAAATATTTTAAATCAAAAAAATTACAGCGTATTTACAACATAAAAAGGTAAGTTTTCACCAAATTACGTGAAAAATATTTTCTTTTTGTAAAAGATAAAAATAAAAAACCAAAAACTTGGTGTTTTGAATTTTTCACATAAATTTTGAGGTTATGTGAAAAAAGTATATTTACAGAACTTTTAGATCTTTTTATTACCTACAACATTGCCATTTAACTTTTCTCCATAGGACTTGTATTTTTGCTGGAAATCGAGATAAACAGTTTTTTACCCTTAAAACACCCCCCTACCCCCTTCCCGACCTCAGATCGCCCGTAATTTATTTTTCCTTTCATTTTTATAATATTATCTTCCTTTTGTAGTGGGTTTCATCCTACTATTATTTTTTTTGGATTCAAAAATTATCGACATTGGTCTATAAATAAATCAATTTAAGCAATGAGATATTCTTTTTTTCTGAAATCTATTCACGTTCAAAAACATATAATTTTATTGACTTTTGTAAGGCCAGATATTGTTGTGTATGCTTAACAGTATTATATAAATTTCTTGTTACGCAGTGAAGCAGATATTATTTACTAGAGAAAGGTTCAAATAATAAATTAAAAACACTTCCAACCTTAGACTGGATATTTTAGTCTTTGGAGCAAGTTGAGGAAAATGTGAACATTTTCCGATATGTATACAATATGTATGAAAAGTATAAATTCTATCATATTGGCTTCTTTTAAACCAAATATGCCCAAATTAAAAATATTTGCATGGACCGATGACTTACATTATCCACTTTACCATCAGATCAGCTCTATGATGCCAAACCACTGTACTATCAGCGGAAATATTAAAGTTTAAACATTTCCCATATAAAATATACTAAAAGACGAACGAACGGAATACTTCTGAGACGCATTTATCATATATGCTATCATATTAATTCAAAATAAGATTTACTCGAAGTGAAGTGCTCCACGGAAGTGCCCATTGCGCTGTAGCTGTAATGTACAGGTCACTAAAACAATTTTTTTGGGAATATTTCTTTCAAGTTACAGTGACATAAATTGTTTTATTAATAAAAGAATCCAAATGACAAACTTGTAGAAAAAATAATTTACTACAAAAAATCCTGTAAAGTGAAAGACTTTTTAAAAGAAAGAAGTTTTTGAGAATTATTAATTTCATTCTTTCATGATGACGAAAAGCTACGGCGCAATGTGCACTATTGTCAAGTATTTCATTCTTATAAAAACAAATTTTGAATAATGATAGCGTTAATTACGCAACCAATAAGATAGCGTTTATTACTAAATATTTAAAAAAAATATATCAAAGTTTACGTGTATTTCAAATGGGCAAATTTTCCAGCCTCTAGGAAAGCACTCAGGCTTAGTACTTACTGTGAGTAAACGCCAGCGTTTTACCGCGGGCTTGAAACCGCAAAAAAAAGTAACACATAGCTTTCTATACAAGCGCACGCATTAGCGACTTTTTCAGTGAATGATTCTAAAAACGTAACTTGCTACGTTTTGACCGCGGTTTTAAAATGTGAAACGATGAAACAAAAATAAAATTAAGCAAAACGCCAGCCGCAGTGCGTGTTGATACGCGGTTTCGCATTTTCAGCTATTCGTAAACCACTTGCGATTAATCGCAGTGCTTACTAAGCCTTAGGGCTCAATTTTTTAGGGAATTTAGACACGTTTTAAATAAAATTCAAGTATAAGAGTGAACAAAAAAATAATAGTTTAACACTAGCTGCAGATTTGCTACATGTATGTATGTCTCCGACTGCGTAAGCTATATGTCTTCAGCCCTTTTAACATCCCACTGCTGGGGATGGGCCTCTCTCAGTACGAGGGGGATCAGGCCATAGTCCACCGCGCTGGCCTAATGTGGGTTGGCGGACTTCACATGTCTTTCGAAAACTTGCTAGGTTTCTTAGACATACAGGTAATCAGGATAGAAATGATCCGCACATAAAAATAACAGAGGTGAGAGACCCGGATTTGAACCAGCATCACTCGGTTATCTACTGCCTATAAACTATATGATTCTTCGTCAATTATTCTCATGACACCCACACGAGGATGTGACGCCTAGAAGATGGTAAAAATATTTTATTTATCTTTAAAACAGGTTCTGCTATTGACAAATTGAGAATTAATATTCCCTAATCCGTGAATATCTAATATCATCATTTTCTGAATTGGCCAAATTCTTGTATTAAATTTTTACAAAACATATTAAAACTACTGCATTACTTACGACACTTTATCGACCAAGGTCCGGTCAAGGACCGCCAGCCTTTACTTATTTTCTCAAGAAACAAAAGTACGAGATTATAAGTAAGTTAGTACTTAGAATGTACGCGTACCCGCTCGTTTAGGCCGACGACCAATCAAGAATATCTTTTGCTCTCTCTCTCTCTCTCTCTCTCTTCCGGTGCTAGAGTTAAGAAAAAATAGTATTCACTTTTCTTAACGCGTCAGTCACTCAGTTATGATTTTTATAAATTATAGCAATTATATATTTAACTATTTTTACGTATGTTTTAGAGAATATGGTTAAACATTAATATAACCAATACTGCCAGTGCCAGACTCGTTCCTTCTACGGTAACTTATGCCAGATGCTTTATAGATATCAAAAAATAACGTAACTTTACTTGTAGTCTATTTATCTTCCAGTCGTGACTTTTATACATGATGTTCAGGGAACTATTTCAATACTTTTGTAAGCAACCAAACAAATCGGATGGACCAAATATCACTTCAGATACACGTGTTACGTGGGAACATGATAAATGACCGATTCAGGTCTGCCAGTACATTATCCACTGGCGGTTACGCATATGTTTTAACTAAATACTTTAATACTTAATCCCATACATTTGGTTCATGAAAAAATAAGTCAAGTGTGGTGACCCTGGGGTCTTTTTCGATGAGTAGGAACAATTAAAAGCCAATTACCAATATCCTTATTATTTGTTCACTTTTATTTTTCAAAATAACTGTAATCCATCATTTATGCAAAGTGATTAGTAAAAGTAAGCTCTGTTAGCTCCACAGCCGCAGCTCCCGGCAATAGTAACAGCCCCAGCGGCTGGCACGGCACCTCCAAACTCTACAGCGCCGAGGATGGGCACTTGTCCACCAATGACAGTGGTGCCAGCAACTGGCATCTCACCGATGATCGCTACATCGCCGATACCCTCACCTCCGTAGGCACCAGCTGCTGAGGGAAGGGCATAAGGGGCTAAGCCAGAGGCAGCCAGGCCAAAGGCGCCCGGAACGTAAGCACCGGGAGCAGCGAGGCCCATGCCGTAGCCGTAGCCAAATCCGAAGGGTTCAGCAAACGCGGCGGGAGCTAAAGCTGGTGCAGCGCCACACCACTGGCTGTACACATTCTAAAAATATGAAATTACTCATTAAATAATGTTCCCAAATAAAAATTTGAAAAGGGAAATACATAAAAGGTATTTAAGTCACGATGCTTACCTGAACCAAGCAAGCTTGGAGGCAGAGTAATACAAAGGCGGAGATGGACATGTTGCTATGTTTACACAATGTTAACAAAATGAGTCTTGTCCCTTATATACTACACTTGTCCTATATTTAGATAACTCTTTCGTAATATCCTACGTGATTTTATAGCAACTTGTTTATATTTATGAAGTAACTCGAACGATTAATTTGAATACTTTCAAATTAATAACTGAGAGTCTATACATTAAACATTTTTTGAAAAATCTCATTGCATTAGTCTTTTTTAGGGTTCCGTACCTAAAAAGGAAAAAACGGAACCCTTATATGATCACTCGTTGTCAGTCAAGACCCTTTTTCTCAGAAACGCGTGAAGGTATCAAGCTGAAATTCACATCAAATACCCAAATCTACTGACCCTTGGTGCTGTAATAAAAGCAAACTTCCAGGCCAACGCAATCAAAAGATACGGCCATTTATGCAAATTTTCGACTCTCACAAGGGAACCAAAACCTACAGGGTACTTCCCGTAAGCTCAGGATCTTGAAATTTGACGAACCAAGGTCTTATAGCACAGATAAAAGAAAAATTGCGAAAAGTATAAATTTTTTGTTACATCATATAATAAAAACATTTTTAAACTAACTAACCCTTTCCTAATGAAGGCGTAGAGGTATTAAATTGAAAGACTTAGGTCTATAATACCTTTAAGATGTAAAAAAAAGCATAATACTATATTAACGCAATCAAAAGAAACAGTAATTTAAGCCGCATATTTTGAAACTCCCAACTATCAATACCTAATTGTTAAAGATAAAGGTACGGAACCCTTTGTGCGCGAGTCCGACTCACTTGACGAGATTTTTTTATTATTACAGTGGCGGTCTTTCTGTCTGTGATCGCATCATGTGAAAGCCACTGTTCAAGTTTCTATCAAAGGTATGACAAAAGCTAACAAAGACAAGAGCAAAATATAGAATACAGTTTACTACGAGAAAATATAATATAATCTCTGAAAAATCTCTTCTACCCGTAAAAATATACCTAGGTACAGGCTAGGGAGTGTAGTGTGAGTATTACGCGAGTTTATACTCGAGAAGAAGAATGCAAAAAGAAATAAAAAAATATCGTTTCTAAGTAATCTAAGAATAAACCCAAGCGGAGCCAGGATGAATCGCTAGTTTCATTATATTTTCATTATATTACATATGTGTATAATATTGCATCCATTCATGCATTTCTTCTGATAACCTAATAATAATAATGTCGAAAATGTCACGTACGAACTTACACAAATTACAATTACCTTTATGTAACTCAAACTGATAAATCGATTTTTCTTATTAAAATAGTATAAAAGCTAATACTTGCTACTACTCAGCATTCTGATTCTGTATTGGAACAGTGAACATGATGGTCAAGGCTATCCTTTTGTTCTGCGCTCAAGCGCTGATGATCCAAGTGAGTAAAATCATAGGTGTTCCACATTATTACACATTTAAATATTACTATATAAGTATACTTATGTTTATATAATGACTTTATTATTCTGTTTATTTTCTTTAGTCAATTACTGGATATTGTACGGGATCGCGTTTGGCTGCCACACCACTTGCTGAGATTGCCGCTCCCTGCGCGGGTTCTTTGCAATATGCTGGTCCTTTCGGTGGCCTCTACAATGATGGTCCATTCGGACTGGCAGATGGTCTATACGGACTTGCCGATGGTCCATACGGATTTGCCACTGGTCCATACGGACTGGCCTCTGGTACATACGGACTTGCTGCTGGTCCATATGGACCTGCTGCTGCTGCCGCTTCCAATGGCGGTGCTCTTCCAACATCTAGCGCATCGGCCATTCCCGCGAGCGGAGTTTCCCTTATATCGGAAAATATATACGAAGGACCTCTATCGGTCGCTGGAGCTCTGCCTTTCTTAGGAACCGTAGCTCTGGATGGTGCTCTGCCAACTGCTGGTGCTGGTGCAGTCGCTTTCGGTGCAGGTAACGGAGAAGTCGCCATGTTGCGGGAGGAAAGCGCCGCCGCGTGTGGTGCTGCTCCATACGCTTTTGACGCTCTTGGCTATCGCGCTGGAGCTTTCGGCTACGGAATGGGAGCGCCCGGCTTCGGAGCACCTCTCGCCGGACCTTACGCTCGTACTGGATGCGGTTGCGGCATGCTCATTTAAAATAAAAATATATATTTATTAATGTTTTTGGGATATTACGACAAATAAATCATTTCAAGCAATGAGATATTTATATTATTTATGAGAATTATTCACGTTCAAAAATATATAGTTTTAGTGACGTCTGTATGTAATACACTATCAGAAAAAGTGACTTATTTAAGGCCAGGGCCTATAGCCAACCGGCATTCGTTATGAAGCGATTCGTTTTCTACAATCGTCATCGCTTAAACGCAGCGTATGCATCTTGAACTTTATATCACTAATAATTGAAATGAATTTACATTGTCTACCATCATCTATTCGTTGACAACAGATCACGTGACATATCTAAGTCATATGTCAAACCCATACATTTTGGACTTTTCTACTATCGCTTTCGCTAATCGATTGTTACATTGTCTAGGCCCTCAGGTATTGTTGTGTGTCAAACAGTATTATATAATTTTCATGTAACGCAGTCAAGCAGATATTATTATTAGAGAAAGGTAAAAACACATCTCAACCTTAGTCAGGAAATTATAGTTTTTGGAGCAAGTTGAGGCAAATGTGAAAATTTTCCGATATGTATATAATATGTATGAAAAGTATGAATTCTATAATATTGGGTTTCTAAATTTAAACCAAGTGGGCCCAAATTAAATATATTTACAAGGACCGATGACTTACATACATCTACCTCACCAGCTAGATAGCTCTTTGATAAGAAAACACTGTTTTATAATCGGAAATATTAAAGTGGAAAGGCTTCCCATATAAAATATACTAAAACCTTGATATTTTTGGAAACATAAATGACAAACTTGTAGAAAATTTAATTTCCTACAAAAAAAAATTCTTTAAAATGATTGACTTTTTAATGGAATGGAATTTTTGAGAATTATTATCAATTTTATTTTTAATAGCTATGTGCACTTTTGCCGAGTATTACATCCTTATAAAATCCCACTTTGAACATATATTATAGCGTTTATTACAAAATATTAAGTAAAAATATATCAAAGTTTACGTGTATTTTCAAACGACTTCCAAAAGGAGGAGGTTATCAATTCGTCTGTATTTTTTTTCAAAGCAAAATAACCCTAGATAGATACATATTTAATTAATCTATCAATTTGTAAACATATTCAAAATACCTGGCTGGCACCGACTCCAAAATTAACAAAGTACTTAAAAGTATTATTTTCTACTTTTTAGTTTAGATTTATTAAGTTTGGAAGTCGGTTTTTGTTTTTGTGTTATAAATGGGAAAGGTTTAGGAAACCACTTGTGGTTAATATTAAGGGCTGAAATATTCAGAGAATTTATTTTAGACACGTTTTAAAAAAAAGTGTGTGTGTGTGTGTGTACTTATGTACACGCGTTAGAAGTTATACTTCTTTGGCGTAACGAGATAAAAATCTTTTCAAAACTTTTATCTTTCATATTATTCTACGTTTGTAGGAAATACGACACTAACAATAGAAAAAACTAAAATGTTGACTATAGCTAACTTCAGGGTGTCGGTTTTTCGTGACGGTGTGCGCGCGCATCGTAACTCTCATCATTTTACTCTAACGCTCCAAAAGTAGTACAACTTCAATAAAATTCTGTAATAAGAGTGACCAAAAAAAGAGTTTTACTCTAGCTGTATGTATGTCTCCGACTTGCGTAAACCATATGATTCTTCGTCAATTATTCTCATAACACCCACACGAGGATGTGACGCCTAGAAGATAGGTAAAAATATTTTATTCATCTTTAAAACAGCTACTGCTATTGACAAATTGAAAATGAACGTTCCCTAATCCGTGAATATCTAATATCATAAGTTTCTGAATTGGCCAAATTCTTGTATTAAATTTTATATTTTTTTTTTAAACTGCTACATTAGTTACGACACTTTATCGACCAAGGTCCCAAGACCGCCGAATCTTACTTATTTTCTCAAGAATCAAAAGTGCGGGATTAAGTAGTATAAATATGTGCTTAGAATGTATGCGTACCCGCTCGTTTAGGCCGACGACCAATCAAGAATATCTTTTGCTCTCTCTCTCTCTCTTCCGGTGCTAGAGTTAAGATGAAAAAACCCACGACGGTTAAAAAATTATTAAAAAAGGATAAAATAATAAAAAAAAACCCGACTTAAAAATAAACGTAATGAGAGATAAAAAAACCAAGAATATCCGTCGGGGGCTGCCATAATATGAACTAGTTTAGAAGGTTTATAGTAACGTGAATAATTAGAGATTTTAAGCGCTATACTTACATCCTTAATGGGTAGGCCGTGCACCTACTGTGAGGACCTTTAGAAGTTAATGATAATACTTATTTTTATTTACGATCAAAATTTATAATAGTGATGACAGCCCCCGACGGATATTCTTGTTTTTTTTTATCTCGCATTACGTTTATTTTTAAGTCGGGTTTTTTTTATTATTTTATCCTTTTTTAATAATTTTTTAACCGTCGTGGGTGTTTTCAAAATTTTTAATTTAATTTTTTATTTTAAACTTTTTATAGAGCATAAATATTATATACAAAATATTATATACATAACGCGCCGCCCCGGGCGTTCGCCCGAATGACCCTATGGAAGATATGGCTCTGCTACAGTAGCATGTACATTAGATAAGTATTTGGAAATAAACTTCTCCCGTGGCTTTGTTGTAATTCAACTCGGTATTATAACGTAGAATGAAAATAAAGTCGAACTAGTAGTTTTTGCGAAAAGTGGCAACATTGATTTGCACAAATAATGTTTGCTGCAGCGCCCCCTGGAGAGTGATCACCGTAATGCCTATCTAAGAACATGCAGGTAGGGCTTAGCTGCAGGCTACTACCGGGGTCCATAGGTGGCGGATCATGGAACGGCTGTGAGATATCACGGCTAGCTGCGTACGCAGTCCCCGACCAAGCAGCGGCAGAGATTGGAGGGTGTAGTGGGTATCTCTTGGGGAAGGGATAGCTTATAAAATACTACATCAGACCCGATGATAACTCTGTGTCATGGCGAGTCAGTGCCGCCAGTAAATAAGCACTCCCCCTGTGCGCGGGCAGCTGCGCGTACAGAAGACTCTAGGGCGCAGGCTGCGGAGGTCACGACGGCCTAGGGTCATCATTGCGACTCTGGAGCAAACAGCGATGCGGAAGGCAACGGAAAACCACCGCATTATTTATTCCCAGGAAAATCATTATGGCAGTACAAAATTTAACAACGGCCCTCAGTCCCCGGCAGACCTTAGATGGTCAGAGGGTGCTAAGAATCCCCGGGTTAGCCATACGGATTGCGACCTGGAATGTGAGGAGTTTATTTGAGGATGGCAAGATGGACAACGCCTTATTGGAGATGGAACGTTTGCGTTTGGATTTTATGGGCATAAGTGAATTAAGATGGATAGGGTCCGGGCAGAGAACAGCGAAAGATTATGTGATCTACTACTCAGGAAGTAGTGATGCTCAATATCACAGACATGGAGTAGCCGTAGTCATAAAAAAGGAATTAAAGTCGTCAGTTCGCAATTTTGTACCGATGTCCGATCGCATCATGCTTCTACAGCTGCACGCCCAACCTGTTAACATCAACATCATCCAGGTGTACGCACCCACTGCTGACAAAAAGAACGATAATGTAGTAGAAGAATTTTATGAACTAATTGAAGAAGTGTTGAAAATTACAAAGAACCATGAAATAAATATCATCTTAGGAGATTTCAATGCTAAGGTGGGCAAAGGTCGGCTCGATGGCGTGGTTGGTGATTTCGGATTAGGAGAGAGGAATGAACGCGGCGATAGACTTGTTCAGTTCTGCCAGGAATACGGTTATGTTATAACGAATACTTTATACAAGTTACCACCAAGAAGACTGTACACATGGACGTCACCCGCTCACAAACCTAGCAATATTGTAAGGAACCAGATAGACTACATTTTAGTAAACCACAGACACAGGAACTGTATAAAATCAGTAAAGACCTACCCTGGAGCCGATATTGGTTCGGACCACAATCCCTTAGTGGCATCTATTAGTGTCAAACTAAAGAAAGTTAGACGTCGAACTACAAGATCTTTGATAGATACGTCCAAGCTCAGGGATGGCGATGTACGTGTGCGATTTCATCTATCCGTCAACAATGAGATGATACGCTTACAGGATTCAGACCCTACACCAACAGATGTAGAAAACACCTGGAGTAAATTCAAAAGTACGATCACAAAAGAAGGTAAAGAAATACTACCGCCAACTACGAGGGTGGCAAAACAAGATTGGATGACTCCAGAGATACTAGGACTTATGAGTTCGAGACGGGAGGTGAAGGGTAACGACGACCAGAAATACAAAATGTTTCAGAATATCATTCGGAAGAAAATAATTGAAGCTAGGGAGAGTTGGTTGTCAGACAGATGTCAGGAAATTGAGCAGTTTGATGCAAAGCATGACTCCTTCAATATGCATAAAAAGATCAAGGAATTACTCGATAACAAGAACACCACCCAAAAACACTTGACTTTGCTAGACGAGGACGGCACATTTGCTACGTCCATCGCTGAGAAGTTGAAAGTTTGGGAAAAGTACATACAAGAACTTTTTCACGATGAACGCATGGATTGCGTCAACATCCAGAAAGATAATTCCGGCCCACCGATCACCAAGGGGGAAGTAGCCAATGCTATTAAGCAAGCTAAGAACGGGAAGGCTGTCGGGCATGACGAAATTCCAGTAGAACTACTGAAGGAATTGGATGAGGGCGGTTTGGTTTACCTGACTCACCTTTTTAACCTAATTTACACCACAGGCACTATACCGATGGACTGGATGAAGTCAACTTTCGTTACTATCCCCAAAACAAACAATCCGAAAAGCTGCAGCGAATATCGCACGATATCACTAATGAGCCACGTGCTAAAGATCTTTCTTAAGATAATACACGCGAGAATATACGCAAAATGCGAAGCTACCCTTTCAAATTCGCAATTCGGGTTTAGATCCGGACTTGGAACACGTGACGCTCTATTTGGGTATCAAGTGCTAGTGCAGAGATGTTGGGACGTCAATCGTGAATTACATATATGTTTCGTTGATTACGAGAAAGCGTTTGATAGAGTAAGACATCACAAACTCATAGGCGTCCTGCAGAACATTGGCATTGACTCTCGGGATTTAATGCTCATTAAAAATTTGTATTGGCAACAAGTGGCCAATGTAAGAGTAGAACACCAGCCTTCTTCTTACGTAGAGATAGTGAGGGGTGTAAGACAGGGTTGTATTCTCTCGCCCTTGCTGTTTAATATATACGCTGAAGCTATTTTCTCTGAGGCTCTCCAGGATCTGCAGGAAGGAATAGTCGTCAACGGCCAGGTCATCAATAATATTCGATATGCTGATGACACCATATTGATAGCCGATAGTCTTATGGGTTTGCAAACACTCGTAGATCGCGTACACGAAACCAGTGTTAAGTATGGTATCAACATAAACTGTAAGTAGACCAAGTACATGACTGTGGGTCGAACACCAGATCCAGCTTCTTCCTTGAACATCAATGGTAACAACCTGGAACGCGTTAACCGATACAGATACTTGGGCGTATTGGTGAATGACAAGGGAGATAACAGCCTGGAAATAAAATGCAGAATTGAACAGGCCCGAAATGCATTCCGAAAAATGGAAAAGATTCTCTGCAATCGCAAGTTAAACCTAAAACTGCGCATTAGGACCGCTCGATGCTACGTGTTCTCTGTGCTTCTATATGGAGCTGAGGCTTGGACCCTGACTAAGGCCATGAGCGACAAATTGGAAGCGTTTGAAATGTGGGTGTATCGGAGAATGCTGAAGATCTCGTGGACACAGCGGGTCCGTAACGAAACGGTGTTGCAGAGAATGGGAAAAAAAAATACAGAGATTCTGACCACAATAAAGACTAGGAAACTCCAATATCTCGGACACTTAATGAGAAACAACAAGTATGACCTTCTCCAACTAATTATACAAGGGAAAATCCAGGGCAGGAGAAGGCCTGGTAGAAGAAGAATTTCTTGGTTGCGAAATCTGCGTGAATGGTACGGAAAAAGTACTAGATCGCTCTTCCGGGCGGCGGTGTCCAAATTGCAAACAGCCGCAATGATTGCCAACCTTCGAAAGGAGACGGCACCATAAGAAGAAGAAAAAGAACATGCAGCAATCTAACCCGAACCCATAACTGAAAACTGCATCAAAATCGGACTAGTAGTTTTGGATAAAAATGGCAACATGTATACATCTATTCATATCATCATATCATCAGTATACACACATCCTCTCACCCCAAACGCATATACCGTCTCCGTTCCGTCGTGGGTAAAAAAATGAATACTATTTTTTTACTTTTCTTAACGCGTCAGTCACTCAGTTATGATTTTTATAAATTATAGCAATATTATATTTAACTATTTTCACGTATGCTTTAGAGAATATGGTTAAACATTAATATAACAAATACTGCCAGTTCCAGACTCCTTCCTTCTACGGTAACTTATGCCAGACGCTTAATAGATCCCAAAAAACAACGTAACTTTACTTGTAGTCTATTTATCTTCCAGTCGTGACTTTTATACATGATATTCAGGGAACTATTTCAATACTTTTGTAAGCAACCAGACAAATCGGATGGACCAAATATCACTTCAGATACACGTGTTACGTGGGAACATGATAAATGACCGATTCAGGTCTGCCATTACATTATCCACTGGCGGGTACGCATACACTACTACTTTAACACTTAATCCCATACATTTGGTTCATGAAAAAATAAGTCAAGTGTGACCCAGGGGTCTTTTTCGATGAGTAGGAACAATTAAAAGCCAATTACCAATATCCTTATTATTTGTTCACTTTTACTATTCAAAATAACTGTAATCCATCATTTATACAAAGTTTTTAGTAAAAGTAAGCTCTGTTAGCTCCACAGCCGCAGCTCCCGGCGATAGTAACAGCCCCAGCGGCTGGCACGGCGCCTCCGAACTCTACAGCGCCGAGGATGGGCACTTGTCCACCAATGACAGTGGTGCCAGCAACTGGCATCTCACCGATGATCGCTACATCACCGATACCCTCACCTCCGTAGGCACCAGCTGCTGAGGGAAGGGCATAAGGGGCTAAGCCAGGGGCAGCCAGGCCAAAGGCGCCCGGAGCGTAAGCACCGGGAGCAGCGAGGCCCATGCCGTAGCCGTAGCCAAATCCGAAGTGTTCAGCAAGCGCGGCGGGAGCTAAGGCTGGTGCAGCGCCACACCACTGGCTGTACACATTCTAGAAATATGAAATTACTTACTAAATAATGTTCCCAAAATAAAATTAGAATAGCTAAATAAATAGAAGGTATTTAAATCAAGATGGTTACCTGAACCAAGCAAGCTTGGAGGCAGAGTAATACGAAGGCGAAGATGGACATGTTGGTGAGTTTGTATTCGACGAAGACAAGTACAGAATATCAACAATATGAGTATTGACCCTTATATACAACTCTAATGTGTTATATTTAGATAACGTTTTCGTAATATCCTACGTGATACTATAGCAACTTGTTTGTATTTATGAAATGCCTCGTAAGATCCGTTGAAATACCAATTTTCGAATTAATTACTGAAAGAGACTGTTCATAAAATATTTTTTGAAAAATCTTGTTACATAAATTATTATTATAGATATACTCGTAGGAGCGGAGTCTATGAGTCTGTGACCGCATCGTGAGAGAACCATTGAACAAGTTTTTATCTTTGGTACGATAAAAGCTGTAGCCGGGTCAACATATACGAGTAGTATACTATTTAATGCAAGAAGAAATAATAAAAATATCATCACTGAGTAATCTAGGAATAAACCCAAGCGGAGCGAGGGTAAATCGCTAGTTTCACTATATTACATGTGTATAATATTGTTTCCATTCATACATTTCTTCTGATAACCTAATAATAATGTTGCGAATGTCACGTACGGTTGTTACACTAATTACAATTAACTTCCAGAAATTAAAATTGATAGATAGTTTGTTCTTATTGAAATAGTATAAAAGCTAATGTTTTCTAATACTCCAGCATTCTGATTCTGTATTGGAACAGTGAACATGATGGTCAAGGCTATCCTTTTGTTCTGCGCTCAAGCGCTGATGATCCAAGTGAGTAAAGTCATAGGTATTGTACACACATATTTAAATATTATTGTATAAGTAAGTAAACGTATGCTCATACTATAATGACATATTTTATTATTTTTATTTTATTTAGTCGATTGCTGGATATTGTACGGGCTCACGCTTGGCTGCCGCACCGCTAGCTGAGATTGCTGCTCCCTGCGCGGGTTCTTTGGCATATGCTGGTCCTTTTTACAATGATGGTCCATTCGGATTGGCAGATGGTCTATACGGACTTGCCGATGGTACATACGGATTTGCCAATGGTCCATACGGACTTGCCGCTGGTACATACGGACTTGCTGCTGGTCCATATGGGCCTGCTGCTGCTGCCGCTTCCAATGGTGGTGCTCTTCCAACGTCTAGCGTATCGGCCATTCCCCCGAGTGGAGTTTCCCTTATATCGGAAAATATATACGAAGGACCTCTATCGGTCGCTGGAGCTCTGCCTTTCTTAGGAACCGTAGCATTGGAAGGTGCTCTGCCAACTGCTGGTGCTGGTACAGTCGCTTTCGGTGCAGGCAACGGCGAAGTCGCCATGTTGAGGGAGGACAGCGCCGCCGCGTGTGGTGCTGCTCCATACGCTTTTGACACTCTTGGCTATCGCGCTGGAGCTTTCGGCTACGGAATGGGAGCGTCCGGCTTCGGCGCACCTCTCGCTGGATCTTACGCTCGCGCTGGATGCGGTTGCGGCATGCTCATTTAAAATAAAAAAATGTATTTATTGATGTTTTAGGTATATTGCAACAAATAAATCATTTCGAGCAATGAGATATTTATTTTATTTATGGACATTATTCACGTTCAAAAATATATAATTTTAGTGACATCTGTATCTAATAAATTGTGACTTTTTTAATGCCAGGTATTGTTGTATGTGTTTTACAGTATTATATAATTTTCATATTATAGAAGAGGGTAGAAGCCTTTAAAAATAATAAAAAGTGAAAAAAATAATAATAGTAGGATGAAACCCTTCAAAGTCAAATAGCAAAGTTGTAGGTAATAAAAAGATCTAAAACTTTTGTACTCTTACACTTTTTCCTTACACTTTTTTACGTACACTTTGTCCTCGTAATTGACCAAGTCAAAGGCCTTGCTAAGGTCAAGGAAACCGGTGTAAATAAGCGTTTGCCTAACTGAGTAATACTTCGCAGTTTGCTTTAGACATAATATTGCTGACTCTGTTGACAGACCTGGCCTAAAGCCAAACTGAGTATCATGTAAATGTATATGTTCATCAAGCTGAACGTTAAGCAAACTGTCAAGCACTTTCGCAACAACAGTGGCAAGTGAGATTGGTTGGATATGACGCGGCGTAAATATTTTTGTTATATTGGTTCTAACAAAAAGCGAAGATTTTACAAATGAAGAGGTTGTCCTAAAAATATTTGCAGCCCATGGATTAAATGCATGCAATAATATGATAAAAAAATGTAATTACCATTTTACAGTTATTACTATTTTTTAAGTCTTAGTTTTTCTCATTGAAACTTTAAATTCCAGAAAGGTTTATTTTTATTTTGCTAAAATGCTTTCTGTTTTTATTGGCAATTTTTGAATTTTGGCAACACTTCTGAAATATCAGAATTCCGTCGAATGAAAAATCAGAATGTAGATATGAAGTTAAATTACTATGTTAAAGCACAAATCTACAGGTGTGATAGTTTTTTAGTAAAGTGTACCACAAGTTACTCAGCTTGTGGGATAGTGTTATGTCTCGTTCGCTCGCCCTAAAAAAACCTATTTAAGAAACTCTATGGCACAATACAGGCTGCGTAACTAGGCTATTCTGTCTATTGAAAATTCTATGGCCCGATCTTAAAACTTTGATGATGTTATAGTCTATAGATACTTTTGCGGAACAGAAAGCTCGTAGAAAATAATTTTATTAATAAAATCTTATTAAAAGTAAATTGTTATTTCATTATAAATATTTGTATAATGAGCTTGAAAATAAAACTTATTAGATATTTAACTAAAATGCACGCAATATTATTAATAGTTTTGGGTAGCTACTTACATAATATTAAGTGGTTTATTAAAATTAAATTCTAACGTGACTATTTTTACTGGGACGCCGGAGGGCTCCATTAGAAGGATTTGCCACGGGCCTCAGATAGTAGGGTAGATGCCCCGGATGCCAGCCCGCTCCTAATATCAGCCTATTGGCCTATTTCATTATATATTAAGGAACCTTATTGTTAGATTTACTCGTGTCGACGTCTAAAAAATACTAAATATTTAGTATAAATTGTTTTCCAAATTTGACGACACTAATATGAGTGTGTCAGTTTTAGTCGTTGATCAAACCATGCGGTAGTGAGAATATCCGCCATTTGCAAAATTTTAACTAAGTTTTGGACCTACAAAAATAAGTTATATTTCGCATTTATTCCTCTACATACTAATTGTGTAACGATTTTAATACTCTTGACGAACTAATTCACAGATTTTTTAATACACGTACGATGTATTTCCTTTAGATTAGTGATAATTGACGATGCTGTAATTAGATACACAAAATGTATGACGTACCGAATATCAACCGGGTAGGCTGGTATTGATTTTGACTGTTTATCAAATTACAGCCGCCTGATATAATTCAGGGGTGTCAGTGTCACAAATATATAAATGTCACAATAGGGAATATACATAAAAAATAATTTTGTTTGAAAAACCCCTTTTTCCAATCTTTATTATCGTCACATTATAATTAAAAGGTATTTTTTTTTATTTCATTATTACTTTAACGCTTTAAATATTGTATCAAAAGTGAACGTTAACGGCGGGAAATCAGAACTTTTTAAGCGCGTCACCATTGGTTAAAACCAAACGTGACGTTAGACGTAAAGACGAAAGATGTAAATGCTATTATTACGTAAGTGTTGGTTTTTAATACTCCTTCTGAAACATACGACATTCATTACTGAATATTAAATAAAACAATCAGACCCTTATACCTTGATCGTAGTTTATTTATAACTACCCCCGCTCTATAAGCACCCCGCGGCTTACGAGTTTTAATTTTTTTGGGCGGAATCCTAATTCTTTTTCTTTATCTTCCAGTGAAAGCCCGTCTTAATCGGTTCTGCTGTTTCTGTAATTAGATTAAAAATTTTATAAATAGTTTGTTTTTCCGTATGAATATCGTATACTTTCATGTGTATTTAGTAAAGAGCTGTTATTTTGACATTACAAACCGGCACATAAATTTTACTTATTTCTATAGAAATAAAAATAAAATTGTAAATTTGACCGTACTTGCAATTAAATATATAAAATAATAAAAAACAGTATAGTATATGTATGCAATGCAAATGCACAAAAAACTCTGATGACATGACCCTAGCCTGGTATTAGGTTAGTATTAGATGGCTGGTATTAGATACACAAAAGGGCGGCATTAGGTACTGGGTGGCTGTAACTAGAGCCATAGGGTCACTTTCGAATTAGCATTTAATTAATGTACCTATATTATTAAATTAATTAATCGAATATCTTTCTTTAATAACATTATTTCATACATATCAAAAGGTACGATTTTTTAAAAAGAAAAAAATGCGCTAAGAGGCTGGTATTCAGGGCATTCACCCTATGGTTACGCCACTGGGTATCGGTAACGACATCTGTCGTCGACTTACAACAAGCGTACTTTATTTTAAATACACATTATAATTAATGTGTTCGTTGTATTTTAAAATCAAGAAATATTTTCATTGTGATTTGAACTCGGATTAGGATATTTTGCTCCATATGAAAAACAATCTAAAAATATATTATTATTAAGATAGCTTTGGCAAAAAACATTCGGAAAATGTTAGAAAGTTTATAAAATAACAAAATAAATTTAAAAATTAAATTCAAAGTTTTCAGTTTTTTTAACTTTTTTTTGTTTCTTGCATTCAGAAACAGCACATCAACGATAAGTAGAATAAATAAATAAATAAATGAAAAAATTTACAAAATTTAAATGCAATTTTATAACATTTATCGATTGAATACAAATGTGGTGTTTTTTAGTGGTGCATTATCACTACAGAATCTAATTAAGACACTTTCAAAAATTCATGTATAGGTACGATGTAAGCCGCTACGCCAACAACACTTGTACCTAAGTACGTAGTGTACGATATTTTGCTTGATACTGACTCAAGTCAATGTGTAGGACAGAGACGGTTATGAAACACCTATGACTTTACTCACTTGGATCATCAGCGCTTGAGCGCAGAACATAGGATAGCCTTGACCGTCATGTTCACTGTTCCAATGAAGAATCAGAATGCTGGAGTACTAGGAAGTATTAGCTTTTATACTATTTTAATAAGAACAATTGATTTCAGTTTGAGTTACAGAAAGGTAATTGTAATTTGCGTAACTGCTGTACGTGTCATTTATGATATTATTATTAGGTTAGTAGAAGCAATGCATAAATGGATGCAATATTATAATAATATGTAACTAGCTGACCCGGCAAACGTTGTTTTGCCATATAAATATTTTTTTATTACTTAGGGGACAACCCTTATTACTTAGGGGTATGAAAAATAGATGTTGGCCGATTCTCAGACCTACTCAATATGCTCACAAAATTTCATGAGAATCGGTCAAGTCGTTTCGGAGGAGTACGGGAACGAACATTGTGACACGAGAATTTTATATATAAGATATAATGAAACTAGCCATTTATCCTGGCTCCGCTTGGGTTAATTCTTAGATTACTTAGTGATGATATTTTTTTATTTCTTCTTGCATTCTTCTTCTCGAGTATAAACTCTCGTAATACTCACACTACACTCCGCTCGGGTCTGTCCCTAGGTTTATTTTAACGGGTAGAGGAGATTTTTCAGAGATTATATTACATTCCCGCGGCTCCGCCCGCGTTTTTATCACTATTAAAACAGGGATTGATGGTAAAAGGGTGAAAATTTTGGGTAAAATAAATATCCCATGATGCCAAATTATAATAAGTAAAAAATAAAAATTTGGTCTTAAAATAAAAAAATAAATATCTGGAGAGGGCCACCCATATCATCTAGGGAATAAAAAATAGTCTACGACCTATTCTCAGACGTACCTACCAAACAAGCACAAAAAAAATCATAAAAATCGGTCAAGCCGTTTTGGACAAACACGATAACAAAAACTATGATTTTTATATATAAGAGACTGGAGATAATAATGTTCTAACTTAGTTGAATCTGTACTTTATGGTCTGATTTTGTTTGGCATTTTTATCAACTTCTAAAATGTAAAAAAGTAGTTAAAGCATGTTAAAGTGACATTACTACAATAGTTGAGCGACATTTTTTTTACTTTCAAACTCTTTATAACCGTCATAACTTTTAAACGAAAAGTCCGATCCGCCTGATTTAAAGTGGAATTTACACATACATAATCAACCTTAATTATCAAACCATTTAAATAGATAAGGATTACTACCATGTTACCAATATCACCACTATTCGATTTCACCCGTATTTGAACTTAATAATTTAAACAAAAACTGTCATTGTGGCTTAACTGTAATAGTTAGGCATATGCCACCGCGGACCTTTTTGTGGACCTATAGAACATTATTTTATATAATATTATCAATAGCTTTCGCAGCGCACGCAGAATAATGACTTTTATAGGCATTATTTTAATACCTTGGGTTACATTGTTTAATTTTAAGTAGGGATCACTAATTTTTTTGAAAATATAATATAGCCTATGTTACTCAGGAAAGATGTAGCTTTCTAATGGTGAAAGAATTTTTAAAATCGGTCCAGTAGTTTTTGAGTTTATTCGTTACATACAAAAATACAAATTTTTCCTCTGTATGATATTATTAAGTAGTAAACAGTATTCTATATTTTGCTCTTGTCTTTGTAAGCTTTTGTCATACCTTTGATAGAAACTTGTACAGTGGCTTTCACATGATGCGATCACAGATACCTATCTGCTTCTTCTGCTTCCGCCAGTGTAATAATAAAAAAACCTCGTCAAGTGCGAGTCGGACTCGCGCACGAAGGGTTCCGTATCTTCATCTTTAACAATTAGGTTTACTAAATAAGTTAGGATTCCATTGCGAGTAGTTGCGAGTTTCAATATACGCGGCTTAAATTACTGTTTCTTTTGATTGCGTTGACATAGAATTTTGTTTTTTTTTACATCTTAGAGACGTATGGAAGGATTTTAAGAATGGAATGTTTGAAAAGTATGAAAGGATTAAGGAAGTAAAGATGTCATGTGTTTTCATTATGGCGACACGACGATAAGCGTAAAGATTATTTGTAATTGAAAATAAAATAAAAATATCGTTTTGTGCATATTTTTTTCGATCCTACATACATAATACCTACGAGTACGTACATTACGAGTAGGTCCTGCTCCAATTTTGAATTCAGTTTGAATAAACATCACCTATTGAACTTATTAGCCCGTTTTTGATCAATATTAGGTAACATTTAGTATAAAAGTTTTGAGTTTGGTTAATTTATTTTATTATAATAATAAAATGATTAATGGTGATGGTCTTAAATAAAAACAAACACGAACGAAGCTAGCCTACAACAAAGCCTTTATGTTTTATTAAGATCCTAATTTCTGCTACATGGTACTACTAAGATATTCAAAACTAAAACTGGATATAAAATTTGTTTGAAATATTTATAGACGTAGCGACATAAATTAAAACAAAGAAGTGATTCGGGACGCGGAAGAGAGCATATCGCATGATTGATGTATCGCATACACTGACCTCTATAATACCACAGAGTGTGACCAGATTTAAATTGAACATTATGCTAGCGACTCGCCTCAATTCTGCTAAATTGTGCTAATTTTATTTTTAATAAGTATATGTCAAAATTATATTAATAAATGAAGTCATAATTTATACGATTATATGTACATTGTATAATACAATGTTATGTCCTTGTATAAAAAAAACAGAAATATTATTTGAAATGTTTAGTATATTTCGAATCAATTAATTATTTTCTGTGGTGTCTATATTTTTATATAGAACCGTTTAACTCTGAGCGTCTTTTAACATATTTTTTGTTGGCATAAAATTTACGCATCCTCCTTGTTCTTTTACTGCCTGTTTCACATGTAGGATTGCTGCAACATGTTCATTTTTAAATTTGTTCGGAGCGTCAGTTTTTATTTTGTTCATTTGCGAAAATAGGCGCTCACAAGCCGTATTAGACATAGGCAAAATTATCATAGCCTTTGCGAAGTCCACCAAGTGTGGATACTTTTTATTTCCATCTGCATTAGTAATTTTTGAAATGTGACCCCAAAAATTTTTCAGTATCCATGGGTGTGGAATCAGAACTTTTGCCCAATTCTAAGAGATCCGCCACTGCTTTATCCAATTTTAGCTTTCTATAGTAGGGGAGCCCACGATGCTAAATGGGGATTTACTCGAGCGTCGTAGAGACCTATTGGGATGCAAAGCTTAGATGATAAGAAGAAAAAAATGTTATATGATATATACCTTTACATCGGTGGGGGAAGCGGCTATAGATTTTTAAATATGTAAAAAAAAACTGTTGCATGGACATCCTCGAGCGCGTCAGATATTATTAGCATCAATGCCCTACGTATTTTTAATAATGGACGTATGTTAATCTGATCGTTTGCATGATGCGGGTGGTTGTATTTAAGGGTTGAAAATGAAAAAAAAAAAATTTAGTCAAGTGCGTCAGATTTTCTAAGGGAGTGTTAAGTGCACCAAAAAAAAGCTCTCATTCACTAATCTGACGATTTCGATGGGACGCAAACTCGTCAATGATACATGTCAATACGCTAAAATTAAACAATTTCTAATTTGATATCTGCTCAGGATCCTGGACGGTTCTCAGTATCATTTTCTGAGTACCAATTTGACAGGAGCCTGATAATGAGCACCCAAAAATTTTGTAACTTTAAGCAAACCTTTACTAGGGCTCTGCGCTAGCATCTTACATGTCAGTACGCTAAAATTATTAAATTTATAATTTGATATCTGCTCAGGATCCTGGATGGTTCTCAGTATCATGTTCTGAGTACCAATTTTACAGGAGCCTCAGAATGACCGCCCAAAAATTTTGTAACTTTAAGCAAAGCTTTACTAGGCCTCCGCGCTAGCATCTTACATGTCAGTACGCTAAAATTATTAAATTTTTAATTTGATATATGCTCAGGATCCTGGATGGTTCTCAGTATCATGTTCTGAGTACCAATTTTACAGGAGCCTCAGAATGACCGCCTAAAAATTTTGTAACTTTAAGCAAACCTTTACTAGGGCTCTGCGCTAGCATCTTACATGTCAGTACGCATAAATTATTAAATTTTTAATTTGATATCTGCTCAGGATCCTGGATGGTTCTCAGTATCATTTTCTGAGTACCACTTTGACAGGGGCCTGATAATGAGTGCCTAAAAATTTGGTAACTTTAAGGAAACCTTTACTAGGCCTCTGCGCTAGCATCTTACATGTCAGTACGCTAAAATGTTAAATTATTAATTTGATATCTGCTCAGGATCCTGGATGGTTCTCAGTATCATTTTCTGAGTATCAATCTGACAGGAGCCTGATAATGAGCGCCTAAAAATTTTGTAAGTTTAAGCAAACCTTTACTAGGGCTCTGCGCTAGCATCTTACATGTCAGTACGCTAAAATTATTAAATTTTTAATTTGATATCTGCTCAGGATCCTGGAAGGTTTTCAGTATCATTTTCTGAGTACCAATTTGACAGGAGCCTGATAATGAGCGCCTTAAAATTTTGTAACTTTAAGCAAACCTTTACTAGGGCTCTGCGCTAACATCTTACATGTCAGTACGCTAAAATTATTAAATTTTTAATTTTATATATGCTCAGGATCCTGGATGGTTCTCAGTATCATGTTCTGAGTACCAATTTAACAGGAGCCTCATAATGACCGCCTAAAAATTTTGTAACTTTAAGCAAACCTTTACTAGGCCTCTGCGCTAGCATCTTACATGTCAATACGCTAAAATTAAACAATTTTTAATTTGATATCTGCTCAGGATCCTGGATGGTTCTCAGTATCATTTTCTGAGTACCAATTTGACAGGAGCCTGATAATGAGCACCTAAAAATTTTGTAACTTTAAGCAAACCTTTACTAGGCCTCTGCGCTAGCATCTTACATGTCAATACGCTAAAATTAAACAATTTTTAATTTGATATCTGCTCAGGATCCTGGATGATTCTCAGTATCATTTTCTGAGTACCAATTTGACAGGAGCCTGATAATGAGCGCCTAAAACTTTTGTAACTTTAAGCAAACCTTTACTAGGGCTCTGCGCTAGCATCTTACATGTCAGTACGCTAAAATTATTAAATTTATAATTTGATATCTGCTCAGGATCCTGGATGGTTCTCAGTATCATGTTCTGAGTACCAATTTTACAGGAGCCTCAGAATGACCGCCCAAAAGTTTTTTAACTTTAAGCAAACCTTTACTAGGCCTCTGCGCTAGCATCTTACATGTCAGTACGCTATAATTATTAAATTTTTAATTTGATATCTACTCAGGATCCTGGATGGTTCTCAGTATCATTTTCTGAGTACCAATTTGACAGAAGCCTGATAATGAGCGCCTAAAAATTTTGTAACTTAAAGCAAACCTTTACTAGGGCTCTGCGCTAGCATCTTACATGTCAGTACGCTACAATTAAACAATTTTTAATTTGATATCTGCTCAGGATCCTGGATGGTCCTCAGTATAATGTGCTGAGTACCAATGTTACAGGAGCCTCAGAATGACCGCCTAAAAATTTTGTAACTTACATGTCTGTACGCTAAAATTAAACAATTTTTAATTTGATATCTGCTCAGGATCCTGGATGGTTCTCAGTATCATTTTCTAAGTACCAATTTGACAGGAGCCTGATAATGAGCACCCAAAAATTTTGTAACTTTAAGCAAACCTTTACTAGGCCTCAGCGCTAGCATCATACATGTCAGTACGCTAAAATTAAACAAGTTTTAATTTGATATCTGCTCAGGATCCTGGATGGTTCTCAGTATCATTTTCTGAGTACCAATTTGACAGGAGCCTGATAATGAGCGCCTTAAAATTTTGTAACTTTAAGCAAACCTTTACTAGGGCTCTGCGCTAGCATCTTACATGTCAGTACGCTAAAATTATTAAATTTTTAATTTGATATATGCTCAGGATCCTGGATGGTTCTCAGTATCATATTCTGAGTACCAATTTTACAGGAGCCTCAGAATGACCGCCTAAAAATGTTGTAACTTTAAGCAAACCTTTACTAGGCCTCTGCGCTAGCATCTTACATGTCAATACGCTAAAATTAAACAATTTTTAATTTGATATCTGCTCAGGATCCTGGATGGTTCTCAGTATCATTTTCTGACTACCAATTTGACAGGAGCCTGATAATGAGCGCCTAAAAATTTTGTAACTTTAAGCAAACCTTTACTAGGCCTCTGCGCTAGCATCTTACATGTCAATACGCTAAAATTAAACAATTTTTAATTTGATATCTGCTCAGGATCCTGGATGGTTCTCAGTATCATTTTCTGAGTACCAATTTGACAGGAGCCTGATAATGAGCGCCTAAAAATTTTGTAACTTTCAGCAAACCTTTACTAGGGCTCTGCGCTAGCATCTTACATGTCAGTACGCTAAAATTATTAAATTTATAATTTGATATCTGCTCAGGATCCTGGATGGTTCTCAGTATCATTTTCTGAGTACCACTTTGACAGGGGCCCGATAATGAGCGCCTAAAAATTTGGTAACTTTAAGCAAACCTTTACTAGGCCTCTGCGCTAGCATCTTACATGTCAGTACGCTAAAATGTTAAATTATTAATTTGATAACTGCTCAGGATCCTGGATGGTTCTCAGTATCATTTTCTGAGTATCAATCTGACAGGAGCCTGATAATGAGCGCCTAAAAATTTTGTAAGTTTAAGCAAACCTTTACTAGGGCTCTGCGCTAGCATCTTACATGTCAGTACGCTAAAATTATTAAATTTTTAATTTGATATCTGCTCAGGATCCTGGAAGGTTTTCAGTATCATTTTCTAAGTACCAATTTGACAGGAGCCTGATAATGAGCGCCTTAAAATTTTGTAACTTTAAGCAAACCTTTACTAGGGCTCTGCGCTAACATCTTACATGTCAGTACGCTAAAATTATTAAATTTTTAATTTGATATATGCTCAGGATACTGGATGGTTCTCAGTATCATGTTCTGAGTACCAATTTTACAGGAGCCTCAGAATGACCGCCTAAAAATTTTGTAACTTTAAGCAAACCTTTACTAGGCCTCTGCGCTAGCATCTTACATGTCAATACGCTAAAATTAAACAATTTTTAATTTGATATCTGCTCAGGATCCTGGATGGTTCTCAGTAACATTTTCTGAGTACCAATTTTACAGGAGCCTGATAATGAGCACCTAAAAATTTTGTAACTTTAAGCAAACCTTTACTAGGCCTCTGCGCTAGCATCTTACATGTCAATACGCTAAAATTAAACAATTTTTAATTTGATATCTGCTCAGGATCCTGGATGGTTCTCAGTATCATTTTCTGAGTACCAATTTGACAGGAGCCTGATAATGAGCGCCTAAAAATTTTGTAACTTTAAGCAAACCTTTACTAGGGCTCTGCGCTAGCATCTTACATGTCAGTACGCTAAAATTATTAAATTTATAATTTGATATCTGCTCAGGATCCTGGATGGTTCTCAGTATCATGTTCTGAGTACCAATTTTACAGGAGCCTCAGAATGACCGCCCAAAAATTTTGTAACTTTAAGCAAACCTTTACTAGGCCTCCGCGCTAGCATCTTACATGTCAGTACGCTAAAATTATTAAATTTTTAATTTGATATATGCTCAGGATCCTGGATGGTTCTCAGTATCATGTTCTGAGTACCAATTTTACAGGAGCCTCAGAATGACCGCCTAAAAATTTTGTAACTTTAAGCAAACCTTTACTAGGGCTCTGCGCTAGCATCTTACATGTCAGTACGCATAAATTATTAAATTTTTAATTTGATATCTGCTCAGGATCCTGGATGGTTCTCAGTATCATTTTCTGAGTACCACTTTGACAGGGGCCTGATAATGAGTGCCTAAAAATTTGGTAACTTTAAGGAAACCTTTACTAGGCCTCTGCGCTAGCATCTTACATGTCAGTACGCTAAAATGTTAAATTATTAATTTGATATCTGCTCAGGATCCTGGATGGTTCTCAGTATCATTTTCTGAGTATCAATCTGACAGGAGCCTGATAATGAGCGCCTAAAAATTTTGTAAGTTTAAGCAAACCTTTACTAGGGCTCTGCGCTAGCATCTTACATGTCAGTACGCTAAAATTATTAAATTTTTAATTTGATATCTGCTCAGGATCCTGGAAGGTTTTCAGTATCATTTTCTGAGTACCAATTTGACAGGAGCCTGATAATGAGCGCCTTAAAATTTTGTAACTTTAAGCAAACCTTTACTAGGGCTCTGCGCTAACATCTTACATGTCAGTACGCTAAAATTATTAAATTTTTAATTTTATATATGCTCAGGATCCTGGATGGTTCTCAGTATCATGTTCTGAGTACCAATTTAACAGGAGCCTCATAATGACCGCCTAAAAATTTTGTAACTTTAAGCAAACCTTTACTAGGCCTCTGCGCTAGCATCTTACATGTCAATACGCTAAAATTAAACAATTTTTAATTTGATATCTGCTCAGGATCCTGGATGGTTCTCAGTATCATTTTCTGAGTACCAATTTGACAGGAGCCTGATAATGAGCACCTAAAAATTTTGTAACTTTAAGCAAACCTTTACTAGGCCTCTGCGCTAGCATCTTACATGTCAATACGCTAAAATTAAACAATTTTTAATTTGATATCTGCTCAGGATCCTGGATGATTCTCAGTATCATTTTCTGAGTACCAATTTGACAGGAGCCTGATAATGAGCGCCTAAAACTTTTGTAACTTTAAGCAAACCTTTACTAGGGCTCTGCGCTAGCATCTTACATGTCAGTACGCTAAAATTATTAAATTTATAATTTGATATCTGCTCAGGATCCTGGATGGTTCTCAGTATCATGTTCTGAGTACCAATTTTACAGGAGCCTCAGAATGACCGCCCAAAAGTTTTTTAACTTTAAGCAAACCTTTACTAGGCCTCTGCGCTAGCATCTTACATGTCAGTACGCTATAATTATTAAATTTTTAATTTGATATCTACTCAGGATCCTGGATGGTTCTCAGTATCATTTTCTGAGTACCAATTTGACAGAAGCCTGATAATGAGCGCCTAAAAATTTTGTAACTTAAAGCAAACCTTTACTAGGGCTCTGCGCTAGCATCTTACATGTCAGTACGCTACAATTAAACAATTTTTAATTTGATATCTGCTCAGGATCCTGGATGGTCCTCAGTATAATGTGCTGAGTACCAATGTTACAGGAGCCTCAGAATGACCGCCTAAAAATTTTGTAACTTACATGTCTGTACGCTAAAATTAAACAATTTTTAATTTGATATCTGCTCAGGATCCTGGATGGTTCTCAGTATCATTTTCTAAGTACCAATTTGACAGGAGCCTGATAATGAGCACCCAAAAATTTTGTAACTTTAAGCAAACCTTTACTAGGCCTCAGCGCTAGCATCATACATGTCAGTACGCTAAAATTAAACAAGTTTTAATTTGATATCTGCTCAGGATCCTGGATGGTTCTCAGTATCATTTTCTGAGTACCAATTTGACAGGAGCCTGATAATGAGCGCCTTAAAATTTTGTAACTTTAAGCAAACCTTTACTAGGGCTCTGCGCTAGCATCTTACATGTCAGTACGCTAAAATTATTAAATTTTTAATTTGATATATGCTCAGGATCCTGGATGGTTCTCAGTATCATATTCTGAGTACCAATTTTACAGGAGCCTCAGAATGACCGCCTAAAAATGTTGTAACTTTAAGCAAACCTTTACTAGGCCTCTGCGCTAGCATCTTACATGTCAATACGCTAAAATTAAACAATTTTTAATTTGATATCTGCTCAGGATCCTGGATGGTTCTCAGTATCATTTTCTGACTACCAATTTGACAGGAGCCTGATAATGAGCGCCTAAAAATTTTGTAACTTTAAGCAAACCTTTACTAGGCCTCTGCGCTAGCATCTTACATGTCAATACGCTAAAATTAAACAATTTTTAATTTGATATCTGCTCAGGATCCTGGATGGTTCTCAGTATCATTTTCTGAGTACCAATTTGACAGGAGCCTGATAATGAGCGCCTAAAAATTTTGTAACTTTCAGCAAACCTTTACTAGGGCTCTGCGCTAGCATCTTACATGTCAGTACGCTAAAATTATTAAATTTATAATTTGATATCTGCTCAGGATCCTGGATGGTTCTCAGTATCATTTTCTGAGTACCACTTTGACAGGGGCCCGATAATGAGCGCCTAAAAATTTGGTAACTTTAAGCAAACCTTTACTAGGGCTCTGCGCTAGCATCTTACATGTCAGTACGCTAAAATTATTAAATTTATAATTTGATATCTGCTCAGGATCCTGGATGGTTCTCAGTATCATGTTCTGAGTACCAATTTTACAGGAGCCTCAGAATGACCGCCCAAAAATTTTGTAACTTTAAGCAAACCTTTACTAGGCCTCTGCGCTAGCATCTTACATGTCAGTACGCTATAATTATTAAATTTTTAATTTGATATCTACTCAGGATCCTGGATGGTTCTCAGTATCATTTTCTGAGTACCAATTTGACAGAAGCCTGATAATGAGCGCCTAAAAATTTTGTAACTTAAAGCAAACCTTTACTAGGGCTCTGCGCTAGCATCTTACATGTCAGTACGCTAAAATTAAACAATTTTTAATTTGATATCTGCTCAGGATCCTGGATGGTCCTCAGTATCATGTTCTGAGTACCAATTTTACAGGAGCCTCAGAATGACCGCCTAAAAATTTTGTAACTTTAAGCGAATCTTTACTAGGCCTCAGCGCTAGCATCTTACATTTCAATACGCTAAAATTAAACAATTTTTAATTTGATATCTGCTCAGGATCCTGGATGGTTCTCAGTATCGTTTTCTGAGTTCTAATTTGACAGGAGCCTGATAATGAGCGCCTAAAAATTTTGTAACTTTAAGCAAACCTTTACTAGGCCTCAGCGCTAGCATCTTACATGTCAATACGCTAAAATTAAACAATTTTAAATTTGATATCTGCTCAGGATCCTGGATGGTTCTCAGTATCATTTTCTGAGTACCAATTTGACAGGAGCCTGATAATGAGCACCCAAAAATTTTGTAACTTTAAGCAAACCTTTACTAGGGCTCTGCGCTAGCATCTTACATGTCAGTACGCTAAAATTATTAAATTTTTAATTTGATATCTGCTCAGGATCCTGGATGGTTCTCAGTATCATGTTCTGAGTACCAATTTGACAGGAGCCTGATAATGAGCGCCTTAAAATTTTGTAACTTTAAGCAAACCTTTACTAGGCCTCTGCGCTAGCATCTTACATGTCAATACGCTTAAATTAAACAATTTTTAATTTGATATCTGCTCAGGATCCTGGATGGTTCTCAGTATCATTTTCTGAGTACCAATTTTACAGGAGCCTCAGAATGACCGCCAAAAAATTTTGTAACTTTAAGCAAACCTTTTCTAGGCCTCAGCGCTAGCATCTTACATGTCAGTACGCTAAAATTAAACAATTTTTAATTTGATATCTGCTCAGGATCCTGGATGGTCCTCAGTATCATGTTCTGAGTACCAATTTTACAGGAGCCTCAGAATGACCGCCTAAAAATTTTGTAACTTTAAGCAAATCTTTACTAGGCCTCTGCGCTAGCATCTTACATGTCAGTACGCTAAAATTATTAAATTTTTAATTTGATATCTACTCAGGATCCTGGATGGTTTTCAGTATCATTTTCTGAGTACCAATTTGACAGAAGCCTGATAATGAGCGCCTAAAAATTTTGTAACTTAAAGCAAACCTTTACTAGGGCTCTGCGCTAGCATCTTACATGTCAGTACGCTAAAATTAAACAATTTTTAATTTGATATCTGCTCAGGATCCTGGATGGTCCTCAGTATCATGTTCTGAGTACCAATTTTACAGGAGCCTCAGAATGACCGCCTAAAAATTTTGTAACTTTAAGCAAATCTTTACTAGGCCTCTGCGCTAGCATCTTACATGTCAGTACGCTATAATTATTAAATTTTTAATTTGATATCTACTCAGGATCCTGGATGGTTCTCAGTATCATTTTCTGAGTAACAATTTGACAGAAGCCTGATAATGAGCGCCTAAAAATTTTGTAACTTAAAGCAAACCTTTACTAGGGCTCTGCGCTAGCATCTTACATGTCAGTACGCTAAAATTATTAAATTTTTAATTTGATATATGCTCAGGATCCTGGATGGTTCTCAGTATCATGTTCTGAGTACCAATTTTACAGGAGCCTCAGAATGACCGCCTAAAAATTTTGTAACTTTAAGCAAACCTTTACTAGGGCTCTGCGCTAGCATCTTACATGTCAGTACGCATAAATTATTAAATTTTTAATTTGATATCTGCTCAGGATCCTGGATGGTTCTCAGTATCATTTTCTGAGTACCACTTTGACAGGGGCCTGATAATGAGTGCCTAAAAATTTGGTAACTTTAAGGAAACCTTTACTAGGCCTCTGCGCTAGCATCTTACATGTCAGTACGCTTAAATGTTAAATTATTAATTTGATATCTGCTCAGGATCCTGGATGGTTCTCAGTATCATTTTCTGAGTATCAATCTGACAGGAGCCTGATAATGAGCGCCTTAAAATTTTGTAAGTTTAAGCAAACCTTTACTAGGGCTCTGCGCTAGCATCTTACATGTCAGTACGCTAAAATTATTAAATTTTTAATTTGATATCTGCTCAGGATCCTGGAAGGTTTTCAGTATCATTTTCTGAGTACCAATTTGACAGGAGCCTGATAATGAGCGCCTTAAAATTTTGTAACTTTAAGCAAACCTTTACTAGGGCTCTGCGCTAACATCTTACATGTCAGTACGCTAAAATTATTAAATTTTTAATTTGATATATGCTCAGGATCCTGGATGGTTCTCAGTATCATGTTCTGAGTACCAATTTAACAGGAGCCTCATAATGACCGCCTAAAAATTTTGTAACTTTAAGCAAACCTTTACTAGGCCTCTGCGCTAGCATCTTACATGTCAATACGCTAAAATTAAACAATTTTTAATTTGATATCTGCTCAGGATCCTGGATGGTTTTCAGTATCATTTTCTGAGTACCAATTTGACAGGAGCCTGATAATGAGCACCTAAAAATTTTGTAACTTTAAGCAAACCTTTACTAGGCCTCTGCGCTAGCATCTTACATGTCAATACGCTAAAATTAAACAATTTTTAATTTGATATCTGCTCAGGATCCTGGATGATTCTCAGTATCATTTTCTGAGTACCAATTTGACAGGAGCCTGATAATGAGCGCCTAAAACTTTTGTAACTTAAAGCAAACCTTTACTAGGGCTCTGCGTAAGCATCTTACATGTCAGTACGCTAAAATTATTAAATTTATAATTTGATATCTGCTCAGGATCCTGGATGGTTCTCAGTATCATGTTCTGAGTACCAATTTTACAGGAGCCTCAGAATGACCGCCCAAAAGTTTTTTAACTTTAAGCAAACCTTTACTAGGCCTCTGCGCTAGCATCTTACATGTCAGTACGCTATAATTATTAAATTTTTAATTTGATATCTACTCAGGATCCTGGATGGTTCTCAGTATCATTTTCTGAGTACCAATTTGACAGAAGCCTGATAATGAGCGCCTAAAAATTTTGTAACTTAAAGCAAACCTTTACTAGGGCTCTGCGCTAGCATCTTACATGTCAGTACGCTAAAATTAAACAATTTTTAATTTGATATCTGCTCAGGATCCTGGATGGTCCTCAGTATAATGTTCTGAGTACCAATGTTACAGGAGCCTCAGAATGACCGCCTAAAAATTTTGTAACTTACATGTCTGTACGCTAAAAATAAACAATTTTTAATTTGATATCTGCTCAGGATCTTGGATGGTTCTCAGTATCATTTTCTAAGTACCAATTTGACAGGAGCCTGATAATGAGCACCCAAAAATTTTGTAACTTTAAGCAAACCTTTACTAGGCCTCAGCGCTAGCATCTTACATGTCAGTACGCTAAAATTAAACAAGTTTTAATTTGATATCTGCTCAGGATCCTGGATGGTTCTCAGTATCATTTTCTGAGTACCAATTTGACAGGAGCCTGATAATGAGCGCCTTAAAATTTTGTAACTTTAAGCAAACCTTTACTAGGGCTCTGCGCTAGCATCTTACATGTCAGTACGCTAAAATTATTAAATTTTTAATTTGATATATGCTCAGGATCCTGGATGGTTCTCAGTATCATGTTCTGAGTACCAATTTTACAGGAGCCTCAGAATGACCGCCTAAAAATTTTGTAACTTTAAGCTAACCTTTACTAGGCCTCTGCGCTAGCATCTTACATGTCAATACGCTAAAATTAAACAATTTTTAATTTGATATCTGCTCAGGATCCTGGATGGTTCTCAGTATCTTTTTCTGACTACCAATTTGACAGGAGCCTGATAATGAGCGCCTAAAAATTTTGTAACTTTAAGCAAACCTTTACTAGGCCTCTGCGCTAGCATCTTACATGTCAATACGCTAAAATTAAACAATTTTTAATTTGATATCTGCTCAGGATCCTGGATGGTTCTCAGTATCATTTTCTGAGTACCAATTTGACAGGAGCCTGATAATGAGCGCCTATAAATTTTGTAACTTTAAGCAAACCTTTACTAGGGCTCTGCGCTAGCATCTTACATGTCAGTACGCTAAAATTATTAAATTTATAATTTGATATCTGCTCAGGATCCTGGATGGTTCTCAGTATCATGTTCTGAGTACCAATTTTACAGGAGCCTCAGAATGACCGCCCAAAAATTTTGTAACTTTAAGCAAACCTTTACTAGGCCTCCGCGCTAGCATCTTACATGTCAGTACGCTATAATTATTAAATTTTTAATTTGATATCTGCTCAGGATCCTGGATGGTTCTCAGTATCATTTTCTGAGTACCAATTTGACAGGAGCCTGATAATGAGCGCCTAAAAATTTTGTAACTTTAAGCAAACCTTTACTAGGGCTCTGCGCTAGCATCTTACATGTCAGTACGCTAAAATTATTAAATTTATAATTTGATATCTGCTCAGGATCCTGGATGGTTCTCAGTATCATTTTCTGGGTACCACTTTGACAGGGGCCCGATAATGAGCGCCTAAAAATTTGGTAACTTTAAGCAAACCTTTACTAGGCCTCTGCGCTAGCATCTTACATGTCAGTACGCTAAAATGTTAAATTATTAATTTGATAACTGCTCAGGATCCTGGATGGTTCTCAGTATCATTTTCTGAGTATCAATCTGACAGGAGCCTGATAATGAGCGCCTAAAAATTTTGTAAGTTTAAGCAAACCTTTACTAGGGCTCTGCGCTAGCATCTTACATGTCAGTACGCTAAAATTATTAAATTTTTAATTTGATATCTGCTCAGGATCCTGGAAGGTTTTCAGTATCATTTTCTAAGTACCAATTTGACAGGAGCCTGATAATGAGCGCCTTAAAATTTTGTAACTTTAAGCAAACCTTTACTAGGGCTCTGCGCTAACATCTTACATGTCAGTACGCTAAAATTATTAAATTTTTAATTTGATATATGCTCAGAATACTGGATGGTTCTCAGTATCATGTTCTGAGTACCAATTTTACAGGAGCCTCAGAATGACCGCCTAAAAATTTTGTAACTTTAAGCAAACCTTTACTAGGCCTCTGCGCTAGCATCTTACAGGTCAATACGCTAAAATTAAACAATTTTTAATTTGATATCTGCTCAGGATCCTGGATGGTTCTCAGTAACATTTTCTGAGTACCAATTTTACACGAGCCTGATAATGAGCACCTAAAAATTTTGTAACTTTAAGCAAACCTTTACTAGGCCTCTGCGCTAGCATCTTTCATGTCAATACGCTAAAATTAAACAATTTTTAATTTGATATCTGCTCAGGATCCTGGATGGTTCTCAGTATCATTTTCTGAGTACCAATTTGACAGGAGCCTGATAATGAGCGCCTAAAAATTTTGTAACTTTAAGCAAACCTTTACTAGGGCTCTGCGCTAGCATCTTACATGTCAGTACGCTAAAATTATTAAATTTATAATTTGATATCTGCTCAGGATCCTGGATGGTTCTCAGTATCATGTTCTGAGTACCAATTTTACAGGAGCCTCAGAATGACCGCCCAAAAATTTTGTAACTTTAAGCAAACCTTTACTAGGCCTCTGCGCTAGCATCTTACATGTCAGTACGCTATAATTATTAAATTTTTAATTTGATATCTACTCAGGATCCTGGATGGTTCTCAGTATCATTTTCTGAGTACCAATTTGACAGAAGCCTGATAATGAGCGCCTAAAAATTTTGTAACTTAAAGCAAACCTTTACTAGGGCTCTGCGCTAGCATCTTACATGTCAGTACGCTAAAATTAAACAATTTTTAATTTGATATCTGCTCAGGATCCTGGATGGTCCTCAGTATCATGTTCTGAGTACCAATTTTACAGGAGCCTCAGAATGACCGCCTAAAAATTTTGTAACTTTAAGCAAACCTTTACTAGGCCTCAGCGCTAGCATCTTACATGTCAATACGCTAAAATTAAACAATTTTAAATTTGATATCTGCTCAGGATCCTGGATGGTTCTCAGTATCATTTTCTGAGTACCAATTTGACAGGAGCCTGATAATGAGCACCCAAAAATTTTGTAACTTTAAGCAAACCTTTACTAGGGCTCTGCGCTAGCATCTTACATGTCAGTACGCTAAAATTATTAAATTTTTAATTTGATATCTGCTCAGGATCCTGGATGGTTCTCAGTATCATGTTCTGAGTACCAATTTGACAGGAGCCTGATAATGAGCGCCTTAAAATTTTGTAACTTTAAGCAAACCTTTACTAGGCCTCTGCGCTAGCATCTTACATGTCAATACGCTAAAATTAAACAATTTTTAATTTGATATCTGCTCAGGATCCTGGAAGGTTTTCAGTAACATTTTCTGAGTACCAATTTGACAGGAGCCTGATAATGAGCACCTAAAAATTTTGTAACTTTAAGCAAACCTTTACTAGGCCTCTGCGCTAGCATCTTACATGTCAATACGCTAAAATTAAACAATTTTTAATTTGATATCTGCTCAGGATCCTGGATGATTCTCAGTATCATTTTCTGAGTACCAATTTGACAGGAGCCTGATAATGAGCGCCTAAAACTTTTGTAACTTAAAGCAAACCTTTACTAGGGCTCTGCGTAAGCATCTTACATGTCAGTACGCTAAAATTATTAAATTTATAATTTGATATCTGCTCAGGATCCTGGATGGTTCTCAGTATCATGTTCTGAGTACCAATTTTACAGGAGCCTCAGAATGACCGCCCAAAAGTTTTTTAACTTTAAGCAAACCTTTACTAGGCCTCTGCGCTAGCATCTTACATGTCAGTACGCTATAATTATTAAATTTTTAATTTGATATCTACTCAGGATCCTGGATGGTTCTCAGTATCATTTTCTGAGTACCAATTTGACAGAAGCCTGATAATGAGCGCCTAAAAATTTTGTAACTTAAAGCAAACCTTTACTAGGGCTCTGCGCTAGCATCTTACATGTCAGTACGCTAAAATTAAACAATTTTTAATTTGATATCTGCTCAGGATCCTGGATGGTCCTCAGTATAATGTGCTGAGTACCAATGTTACAGGAGCCTCAGAATGACCGCCTAAAAATTTTGTAACTTACTTGTTTGTACGCTAAAATTAAACAATTTTTAATTTGATATCTGCTCAGGATCTTGGATGGTTCTCAGTATCATTTTCTAAGTACCAATTTGACAGGAGCCTGATAATGAGCACCCAAAAATTTTGTAACTTTAAGCAAACCTTTACTAGGCCTCAGCGCTAGCATCTTACATGTCAGTACGCTAAAATTAAACAAGTTTTAATTTGATATCTGCTCAGGATCCTGGATGGTTCTCAGTATCATTTTCTGAGTACCAATTTGACAGGAGCCTGATAATGAGCGCCTTAAAATTTTGTAACTTTAAGCAAACCTTTACTAGGGCTCTGCGCTAGCATCTTACATGTCAGTACGCTAAAATTATTAAATTTTTAATTTGATATATGCTCAGGATCCTGGATGGTTCTCAGTATCATGTTCTGAGTACCAATTTTACAGGAGCCTCAGAATGACCGCCTAAAAATTTTGTAACTTTAAGCAAACCTTTACTAGGCCTCTGCGCTAGCATCTTACATGTCAATACGCTAAAATTAAACAATTTTTAATTTGATATCTGCTCAGGATCCTGGATGGTTCTCAGTATCTTTTTCTGACTACCAATTTGACAGGAGCCTGATAATGAGCGCCTAAAAATTTTGTAACTTTAAGCAAACCTTTACTAGGCCTCTGCGCTAGCATCTTACATGTCAATACGCTAAAATTAAACAATTTTTAATTTGATATCTGCTCAGGATCCTGGATGGTTCTCAGTATCATTTTCTGAGTACCAATTTGACAGGAGCCTGATAATGAGCGCCTATAAATTTTGTAACTTTAAGCAAACCTTTACTAGGGCTCTGCGCTAGCATCTTACATGTCAGTACGCTAAAATTATTAAATTTATAATTTGATATCTGCTCAGGATCCTGGATGGTTCTCAGTATCATGTTCTGAGTACCAATTTTACAGGAGCCTCAGAATGACCGCCCAAAAATTTTGTAACTTTAAGCAAACCTTTACTAGGCCTCCGCGCTAGCATCTTACATGTCAGTACGCTATAATTATTAAATTTTTAATTTGATATCTGCTCAGGATCCTGGATGGTTCTCAGTATCATTTTCTGAGTACCAATTTGACAGGAGCCTGATAATGAGCGCCTAAAAATTTTGTAACTTTAAGCAAACCTTTACTAGGGCTCTGCGCTAGCATCTTACATGTCAGTACGCTAAAATTATTAAATTTATAATTTGATATCTGCTCAGGATCCTGGATGGTTCTCAGTATCATTTTCTGAGTACCACTTTGACAGGGGCCCGATAATGAGCGCCTAAAAATTTGGTAACTTTAAGCAAACCTTTACTAGGCCTCTGCGCTAGCATCTTACATGTCAGTACGCTAAAATGTTAAATTATTAATTTGATAACTGCTCAGGATCCTGGATGGTTCTCAGTATCATTTTCTGAGTATCAATCTGACAGGAGCCTGATAATGAGCGCCTAAAAATTTTGTAAGTTTAAGCAAACCTTTACTAGGGCTCTGCGCTAGCATCTTACATGTCAGTACGCTAAAATTATTAAATTTTTAATTTGATATCTGCTCAGGATCCTGGAAGGTTTTCAGTATCATTTTCTAAGTACCAATTTGACAGGAGCCTGATAATGAGCGCCTTAAAATTTTGTAACTTTAAGCAAACCTTTACTAGGGCTCTGCGCTAACATCTTACATGTCAGTACGCTAAAATTATTAAATTTTTAATTTGATATATGCTCAGAATACTGGATGGTTCTCAGTATCATGTTCTGAGTACCAATTTTACAGGAGCCTCAGAATGACCGCCTAAAAATTTTGTAACTTTAAGCAAACCTTTACTAGGCCTCTGCGCTAGCATCTTACAGGTCAATACGCTAAAATTAAACAATTTTTAATTTGATATCTGCTCAGGATCCTGGATGGTTCTCAGTAACATTTTCTGAGTACCAATTTTACAGGAGCCTGATAATGAGCACCTAAAAATTTTGTAACTTTAAGCAAACCTTTACTAGGCCTCTGCGCTAGCATCTTTCATGTCAATACGCTAAAATTAAACAATTTTTAATTTGATATCTGCTCAGGATCCTGGATGGTTCTCAGTATCATTTTCTGAGTACCAATTTGACAGGAGCCTGATAATGAGCGCCTAAAAATTTTGTAACTTTAAGCAAACCTTTACTAGGGCTCTGCGCTAGCATCTTACATGTCAGTACGCTAAAATTATTAAATTTATAATTTGATATCTGCTCAGGATCCTGGATGGTTCTCAGTATCATGTTCTGAGTACCAATTTTACAGGAGCCTCAGAATGACCGCCCAAAAATTTTGTAACTTTAAGCAAACCTTTACTAGGCCTCTGCGCTAGCATCTTACATGTCAGTACGCTATAATTATTAAATTTTTAATTTGATATCTACTCAGGATCCTGGATGGTTCTCAGTATCATTTTCTGAGTACCAATTTGACAGAAGCCTGATAATGAGCGCCTAAAAATTTTGTAACTTAAAGCAAACCTTTACTAGGGCTCTGCGCTAGCATCTTACATGTCAGTACGCTAAAATTAAACAATTTTTAATTTGATATCTGCTCAGGATCCTGGATGGTCCTCAGTATCATGTTCTGAGTACCAATTTTACAGGAGCCTCAGAATGACCGCCTAAAAATTTTGTAACTTTAAGCAAACCTTTACTAGGCCTCAGCGCTAGCATCTTACATGTCAATACGCTAAAATTAAACAATTTTAAATTTGATATCTGCTCAGGATCCTGGATGGTTCTCAGTATCATTTTCTGAGTACCAATTTGACAGGAGCCTGATAATGAGCACCCAAAAATTTTGTAACTTTAAGCAAACCTTTACTAGGGCTCTGCGCTAGCATCTTACATGTCAGTACGCTAAAATTATTAAATTTTTAATTTGATATCTGCTCAGGATCCTGGATGGTTCTCAGTATCATGTTCTGAGTACCAATTTGACAGGAGCCTGATAATGAGCGCCTTAAAATTTTGTAACTTTAAGCAAACCTTTACTAGGCCTCTGCGCTAGCATCTTACATGTCAATACGCTAAAATTAAACAATTTTTAATTTGATATCTGCTCAGGATCCTGGATGGTTCTCAGTAACATTTTCTGAGTACCAATTTTACAGGAGCCTGATAATGAGCACCTAAAAATTTTGTAACTTTAAGCAAACCTTTACTAGGGCTCTGCGCTAGCATCTTACATGTCAGTACGCTATAATTATTAAATTTTTAATTTGATATCTACTCAGGATCCTGGATGGTTCTCAGTATCATTTTCTGAGTAACAATTTGACAGAAGCCTGATAATGAGCGCCTAAAAATTTTGTAACTTAAAGCAAACCTTTACTAGGGCTCTGCGCTAGCATCTTACATGTCAGTACGCTAAAATTAAAGAATTTTTAATTTGATATCTGCTCAGGATCCTGGATGGTCCTCAGTATCATGTTCTGAGTACCAATTTTACAGGAGCCTCAGAATGACCGCCTAAAAATTTTGTAACTTTAAGCAAACCTTTACTAGGCCTCAGCGCTAGCATCTTACATGTCAATACGCTAAAATTAAACAATTTTTAATTTGATATCTGCTCAGGATCCTGGATGGTCCTCAGTATAATGTGCTGAGTACCAATTTTACAGGAGCCTCAAAATGACCGCCTAAAAATTTTGTAACTTTAAGCGAATCTTTACTAGGCCTCAGCGCTAGCATCTTACATTTCAATACGCTAAAATTAAACAATTTTTAATTTGATATCTGCTCAGGATCCTGGATGGTTCTCAGTATCGTTTTCTGAGTTCTAATTTGACAGGAGCCTGATAATGAGCGCCTAAAAATTTTGTAACTTTAAGCAAACCTTTACTAGGCCTCTGCGCTAGCATCTTACATGTCAATACGCTAAAATTATTAAATTTATAATTTGATATCTGCTCAGGATCCTGGATGGTTCTCAGTATCATGTTCTGAGTACCAATTTTACAGGAGCCTCAGAATGACCGCCCAAAAATTTTGTAACTTTAAGCAAACCTTTACTAGGCCTCTGCGCTAGCATTTTACATGTCAGTACGCTAAAATGTTAAATTATTAATTTGATATCTGCTCAGGATCCTGGATGGTTCTCAGTATCATTTTCTGAGTATCAATCTGACAGGAGCCTGATAATGAGCGCCTAAAAATTTTGTAAGTTTAAGCAAACCTTTACTAGGGCTCTGCGCTAGCATCTTACATGTCAGTACGCTAAAATTATTAAATTTTTAATTTGATATCTGCTCAGGATCCTGGAAGGTTTTCAGTATCATTTTCTGAGTACCAATTTGACAGGAGCCTGATAATGAGCGCCTTAAAATTTTGTAACTTTAAGCAAACATTTTTTTGGCCTCTGCGCTAGCATCTTACATGTCAATGCGCTAAAATTAAACAATTTTTAATTTGATATCTGCTCAGGATGCTGGATGGTTCTCAGTATCATGTTCTGAGTACCAATTTGACAGGAGCCTGATAATGAGCACCCAAAAATTTTGTAACTTTAAGCAAACCTTTACTAGGGCTCTGCGCTAGCATCTTACATGTCAGTACGCTAAAATTATTAAATTTATAATTTGATATCTGCTCAGGATCATGGATGGTTCTCAGTATCATGTTCTGAGTACCAATTTTACAGGAGCCTCAGAATGACAGCCTAAAAATTTTGTAACTTTAAGCAAACCTTTACTAGGCCTCTGCGCTAGCATCTTACATGTCAATACGCTAAAATTAAACAATTTTTAATTTGATATCTGCTCAGGATCCTGGATGGTTCTCAGTATCATTTTCTGAGTACCAATTTGACAGGAGCCTGATAATGAGCGCCTTAAAATTTTGTAACTTTAAGCATACCTTTACTAGGGCTCTGCGCTAGCATCTTACATGTCAGTACGCTAAAATTATTAAATTTTTAATTTGATATCTGCTCAGGATCCTGGATGGTTCTCAGTATCATGTTCTGAGTACCAATTTTACAGGAGCCTGATAATGAGCGCCTTAAAATTTTGTAACTTTAAGCAAACCTTTTCTAGGCCTCAGCGCTAGCATCTTACATGTCAGTACGCTTAAATTATTAATTTTTTAATTTGATATCTGCTCAGGATCCTGGATGGTTCTCAGTATCATGTTCTGAGTACCAATTTTACAGGAGCCTGATAATGAGCGCCTAAAAATATTGTAAGTTTAAGCAAACCTTTACTAGGGCTCTGCGCTAGCATCTTACATGTCAGTACGCTAAAATTATTAAATTTATAATTTGATATCTGCTCAGGATCCTGGATGGTTCTCAGTATCATGTTCTGAGTACCAATTTTACAGGAGCCTCAGAATGACCGCCCAAAAATTTTGTAATTTTAAGCAAACCTTTACTAGGCCTCTGCGCTAGCATCTTACATGTCAGTACGCTATAATTATTAAATTTTTAATTTGATATCTACTCAGGATCCTGGATGGTTCTCAGTATCATTTTCTGAGTACCAATTTTACAGAAGCCTGATAATGAGCGCCTAAAAATTTTGTAACTTAAAGCAAACCTTTACTAGGGCTCTGCGCTAGCATCTTACATGTCAGTACGCTAAAATTAAACAATTTTTAATTTGATATCTGCTCAGGATCCTGGATGGTCCTCAGTATCATGTTCTGAGTACCAATTTTACAGGAGCCTCAGAATGACCGCCTAAAAATTTTGTAACTTTAAGCAAACCTTTACTAGGCCTCAGCGCTAGCATCTTACATGTCAATACGCTAAAATTAAACAATTTTTAATTTGATATCTGCTCAGGATCCTGGATGGTTCTCAGTATCATTTTCTGAGTACCAATTTGACAGAAGCCTGATAATGAGCGCCTAAAAATTTTGTAACTTAAAGCAAACCTTTACTAGGGCTCTGCGCTAGCAT
The DNA here is from genome assembly GCA_951802675.2 of Boloria euphrosyne. Lineage (NCBI taxonomy): Eukaryota > Metazoa > Arthropoda > Insecta > Lepidoptera > Nymphalidae > Boloria > Boloria euphrosyne. Next base: position 122,727 of record OX637898.1, on the reverse strand, counting down.
CTTACATGTCAGTACGCTAAAATTATTAAATTTTTAATTTGATATCTGCTCAGGATCCTGGATGGTTCTCAGTATCATGTTCTGAGTACCAATTTTACAGGAGCCTGATAATGAGCGCCTAAAAATTTTGTAACTTAAAGCAAACATTTTTTTGGCCTCTGCGCTAGCATCTTACATGTCAATGCGCTAAAATTAAACAATTTTTAATTTGATATCTGAGCCTTTAGCCAACCGGCATTCGTTATGAAGCGATTCGATTTCTACAATCGTCATCGCTTAAACGCAGCGTATGCATCTTGAACTTTAAAACAGTAACCATTGAAATGAATATACATTGTATGCCATCATCTATTCGTTGACAACAGACCACGTGACATATCTAAGTCTTATGTCAAACCCATACATTTTGGACTTGTCTACTATCGCTTTCGCTAATCGATTGTTACTTTGTCTAGGCCCTCTGCTCAGGATCCTGGATGGTTCTCAGTATCATGTTCTGAGTACCAATTTTACAGGAGCCTCAAAATGAGCGCCTAAAAATTTTGTAACTTTAAGCAAACCTTTACAAGGCTCTGCGCTAGCATCTAACATGTCAGTACGCTAAAATTATTAATTTTTTAATTTGATATCTGCTCAGGATCCTGGATGGTTCTCAGTATCATTTTCTGAGTACCAATTCGACTGGAGCCTGATAATGAGCGCCTAAAAATTTTGTAAGTTTAAGCAAACCTTTACTAGGGCTCTGCGCTAGCATCTTACATGTCAGTACGCTAAAATTATTAAATTTTTAATTTGATATCTGCTCAGGATCCCGGATGGTTCTCAGTATCATTTTCTGAGTACCAATTTGACAGAAGCCTGATAATGAGCGCCTAAAAATTTTGTAACTTAAAGCAAACCTTTACTAGGGCTCTGCGCTAGCATCTTACATGTCAGTACGCTAAAATTAAACAATTTTTAATTTGATATCTGCTCAGGATCCTGGATGGTTCTCAGTATCGTTTTCTGAGTACCAATTTGACAGGAGCCTGATAATGAGCGCCTAAAAATTTTGTAACTTTAAGCAAACCTTTACTAGGGCTCTGCGCTAGCATCTTACATGTCAGTACGCTAAAATTATTAAATTTTTAATTTGATATCTGCTCAGGATCCTGGATGGTTCTCAGTATCATGTTCTGAGTACCAATTTTACAGGAGCCTGATAATGAGCGCCTAAAAATTTTGTAACTTAAAGCAAACATTTTTTTGGCCTCTGCGCTAGCATCTTACATGTCAATGCGCTAAAATTAAACAATTTTTAATTTGATATCTGCTCAGGATCCTGGATGGTTCTCAGTATCATGTTCTGAGTACCAATTTTACAGGAGCCTCAGAATGACCGCCAAAAAATTTTGGAACTTTAAGCAAACCTTTTCTAGGCCTCTGCGCTAGCATCTTACATGTCAATACGCAAAAATTAAACAATTTTTAATTTGATATCTGCTCAGGATCCTGGATGGTTCTCAGTATCATGTTCTGAGTACCAATTTAACAGGAGCCTCAAAATGAGCGCCTAAAAATTTTGTAACTTTAAGCAAACCTTTACTAGGGCTCTGCGCTAGCATCTTACATGTCAGTACGCTAAAATTATTAAATTTTTAATTTGATATCTGCTCAAGATCCTGGATGGTTCTCAGTATCATGTTCTGAGTACCAATTTGACAGGAGCCTGATAATGAGCGCCTTAAAATTTTGTAACTTTAAGCAAACCTTTACTAGGCCTCAGCGCTAGCATCTTACATGTCAGTACGCTAAAATTAAACAATTTTTAATTTGATATCTGCTCAGGATCCTGGATGGTCCTCAGTATAATGTGCTGAGTACCAATTTTACAGGAGCCTCAGAATGACCGCCTAAAAATTTTGTAACTTTAAGCGAATCTTTACTAGGCCTCAGCGCTAGCATCTTACATGTCAATACGTTTAAATTAAACAATTTTTAATTTGATATCTGCTCAGGATCCTGGATGGTTCTCAGTATCATGTTCTGAGTACCAATTTTACAGGAGCCTGATAATGAGCGCCTAAAAATTTTGTTACTTTAAGCAAACCTTTACAAGGCTCTGCGCTAGCATCTAACATGTCAGTACGCTTAAATTATTAATTTTTTAATTTGATATCTGCTCAGGATCCTGGATGGTTCTCAGTATCATGTTCTGAGTACCAATTTTACAGGAGCCTGATAATGAGCGCCTAAAAATTTTGTAACTTAAAGCAAACATTTTTTTGCCTCTGCGCTAGCATCTTACATGTCAATGCGCTAAAATTAACTAATTTTTAATTTGATATCTGAGCCTATAGCCAACCGGCATTCGTTATGAAGCGATTCGATTTCTACAATCGTCATCGCTTAAACGCAGCGTATGCATCTTGAACTTTAAAACAGTAACCATTGAAATGAATATACATTGTATACCATCATCTATTCGTTGACAACAGACCACGTGACATATCTAAGTCTTATGTCAAACCCATACATTTTGGACTTTTCTACTATCGCTTTCGCTAATCGATTGTTACTTTGTCTAGGCCCTCTGCTCAGGATCCTGGATGGTTCTCAGTATCATGTTCTGAGTACCAATTTTACAGGAGCCTCAAAATGATCGCCTAAAAATTTTGTAACTTTAAGCAAACCTTTACAAGGCTCTGCGCTAGCATCTAACATGTCAGTACGCTAAAATTATTAATTTTTTAATTTGATATCTGCTCAGGATCCTGGATGGTTCTCAGTATCATGTTCTGAGTACCAATTTGACAGGAGCCTGATAATGAGCGCCTTAAAATTTTGTAACTTTAAGCAAACCTTTACTAGGCCTCTGCGCTAGCATCTTACATGTCAATACGCTTAAATTAAACAATTTTTAATTTGATATCTGCTCAGGATCCTGGATGGTTCTCAGTATCATTTTCTGAGTACCAATTTTACAGGAGCCTCAGAATGACCGCCAAAAAATTTTGTAACTTTAAGCAAACCTTTTCTAGGCCTCAGCGCTAGCATCTTACATGTCAGTACGCTTAAATTATTAATTTTTTAATTTGATATCTGCTCAGGATCCTGGATGGTTCTTAGTATCATGTTCTGAGTACCAATTTTACAGGAGCCTGATAATGAGCGCCTAAAATTTTTGTAACTTAAAGCAAACATCTTTTTGGCCTCTGCGCTAGCAGCTTGCATGTCAGTACGCTAAAATTATTAAATTTTTAATTTGATATCTGCTCAGGATCCTGGATGGTTCTCAGTATCGTGTTCTGAGTACCAATTTTACAGGAGCCTCAGAATGACCGCCTAAAAATTTTGTAACTTTAAGCGAATCTTTACTAGGCCTCAGCGCTAGCATCTTGCATGTCAGTACGCTAAAATTATTAAATTTTTAATTTGATATCTGCTCAGGATCCTGGATGGTTCTCAGTATCATGTTCTGAGTACCAATTTTACAGGAGCCTCAGAATGACCGTAACTTGTAACTTTAAGCGAATCTTTACTAGGCCTCAGCGCTAGCAACTTACATGTCAATACGCAAAAATTAAACAATTTTTAATTTGATATCTGCTCAGGATCCTGGATGGTTCTCAGTATCATGTTCTGAGTACCAATTTTACAGGAGCCTCAAAATGAGCGCCTAAAAATTTTGTAACTTTAAGCAAACCTTTACTAGGGCTCTGCGCTAGCATCTTACATGTCAGTACGCTAAAATTATGAAATTTTTAATTTGATATCTGCTCAAGATCCTGGATGGTTCTCAGTATCATGTTCTGAGTACCAATTTGACAGGAGCCTGATAATGAGCGCCTTAAAATTTTGTAACTTTAAGCAAACCTTTACTAGGCCTCAGCGCTAGCATCTTACATGTCAGTACGCTAAAATTATTAAATTTATAATTTGATATCTGCTCAGGATCCTGGATGGTTCTCAGTATCATGTTCTGAGTACCAATTTTACAGGAGCCTCAGAATGACAGCCTAAAAATTTTGTAACTTTAAGCAAACCTTTACTAGGCCTCTGCGCTAGCATCTTACATGTCAATACGCTAAAATTAAACAATTTTTAATTTGATATCTGCTCAGGATCCTGGATGGTTCTCAGTATCATTTTCTGAGTACCAATTTGACAGGAGCCTGATAACGAGCGCCTTAAAATTTTGTAACTTTAAGCATACCTTTACTAGGGCTCTGCGCTAGCATCTTACATGTCAGTACGCTAAAATTATTAAATTTTTAATTTGATATCTGCTCAGGATCCTGGATGGTTCTCAGTATCATGTTCTGAGTACCAATTTTACAGGAGCCTGATAATGAGCGCCTTAAAATTTTGTAACTTTAAGCAAAAATTTTCTAGGCCTCAGCGCTAGCATCTTACATGTCAGTACGCTTAAATTATTAATTTTTTAATTTGATATCTGCTCAGGATCCTGGATGGTTCTCAGTATCATGTTCTGAGTACCAATTTTACAGGAGCCTGATAATGAGCGCCTAAAAATATTGTAAGTTTAAGCAAACCTTTACTAGGGCTCTGCGCTAGCATCTTACATGTCAGTACGCTAAAATTATTAAATTTATAATTTGATATCTGCTCAGGATCCTGGATGGTTCTCAGTATCATGTTCTGAGTACCAATTTTACAGGAGCCTCAGAATGACCGCCCAAAAATTTTGTAATTTTAAGCAAACCTTTACTAGGCCTCTGCGCTAGCATCTTACATGTCAGTACGCTATAATTATTAAATTTTTAATTTGATATCTACTCAGGATCCTGGATGGTTCTCAGTATCATTTTCTGAGTACCAATTTTACAGAAGCCTGATAATGAGCGCCTAAAAATTTTGTAACTTAAAGCAAACCTTTACTAGGGCTCTGCGCTAGCATCTTACATGTCAGTACGCTAAAATTAAACAATTTTTAATTTGATATCTGCTCAGGATCCTGGATGGTCCTCAGTATCATGTTCTGAGTACCAATTTTACAGGAGCCTCAGAATGACCGCCTAAAAATTTTGTAACTTTAAGCAAACCTTTACTAGGCCTCAGCGCTAGCATCTTACATGTCAATACGCTAAAATTAAACAATTTTTAATTTGATATCTGCTCAGGATCCTGGATGGTTCTCAGTATCATTTTCTGAGTACCAATTTGACAGAAGCCTGATAATGAGCGCCTAAAAATTTTGTAACTTAAAGCAAACCTTTACTAGGGCTCTGCGCTAGCATCTTACATGTCAGTACGCTAAAATTATTAAATTTTTAATTTGATATCTGCTCAGGATCCTGGATGGTTCTCAGTATCATGTTCTGAGTACCAATTTTACAGGAGCCTGATAATGAGCGCCTTAAAATTTTGTAACTTTAAGCAAACCTTTTCTAGGCCTCAGCGCTAGCATCTTACATGTCAGTACGCTTAAATTATTAATTTTTTAATTTGATATCTGCTCAGGATCCTGGATGGTTCTCAGTATCATGTTCTGAGTACCAATTTTACAGGAGCCTGATAATGAGCGCCTAAAAATTTTGTAACTTAAAGCAAACATTTTTTTGGCCTCTGCGCTAGCATCTTACATGTCAATGCGCTAAAATTAAACAATTTTTAATTTGATATCTGCTCAGGATCCTGGATGGTTCTCAGTATCATGTTCTGAGTACCAATTTGACAGGAGCCTGATAATGAGCGCCTTAAAATTTTGTAACTTTAAGCAAACCTTTACTAGGCCTCAGCGCTAGCATCTTACATGTCAGTACGCTAAAATTAAACAATTTTTAATTTGATATCTGCTCAGGATCCTGGATGGTCCTCAGTATAATGTGCTGAGTACCAATTTTACAGGAGCCTCAGAATGACCGCCTAAAAATTTTGTAACTTTAAGCGAATCTTTACTAGGCCTCAGCGCTAGCATCTTACATGTCAATACGTTTAAATTAAACAATTTTTAATTTGATATCTGCTCAGGATCCTGGATGGTTCTCAGTATCATGTTCTGAGTACCAATTTTACAGGAGCCTGATAATGAGCGCCTAAAAATTTTGTTACTTTAAGCAAACCTTTACAAGGCTCTGCGCTAGCATCTAACATGTCAGTACGCTTAAATTATTAATTTTTTAATTTGATATCTGCTCAGGATCCTGGATGGTTCTCAGTATCATGTTCTGAGTACCAATTTTACAGGAGCCTGATAATGAGCGCCTAAAAATTTTGTAACTTAAAGCAAACATTTTTTTGCCTCTGCGCTAGCATCTTACATGTCAATGCACTAAAATTAACTAATTTTTAATTTGATATCTGAGCCTATAGCCAACCGGCATTCGTTATGAAGCGATTCGATTTCTACAATCGTCATCGCTTAAACGCAGCGTATGCATCTTGAACTTTAAAACAGTAACCATTGAAATGAATATACATTGTATACCATCATCTATTCGTTGACAACAGACCACGTGACATATCTAAGTCTTATGTCAAACCCATACATTTTGGACTTTTCTACTATCGCTTTCGCTAATCGATTGTTACTTTGTCTAGGCCCTCTGCTCAGGATCCTGGATGGTTCTCAGTATCATGTTCTGAGTACCAATTTTACAGGAGCCTCAAAATGATCGCCTAAAAATTTTGTAACTTTAAGCAAACCTTTACAAGGCTCTGCGCTAGCATCTAACATGTCAGTACGCTAAAATTATTAATTTTTTAATTTGATATCTGCTCAGGATCCTGGATGGTTCTCAGTATCATGTTCTGAGTACCAATTTGACAGGAGCCTGATAATGAGCGCCTTAAAATTTTGTAACTTTAAGCAAACCTTTACTAGGCCTCTGCGCTAGCATCTTACATGTCAATACGCTTAAATTAAACAATTTTTAATTTGATATCTGCTCAGGATCCTGGATGGTTCTCAGTATCATTTTCTGAGTACCAATTTTACAGGAGCCTCAGAATGACCGCCAAAAAATTTTGTAACTTTAAGCAAACCTTTTCTAGGCCTCAGCGCTAGCATCTTACATGTCAGTACGCTTAAATTATTAATTTTTTAATTTGATATCTGCTCAGGATCCTGGATGGTTCTTAGTATCATGTTCTGAGTACCAATTTTACAGGAGCCTGATAATGAGCGCCTAAAATTTTTGTAACTTAAAGCAAACATTTTTTTGGCCTCTGCGCTAGCAGCTTGCATGTCAGTACGCTAAAATTATTAAATTTTTAATTTGATATCTGCTCAGGATCCTGGATGGTTCTCAGTATCGTGTTCTGAGTACCAATTTTACAGGAGCCTCAGAATGACCGCCTAAAAATTTTGTAACTTTAAGCGAATCTTTACTAGGCCTCAGCGCTAGCATCTTGCATGTCAGTACGCTAAAATTATTAAATTTTTAATTTGATATCTGCTCAGGATCCTGGATGGTTCTCAGTATCATGTTCTGAGTACCAATTTTACAGGAGCCTCAGAATGACCGTAACTTGTAACTTTAAGCGAATCTTTACTAGGCCTCAGCGCTAGCAACTTACATGTCAATACGCAAAAATTAAACAATTTTTAATTTGATATCTGCTCAGGATCCTGGATGGTTCTCAGTATCATGTTCTGAGTACCAATTTTACAGGAGCCTCAAAATGAGCGCCTAAAAATTTTGTAACTTTAAGCAAACCTTTACTAGGGCTCTGCGCTAGCATCTTACATGTCAGTACGCTAAAATTATGAAATTTTTAATTTGATATCTGCTCAAGATCCTGGATGGTTCTCAGTATCATGTTCTGAGTACCAATTTGACAGGAGCTTGATAATGAGCGCCTTAAAATTTTGTAACTTTAAGCAAACCTTTACTAGGCCTCAGCGCTAGCATCTTACATGTCAGTACGCTAAAATTATGAAATTTTTAATTTGATATCTGCTCAAGATCCTGGATGGTTCTCAGTATCATGTTCTGAGTACCAATTTGACAGGAGCCTGATAATGAGCGCCTTAAAATTTTGTAACTTTAAGCAAACCTTTACTAGGCCTCAGCGCTAGCATCTTACATGTCAGTACGCTAAAATTATTAAATTTATAATTTGATATCTGCTCAGGATCCTGGATGGTCCTCAGTATAATGTGCTGAGTACCAATTTTACAGGAGCCTCAGAATGACCGCCTAAAAATTTTGTAACTTTAAGCGAATCTTTACTAGGCCTCAGCGCTAGCATCTTACATTTCAATACGCTAAAATTAAACAATTTTTAATTTGATATCTGCTCAGGATCCTGGATGGTTCTCAGTATCATTTTCTGAGTACCAATTCGACTGGAGCCTGATAATGAGCGCCTAAAAATTTTGTAAGTTTAAGCAAACCTTTACTAGGGCTCTGCGCTAGCATCTTACATGTCAGTACGCTAAAATTATTAAATTTTTAATTTGATATATGCTCAGGATCCCGGATGGTTCTCAGTATCATTTTCTGAGTACCAATTTGACAGAAGCCTGATAATGAGCGCCTAAAAATTTTGTAACTTAAAGCAAACCTTTACTAGGGCTCTGCGCTAGCATCTTACATGTCAGTACGCTAAAATAAACAATTTTTAATTTGATATCTGCTCAGGATCCTGGATGGTTCTCAGTATCGTTTTTTGAGTACCAATTTGACAGGAGCCTGATAATGAGCGCCTAAAAATTTTGTAACTTTAAGCAAACCTTTACTAGGGCTCTGCGCTAGCATCTTACATGTCAGTACGCTATAATTATTAAATTTTTAATTTGATATCTACTCAGGATCCTGGATGGTTCTCAGTATCATGTTCTGAGTAACAATTTGACAGAAGCCTGATAATGAGCGCCTAAAAATTTTGTAACTTAAAGCAAACCTTTACTAGGGCTCTGCGCTAGCATCTTACATGTCAGTACGCTAAAATTAAAGAATTTTTAATTTGATATCTGCTCAGGATCCTGGATGGTTCTCAGTATCATGTTCTGAGTACCAATTTTACAGGAGCCTCAGAATGACCGCCTAAAAATTTTGTAACTTTAAGCAAACCTTTACTAGGCCTCAGCGCTAGCATCTTACATGTCAATACGCTAAAATTAAACAATTTTTAATTTGATATCTGCTCAGGATCCTGGATGGTCCTCAGTATAATGTGCTGAGTACCAATTTTACAGGAGCCTCAAAATGACCGCCTAAAAATTTTGTAACTTTAAGCGAATCTTTACTAGGCCTCAGCGCTAGCATCTTACATTTCAATACGCTAAAATTAAACAATTTTTAATTTGATATCTGCTCAGGATCCTGGATGGTTCTCAGTATCGTTTTCTGAGTTCTAATTTGACAGGAGCCTGATAATGAGCGCCTAAAAATTTTGTAACTTTAAGCAAACCTTTACTAGGCCTCTGCGCTAGCATCTTACATGTCAATACGCTAAAATTATTAAATTTATAATTTGATATCTGCTCAGGATCCTGGATGGTTCTCAGTATCATGTTCTGAGTACCAATTTTACAGGAGCCTCAGAATGACCGCCCAAAAATTTTGTAACTTTAAGCAAACCTTTACTAGGCCTCTGCGCTAGCATTTTACATGTCAGTACGCTAAAATGTTAAATTATTAATTTGATATCTGCTCAGGATCCTGGATGGTTCTCAGTATCATTTTCTGAGTATCAATCTGACAGGAGCCTGATAATGAGCGCCTAAAAATTTTGTAAGTTTAAGCAAACCTTTACTAGGGCTCTGCGCTAGCATCTTACATGTCAGTACGCTAAAATTATTAAATTTTTAATTTGATATCTGCTCAGGATCCTGGAAGGTTTTCAGTATCATTTTCTGAGTACCAATTTGACAGGAGCCTGATAATGAGCGCCTTAAAATTTTGTAACTTTAAGCAAACATTTTTTTGGCCTCTGCGCTAGCATCTTACATGTCAATGCGCTAAAATTAAACAATTTTTAATTTGATATCTGCTCAGGATGCTGGATGGTTCTCAGTATCATGTTCTGAGTACCAATTTGACAGGAGCCTGATAATGAGCACCCAAAAATTTTGTAACTTTAAGCAAACCTTTACTAGGGCTCTGCGCTAGCATCTTACATGTCAGTACGCTAAAATTATTAAATTTATAATTTGATATCTGCTCAGGATCCTGGATGGTTCTCAGTATCATGTTCTGAGTACCAATTTTACAGGAGCCTCAGAATGACAGCCTAAAAATTTTGTAACTTTAAGCAAACCTTTACTAGGCCTCTGCGCTAGCATCTTACATGTCAATACGCTAAAATTAAACAATTTTTAATTTGATATCTGCTCAGGATCCTGGATGGTTCTCAGTATCATTTTCTGAGTACCAATTTGACAGGAGCCTGATAATGAGCGCCTTAAAATTTTGTAACTTTAAGCATACCTTTACTAGGGCTCTGCGCTAGCATCTTACATGTCAGTACGCTAAAATTATTAAATTTTTAATTTGATATCTGCTCAGGATCCTGGATGGTTCTCAGTATCATGTTCTGAGTACCAATTTTACAGGAGCCTGATAATGAGCGCCTTAAAATTTTGTAACTTTAAGCAAACCTTTTCTAGGCCTCAGCGCTAGCATCTTACATGTCAGTACGCTTAAATTATTAATTTTTTAATTTGATATCTGCTCAGGATCCTGGATGGTTCTCAGTATCATGTTCTGAGTACCAATTTTACAGGAGCCTGATAATGAGCGCCTAAAAATATTGTAAGTTTAAGCAAACCTTTACTAGGGCTCTGCGCTAGCATCTTACATGTCAGTACGCTAAAATTATTAAATTTATAATTTGATATCTGCTCAGGATCCTGGATGGTTCTCAGTATCATGTTCTGAGTACCAATTTTACAGGAGCCTCAGAATGACCGCCCAAAAATTTTGTAATTTTAAGCAAACCTTTACTAGGCCTCTGCGCTAGCATCTTACATGTCAGTACGCTATAATTATTAAATTTTTAATTTGATATCTACTCAGGATCCTGGATGGTTCTCAGTATCATTTTCTGAGTACCAATTTTACAGAAGCCTGATAATGAGCGCCTAAAAATTTTGTAACTTAAAGCAAACCTTTACTAGGGCTCTGCGCTAGCATCTTACATGTCAGTACGCTAAAATTAAACAATTTTTAATTTGATATCTGCTCAGGATCCTGGATGGTCCTCAGTATCATGTTCTGAGTACCAATTTTACAGGAGCCTCAGAATGACCGCCTAAAAATTTTGTAACTTTAAGCAAACCTTTACTAGGCCTCAGCGCTAGCATCTTACATGTCAATACGCTAAAATTAAACAATTTTTAATTTGATATCTGCTCAGGATCCTGGATGGTTCTCAGTATCATTTTCTGAGTACCAATTTGACAGAAGCCTGATAATGAGCGCCTAAAAATTTTGTAACTTAAAGCAAACCTTTACTAGGGCTCTGCGCTAGCATCTTACATGTCAGTACGCTAAAATTATTAAATTTTTAATTTGATATCTGCTCAGGATCCTGGATGGTTCTCAGTATCATGTTCTGAGTACCAATTTTACAGGAGCCTGATAATGAGCGCCTTAAAATTTTGTAACTTTAAGCAAACCTTTTCTAGGCCTCAGCGCTAGCATCTTACATGTCAGTACGCTTAAATTATTAATTTTTTAATTTGATATCTGCTCAGGATCCTGGATGGTTCTCAGTATCATGTTCTGAGTACCAATTTTACAGGAGCCTGATAATGAGCGCCTAAAAATTTTGTAACTTAAAGCAAACATTTTTTTGGCCTCTGCGCTAGCATCTTACATGTCAATGCGCTAAAATTAAACAATTTTTAATTTGATATCTGCTCAGGATCCTGGATGGTTCTCAGTATCATTTTCTGAGTACCAATTTGACAGGAGCCTGATAATGAGCGCCTAAAAATTTTGTAAGTTTAAGCAAACCTTAACTAGGGCTCTGAGCTAGCATCTTGCATGTCAGTACGCTAAAATTATTAAATTTTTAATTTGATATCTGCTCAGGATCCTGGATGGTTCTCAGTATCATGTTCTGAGTACCAATTTTACAGGAGCCTCAGAATGACCGCCAAAAAATTTTGGAACTTTAAGCAAACCTTTTCTAGGCCTCTACGCTAGCATCTTACATGTCAATACGCAAAAATTAAACAATTTTTAATTTGATATCTGCTCAGGATCCTGGATGGTTCTCAGTATCATGTTCTGAGTACCAATTTTACAGGAGCCTCAAAATGAGCGCCTAAAAATTTTGTAACTTTAAGCAAACCTTTACTAGGGCTCTGCGCTAGCATCTTACATGTCAGTACGCTAAAATTATTAAATTTTTAATTTGATATCTGCTCAAGATCCTGGATGGTTCTCAGTATCATGTTCTGAGTACCAATTTGACAGGAGCCTGATAATGAGCGCCTTAAAATTTTGTAACTTTAAGCAAACCTTTACTAGGCCTCAGCGCTAGCATCTTACATGTCAGTACGCTAAAATTAAACAATTTTTAATTTGATATCTGCTCAGGATCCTGGATGGTCCTCAGTATAATGTGCTGAGTACCAATTTTACAGGAGCCTCAGAATGACCGCCTAAAATTTTGTAACTTTAAGCGAATCTTTACTAGGCCTCAGCGCTAGCATCTTACATTTCAATACGCTAAAATTAAACAATTTTTAATTTGATATCTGCTCAGGATCCTTGATGGTTCTCAGTATCATTTTCTGAGTACCAATTCGACTGGAGCCTGATAATGAGCGCCTAAAAATTTTGTAAGTTTAAGCAAACCTTTACTAGGGCTCTGCGCTAGCATCTTACATGTCAGTACGCTAAAATTATTAATTTTTTAATTTGATATCTGCTCAGGATCCTGGATGGTTCTCAGTATCATGTTCTGAGTACCAATTTTACAGGAGCCTGATAATGAGCGCCTAAAAATTTTGTAACTTAAAGCAAACATTTTTTTGGCCTCTGCGCTAGCATCTTACATGTCAATGCGCTAAAATTAAACAATTTTTAATTTGATATCTGAGCCTTTAGCCAACCGGCATTCGTTATGAAGCGATTCGATTTCTACAATCGTCATCGCTTAAACGCAGCGTATGCATCTTGAACTTTAAAACAGTAACCATTGAAATGAATATACATTGTATGCCATCATCTATTCGTTGACAACAGACCACGTGACATATCTAAGTCTTATGTCAAACCCATACATTTTGGACTTGTCTACTATCGCTTTCGCTAATCGATTGTTACTTTGTCTAGGCCCTCTGCTCAGGATCCTGGATGGTTCTCAGTATCATGTTCTGAGTACCAATTTTACAGGAGCCTCAAAATGAGCGCCTAAAAATTTTGTAACTTTAAGCAAACCTTTACAAGGCTCTGCGCTAGCATCTAACATGTCAGTACGCTAAAATTATTAATTTTTTAATTTGATATCTGCTCAGGATCCTGGATGGTTCTCAGTATCATTTTCTGAGTACCAATTCGACTGGAGCCTGATAATGAGCGCCTAAAAATTTTGTAAGTTTAAGCAAACCTTTACTAGGGCTCTGCGCTAGCATCTTACATGTCAGTACGCTAAAATTATTAAATTTTTAATTTGATATCTGCTCAGGATCCCGGATGGTTCTCAGTATCATTTTCTGAGTACCAATTTGACAGAAGCCTGATAATGAGCGCCTAAAAATTTTGTAACTTAAAGCAAACCTTTACTAGGGCTCTGCGCTAGCATCTTACATGTCAGTACGCTAAAATTAAACAATTTTTAATTTGATATCTGCTCAGGATCCTGGATGGTTCTCAGTATCGTTTTCTGAGTACCAATTTGACAGGAGCCTGATAATGAGCGCCTAAAAATTTTGTAACTTTAAGCAAACCTTTACTAGGGCTCTGCGCTAGCATCTTACATGTCAGTACGCTAAAATTATTAAATTTTTAATTTGATATCTGCTCAGGATCCTGGATGGTTCTCAGTATCATGTTCTGAGTACCAATTTTACAGGAGCCTGATAATGAGCGCCTAAAAATTTTGTAACTTAAAGCAAACATTTTTTTGGCCTCTGCGCTAGCATCTTACATGTCAATGCGCTAAAATTAAACAATTTTTAATTTGATATCTGCTCAGGATCCTGGATGGTTCTCAGTATCATGTTCTGAGTACCAATTTTACAGGAGCCTCAGAATGACCGCCAAAAAATTTTGGAACTTTAAGCAAACCTTTTCTAGGCCTCTGCGCTAGCATCTTACATGTCAATACGCAAAAATTAAACAATTTTTAATTTGATATCTGCTCAGGATCCTGGATGGTTCTCAGTATCATGTTCTGAGTACCAATTTAACAGGAGCCTCAAAATGAGCGCCTAAAAATTTTGTAACTTTAAGCAAACCTTTACTAGGGCTCTGCGCTAGCATCTTACATGTCAGTACGCTAAAATTATTAAATTTTTAATTTGATATCTGCTCAAGATCCTGGATGGTTCTCAGTATCATGTTCTGAGTACCAATTTGACAGGAGCCTGATAATGAGCGCCTTAAAATTTTGTAACTTTAAGCAAACCTTTACTAGGCCTCAGCGCTAGCATCTTACATGTCAGTACGCTAAAATTAAACAATTTTTAATTTGATATCTGCTCAGGATCCTGGATGGTCCTCAGTATAATGTGCTGAGTACCAATTTTACAGGAGCCTCAGAATGACCGCCTAAACATTTTGTAACTTTAAGCGAATCTTTACTAGGCCTCAGCGCTAGCATCTTACATGTCAATACGTTTAAATTAAACAATTTTTAATTTGATATCTGCTCAGGATCCTGGATGGTTCTCAGTATCATGTTCTGAGTACCAATTTTACAGGAGCCTGATAATGAGCGCCTAAAAATTTTGTTACTTTAAGCAAACCTTTACAAGGCTCTGCGCTAGCATCTAACATGTCAGTACGCTTAAATTATTAATTTTTTAATTTGATATCTGCTCAGGATCCTGGATGGTTCTCAGTATCATGTTCTGAGTACCAATTTTACAGGAGCCTGATAATGAGCGCCTAAAAATTTTGTAACTTAAAGCAAACATTTTTTTGCCTCTGCGCTAGCATCTTACATGTCAATGCGCTAAAATTAACTAATTTTTAATTTGATATCTGAGCCTATAGCCAACCGGCATTCGTTATGAAGCGATTCGATTTCTACAATCGTCATCGCTTAAACGCAGCGTATGCATCTTGAACTTTAAAACAGTAACCATTGAAATGAATATACATTGTATGCCATCATCTATTCGTTGACAACAGACCACGTGACATATCTAAGTCTTATGTCAAACCCATACATTTTGGACTTGTCTACTATCGCTTTCGCTAATCGATTGTTACTTTGTCTAGGCCCTCTGCTCAGGATCCTGGATGGTTCTCAGTATCATGTTCTGAGTACCAATTTTACAGGAGCCTCAAAATGAGCGCCTAAAAATTTTGTAACTTTAAGCAAACCTTTACAAGGCTCTGCGCTAGCATCTAACATGTCAGTACGCTAAAATTATTAATTTTTTAATTTGATATCTGCTCAGGATCCTGGATGGTTCTCAGTATCATTTTCTGAGTACCAATTCGACTGGAGCCTGATAATGAGCGCCTAAAAATTTTGTAAGTTTAAGCAAACCTTTACTAGGGCTCTGCGCTAGCATCTTACATGTCAGTACGCTAAAATTATTAAATTTTTAATTTGATATCTGCTCAGGATTCCGGATGGTTCTCAGTATCATTTTCTGAGTACCAATTTGACAGAAGCCTGATAATGAGCGCCTAAAAATTTTGTAACTTAAAGCAAACCTTTACTAGGGCTCTGCGCTAGCATCTTACATGTCAGTACGCTAAAATTAAACAATTTTTAATTTGATATCTGCTCAGGATCCTGGATGGTTCTCAGTATCGTTTTCTGAGTACCAATTTGACAGGAGCCTGATAATGAGCGCCTAAAAATTTTGTAACTTTAAGCAAACCTTTACTAGGGCTCTGCGCTAGCATCTTACATGTCAGTACGCTAAAATTATTAAATTTTTAATTTGATATCTGCTCAGGATCCTGGATGGTTCTCAGTATCATGTTCTGAGTACCAATTTTACAGGAGCCTGATAATGAGCGCCTAAAAATTTTGTAACTTAAAGCAAACATTTTTTTGGCCTCTGCGCTAGCATCTTACATGTCAATGCGCTAAAATTAAACAATTTTTAATTTGATATCTGCTCAGGATCCTGGATGGTTCTCAGTATCATGTTCTGAGTACCAATTTTACAGGAGCCTCAGAATGACCGCCAAAAAATTTTGGAACTTTAAGCAAACCTTTTCTAGGCCTCTGCGCTAGCATCTTACATGTCAATACGCAAAAATTAAACAATTTTTAATTTGATATCTGCTCAGGATCCTGGATGGTTCTCAGTATCATGTTCTGAGTACCAATTTAACAGGAGCCTCAAAATGAGCGCCTAAAAATTTTGTAACTTTAAGCAAACCTTTACTAGGGCTCTGCGCTAGCATCTTACATGTCAGTACGCTAAAATTATTAAATTTTTAATTTGATATCTGCTCAAGATCCTGGATGGTTCTCAGTATCATGTTCTGAGTACCAATTTGACAGGAGCCTGATAATGAGCGCCTTAAAATTTTGTAACTTTAAGCAAATCTTTACTAGGCCTCAGCGCTAGCATCTTACATGTCAGTACGCTAAAATTAAACAATTTTTAATTTGATATCTGCTCAGGATCCTGGATGGTCCTCAGTATAATGTGCTGAGTACCAATTTTACAGGAGCCTCAGAATGACCGCCTAAACATTTTGTAACTTTAAGCGAATCTTTACTAGGCCTCAGCGCTAGCATCTTACATGTCAATACGTTTAAATTAAACAATTTTTAATTTGATATCTGCTCAGGATCCTGGATGGTTCTCAGTATCATGTTCTGAGTACCAATTTTACAGGAGCCTGATAATGAGCGCCTAAAAATTTTGTTACTTTAAGCAAACCTTTACAAGGCTCTGCGCTAGCATCTAACATGTCAGTACGCTTAAATTATTAATTTTTTAATTTGATATCTGCTCAGGATCCTGGATGGTTCTCAGTATCATGTTCTGAGTACCAATTTTACAGGAGCCTGATAATGAGCGCCTAAAAATTTTGTAACTTAAAGCAAACATTTTTTTGCCTCTGCGCTAGCATCTTACATGTCAATGCGCTAAAATTAACTAATTTTTAATTTGATATCTGAGCCTATAGCCAACCGGCATTCGTTATGAAGCGATTCGATTTCTACAATCGTCATCGCTTAAACGCAGCGTATGCATCTTGAACTTTAAAACAGTAACCATTGAAATGAATATACATTGTATACCATCATCTATTCGTTGACAACAGACCACGTGACATATCTAAGTCTTATGTCAAACCCATACATTTTGGACTTTTCTACTATCGCTTTCGCTAATCGATTGTTACTTTGTCTAGGCCCTCTGCTCAGGATCCTGGATGGTTCTCAGTATCATGTTCTGAGTACCAATTTTACAGGAGCCTCAAAATGATCGCCTAAAAATTTTGTTACTTTAAGCAAACCTTTACAAGGCTCTGCGCTAGCATCTAACATGTCAGTACGCTTAAATTATTAATTTTTTAATTTGATATCTGCTCAGGATCCTGGATGGTTCTCAGTATCATGTTCTGAGTACCAATTTTACAGGAGCCTGATAATGAGCGCCTAAAAATTTTGTAACTTAAAGCAAACATTTTTTTGCCTCTGCGCTAGCATCTTACATGTCAATGCGCTAAAATTAACTAATTTTTAATTTGATATCTGAGCCTATAGCCAACCGGCATTCGTTATGAAGCGATTCGATTTCTACAATCGTCATCGCTTAAACGCAGCGTATGCATCTTGAACTTTAAAACAGTAACCATTGAAATGAATATACATTGTATACCATCATCTATTCGTTGACAACAGACCACGTGACATATCTAAGTCTTATGTCAAACCCATACATTTTGGACTTTTCTACTATCGCTTTCGCTAATCGATTGTTACTTTGTCTAGGCCCTCTGCTCAGGATCCTGGATGGTTCTCAGTATCATGTTCTGAGTACCAATTTTACAGGAGCCTCAAAATGATCGCCTAAAAATTTTGTAACTTTAAGCAAACCTTTACAAGGCTCTGCGCTAGCATCTAACATGTCAGTACGCTAAAATTATTAATTTTTTAATTTGATATCTGCTCAGGATCCTGGATGGTTCTCAGTATCATGTTCTGAGTACCAATTTGACAGGAGCCTGATAATGAGCGCCTTAAAATTTTGTAACTTTAAGCAAACCTTTACTAGGCCTCTGCGCTAGCATCTTACATGTCAATACGCTTAAATTAAACAATTTTTAATTTGATATCTGCTCAGGATCCTGGATGGTTCTCAGTATCATTTTCTGAGTACCAATTTTACAGGAGCCTCAGAATGACCGCCAAAAAATTTTGTAACTTTAAGCAAACCTTTTCTAGGCCTCAGCGCTAGCATCTTACATGTCAGTACGCTTAAATTATTAATTTTTTAATTTGATATCTGCTCAGGATCCTGGATGGTTCTTAGTATCATGTTCTGAGTACCAATTTTACAGGAGCCTGATAATGAGCGCCTAAAATTTTTGTAACTTAAAGCAAACATTTTTTTGGCCTCTGCGCTAGCAGCTTGCATGTCAGTACGCTAAAATTATTAAATTTTTAATTTGATATCTGCTCAGGATCCTGGATGGTTCTCAGTATCGTGTTCTGAGTACCAATTTTACAGGAGCCTCAGAATGACCGCCTAAAAATTTTGTAACTTTAAGCGAATCTTTACTAGGCCTCAGCGCTAGCATCTTGCATGTCAGTACGCTAAAATTATTAAATTTTTAATTTGATATCTGCTCAGGATCCTGGATGGTTCTCAGTATCATGTTCTGAGTACCAATTTTACAGGAGCCTCAGAATGACCGTAACTTGTAACTTTAAGCAAATCTTTACTAGGCCTCAGCGCTAGCAACTTACATGTCAATACGCAAAAATTAAACAATTTTTAATTTGATATCTGCTCAGGATCCTGGATGGTTCTCAGTATCATGTTCTGAGTACCAATTTTACAGGAGCCTCAAAATGAGCGCCTAAAAATTTTGTAACTTTAAGCAAACCTTTACTAGGGCTCTGCGCTAGCATCTTACATGTCAGTACGCTAAAATTATGAAATTTTTAATTTGATATCTGCTCAAGATCCTGGATGGTTCTCAGTATCATGTTCTGAGTACCAATTTGACAGGAGCCTGATAATGAGCGCCTTAAAATTTTGTAACTTTAAGCAAACCTTTACTAGGCCTCAGCGCTAGCATCTTACATGTCAGTACGCTAAAATTATTAAATTTATAATTTGATATCTGCTCAGGATCCTGGATGGTTCTCAGTATCATGTTCTGAGTACCAATTTTACAGGAGCCTCAGAATGACAGCCTAAAAATTTTGTAACTTTAAGCAAACCTTTACTAGGCCTCTGCGCTAGCATCTTACATGTCAATACGCTAAAATTAAACAATTTTTAATTTGATATCTGCTCAGGATCCTGGATGGTTCTCAGTATCATTTTCTGAGTACCAATTTGACAGGAGCCTGATAATGAGCGCCTTAAAATTTTGTAACTTTAAGCATACCTTTACTAGGGCTCTGCGCTAGCATCTTACATGTCAGTACGCTAAAATTATTAAATTTTTAATTTGATATCTGCTCAGGATCCTGGATGGTTCTCAGTATCATGTTCTGAGTACCAATTTTACAGGAGCCTGATAATGAGCGCCTTAAAATTTTGTAACTTTAAGCAAACCTTTTCTAGGCCTCAGCGCTAGCATCTTACATGTCAGTACGCTTAAATTATTAATTTTTTAATTTGATATCTGCTCAGGATCCTGGATGGTTCTCAGTATCATGTTCTGAGTACCAATTTTACAGGAGCCTGATAATGAGCGCCTAAAAATATTGTAAGTTTAAGCAAACCTTTACTAGGGCTCTGCGCTAGCATCTTACATGTCAGTACGCTAAAATTATTAAATTTATAATTTGATATCTGCTCAGGATCCTGGATGGTTCTCAGTATCATGTTCTGAGTACCAATTTTACAGGAGCCTCAGAATGACCGCCCAAAAATTTTGTAATTTTAAGCAAACCTTTACTAGGCCTCTGCGCTAGCATCTTACATGTCAGTACGCTATAATTATTAAATTTTTAATTTGATATCTACTCAGGATCCTGGATGGTTCTCAGTATCATTTTCTGAGTACCAATTTTACAGAAGCCTGATAATGAGCGCCTAAAAATTTTGTAACTTAAAGCAAACCTTTACTAGGGCTCTGCGCTAGCATCTTACATGTCAGTACGCTAAAATTAAACAATTTTTAATTTGATATCTGCTCAGGATCCTGGATGGTCCTCAGTATCATGTTCTGAGTACCAATTTTACAGGAGCCTCAGAATGACCGCCTAAAAATTTTGTAACTTTAAGCAAACCTTTACTAGGCCTCAGCGCTAGCATCTTACATGTCAATACGCTAAAATTAAACAATTTTTAATTTGATATCTGCTCAGGATCCTGGATGGTTCTCAGTATCATTTTCTGAGTACCAATTTGACAGAAGCCTGATAATGAGCGCCTAAAAATTTTGTAACTTAAAGCAAACCTTTACTAGGGCTCTGCGCTAGCATCTTACATGTCAGTACGCTAAAATTATTAAATTTTTAATTTGATATCTGCTCAGGATCCTGGATGGTTCTCAGTATCATGTTCTGAGTACCAATTTTACAGGAGCCTGATAATGAGCGCCTTAAAATTTTGTAACTTTAAGCAAACCTTTTCTAGGCCTCAGCGCTAGCATCTTACATGTCAGTACGCTTAAATTATTAATTTTTTAATTTGATATCTGCTCAGGATCCTGGATGGTTCTCAGTATCATGTTCTGAGTACCAATTTTACAGGAGCCTGATAATGAGCGCCTAAAAATTTTGTAACTTAAAGCAAACATTTTTTTGGCCTCTGCGCTAGCATCTTACATGTCAATGCGCTAAAATTAAACAATTTTTAATTTGATATCTGCTCAGGATCCTGGATGGTTCTCAGTATCATTTTCTGAGTACCAATTTGACAGGAGCCTGATAATGAGCGCCTAAAAATTTTGTAAGTTTAAGCAAACCTTAACTAGGGCTCTGAGCTAGCATCTTGCATGTCAGTACGCTAAAATTATTAAATTTTTAATTTGATATCTGCTCAGGATCCTGGATGGTTCTCAGTATCATGTTCTGAGTACCAATTTTACAGGAGCCTCAGAATGACCGCCAAAAAATTTTGGAACTTTAAGCAAACCTTTTCTAGGCCTCTACGCTAGCATCTTACATGTCAATACGCAAAAATTAAACAATTTTTAATTTGATATCTGCTCAGGATCCTGGATGGTTCTCAGTATCATGTTCTGAGTACCAATTTTACAGGAGCCTCAAAATGAGCGCCTAAAAATTTTGTAACTTTAAGCAAACCTTTACTAGGGCTCTGCGCTAGCATCTTACATGTCAGTACGCTAAAATTATTAAATTTTTAATTTGATATCTGCTCAAGATCCTGGATGGTTCTCAGTATCATGTTCTGAGTACCAATTTGACAGGAGCCTGATAATGAGCGCCTTAAAATTTTGTAACTTTAAGCAAACCTTTACTAGGCCTCAGCGCTAGCATCTTACATGTCAGTACGCTAAAATTAAACAATTTTTAATTTGATATCTGCTCAGGATCCTGGATGGTCCTCAGTATAATGTGCTGAGTACCAATTTTACAGGAGCCTCAGAATGACCGCCTAAAAATTTTGTAACTTTAAGCGAATCTTTACTAGGCCTCAGCGCTAGCATCTTACATTTCAATACGCTAAAATTAAACAATTTTTAATTTGATATCTGCTCAGGATCCTTGATGGTTCTCAGTATCATTTTCTGAGTACCAATTCGACTGGAGCCTGATAATGAGCGCCTAAAAATTTTGTAAGTTTAAGCAAACCTTTACTAGGGCTCTGCGCTAGCATCTTACATGTCAGTACGCTAAAATTATTAATTTTTTAATTTGATATCTGCTCAGGATCCTGGATGGTTCTCAGTATCATGTTCTGAGTACCAATTTTACAGGAGCCTGATAATGAGCGCCTAAAAATTTTGTAACTTAAAGCAAACATTTTTTTGGCCTCTGCGCTAGCATCTTACATGTCAATGCGCTAAAATTAAACAATTTTTAATTTGATATCTGAGCCTTTAGCCAACCGGCATTCGTTATGAAGCGATTCGATTTCTACAATCGTCATCGCTTAAACGCAGCGTATGCATCTTGAACTTTAAAACAGTAACCATTGAAATGAATATACATTGTATGCCATCATCTATTCGTTGACAACAGACCACGTGACATATCTAAGTCTTATGTCAAACCCATACATTTTGGACTTGTCTACTATCGCTTTCGCTAATCGATTGTTACTTTGTCTAGGCCCTCTGCTCAGGATCCTGGATGGTTCTCAGTATCATGTTCTGAGTACCAATTTTACAGGAGCCTCAAAATGAGCGCCTAAAAATTTTGTAACTTTAAGCAAACCTTTACAAGGCTCTGCGCTAGCATCTAACATGTCAGTACGCTAAAATTATTAATTTTTTAATTTGATATCTGCTCAGGATCCTGGATGGTTCTCAGTTTAATTTATGAGTACCAATTCGACTGGAGCCTGATAATGAGCGCCTAAAAATTTTGTAAGTTTAAGCAAACCTTTACTAGGGCTCTGCGCTAGCATCTTACATGTCAGTACGCTAAAATTATTAAATTTTTAATTTGATATCTGCTCAGGATCCCGGATGGTTCTCAGTATCATTTTCTGAGTACCAATTTGACAGAAGCCTGATAATGAGCGCCTAAAAATTTTGTAACTTAAAGCAAACCTTTACTAGGGCTCTGCGCTAGCATCTTACATGTCAGTACGCTAAAATTAAACAATTTTTAATTTGATATCTGCTCAGGATCCTGGATGGTTCTCAGTATCGTTTTCTGAGTACCAATTTGACAGGAGCCTGATAATGAGCGCCTAAAAATTTTGTAACTTTAAGCAAACCTTTACTAGGGCTCTGCGCTAGCATCTTACATGTCAGTACGCTAAAATTATTAAATTTTTAATTTGATATCTGCTCAGGATCCTGGATGGTTCTCAGTATCATGTTCTGAGTACCAATTTTACAGGAGCCTGATAATGAGCGCCTAAAAATTTTGTAACTTAAAGCAAACATTTTTTTGGCCTCTGCGCTAGCATCTTACATGTCAATGCGCTAAAATTAAACAATTTTTAATTTGATATCTGCTCAGGATCCTGGATGGTTCTCAGTATCATGTTCTGAGTACCAATTTTACAGGAGCCTCAGAATGACCGCCAAAAAATTTTGGAACTTTAAGCAAACCTTTTCTAGGCCTCTGCGCTAGCATCTTACATGTCAATACGCAAAAATTAAACAATTTTTAATTTGATATCTGCTCAGGATCCTGGATGGTTCTCAGTATCATGTTCTGAGTACCAATTTAACAGGAGCCTCAAAATGAGCGCCTAAAAATTTTGTAACTTTAAGCAAACCTTTACTAGGGCTCTGCGCTAGCATCTTACATGTCAGTACGCTAAAATTATTAAATTTTTAATTTGATATCTGCTCAAGATCCTGGATGGTTCTCAGTATCATGTTCTGAGTACCAATTTGACAGGAGCCTGATAATGAGCGCCTTAAAATTTTGTAACTTTAAGCAAACCTTTACTAGGCCTCAGCGCTAGCATCTTACATGTCAGTACGCTAAAATTAAACAATTTTTAATTTGATATCTGCTCAGGATCCTGGATGGTCCTCAGTATAATGTGCTGAGTACCAATTTTACAGGAGCCTCAGAATGACCGCCTAAAAATTTTGTAACTTTAAGCGAATCTTTACTAGGCCTCAGCGCTAGCATCTTACATGTCAATACGTTTAAATTAAACAATTTTTAATTTGATATCTGCTCAGGATCCTGGATGGTTCTCAGTATCATGTTCTGAGTACCAATTTTACAGGAGCCTGATAATGAGCGCCTAAAAATTTTGTTACTTTAAGCAAACCTTTACAAGGCTCTGCGCTAGCATCTAACATGTCAGTACGCTTAAAATATTAATTTTTTAATTTGATATCTGCTCAGGATCCTGGATGGTTCTCAGTATCATGTTCTGAGTACCAATTTTACAGGAGCCTGATAATGAGCGCCTAAAAATTTTGTAACTTAAAGCAAAAATTTTTTGCCTCTGCGCTAGCATCTTACATGTCAATGCGCTAAAATTAACTAATTTTTAATTTGATATCTGAGCCTATAGCCAACCGGCATTCGTTATGAAGCGATTCGATTTCTACAATCGTCATCGCTTAAACGCAGCGTATGCATCTTGAACTTTAAAACAGTAACCATTGAAATGAATATACATTGTATACCATCATCTATTCGTTGACAACAGACCACGTGACATATCTAAGTCTTATGTCAAACCCATACATTTTGGACTTTTCTACTATCGCTTTCGCTAATCGATTGTTACTTTGTCTAGGCCCTCTGCTCAGGATCCTGGATGGTTCTCAGTATCATGTTCTGAGTACCAATTTTACAGGAGCCTCAAAATGATCGCCTAAAAATTTTGTAACTTTAAGCAAACCTTTACAAGGCTCTGCGCTAGCATCTAACATGTCAGTACGCTAAAATTATTAATTTTTTAATTTGATATCTGCTCAGGATCCTGGATGGTTCTCAGTATCATGTTCTGAGTACCAATTTGACAGGAGCCTGATAATGAGCGCCTTAAAATTTTGTAACTTTAAGCAAACCTTTACTAGGCCTCTGCGCTAGCATCTTACATGTCAATACGCTTAAATTAAACAATTTTTAATTTGATATCTGCTCAGGATCCTGGATGGTTCTCAGTATCATTTTCTGAGTACCAATTTTACAGGAGCCTCAGAATGACCGCCAAAAAATTTTGTAACTTTAAGCAAACCTTTTCTAGGCCTCAGCGCTAGCATCTTACATGTCAGTACGCTTAAATTATTAATTTTTTAATTTGATATCTGCTCAGGATCCTGGATGGTTCTTAGTATCATGTTCTGAGTACCAATTTTACAGGAGCCTGATAATGAGCGCCTAAAATTTTTGTAACTTAAAGCAAACATTTTTTTGGCCTCTGCGCCAGCAGCTTGCATGTCAGTACGCTAAAATTATTAAATTTTTAATTTGATATCTGCTCAGGATCCTGGATGGTTCTCAGTATCGTGTTCTGAGTACCAATTTTACAGGAGCCTCAGAATGACCGCCTAAAAATTTTGTAACTTTAAGCGAATCTTTACTAGGCCTCAGCGCTAGCATCTTGCATGTCAGTACGCTAAAATTATTAAATTTTTAATTTGATATCTGCTCAGGATCCTGGATGGTTCTCAGTATCATGTTCTGAGTACCAATTTTACAGGAGCCTCAGAATGACCGTAACTTGTAACTTTAAGCGAATCTTTACTAGGCCTCAGCGCTAGCAACTTACATGTCAATACGCAAAAATTAAACAATTTTTAATTTGATATCTGCTCAGGATCCTGGATGGTTCTCAGTATCATGTTCTGAGTACCAATTTTACAGGAGCCTCAAAATGAGCGCCTAAAAATTTTGTAACTTTAAGCAAACCTTTACTAGGGCTCTGCGCTAGCATCTTACATGTCAGTACGCTAAAATTATGAAATTTTTAATTTGATATCTGCTCAAGATCCTGGATGGTTCTCAGTATCATGTTCTGAGTACCAATTTGACAGGAGCCTGATAATGAGCGCCTTAAAATTTTGTAACTTTAAGCAAACCTTTACTAGGCCTCAGCGCTAGCATCTTACATGTCAGTACGCTAAAATTAAACAATTTTTAATTTGATATCTGCTCAGGATCCTGGATGGTCCTCAGTATAATGTGCTGAGTACCAATTTTACAGGAGCCTCAGAATGACCGCCTAAAAATTTTGTAACTTTAAGCGAATCTTTACTAGGCCTCAGCGCTAGCATCTTACATTTCAATACGCTAAAATTAAACAATTTTTAATTTGATATCTGCTCAGGATCCTGGATGGTTCTCAGTATCATTTTCTGAGTACCAATTCGACTGGAGCCTGATAATGAGCGCCTAAAAATTTTGTAAGTTTAAGCAAACCTTTACTAGGGCTCTGCGCTAGCATCTTACATGTCAGTACGCTAAAATTATTAAATTTTTAATTTGATATATGCTCAGGATCCCGGATGGTTCTCAGTATCATTTTCTGAGTACCAATTTGACAGAAGCCTGATAATGAGCGCCTAAAAATTTTGTAACTTAAAGCAAACCTTTACTAGGGCTCTGCGCTAGCATCTTACATGTCAGTACGCTAAAATAAACAATTTTTAATTTGATATCTGCTCAGGATCCTGGATGGTTCTCAGTATCGTTTTTTGAGTACCAATTTGACAGGAGCCTGATAATGAGCGCCTAAAAATTTTGTAACTTTAAGCAAACCTTTACTAGGGCTCTGCGCTAGCATCTTACATGTCAGTACGCTAAAATTATTAAATTTTTAATTTGATATCTGCTCAGGATCCTGGATGGTTCTCAGTATCATGTTCTGAGTACCAATTTTACAGGAGCCTGATAATGAGCGCCTAAAAATTTTGTAACTTAAAGCAAACATTTTTTGGCCTCTGCGCTAGCATCTTACATGTCAATGCGCTAAAATTAAACAATTTTTAATTTGATATCTGCTCAGGATCCTGGATGGTTCTCAGTATCATGTTCTGAGTACCAATTTTACAGGAGCCTCAAAATGAGCGCCTTAAAATTTTGTAACTTTAAGCAAACCTTTACTAGGGCTCTGCGCTAGCATCTTACATGTCAGTACGCTAAAATTATTAAATTTTTAATTTGATATCTGCTCAAGATCCTGGATGGTTCTCAGTATCATGTTCTGAGTACCAATTTGACAGGAGCCTGATAATGAGCGCCTTAAAATTTTGTAACTTTAAGCAAACCTTTACTAGGCCTCAGCGCTAGCATCTTACATGTCAGTACGCTAAAATTAAACAATTTTTAATTTGATATCTGCTCAGGATCCTGGATGGTCCTCAGTATCATTTTCTGAGTACCAATTCGACAGGAGCCTGATAATGAGCGCCTAAAAATTTTGTAAGTTTAAGCAAACCTTAACTAGGGCTCTGCGCTAGCATCTTACATGTCAGTACGCTAAAATTATTAAATTTTTAATTTGATATCTGCTCAGGATCCTGGATGGTTCTCAGTATCGTGTTCTGAGTACCAATTTTACAGGAGCCTCAGAATGACCGCCTAAAAATTTTGTAACTTTAAGCGAATCTTTACTAGGCCTCAGCGCTAGCATCTTGCATGTCAGTACGCTAAAATTATTAAATTTTTAATTTGATATCTGCTCAGGATCCTGGATGGTTCTCAGTATCATGTTCTGAGTACCAATTTTACAGGAGCCTCAGAATGACCGTAACTTGTAACTTTAAGCGAATCTTTACTAGGCCTCAGCGCTAGCAACTTACATGTCAATACGCAAAAATTAAACAATTTTTAATTTGATATCTGCTCAGGATCCTGGATGGTTCTCAGTATCATGTTCTGAGTACCAATTTTACAGGAGCCTCAAAATGAGCGCCTAAAAATTTTGTAACTTTAAGCAAACCTTTACTAGGGCTCTGCGCTAGCATCTTACATGTCAGTACGCTAAAATTATGAAATTTTTAATTTGATATCTGCTCAAGATCCTGGATGGTTCTCAGTATCATGTTCTGAGTACCAATTTGACAGGAGCCTGATAATGAGCGCCTTAAAATTTTGTAACTTTAAGCAAACCTTTACTAGGCCTCAGCGCTAGCATCTTACATGTCAGTACGCTAAAATTAAACAATTTTTAATTTGATATCTGCTCAGGATCCTGGATGGTCCTCAGTATAATGTGCTGAGTACCAATTTTACAGGAGCCTCAGAATGACCGCCTAAAAATTTTGTAACTTTAAGCGAATCTTTACTAGGCCTCAGCGCTAGCATCTTACATTTCAATACGCTAAAATTAAACAATTTTTAATTTGATATCTGCTCAGGATCCTGGATGGTTCTCAGTATCATTTTCTGAGTACCAATTCGACTGGAGCCTGATAATGAGCGCCTAAAAATTTTGTAAGTTTAAGCAAACCTTTACTAGGGCTCTGCGCTAGCATCTTACATGTCAGTACGCTAAAATTATTAAATTTTTAATTTGATATATGCTCAGGATCCCGGATGGTTCTCAGTATCATTTTCTGAGTACCAATTTGACAGAAGCCTGATAATGAGCGCCTAAAAATTTTGTAACTTAAAGCAAACCTTTACTAGGGCTCTGCGCTAGCATCTTACATGTCAGTACGCTAAAATAAACAATTTTTAATTTGATATCTGCTCAGGATCCTGGATGGTTCTCAGTATCGTTTTTTGA
The DNA here is from genome assembly GCA_951802675.2 of Boloria euphrosyne. Taxonomy (NCBI): domain Eukaryota; kingdom Metazoa; phylum Arthropoda; class Insecta; order Lepidoptera; family Nymphalidae; genus Boloria; species Boloria euphrosyne. Next base: position 94,145 of record OX637898.1, on the reverse strand, counting down.
GTACCAATTTGACAGGAGCCTGATAATGAGCGCCTAAAAATTTTGTAACTTTAAGCAAACCTTTACTAGGGCTCTGCGCTAGCATCTTACATGTCAGTACGCTAAAATTATTAAATTTTTAATTTGATATCTGCTCAGGATCCTGGATGGTTCTCAGTATCATGTTCTGAGTACCAATTTTACAGGAGCCTGATAATGAGCGCCTAAAAATTTTGTAACTTAAAGCAAACATTTTTTGGCCTCTGCGCTAGCATCTTACATGTCAATGCGCTAAAATTAAACAATTTTCAATTTGATATCTGCTCAGGATCCTGGATGGTTCTCAGTATCATGTTCTGAGTACCAATTTTGCAGGAGCCTCAAAATGAGCGCCTTAAAATTTTGTAACTTTAAGCAAACCTTTACTAGGGCTCTGCGCTAGCATCTTACATGTCAGTACGCTAAAATTATTAAATTTTTAATTTGATATCTGCTCAAGATCCTGGATGGTTCTCAGTATCATGTTCTGAGTACCAATTTGACAGGAGCCTGATAATGAGCGCCTTAAAATTTTGTAACTTTAAGCAAACCTTTACTAGGCCTCAGCGCTAGCATCTTACATGTCAGTACGCTAAAATTAAACAATTTTTAATTTGATATCTGCTCAGGATCCTGGATGGTCCTCAGTATAATGTGCTGAGTACCAATTTTACAGGAGCCTCAGAATGACCGCCTAAAAATTTTGTAACTTTAAGCAAACCTTTACAAGGCTCTGCGCTAGCATCTAACATGTCAGTACGCTTAAATTATTAATTTTTTAATTTGATATCTGCTCAGGATCCTGGATGGTTCTCAGTATCATGTTCTGAGTACCAATTTTACAGGAGCCTGATAATGAGCGCCTAAAAATTTTGTAACTTAAAGCAAACATTTTTTTGGCCTCTGCGCTAGCATCTTACATGTCAATGAGCTAAAATTAAACAATTTTTAATTTGATATCTGCTCAGGATCCTGGATGGTTCTCAGTATCATGTTCTGAGTACCAATTTTACAGGAGCCTCAAAATGAGCGCCTAAAAATTTTGTAACTTTAAGCAAACCTTTACAAGGCTCTGCGCTAGCATCTAACATGTCAGTACGCTAAAATTATTAATTTTTTAATTTGATATCTGCTCAGGATCCTGGATGGTTCTCAGTATCATGTTCTGAGTACCAATTTTACAGGAGCCTCAGAATGACCGCCCAAAAATTTTGTAACTTTAAGCAAACCTTTACTAGGCCTCTGCGCTAGCATCTTACATGTCAGTACGCTATAATTATTAAATTTTTAATTTGATATCTGCTCAGGATCCTGGATGGTTCTCAGTATCATGTTCTGAGTACCAATTTGACAGGAGCCTGATAATGAGCGCCTTAAAATTTTGTAACTTTAAGCAAACCTTTACTAGGCCTCTGCGCTAGCATCTTACATGTCAATACGCTTAAATTAAACAATTTTTAATTTGATATCTGCTCAGGATCCTGGATGGTTCTCAGTATCATTTTCTGAGTACCAATTTTACAGGAGCCTCAGAATGACCGCCAAAAAATTTTGTAACTTTAAGCAAACCTTTTCTAGGCCTCAGCGCTAGCATCTTACATGTCAGTACGCTTAAATTATTAATTTTTTAATTTGATATCTGCTCAGGATCCTGGATGGTTCTTAGTATCATGTTCTGAGTACCAATTTTACAGGAGCCTTATAATGAGCGCCTAAAAATTTTGTAACTTAAAGCAAACATTTTTTTGGCCTTTGCGCTAGCAGCTTGCATGTCAGTACGCTAAAATTATTAACTTTTTAATTTGATATCTGCTCAGGATCCTGGATGGTTCTCAGTATCATGTTCTGAGTACCAATTTTACAGGAGCCTCAGAATGACCGCCTAAAAATTTTGTAACTTTAAGCGAATCTTTACTAGGCCTCAGCGCTAGCATCTTACATGTCAATACGTTTAAATTAAACAATTTTTAATTTGATATCTGCTCAGGATCCTGGATGGTCCTCAGTATAATGTGCTGAATACCAATTTTACAGGAGCCTCAGAATGACCGCCTAAAAGTTTTGTAACTTTAAGCGAATCTTTACTAGGCCTCAGCGCTAGCAACTTACATTTCAATACGCTACAATTAAACAATTTTTAATTTGATATCTGCTCAGGATCTTGGATGGTTCTCAGTATCATTTTCTGAGTACCAATTCGACAGGAGCCTGATAATGAGCGCCTAAAAATTTTGTAAGTTTAAGCAAACCTTAACTAGGGCTCTGCGCTAGCATCTTACATGTCAGTACGCTAAAATTATTAAATTTTTAATTTGATATCTGCTCAGGATCCCGGATGGTTCTCAGTATCATTTTCTGAGTAACAATTTGACAGAAGCCTGATAATGAGCGCCTAAAAATTTTGTAACTTAAAGCAAACCTTTACTAGGCCTCTGCGCTAGCATCTTACATGTCAGTACGCTATAATTATTAAATTTTTAATTTGATATCTACTCAGGATCCTGGATGGTTCTCAGTATCATTTTCTGAGTACCAATTTGACAGAAGCCTGATAATGAGCGCCTAAAAATTTTGTAACTTAAAGCAAACCTTTACTAGGGCTCTGCGCTAGCATCTTACATGTCAGTACGCTAAAATTAAACAATTTTTAATTTGATATCTGCTCAGGATCCTGGATGGTCCTCAGTATCATGTTCTGAGTACCAATTTTACAGGAGCCTCAGAATGACCGCCTAAAAATTTTGTAACTTTAAGCAAACCTTTACTAGGCCTCAGCGCTAGCATCTTACATGTCAATACGCTAAAATTAAACAATTTTTAATTTGATATCTGCTCAGGATCCTGGATGGTTCTAAGTATCATTTTCTGAGAACCAATTTGACAGGAGCCTGATAATGAGCACCCAAAAATTTTGTAACTTTAAGCAAACCTTTACTAGGGCTCTGCGCTAGCATCTTACATGTCAGTACGCTAAAATTATTAAATTTTTAATTTGATATCTGCTCAGGATCCTGGATGGTTCTCAGTATCATGTTCTGAGTACCAATTTGACAGGAGCCTGATAATGAGCGCCTTAAAATTTTGTTACTTTAAGCAAACCTTTACTAGGCCTCTGCGCTAGCATCTTACATGTCAATACGCTTAAATTAAACAATTTTTAATTTGATATCTGCTCAGGATCCTGGATGGTTCTCAGTATCATTTTCTGAGTACCAATTTTAGAGGAGCCTCAGAATGACCGCCAAAAAATTTTGTAACTTTAAGCAAACCTTTTCTAGGCCTCAGCGCTAGCATCTTACATGTCAGTACGCTTAAATTATTAATTTTTTAATTTGATATCTGCTCAGGATCCTGGATGGTTCTCAGTATCATGTTCTGAGTACCAATTTTACAGGAGCCTGATAATGAGCGCCTAAAAATTTTGTAACTTAAAGCAAACATTTTTTTGGCCTCTGCGCTAGCATCTTACATGTCAATGCGCTAAAATTATACAATTTTTAATTTGATATCTGCTCAGGATCCTGGATGGTTCTTAGTATCATTTTCTGAGTACCAATTTGACAGGAGCCTGATAATGAGCACCCAAAAATTTTGTAACTTTAAGCAAACCTTTACTAGGGCTCTGCGCTAGCATCTTACAAGTCAGTACGCTAAAATTATTAAATTTTTAATTTGATATCTGCTCAGGATCCTGGATCGTTCTCAGTATCATGTTCTGAGTACCAATTTGACAGGAGCCTGATAATGAGCGCCTTAAAATTTTGTAACTTTAAGCAAACCTTTACAAGGCCTCTGCGCTAGCATCTTACATGTCAATACGCTTAAATTAAACAATTTTTAATTTGATATCTGCTCAGGATCCTGGATGGTTCTCAGTATCATTTTCTGAGTACCAATTTTACAGGAGCCTCAGAATGACCGCCAAAAAATTTTGTAACTTTAAGCAAACCTTTTCTAGGCCTCAGCGCTAGCATCTTACATGTCAGTACGCTTAAATTATTAATTTTTTAATTTGATATCTGCTCAGGATCCTGGATGGTTCTTAGTATCATGTTCTGAGTACCAATTTTACAGGAGCCTGATAATGAGCGCCTAAAATTTTTGTAACTTAAAGCAAACATTTTTTTGGCCTCTGCGCTAGCAGCTTGCATGTCAGTACGCTAAAATTATTAAATTTTTAATTTGATATCTGCTCAGGATCCTGGATGGTTCTCAGTATCATGTTCTGAGTACCAATTTTACAGAAGCCTCAGAATGACCGCTAAAAAATTTTGGAACTTTAAGCAAACCTTTACTAGGCCTCAGCGCTAGCATCTTACATGTCAGTACGCTAAAATTAAACAATTTTTAATTTGATATCTGCTCAGGATCCTGGATGGTCCTCAGTATAATGTGCTGAGTACCAATTTTACAGGAGCCTCAGAATGACCGCCTAAAAATTTTGTAACTTTAAGCGAATCTTTACTAGGCCTCAGCGCTAGCATCTTACATGTCAATACGTTTAAATTAAACAATTTTTAATTTGATATCTGCTCAGGATCCTGGATGGTTCTCAGTATCATGTTCTGAGTACCAATTTTACAGGAGCCTGATAATGAGCGCCTAAAAATTTTGTTACTTTAAGCAAACCTTTACAAGGCTCTGCGCTAGCATCTAACATGTCAGTACGCTTAAATTATTAATTTTTTAATTTGATATCTGCTCAGGATCCTGGATGGTTCTCAGTATCATGTTCTGAGTACCAATTTTACAGGAGCCTGATAATGAGCGCCTAAAAATTTTGTAACTTAAAGCAAACATTTTTTTGGCCTCTGCGCTAGCATCTTACATGTCAATGCGCTAAAATTAAACAATTTTTAATTTGATATCTGAGCCTATAGCCAACCGGCATTCGTTATGAAGCGATTCGATTTCTACAATCGTCATCGCTTAAACGCAGCGTATGCATCTTGAACTTTAAAACAGTAACCATTGAAATGAATATACATTGTATACCATCATCTATTCGTTGACAACAGACCACGTGACATATCTAAGTCTTATGTCAAACCCATACATTTTGGACTTTTCTACTATCGCTTTCGCTAATCGATTGTTACTTTGTCTAGGCCCTCTGCTCAGGATCCTGGATGGTTCTCAGTATCATGTTCTGAGTACCAATTTTACAGGAGCCTCAAAATGAGCGCCTAAAAATTTTGTAACTTTAAGCAAACCTTTACAAGGCTCTGCGCTAGCATCTAACATGTCAGTACGCTAAAATTATTAATTTTTTAATTTGATATCTGCTCAGGATCCTGGATGGTTCTCAGTATCATGTTCTGAGTACCAATTTGACAGGAGCCTGATAATGAGCGCCTTAAAATTTTGTAACTTTAAGCAAACCTTTACTAGGCCTCTGCGCTAGCATCTTACATGTCAATACGCTTAAATTAAACAATTTTTAATTTGATATCTGCTCAGGATCCTGGATGGTTCTCAGTATCATTTTCTGAGTACCAATTTTACAGGAGCCTCAGAATGACCGCCAAAAAATTTTGTAACTTTAAGCAAACCTTTTCTAGGCCTCAGCGCTAGCATCTTACATGTCAGTACGCTTAAATTATTAATTTTTTAATTTGATATCTGCTCAGGATCCTGGATGGTTCTTAGTATCATGTTCTGAGTACCAATTTTACAGGAGCCTGATAATGAGCGCCTAAAATTTTTGTAACTTAAAGCAAACATTTTTTTGGCCTCTGCGCTAGCAGCTTGCATGTCAGTACGCTAAAATTATTAAATTTTTAATTTGATATCTGCTCAGGATCCTGGATGGTTCTCAGTATCGTGTTCTGAGTACCAATTTTACAGGAGCCTCAGAATGACCGCCTAAAAATTTTGTAACTTTAAGCGAATCTTTACTAGGCCTCAGCGCTAGCATCTTGCATGTCAGTACGCTAAAATTATTAAATTTTTAATTTGATATCTGCTCAGGATCCTGGATGGTTCTCAGTATCATGTTCTGAGTACCAATTTTACAGGAGCCTCAGAATGACCGTAACTTGTAACTTTAAGCGAATCTTTACTAGGCCTCAGCGCTAGCAACTTACATGTCAATACGCAAAAATTAAACAATTTTTAATTTGATATCTGCTCAGGATCCTGGATGGTTCTCAGTATCATGTTCTGAGTACCAATTTTACAGGCGCCTCAAAATGAGCGCCTAAAAATTTTGTAACTTTAAGCAAACCTTTACTAGGGCTCTGCGCTAGCATCTTACATGTCAGTACGCTAAAATTATGAAATTTTTAATTTGATATCTGCTCAAGATCCTGGATGGTTCTCAGTATCATGTTCTGAGTACCAATTTGACAGGAGCCTGATAATGAGCGCCTTAAAATTTTGTAACTTTAAGCAAACCTTTACTAGGCCTCAGCGCTAGCATCTTACATGTCAGTACGCTAAAATTAAACAATTTTTAATTTGATATCTGCTCAGGATCCTGGATGGTCCTCAGTATAATGTGCTGAGTACCAATTTTACAGGAGCCTCAGAATGACCGCCTAAAAATTTTGTAACTTTAAGCGAATCTTTACTAGGCCTCAGCGCTAGCATCTTACATTTCAATACGCTAAAATTAAACAATTTTTAATTTGATATCTGCTCAGGATCCTGGATGGTTCTCAGTATCATTTTCTGAGTACCAATTCGACTGGAGCCTGATAATGAGCGCCTAAAAATTTTGTAAGTTTAAGCAAACCTTTACTAGGGCTCTGCGCTAGCATCTTACATGTCAGTACGCTAAAATTATTAAATTTTTAATTTGATATCTGCTCAGGATCCCGGATGGTTCTCAGTATCATTTTCTGAGTACCAATTTGACAGAAGCCTGATAATGAGCGCCTAAAAATTTTGTAAGTTTAAGCAAACCTTTACTAGGGCTCTGCGCTAGCATCTTATATGTTAGTACGCTAAAATTATTAAATTTTTAATTTGATATCTGCTCAGGATCCTGGATGGTTCTCAGTATCATGTTCTGAGTACCAATTTTACAGGAGCTTCAGAATGACCGCCTAAAAATGTTGTAACGTTAAGCAAACCTTTACTAGGGCTCTGCGCTAGCATCTTACATGTCAGTACGCTAAAATTAAACAATTTTTAATTTGATATCTGCTCAGGATCCTGGATGGTTCTCAGTATCATGTTCTGAGTACCAATTTTACATGAGCCTCAGAATGACCGCCTAAAAATTTTGTAACGTTAAGCAAACCTTTACTAGGGCTCTGCGCTAGCATCTTACATGTCAGTACGCTAAAATTAAACAATTTTTAATTTGATATCTGCTCAGGATCCTGGATGGTTCTCAGTATCATGTTCTGAGTACCAATTTTACAGGAGCCTCAGAATGACCGCCTAAAAATTTTGTTACTTTAAGCAAACCTTTACTAGGGCTCTGCGCTAGCATCTTACATGTCAGTACGCTAAAATTAAACAATTTTTAATTTGATATCTGCTCAGGATCCTGGATGGTTCTCAGTATCATGTTCTGAGTAGCAATTTTACAGGAGCCTCAGAGACAAATACTGCCCGTATCTATATTTCCTGCTATGCGTTACTACTTCTATTTTGCCGTACCAGCACCCGACTTCCAAGGTTCATACAGACGTGGTACTTCATAATATCAACGTCTTTTTTTAACTAACCGATAGGGTACATCCTCGTGTATACGTAGCTGCGGTCGCCCGGGCTTCTGTAAGATATTTCGAAAGATAAAGGGATTTTTCAAAATCTGCTATTTACGGCAACATATTTGCCGTATAGCATAGAAGTGATAAAATGCTAGGGATTGAGCTTACTTGTAAAATAAACAATCGATATTTTAACGATATTCTTTATTAGATATACTAGACACAAAAGTTAAAGACACTTTAAAGTTTAACAGTGTATGAATCAACATAATTATTCTTAATTGATCAACGTAATAATTATTATCATTCTTATAATTAACGTCAATTTTAAAAGCACTTGTGTACTGAATTTTTAAAAATACTCTATTTTTCAACCGACTTCCAAAGAGAGGAGGTTCTCAATTCGTCTGTATTTTTTTTTTTTTGTGTGTTACCTCAGAACTTTCGACTTGATGAACGGATTTTGATGATTTTTTTAATCTGAAAGGTGTGCTTCCCGTGTGGTTTCATTTTAATTTAGTTCAGTTCCGACAATGGCATCCATGAGAAATTCATATACCTAAGTCCTTAAATTTGCATTAATTTTCTGCGCGACAAATGGAAGAATAACTCAATTTCACGCCAACTGATTTCGATAATTATTTTTTTATTGGAAAGGATGGACTTCAAGGGTAGTTTTATGAGAGTTTGGTTAGGTTCTGATGATGGGATCCATAACAAAGTAACGGAACTCTTCAATTTTTAGGAGCAAATTAACGATACTCGGCCGAATCTTTTATAGGCTATCCGGATATTTAGCTCACGTACCGTAAATGATGATGGAAGATACAACTTCTCAACGGTTAGGATTTAAAAGAACTATCTACGAAACGAACGAACGTATCTACTTTCCGCTAAAAAGTTTAAAATAAATTATTTTTAACAAAAAACCAAAAACCGACATTTAAACTAAACAAATTTAAACTAAAAAGTTGAAAATAATAGGTACTTTTAAGAACTTAGTTTATTTTGAACTCGGTGCCAGCTAGGACGGACAGATTGTGCATTTTGTTGTAGCAATTTAACACATAACTTTTTGACATTCCTTACAAAACGTACGCACTGTTTCAACTTTCTTCTTGTTAGAGTTGAGTAATAAGCAGTTCTATAATTTTTTCGCACAAAAAATATCGAGCACAAAATACGTATGGCCAGCTCTAGTGCAAAGTGAGGGACCGCGTGGGCGCATTCGGTAAGGTGCGGGTTTGGGAGGGTACGGCAAAACAGTTGCCGTTGCCACTGTGCGTTACGACAACTATTTTGCCGTACGTTATTAGTGTAGAATATTATTATATTTAAAGTAACAATATTAAAAAGATCATTGTCTCTTTTCTACACTTACGGGAACATAGTTAAATCACCCCCGCACCGAGCGTAAGACAAGGACAATGAGCTGCCTCACTGACTACTAGTCAAAAACGGCAAAATACTTGCCGTAACGCAGCGAAAGTGTTAAGCAAACCTTTACTAGGCCTCTGCGCTAGCATCTTACATATCAATACGCTAAAATTAAACAATTATAATATAATCTATAACATCCCGTTACGAGTTACGACCTATAAGAGTGGAGCATCAATGAAAAATGTTCCAAAAAACGAAAGAAAATTATTCCTTTTGAGAGCTTCCATTGCGTGCGCTGCGTAGACGGTTAAATTTATGCAAAAATATGTATGACGGCATTGTTTCCCTTTAAAAGTTCTAAAAAAGTCCACGATAGCATATGTCTATCTTTTAAAGTTGACTCGCTTTAACCTTTTTTATGGTAATCAAATTTGTTTTAAGATAATGCATTATTTGCGTAGGTATTTAATAAATATGATATTAATCCTTATGCAAATAAATAAGTTTTTCATGACAAGTATTTAATTTTAAACAAAATTCAGCAAAATTCAAAATTAAGCTGGCACCGACTTTTAAATTAACGAAGTTCTTAAAAGTATTATTTTCTACTTTTTAGTTTAGATTTGTTTAGTTTTGAAGTCGGTTTTTGTTTTTTGTTAAAAATAATTTATTTTCAATTTTTTTGCGGAAAGTAGATACTTATTTTGTTTATGTACAAAAAAGAATTTTCCAAATCGGTCCAGCCATCTTCGAGTAATGGGGTACAAAGAAAAAATAATTTTCTACTATTTACGTATATTGTATATTTAAAATATATATGTTTTTTTTTCCTTTAAATATTATAGGTAGGTACTTCTAAAGTATCGAGCTTTTATCTCATTGGAAAGGGCGTGTAGTATTTGGGGTACATACATTAAAAAAAGTCCCCAATGAATTGAGAACCTCCTCCTTTTTTGAAGTCGGTTAATAAGAGCCTGAAAGAATTTACCTATCGGTCTATAATTACGTATAATTTTGAAAGAATTTTCTTTTAACTCCTAACCGTTGAGGAGTTGTACCTTCCATCATTAGCTCAACCACAGGAGATGATGATTATCAGACGCAAATACTTGAACAGCTTTAGAAAATATATGAAAAACGTAATAAGTGCCTATAAAAATTGAGAGTTGTCTTCGATTTCCCTGGGATCCCATCATCAGATCGTGACTTGGTGACTATGGGATGAACTAGAAACTATACCCTTTCAAACAAAAAAAGAATTTTCCAAATCGGTCCAGCCATCGTCGAGTAATCGGGAAACATACATATAAAAAAAAAAGTCCCCGACGAATTGAGAACTTCCTCCTTTTTTTGAAGTCGGTTAAAAAAAGAGAACCTTTAAATGTAAAATTATTTGCTGGTGCATTAGAAGTAATAGCATAAAACCTATCATGTTTTTTTGTACTTTTAGCGCGAGCGTAGCCGCGGATCCTGCTAGTGTTTGATAAAAGTTAATTTTTACACAAAAATCTATATTAATTTTGTTGTTAAGTTGAAAATATTTTAAGTATTTAAAATTATTAATATTATTGCTATATTTTATCGCTGAAGAAAAAAAACTATATTTAATTATAAATAGCATTGAAATGAGATTACCTTTAATTTGATTGTGAAATGTAATGGCGGTTACACATTTTATTACATCAAATTCATAAACTATTCGTGCAACTTTAATTATGACTTTGTGATTTTTTATCTTTATTTATAATAATTTAATTCCAGAATTACCTGATACCTAACTAACCTAATTAATAAAAAGCTAAACGTAAATGTCGAGGTCATAGACTATATAGTACGAGTATATACGATTAGTGTGTAGTCTCCTTAATCTGTGGTTTAGTGTCTCAAATCTAAATAATATTATTTTATCTGTGACGGTGAACGACGGGGAAGTCGGATTCTGGCGGGAACCTTGAAAAAGCGCGGTTGACTTTAGAAGATTAATTTTAAATTTTTCCTATAAAGTGATTTTTTTATAGTTAAAGTGAATTTAAATATTGCTATTAGCGGCTGAAAAGCACAATAGCAATGGAGATAAACGAGGGGGGCGGGTCTAACCCGCCCACCTCAAAAAAAATAAAACGGACACAGCCTAGGGATGAAGGACAATCGGACTCCGGCGGTGAGCGAGATGCGTATCTGCCCTATTACAAACCGAATTATAAAAGACTATATCCGGAAAACTCAACCAACACAGACTTTAAAGTGTACGTAGAATCCATAAACGATGATAGATTGGGTAACAAGAGCCCTATATACTTAAATCATCTTTTCTCAATGGACATAAAAGGTGTGACGGGTATTCAGAGGGTGAATGCCAATAAAATAGCAGTTATTTTCAAGCAATATAATACGGCCAATAACTTTATTAATAACACTACTTTAACATGAAGGCATTCATACCGGCAGCGCAAATTGAAAAAACCGGCATCATTAGATTTGTTCCAACGAATATATCTAACAAAGAACTCTATACAAGACTTTCTTCAATTTATGAAATAGTGGCAATAAGAAGGTTTACAAAGAAAATAGGACAAGAGCGCATTCCATTACAGACTGTAAGTGTTACTTTTTTATCTAATGTACTACCTGATAATGTTCAATATGATCTATTCTCGTATAGAGTTTTTGAATACATTCCACCATTATTACAGTGCTATAGGTGTTTTAAATTTAATCATTCAGCAAGGATTTGTAATGGTAAACAAAGATGTAGTATTTGCGGAGGTGAACACATGTATAAGGAATGTGATAAACCAACAGAAATCAGCTGCATAAATTGCAGTGGGCCTCACCTTGCGATATCTAGATTATGTCCTATTAAAGCAAAAAAGATCATTGAAAAGAAAAACAACATATCTTATGCAGGTGTCACCTCTACAAAACAAGTCATCACCAATGAAACAGATTTTCCTCCACTCTCACCACCAAAATCACAACTTGTAAATAGTAATGTTATTGTAAATAAATCTATAAATATTCCTGTAAATAAGTCTGTACAAGATGTAAATAAAGCTAAAATAGTTAATTCTAAAGACCTTAAAACTCAAATAATTTCCAATAACGATGTACTTATGGCCCTAGTGCAGACGTTGGTGGAATTAGGCAATAAAGATGATAGTACACCGACTAATATTAAAACTATTAAAGATACATTATTAAAAAACTTAACATAATGGATTGTGTAGGGCCTAGTTCTACACAATCCAAGTTACGTATTGCGCAGTATAACATTCAAAGTGCAAATAGTAAAAAACCTTTATTCATCCAATTTTTAAAACAACAAAATATTGATATTTGCCTTCTTAATGAGACATGGTTCAAAGATAATAATTTTAAAATACCAGGATATAATATATACAATAAAAATTCAAACAATACACATAATGGAGTTGCAATACTAATAAAACCACACCTTAAGTATAATATATTAAATACCAGATTTTATGAAGACATTCAAACAGTTGCTGTATCTGTATCAACAGGACATAGTAGTTTAACAATTCTCTGTGTATACTGTCCACCTTCAAGTGGACGGATACGAATTAATAGACTCCGTTACATTATTAATGATCTACCAAAGCCCATATTTATGAGTGGTGACTTTAATGCTCATCATATTGCATTTGGTTGTTTGTCAACGAAAAGTAGAGGTCAGGATTTATTTAATTTAATTGATGACTTAGATTTGTGTATTTTAAATGATGGTAGACCTACAACTATAAATCGCCCTAGACAAACTGCTTCTGCCATAGATGTAAGCTTTATAAGTGGCAGCCTCGCACCACTATGTGAATGGTCTGTACATGATGATACAATGGGAAGTTACCATTATCCAACAATAACAGAGATTTCATTACATATAGATAAATATCATCTCAATTCCCCTGTAGATAAGTTCATATATAAAAAAGCTGACTGGAAAACATATACAGCTCTTTCAAAAACAATGTTTAATGATTTGATACTTCAACCACATGATCCTATTTCAACCTATAATAATTTCTGTTTTCATTTAGATACTCTTAAAGAAATGTCAATTCCAAAGCTCACTAAAACAAACACTTTCATAAGCAGACCACCAGCTCCCTGGTGGAATAGTATATGTGAACAAAGTGTTATTGCTTCATATAATGCACTAAAACTATATAGAAAAGAGTCTACTATTGAAAATTATATTAATTACAAAAGAAAAGATGCCCAGAAAAAGAGAACAATTTCAGAACAGAAAAAAATAGGATGGAATAATTTGTGTAACACTTTTAATAGAAATACTCACATAAGTAAAATTTGGAATTTATTAAAAATGTTCAAAGGCATAAGACCTAAGAATAAATCATATACAAATGAGTTTATATCTCCACTCTTAAATAAATTATCAGATAATAGCAACTTAATTGAAGTAGATCAACTGAACATTCTTTTTGAAACCAACAATGATAACCCTAATTCTAAATTTTTACTGGATCCTTTTTCATGGTCTGAATTTTTAACAAGCTTGCACTCTAGACGAAATACAACTCCTGGCTTAGATGATTATCCTTACATCGTAATTAAAAACTTAGATGTATCTGCTCAAAAGTTGTTTCTTAACATTCTCAATTTGCTTTGGCTTAATAAATGTATTCCACAGTCATGGAAAACACAGTGTGTTGTCCCAATACTTAAGCCCGACAAATCTCCTGAGTTTGCTAGTTCTTATAGACCAATTTCCTTGTCATCATGTCTTGGTAAAATATTCGAAAATATGGTGAAAGTTCGTCTTGACTGGTATGTTGAATCAAAGTGTTTCATTCCACATATACAATATGGCTTCCGTAGAGGGCGTAGTAGTGCAGACAGTTTCACCTCTTTAATCTCTGACCTAAAAAATGCAAAACATAGAAAATTAAACACTGTTTGCGTATTCCTAGATGTCCAAAGTGCTTTTGACAGTGTTGATCCTGGTATACTAGTTCAAATCATGTCTAGGTTAGGTGTGCCTGGGCACTTATGTAAGTGGATTTTTAATTTTTTGAACAATAGAACAATCTATGCTAGACATAACAATATTTTATATGGACCCGAATATGCCTCAAGAGGCACAATGCAGGGTGCCACACTATCTCCATTGCTGTACAATATATACACAAGTGAAATTTGTAAATATGTAAATAATAGGAATGTAAATATCTTACAATTTGCTGATGACATTGTATTATACAGCAGTAATTACAACCTAGAGATTGCAATAGATAACATGAACAAATCCTTATTTCAACTATTACAATATTATAATGATTGTTTGCATTTAAAAATTAACCCCTCTAAAAGTAGTGTTATGTTTTTTGGCAATGAAACCCCAAACTCAAATGTTGTTTACAATAATGAAATTATAAGTAAAGTCACTTCAAAGAAATTTTTAGGAATAATACTAGATCCAAAATTAACTTTTGAAGAACATATTAAATATATATCCAAAAAAGCTCACACAGGACTAAATGTTATCAGATCACTTTGTGGTGTAACATGGGGTGCAGATCCTAAAATATTGTCAATATTGTATAAAAGTATTGTAAGAAGTCACTTAGATTATAGCTCACTCGCTTATATGAATAGTTCTCATGTAAATAAATTAGACATATTGCAGAATAAGGCTTTAAGAATAATATCTGGTGCTATGTGCTCAACTCCCATAAGGGCCATGGAAGTTGAGACAAAAGTGATGCCTTTGATTTTGAGGCGAATTTTACTTGCTGAAAGATTCTGTCTCAAACTAATAGCATCAAATAACATTCAAATAATAAATAAAATTGTACCTTATATAGATAGATCCCCAAGAAGACCATTAACAACAGCACACGGTCTACTATGTGGTAATTCTCCAACACTGTCCGATATATTTCTGGAAATAGACAATAATTTTTCTAAAATCAGAAAACAGTTTCCATGGCCATGTTACTCTTTCTCTTATCAGTGTATTTCACATCCAATTAATGTAGTTCAACAGACAATAAACAATAATTCGGAAATGCTTCAATTTTTGGAGGAAAATACAATGTACTATGTTATTTACACTGATGGGAGCAAAACAAGTGATTATGTACATGCTGCTCTATATGATCCACAAGCAAAATTTTCTTCAAGTTTTATTCTGCATGAACCCTGCTCTATATTTACGGCAGAGGCATATGCAGTGTATCAGGCATTAATGCGTATTCGCGAAATCAATAACAATAAATGTTTTTTAATAATTTCTGATTCCTTAAGTTTGATAACAGCTTTAACTACCCTCACAGTCAAATACAAGTCTAATTATATCCTTTACTTCATTAAGCAAATAATTCACCAATACCACAGTAAAAATATCCAAATTTTCTTTCTATGGGTGCCTTCCCACAAAGGTATCTCTGGCAATGAAATGGCTGATAAAACTGCATATGAAGGAGTTAATGCTGTTGACGTTAGAAATACAATGAATGTTCCTATGTCCGATTACTTGCAATGTATTGACCAAAATATTCAAAAGTTGTGGTTAGAAATGTGGAAGAAAGATCAAGATACGAAAGGAAAATGGTATGGAAGCATACAAGAAAGCTTACCTGCAAGACCTTGGTATCATCGTATGCCAGATGCTTCTCGAGACTTTATTACTATCATAAATAGACTGCGTTTCGGTCATAATACTACACCGTCACACCTTGCTCGACTCGGCATTATTGCGAATGGAACCTGTTCTCATTGTAATTCAAGTGATGGAACTGTGGAGCATGTTATCTTTGATTGTCAAAAATTTTTGATTGACAGACTAGTGTTGGCCAGTGAACTCAGTGATGTTGAAAATAAGTGTGATTTATTGTCCCGCCCGCCGCCATTTAAACAATTGTTACAAGACGAACTTACTTATAAGCACATCTACAAATACATAAAGAATACAATTAAAACAATTTAATGGGATGTGCTCATAGACATATTATTACGTATACGAATAAATAAGAGTTGACCTAAAGGTTGTAATTACCAGGTCAAAAAATCCCAAAAAAAAAAAAAAAAACGGGGAAGTCGTACTTCGTAGTAACCAAAGAGTATAGATAATATACTGGGGTAGTAACTAATACTTAATCTGTGAGGGAAGTACTTTTCAATGTTTCAATTTTTTGTTGTAGGTGTTTTGATATTTTTAATTATACTTTTATAATAAAAACAAAATCGCAATCATTTATGGAATGTAGTATTTATTATATGAAAACGCGGGGTTGCTTTAGAAGTCGGCCACACGATTTTGGTGTTTTGGGGGGGTGGGGCAGAAAGGGGGGGGTGTTAGCTACCCGATGGTACCACTCCCGCGGCGCGGAGATCCTTATTTTTTTTATGAATTTTTTAATTTCGTGTTTTTGTATGCGTATAACGGAACGTTTTTCCAAGTAAAAATGGTTTGGTAAGTAAAATGGAACGTAATTATAAGTGAAAAACATTATAAATTTGAAAATAAATAACACACAAAATAAATTTCTAATCAATACAAATAAAATTCAAATTAGAATTAAAAATATTAAAGTCGGTTATGTTTGTGGTCATGTTCTAACCTAACCTAACCAATCTGACCTAGTGTTTAGCTGAAAGTCGGTTATGTTTGTGGTCATGTTCTAACCTAACCTAACCAATCTGACCTAGTGTTTAGCTGAAAGTCGGTTATGTTTGTGGTCATGTTCTAACCTAACCTAACGAATCTGGCCTAGTAATGCTTATGGTACTCGACTAACTAATTCTAATTTGAATTTTATTTGTATTGAGTAGAAATTTATTTTGTGTGTTATTTATTTTCAAATTTATGTTTTTCACTTATAATTACGTTCCATTTTACTTACCAAACCATTTTTACTTGGAAAAACGTTCCGTTATACGCATACAAAAACACGAAATTAAAAAATTCATAAAAAAAAAAATAAGGATCTCCGCGCCGCGGGAGTGGTACCATCGGGTAGCTAACACCCCCCCCTTTCCGCCCCACCCCCCCAAAACACCAAAATCGTGTGGCCGACTTCTAAAGCCAACCCGAAAACGCTGTAAAATAAATGTTGTTGTTTTACAATTATAATTATGTGCTCGTAATGTAGACACCGCAGTATTTAAGTTTACTTAGGTTTTAGCCTTTAAGTAAGTTGGTATATTTATTTTCATTCTCATATTATATTCCGAATTTCCATTACACATATATTTGAAAGATTACACTTTTTCCTTGTTGGCCTTTTAATTTAAAAAGAGATTAAGCTACACGCGCCACTGTTTTAATAAATTCATAATATAAATTCAGTCATCATATTTGTCACACATTTAAAATTGTGTTTTTATTTAAATATTTGACCCATATTGGATGAATAATACCCACAACATGAAGTGGAAACTCTGGCTCTGTTCATTCCTGTTGTAGACACATATTTGTTACTAGCCTGTGCAAGTAAATTACTTAGTACCTTAATATTGTTACACTATTCACCTTTTTACCTGTTATTTCATAAAACGAGTGACTCATGCTTTGTTTTTCTTTTCATATTTAGAGAATCTACTAAGCAACTATGAATTTACAGATCACATTACCAAGAGACCAGAGGATTATGAATTAATTCTTACCACATTGAATATGCCCATGCCCGGTAGTCGAATATTGTAAAGAATAACTCATTGTATGACTATGGTATTCCACAAAAAACTTCAAGATAAATGTAATCTGTGGACTGCAAACTGTGGTAAATATAATAAATAAACAAGGTGTATATATTTTATAAAATAATACACTCTTTTACTTTTTTTAAAATAGAGTTACTTTAAGACGCTGAATGAATGAAGCAATAAATGATGAGTACTCTATGGATGGACTTATGTTATGCCTGTAGGTATGAAGGATGGACTTATGTTATGCCTGTAGGTATGAAGGGAATATGAGTATTAAATATTTTTATAGTTATTGTTTTAATACATAATATTATAGAAGTATAAAAATTATAGAAATACATAATAATTAGGTTGATTTAGTTTCCAATAATTTTAAAATAATGCAATACTCATAAATTTTGATGACATATATGGCTCAGTTGGTAGTGGTGCTACTTTCTGCACCAGCGGTGGTGGGTTCAAATTTTACTGGGTGCATTCATTTGTTGGCACAAATGTTTGTACTCCAGTCATGGGTGTTTATATTTATAATATGAAATATATAAACTAATTAATATCTGTAATACAAGCCTCATAGCTTACCACCGAACTAGATGGCCCTATTGTATTTGTGTATTTATTCATATTATTTTATAAAGAATAAAGTCAACAATGATAATATATACCTAATAAAGCAATGGCAATAATTACTATAAATGACAATTTACCAATTTACCTATTGATAATGTACTAATAGAAAGCAGCTATAACCACAAGAAATAAATAATAAAGTTCCTATGTTAAAGTTTAATCTAAAAGAAACTATAACTATAGGAATAGATTTAAAGTATTACATTTTCTTTTTCAGATTCATCTCAACAGTAACAAAGACAACAGTCATCTATTGCTTTATTTAAATAAGAAGACAATTAAATATACACTTATGCATATTCAAACTTATGTATAAATCAAATACTTAGTTATATCATTTGATCTACTTGTGGTGTTAATAAAAATGACAATATTGTACCTATTTTTATTCCAATTTTTATTTTAATTTTTTTTACTAGGTCATATGAAGGTAACTCAAAGCTGGTCACATTATTGATGTATGTACTGTAAACAATTTTTCAGTGGCATTTTGTAAGAAAAGATTTTGTTGTTGTTTAGATAGTGTTAATTTTTAAAATCAATTTATGTATTATAGTATTTATGTATCTGACTAAATAAGTAATTAAGTACAAAATTATAAAATATTTAAATATAGGTACACAAATGTTCGAGAATTATTTAATTATTAAGTGTATCAAAGATATGTAAGAAATACATGTATACTACTAAAATATGTGAAAAGTACTATTAAATTATAAGAAATGTGAACACTAT
This sequence comes from Boloria euphrosyne, assembly GCA_951802675.2. Classification (NCBI taxonomy): domain Eukaryota; kingdom Metazoa; phylum Arthropoda; class Insecta; order Lepidoptera; family Nymphalidae; genus Boloria; species Boloria euphrosyne. The sequence continues at coordinate 75,027 of OX637898.1, read as the reverse complement.
GTGGAATCAAATTATTAGTTTATGATTAATAATTAAGTTTTATTTTAATTTTTATATCAATATTTCGATAAATTTTATTTTTTTTCACACAGCCCTAGTGTGTGTCTGATTTCCAGAAACTTTGCTACCTTGCTGCTATAATATAAAGTCGGAAAAGTAACAATTCACAATTCCTAAAAATGTCACTAAAATATTGAATATTATATTTTTATATTCATTATTATGCACATAAGCTTAATTTAATATTAAAATAATATTGTTCTGTTCTGTAATAATATTGTCTGACCGAGTTCTTATGTATAAACAATATTCTATACCAATAAACAATTTAAACGCTTGTCTTTTATTTCGTCAACAAAATACACTTGAAATATTACCACTGACATCTAATGTCATGCGAAACGTCAAATGTCAAGATCGAGTCTGGACAGAAGTCTATAGAGTGTCGAGTCTATGGGTATTGTCTCTTATGAGATAGGTTGTAAACGGATGTCAAAAATATTGTTCTACATCTAACGATACACGCGCTCTGTCTACGAGAGCGGTCCACATTTTAAATAATATGCAGCTACATATTGTAACCTAAACGTAACAAGATTTACAAAAAATTATACCTTTCCTTAAAATTAATAATTACTTCTCTTAAAATGCTACTTTTAATAATATTGATAAATGTTTTTATTGTAAGTTTTAATAGTAGGTATTAAATTGTAATCTTTTATCGATATTAATTATTGTTTTTTGTTAACCATTTATCAATATCAAATATGTCGTTATGTATTTATTAAAAACTACCTCACATCATATTATTCTTTGTCTTTTATTATACTTGTAACTTACGTGATATTTTTTTTTTTTTTTTTTATATTTCTTACGTTTTAACACGAGCAAATAGAGTTAAAGAATAAAGAGATAAAGTTGTCCCCTATTAAGATGTTACAAAACATCTTTCCTTTTCCTTGCTCTGGAAAACATTGTCCGACACCTATTTCGTTATCTTACTTCTCCTTTCTTTTCCAACTTTTGGAAACCTAACTTTTCCAAACCTAACTTTTCGAAACCTAATTATCTCAAACCTAACATTTCTAAGCCTAACACTCTGAAACCTAACGTTTCCAAACCTAACTTTTCGAAACCTAATTATCTCAAACCTAACATTTCTAAGCCTAACACTCTGAAACCTAACGTTTCTAAACCTAACTTTTCGAAACCTAATTATCTCAAACCTAACATTTCTAAGCCTAACACTCTGAAACCTAACGTTTCGAAACCTAACTTTATCAAACCCAACGTTTCGAAACCTAACTTTTCAAAACCTAACTGTCTGAAACCTAACTATTCAAAACCTAACTCACTAAAACCTAACTTTTAAAACCTAACTGTCTGAAACCTAACTATTCAAAACCTAACTCACTAAAACCTAACTTTTAAAACCTAACTGTCTGAAAACTAACATTGTCAAACCTAACGTTTTGAAACCTAACTTTATCAAACCCAACGTTTCGAAACCTAACTTTACAAAACCTAATTGTCTGAAACCTAACATTATCAAACTCAACGTTTCGAAACCTAACTTCACAAAACCTAACTGTTTGAAACCTAACATTCTCAAACCTACCGTTTCGAAACCTAACTTTTCACCTAACCGTTGAAACCTAACTTTTGGGAACCTAACAATAAATGTTATTTATTTACTAGCGGGAAAAAAAATTGGTTTTATGCTATTTCTTATGATGTAACAACGAATGGCCATTTAAAGGTCCACCCTCTTTTATGAAGACTACTGTATACAACCAGCTATTGTTTTTTTTTTTTTTTTTTTTTTTCTTTTGATACAGACACTTACTATTTCAAACTTTTCGGTAGACCTTGTAAGATCACAATACTCTAAATTAATACATAATTTTGATGTAATCTTTTAAGTTTTGATAAGAGTTAGTCATATTTTGTTGCCCTTATCCTTATCGTTCAATATAACCAGTTATTGGGCTCTAAGGTTTGAATGAGAAATGTTACTTCAATAAAAAGAATTTTAAATGATGTTTCATGTATATGTTACAGTTAAAACCTGTTCTCAGTTACAATGCGTTTTAAATAGTCAAAACTAGTGTATACGAAACGCCTTAGTTAAAGATTGATAAGAAGATTGGAATAAAATATGGTATTCTTGACATTTTTTTTTTTTAAGTGAAAACTTCTTTAGCGGCGTTGAGCACTTTTGTGGGATGGGTAAAAACTGTGAAACTCGCGTCAGGACACGTGGGCTGATCGAAAATTCGTAAGACTCATAAGACTCGTAACTTCGAAATCGATTAATCGAACAATCGATTGTTTTTTTTCGATTGTCGATATATTTTTTTTCAATAATGACATGGGTGTCATTTTCGAGGTTTTTCGGGGTGCTGATTGCGAAAATAAGGTCCATTTTCAAATCCAAGATGGTGGACTTCCGCTTTTTTTTTTTTTTTTTTTCCAATAATGACATGGGTGTCATTTTCGAGGTTTCTTGGGGTGCTGATTGCGAAAATGAGTTCCATTTTCAAATCCAAGATGGCGGATATCTGGTATTTTTTTTTTTTTATTTTCAATAATGACATGGGTGTCATTTTCGAGGTTTCTTGGGGTGCTGATTGCGAAAATGAGTTCCATTTTCAAATCCAAGATGGCGGATATCCGTTTTTTTTTTTTTCAATAATGACATGGGTGTCATTTTCGAGGTTTTTCGGGGTGCTGATTGCGAAAATAAGGTCCATTTTCAAATCCAAGATGGTGGACTTCCGCTTTTTTTTTTTTTTTTTTTTTTTTCCAATAATGACATGGGTATCATTTTCGAGGTTTCTTGGGGTGCTGATTGCGAAAATGAGTTCCATTTTCAAATCCAAGATGGCGGATATCTGGTATTTTTTTTTTTTTTTTTTCAATAATGACATGGGTGTCATTTTCGAGGTTTCTTGGGGTGCTGATTGCGAAAATGAGTTCCATTTTCAAATCCAAGATGGCTGACATCCGTTTTATTTTTTTATTTTTTTTTTCCGCGTTAAAACGCGTTGTAACTGAGAATGGGTTTTAGCTGAAAAATATACGTATAAACTGTAGAAAAGTTAGGTCAAATCAGTAAAGTTCTGCTTTTTTTTTTTTTTTTTGCCTGAAATGCGTCCATCTATATGCCTTTGTTCCTCCTTTTGTTTCGCGAATATTACCGTTTAGGTTTACCGTTAGGTTTACCGTTAGGTTTACCGTTAGGTTTACCGTTAGGTTTACCGTTAGGTTTACCGTTAGGTTTACCGTTAGGTTTACCGTTAGGTTTACCGTTAGGTTTACCGTTAGGTTTACCGTTAGGTTTACCGTTAGGTTTACCGTTAGGTTTACCGTTAGGTTAGGTTAGGTTAGGTTAGGTTAGGTTAGGTTAGGTTAGGTTAGGTTAGGTTAGGTTAGGTTAGGTTAGGTTAGGTTAGGTTAGGTTAGGTTAGGTTAGGTTAGGTTAGGTTAGGTTAGGTTAGGTTAGGTTAGGTTAGGTTAGGTTAGGTTCCCACGCACTGGTCCCCGGGTTCGTGTCCCGGTCCGAACATAATTTAATAATTTATATATGTTCGGGGTCGGTGGTCTATAGCGAGTACAACCACCCCCGCATAATTTGGGGGTGGCTACGAGCTATTGGAGGCATGTTTAGAAAGCTCTAAGCCTGACGGGGCGGTGAGTTAGTATAAACATAACTCTGTGGTGTGTGACCGAAAGTTCACTGCTTCAGAAGTCCTAGGCAGACGGCCCATAATGGACGGACGTTGCGGTGGATTAGTAGGTATGACGGTGGAGCCTAGCTCCAAAGAGATGGTAGAATGAGTACCACCGGTGGAGGCCGGTGGGAAAATTCGAATCTCTTTTCCGGGGGAGAGGCTGACTCCTACCGGACGCGTCCCCGGGTGGCGGATGGGGGAGTGCCACTCGCAACCGGCCCCAAACGGGAGCGAGTGGTAGCGGGGAAACCCGCCGCGGACCAACAGCCAGGGTGGGGTGTCAGGCGGACACCCGGGCCCACCGGAGGTAGCGCGGTGTCTCTGGCCGTTTTCACGGTAGGAGGCACTGCGCGGGCCGCACTGCCGGGACTAGCCCGTCGGTGCGGCGGCTGGAGCGGGGCCACTTCGGTGGTCCTGTGTCTAGCGAGGGGTGTCGGCAGCCAGCTCAGTCGGAGCTGGGCCGACGGTAGGGGGGCCGCGGGGGAAGAGGAGTGCCGGTATTGCGGTGCGCCGCTCGTCCCTATCTCCCGCGGCCTAGCGGGGCCACCACCGTTGGATGGTGGACGCGGTGGGGATGCAGAGGAAGAGGAGCTACGGTATTACGGTGCGCCGTACTCCCTATCCTCTGCAACCGTTTTGGGGGGGTTGTCGGGGGGGGCCGCGGGGGGCGGGAAGAACAAAATATTTCTCCCCGCTCTCCGCGGTCCCAGCGGGGCCGTCACCGCTGTATGGCGGCATGTGAGGGGGCAGCAGGGGAAGGGGAGTGTCGGCGTTGTCGCATCCTCTTCTCCTGCTGCCGTTTGGGGGGGCCTTCGGGCGTAGTGGTGGGCCTTCGGGCGTTTTTTGCGGTGTGCCCAATTCGTTTGGGTGGGAGGTTTTGGGTGTATGCGTATAGACTTATATACGTATACACCCCTTCTTTTTTGCAGGATGCCCACTTCGGTGGGCGGTGTTCGGGTTGTGTGGGGCTGCTCCGGGTACTTCTCTGATCAGCAGAGTGGACTTGCGAGCAGCCTCACTTTTTCTGGGGGGTCCACTTCGGTGGACAGAGGGGGCTGTTTCTCAGCAGCCCCCTCACCTGACGGGCCGACCATCTGGCCTGCCGCCGGGGCGTCGCGGTTGTATGCTAACGCGATCCCGTGGCGTCCCACTATGGCGGATGAGGGTTGGGGTCAGGTTTTAGTGGGTAGTACGGGCCGCCTCTTGTTCTCACAAGGGTGTTAGGCCTGTGAGTCCCACACAGTGCCTCCTGGGGGTCAGGGGGTCAGTGCGATAAATGCATTTCCTGACGATAAAAAAAAAAAAAAAAAAAAAAAAAAAGGTTAGGTTAGGTTAGGTTAGGTTAGGTTAGGTTAGGTTAGGTTAGGTTAGGTTAGGTTAGGTTAGGTTAGGTTAGGTTAGGTTAGGTTAGGTTAGGTTAGGTTAGGTTAGGTTAGGTTAGGTTAGGTTAGGTTAGGTTGACGGGCCAGTTGGCGTAGTGGTGAGCAATGTACGACCCACGCACTGGTCCCCGGGTTCGTGTCCCGGTCCGAACATAATTTAATAATTTATATATGTTCGGGGTCGGTGGTCTATAGCGAGTACAACCACCCCCGCATAATTTGGGGGTGGCTACGAGCTATTGGAGGCATGTTTAGAAAGCTCTAAGCCCGACGGGGCGGTGAGTTAGTATAAACATAACTCTGTGGTGTGTGACCGAAAGTTCACTGCTTCAGAAGTCCTAGGCAGACGGCCTATAATGGACGGACGTTGCGGTGGATTAGTAGGTATGACGGTGGAGCCTAGCTCCAAAGAGATGGTAGAATGAGTACCACCGGTGGAGGCCGGTGGGAAAATTCGAATCTCTTCGACGGGCCAGTTGGCGTAGTGGTGAGCAATGTACGACCCACGCACTGGTCCCCGGGTTCGTGTCCCGGTCCGAACATAATTTAATAATTTATATATGTTCGGGGTCGGTGGTCTATAGCGAGTACAACCACCCCCGCATAATTTGGGGGTGGCTACGAGCTATTGGAGGCATGTTTAGAAAGCTCTAAGCCTGACGGGGCGGTGAGTTAGTATAAACATAACTCTGTGGTGTGTGACCGAAAGTTCACTGCTTCAGAAGTCCTAGGCAGACGGCCTATAATGGACGGACGTTGCGGTGGATTAGTAGGTATGACGGTGGAGCCTAGCTCCAAAGAGATGGTAGAATGAGTACCACCGGTGGAGGCCGGTGGGAAAATTCGAATCTCTTTTGACGGGCCAGTTGGCGTAGTGGTGAGCAATGTACGACCCACGCACTGGTCCCCGGGTTCGTGTCCCGGTCCGAACATAATTTAATAATTTATATATGTTCGGGGTCGGTGGTCTATAGCGAGTACAACCACCCCCGCATAATTTGGGGGTGGCTACGAGCTATTGGTGGCATGTTAGAAAGCTCTAAAGTCTCGACGGGGACTGTGAGTTAGTATAACATACATGGCGGTTGACCGAAAGTTCACTGCTTCTGAAGTCCTAGGCAGACGGCCCATAATGGACGGAAGTTGCGGAGAATTAGTAGGTCTGAGGTTGGGAACGTGTAGTTCCAGAAGAGATGGTAGAATGAGTACCACCGGTTGAGGGGCCGGTGGGAAAATTCGAATCTCTTTTGACGGGCCAGTTGGCGTAGTGGTGAGCAATGTACGACCCACGCACTGGTCCCCGGGTTCGTGTCCCGGTCCGAACATAATTTAATAATTTATATATGTTCGGGGTCGGTGGTCTATAGCGAGTACAACCACCCCCGCATAATTTGGGGGTGGCTACGAGCTATTGGAGGCATGTTTAGAAAGCTCTAAGCCCGACGGGGCGGTGAGTTAGTATAAACATAACTCTGTGGTGTGTGACCGAAAGTTCACTGCTTCAGAAGTCCTAGGCAGACGGCCTATAATGGACGGACGTTGCGGTGGATTAGTAGGTATGACGGTGGAGCCTAGCTCCAAAGAGATGGTAGAATGAGTACCACCGGTGGAGGCCGGTGGGAAAATTCGAATCTCTTTGACGGGCCAGTTGGCGTAGTGGTGAGCAATGTACGACCCACGCACTGGTCCCCGGGTTCGTGTCCCGGTCCGAACATAATTTAATAATTTATATATGTTCGGGGTCGGTGGTCTATAGCGAGTACAACCACCCCCGCATAATTTGGGGGTGGCTACGAGCTATTGGAGGCATGTTTAGAAAGCTCTAAGCCCGACGGGGCGGTGAGTTAGTATAAACATAACTCTGTGGTGTGTGACCGAAAGTTCACTGCTTCAGAAGTCCTAGGCAGACGGCCCATAATGGACGGACGTTGCGGTGGATTAGTAGGTATGACGGTGGAGCCTAGCTCCAAAGAGATGGTAGAATGAGTACCACCGGTGGAGGCCGGTGGGAAAATTCGAATCTCTTTAGACGGGCCAGTTGGCGTAGTGGTGAGCAATGTACGACCCACGCACTGGTCCCCGGGTTCGTGTCCCGGTCCGAACATAATTTAATAATTTATATATGTTCGGGGTCGGTGGTCTATAGCGAGTACAACCACCCCCGCATAATTTGGGGGTGGCTACGAGCTATTGGAGGCATGTTTAGAAAGCTCTAAGCCTGACGGGGCGGTGAGTTAGTATAAACATAACTCTGTGGTGTGTGACCGAAAGTTCACTGCTTCAGAAGTCCTAGGCAGACGGCCCATAATGGACGGACGTTGCGGTGGATTAGTAGGTATGACGGTGGAGCCTAGCTCCAAAGAGATGGTAGAATGAGTACCACCGGTGGAGGCCGGTGGGAAAATTCGAATCTCTTTTTGTTTTGGATACGTAAAAAACGAGCGTTTTAGAGCGTTTTTTGCGATTTTTGGTGTTTTGGCGGTTCTTTTTGTTTGTTTTTGTATATGTTTTGATCTGGATACTTAAATACGACTTGCTTCTGTTTCCTGGCTTTGCTTGTGCTTTCTGCAAATGTGGTTTTTTGGCGTTTTTCAACGGTTTATTGATTTTTCTTAGCGTTTTGGCGTTTTTGTTTTGGATTATTGTTATTTTGTGGTTTTCGTGTGTGTTTGTGTCTGTGCCGCCTGGCAGATGAGTCATGGACTCGGACGCCAGTGTGGGCACGGACGTGTCAGTGGGGCGCAAGCGTCCCAGTGACGCGCCTCCGTTACAGAGCGAAGGCTCGGACGCGGAGACGGATCAAACCGTTAGCGCGAGGATTCAGAAGGCGCGCCGGGGTCGTACCTACGGTAGTAGGGGTGGCTCTGGGCCTGCTCGTGCTCGGGTTGCGAGGCAAGAGTTGGAGGCGGAGGCCCGCGAGGCCGAATTTGGACGTTGTTTGGAGGCCAGGGCCTTTCGTAAAGACCAGCATAAGTTGGTCTTTACGTTTGGCTCTGAACTATCCGAATCGGAGACCCCAGCCATTGTAGATCCTGCTCAACAAACTGCGGAGCAGTTAAAGAAGCTGGGAATGGAGAGTGCATCGAATGTGCTTCAGGTTGCCCGTTATTCCGGGAACCTAAAAGGCCCATACGTGAAAACGTTGAAGGAGGCGGCTGCAGCGGTACAGATGGTGGTGGAGGCTTTGGCCGAACGCACTCCAGCGGAAGAGGCCCGAAATATTAAGATGGAGATGGAGCGCCTTCGTAAGCGTAACGAAAGCCTGGAGGCGGAACTCAAGGCATACCGCCGTGAGTTCTCTGGGCTTCGGAAGGAGCTCGCGGATGCTAAGGCGGGGCCTTCGGACGCGTTTGGAGGGGACTGGCTTGAGGAGATTCGAGCCTCCCTAGTGGGCACACTGGGCAGTATGATGGATGCGAAACTGGACGCCAGACTATCCAGCATAGAGGCGAGACTTCCGCCCTTAGCGCCAGTTCGCCCGCCCTTGGCGGCGGATAAGCGTAGGGAGGCTGCCCCGGTTCCGGCTTCTTTGGCTCCGGCTCCAGTGGTGGCTACACCAGCTAAGGCACCTAGGGGGAGTTCGAGGGCTGTAAAACAGACCTCGAAAAAGAAGGCGTCGGCACCTCGCCCTCGTTCCGCTGGGCCGGCACTGGCGGTTGCTCGCGCTTCGGCGTCCGCCTCTGCACCTCCTGCGGTCGCTGGGCCCAGCACTGCGGTGGACCCACAGGGGGATACGTGGGCCACTGTGGTGAAAAAAGGGAAGGGGAAGGGGAAAGACAAGAGGTCTAACCCCCCTTCGGCCGCTGCGCCGGCGGTGCAGGTAAGGTCCTCGGCTCCGAGAGCGCAGTCTAGGCCTAGGGCTCAGCGCTCTAAGCCCAAGGTGGGGGCTCCACCTCGTACGTCGGCCCTCACTATCACCCTGCTGCCGGAGGCAGAGGCGAAGGGGGTGACTTATGCTCAAGTTCTGGAGCGGGCGCAGAACAAAATTGACCTGGCTCAAGTTGGGGTCAGTGGTGGCCTCATAGTCAGACGTGCCGCTACGGGGGGTCGGGTTATCGAACTCCCCTCCTCTACCCCTTCAGAGGTGGCGGACCGTTTGGCTGAGAGGATTCGTCAGGTCCTTGATGGCCTGGCGAATGTGGCACGCCCCATTAAAAATGGGGACCTGAAGCTCACTGGCCTGGATGACTCCGCCACTAAGGAGGGGGTAGCCCTGGCGGTCGCCGATGTGGGGGGCTGCCCCCTAAAGGACATCCGGGTCACTGAGATCCAGGTCGGGAAGGGCGGCATGGGTATGGCTGTCGTGCGGTGCCCCCTCACGGCAGCCAAGAAGGTGGCTGATGCCGGCCGGCTCCAAGTCGGCTGGTATTCAGCCAAAGTAGAGGTGCTAGAGCCGCGCCCCATGCGGTGCTACAAATGTATGGGGCTAGGGCACACTAGGCCCATGTGCCCATCTGGCACCGTCAGAGGGCATCTGTGCCACCGCTGTGGTGAAGAGGGGCACTTTGCTGCCGACTGCGCGGCAAAGAAGCCGCGCTGCAGGGTATGCGCGGATGCAGGACGCCCCTCAGGGCACATGATGGGTGGCCGAAATTGTCGGCCACCCTCCACAAGGGGTAAGGTGGCCCAGCAGACCAGGGCCACCACAAGGGGGGAAAGCCATAGGGCTGCTGAGGAGGAGGCGGGGATGTCCTCATAATGGTAGGACAAACCCGCTTCCTTCAAGCGAATGTCAACCACTCGGCCGGAGCGCAGGACCTGCTGTTGCAGTCCATGGCCGAGTGGGAAATTGACGTGGCGGTGGCCTGCGAGCCCTACTATGTCCCCCCTCAGAATCCGCACTGGGCGGGGGACTTGGAGGGCTCTGTGGCCATCATGATTAGGAGTGGTACCGGCCCCCACCTCTCGAAGATCGAGAGGGGCTCGGGCTTCGTCGTTGCAAGGTGGGGGGAGTACGCTATTATTGGGGTGTACTTCTCCCCCAACCGCACCCTGGCAGAGTTCGAGATTCTCCTTGACTCTGTCAGGGCTGCGGTGGGCCGGCAGTCGCCGAGGAAGATTATCGTCCTCGGCGACTTTAACGCGAAATCCCGAGCCTGGGGGAACCCCACCTCGGACGCTCGTGGGAGTGAAGTCCAGGTGTGGGCCCTGCTCTCCGGTCTGTCCCTGTTGAATCAGGGGACGGCCTTCACATGCGTGCGACGTCAGGGGGGGTCTGTGGTGGACCTGTCGTTCGCCACCCCTGATGTCGCACGGGATGTGAGAAACTGGAGAGTAGAGGAGGAGGTGGAGACCCTATCGGACCACTTGTACGTCCGATTTGAGGTCTCCACCAGTCCGGTACCGGTGGATCGCCTCGGAGGCTCATCTCGAGCGCTCCCGAGATGGGCCCTCGGCCGGCTCGATGCTGAGCTGGCTCGTGAGGCGACCATCGTTGCTGTCTGGGGTAATCCCCAGGGGATGGTGGTGGGTGCCAGCTCCGATGTAGAGGAGCTGGCTGGCCGCATGCGTGACACCCTCACAAGGGTGTGCGATGCGGCCATGCCGCGGTGGAGGCGGCGAAGGGGCCGCAGGCGTCAAGTGTATTGGTGGTCGCCCGAAATTGCGGAACTTCGGGCGGCCAGCATCAGGGCGAGAAGAGAATTTGTGCGGTGCCGTAGGAGGCATGGCGTGAACCCGGCTTTAGAGGCTGAGCTGCGGCTGGCCTACAATTCTGCCAAGAAGGCCCTGCAGCTCGCCATCAGCCGGGCTAAAGAGGCGGCCCGCCAGGAGCTCCTGGCGGACCTGGATCGGGATCCGTGGGGGCGCCCTTTCATCGGCGCACGGAATAAACTCCGCGCGCACGGTGCCCCGATCACGGAGACCACGCCTCCCGACATCCTCCTACGGCTGGTGGGAGGGTTGTTCCCGGAGTCCTCTGGGCATATCCCCCCAGTGATGGCTTCTCCCTCTACCACTGAGGGTGTGGAGGAAGCCCCCCCAATCACTGAGGGGGAATTTCTCCTGGCCTGTGACAAGTTGCGGGCCAGGCGGAAGGCTCCGGGACCGGATGGTATTCCAGGGCGAATCGTTTTTATCGCCCTGGAATACCTGGGTAGGGATCTTCGGGAGTTGTTCAACGCATGCCTTCGCGCTGGGCAATTCCCGAAGATCTGGAAGGAGGGAAAGTTGTGCCTGTTGCCCAAGGAGGGTCGTCCTCTGGACTCCCCTTCGGCATACAGGCCAATCGTGATGCTGAGTGAGGTGGGCAAGCTCTTTGAGCGCATTCTTGCCGCCCGCCTTACTCAGCATCTCGAAGAGGTGGGACCGGGCCTTTCGGAGGCCCAGTATGGGTTCAGGGCGGGTCGCTCGACCATTGACGCCCTGAACACCCTGAAGGCGCGGTCCTTGGCCGCAGTGGAGGAGGGAGACGTGCTATTAGCCGTCTCGTTGGATGTGGCCAACGCCTTCAACACCCTGCCGTTCGAGACTTTACGAGAGGCACTTCGCTTCCATGAGGTGCCTCTCTATCTCCGGCGGGTGTTGGACGCGTACCTCCGCGACAGGCAGGTCGTGTGGACGGGAGTAAACGGGGTGGTCGGTCGACGACGTGTCGACTGCGGGGTTCCACAGGGGGCGGTTTTAGGCCCGGTCCTGTGGAACCTCGGGTATGATTGGCTCCTGCGGTGTCCGCTTCCTCCTGGGCTGGGTGTCATTGCGTATGCGGATGACACCCTTGTCACAGCCCGGGGTCGTACGTACGACGAAGCGGCACGCTTGGCCACAGTCGGCACCGAGTTGGTCGTCGACCGGATTGGCATGTTGGGCCTGAGGGTCTCCGTCTCTAAAACGGAGGCCCTCCTTTTTCACGGCCCACGCCGTAGACTACCCCGTAACGCCTGCCTGTGCGTCCAGGGGAGGAGGGTGGAGGTAAAGGCCCAGATGAAATATCTGGGCCTGACCCTGGACGGCCGCTGGACGTTCCGTGTCCATTTCGCCCAGCTCGCCCCGAAGTTGATCAGCGCCGCCTCGGCCCTCGGCAGGTTACTGCCGAATGTCGGGGGCCCTGGATCTCACTGCCGGCGGCTCTATGCTGGCATAGTGAGGTCCATGGCACTGTACGGTGCTCCTGTGTGGTTCGACGCCCTCTCCGCACCTAACAGGGCCCAATTGCGCAAGGCGCAGCGGGTCCTGGCGGTGAGGGCGGTGAGGGGGTACCGTACGGTGTCCTACACGGCGGCAACACTTCTGGCGGGCGACCCGCCCTGGCATCTCAGGGCGGAAGTGCTCGCCGAAGTATATCAATTTCGGGCGCGCGAGCGGGCGAGGGGAGATCGTCCAGCGGGGGAGGGTATCGCCGGGATCAGACGCCTGTGTGACGAGGCTCTGATTCGGCGATGGGAGGAGGAGTTGGGGACTCCGGCGGCTGGCCTGGTGACGGTGGGTGCGATCCTTCCGCACCTGTCTCGCTGGGTCAGGAGGCCACACGGCGTCCTGACGTTCAGGCTGACGCAGATGCTGACCGGGCATGGTTGCTTTGGGAAGTATCTGTGTCGGATTGCGCGTCGGGAACCGTCGCCCGCATGTCACGAGTGTGATGCGTCCGTGGACACAGCGCATCACACTCTCGTGGAATGCGCCGCCTGGTCTCCCCAGCGCCATGCCCTGATGATGGTAGTGGGTGGGGACCTTTCGTTGTGCAGCGTGGTTGGGGCCATGCTGCGTGACGAGAGGTCCTGGTCGGCGATGGTCTCCTTTTGTGAGACCGTCATCTCACTGAAGGAGACGGCGGAGAGGGAGCGCGAGGCTAACACTTCGCACCCTCTTCGTCGCCGTCGGCTAGGGGGGAGGAGGCGCCGCTATGCGCATCTTCTCCCACCACCCTAGAGGAACTACAGCGGGGGAGTCGCTCACTTGACTCTCCTGCACATCATCGGGGCGGTCGGGATGCTCTGTGAACAGAGGGCATCCTGATTTAGGTGCAGTGGCCCGCGTGGTTCGGGCCGTCCGCAGGGACGTTACGGTTGAATGCGAAAGCGACCCCGTAACGTCCCATTGCACTGCGGCGACGTGTTCCGCTGGAGGTTTTAGTGAGTAGGAGTCTCACAGTACCCACCGGTTTATGACGGACCGGTGGGTCCCCATGATGGGTTTCCTCCAGCGACAACAAAAAAAAAAAAAAAAAAAAAAAAAAAAAAAAAAAAAAAAAAAAAAAAAAAAAAGGTTAGGTTAGGTTAGGTTAGGTTAGGTTAGGTTAGGTTAGGTTAGGTTAGGTTAGGTTAGGTTAGGTTAGGTTAGGTTAGGTTAGGTTAGGTTAGGTTAGGTTAGGTTAGGTTAGGTTAGGTTAGGTTAGGTTAGGTTAGGTTAGGTTAGGTTAGGTTAGGTTAGGTTAGGTTAGGTTAGGTTAGGTTAGGTTAGGTTAGGTTAGGTTAGGTTAGGTTAGGTTAGGTTAGGTTAGGTTAGGTTAGGTTAGGTTAGGTTAGGTTAGGTTAGGTTAGGTTAGGTTAGGTTAGGTTAGGTTAGGTTAGGTTAGGTTAGGTTAGGTTAGGTTAGGTTAGGTTAGGTTAGGTTAGGTTAGGTTAGGTTAGGTTAGGTTAGGTTAGGTTAGGTTAGGTTAGGTTAGGTTAGGTTAGGTTAGGTTAGGTTAGGTTAGGTTAGGTTAGGTTAGGTTAGGTTAGGTTAGGTTAGGTTAGGTTAGGTTAGGTTAGGTTAGGTTAGGTTAGGTTAGGTTAGGTTAGGTTAGGTTAGGTTAGGTTAGGTTAGGTTAGGTTAGGTTAGGTTAGGTTAGGTTAGGTTAGGTTAGGTTAGGTTAGGTTAGGTTAGGTTAGGTTAGGTTAGGTTAGGTTAGGTTAGGTTAGGTTAGGTTAGGTTAGGTTAGGTTAGGTTAGGTTAGGTTAGGTTAGGTTAGGTTAGGTTAGGTTAGGTTAGGTTAGGTTAGGTTAGGTTAGGTTAGGTTAGGTTAGGTTAGGTTAGGTTAGGTTAGGTTAGGTTAGGTTAGGTTAGGTTAGGTTAGGTTAGGTTAGGTTAGGTTAGGTTAGGTTAGGTTAGGTTAGGTTAGGTTAGGTTAGGTTAGGTTCCACACGCACTAGGTCCCGGGTTCGCGTCCCGGTCCGAATGCAATTTATAATTTAATATGTGTTCGGGGTCAGTGGTTAATGGCGAGTACAACCCTTCCCGCACATTTGGGGGGGGATACGAGCCATTGGTGGAATGTTAGAAAGCTTACTATCTCCGTCGGGGACGCCTGATAGAATAGTGAGTGAGTATAGCGGACCGCTGTGGCCGAGCGTAGTACCGCGACGGGGGACGCCCTGACGCGGACTGCGGGTCGGGTCTGTGAACGCGCCCCACTCCCCGCAGGCCGGGGGAGAGGGGTGCGGGAACGGGCAACTCACGCGATTGCGCCTTCCTCCGCAGGCCGGGGGGGAGGTGTGAGAGCGTACTGTGGCGTGTTCGAGATTACACTTGTGACCGGGGTAAACCTGGACACGAGGTATGATCGATAATTGCGATTGCGCCTTCGGGTGTAAGAGCAACTTGTATGGTGTTTCCGAAAGTCTGCCGCTTCCGTCGCGTTGCGGTGGGCAAGTAGGAACGACAGGCGAACTAGTACGGCCGGTCGATAAGTCTGAGAAAGTCGGTGGGTAGTTGGAAGCCGAAGGTTGGCCGGGAACTAGATTCGCCTGCTAATTCGGATCGAAGGCTGTTGTTGTTCGATCTGCCTGTACCGGAATGATGGTGGGGACCGCATGATGGTGGGACGCCGGGGTTGCCAAATCGGACCGGTGCGGGTAGCATCGAAGGGACAGCATCAGATGGGCCTGTAGTGGGTGTTAGATGGCTGCCGGGCACTCGCGGAGGTGGACGACCACCCTTAAACTCCACTAATTCGTAAGACTAGCCGGAAAGTTCAACTGTGATGTGTAGACTGCTGGGGCAGTATAAGAATGAGTACTACTGTCGAAAGGCGGTGGGAAAATTCGACCCACATTGACGGCCTAGTTGGCGTAGTGGTGAGCAATGTACGACCACACGCACTAGGTCCCGGGTTCGCGTCCCGGTCCGAATGCAATTTATAATTTAATATGTGTTCGGGGTCAGTGGTTAATGGCGAGTACAACCCTTCCCGCACATTTGGGGGGGGATACGAGCCATTGGTGGAATGTTAGAAAGCTTACTATCTCCGTCGGGGACGCCTGATAGAATAGTGAGTGAGTATAGCGGACCGCTGTGGCCGAGCGTAGTACCGCGACGGGGGACGCCCTGACGCGGACTGCGGGTCGGGTCTGTGAACGCGCCCCACTCCCCGCAGGCCGGGGGAGAGGGGTGCGGGAACGGGCAAAATTCACACGATTGCGCCTTCCTCCGCAGGCCGGGGGGGAGGTGTGAGAGCGTACTGTGGCGTGTTCGAGATTACACTTGTGACCGGGGTAAACCTGGACACGAGGTATGATCGATAATTGCGATTGCGCCTTCGGGTGTAAGAGCAACTTGTATGGTGTTTCCGAAAGTCTGCCGCTTCCGTCGCGTTGCGGTGGGCAAGTAGGAACGACAGGCGAACTAGTACGGCCGGTCGATAAGTCTGAGAAAGTCGGTGGGTAGTTGGAAGCCGAAGGTTGGCCGGGAACTAGATTCGCCTGCTAATTCGGATCGAAGGCTGTTGTTGTTCGATCTGCCTGTACCGGAATGATGGTGGGGACCGCATGATGGTGGGACGCCGGGGTTGCCAAATCGGACCGGTGCGGGTAGCATCGAAGGGACAGCATCAGATGGGCCTGTAGTGGGTGTTAGATGGCTGCCGGGCACTCGCGGAGGTGGACGACCACCCTTAAACTCCACTAATTCGTAAGACTAGCCGGAAAGTTCAACTGTGATGTGTAGACTGCTGGGGCAGTATAAGAATGAGTACTACTGTCGAAAGGCGGTGGGAAAATTCGACCCACATTTTGACGGCCTAGTTGGCGTAGTGGTGAGCAATGTACGACCACACGCACTAGGTCCCGGGTTCGCGTCCCGGTCCGAATGCAATTTATAATTTAATATGTGTTCGGGGTCAGTGGTTAATGGCGAGTACAACCCTTCCCGCACATTTGGGGGGGGATACGAGCCATTGGTGGAATGTTAGAAAGCTTACTATCTCCGTCGGGGACGCCTGATAGAATAGTGAGTGAGTATAGCGGACCGCTGTGGCCGAGCGTAGTACCGCGACGGGGGACGCCCTGACGCGGACTGCGGGTCGGGTCTGTGAACGCGCCCCACTCCCCGCAGGCCGGGGGAGAGGGGTGCGGGAACGGGCAAAAACTCACGCGATTGCGCCTTCCTCCGCAGGCCGGGGGGGAGGTGTGAGAGCGTACTGTGGCGTGTTCGAGATTACACTTGTGACCGGGGTAAACCTGGACACGAGGTATGATCGATAATTGCGATTGCGCCTTCGGGTGTAAGAGCAACTTGTATGGTGTTTCCGAAAGTCTGCCGCTTCCGTCGCGTTGCGGTGGGCAAGTAGGAACGACAGGCGAACTAGTACGGCCGGTCGATAAGTCTGAGAAAGTCGGTGGGTAGTTGGAAGCCGAAGGTTGGCCGGGAACTAGATTCGCCTGCTAATTCGGATCGAAGGCTGTTGTTGTTCGATCTGCCTGTACCGGAATGATGGTGGGGACCGCATGATGGTGGGACGCCGGGGTTGCCAAATCGGACCGGTGCGGGTAGCATCGAAGGGACAGCATCAGATGGGCCTGTAGTGGGTGTTAGATGGCTGCCGGGCACTCGCGGAGGTGGACGACCACCCTTAAACTCCACTAATTCGTAAGACTAGCCGGAAAGTTCAACTGTGATGTGTAGACTGCTGGGGCAGTATAAGAATGAGTACTACTGTCGAAAGGCGGTGGGAAAATTCGACCCACATTTTGACGGCCTAGTTGGCGTAGTGGTGAGCAATGTACGACCACACGCACTAGGTCCCGGGTTCGCGTCCCGGTCCGAATGCAATTTATAATTTAATATGTGTTCGGGGTCAGTGGTTAATGGCGAGTACAACCCTTCCCGCACATTTGGGGGGGGATACGAGCCATTGGTGGAATGTTAGAAAGCTTACTATCTCCGTCGGGGACGCCTGATAGAATAGTGAGTGAGTATAGCGGACCGCTGTGGCCGAGCGTAGTACCGCGACGGGGGACGCCCTGACGCGGACTGCGGGTCGGGTCTGTGAACGCGCCCCACTCCCCGCAGGCCGGGGGAGAGGGGTGCGGGAACGGGCAAAAACTCACGCGATTGCGCCTTCCTCCGCAGGCCGGGGGGGAGGTGTGAGAGCGTACTGTGGCGTGTTCGAGATTACACTTGTGACCGGGGTAAACCTGGACACGAGGTATGATCGATAATTGCGATTGCGCCTTCGGGTGTAAGAGCAACTTGTATGGTGTTTCCGAAAGTCTGCCGCTTCCGTCGCGTTGCGGTGGGCAAGTAGGAACGACAGGCGAACTAGTACGGCCGGTCGATAAGTCTGAGAAAGTCGGTGGGTAGTTGGAAGCCGAAGGTTGGCCGGGAACTAGATTCGCCTGCTAATTCGGATCGAAGGCTGTTGTTGTTCGATCTGCCTGTACCGGAATGATGGTGGGGACCGCATGATGGTGGGACGCCGGGGTTGCCAAATCGGACCGGTGCGGGTAGCATCGAAGGGACAGCATCAGATGGGCCTGTAGTGGGTGTTAGATGGCTGCCGGGCACTCGCGGAGGTGGACGACCACCCTTAAACTCCACTAATTCGTAAGACTAGCCGGAAAGTTCAACTGTGATGTGTAGACTGCTGGGGCAGTATAAGAATGAGTACTACTGTCGAAAGGCGGTGGGAAAATTCGACCCACATTTTTGACGGCCTAGTTGGCGTAGTGGTGAGCAATGTACGACCACACGCACTAGGTCCCGGGTTCGCGTCCCGGTCCGAATGCAATTTATAATTTAATATGTGTTCGGGGTCAGTGGTTAATGGCGAGTACAACCCTTCCCGCACATTTGGGGGGGGATACGAGCCATTGGTGGAATGTTAGAAAGCTTACTATCTCCGTCGGGGACGCCTGATAGAATAGTGAGTGAGTATAGCGGACCGCTGTGGCCGAGCGTAGTACCGCGACGGGGGACGCCCTGACGCGGACTGCGGGTCGGGTCTGTGAACGCGCCCCACTCCCCGCAGGCCGGGGGAGAGGGGTGCGGGAACGGGCAAACTCACGCGATTGCGCCTTCCTCCGCAGGCCGGGGGGGAGGTGTGAGAGCGTACTGTGGCGTGTTCGAGATTACACTTGTGACCGGGGTAAACCTGGACACGAGGTATGATCGATAATTGCGATTGCGCCTTCGGGTGTAAGAGCAACTTGTATGGTGTTTCCGAAAGTCTGCCGCTTCCGTCGCGTTGCGGTGGGCAAGTAGGAACGACAGGCGAACTAGTACGGCCGGTCGATAAGTCTGAGAAAGTCGGTGGGTAGTTGGAAGCCGAAGGTTGGCCGGGAACTAGATTCGCCTGCTAATTCGGATCGAAGGCTGTTGTTGTTCGATCTGCCTGTACCGGAATGATGGTGGGGACCGCATGATGGTGGGACGCCGGGGTTGCCAAATCGGACCGGTGCGGGTAGCATCGAAGGGACAGCATCAGATGGGCCTGTAGTGGGTGTTAGATGGCTGCCGGGCACTCGCGGAGGTGGACGACCACCCTTAAACTCCACTAATTCGTAAGACTAGCCGGAAAGTTCAACTGTGATGTGTAGACTGCTGGGGCAGTATAAGAATGAGTACTACTGTCGAAAGGCGGTGGGAAAATTCGACCCACATTTTGACGGGCCAGTTGGCGTAGTGGTGAGCAATGTACGACCCACGCACTGGTCCCCGGGTTCGTGTCCCGGTCCGAACATAATTTAATAATTTATATATGTTCGGGGTCGGTGGTCTATAGCGAGTACAACCACCCCCGCATAATTTGGGGGTGGCTACGAGCTATTGGAGGCATGTTTAGAAAGCTCTAAGCCCGACGGGGCGGTGAGTTAGTATAAACATAACTCTGTGGTGTGTGACCGAAAGTTCACTGCTTCAGAAGTCCTAGGCAGACGGCCCATAATGGACGGACGTTGCGGTGGATTAGTAGGTATGACGGTGGAGCCTAGCTCCAAAGAGATGGTAGAATGAGTACCACCGGTGGAGGCCGGTGGGAAAATTCGAATCTCTTTAGACGGCCTAGTTGGCGTAGTGGTGAGCAATGTACGACCACACGCACTAGGTCCCGGGTTCGCGTCCCGGTCCGAATGCAATTTATAATTTAATATGTGTTCGGGGTCAGTGGTTAATGGCGAGTACAACCCTTCCCGCACATTTGGGGGGGGATACGAGCCATTGGTGGAATGTTAGAAAGCTTACTATCTCCGTCGGGGACGCCTGATAGAATAGTGAGTGAGTATAGCGGACCGCTGTGGCCGAGCGTAGTACCGCGACGGGGGACGCCCTGACGCGGACTGCGGGTCGGGTCTGTGAACGCGCCCCACTCCCCGCAGGCCGGGGGAGAGGGGTGCGGGAACGGGCAACTCACGCGATTGCGCCTTCCTCCGCAGGCCGGGGGGGAGGTGTGAGAGCGTACTGTGGCGTGTTCGAGATTACACTTGTGACCGGGGTAAACCTGGACACGAGGTATGATCGATAATTGCGATTGCGCCTTCGGGTGTAAGAGCAACTTGTATGGTGTTTCCGAAAGTCTGCCGCTTCCGTCGCGTTGCGGTGGGCAAGTAGGAACGACAGGCGAACTAGTACGGCCGGTCGATAAGTCTGAGAAAGTCGGTGGGTAGTTGGAAGCCGAAGGTTGGCCGGGAACTAGATTCGCCTGCTAATTCGGATCGAAGGCTGTTGTTGTTCGATCTGCCCGTACCGGAATGATGGTGGGGACCGCATGATGGTGGGACGCCGGGGTTGCCAAATCGGACCGGTGCGGGTAGCATCGAAGGGACAGCATCAGATGGGCCTGTAGTGGGTGTTAGATGGCTGCCGGGCACTCGCGGAGGTGGACGACCACCCTTAAACTCCACTAATTCGTAAGACTAGCCGGAAAGTTCAACTGTGATGTGTAGACTGCTGGGGCAGTATAAGAATGAGTACTACTGTCGAAAGGCGGTGGGAAAATTCGACCCACATAGACGGCCTAGTTGGCGTAGTGGTGAGCAATGTACGACCACACGCACTAGGTCCCGGGTTCGCGTCCCGGTCCGAATGCAATTTATAATTTAATATGTGTTCGGGGTCAGTGGTTAATGGCGAGTACAACCCTTCCCGCACATTTGGGGGGGGATACGAGCCATTGGTGGAATGTTAGAAAGCTTACTATCTCCGTCGGGGACGCCTGATAGAATAGTGAGTGAGTATAGCGGACCGCTGTGGCCGAGCGTAGTACCGCGACGGGGGACGCCCTGACGCGGACTGCGGGTCGGGTCTGTGAACGCGCCCCACTCCCCGCAGGCCGGGGGAGAGGGGTGCGGGAACGGGCAACTCACGCGATTGCGCCTTCCTCCGCAGGCCGGGGGGGAGGTGTGAGAGCGTACTGTGGCGTGTTCGAGATTACACTTGTGACCGGGGTAAACCTGGACACGAGGTATGATCGATAATTGCGATTGCGCCTTCGGGTGTAAGAGCAACTTGTATGGTGTTTCCGAAAGTCTGCCGCTTCCGTCGCGTTGCGGTGGGCAAGTAGGAACGACAGGCGAACTAGTACGGCCGGTCGATAAGTCTGAGAAAGTCGGTGGGTAGTTGGAAGCCGAAGGTTGGCCGGGAACTAGATTCGCCTGCTAATTCGGATCGAAGGCTGTTGTTGTTCGATCTGCCCGTACCGGAATGATGGTGGGGACCGCATGATGGTGGGACGCCGGGGTTGCCAAATCGGACCGGTGCGGGTAGCATCGAAGGGACAGCATCAGATGGGCCTGTAGTGGGTGTTAGATGGCTGCCGGGCACTCGCGGAGGTGGACGACCACCCTTAAACTCCACTAATTCGTAAGACTAGCCGGAAAGTTCAACTGTGATGTGTAGACTGCTGGGGCAGTATAAGAATGAGTACTACTGTCGAAAGGCGGTGGGAAAATTCGACCCACATTTTGACGGCCTAGTTGGCGTAGTGGTGAGCAATGTACGACCACACGCACTAGGTCCCGGGTTCGCGTCCCGGTCCGAATGCAATTTATAATTTAATATGTGTTCGGGGTCAGTGGTTAATGGCGAGTACAACCCTTCCCGCACATTTGGGGGGGGATACGAGCCATTGGTGGAATGTTAGAAAGCTTACTATCTCCGTCGGGGACGCCTGATAGAATAGTGAGTGAGTATAGCGGACCGCTGTGGCCGAGCGTAGTACCGCGACGGGGGACGCCCTGACGCGGACTGCGGGTCGGGTCTGTGAACGCGCCCCACTCCCCGCAGGCCGGGGGAGAGGGGTGCGGGAACGGGCAACTCACGCGATTGCGCCTTCCTCCGCAGGCCGGGGGGGAGGTGTGAGAGCGTACTGTGGCGTGTTCGAGATTACACTTGTGACCGGGGTAAACCTGGACACGAGGTATGATCGATAATTGCGATTGCGCCTTCGGGTGTAAGAGCAACTTGTATGGTGTTTCCGAAAGTCTGCCGCTTCCGTCGCGTTGCGGTGGGCAAGTAGGAACGACAGGCGAACTAGTACGGCCGGTCGATAAGTCTGAGAAAGTCGGTGGGTAGTTGGAAGCCGAAGGTTGGCCGGGAACTAGATTCGCCTGCTAATTCGGATCGAAGGCTGTTGTTGTTCGATCTGCCCGTACCGGAATGATGGTGGGGACCGCATGATGGTGGGACGCCGGGGTTGCCAAATCGGACCGGTGCGGGTAGCATCGAAGGGACAGCATCAGATGGGCCTGTAGTGGGTGTTAGATGGCTGCCGGGCACTCGCGGAGGTGGACGACCACCCTTATTCGACGGCCTAGTTGGCGTAGTGGTGAGCAATGTACGACCACACGCACTAGGTCCCGGGTTCGCGTCCCGGTCCGAATGCAATTTATAATTTAATATGTGTTCGGGGTCAGTGGTTAATGGCGAGTACAACCCTTCCCGCACATTTGGGGGGGGATACGAGCCATTGGTGGAATGTTAGAAAGCTTACTATCTCCGTCGGGGACGCCTGATAGAATAGTGAGTGAGTATAGCGGACCGCTGTGGCCGAGCGTAGTACCGCGACGGGGGACGCCCTGACGCGGACTGCGGGTCGGGTCTGTGAACGCGCCCCACTCCCCGCAGGCCGGGGGAGAGGGGTGCGGGAACGGGCAAACTCACGCGATTGCGCCTTCCTCCGCAGGCCGGGGGGGAGGTGTGAGAGCGTACTGTGGCGTGTTCGAGATTACACTTGTGACCGGGGTAAACCTGGACACGAGGTATGATCGATAATTGCGATTGCGCCTTCGGGTGTAAGAGCAACTTGTATGGTGTTTCCGAAAGTCTGCCGCTTCCGTCGCGTTGCGGTGGGCAAGTAGGAACGACAGGCGAACTAGTACGGCCGGTCGATAAGTCTGAGAAAGTCGGTGGGTAGTTGGAAGCCGAAGGTTGGCCGGGAACTAGATTCGCCTGCTAATTCGGATCGAAGGCTGTTGTTGTTCGATCTGCCTGTACCGGAATGATGGTGGGGACCGCATGATGGTGGGACGCCGGGGTTGCCAAATCGGACCGGTGCGGGTAGCATCGAAGGGACAGCATCAGATGGGCCTGTAGTGGGTGTTAGATGGCTGCCGGGCACTCGCGGAGGTGGACGACCACCCTTAAACTCCACTAATTCGTAAGACTAGCCGGAAAGTTCAACTGTGATGTGTAGACTGCTGGGGCAGTATAAGAATGAGTACTACTGTCGAAAGGCGGTGGGAAAATTCGACCCACATTTTGACGGCCTAGTTGGCGTAGTGGTGAGCAATGTACGACCACACGCACTAGGTCCCGGGTTCGCGTCCCGGTCCGAATGCAATTTATAATTTAATATGTGTTCGGGGTCAGTGGTTAATGGCGAGTACAACCCTTCCCGCACATTTGGGGGGGGATACGAGCCATTGGTGGAATGTTAGAAAGCTTACTATCTCCGTCGGGGACGCCTGATAGAATAGTGAGTGAGTATAGCGGACCGCTGTGGCCGAGCGTAGTACCGCGACGGGGGACGCCCTGACGCGGACTGCGGGTCGGGTCTGTGAACGCGCCCCACTCCCCGCAGGCCGGGGGAGAGGGGTGCGGGAACGGGCAAACTCACGCGATTGCGCCTTCCTCCGCAGGCCGGGGGGGAGGTGTGAGAGCGTACTGTGGCGTGTTCGAGATTACACTTGTGACCGGGGTAAACCTGGACACGAGGTATGATCGATAATTGCGATTGCGCCTTCGGGTGTAAGAACAACTTGTATGGTGTTTCCGAAAGTCTGCCGCTTCCGTCGCGTTGCGGTGGGCAAGTAGGAACGACAGGCGAACTAGTACGGCCGGTCGATAAGTCTGAGAAAGTCGGTGGGTAGTTGGAAGCCGAAGGTTGGCCGGGAACTAGATTCGCCTGCTAATTCGGATCGAAGGCTGTTGTTGTTCGATCTGCCTGTACCGGAATGATGGTGGGGACCGCATGATGGTGGGACGCCGGGGTTGCCAAATCGGACCGGTGCGGGTAGCATCGAAGGGACAGCATCAGATGGGCCTGTAGTGGGTGTTAGATGGCTGCCGGGCACTCGCGGAGGTGGACGACCACCCTTAAACTCCACTAATTCGTAAGACTAGCCGGAAAGTTCAACTGTGATGTGTAGACTGCTGGGGCAGTATAAGAATGAGTACTACTGTCGAAAGGCGGTGGGAAAATTCGACCCACATTTGACGGCCTAGTTGGCGTAGTGGTGAGCAATGTACGACCACACGCACTAGGTCCCGGGTTCGCGTCCCGGTCCGAATGCAATTTATAATTTAATATGTGTTCGGGGTCAGTGGTTAATGGCGAGTACAACCCTTCCCGCACATTTGGGGGGGGATACGAGCCATTGGTGGAATGTTAGAAAGCTTACTATCTCCGTCGGGGACGCCTGATAGAATAGTGAGTGAGTATAGCGGACCGCTGTGGCCGAGCGTAGTACCGCGACGGGGGACGCCCTGACGCGGACTGCGGGTCGGGTCTGTGAACGCGCCCCACTCCCCGCAGGCCGGGGGAGAGGGGTGCGGGAACGGGCAAAACTCATGCGATTGCGCCTTCCTCCGCAGGCCGGGGGGGAGGTGTGAGAGCGTACTGTGGCGTGTTCGAGATTACACTTGTGACCGGGGTAAACCTGGACACGAGGTATGATCGATAATTGCGATTGCGCCTTCGGGTGTAAGAGCAACTTGTATGGTGTTTCCGAAAGTCTGCCGCTTCCGTCGCGTTGCGGTGGGCAAGTAGGAACGACAGGCGAACTAGTACGGCCGGTCGATAAGTCTGAGAAAGTCGGTGGGTAGTTGGAAGCCGAAGGTTGGCCGGGAACTAGATTCGCCTGCTAATTCGGATCGAAGGCTGTTGTTGTTCGATCTGCCTGTACCGGAATGATGGTGGGGACCGCATGATGGTGGGACGCCGGGGTTGCCAAATCGGACCGGTGCGGGTAGCATCGAAGGGACAGCATCAGATGGGCCTGTAGTGGGTGTTAGATGGCTGCCGGGCACTCGCGGAGGTGGACGACCACCCTTAAACTCCACTAATTCGTAAGACTAGCCGGAAAGTTCAACTGTGATGTGTAGACTGCTGGGGCAGTATAAGAATGAGTACTACTGTCGAAAGGCGGTGGGAAAATTCGATGACGGCCTAGTTGGCGTAGTGGTGAGCAATGTACGACCACACGCACTAGGTCCCGGGTTCGCGTCCCGGTCCGAATGCAATTTATAATTTAATATGTGTTCGGGGTCAGTGGTTAATGGCGAGTACAACCCTTCCCGCACATTTGGGGGGGGATACGAGCCATTGGTGGAATGTTAGAAAGCTTACTATCTCCGTCGGGGACGCCTGATAGAATAGTGAGTGAGTATAGCGGACCGCTGTGGCCGAGCGTAGTACCGCGACGGGGGACGCCCTGACGCGGACTGCGGGTCGGGTCTGTGAACGCGCCCCACTCCCCGCAGGCCGGGGGAGAGGGGTGCGGGAACGGGCAAACTCACGCGATTGCGCCTTCCTCCGCAGGCCGGGGGGGAGGTGTGAGAGCGTACTGTGGCGTGTTCGAGATTACACTTGTGACCGGGGTAAACCTGGACACGAGGTATGATCGATAATTGCGATTGCGCCTTCGGGTGTAAGAGCAACTTGTATGGTGTTTCCGAAAGTCTGCCGCTTCCGTCGCGTTGCGGTGGGCAAGTAGGAACGACAGGCGAACTAGTACGGCCGGTCGATAAGTCTGAGAAAGTCGGTGGGTAGTTGGAAGCCGAAGGTTGGCCGGGAACTAGATTCGCCTGCTAATTCGGATCGAAGGCTGTTGTTGTTCGATCTGCCTGTACCGGAATGATGGTGGGGACCGCATGATGGTGGGACGCCGGGGTTGCCAAATCGGACCGGTGCGGGTAGCATCGAAGGGACAGCATCAGATGGGCCTGTAGTGGGTGTTAGATGGCTGCCGGGCACTCGCGGAGGTGGACGACCACCCTTAAACTCCACTAATTCGTAAGACTAGCCGGAAAGTTCAACTGTGATGTGTAGACTGCTGGGGCAGTATAAGAATGAGTACTACTGTCGAAAGGCGGTGGGAAAATTCGACCCACATTTGACGGCCTAGTTGGCGTAGTGGTGAGCAATGTACGACCACACGCACTAGGTCCCGGGTTCGCGTCCCGGTCCGAATGCAATTTATAATTTAATATGTGTTCGGGGTCAGTGGTTAATGGCGAGTACAACCCTTCCCGCACATTTGGGGGGGGATACGAGCCATTGGTGGAATGTTAGAAAGCTTACTATCTCCGTCGGGGACGCCTGATAGAATAGTGAGTGAGTATAGCGGACCGCTGTGGCCGAGCGTAGTACCGCGACGGGGGACGCCCTGACGCGGACTGCGGGTCGGGTCTGTGAACGCGCCCCACTCCCCGCAGGCCGGGGGAGAGGGGTGCGGGAACGGGCAAACTCACGCGATTGCGCCTTCCTCCGCAGGCCGGGGGGGAGGTGTGAGAGCGTACTGTGGCGTGTTCGAGATTACACTTGTGACCGGGGTAAACCTGGACACGAGGTATGATCGATAATTGCGATTGCGCCTTCGGGTGTAAGAGCAACTTGTATGGTGTTTCCGAAAGTCTGCCGCTTCCGTCGCGTTGCGGTGGGCAAGTAGGAACGACAGGCGAACTAGTACGGCCGGTCGATAAGTCTGAGAAAGTCGGTGGGTAGTTGGAAGCCGAAGGTTGGCCGGGAACTAGATTCGCCTGCTAATTCGGATCGAAGGCTGTTGTTGTTCGATCTGCCTGTACCGGAATGATGGTGGGGACCGCATGATGGTGGGACGCCGGGGTTGCCAAATCGGACCGGTGCGGGTAGCATCGAAGGGACAGCATCAGATGGGCCTGTAGTGGGTGTTAGATGGCTGCCGGGCACTCGCGGAGGTGGACGACCACCCTTAAACTCCACTAATTCGTAAGACTAGCCGGAAAGTTCAACTGTGATGTGTAGACTGCTGGGGCAGTATAAGAATGAGTACTACTGTCGAAAGGCGGTGGGAAAATTCGACCCACATTTGTACGACCCACGCACTGGTCCCCGGGTTCGTGTCCCGGTCCGAGCATAATTTAATAATTTATATATGTTCGGGGTCGGTGGTCTATAGCGAGTACAACCACCCCCGCATAATTTGGGGGTGGCTACGAGCTATTGGAGGCATGTTTAGAAAGCTCTAAGCCTGACGGGGCGGTGAGTTAGTATAAACATAACTCTGTGGTGTGTGACCGAAAGTTCACTGCTTCAGAAGTCCTAGGCAGACGGCCTATAATGGACGGACGTTGCGGTAGGTATGACGGTGGAGCCTAGCTCCAAAGAGATGGTAGAATGAGTACCACCGGTGGAGGCCGGTGGGAAAATTCGAATCTCTTTTGACGGCCTAGTTGGCGTAGTGGTGAGCAATGTACGACCACACGCACTAGGTCCCGGGTTCGCGTCCCGGTCCGAATGCAATTTATAATTTAATATGTGTTCGGGGTCAGTGGTTAATGGCGAGTACAACCCTTCCCGCACATTTGGGGGGGGATACGAGCCATTGGTGGAATGTTAGAAAGCTTACTATCTCCGTCGGGGACGCCTGATAGAATAGTGAGTGAGTATAGCGGACCGCTGTGGCCGAGCGTAGTACCGCGACGGGGGACGCCCTGACGCGGACTGCGGGTCGGGTCTGTGAACGCGCCCCACTCCCCGCAGGCCGGGGGAGAGGGGTGCGGGAACGGGCAAACTCACGCGATTGCGCCTTCCTCCGCAGGCCGGGGGGGAGGTGTGAGAGCGTACTGTGGCGTGTTCGAGATTACACTTGTGACCGGGGTAAACCTGGACACGAGGTATGATCGATAATTGCGATTGCGCCTTCGGGTGTAAGAGCAACTTGTATGGTGTTTCCGAAAGTCTGCCGCTTCCGTCGCGTTGCGGTGGGCAAGTAGGAACGACAGGCGAACTAGTACGGCCGGTCGATAAGTCTGAGAAAGTCGGTGGGTAGTTGGAAGCCGAAGGTTGGCCGGGAACTAGATTCGCCTGCTAATTCGGATCGAAGGCTGTTGTTGTTCGATCTGCCTGTACCGGAATGATGGTGGGGACCGCATGATGGTGGGACGCCGGGGTTGCCAAATCGGACCGGTGCGGGTAGCATCGAAGGGACAGCATCAGATGGGCCTGTAGTGGGTGTTAGATGGCTGCCGGGCACTCGCGGAGGTGGACGACCACCCTTAAACTCCACTAATTCGTAAGACTAGCCGGAAAGTTCAACTGTGATGTGTAGACTGCTGGGGCAGTATAAGAATGAGTACTACTGTCGAAAGGCGGTGGGAAAATTCGACCCACATTTTGACGGCCTAGTTGGCGTAGTGGTGAGCAATGTACGACCACACGCACTAGGTCCCGGGTTCGCGTCCCGGTCCGAATGCAATTTATAATTTAATATGTGTTCGGGGTCAGTGGTTAATGGCGAGTACAACCCTTCCCGCACATTTGGGGGGGGATACGAGCCATTGGTGGAATGTTAGAAAGCTTACTATCTCCGTCGGGGACGCCTGATAGAATAGTGAGTGAGTATAGCGGACCGCTGTGGCCGAGCGTAGTACCGCGACGGGGGACGCCCTGACGCGGACTGCGGGTCGGGTCTGTGAACGCGCCCCACTCCCCGCAGGCCGGGGGAGAGGGGTGCGGGAACGGGCAAACTCACGCGATTGCGCCTTCCTCCGCAGGCCGGGGGGGAGGTGTGAGAGCGTACTGTGGCGTGTTCGAGATTACACTTGTGACCGGGGTAAACCTGGACACGAGGTATGATCGATAATTGCGATTGCGCCTTCGGGTGTAAGAGCAACTTGTATGGTGTTTCCGAAAGTCTGCCGCTTCCGTCGCGTTGCGGTGGGCAAGTAGGAACGACAGGCGAACTAGTACGGCCGGTCGATAAGTCTGAGAAAGTCGGTGGGTAGTTGGAAGCCGAAGGTTGGCCGGGAACTAGATTCGCCTGCTAATTCGGATCGAAGGCTGTTGTTGTTCGATCTGCCTGTACCGGAATGATGGTGGGGACCGCATGATGGTGGGACGCCGGGGTTGCCAAATCGGACCGGTGCGGGTAGCATCGAAGGGACAGCATCAGATGGGCCTGTAGTGGGTGTTAGATGGCTGCCGGGCACTCGCGGAGGTGGACGACCACCCTTAAACTCCACTAATTCGTAAGACTAGCCGGAAAGTTCAACTGTGATGTGTAGACTGCTGGGGCAGTATAAGAATGAGTACTACTGTCGAAAGGCGGTGGGAAAATTCGACCCACATTTTGACGGCCTAGTTGGCGTAGTGGTGAGCAATGTACGACCACACGCACTAGGTCCCGGGTTCGCGTCCCGGTCCGAATGCAATTTATAATTTAATATGTGTTCGGGGTCAGTGGTTAATGGCGAGTACAACCCTTCCCGCACATTTGGGGGGGGATACGAGCCATTGGTGGAATGTTAGAAAGCTTACTATCTCCGTCGGGGACGCCTGATAGAATAGTGAGTGAGTATAGCGGACCGCTGTGGCCGAGCGTAGTACCGCGACGGGGGACGCCCTGACGCGGACTGCGGGTCGGGTCTGTGAACGCGCCCCACTCCCCGCAGGCCGGGGGAGAGGGGTGCGGGAACGGGCAAACTCACGCGATTGCGCCTTCCTCCGCAGGCCGGGGGGGAGGTGTGAGAGCGTACTGTGGCGTGTTCGAGATTACACTTGTGACCGGGGTAAACCTGGACACGAGGTATGATCGATAATTGCGATTGCGCCTTCGGGTGTAAGAGCAACTTGTATGGTGTTTCCGAAAGTCTGCCGCTTCCGTCGCGTTGCGGTGGGCAAGTAGGAACGACAGGCGAACTAGTACGGCCGGTCGATAAGTCTGAGAAAGTCGGTGGGTAGTTGGAAGCCGAAGGTTGGCCGGGAACTAGATTCGCCTGCTAATTCGGATCGAAGGCTGTTGTTGTTCGATCTGCCTGTACCGGAATGATGGTGGGGACCGCATGATGGTGGGACGCCGGGGTTGCCAAATCGGACCGGTGCGGGTAGCATCGAAGGGACAGCATCAGATGGGCCTGTAGTGGGTGTTAGATGGCTGCCGGGCACTCGCGGAGGTGGACGACCACCCTTAAACTCCACTAATTCGTAAGACTAGCCGGAAAGTTCAACTGTGATGTGTAGACTGCTGGGGCAGTATAAGAATGAGTACTACTGTCGAAAGGCGGTGGGAAAATTCGACCCACATTTTGGGGCCAGTTGGCGTAGTGGTGAGCAATGTACGACCCACGCACTGGTCCCCGGGTTCGTGTCCCGGTCCGAACATAATTTAATAATTTATATATGTTCGGGGTCGGTGGTCTATAGCGAGTACAACCACCCCCGCATAATTTGGGGGTGGCTACGAGCTATTGGTGGCATGTTAGAAAGCTCTAAAGTCTCGACGGGGACTGTGAGTTAGTATAACATACATGGCGGTTGACCGAAAGTTCACTGCTTCTGAAGTCCTAGGCAGACGGCCCATAATGGACGGAAGTTGCGGAGAATTAGTAGGTCTGAGGTTGGGAACGTGTAGTTCCAAAGAGATGGTAGAATGAGTACCACCGGTGGAGGCCGGTGGGAAAATTCGAATCTCTTTTTTTGTACGACCACACGCACTAGGTCCCGGGTTCGCGTCCCGGTCCGAATGCAATTTATAATTTAATATGTGTTCGGGGTCAGTGGTTAATGGCGAGTACAACCCTTCCCGCACATTTGGGGGGGGATACGAGCCATTGGTGGAATGTTAGAAAGCTTACTATCTCCGTCGGGGACGCCTGATAGAATAGTGAGTGAGTATAGCGGACCGCTGTGGCCGAGCGTAGTACCGCGACGGGGGACGCCCTGACGCGGACTGCGGGTCGGGTCTGTGAACGCGCCCCACTCCCCGCAGGCCGGGGGAGAGGGGTGCGGGAACGGGCAAACTCACGCGATTGCGCCTTCCTCCGCAGGCCGGGGGGGAGGTGTGAGAGCGTACTGTGGCGTGTTCGAGATTACACTTGTGACCGGGGTAAACCTGGACACGAGGTATGATCGATAATTGCGATTGCGCCTTCGGGTGTAAGAGCAACTTGTATGGTGTTTCCGAAAGTCTGCCGCTTCCGTCGCGTTGCGGTGGGCAAGTAGGAACGACAGGCGAACTAGTACGGCCGGTCGATAAGTCTGAGAAAGTCGGTGGGTAGTTGGAAGCCGAAGGTTGGCCGGGAACTAGATTCGCCTGCTAATTCGGATCGAAGGCTGTTGTTGTTCGATCTGCCTGTACCGGAATGATGGTGGGGACCGCATGATGGTGGGACGCCGGGGTTGCCAAATCGGACCGGTGCGGGTAGCATCGAAGGGACAGCATCAGATGGGCCTGTAGTGGGTGTTAGATGGCTGCCGGGCACTCGCGGAGGTGGACGACCACCCTTAAACTCCACTAATTCGTAAGACTAGCCGGAAAGTTCAACTGTGATGTGTAGACTGCTGGGGCAGTATAAGAATGAGTACTACTGTCGAAAGGCGGTGGGAAAATTCGATATCTCGGGGGAGAGGCTGACTCCTACCGGGCGCGTCCTCCCGTTGGCGGATGGGAGGGACGCCACCTGCAGTGCGTTGGGTCCAACGGAGTGGGCAGAGCTGAGCTGCCTACTCTGTTGGGCCCAACGCATTGCAGGTGGTAGTGGGAAATTTATTTCCCACCGCGGACCAACAGCCAGGGGTGGGGGGGTTTTTAGGGTGGGGTGCCAGGTGGGCACCTCGGCCCGTTTGGTGGAAGGCGTGGTGTCTCTGGCCGACAGACCCCGGTTGGAGGCACTGCGCGGGCCTCCCGTCGGGACTAGCTCGACGGGTAGGCGACTGGGGGCGGGACTGTCTAGTGTGGAGGGCGGTCCCGCAACTGGTGATGTAGGTCGGCCCATCTTTGGCAGAGGGTGGGCCGACGGTAGGGAGACCGCGGGGGGAGAGGAGTGCCGGTATTGCGGTGCGCCGCTCGCCCTATCCCCCGCGGCCTGACGTGGCCGCCAGCGTAAGATGGCGGAGGCGGTGGGGCTGCAGAGGAAGAGGAGACTCGGTATTACGGTGCGCCGTTCTCCCTGTCCTCTGCAGCCGTTTGGTAGTGGTAGCCCACTTCGGTGGGCGGTGTCTTGGGGTTTGGTCGGGGCCGCTCCGGGTACTTCTCTGCTGTTATCAGAGTGGACTGGGAGCGGCCCCGCCGGTGGGGGCCTTTGGTGGCCATTCTGGTGGGGTGGGTCGCGGGGGACAGGGAGTGTCGGCGTTGTCGCATCCTTGCCCCCTGCGGTCCTTTGGGGTAGTTTGCCCAACCTTGTTGGGTGGGAGGTTTTAGGTGCCTAGGGTTCTGCGCTTAGTAGGATCTTAGGCACCGCTTATTTTTGCAGGGGCCCACTTGTGGGCGGTGTTTAGGTTCGCACCGGGGACTCTTTGGCCAGTGGGTGGTCGGGGAGGACTCGGTGCTGGTGGGGCTGGGCTGCGGGGGGTGGGTGGAATTCACAATTCTCCCCACCCTCTGTGGTTGAGTTCAGGCGGGGGAGGGGGAGTGTCGGCGTTGCCGCATCCTCTTCTCCTGCTGTCGTGGTTTTTTGGGGCTGTTCCAGGGACTCTCTGGCCTGTGGATGGTCGGGGTGGACTTCGGAGCAGTCCTTTATGGTTGTAAATTCTTCCCATATTGGGGCTGCCCTTTTCAGGGCGGCCTCATGTTGGTGGCTTCGGCCAACCGTCGGGGCGTCGCGGTTGTATGCGAAAGCGATCCCGTGGCGTCCCATTCATGGCGGCAGGGGTTTGGGAGTTGGGTTTTAGTGGGTATGCCGGATGCGTCCGGAGAGTCACCACATAACCCCCAGGGGAAGTCGGGGGTACCCGTAACAGGGTTTCCCAACTATAAAAAAAAAAAAAAAAAAAAAAAAAAAGGTTAGGTTAGGTTGACGGGCCAGTTGGCGTAGTGGTGAGCAATGTACGACCCACGCACTGGTCCCCGGGTTCGTGTCCCGGTCCGAACATAATTTAATAATTTATATATGTTCGGGGTCGGTGGTCTATAGCGAGTACAACCACCCCCGCATAATTTGGGGGTGGCTACGAGCTATTGGAGGCATGTTTAGAAAGCTCTAAGCCTGACGGGGCGGTGAGTTAGTATAAACATAACTCTGTGGTGTGTGACCGAAAGTTCACTGCTTCAGAAGTCCTAGGCAGACGGCCTATAATGGACGGACGTTGCGGTGGATTAGTAGGTATGACGGTGGAGCCTAGCTCCAAAGAGATGGTAGAATGAGTACCACCGGTGGAGGCCGGTGGGAAAATTCGAATCTCTTTAGACGGGCCAGTTGGCGTAGTGGTGAGCAATGTACGACCCACGCACTGGTCCCCGGGTTCGTGTCCCGGTCCGAACATAATTTAATAATTTATATATGTTCGGGGTCGGTGGTCTATAGCGAGTACAACCACCCCCGCATAATTTGGGGGTGGCTACGAGCTATTGGAGGCATGTTTAGAAAGCTCTAAGCCCGACGGGGCGGTGAGTTAGTATAAACATAACTCTGTGGTGTGTGACCGAAAGTTCACTGCTTCAGAAGTCCTAGGCAGACGGCCTATAATGGACGGACGTTGCGGTGGATTAGTAGGTATGACGGTGGAGCCTAGCTCCAAAAAGAGATGGTAGAATGAGTACCACCGGTGGAGGCCGGTGGGAAAATTCGAATCTCTTTTTTTTTTTTTTTTTTGACGGGCCAGTTGGCGTAGTGGTGAGCAATGTACGACCCACGCACTGGTCCCCGGGTTCGTGTCCCGGTCCGAACATAATTTAATAATTTATATATGTTCGGGGTCGGTGGTCTATAGCGAGTACAACCACCCCCGCATAATTTGGGGGTGGCTACGAGCTATTGGAGGCATGTTTAGAAAGCTCTAAGCCTGACGGGGCGGTGAGTTAGTATAAACATAACTCTGTGGTGTGTGACCGAAAGTTCACTGCTTCAGAAGTCCTAGGCAGACGGCCTATAATGGACGGACGTTGCGGTGGATTAGTAGGTATGACGGTGGAGCCTAGCTCCAAAGAGATGGTAGAATGAGTACCACCGGTGGAGGCCGGTGGGAAAATTCGAATCTCTTTATGACGGGCCAGTTGGCGTA
This sequence comes from Boloria euphrosyne, assembly GCA_951802675.2. NCBI lineage: Eukaryota > Metazoa > Arthropoda > Insecta > Lepidoptera > Nymphalidae > Boloria > Boloria euphrosyne. Next base: position 41,086 of record OX637898.1, on the reverse strand, counting down.
GTGGTGAGCAATGTACGACCCACGCACTGGTCCCCGGGTTCGTGTCCCGGTCCGAACATAATTTAATAATTTATATATGTTCGGGGTCGGTGGTCTATAGCGAGTACAACCACCCCCGCATAATTTGGGGGTGGCTACGAGCTATTGGAGGCATGTTTAGAAAGCTCTAAGCCCGACGGGGCGGTGAGTTAGTATAAACATAACTCTGTGGTGTGTGACTGAAAGTTCACTGCTTCAGAAGTCCTAGGCAGACGGCCTATAATGGACGGACGTTGCGGTGGATTAGTAGGTATGACGGTGGAGCCTAGCTCCAAAGAGATGGTAGAATGAGTACCACCGGTGGAGGCCGGTGGGAAAATTCGAATCTCTTTTTGACGGGCCAGTTGGCGTAGTGGTGAGCAATGTACGACCCACGCACTGGTCCCCGGGTTCGTGTCCCGGTCCGAACATAATTTAATAATTTATATATGTTCGGGGTCGGTGGTCTATAGCGAGTACAACCACCCCCGCATAATTTGGGGGTGGCTACGAGCTATTGGAGGCATGTTTAGAAAGCTCTAAGCCCGACGGGGCGGTGAGTTAGTATAAACATAACTCTGTGGTGTGTGACTGAAAGTTCACTGCTTCAGAAGTCCTAGGCAGACGGCCTATAATGGACGGACGTTGCGGTGGATTAGTAGGTATGACGGTGGAGCCTAGCTCCAAAGAGATGGTAGAATGAGTACCACCGGTGGAGGCCGGTGGGAAAATTCGAATCTCTTTTAGACGGCCTAGTTGGCGTAGTGGTGAGCAATGTACGACCACACGCACTAGGTCCCGGGTTCGCGTCCCGGTCCGAATGCAATTTATAATTTAATATGTGTTCGGGGTCAGTGGTTAATGGCGAGTACAACCCTTCCCGCACATTTGGGGGGGGATACGAGCCATTGGTGGAATGTTAGAAAGCTTACTATCTCCGTCGGGGACGCCTGATAGAATAGTGAGTGAGTATAGCGGACCGCTGTGGCCGAGCGTAGTACCGCGACGGGGGACGCCCTGACGCGGACTGCGGGTCGGGTCTGTGAACGCGCCCCACTCCCCGCAGGCCGGGGGAGAGGGGTGCGGGAACGGGCAAACTCACGCGATTGCGCCTTCCTCCGCAGGCCGGGGGGGAGGTGTGAGAGCGTACTGTGGCGTGTTCGAGATTACACTTGTGACCGGGGTAAACCTGGACACGAGGTATGATCGATATATGACGGCCTAGTTGGCGTAGTGGTGAGCAATGTACGACCACACGCACTAGGTCCCGGGTTCGCGTCCCGGTCCGAATGCAATTTATAATTTAATATGTGTTCGGGGTCAGTGGTTAATGGCGAGTACAACCCTTCCCGCACATTTGGGGGGGGATACGAGCCATTGGTGGAATGTTAGAAAGCTTACTATCTCCGTCGGGGACGCCTGATAGAATAGTGAGTGAGTATAGCGGACCGCTGTGGCCGAGCGTAGTACCGCGACGGGGGACGCCCTGACGCGGACTGCGGGTCGGGTCTGTGAACGCGCCCCACTCCCCGCAGGCCGGGGGAGAGGGGTGCGGGAACGGGCAAACTCACGCGATTGCGCCTTCCTCCGCAGGCCGGGAGGGAGGTGTGAGAGCGTACTGTGGCGTGTTCGAGATTACACTTGTGACCGGGGTAAACCTGGACACGAGGTATGATCGATAATTGCGATTGCGCCTTCGGGTGTAGGAGCAACTTGTATGGTGTTTCCGAAAGTCTGCCGCTTCCGTCGCGTTGCGGTGGGCAAGTAGGAACGACAGGCGAACTAGTACGGCCGGTCGATAAGTCTGAGAAAGTCGGTGGGTAGTTGGAAGCCGAAGGTTGGCCGGGAACTAGATTCGCCTGCTAATTCGGATCGAAGGCTGTTGTTGTTCGATCTGCCTGTACCGGAATGATGGTGGGGACCGCATGATGGTGGGACGCCGGGGTTGCCAAATCGGACCGGTGCGGGTAGCATCGAAGGGACAGCATCAGATGGGCCTGTAGTGGGTGTTAGATGGCTGCCGGGCACTCGCGGAGGTGGACGACCACCCTTAAACTCCACTAATTCGTAAGACTAGCCGGAAAGTTCAACTGTGATGTGTAGACTGCTGGGGCAGTATAAGAATGAGTACTACTGTCGAAAGGCGGTGGGAAAATTCGACCCACATTTTGACGGCCTAGTTGGCGTAGTGGTGAGCAATGTACGACCACACGCACTAGGTCCCGGGTTCGCGTCCCGGTCCGAATGCAATTTATAATTTAATATGTGTTCGGGGTCAGTGGTTAATGGCGAGTACAACCCTTCCCGCACATTTGGGGGGGGATACGAGCCATTGGTGGAATGTTAGAAAGCTTACTATCTCCGTCGGGGACGCCTGATAGAATAGTGAGTGAGTATAGCGGACCGCTGTGGCCGAGCGTAGTACCGCGACGGGGGACGCCCTGACGCGGACTGCGGGTCGGGTCTGTGAACGCGCCCCACTCCCCGCAGGCCGGGGGAGAGGGGTGCGGGAACGGGCAAACTCACGCGATTGCGCCTTCCTCCGCAGGCCGGGGGGGAGGTGTGAGAGCGTACTGTGGCGTGTTCGAGATTACACTTGTGACCGGGGTAAACCTGGACACGAGGTATGATCGATAATTGCGATTGCGCCTTCGGGTGTAAGAGCAACTTGTATGGTGTTTCCGAAAGTCTGCCGCTTCCGTCGCGTTGCGGTGGGCAAGTAGGAACGACAGGCGAACTAGTACGGCCGGTCGATAAGTCTGAGAAAGTCGGTGGGTAGTTGGAAGCCGAAGGTTGGCCGGGAACTAGATTCGCCTGCTAATTCGGATCGAAGGCTGTTGTTGTTCGATCTGCCTGTACCGGAATGATGGTGGGGACCGCATGATGGTGGGACGCCGGGGTTGCCAAATCGGACCGGTGCGGGTAGCATCGAAGGGACAGCATCAGATGGGCCTGTAGTGGGTGTTAGATGGCTGCCGGGCACTCGCGGAGGTGGACGACCACCCTTAAACTCCACTAATTCGTAAGACTAGCCGGAAAGTTCAACTGTGATGTGTAGACTGCTGGGGCAGTATAAGAATGAGTACTACTGTCGAAAGGCGGTGGGAAAATTCGACCCACATTTTGACGGCCTAGTTGGCGTAGTGGTGAGCAATGTACGACCACACGCACTAGGTCCCGGGTTCGCGTCCCGGTCCGAATGCAATTTATAATTTAATATGTGTTCGGGGTCAGTGGTTAATGGCGAGTACAACCCTTCCCGCACATTTGGGGGGGGATACGAGCCATTGGTGGAATGTTAGAAAGCTTACTATCTCCGTCGGGGACGCCTGATAGAATAGTGAGTGAGTATAGCGGACCGCTGTGGCCGAGCGTAGTACCGCGACGGGGGACGCCCTGACGCGGACTGCGGGTCGGGTCTGTGAACGCGCCCCACTCCCCGCAGGCCGGGGGAGAGGGGTGCGGGAACGGGCAAACTCACGCGATTGCGCCTTCCTCCGCAGGCCGGGGGGGAGGTGTGAGAGCGTACTGTGGCGTGTTCGAGATTACACTTGTGACCGGGGTAAACCTGGACACGAGGTATGATCGATAATTGCGATTGCGCCTTCGGGTGTAAGAGCAACTTGTATGGTGTTTCCGAAAGTCTGCCGCTTCCGTCGCGTTGCGGTGGGCAAGTAGGAACGACAGGCGAACTAGTACGGCCGGTCGATAAGTCTGAGAAAGTCGGTGGGTAGTTGGAAGCCGAAGGTTGGCCGGGAACTAGATTCGCCTGCTAATTCGGATCGAAGGCTGTTGTTGTTCGATCTGCCTGTACCGGAATGATGGTGGGGACCGCATGATGGTGGGACGCCGGGGTTGCCAAATCGGACCGGTGCGGGTAGCATCGAAGGGACAGCATCAGATGGGCCTGTAGTGGGTGTTAGATGGCTGCCGGGCACTCGCGGAGGTGGACGACCACCCTTAAACTCCACTAATTCGTAAGACTAGCCGGAAAGTTCAACTGTGATGTGTAGACTGCTGGGGCAGTATAAGAATGAGTACTACTGTCGAAAGGCGGTGGGAAAATTCGACCCACATTTTTCCGGGGGAGAGGCTGACTCCTACCGGACGCGTCCCCGGGTGGCGGATGGGGGAGTGCCACTCGCAACCGGCCCCAAACGGGAGCGAGTGGTAGCGGGGAAACCCGCCGCGGACCAACAGCCAGGGTGGGGTGTCAGGCGGACACCCGGGCCCACCGGAGGTAGCGCGGTGTCTCTGGCCGTTTTCACGGTAGGAGGCACTGCGCGGGCCGCACTGCCGGGACTAGCCCGTCGGTGCGGCGGCTGGAGCGGGGCCACTTCGGTGGTCCTGTGTCTAGCGAGGGGTGTCGGCAGCCAGCTCAGTCGGAGCTGGGCCGACGGTAGGGGGGCCGCGGGGGAAGAGGAGTGCCGGTATTGCGGTGCGCCGCTCGTCCCTATCTCCCGCGGCCTAGCGGGGCCACCACCGTCGGATGGTGGACGCGGTGGGGATGCAGAGGAAGAGGAGCTACGGTATTACGGTGCGCCGTACTCCCTATCCTCTGCAACCGTTTTGGGGGGGTTGTCGGGGGGGGCCGCGGGGGGCAGGAAGAATAAAATATTTCTTCCCGCCTTCCACGGTCCCAGCGGGGCCGTCACCGCTTGATGGCGGCATTGTGATGGGGCGGCAGGGGAAGGGGAGTGTCGGCGTTGTCGCATCTTCTTCTCCTGCTGCCGTTGTGGACGGGCCCTCATCGGGCGATGATGACGTTTGCCCAATTCGTTTGGGTGGGAGGTTTTGGGTGTATACGTATAGACTTATATACGTATACACCCCTTCTTTTTTGCAGGTGGCCCACTTCGGTGGGCGGTGTTCGGGTTGTGTGGGGCTGCTCCGGGTACTTCTCTGATCAGCAGAGTGGACTTGCGAGCAGCCTCACTTTTCTGGGGGGTCCACTTCGGTGGACAGAGGGGACTGTTTCTCAGCAGCCCCCTCACCTGACGGGCCGACCATCTGGCCTGCCGCCGGGGCGTCACGGTTGTATGCTAACGCGATCCCGTGGCGCCCCACTATGGCGGATGAGGGTTGGGGTCAGGTTTTAGTGGGTAGTACGGGCCGCCTCTTGTTCTCACAAGGGTGTTAGGCCTGTGAGTCCCACACAGTGCCTCCTGGGGGTCAGGGGGTCAGTGCGATAAATGCATTTCCTGACGTTAAAAAAAAAAAAAAAAAAAAAAAAAAAAAAAAAAAAAAAAAAAAAAAAAAAAAGGTTAGGTTAGGTTAGGTTAGGTTAGGTTAGGTTAGGTTAGGTTAGGTTAGGTTAGGTTAGGTTAGGTTAGGTTAGGTTAGGTTAGGTTAGGTTAGGTTAGGTTAGGTTAGGTTAGGTTAGGTTAGGTTAGGTTAGGTTAGGTTAGGTTAGGTTAGGTTAGGTTAGGTTAGGTTAGGTTAGGTTAGGTTAGGTTAGGTTAGGTTAGGTTAGGTTAGGTTAGGTTAGGTTAGGTTTTTTTTTTTTTTTTTTTTTTTTTTTTTTTTTTTTTTTTTTTTTTTTTTTTTTTTTTTTTTTTTTTTTTTTTTTTTTTTTTTTTTTTTTTCAGACTCTAAACCTCCGACATTATAGGAAGGAGACTTTGTTATTCTAAACTCATTCATGCCAGTTCTCGCTTGTTTGCCTCTCGTACTTTTATTCTTCATACTATTTCTTTCTATCATTATTCCACATTCGCTACTATCTATTTTAACTGCCTATTTTTACTGCCTAATTAATTTTTATTTCTTATACTATTTACTCAAGGATAATAAATGGGGTTTGACACTTATTTTTGTTTTCATTTTTTCAAATTTTTTGCAATTTAAGTTTCACAAATATACAATTCTTACATTTTACATACACTTATTATATACTTATTATTTACTATTTCTTATCTAAACAAAGAGAATTATAATTACTTACTTCTACTTATTTATATACAGGTATTTGCTACTTTTAAGGTTTACATTTTCAAAATGTATCTTAAATACTTATACTATTTTACAAGACCTTAATACATATTTTATTTCTATTTAGCTATATATTAGGTTTTACAATTTAGGTGACTATTTTATCTTAATATTTAACAGAGAGTACATTTGCTGTTACATTTTTTCTATTAAAGTACATATTGTATATTTACTAAAAATATGCATATATACTTAATTCCTTACTTTGCTTTATTTATTTTCTATTTATTTTATTCTATTTTGTCTATAACTATACTCGTATGGCGGTAATATGTGTGATGTTATGTGGTGTTGTGATATGAGATGTGGGAACATATATTTGGTGAGCTTTTTCAACTTTTGCGACGAGATATAAGTGAATTCTTGCTATCCGGGTATCGTCATGATACCTGCGCTAACGAGTCTGATGCTATTTGGTTATTTCTAGCAGTAGGCTACGCTCGATCTAGCGAGAGCATCCCATTTTTTACGAACTGGACACTTCGTGTCAAATGTGTTGTGGTCTGCTTCGCTTAGTTTGGCATGCTGGCAGTTTCGGCACGTAGGTGCTTCTCCTGCGGTTCTGCTAGGGCACTTGTCCCACATGTGGGGCCCGGCACAATGGCTGCACAGATCAACAGATTCTGTGCACCATTTCTTTCCATGACCAAAAGCGAGACATCTAGAGCATTGAACAAGTGGTGACAGGTCGAACACCGGTACGCACTGGATGTCAATGTAGATTTTTCCTGCCGATGTGAGTGATTTCCAGACAGGTGGCGAGACCTGTAACACCACGTGGGTTTCCTGTGGATTCCTTGCTCTTCTGCGATGCCTCATCTTTATTCGGTAGTCTTCTTCGGGTATGCTTTGTATCAAGTTCTTGTTTTGTGTTCCTATCGCGTTTATAATCTCTTCGTCAGTGTTGCTTTTATTTATATTTCTTATAATAATCAGTGGATCCTTACTCTTTTTCTCTTCTACATAAAATTTTTCCTTTTCTAAAGTTGTCCTAATAGTGTCAAAATCTTCCTTATTTTCGCTCCCAATTATTACTCTTCTATCCTTGACTTTTCGAAGTTTTGAAATTTGTAGGCCGTTTTGTTTTGCTTTTAATACTTCTCTAACTTTTGTAATTATTGTCTCGCTAGTGTCTCCTATATCTTCCGTGCCTACTATAAGGCAGTGGGTCTGTGTAGGTCGTTTGTGGGCTGCGATTTCGGCGTACGTGGGTTGGTTCAAGGTTGCTTCTTGTTGTCTATCTGGCACAAATGGTCTAGTCTTTATTTCCTTTAGTGCGTCTTTTAGGTTTACGATCTCCTGTTGCGTTTTTTGTGTTTCTTGTACTGCTCTTTCATGTCTGTCTCCTTGAATTTCTAGGCCTTCGACGTATTGTTCTTGCAGAAACTTTGTTCTGTCGTCTAGGATCTTTGACTGCTCTTCCAGTTTACTCTTAATATCCTGGCCTAATTTTTCTCCTATTTCTGTTTGGTTGTGTTCCAATTTTTTAAAACTGCCTTCTACTTCGTTGAAATGTTTCTCTATTTTGGGTTTTAAACTAGTTATTTCTTCTTCAATCTTTTTGCTAATTTGGGTTTGGGTTTCTAATGTCCGGTCTATTTTTGTAGTATTTATGCTGTCTAGTTTTCTATTTATTGTATGTATCTTGGTGTCAATTTTGTCTTCAATATTAGGTGTGAGTTCCAAAATTTTTTGATGTAGGCTTTCATTAATTTTACTTTGGGTTTCAACTAAGTTGGTTAAATGTGTTAATTTTTCCAGGATTTTTTCTGTTTCAATTTGAGTCTCTGATGTTTGTTCTAAACTTTTGGTTTCAAAATTCTCTGATTTACTATCTGATTTTCCGGAAGTGTCTTTATCTGATTCTACTTTTGTTCCTAATTTTGCCTCATATTTTTGTACGCTTTTTCGGTATTCCTTTTCTACCTGCTCATATTCTGATTTTATTTGCCATGTGCAATGATTTACAATACTGTTTAAAGTTTGGATTACGTTCGTTTTAATTGTCGTCTTTAAGTTGCCGGCAGAGTTTAATTCCTTTATAATACTATCTTTAAGGTGTAATGCTCTGATCCAATTTTGGTCTACAACCTTTCTGCGGTAGTCAAATCCTTTGTCATGCTTTATCATGTAGGGCTGTAAATTTATGTTTGTGGATGCGGGGGTGGATGACCTCGACCATGGAGAGCCATCAGGTGTAGGTATAGATGATGAAGTAGAAGGTCTAGATGATTGTGTGTGTTTAGGCGTGTGGTTAGGTTAGGTTAGGTTAGGTTAGGTTAGGTTAGGTTAGGTTAGGTTAGGTTAGGTTAGGTTAGGTTAGGTTAGGTTAGGTTAGGTTAGGTTAGGTTAGGTTAGGTTAGGTTAGGTTAGGTTAGGTTAGGTTAGGTTAGGTTAGGTTAGGTTAGGTTAGGTTAGGTTAGGTTAGGTTAGGTTAGGTTAGGTTAGGTTAGGTTAGGTTAGGTTAGGTTAGGTTAGGTTAGGTTAGGTTAGGTTAGGTTAGGTTAGGTTAGGTTAGGTTAGGTTAGGTTAGGTTAGGTTAGGTTAGGTTAGGTTAGGTTAGGTTAGGTTAGGTTAGGTTAGGTTAGGTTAGGTTAGGTTAGGTTAGGTTAGGTTAGGTTAGGTTAGGTTAGGTTAGGTTAGGTTAGGTTAGGTTAGGTTAGGTTAGGTTAGGTTAGGTTAGGTTAGGTTAGGTTAGGTTAGGTTAGGTTAGGTTAGGTTAGGTTAGGTTAGGTTAGGTTAGGTTAGGTTAGGTTAGGTTAGGTTAGGTTAGGTTAGGTTAGGTTAGGTTAGGTTAGGTTAGGTTAGGTTAGGTTAGGTTAGGTTAGGTTAGGTTAGGTTAGGTTAGGTTAGGTTAGGTTAGGTTAGGTTAGGTTAGGTTAGGTTAGGTTAGGTTAGGTTAGGTTAGGTTAGGTTAGGTTAGGTTAGGTTAGGTTAGGTTAGGTTAGGTTAGGTTAGGTTAGGTTAGGTTAGGTTAGGTTAGGTTAGGTTAGGTTAGGTTAGGTTAGGTTAGGTTAGGTTAGGTTAGGTTAGGTTAGGTTAGGTTAGGTTAGGTTAGGTTAGGTTAGGTTAGGTTAGGTTAGGTTAGGTTAGGTTAGGTTAGGTTAGGTTAGGTTAGGTTAGGTTAGGTTAGGTTAGGTTAGGTTAGGTTAGGTTAGGTTAGGTTAGGTTAGGTTAGGTTAGGTTAGGTTAGGTTAGGTTAGGTTAGGTTAGGTTAGGTTAGGTTAGGTTAGGTTAGGTTAGGTTAGGTTAGGTTAGGTTAGGTTAGGTTAGGTTAGGTTAGGTTAGGTTAGGTTAGGTTAGGTTAGGTTAGGTTAGGTTAGGTTAGGTTAGGTTAGGTTAGGTTAGGTTAGGTTAGGTTAGGTTAGGTTAGGTTAGGTTAGGTTAGGTTAGGTTAGGTTAGGTTAGGTTAGGTTAGGTTAGGTTAGGTTAGGTTAGGTTAGGTTAGGTTAGGTTAGGTTAGGTTAGGTTAGGTTAGGTTAGGTTAGGTTAGGTTAGGTTAGGTTAGGTTAGGTTAGGTTAGGTTAGGTTAGGTTAGGTTAGGTTAGGTTAGGTTAGGTTAGGTTAGGTTAGGTTAGGTTAGGTTAGGTTAGGTTAGGTTAGGTTAGGTTAGGTTAGGTTAGGTTAGGTTAGGTTAGGTTAGGTTAGGTTAGGTTAGGTTAGGTTAGGTTAGGTTAGGTTAGGTTAGGTTAGGTTAGGTTAGGTTGACGGCCTAGTTGGCGTAGTGGTGAGCAATGTACGACCACACGCACTAGGTCCCGGGTTCGCGTCCCGGTCCGAATGCAATTTATAATTTAATATGTGTTCGGGGTCAGTGGTTAATGGCGAGTACAACCCTTCCCGCACATTTGGGGGGGGATACGAGCCATTGGTGGAATGTTAGAAAGCTTACTATCTCCGTCGGGGACGCCTGATAGAATAGTGAGTGAGTATAGCGGACCGCTGTGGCCGAGCGTAGTACCGCGACGGGGGACGCCCTGACGCGGACTGCGGGTCGGGTCTGTGAACGCGCCCCACTCCCCGCAGGCCGGGGGAGAGGGGTGCGGGAACGGGCAACTCACGCGATTGCGCCTTCCTCCGCAGGCCGGGGGGGAGGTGTGAGAGCGTACTGTGGCGTGTTCGAGATTACACTTGTGACCGGGGTAAACCTGGACACGAGGTATGATCGATAATTGCGATTGCGCCTTCGGGTGTAAGAGCAACTTGTATGGTGTTTCCGAAAGTCTGCCGCTTCCGTCGCGTTGCGGTGGGCAAGTAGGAACGACAGGCGAACTAGTACGGCCGGTCGATAAGTCTGAGAAAGTCGGTGGGTAGTTGGAAGCCGAAGGTTGGCCGGGAACTAGATTCGCCTGCTAATTCGGATCGAAGGCTGTTGTTGTTCGATCTGCCCGTACCGGAATGATGGTGGGGACCGCATGATGGTGGGACGCCGGGGTTGCCAAATCGGACCGGTGCGGGTAGCATCGAAGGGACAGCATCAGATGGGCCTGTAGTGGGTGTTAGATGGCTGCCGGGCACTCGCGGAGGTGGACGACCACCCTTAAACTCCACTAATTCGTAAGACTAGCCGGAAAGTTCAACTGTGATGTGTAGACTGCTGGGGCAGTATAAGAATGAGTACTACTGTCGAAAGGCGGTGGGAAAATTCGACCCACATTTTCCGGGGCAGAGGCTGACTGCTACCGGACGCGTCCCCAGGTGGCGGATGGGGGAACGCCACCCGCTCCTGTTTAGAGGGACAGGAGCGGGTGGTAGCGGGGAAACCCGCCGCGGACCAACAGCCAGGGCGGGGTGTCAGGCGGACACCCCCGGCCCACCGGAGGTAGCGCGGTGTCTCTGGCCGTTTTCACGGTAGGAGGCACTGCGCGGGCCGCTCGTCGGGACTAGCTCGGCGGGTGGCGGCTGGGAGCGGGACTGCTTGCGGTCTCGCGACTGGTGAGGGGTTAGGGGGGTAAGGGCTTTGCCCTCTTGGAGGTGCGCGGTGTCTTTTGCCGTTTTCACGGCAGGGGACATTGCGCGGGCCGCCCGTCGGGATTAGCTCGGCGGGGGGCGGCTGGGAGCGGGACTGCTGGGGAGTGGTCTCGCGACTAGTGAGGGGATAGGCAGGGGCTGCATGCGGCCGTGGTGCCAATTGCATGTTTGGTGCCACGGCTTTTCAGACGGGAGCGCGGTGTCTCTGGCCGTTTTCACGGTAGGAGGCACTGCGCGGGCCGCCCGTCGGGACTAGCTCGGCGGGGGGCGGCTGGGAGTGGGACTGCTGGGGGGTGGTCTCACGACTGGTGAGGGGTCGGCAGCATTTGCCTGTGGGGCTTGGCCGACGGTAGGGCGGACCGCGGGGGGAGTGAGTGCCGGTTCGGTGCCAGCTCGTCCCTATCCTCCGCGGCCTGACGGGGCCGTCACCGTAGGATGACGGTGTGGTGGGCCCACTTCGGTGGGCGTTGGTGTTTTAATAGGGCTGCTCCGGGTACTTCTCTGCTGCTATCAGAGTGGACTTGTGAGCAGCCCTATCGGAGTGGCCTTTAGGCCAACCGCTGGGGCGTCGCGGTTGAATGCTTAATGCGATCCCGTGGCGTCCCGTTAAGGCGGCTTGGAGTAGGGCGCTGGGTTTTAGGGGGTATATCACCGAGTCCCCCACAGTGCCCCCCTGGTTAGCAGGGGGGCCCGTGCGAGAAATGCATTTCCCAGCGATAACAAAAAAAAAAAAAAAAAAAAAAAAAAAAAAAAGGTTAGGTTAGGTTAGGTTAGGTTAGGTTAGGTTAGGTTAGGTTAGGTTAGGTTAGGTTAGGTTAGGTTAGGTTAGGTTAGGTTAGGTTAGGTTAGGTTAGGTTAGGTTAGGTTAGGTTAGGTTAGGTTAGGTTAGGTTAGGTTAGGTTAGGTTAGGTTAGGTTAGGTTAGGTTAGGTTAGGTTAGGTTAGGTTAGGTTAGGTTAGGTTAGGTTAGGTTAGGTTAGGTTAGGTTAGGTTAGGTTAGGTTAGGTTAGGTTAGGTTAGGTTAGGTTAGGTTAGGTTAGGTTAGGTTAGGTTAGGTTAGGTTAGGTTAGGTTAGGTTAGGTTAGGTTAGGTTAGGTTAGGTTAGGTTAGGTTAGGTTAGGTTAGGTTAGGTTAGGTTAGGTTAGGTTAGGTTAGGTTAGGTTAGGTTAGGTTAGGTTAGGTTAGGTTAGGTTAGGTTAGGTTAGGTTAGGTTAGGTTAGGTTAGGTTAGGTTAGGTTAGGTTAGGTTAGGTTAGGTTAGGTTAGGTTAGGTTAGGTTAGGTTAGGTTAGGTTAGGTTAGGTTAGGTTAGGTTAGGTTAGGTTAGGTTAGGTTAGGTTAGGTTAGGTTAGGTTAGGTTAGGTTAGGTTAGGTTAGGTTAGGTTAGGTTAGGTTAGGTTAGGTTAGGTTAGGTTAGGTTAGGTTAGGTTAGGTTAGGTTAGGTTAGGTTAGGTTAGGTTAGGTTAGGTTAGGTTAGGTTAGGTTAGGTTAGGTTAGGTTAGGTTAGGTTAGGTTAGGTTAGGTTAGGTTAGGTTAGGTTAGGTTAGGTTAGGTTAGGTTAGGTTAGGTTAGGTTAGGTTAGGTTAGGTTAGGTTAGGTTAGGTTAGGTTAGGTTAGGTTAGGTTAGGTTAGGTTAGGTTAGGTTAGGTTAGGTTAGGTTAGGTTAGGTTAGGTTAGGTTAGGTTAGGTTAGGTTAGGTTAGGTTAGGTTAGGTTAGGTTAGGTTAGGTTAGGTTAGGTTAGGTTAGGTTAGGTTAGGTTAGGTTAGGTTAGGTTAGGTTAGGTTAGGTTAGGTTAGGTTAGGTTAGGTTAGGTTAGGTTAGGTTAGGTTAGGTTAGGTTAGGTTAGGTTAGGTTAGGTTAGGTTAGGTTAGGTTAGGTTAGGTTAGGTTAGGTTAGGTTAGGTTAGGTTAGGTTAGGTTAGGTTAGGTTAGGTTAGGTTAGGTTAGGTTAGGTTAGGTTAGGTTAGGTTAGGTTAGGTTAGGTTAGGTTAGGTTAGGTTAGGTTAGGTTAGGTTAGGTTAGGTTAGGTTAGGTTAGGTTAGGTTAGGTTAGGTTAGGTTAGGTTAGGTTAGGTTAGGTTAGGTTAGGTTAGGTTAGGTTAGGTTAGGTTAGGTTAGGTTAGGTTAGGTTAGGTTAGGTTAGGTTAGGTTAGGTTAGGTTAGGTTAGGTTAGGTTAGGTTAGGTTAGGTTAGGTTAGGTTAGGTTAGGTTAGGTTAGGTTAGGTTAGGTTAGGTTAGGTTAGGTTAGGTTAGGTTAGGTTAGGTTAGGTTAGGTTAGGTTAGGTTAGGTTAGGTTAGGTTAGGTTAGGTTAGGTTAGGTTAGGTTAGGTTAGGTTAGGTTAGGTTAGGTTAGGTTAGGTTAGGTTTTTTTTTTTTTGTTTTTTTTTTAAAATGACCGATTTCCTCCCTACGGGTGGGGGAGACCTGGATTACATTGTTATTACTGCTAACTAAATGTATTAAACCTGAAGGGTTTATAATTTTCTACAAATCTTAGCATTACAGAATATTTATGCGTTTTAAATGCGACAGTTGGGGACTATTTTTAGAATGCTTAAATTTTACAATTGTGCATTTTACTATTTTGTTAACATTTGTGTTTGTATACATATTTAATACTTTTACAATGCAAGGGTTAGAAGAGAATGTATTGTTTTACATATATTTGGACATTTAGAGTTACTGTTTTATACTTCTTACATATGTCATCATAATACTTTGTGTGAATTAGCAATAAACTGCTGTTTAATACTTTTACAATGCAAGGGTTAGAAGAGAATGTATTGTTTTACATATATTTGGACATTTAGAGTTACTGTTTTATACTTCTTACATATGTCATCATAATACTTTGTGTGAATTAGCAATAAACTGCTGTTTATTTATAATATAATGGATAAAATTAAAATTACTGCTTACATACTAGTGTTTTGTTGTGACAACTTTTTTACATAGATTTTATTTACACTTTTTACAAAAACTATTGAAAAGTCTTATATTTTAGTACAGAGTAATCTTACTTATTTTACTTATATTCTTAATGTACATTGTATATATTACTCAGAATATATATATGTACTTAATTCTATGCTTATTTACTATATACTACATCTATCGTACTGTTTTTATACTGTTTTTATTTTTTTTTTTTTTTTTTTTTTTTTTTTTTTTTTTTTTTTTTTTTTTTTTTTTTTTTTTTTTTTTTTTTTTTTTTTTTTTTTTTTTTTTTTTTTTTCAGTACGTTTTTTATTTTTTACTATTTTATTTTTACTCTTAGTCAATCATTGTGTGAGTGGAAGTGTGTGATGTGTAATGATTTGGTGTGATTTGATGGATATAGGATTAAGTTCATTTGCTTTTCCAACCACAGCGATTGAATTAAGGTATTCTTATTTCATGAATATCTTCACGATATCCTCTGCTTTCCAGGTCTGATGCTTGGTTTCGGGTGCTAACAATAGGCAACACTAGATCTTGCCAGGGCGTCCCATTTCAACCTGACCGGACATCCAGTGTCAAATGCGTTATGCTTCGTAACTGGCAATTTGGCGTGCAGGCAGTTCTTGCAGGTGGGCGCTTCTCCTGCCTGCTTATTTGGGCACTGGTCCATCATGTGAGGACCTGCACAATGACTGCACAGGTCTATGGTCTCAGTGCACCATTTTTTCCCGTGTCCAAAAGCAAGGCATCTTGAACACTGGACCAGTGGCGACAGGTCGAAGACGGGAACCCGAAATACATCCACGTAAATCTTCCCTACTGTGGTTAGTCCTTTCCACAGTAATGGGGAAACTTCTAAGACCACATGGGATTCTTGGGGGTTTCGTGCTCTCCTTCTGTGTCGCACCTTAATCCTATACTCTTCTTCTGGTATGCTTAGTACTATTTCTTTGTTTTGCTGCTTGATTGCTTTTATTAGGTCTTCGTCCGTGATGCTCTTATTTACATTCCTTACAATTACTAATGGGTCTTTATTGGCCTTCTCTTCTACTTTAAATCTCTCCTTCTGTAGTACTGATTTTATGATGCTAAAGTCTTCTTTGTTTTCACTGCCAATTAGGACCCTTTGGTCCTTGACTTTTCTTAGTTTGGAGATTTGCAGTCCAGACTCCTTCGCTTTGAGTACCTTCCTTACTTTATTTATGACGTCTTCGCTGGTGTCTATAGTGTCTTCCGTACCTACGAGTAGGCAGAGGGTAGGTTTAGGTTTGTTGGTCGCAGCGATTTCGGCATAGGTCTTTTGTTCTGTAGTCTGCGGTTGGTTTATATTTGTTTCGTATGGTCTTGTTATGGATGTTTTAACATCTTCCTTTAAGTTTGTTATCTCCTGTTGGGTCTCTGCAGCTACGGAATTTAGTTTGTTGAGGTCTTCTCTTAGCTCAGTCTGGTTTTTAACTGATGTACTTTGTATAAGTTCTTGATTTCCCCTAATATCGCAATCCACTTCTGTAAGTTTTTCAAGAATTGATGTGTAGTTTTCCTCTTCTTTTTCTTCAAGTGTCTTTATTTCTTCTATTATATCCTTGTTTCTTTCTCCTTGAAGCTCTAATCCTTCTATGAACTGGTCACTGAGATTCTCAATCCTTTTACTTATTTTTATAAAGTGTTCCTCTATTTGAGGCTTTATGGTCTTCTTCACTATTTCTTCGATTTTATCGCACGAAGTACACTTGTCCGCCACCCTTTCTATCTTTTCCTGGCCCACCTGTCCTGTCTTTTTCATTTCTTCTTCCATCTCTATCATAGCTTTGACAGCCTTTTTGACTATGTCAAATAGGGCATCGCTTTTTGTGCTGATGTTCTCTCTGATGCTCCGCTTAATGTTCCCCGATATGCTTAGTTCGTATTTTATATCAGATACATGTTTTGAGGCTTCCTTACATAGTTCGCTATCATTATAAGTTTGTGTATCTGGGCGCGGGGACTCTCTTGATGGTTTTGGTGGTGAGGTTTTTCGTGTTCCTGTAGATACACGTGGTGGTGCTTGTGGTGCAGATGTGGGTGGTTTTATGTTTTTTGGTGTGTGGTACATGGTGAGGAATCGGTCTGTGTCAAGTGGTAAAAGTAGAGTACAATGTAGAGTCGGGTGTATAAGGCCCGACGGTCTATTCTAGTCAACTTAGAAGTTGTATAGAAAAAATTTTTTAATGTATAGTCAAATTTTACAAAAACTTAAAAACTAACTTACTGACTAACTAACTATTTTCAGGGCTGGGGAGTTAGGTCTCGGTGGGCCCTTTTATTTGAGCCCAAACTCGGTACCCCTAACTTAATTGTTGACAAAGTTATTTGAAGATTTAATTTAAGGGTTGATCTCGGGGTTGCTATGAGAAAAATTTAAAATTTTAATTTTGAATATAGGTTATTACCAAGAGGTCTATGTCATAAATTTTTTGCCAAAAAATCGCCAGACAGGTTTTCTCAAAAAGTGGGTTTTTTAGGGTTTTTTCCCTGAAGGGGTTAATTTAAAATTTTTATATCTAGTGTGTTGGATGCGGCTTAAAGAGACCTTTCACCCGACACCCAGATTGTCCTAATCCGTTCAGTACTTAAGGAGATATTTGGGTTTTTGTCCGAGGGTGGGGGTGCAAAAATTTTTGGGGGGGGGAGGGGGGGAAAATGTAGGAAATTGGATAAGGGATGCACTCGTCAAATTTCGTTTTTTTGGGATAAGGGTGGGGGAGGGTCAAATGGGGGGTAAGCACTCAGACAAAAACACAATTTTTAAAATTTCAATAAAATAAAAGTTTGAAAATTTTTCAAAATTTTTGGTCACGGGTTCGATTCCCGACCCAGTCCTGAACCTAGTAGTAACATAAAAATAACTAAAACTTATAATATCTAAGCCTAAATTTAAGATTAAAAACTTCTCTGACCTTATTTCATACAATTTTAATAGAATAAAAATTCTAAGTCTCTAAAGTCCAAATTTGCTATAGTAATATAATTTAATAAATCTGAGTAAGAACTACTCGGTCTTTACCCTTTTTACAAAAAACTTCTAAAATTTTCTAAGTCCCATACAAAATATTTAAATAAAAATTTTAAGTCCATAAAGTCTAAATTCGCTATGTAAATATTAATTTAATAAATCTGAGTGTAAACCACTCGGTCTTGACTCTTTTATCAAAAACTTCTGGAATTTTCTAATTCCTATACAAAATAAATAACTAAAAATTATATGTCCATAAGGTCCTATTTCCTAACAAAATATTAATTAATTTAATATGAGTGAAAGACAACTCTGTCCTGACTTTTAAGGCCAAAACTTCGAGAAGTTTCTAAATTATAAAAATATTATTTAATTTTATAAGTCCCGCTCTAACTTGGCATAAATGCTGGGGAACAAGCTCCTCCCACTATCTAATATTAAACAAAGTCGTACGTTTCTGTTCGTTGAATGGTTTATTCTAATTAATTTGTATGGAAATTTTGAAAAATATATGATTTTTGTAATTTTAATTTAATTTATAATTGAAACTATACTATTTATTGTACTTATACTAAATTAGTCAATTTTGAATTTTTAAAATTTTGAAAAATTTTTAACTTTCTTAATAATATATTCAAGAATTTAATTAAATTCAACGAGCAAACCCGTGTACTTTTGTTTGTATGTAATCTATCTTAAAATTATATGTAAAATTTACGTAAACTTAATCTAACCTTAAAATAACATGTGGTTTTTTCTCCCAGTTTCAAATCCAGGTCGATATCTCCTGATCCCATGAGCCGATTTCGATGATTTTTTCGGCGCCTTGTAGCTGGAGAGTTGCTTCTTCCGTTCTAATAAATTTTTGGGTGGGGTATCGATCTAGATTTCAATCTAGAATTTTCCAAAGTTAGGCATCAATTTCATGTAATTTTGTATGTTGAATATCTCTGGATCTACTTCGAATATTTTGACGGGGGAAGGTTCGTTGTTCTCGTGGAGTCCTGCTCTTTCCTAGGGATCTTATCCCGATGTCGTAACTTGACTGACTGCGAAAATAGCAATTTCGTCACAATTGTTTTTCTGTCAATTTAACTGTCTTAACGATGTCCAAAAAATCTGATTTTTTGGTCACTTGTAGAACTCGGTGAGCACTTTAAAACGCACTATAGAAAACACTATGTCATAGATCTTAATCGTGCGCCGCACGCAAAAAACTAAAATTGTCACTTACAAAAATCCGGTTTTTCACTGAAATCCAGTCTAAGTTTTCCGTTTTCGGAAAAACAAAGTAACGTACGAGTGTCACTGTCACTTTTTACACCGAAATAGTCACTTATTTCACTAAAATCGGTCACTTTTTCCACTTTTTACTATTTTTAACGTATTTAAGTGGCCGTGCGAGCTAGCGGAGCGCGGTTTTCGCTGCTAGGACGCGTGCGCTCGCCTCCGCGGCTCGAGCGGGACTCCGGGTTAGGTTAGGTTAGGTTAGGTTAGGTTAGGTTAGGTTAGGTTAGGTTAGGTTAGGTTAGGTTAGGTTAGGTTAGGTTAGGTTAGGTTAGGTTAGGTTAGGTTAGGTTAGGTTAGGTTAGGTTAGGTTAGGTTAGGTTAGGTTAGGTTAGGTTAGGTTAGGTTAGGTTAGGTTAGGTTAGGTTAGGTTAGGTTAGGTTAGGTTAGG
The DNA here is from genome assembly GCA_951802675.2 of Boloria euphrosyne. NCBI lineage: Eukaryota > Metazoa > Arthropoda > Insecta > Lepidoptera > Nymphalidae > Boloria > Boloria euphrosyne. The sequence goes on along the minus strand of OX637898.1, from coordinate 22,500 downwards.
TTAGGTTAGGTTAGGTTAGGTTAGGTTAGGTTAGGTTAGGTTAGGTTAGGTTAGGTTAGGTTAGGTTAGGTTAGGTTAGGTTAGGTTAGGTTAGGTTAGGTTAGGTTAGGTTAGGTTAGGTTAGGTTAGGTTAGGTTAGGTTAGGTTAGGTTAGGTTAGGTTAGGTTAGGTTAGGTTAGGTTAGGTTAGGTTAGGTTAGGTTAGGTTAGGTTAGGTTAGGTTAGGTTAGGTTAGGTTAGGTTAGGTTAGGTTAGGTTAGGTTAGGTTAGGTTAGGTTAGGTTAGGTTAGGTTAGGTTAGGTTAGGTTAGGTTAGGTTAGGTTAGGTTAGGTTAGGTTAGGTTAGGTTAGGTTAGGTTAGGTTAGGTTAGGTTAGGTTAGGTTAGGTTAGGTTAGGTTAGGTTAGGTTAGGTTAGGTTAGGTTAGGTTAGGTTAGGTTAGGTTAGGTTAGGTTAGGTTAGGTTAGGTTAGGTTAGGTTAGGTTAGGTTAGGTTAGGTTAGGTTAGGTTAGGTTAGGTTAGGTTAGGTTAGGTTAGGTTAGGTTAGGTTAGGTTAGGTTAGGTTAGGTTAGGTTAGGTTAGGTTAGGTTAGGTTAGGTTAGGTTAGGTTAGGTTAGGTTAGGTTAGGTTAGGTTAGGTTAGGTTAGGTTAGGTTAGGTTAGGTTAGGTTAGGTTAGGTTAGGTTAGGTTAGGTTAGGTTAGGTTAGGTTAGGTTAGGTTAGGTTAGGTTAGGTTAGGTTAGGTTAGGTTAGGTTAGGTTAGGTTAGGTTAGGTTAGGTTAGGTTAGGTTAGGTTAGGTTAGGTTAGGTTAGGTTAGGTTAGGTTAGGTTAGGTTAGGTTAGGTTAGGTTAGGTTAGGTTAGGTTAGGTTAGGTTAGGTTAGGTTAGGTTAGGTTAGGTTAGGTTAGGTTAGGTTAGGTTAGGTTAGGTTAGGTTAGGTTAGGTTAGGTTAGGTTAGGTTAGGTTAGGTTAGGTTAGGTTAGGTTAGGTTAGGTTAGGTTAGGTTAGGTTAGGTTAGGTTAGGTTAGGTTAGGTTAGGTTAGGTTAGGTTAGGTTAGGTTAGGTTAGGTTAGGTTAGGTTAGGTTAGGTTAGGTTAGGTTAGGTTAGGTTAGGTTAGGTTAGGTTAGGTTAGGTTAGGTTAGGTTAGGTTAGGTTAGGTTAGGTTAGGTTAGGTTAGGTTAGGTTAGGTTAGGTTAGGTTAGGTTAGGTTAGGTTAGGTTAGGTTAGGTTAGGTTAGGTTAGGTTAGGTTAGGTTAGGTTAGGTTAGGTTAGGTTAGGTTAGGTTAGGTTAGGTTAGGTTAGGTTAGGTTAGGTTAGGTTAGGTTAGGTTAGGTTAGGTTAGGTTAGGTTAGGTTAGGTTAGGTTAGGTTAGGTTAGGTTAGGTTAGGTTAGGTTAGGTTAGGTTAGGTTAGGTTAGGTTAGGTTAGGTTAGGTTAGGTTAGGTTAGGTTAGGTTAGGTTAGGTTAGGTTAGGTTAGGTTAGGTTAGGTTAGGTTAGGTTAGGTTAGGTTAGGTTAGGTTAGGTTAGGTTAGGTTAGGTTAGGTTAGGTTAGGTTAGGTTAGGTTAGGTTAGGTTAGGTTAGGTTAGGTTAGGTTAGGTTAGGTTAGGTTAGGTTAGGTTAGGTTAGGTTAGGTTAGGTTAGGTTAGGTTAGGTTAGGTTAGGTTAGGTTAGGTTAGGTTAGGTTAGGTTAGGTTAGGTTAGGTTAGGTTAGGTTAGGTTAGGTTAGGTTAGGTTAGGTTAGGTTAGGTTAGGTTAGGTTAGGTTAGGTTAGGTTAGGTTAGGTTAGGTTAGGTTAGGTTAGGTTAGGTTAGGTTAGGTTAGGTTAGGTTAGGTTAGGTTAGGTTAGGTTAGGTTAGGTTAGGTTAGGTTAGGTTAGGTTAGGTTAGGTTAGGTTAGGTTAGGTTAGGTTAGGTTAGGTTAGGTTAGGTTAGGTTAGGTTAGGTTAGGTTAGGTTAGGTTAGGTTAGGTTAGGTTAGGTTAGGTTAGGTTAGGTTAGGTTAGGTTAGGTTAGGTTAGGTTAGGTTAGGTTAGGTTAGGTTAGGTTAGGTTAGGTTAGGTTAGGTTAGGTTAGGTTAGGTTAGGTTAGGTTAGGTTAGGTTAGGTTAGGTTAGGTTAGGTTAGGTTAGGTTAGGTTAGGTTAGGTTAGGTTAGGTTAGGTTAGGTTAGGTTAGGTTAGGTTAGGTTAGGTTAGGTTAGGTTAGGTTAGGTTAGGTTAGGTTAGGTTAGGTTAGGTTAGGTTAGGTTAGGTTAGGTTAGGTTAGGTTAGGTTAGGTTAGGTTAGGTTAGGTTAGGTTAGGTTAGGTTAGGTTAGGTTAGGTTAGGTTAGGTTAGGTTAGGTTAGGTTAGGTTAGGTTAGGTTAGGTTAGGTTAGGTTAGGTTAGGTTAGGTTAGGTTAGGTTAGGTTAGGTTAGGTTAGGTTAGGTTAGGTTAGGTTAGGTTAGGTTAGGTTAGGTTAGGTTAGGTTAGGTTAGGTTAGGTTAGGTTAGGTTAGGTTAGGTTAGGTTAGGTTAGGTTAGGTTAGGTTAGGTTAGGTTAGGTTAGGTTAGGTTAGGTTAGGTTAGGTTAGGTTAGGTTAGGTTAGGTTAGGTTAGGTTAGGTTAGGTTAGGTTAGGTTAGGTTAGGTTAGGTTAGGTTAGGTTAGGTTAGGTTAGGTTAGGTTAGGTTAGGTTAGGTTAGGTTAGGTTCCCGGGGGAGAGGCTGTCTCCTACCGGGCGCGTCCCCAGGTGGCGGATGGGGGAACGCCACTCGCTTGTGGCCGTCATCACAAGCGGGTGGTAGCGGGGAAACCCGCCGCGGACCAACAGCCAGGGTGGGGTGTCAGGCGGACACCCGGGCCCACCGGGGGGTAGCGCGGTGTCTCTGGCCGTTTTCACGGTAGGAGGCACTGCGCGGGCCGTGCTGTCGGGGCTAGCCCGACGGTGCGGCGGCTGGAGCGGGACCACTTCGGTGGTCCTGCGTCTAGCGAGGGGGGCCGCGGGGGAAGAGGAGTGCCGGTATTGCGGTGCGCCGCTCGCCCTATCTCCCGCGGCCTAGCGGGGCCACCACCGTTTGATGGTGGACGCGGTGGGGATGCAGAGGAAGAGGAGCTACGGTATTACGGTGCGCCGTACTCCCTATCCTCTGCAACCGTCTTGGGTGGGTTGGGGGGGGCCGCGGGGGCGGAAAGAATTCACAGTTCTGACCGCCCTCCGCGGCCCCAGCGGGGCCGTCACCGCTGTATGGCGGCATGTGAGGGGGCGGCAGGGGAAGGGGAGTGTCGGCGTTGTCGCATCCTCTTCTCCTGCTGCCGTTTTTGGGTGGGCCCGTTTGCGGGCGTTTTGCGGTTTGCCCAACTCGTTTGGGTGGGAGGTTTTGGGTGTATACGTATAGACTTATATACGTATACACCCCTTCTTTTTTGCAGTGTGCCCACTTCGGTGGGCGGTGTTCAGGTTGTGTGGGGCTGCTCCGGGTACTTCTCTGATCAGCAGAGTGGACTTGCGAGCAGCCTCACTTTTCTGGGGGGTCCACTTCGGTGGACAGAGGGGTCTGTTTCTCAGCAGCCCCCTCACCAGACGGGCCGACCATCTGGCCTGCCGCCGGGGCGTCGCGGTTGTATGCTAACGCGATCCCGTGGCGCCCCACTATGGCGGATGAGGGTTGGGGTCAGGTTTTAGTGGGTAGTACGGGCCGCCTCTTGTTCTCACAAGGGTGTTAGGCCTGTGAGTCCCACACAGTGCCTCCTGGGGGTCAGGGGGTCAGTGCGATAAATGCATTTCCTGACGTTAAAAAAAAAAAAAAAAAAAAAAAAAAAAAAAAAAAAAAAAAAAAAAAAAAAAAAAAAAAAAAAAAAAAAAAAAAAAAAAAAAAAAAAAAAAAAAAAAAAAGGTTAGGTTAGGTTAGGTTAGGTTAGGTTAGGTTAGGTTAGGTTAGGTTAGGTTAGGTTAGGTTAGGTTAGGTTAGGTTAGGTTAGGTTAGGTTAGGTTAGGTTAGGTTAGGTTAGGTTAGGTTAGGTTAGGTTAGGTTAGGTTAGGTTAGGTTAGGTTAGGTTAGGTTAGGTTAGGTTAGGTTAGGTTAGGTTAGGTTAGGTTAGGTTAGGTTAGGTTAGGTTAGGTTAGGTTAGGTTAGGTTAGGTTAGGTTAGGTTAGGTTAGGTTAGGTTAGGTTAGGTTAGGTTAGGTTAGGTTAGGTTAGGTTAGGTTAGGTTAGGTTAGGTTAGGTTAGGTTAGGTTAGGTTAGGTTAGGTTAGGTTAGGTTAGTTTTTTTTTTTTTTTTTTTTTTTTTTTTTTTTTTTTTTTTTTTTTTTTTTTTTTTTTCAGACCGATTTCCTCCCTATGGGTGGGGAGACCTGGATTACAATGTTTTTACTGCTGACAGGATTTTTTAAAAACCTGAAGGGTTTTTGTGTTTTTTACATTACTCTTCTTTACTTTAGCTGTATACAATTCTATTATTCTGTTTCATTTTACATTTGTTAATTTTGATGCTCTACTTTAAAATTTTTAATTAGGTGAACTATATTTTAAGTCGTTTTTATACATTTGTATTTCAGGATATTATTACTAATTAATGTTTTAAATCTATTTTGGACTATTAATTATTTCTCGGTTGGACATGTTTTCCTATTTGTAGGTGAACTATATTTGTTTTACAATTCTTACTATCATTCTTAATACTATACTGTAGGACTAAACTAAGATACAATTTTTGTTGTACTATTTTGTTACTTAATTTTACAAGACTTAACACTAGATATTATATTCTACTATTTTACAAACATTATTATTGTTGTAGTTGTGATGAGTTTTAATTTCGGGTTTTTTAACCTCGAGTCTTAATAACTAGGTAAGAGATACATATATTTACAATAAAAGTTTTTTAAGTACATATTATGTATTGATTACAATATATAAATGTACTAAGTTTCTTACTTTCTACTTATTTGCTATGGTTGTACTGTTGGTTTTTTTTTTTTTTTTTTTTTTTTTTTTTTTTTTTTTTTTTTTTTTTTTTTTTTTTTTTTTTTTTTTTTTTTTTTTTTTTTTTTTTTTTTTTTTTTTTTTTTTTTTTTTTTTTTTTTTTTTTTTTTTTTTTCAGTACTTATTTTTATCTTATATAATCTATATGACTCCTCGTCGGTTTGTGAAGTGGTGTATTTTGTGTGTGTAGTGATTTGTGTGTGTGCTTGGCTTTTCCGACTTGTGCGTCAGGCTTTAAATTTATATTTAATTCCTGTATCATCATGATACTGCGCTGTTGAGTCTGATGCCATTATTGTAGTTGCTGTCAACAGTAGGCAACGCTCGACCTGGCCAAAGAGTCCCATTTGATACGGACTGGGCATCTAGTGTCGAAGGCGTTGTGGCCTGTGTCATGTACTTTAGCGTGAGTGCAATTCTTACATTGAGGCTTTTCACCCGCCAGTTTGACAGGGCACTCCTGCACCAGGTGCGGCCCTGTACAGTGACTGCATACATCTAAGCTTTCGGTGCACCACTTTTTACCATGGCCAAAGGCCAAGCACCTTGAGCACTGTACCAGTGGTGAAAGGTCGAATACTGGAACTCTGTATACGTCCACGTATATTTTGCCCGCCGTTGTGAGGCTACGCCACACCAACGGGGACACTTGAAATACTGCGTGGTTCTCTGCCGGGTTTCGCGCTTTCCTCCTGTGTCGTGGTTTTACTCTAAATTCTTCGTCTGGTATACCGTGTATTAAATCATTGTTTTGTGTCTTGATTGCCTCTATAATGTCTTCGTCCGAGTATGCCTTGTTTACATTTCTGATTATAATCAGTGGGTCCTTGTTCACCTTTTCCTCTATTATAAATTTCTCCTTCTGAAGAACCTTCTTAATGGTGTCATAATGTTCTTTGCTTTCGCTGCCTATCAAGATTTTTTGGTCTTTGACCTTTCGGAGCTTTGAGATTTGCAGACCAGTTTCTTTTGCCTTAAGAGCTTTCTTAACTTTTGTTACTACGTCTTCACTCGTATCAATTGTGTCGTCCGTGCCTACTAAGAGGCAGAGGGTAGGCTTAGATCTTTCAGCTGCTGACGTTGCTGTTATCTCTGCATATGTTTTAGGTGGTGTGGACTCCTGCGGTTGATGATGTCCCTCGCATGGTCGAGTCTTTTGTTCCTTTACTTCCTTAAGGTCTTCTTGTAGGTCTTCTAGTTTATTATTTGCCTCTTTCCAGGCTTCTTTCTGATTACAAAAGTGTTCATAGTTTGTGGCTGATATGTTTGCTAGTATCTGTTGTACCGTGCTCTGTTGATCGATGAAGATACATACATCGTCACTTACAGATTTAACATTCGCCGTTAGTTTAATTTTCTGGGTCTTCAGTTCTTCAAATATTCTGTTTAGGTTTTCTTTAATCTCTACAATTTGTCTTTGTGTTTCTAGAGTTTCAATTTTCTGTTGTCTAATATTTTCTTCTATCAGGGTTTTATTTTCTTCTATTTTAGGAGCCAAATCCACAAGTTTGCTTTCGACTTTTCCAAGGGTTTCTGTTTGCATGCCTATCAGCGTCGCTAGATTTACCAGGGCTTGGTGTTCCAGGTCTGAGGCTTGGAAGGCTTTATTACATACTATTGCTGATTCCTTCGCTTGGAGTTTTATGCTTTGTAGTACCATATCTTCGAGGGCTTTCGTACTTTCTGTGATAGCATCCTTTATAGACCTCTTGAGATTACCTGACAACTTCAAGTTGTTGTTGATTTGAGCCACGTGCTTTTTGGTCTCCGTCAAGATCTCCTTTGCAGATTTGGCATCTAATGCTGCCAAATTTTCTAGGGGTGTCTTGGGTGTGGATGTGCGTGTGTCGACAGGTGATCGCGACACACGTGTGTCAGTGGAGGTGGATGGTCTAGTAGTCTTAGGTGTACGATACATTTTGGTAGAAATCGATCTTCGTCAAGAGTAAATATGTAAAATAAATGGTCGAGTGTAAAGAGCTCGACTGTCTAGTTGTATAAGGTCAGTTCACTAATTTTAGCTTATAAAATAATTTATCAGGTCTAAAACCTAATTTCTTAGGAACTAAATTACTATAATCAGGTCTGAGAGACCCAACACTGTATGGGGGTGTTAGGTCTTGTTGAGCCCTTTCGAAAGAGCCCAAACACAAGGTATCTATTTTTAATTTTGACGAAATTACGTTAGTTTTTTATTTAGGGGTCTCTACCGGGGTTGTTTTTTAGAAATTTTGAATTTTTAATTTTGATTGCGTGGTTATTAAGTATTCTTTATAATATAAATTTTTTGCCAAAAAATCGTAGGAGTACTTTTTCTAAAAAAGGGGTTTTTTAGGGTTTTTAACAAGGGGGATGAATTTAAAAATGAAATTTATGAGGGGCTAGGTTTGGGGTAAAAAGACCTATCTCTGGACACCTATATTGTCAAAGTCGGTTAAGTAGTTCCAGAGATAATGACGTTTTTGTCTGAGGGGGTGAGGTGGTTTTTTGGGGGGGGAGGGGGGGGAAACGGGGATTGGCGGGGATTGGCGGGGGATGGTCGGGGGATGGCGGGGGAAGAAAAGTTGGTAGGGGGTAGGTTGGGGTATAAGGTGGGGGCGATGGAGGGGGTGTTATAGAAGGAGTACACTCAGACAGAAACACAAAATAATTAAAGAATAAGAAGAAAAGAGAAGAATAAAAAATTTTTCGTCAAAATCAAAAATCTAAGTCCTAAGGTTCAATTTTGCACAATAATTTAAATATATTAATTGGGCGACTCGGTCTTAACCAAAATTTTCGAAAATCCAAAATTTTTTCTAAGTTCTATACAAAAATAATATAAATAAAATTATTCGTCAATAAAGTCTAATTTCCTATCAAAAAAAAATAATTTATCAAAATTATAGAAAACCGACTCGCGCCTGGCACTTTGGGCCAAAAGTTCGAGAAGGTTCGAGATTTACTAGGTTATATACAAAATAATTGAAATAAAATTATATGTCAATAAAGTCTAAATTACTATAAATATATTAATTTATCTAAATTATGGAAAACCGACTCGCGCCTGGCACTTTGTGCCAAATGTTCGAGAAGGTTCGAGATTTTTCGAGATCCTTCTCGATATAATAAAAATATTAAACTTAAAATATAATCTTATTCTACAGTACCGCTCTGCCTTGGCACTTTTGCCGAACAGGCTCCTCCCACTTATCTAATATAAAATTAAATCGTACATTTTCTGTCTATGAAATTATTAGAGTATATACTATTGCGTGCGAAACTGTTTTTTGGATTTTATTACTAGGCCAAAAATTTTTGATACTTATTTAATGCTACTATCTATAATATTTTCTAATTAAATTTTAGTTTTTCCAAAAAATTTTGAATTTTGAAAATTTTTTAAAACTAGATATTATGAAAACTAGAAATATTTTGACAGTCCAAATTTTGAAAATTAAATCTATTATTTATTATCTAATAATACTACTACTAAAATACTAACTTTTTGGAAATTTTTTGAAAATCTTAAAATTTTTATACAAAAAATATATTTACAACACACAAACAATTTCGCCTACACTAATATATATATGGAAATTTACGTAAATATTTCTAACATATTTTTTAACATAAACTTAATCTACGCTTTTTCCTTACTATCTATTTTAACTTATATCTCAGGATCCCCTGAACGGATTTGGATGAAATTTTCACTAAAAAATTTTTAAAGAGTTATACTATATGCTAAATTTTTTCCAGGGGGGGTCGTCACTGGAAATTTTGAGATTTTAAACACTAAAGTTAGGTCTTAAAAATATGAAATTTTGTATGTGAAATATCTTCTGTTCTACTGGGAGTATTCAAATGGGAAAAACCTTTTCGTGATCCTCTCGTTCCAGGCTTCAATCCAGGTCAGCTTTCGGCGCTCCAAATTGCTCAACTTAGAAAGGAGCAATTTGGGTCAACTTGTTTTTTTGCCTTTTTGGGCAAGTAAATGAGCTCAGAAAAATCTGAATTTCACTACACTTGTAGAGCTTGTCGAGCACTTTAAAACCCACTAATAAAAAGTGGGGGTCGTCGATCGCTTTTAAGCAGCGTTCACAAAAACAGTTTTTTGGGCGTGTCACTTTCAGTTTTTTGTCAAAAATGCGTATAAAACGTCCGATTTTCGAAATTTAAAAACTGCCACTGGGTTGAGCGTCACTTTTTACACTAAAATAGTCACTTTCTATGATTTAATTGTCACTTTTAACCACTTTTATTGATTTTTGCGATAACTTTGCAACGGAGCGAGCTAGCGGAGCGCGGTTTTCACCGTTTGGACGCGTGCGCTCGCCTCCGCGGCTCGAGCGGGACTCGGGTTAGGTTAGGTTAGGTTAGGTTAGGTTAGGTTAGGTTAGGTTAGGTTAGGTTAGGTTAGGTTAGGTTAGGTTAGGTTAGGTTAGGTTAGGTTAGGTTAGGTTAGGTTAGGTTAGGTTAGGTTAGGTTAGGTTAGGTTAGGTTAGGTTAGGTTAGGTTAGGTTAGGTTAGGTTAGGTTAGGTTAGGTTAGGTTAGGTTAGGTTAGGTTAGGTTAGGTTAGGTTAGGTTAGGTTAGGTTAGGTTAGGTTAGGTTAGGTTAGGTTAGGTTAGGTTAGGTTAGGTTAGGTTAGGTTAGGTTAGGTTAGGTTAGGTTAGGTTAGGTTAGGTTAGGTTAGGTTAGGTTAGGTTAGGTTAGGTTAGGTTAGGTTAGGTTAGGTTAGGTTAGGTTAGGTTAGGTTAGGTTAGGTTAGGTTAGGTTAGGTTAGGTTAGGTTAGGTTAGGTTAGGTTAGGTTAGGTTAGGTTAGGTTAGGTTAGGTTAGGTTAGGTTAGGTTAGGTTAGGTTAGGTTAGGTTAGGTTAGGTTAGGTTAGGTTAGGTTAGGTTAGGTTAGGTTAGGTTAGGTTAGGTTAGGTTAGGTTAGGTTAGGTTAGGTTAGGTTAGGTTAGGTTAGGTTAGGTTAGGTTAGGTTAGGTTAGGTTAGGTTAGGTTAGGTTAGGTTAGGTTAGGTTAGGTTAGGTTAGGTTAGGTTAGGTTAGGTTAGGTTAGGTTAGGTTAGGTTAGGTTAGGTTAGGTTAGGTTAGGTTAGGTTAGGTTAGGTTAGGTTAGGTTAGGTTAGGTTAGGTTAGGTTAGGTTAGGTTAGGTTAGGTTAGGTTAGGTTAGGTTAGGTTAGGTTAGGTTAGGTTAGGTTAGGTTAGGTTAGGTTAGGTTAGGTTAGGTTAGGTTAGGTTAGGTTAGGTTAGGTTAGGTTAGGTTAGGTTAGGTTAGGTTAGGTTAGGTTAGGTTAGGTTAGGTTAGGTTAGGTTAGGTTAGGTTAGGTTAGGTTAGGTTAGGTTAGGTTAGGTTAGGTTAGGTTAGGTTAGGTTAGGTTAGGTTAGGTTAGGTTAGGTTAGGTTAGGTTAGGTTAGGTTAGGTTAGGTTAGGTTAGGTTAGGTTAGGTTAGGTTAGGTTAGGTTAGGTTAGGTTAGGTTAGGTTAGGTTAGGTTAGGTTAGGTTAGGTTAGGTTAGGTTAGGTTAGGTTAGGTTAGGTTAGGTTAGGTTAGGTTAGGTTAGGTTAGGTTAGGTTAGGTTAGGTTAGGTTAGGTTAGGTTAGGTTAGGTTAGGTTAGGTTAGGTTAGGTTAGGTTAGGTTAGGTTAGGTTAGGTTAGGTTAGGTTAGGTTAGGTTAGGTTAGGTTAGGTTAGGTTAGGTTAGGTTAGGTTAGGTTAGGTTAGGTTAGGTTAGGTTAGGTTAGGTTAGGTTAGGTTAGGTTAGGTTAGGTTAGGTTAGGTTAGGTTAGGTTAGGTTAGGTTAGGTTAGGTTAGGTTAGGTTAGGTTAGGTTAGGTTAGGTTAGGTTAGGTTAGGTTAGGTTAGGTTAGGTTAGGTTAGGTTAGGTTAGGTTGGGCCAGTTGGCGTAGTGGTGAGCAATGTACGACCCACGCACTGGTCCCCGGGTTCGTGTCCCGGTCCGAACATAATTTAATAATTTATATATGTTCGGGGTCGGTGGTCTATAGCGAGTACAACCACCCCCGCATAATTTGGGGGTGGCTACGAGCTATTGGAGGCATGTTTAGAAAGCTCTAAGCCTGACGGGGCGGTGAGTTAGTATAAACATAACTCTGTGGTGTGTGACCGAAAGTTCACTGCTTCAGAAGTCCTAGGCAGACGGCCTATAATGGACGGACGTTGCGGTGGATTAGTAGGTATGACGGTGGAGCCTAGCTCCAAAGAGATGGTAGAATGAGTACCACCGGTGGAGGCCGGTGAGAAAATTCGAATCTCTTTTTCCCGGGGGAGAGGCTGTCTCCTACCGGGCGCGTCCCCAGGTGGCGGATGGGGGAATGCCACTCGCACCTGGCCCCAAACGGGAGCGAGTGGTAGCGGGGAAACCCGCCGCGGACCAACAGCCAGGGTGGGGTGTCAGGCGGACACCCGGGCCCACCGGAGGTAGCGCGGTGTCTCTGGCCGTTTTCACGGTAGGAGGCACTGCGCGGGCCGCACTGCCGGGACTAGCCCGTCGGTGCGGCGGCTGGAGCGGGGCCACTTCGGTGGTCCCGTGTCTAGCGAGGGGTGTCGGCAGCCAGCTCAGTCGGAGCTGGGCCGACGGTAGGGGGGCCGCGGGGGAAGAGGAGTGCCGGTATTGCGGTGCGCCGCTCGTCCCTATCTCCCGCGGCCTAGCGGGGCCACCACCGTCTGATGGTGGACGCGGTGGGGATGCAGAGGAAGAGGAGCTACGGTATTACGGTGCGCCGTACTCCCTATCCTCTGCAACCGTTTTGGGGGGGTTGTCGGGGGGGGCCGCGGGGGGCGGGAAGAACAAAATATTTCTCCCCGCCTTCCGCGGTCCCAGCGGGGCCGTCACCGCTGATGGCGGCATGTGAGGGGGCGGCAGGGGAAGGGGAGTGTCGGCGTTGTCGCATCCTCTTCTCCTGCGGCTGTTTGGGGGGGCCTTCGGGCGTATAGGCGGGCCTTCGGGCAATTGAGGTGTTTGCCCAGTTTTGGGTGGGAGGTTCGGGTATATGCGTGTAGACTTATATACGCATATACCCCTTATTTTTTGCAGAGTGCCCACTTCGGTGGGCGGTGTTCAGGTTCTGTGGGGCTGCTCCGGGTACTTCTCTGATTAGCAGAGTGGACTTGCGAGCAGCCTCACGTTTGGGTTGGGGTCATTCCTGGCCACCGCCGGGGCGTCGCGGTTGTATGCTAACGCGATCCCGTGGCGTCCCACTATGGCGGATTGGGGGTTAGGCGTTGGGTTTTAGGGGGTATGTCATCGAGTCCCTCACAGTGCCCTCTGGTTAGCAGGGGGCCCGTGCGAGAAATGCATTTCCCAACGATAAAAAAAAAAAAAAAAAAAAAAAAAAAAAAAAAAAAAAAAAAAAAAAAAAAAAAAAAAAAAAAAGGTTAGGTTAGGTTAGGTTAGGTTAGGTTAGGTTAGGTTAGGTTAGGTTAGGTTAGGTTAGGTTAGGTTAGGTTAGGTTAGGTTAGGTTAGGTTAGGTTAGGTTAGGTTAGGTTAGGTTAGGTTAGGTTAGGTTAGGTTAGGTTAGGTTAGGTTAGGTTAGGTTAGGTTAGGTTAGGTTAGGTTAGGTTAGGTTAGGTTAGGTTAGGTTAGGTTAGGTTAGGTTAGGTTAGGTTAGGTTAGGTTAGGTTAGGTTAGGTTAGGTTAGGTTAGGTTAGGTTAGGTTAGGTTAGGTTAGGTTAGGTTAGGTTAGGTTAGGTTAGGTTAGGTTAGGTTAGGTTAGGTTAGGTTTTTTTTTTTTTTTTTTTTTTATTTTTATGGACCGAATTTTCCTCCCTATGGGGGGGGAGACCTTTTCATACAATTTTACTGTTTACATTATAGTTTTTTAGAGAACCTGAAGGGTCCTTAGGTTTTACAATGTTTTTTACTTACATGTTAAATTATACTTTTTAAGACTTAAAGAATTTTTACAATGTCTATTTTATACTAGTTTTTATTTTACATTATTATACTAGTCTGTTCTATTTCTAGTTTTTATTTACTATCTCACTTTCTATTTTAATATACTTTCTTAGTGTGCTAGGTTATACAATTCATAATGCTTATTTTACTAATTGTTAATACGTAACACTTGAGTCTTATTTCAGAATCAAGATGTTATATACTATAACTATAACAACATGGGATTGTTGCAACATATTACAATTGTGTTCTATATTCTACTTTTAATGTTACAAGTTATTCAATAACTTCGTAGCATTTCCAAAATGTAATAGATAGATCTAACATAAGAGTGCTTTTATATTATACTTAATTTATAAATGTATAAAATATATATTGTGTACAATATATATGTATACTAAATTTCTTACTTATTCTAGTTACTTGCTATGATGTACTGTTTCTATTTTATGCTTTTTTTTTTTTTTTTTTTTTTTTTTTTTTTTTTTTTTTTTTTTTTTTTTTTTTTTTTTTTTTTTTTTCAGTACAGTTTTTTACATGTTTGCTCTTAGTATGTGTGTGTATGTGGTGGTTGATTGGGTGTGTATGTGTTAGTTGGCTTGGTATTGTGGTCTGGGCTCATTTCTCTTTTAGCTTTTTCAACCATGCGTCTGAATGTAAGTTTACTCTTACTTCCTGAGTATCCTTTATGATACTCTGCGCTTATTGGGTCTGTTGCTTCGAGTTTGTTCTAGCAATAAGCCACGCTGGACCTTGCGAGGGCGTCCCATTTCTTTCGCACCGGACAAACTGTGTCGAAAGCATTATGGTTTACCTCGTGGAGTTTTGCGTTCTGGCAGTTTTTGCAGGCTGGTTCCTCACCAGCTGTTTTGCTAGGACATTTGTCCCCCATGTGAGGCCCGGAGCAATGGCTGCACAGGTCGATGGTCTCTGTGCACCATTTCTTCCCGTGGCCAAACTCCAAGCACCTGGAGCATTGGACGAGCGGTGACAAGTCGAACACCGGTACTCGCTGTATGTCGACGTATATTTTGCCTGCTTTTGTGAGTGCCTTCCAAACAGGCGGTGAGACCTGCAGGACCACGTGGGTCTCCTGTGGATTCCTTGCCCGCCGTCTATGCCGCATCTTTATCCGGTACTCGTCTTCTGGGATATGTTGCACCAATTCCCCGTTCTGTGTCTTGATTGCTGCTATAATTTCCTCATCCGTGTTACTTTTAGTTATGTTTCTAACTATTACTAATGGGTCCTTGTTTGCTTTTTCTTCAACTTTAAACTTTTCCTTTTGCAGAGCTGTTTTGATTTTTTCAAAATCTTCCTTGTTCTCGCTGCCTAGTAGGATTTTCTGGTCTTTCACCTTGCGCACTTTGGAGATCTGTAGGCCAGTCTCCTTAGCTCTTAACACATTCTTGACCTTTGTTAACACTACTTCGCTAGTGTCTAGTACGTTATCCGTGCCTATTAATAGGCAGTGGGTAGGCCTTGGTCTTCCTTCTGATGTTACTTCGGCGTATGTTTTAGGTCCTGCCTCTATTTTGTTGCTGTTAGTTTCCTCGCAAGGTTTGGTGCTCCGTTCCTTTAGGTCTGCTTTCAGTTCTCTCATTTCTTCCTTTAGGTTCTCTATCTTTTCCTGAGTCTCTTTGGTTCCCTTCATTGTTTGCTCATGTCTGTCACTATAAATTTCCAAACTTTCAACATACTGATCTTGTAGGTATTTAGTTCTATCGTCTAATAGGGTGGATTGATGTTCTAATTTACAACATATTTTCTGTACTACTGTATCACTAATTTTTGTTTGATTGTTGTCCAAATTTGTGATTTTATTTTCTATTTTTCTATAGTGTTGGTCTAGTTGGGGTGTCCATTCAGAGATTGCTTTACCTATTTTTCCATTCATTTCCGTTAGTTCGTCTTCCCGTTCAATTATCATGTCTAAGTCTTTTCCGATTGTTTTTAAATGTGCATTTACTGATTTAGTTTCTTTGCCTAAAACTTCTATATTTGGTGTCAATTCTAAAATTTTTTGCTGTAACTTTTCATTATTTTTACTTAAAGTTTCCACTAGATTGGTTAAGTATGTTAATTTTTCCAAAATTTTATCTGATTCAATTTTAGTTTCTGGTGTCTGCTCTGGATTTTTAATTTCTGAAACTTCTAATTTGGTGTCTGAACTTCCGGAAATGGCTGTATCTGGATCTGATTTTGATCTTAATTTTGCCTCAAATTTTTCTAATGTCTTTCGGAATTCTTCTTCTGCATCTTGGTATTGTCTTTTGATACTCCATGTGTAACTACTTGTAATGTCGTTTAAGTATTTAAATACGTTATCTTTAATTGTGGTTTTCAGGTTGCCTGCGGATTTTAGTTCTTTTATGATCGCATCTTTGCGACGTAATGCTCCCACCCAATTATCGTCCACTTGCTTGCGGCGAAATTCAGACCTTTTCCATAGGTAGTGATACATAGAAGAAGGTGAACTTATCATTATGGGTAAAGGGGTGGATGACCCCTGCCCTGTTGAGCCACGAGACGAAGATGATAGTGATGTTGAGGGTCTGGATGTGAATGTGTGTGTATTTTTTGGAGTGTGGAACATTTTTACGTTTGAGGTCGGTCCTCGTCAAGACTAATACAAATACAAAATATAATCGAGTGTATATAGCTCGATTATGCGTCCTAAAAATACTAAAAAGAAAATATTCAGGTCTGAGAGACCTAACACTGTATGGGGGTGTTAGGTCTTGTTGAGCCCTTTCGAAAGAGCCCAAACACAAGGTATCTATTTTTAATTTTGACGAAATTACGTTAATTTTTAATTTAGGGGTCTCTACAGGGGTTATTTTTGAAAAATTTTTAATTTTTAATTTTGATTACGTGTTAATTAAGTATTCTCTATTACATAAATTTTTTGCCAAAAAATCGTAGGAGTACTTTTTCTGAAAAAGGGGTTTTTTAGGGTTTATAACAAGGGGGATGAATTTAAAAATGAAATTTATGAGGGGCTAGGTTTGGGGTGAAAAGACCTATCTCTGGACACCTATATTGTCAAAGTCGGTTAAGTAGTTCCAGAGATAATGGCGTTTTTGTCTGAGGGGGTGAGGTAGTTTTAGGGGGGGAGGGGGGGGGGGGGAAACGGGGATTGGCGGGGATTGGCGGGGGATGGTCGGGGGATGGCGGGGGAAGAAAAGTTGGTAGGGGGTAGGTTGGGGTATAAGGTGGGGGCGATGGAGGGGGTGTTATAGAAGGAGTACACTCAGACAGAAACACAAAATAATTAAAGAATAAGAAGAAAAGAGAAAAATAAAAAATTTTTCGTCAAAATTAAAAATCTAAGTCCTAAGATTCAATTTTGCACAATAATTTAAATATATTAATTGGGCGACTCGGTCTTAACCAAAATTTACGAAAATCCAAAATTTTTTCTAAGTTCTATACAAAAATAATAGAAATAAAATTACTCGTCAATAAAGTCTAATTTCCTATCAAAAAATATAAATTTATCCAAGTTATAGAAAACCGACTCGCGCTTGGCACTTTGCGCCAAAAGTTCGAGAAGGTTCGAAATTTTTCCTAAATTCTATACAAAATAATTGAAATAAAATTATGTGTCAATAAAGTCTAATTTCCTAGCAAATATATTAATTTATCTAAACTATATAAAACCAACTCGCGCCTGGCACTTTGTACCAAAAGTTCGAGAAGGTTCGAAATTTTCTAAGTTCTATACAAAATAATTGAAATAAAATTATGAGTCAATAAAGTCTAATTTCCTACCAAATATATTAATTTATCTAAACTACAAAAAACCAACTCGCGCCTGGCACCTTGTACCAAATGTTCGAGAAGGTTCGAGATTTTTCGAGATCCTTCTCGATACAATAAAAATATTAAACTTAAAAATATAATCTTATTCTACAGTACCGCTCTGCCTTGGCACTTTTGCCGAACAGGCTCCTCCCACTTATCTAATATGAAATTAAATCGTACATTTTCTGTCTATTAAATTATTAGAATATATAATATTGCGTGCGAAATTGTTTTTTTTGATTTTATTACTAGGCCAAAAATTTTTGATACTTATTTAATGCTACTATCTATAATATTTTCTAATTAAATTTTTGTTTTTCCAAAAAATTTTTGAATTTTGAAAATTTTTAAAACTAGATATTATGAAAACTAGAGATATTTTGACAGTCAAAATTTTGAAAATTAAATCTATAATTTGTAATCTAATAATACCACTACTAAAATACTAACTTTTTGGAAATTTTTTGAAAATCTTAAAATTTTTATACAAAAATATATTTACAACACACAAACAATTTCGCCTACACTAATATATATATGGAAATTTACGTAAATATTTCTAACATATTTTTTAACATAAACTTAATCTACACTTTTCCCTTACTATCTATTTTAACTTATATCTCAGGATCCCCTGAACGGATTAGGATGAAACTTTCACTAAAAAATTCTTAAAGAGTTGTACTATATGCTAAATTTTTTCCAGGGGGGGTCGTCACTGAAAATTTTGAGATTTTAAACACTAAAGTTAGGTCTTAAAAATATGAAATTTTGCATGTGAAATATCTTCTGTTCTACTGGGAGTATTCAAATGGGAAAAACCTTTTCGTGATCCTCTCGTTCCAGGCTTCAATCCAGGTCAGCTTTCGGCGCTCCAAATTGCTCAACTTAGAAAGGAGCAATTTGGGTCAACTTGTTTTTTTGCCTTTTTGGGCAGGTAAACGAGCTCAGAAAAATCTGAATTTCACTACACTTGTAGAGCTTGTCGAGCACTTTAAAACCCACTAATAAAAAGTGGGGGTCGTCGATCGCTTTTAAGCAGCGTTCACAAAAACAGTTTTTTGGGCGTGTCACTTTCGGTTTTTTGTCAAAAATGCGTATAAAACGTCCGAATTTCGAAATTTAAAAACTGGCACTGGGTTGAGCGTCACTTTTTACACTAAAATAGTCACTTTCTATGATTTAATTGTCACTTTTTACCACTTTTATTGATTTTTGCGATAACTTTGCAACGGAGCGAGCTAGCGGAGCGCGGTTTTCACCGTTGGACGCGTGCGCTCGCCTCCGCGGCTCGAGCGGGACTGCGGTTAGGTTAGGTTAGGTTAGGTTAGGTTAGGTTAGGTTAGGTTAGGTTAGGTTAGGTTAGGTTAGGTTAGGTTAGGTTAGGTTAGGTTAGGTTAGGTTAGGTTAGGTTAGGTTAGGTTAGGTTAGGTTAGGTTAGGTTAGGTTAGGTTAGGTTAGGTTAGGTTAGGTTAGGTTAGGTTAGGTTAGGTTAGGTTAGGTTAGGTTAGGTTAGGTTAGGTTAGGTTAGGTTAGGTTAGGTTAGGTTAGGTTAGGTTAGGTTAGGTTAGGTTAGGTTAGGTTAGGTTAGGTTAGGTTAGGTTAGGTTAGGTTAGGTTAGGTTAGGTTAGGTTAGGTTAGGTTAGGTTAGGTTAGGTTAGGTTAGGTTAGGTTAGGTTAGGTTAGGTTAGGTTAGGTTAGGTTAGGTTAGGTTAGGTTAGGTTAGGTTAGGTTAGGTTAGGTTAGGTTAGGTTAGGTTAGGTTAGGTTAGGTTAGGTTAGGTTAGGTTAGGTTAGGTTAGGTTAGGTTAGGTTAGGTTAGGTTAGGTTAGGTTAGGTTAGGTTAGGTTAGGTTAGGTTAGGTTAGGTTAGGTTAGGTTAGGTTAGGTTAGGTTAGGTTAGGTTAGGTTAGGTTAGGTTAGGTTAGGTTAGGTTAGGTTAGGTTAGGTTAGGTTAGGTTAGGTTAGGTTAGGTTAGGTTAGGTTAGGTTAGGTTAGGTTAGGTTAGGTTAGGTTAGGTTAGGTTAGGTTAGGTTGGTTAGGTTAGGTTAGGTTAGGTTAGGTTAGGTTAGGTTAGGTTAGGTTAGGTTAGGTTAGGTTAGGTTAGGTTAGGTTAGGTTAGGTTAGGTTAGGTTAGGTTAGGTTAGGTTAGGTTAGGTTAGGTTAGGTTAGGTTAGGTTAGGTTAGGTTAGGTTAGGTTAGGTTAGGTTAGGTTAGGTTAGGTTAGGTTAGGTTAGGTTAGGTTAGGTTAGGTTAGGTTAGGTTAGGTTAGGTTAGGTTAGGTTAGGTTAGGTTAGGTTAGGTTAGGTTAGGTTAGGTTAGGTTAGGTTAGGTTAGGTTAGGTTAGGTTAGGTTAGGTTAGGTTAGGTTAGGTTAGGTTAGGTTAGGTTAGGTTAGGTTAGGTTAGGTTAGGTTAGGTTAGGTTAGGTTAGGTTAGGTTAGGTTAGGTTAGGTTAGGTTAGGTTAGGTTAGGTTAGGTTAGGTTAGGTTAGGTTAGGTTAGGTTAGGTTAGGTTAGGTTAGGTTAGGTTAGGTTAGGTTAGGTTAGGTTAGGTTAGGTTAGGTTAGGTTAGGTTAGGTTAGGTTAGGTTAGGTTAGGTTAGGTTAGGTTAGGTTAGGTTAGGTTAGGTTAGGTTAGGTTAGGTTAGGTTAGGTTAGGTTAGGTTAGGTTAGGTTAGGTTAGGTTAGGTTAGGTTAGGTTAGGTTAGGTTAGGTTAGGTTAGGTTAGGTTAGGTTAGGTTAGGTTAGGTTAGGTTAGGTTAGGTTAGGTTAGGTTAGGTTAGGTTAGGTTAGGTTAGGTTAGGTTAGGTTAGGTTAGGTTAGGTTAGGTTAGGTTAGGTTAGGTTAGGTTAGGTTAGGTTAGGTTAGGTTAGGTTAGGTTAGGTTAGGTTAGGTTAGGTTAGGTTAGGTTAGGTTAGGTTAGGTTAGGTTAGGTTAGGTTAGGTTAGGTTAGGTTAGGTTAGGTTAGGTTAGGTTAGGTTAGGTTAGGTTAGGTTAGGTTAGGTTAGGTTAGGTTAGGTTAGGTTAGGTTAGGTTAGGTTAGGTTAGGTTAGGTTAGGTTAGGTTAGGTTAGGTTAGGTTAGGTTAGGTTAGGTTAGGTTAGGTTAGGTTAGGTTAGGTTAGGTTAGGTTAGGTTAGGTTAGGTTAGGTTAGGTTAGGTTAGGTTAGGTTAGGTTAGGTTAGGTTAGGTTAGGTTAGGTTAGGTTAGGTTAGGTTAGGTTAGGTTAGGTTAGGTTAGGTTAGGTTAGGTTAGGTTAGGTTAGGTTAGGTTAGGTTAGGTTAGGTTAGGTTAGGTTAGGTTAGGTTAGGTTAGGTTAGGTTAGGTTAGGTTAGGTTAGGTTAGGTTAGGTTAGGTTAGGTTAGGTTAGGTTAGGTTAGGTTAGGTTAGGTTAGGTTAGGTTAGGTTAGGTTAGGTTAGGTTAGGTTAGGTTAGGTTAGGTTAGGTTAGGTTAGGTTAGGTTAGGTTAGGTTAGGTTAGGTTAGGTTAGGTTAGGTTAGGTTAGGTTAGGTTAGGTTAGGTTAGGTTAGGTTAGGTTAGGTTAGGTTAGGTTAGGTTAGGTTAGGTTAGGTTAGGTTAGGTTAGGTTAGGTTAGGTTAGGTTAGGTTAGGTTAGGTTAGGTTAGGTTAGGTTAGGTTAGGTTAGGTTAGGTTAGGTTAGGTTAGGTTAGGTTAGGTTAGGTTAGGTTAGGTTAGGTTAGGTTAGGTTAGGTTAGGTTAGGTTAGGTTAGGTTAGGTTAGGTTAGGTTAGGTTAGGTTAGGTTAGGTTAGGTTAGGTTAGGTTAGGTTAGGTTAGGTTAGGTTAGGTTAGGTTAGGTTAGGTTAGGTTAGGTTAGGTTAGGTTAGGTTAGGTTAGGTTAGGTTAGGTTAGGTTAGGTTAGGTTAGGTTAGGTTAGGTTAGGTTAGGTTAGGTTAGGTTAGGTTAGGTTAGGTTAGGTTAGGTTAGGTTAGGTTAGGTTAGGTTAGGTTAGGTTAGGTTAGGTTAGGTTAGGTTAGGTTAGGTTAGGTTAGGTTAGGTTAGGTTAGGTTAGGTTAGGTTAGGTTAGGTTAGGTTAGGTTAGGTTAGGTTAGGTTAGGTTAGGTTAGGTTAGGTTAGGTTAGGTTAGGTTAGGTTAGGTTAGGTTAGGTTAGGTTAGGTTAGGTTAGGTTAGGTTAGGTTAGGTTAGGTTAGGTTAGGTTAGGTTAGGTTAGGTTAGGTTAGGTTAGGTTAGGTTAGGTTAGGTTAGGTTAGGTTAGGTTAGGTTAGGTTAGGTTAGGTTAGGTTAGGTTAGGTTAGGTTAGGTTAGGTTAGGTTAGGTTAGGTTAGGTTAGGTTAGGTTAGGTTAGGTTAGGTTAGGTTAGGTTAGGTTAGGTTAGGTTAGGTTAGGTTAGGTTAGGTTAGGTTAGGTTAGGTTAGGTTAGGTTAGGTTAGGTTAGGTTAGGTTAGGTTAGGTTAGGTTAGGTTAGGTTAGGTTAGGTTAGGTTAGGTTAGGTTAGGTTAGGTTAGGTTAGGTTAGGTTAGGTTAGGTTAGGTTAGGTTAGGTTAGGTTAGGTTAGGTTAGGTTAGGTTAGGTTAGGTTAGGTTAGGTTAGGTTAGGTTAGGTTAGGTTAGGTTAGGTTAGGTTAGGTTAGGTTAGGTTAGGTTAGGTTAGGTTAGGTTAGGTTAGGTTAGGTTAGGTTAGGTTAGGTTAGGTTAGGTTAGGTTAGGTTAGGTTAGGTTAGGTTAGGTTAGGTTAGGTTAGGTTAGGTTAGGTTAGGTTAGGTTAGGTTAGGTTAGGTTAGGTTAGGTTAGGTTAGGTTAGGTTAGGTTAGGTTAGGTTAGGTTAGGTTAGGTTAGGTTAGGTTAGGTTAGGTTAGGTTAGGTTAGGTTAGGTTAGGTTAGGTTAGGTTAGGTTAGGTTAGGTTAGGTTAGGTTAGGTTAGGTTAGGTTAGGTTAGGTTAGGTTAGGTTAGGTTAGGTTAGGTTAGGTTAGGTTAGGTTAGGTTAGGTTAGGTTAGGTTAGGTTAGGTTAGGTTAGGTTAGGTTAGGTTAGGTTAGGTTAGGTTAGGTTAGGTTAGGTTAGGTTAGGTTAGGTTAGGTTAGGTTAGGTTAGGTTAGGTTAGGTTAGGTTAGGTTAGGTTAGGTTAGGTTAGGTTAGGTTAGGTTAGGTTAGGTTAGGTTAGGTTAGGTTAGGTTAGGTTAGGTTAGGTTAGGTTAGGTTAGGTTAGGTTAGGTTAGGTTAGGTTAGGTTAGGTTAGGTTAGGTTAGGTTAGGTTAGGTTAGGTTAGGTTAGGTTAGGTTAGGTTAGGTTAGGTTAGGTTAGGTTAGGTTAGGTTAGGTTAGGTTAGGTTAGGTTAGGTTAGGTTAGGTTAGGTTAGGTTAGGTTAGGTTAGGTTAGGTTAGGTTAGGTTAGGTTAGGTTAGGTTAGGTTAGGTTAGGTTAGGTTAGGTTAGGTTAGGTTAGGTTAGGTTAGGTTAGGTTAGGTTAGGTTAGGTTAGGTTAGGTTAGGTTAGGTTAGGTTAGGTTAGGTTAGGTTAGGTTAGGTTAGGTTAGGTTAGGTTAGGTTAGGTTAGGTTAGGTTAGGTTAGGTTAGGTTAGGTTAGGTTAGGTTAGGTTAGGTTAGGTTAGGTTAGGTTAGGTTAGGTTAGGTTAGGTTAGGTTAGGTTAGGTTAGGTTAGGTTAGGTTAGGTTAGGTTAGGTTAGGTTAGGTTAGGTTAGGTTAGGTTAGGTTAGGTTAGGTTAGGTTAGGTTAGGTTAGGTTAGGTTAGGTTAGGTTAGGTTAGGTTAGGTTAGGTTAGGTTAGGTTAGGTTAGGTTAGGTTAGGTTAGGTTAGGTTAGGTTAGGTTAGGTTAGGTTAGGTTAGGTTAGGTTAGGTTAGGT